>CP012811.1:0-2400000 GCA_001936135.1 Saccharomycopsis fibuligera x Saccharomycopsis cf. fibuligera | reverse complement strand
GACGGTGCAAAAAATCCAGTTATAGCAAAGAACGAATCCAGAGCGAAAAAAAAAAAAAAAAAAAAGACGCACGCAGAGAACCCCGCGAGCGTTATCTGCAGCGAGTGCATTTATTTCAGGTGCCTCTGGCACACGTCACGGTGCATAGATTCTGAAGCTGCAAGTCTGAGCATTTAATTCTCCTGCATATGTATTCACTTGTTTAACATTCTCATTATTTTCACAATTCATCTTTTTTTGCATTGCAGTTTACTTATTTTTGTACATACTAGACACACAAAACAAACTATAGAGGTTGTGCAACTTAATGTTTCTTTTGGTTTAGCTTTACTTTATTCTGTTTTGCTTCAGTTTTATTCTTGTTTTACTCGTCATGGTTTATGTTTGTTTTTTTCTTTAGTTCTTTTTTTAATTTTTTATTCATTTTCATTACTCACATTTCACTTTTTTGTTTTATTTGTTTACTTATTTTTTTTTTTAGCTTTTTTATGGCTTTACGAATGCAATGTCAAACACCCTCCGCTTACAATAATTCACGTAGAGTGTCCAAACGAACAACTTGCAAAGAAAAAACAAAGGAGGATCTTTGCTAGCTCTAAGCGATTTGCGCGCATAATAATTATGCTAACAATTGAGATTGTGTTATGCATGCTACTTGAAAAAGTGAGTAACTCCTGGATTGCTACAGTATAGTGAGTGCAATTTCATTCAACAACGGAAAATCTTTATATCTGGATGATGATTCTTGAAGGACAATAGGACTAATTATTAGGAGATTTGAGAAATTTTGGAAGAGAAGATTTTGGATAAGGTACTAAATGCTTGTGATTGGTCAAACAGAACAATATCCAATCAGCCCATAAAACGTATCATCATTTAAATATCGGTTTTGAGGCACTTCATATTTATTTATGCTCTTGCTCCCTGCTCTCGCTTCAAATCATCAATATTGCTGGAATCGAATAAATTTACTAATGTTCAAGATAGACTTACAAGTTAATACTTAGTGGTGGTAAGTTTGAGAAACATTGAGAGAAAGCTACCTGGAAAGTGTAACAATTTATAAGCTTAAGGTATTGCTCAATTAAAGCTATAGTAGTACTATTGTACCAATACGTTTGTTAAAATATCATTTCGCCATTGCAGTATTTCCGTGAACCTCATCACAATAAAGTTCCTTATGGCGGTCCTGCGCTAGCGCTAGTCTTTGCAGTGAAGCTAGAAAGATTGGCAAGCTCTCGCCAGCGGAACCATCGGCCCGATTGATACTACTGTAATTAATTCGGTTCCGATCGCCGTTATAGGTTGTATAGTAAAGTCAGGTTTAGGATCAGTTATTTGACTGGGTTTTTAGTGTTATCTAGAAAGTAATCTTATTACTATATTATGTATCATTAGTCCACTTTCGCGCATCCCGCCACTGCCATCATCTTCGTAACTACCACGATCACTGACACCGCTCACCCATATCTGACTCGGCTTAGGTTTTGTGCATTAAAAAAAAAATCAAATCAATTTTTAATTAGGGCACGATGTGTTTCGCGTCTAGCATTATACAGACAGAGCTATACTTTATATTTGAGTGTTCTACATGGGGTGCAGGTGTACCAGCTGGTGCTGCTTGTCAGTATGAGTTTTTCTAAATCATGTCAATGTCCTGTTATAATACACTTAAAAAGTATTATAACGGTTGTATGTTTCATAACTTGTGGTTTCTGAAAAAATCTCATCACAAAAACTTTTACTCTACTTATAAACTAAAACGATAACAGAGTTCTATAGCGGAAGATTCGGAGGAAGTCAGCGTCCACAAGCGTATAAAACAAGTGCGCTTTTTTTTTATGTGGGATATTGGTGTTTGATTTTGTCCTTTATTACTATCGTTTTAGTGGAGCACTCATATTTAGTGTCTTTAGGTTGTTATTGTTATTGTTGTTGTTGTTTTTCGTTTTGTTTCGTTTTGTTTGTATTTATATATACGCTATTGAGCTCATGCGCTTGGGGGCACTCGGGGTGTCAGCCGGTTGTTGCCAAGAGCGGAATGTCAGGGGTCGCTGCAGTGCCTACTTTATATTTGGCGCGCATATATTATCACTCCGAGTACTACGTAATCTTATCTTAACTAATATAGCTAAAGTGCTAATTTATAGTTATTTAGCGGAATCCGAGAACAGTCTTTCAAAACCCGGCAAAGCAAAAGCGAATTGAAGAAAAGTACTATACTAGAAACCTGGAGCGCACCAGGGATCAATTGGATCCTGGAAATTGGTCGTCTGAGGCTTTAATTTACATGGTCGCAAGCCACAAGGCAGCCACTAAAATGACACATACAGTAGCAAAGTGACCTTGCAAACATATGCATATGCCAGTAGTGCAATTTTTGAGGTTTCTTGATAATGACAGTAATGAAACTTTCTGCCACAGGGTATGTCATAGAGACTTGGGTTCTGTTAGTTTTTATTCATTTTCAGCCTTATTACCTTTATCCAAATATCTTAAGCCACATTGCACTGTTTGTGAATATGGAATTTTGGCTTATGACATTTTTGCATCTGTTTTTGAAGATTAGAAAAAGTATTTCGTTTTTCCTTTTTTTTTTTTTTTTAGAAGTAGCTTATAGGCACTCGATTGTACTCCTGGAGTTATGCTAAATGGTCCTACCATGTGTGCAATATTTGACAAATTATTAGAATCCGGGTGTAAAAAAGGAGAGCGAGATTAGAAACAAATGGCCAACTTGTGGATGCTGTGATATATCGGGAAGTACTTTCAACTGAAGCGGATAGGAAAGTTCTCTCTGACCAGAACTAAGTCAGTTTATTCGTCTCAGTATTAAGTTTTCCATAATCGTATTCGAACACGATGTTGAACAAGCCTCTATAAGGGATATTGATCTAATAATATGCCGCTCTTACATGGCAACCATCACAATGCAGAGGTTCTATTATCAAAATATTATTTATGACATTGCACAGCCGTAAGTACGGTACAATACGGCTAGAGAGCATGACGTTAGCCGACATCTATATCAGCGTTCCTTTGGTTCATGTGTAAGAAAAGCAAAGAAAGCATTCATCAGGCTTGAAACTTTAACCAAGCCTCTAGTCAATTCGTCTGGCAAATCATCGTGTAGCGCGGTACTTTGCCAAAACTCAACGGCATCGCTGATGTTAACCACTAAGCCAATCGTGGACAAAAGAATCATTCCTAAGCGGCTCTTCCGCGATTTCTACTCTAACTTTATATATTTGCCTACCTCGAGCTACAGAATTTTAGTTTTACCACGGTACTATAATAGAGATATTATTTGTACTTTGAACACCTTTTCATTACCGCAACCTGAGTCCTTTTGTGGTCCAACATTACAAAAAAAAAAAAAAAAAACTCCGGTAAATTTGATACTTTCTCTGTGTTTTGGATACTCCGTATGCCGCCAACTGCACGTACGGCGCACTAGTGCCGGTTCCTTAACGGTGGACAATGCGTCCCAGAAAAAAAAAAAAATAGCAATGATATTTTGTTTTTTACCTTATAATTCTATCATTGTATTACAAGTGCCAGTATTTTCAAATTGCAGAGCAAATGAGAAAATAATCTATTGGGAGAGAATGAGTTCAATGATATACTGAACATGACGATAATCGATATCATCATCATTAATGGTGGAAAACAGCGCTCGGTGAGTGTTCGTTTTCTACAAGCAAGAGCATTTGGGGCTGCCGACGATGCTGAGAAACAGGATGTTTCATGATTCTTCACTCGTCTCGTCATACGCAGCTTCGTGCTTCCCAACATGCGTCTAGGTATGCCTCTTCCCTGTGGTGAAGGGTTCTTGTGCGGCATACATTTGAACAAACCACAATACGCCCAAATGCAGGTTGCAAACGTTGGGGGGAACAGACAGCACCATCTGTGGCTTTGCGTATTGAAGCTTGAATATAGTGATAGAATGACTGTTCTATGGTTATCCATCAATACCAAATTTTTGCCATGTAAGGTCTTTGTATAACCAACTATGAATTGGCCTAATGTTTATGGAATGCGCAACAATGCTTGGTTATAAATAAGATGTGAAGGTAGTATATATAGTTGTTTTTTTTTGCATTTCTTTTTGAGGATTCTAGTTGCTTAGTTATCAAATTATTGTACTCAACATCATCATACTATTATAGAGTCATAAATTAGACAAATCTGATATAGAAAAACAAAAAATATGATGAATATTAAGTCCCTTTGCTCTGTTTTGGCAATTTTAAGTGCCTATGCTAACGCTGCACCAATCGATAGAAGCAATCTCACTGATATCAACCTTTCAAAGAGATCAAACACAATTGAAATCCCATTGGCGCATTATGCTAATGTTTTCTTCGCACCTTTGAAGGTGGGTAGTCAAAAAGAAACTGTTTACGTTACTGTGGATACTGGCTCCGAACATCTTTGGCTTCCTGATTCCCTGGGCAAACAACCATCAAGTTACATCACTATGCCTGCACAATACAATCCCAAATTTGATAGCTCCAAATCCACTTCTTTGAAGAAACTGAATGATGCAATTGAAGTTTACTACGGGGATGGAACTTATGCCACCGGTAAATGGGCCACTGATGCTTTTACTATTGGTGGTCAATCAATAAATGATGTAAATTTCGGCTTAGCTGATGAATATACTGCCGGCGCTGGCGTTATGGGGCTAGGATACAGTTCTTGCTCTAGTACCGACACAAATTGCAAACCAAACTTACCTGCTTTGTTGAAAAGTAAAAATATCATTTCCTCCAACTCATACTCTCTTAGCTTGGCAGAAAAAGGTAGTGCCACCTCTTCTGTTTTAACGCTTGGCGGATACTCAGACAGCTTGTCCATTGGTAAAATGGCAACAGTCCTGATTGACACTCGGTTGGACGACGACTTCAAGAAGAGACTTTTGATCAAACTTGATCAATGGGGTTTTGGCGGTTCACCACTCGTCCAAGATGTGTATGCTTTGGTTGATAGTGGTTACTCCAGTGTTGAAGTTCCTACCCCACTTTTCGAGGTCTTTGCTCAAGGTCAAAAGACTTTTACTAACAAAGATGGTGAAAGGTTTATTGAACAAGACTGTGATGCAGATGCTGTTTTGTTCGACTCATTTGAATTCAAATTTGGCAGTACTACCATAAGAGTTCCATTATCATACTTTGTTGTTGAGACGCAACTCACAAAGAGAAAGTTTTGTTATTTATCACTTAGTGAAAGAAAGCAGGACAATCTTATGGTTCTTGGCGTACCATTTTTGAGAGCAGCTACCGCTCATTTTGATTTGGAAAAGAATCAGATTGGTTTTGCTCAAAGCAAACAAACTTATCTTACTTTAGAGAGAATGGAAAGGGAAGAAGCAAGAATCTACGGATCCAGCAGCAGTAACAAGAAAAGAGATGTAAATGTTGAATATACTGATGCAGTCCCTATTGCCTCCTCTACCACCACTTATCAGCCTGGTACCACTGAACCGGTTGAAAAAAGAGGCTTACTTAACCTAAAAGGTCTCAATTTATTCAAAAACAAAAATACCAAAGTTGAAAATGAAGAACATGATATCACTACACATGCTACTGCTGCTGCTACTACTACACATGCTGCTACTGCTGCTACAACTGCTAATGAAGACGCTAATACTGCTTCTGCTACTCATGCCGTGGTTGCTTCTCATAGTGAATCCGTGAGTGCTTCTGCCAGCAGTTCCGCTAAAGTTGCTAGTTCAGCAGTGCCTTCTGCTTCCACTTCCGTTTACAATTTAAATGATAAAGATGTTCTTTCTTCAGCACAATCAAAATTTATGCTTGAGCAAATGGCAATTGCAGCTCCAGAAACCAAGTCTAAGAAGAAGTTTTCCTTCTCCAAAGTCAAAAACACGATTACAGTCAAGTTGAAGACCAATCCATTCAAGACCACAAAGAAAAGCACAAAGGCTTCTACAAAGGCTGCTACCACTAAGAAAGCTTAAATCTTATAGTTTTTTTCGCATGAATAGATGCTGGCCATCGTTATTTACTGTGAATACTGCATTTTCATATTTAATAGTTTTGTATTTCGCATAATTTTTGATACTGTTTTTGTGCTTTTGTGTTTTTGTGCTTTTGTTTTTCATTAATAGCATACTTGGAATTTGAATATATTTTCTATCATGTCAATCCTCTTTCCGAGTTGTAACTACTCTCTCGAAAAACAATGCATGTCAAAGTGCTTCTATGCACCAAAAGATCAAGTTGCGATTAAGAAAATACCAAACAGAAAAGAAAGAGAGAAAAAATAAAAGTGGTTTTGTGTCTTCCAGAAGATCTCTGGACTAAGTGTAAACTTATTTACTAAGCATTCTGGAAAACTAAAGTTTTAAGCTTTTCGTAAGCAACAGCTAAAGTATGTACTAAAACTTTTTATTCTTAGTTCTTTCCTGGTTTGCTTTTCGTCGTTTGATTGGCTTTTCCAGTAAAGCAGCAACTTGATAAAAAAAGAAAGAAAATTAGTGATAGAACGGTTGCTTGGACGTCATGAAAGTCTAATAGTATCTTTGGTACGGACTTTATCTGAAGCATGAAACGTCTTATATCCGAGCGCTTTTCTGGCGTGATTGAGCTTTCAAGTCGTTGTATCGTAAATCAGAACTTATGTAATAAAGTTTTCGTATCAAAATGCCTGTATATCCAGTTGCGTATACCCTATGCATGGGTTTTATGCAGGTATCCCAAGATTTTTGTAGTTACACAAAATCCAACATGGAAAGCAATTACATAGAAAAAAAAAAAGAAGTGAAACGCCTGCTTCAAACTTATTTTTCGATAGTTGTGTTGATTTATTGAACTTTGGCTTTAAGATTCACATTGCTAACCAAATAGCGCCTAACACACAAAATATTTAGACAAAAGATATAGCACTAGGATATCGCCTAAAAGTGCATCCTTAAATATTGGGCAGCAAGAGGGTTGGTTCCAATTTAGATCACCATTGTTCTAAGAGAAGGCATATTATTGCGTGCCAAAGAGTGTCGACAAAGGGCTACACAAAACCAGCTTAGTGACAGACAGTATGAGCAATAGTCAGGAACTCACAGATGATGCACCGAAAAGCTCATTTGTATCTGTATTAAAAATTGAAAGCGAAGATGCTGAAGTTGACGGATCTACTTTCCCAGTTAGTGATACAACACTTGGTGGTACCCTAAGTGGTGCTGTTCATAAAAAAAACCCGAAGTCAAGTGCACAGGTCCTTGCAGATAAAAAACTTGTTACCAAAGAAAATTCAGTTATGGGTTCTAGTGGTCTGGTTTCTAAAAACAAATCAAACTTTAATAGCGTTCAAACTGAGGAAATGCAACGTGAAAGCTCCTTCGATGGCTCCTCTATTTTTGACAAGTATAGAAATATTATGTGCGACAGCCCTTATGATAGCAAATCTGAGCGTGCAGCATTGTCTAGTGCTAATTTTCAATTAAATAGCCATCCAGTTAAAGACAGCAATGCCGACAATAATCTTAAAGTCAACGTTGACGATGATGATGACTTTTTCCTAGACTTGATGGCATTGGCCGAGAATACGACGGTAGTAATACCTGAAATAGCTACAAAAACGCCTGTGGATTCGACTACTTCCAAAAGTTTTTCGTCTTCAGATGAGCATTTTTACAGATCCAATTCAATAAGAAATGGTATAAATTCGATCAGAAAAAAGGCTAAACACTTTAGAGCTTCTAACGCAGAAAATAATGTTCCTAGCCAGACACAATCCCCCAGAGCAAGTGCTAATTCAAAGAATCTTTTTTTGGATAAAATATGGAGCTTCCTGGAACTATCAAGGAACACAATAGCATCAACGAGTACCAGTATTAAAAATTTTCATACTCAGCAAAAAGATAAAATTTCAAGTAATGAAAGAGTGAGCGAAATAATGACAAGAGCAAACACACTGAGAAAAGACACTACTGAATTTTTCTCAAAAAGGGTTACATCATTTGGTGGCCAGACAGAAGAAAAAATTGATAATTTTATGAATTCTGGAAAGTCCTTTCCTCCACAAACAGGGCAAGCGATTTCTCAAATATCTGTTAATGACTTACCAAAGGAAAATGAACCAGTGGGTATTGATTATCAAGACTTTCAAAAGATGATAGGAGTAGATCAAGGGAAGGCAAATAGTTATACAGACACATTCAATATTAACAACATATATCTTCCGAAGTTGGCTTCAGAAAGAAAAGCTTCCTATGGATCATTAATCACTTTTGATACCAGTAGCCCTGCAGGATTTAAGAACCAAGCGCCTACCAATTCACCAATAACAAATACCAAAATTGGCGTCAACTACATTCCTACACCAGTACCCAAAAACGGCAAACGTAGAGCTCCATCAACAAAGAAAAGAACTGCCAGCAAAAGTCCCAAAGTTAGAAGAAAGAAAAAAAATGCGGTTCCCAAGAGTATGGGGATACCCCCAGGAAAAAAAATTAGCAAGTTGAGTAAATCATCACAAAAAGTTTTACGTTTTAAATTACCTTCAAATGAATCACCACTGAGTGACCAAATTGAGCTAGTCAAATTACCAAGGCCCAAACCGAAACAAAAAAAGAAAATTGCTAAAAGAAAAGCTGCACAAAAAAGGGGACATAAACACAGTGTACATGATGAACGTCAAGAAAAGAAGATAAAAATGATGCGCAAACAAAAAATGGAAAGTAGAACCTTTAAGAGATTAAAAAAACATAGCATATTTTTATTTTAATATTTGAACTTAGATGTTACCAGTCTTTCAAAAATAGATTTAAGAATAATATATATTTGTGTAAGTTGCAACTGTGTTGTAATATTCTGCTGTAAGCGTGGCGTCTGTCTGTGTAGCTCTATCTTGTAACTCTGGGTTGGAACCTGAATCTAACTTACATGCGTTTTTATTTATTTATTTATTTTATTTTATTTTATTTTATTTTATTTTATTTTATTTATTTTATTTTATTTTATTTTATTTTATTTTATTTTATTTTATTTTATTTTATTTTATTTTATTTTATTTTATTTTATTTTATTTTATTTTATTTTATTTTATTTTATTTTATTTTATTTTATACACATTTATTGATTTATATCGCATGTGAAGAGAATATCAAGAAAGCAAAAGTAAAGTTATTTGAATAATACGCAACATAATAAATAACAGTAAACCAAGTATCATGATTGTAGAGCCCAGCTATATATGCACGCATTAAAGAAACAACATTAGAAAAAAGTTGTAAGAAATAGGAAAGCAGTGAAAAATTTGGAAAGAGACGGGAATTATCTTTAATTATAAATTAAAAAAAGAGAAAGGGGAACCAACAAAAGAGAATCGATTAAGAGAGGATGGAGAAACAAAGTTAGAGAACAACAACAACAACATAAAAGAAAAAATTAAAAAAAAAACAAGAAAAAAAAAACAAGGATAAACTAAACGAGATGGAAAAATTAATAAGCTAAGAGTTGAATGAAAGAAAAAAGATAAACAATGAGCATTTCATATGATGTATTTATGGGAGGAAGCATTGGCATTTGCTCACGATGGCAGACTTTTTTTTTTTTTTTTTAAGAAAAAAAATTCAAAGTAAATTAACAAATCGCAAATATTGAATTTTATAAATTTCATAGTGTTTAGATGTTTGACGCTTAAAGCTCGACTTCTTGCCGCGACTATGAATAATAGTATTATATCATATAGTACAATTAACAAGCACAACCACTTTGATCACCATCTAGTTGGATATTGATAGCATCGGAGTAATCTTCATTAAATTCTGCTTCATTTTCCAATTCTTGCTGCAACGCATTTCTAGCAACAATGTCAAAAGCTTGTTCGATATTAACTGCTTCTTTAGCACTAGTTTCAAAATACGGAATGTTTCCCTTTTCCTCTGCCCATTGGATGGCTTTTTTGCTAGCAACAGTTCTCTTAGCTTCGTCAATATCAACCTTATTGCCCAATACTACAAATGGAAACGAAGCTGGATTTTTAATGTTGGCTTGGATTAAAAATTCGTCTTTCCAGAATCCCAAGTGCTCAAAAGACTTAGCATTAGTGACATCGTAGACCAAAATACAACAATCAGCACCTCTGTAAAAAGCAACGCCAAGGGATTGGAAACGCTCTTGACCAGCAGTGTCCCAGAGTTGGATAGTGACGTTTTTGTCATCAATGGTGAGTTCTCTAGTGAGAAAATCTGCGCCGATTGTGGCCTTATATTGATTTGAGAATCTACCGTTGACAAACTGTTGAAGCAACGAGGTTTTACCGACACCGGAGTCACCAAGGACAATGACTTTCAAGAGGGTCTTCTTTCTGCTAGACATTGTGATGGCTTGCTTTATTATTATTATAATTGGTTTGTGGGCGGGTGTCGCAGAGTATGTGTAGTATAGTGATTGACTATGACAGAAAAGAAAGGGATAGACCAGAACTACCTATTTGAAAGACCACAGAAGATGTGCTTCAGGTGGTATAGGGTATAGTGTAAACGTTTCGTTGATAACAGATAGCTAGCACTAGTTGATACTCTGGTGAGGATGAGATGGGATGGCTTCTGCTTGTTGAGTGGCTCCTCCTTTTTGTTGTTTTGCGCTTTTTTTTGGCTGGGATATCGGGGTTACCCGCGTTTGACAGCATTACTACTACTGTTACTGTTGTATAAGCACCAGCCATAAACTATCGCTTAGCAAGAGTTCCCAATGAATCAGAGAAAATAGTGTATTAGGATAGATGACAAAGAGTAACAAACAAGTAGAAAACTGAAAGATCATAGAAACAAAAGAACATAGAAACAAAAGAACAATAGATGGTACACATGAGTAAAGAGAATTGAATACATTAAACGAAACAACAACAATAACAACAAGTAGTAGTAGATTACAAGTTACAGGACGCTCCTTCTTCAAGTGATCCAGACCCAGAAAAAGAACAAAAACACTGCAAAAAAGAACAAAAACCACACTTGCCAGCTAATACCCGCGTTCTGGCTCATGACAATCATCTTGTTGTACGTAAGCTTGAGTTTAGTGCCAGCATTGCCGAACGTATCATTGAGCGACTCCATAGTCTTGCTGGAGCTGCGAATCTCCCCGCCCATTCTCACTCCCAAGTCTTTGAGTAGTTTCACTTTGCCATGGATGCTGCTTAGTTCGTCTTCGTTTTGCGATTCAAGCGTCGATAGAAGTGACTGGTTGTATGCTTGCACTTTGGCATCCTTCTCGTACGGGGAGGGAGTTCTGAACTGGTTCTGTTGCTGCTGCGAATGGAGATTGTTATTGCTGCGGTTGCTATTTGCAAAGAGATTTGTTCTTCTCGTGGGGGCGTCTCCAAAAAGCGTAGTTCGCTGGCTTTGCTGCTGAGTGTACATAGTGGCGATGGTAGTAGTGGTGGTGTGTGCTATTGGATAAGGTATGCTTATGGCTAGTGGCCTATAACATTAGCTAGTCTATATGTTATAGTCCGTGGACTGCTGGTGAACGAGTGCTAAGCGCTGCTGTCTGTTTTTCTCTGGAGGAGCCGCGTTGCGAGCGCGCTGCTTCTGCCAGGGCACGAAACCAGTTAGAACGGCGTTTTTAATTTTCACATTGTCAATCAAATCAAATCAAACACACATTAAAGGACCAAATCAAGCAATTTGTAGTGGATTAAAAGAAAGATAAGACGCCACTTTCACCTTAGCTACACCAAGATGAGGGCTTCTTGTTTCCATATATGGCTTGCTCTTGCCTTGCCATGGCTCACGGTGGTGTTTGCAAGCACCCTCGCCTCTGCTAACCTCGTTGCTAGAGCTCCTCCTGTTAAAGATAATGACAACAACAACAACAACGACAACGATAAAGACAAAGACAAAGACAAAGAAGATGGCATAACACTCCCGCCATTATTAACTAAGGATAACTTTGACCAGTTTCTTTCAAACGGTCTTCATTTGGTCGAGTTCTTCTCTCCGTATTGCATCCACTGCAAGCAACTTGAACCACTATGGAAAAAAGTCTACCAAGACACCAAGGACGAAGCCAAGAAACTTGGGATTGATATGTTGCAAGTGAACTGTGTTGAACAAGGGGATCTTTGTGACCGCGAGGCGGTGAAATTCTATCCAAACTTGAGAGTTTATGGTCCTAATGAACATAATAACGGTGGACGGTTATTAGTCAGTTTCCCTCTGAATATTCAAAAGACTGAAGAAAATTTGAAAGCTTTCATTAAAGATTCGGCATTTCAGTTTGGCGACACGGATAAACTTAATCTTCCTAGCAAGAGCAACATGTTGGATACGCCGCAACTCATGGAAATTTTGACTGGTAAAAGCGCTGAACCAATCTTGATTTCCTTTTGGCCTTCAAACGATAAAAAGTTCAATGACATTAACAAACACGAAGATGTGTTTAGTAATTGTCCAACATGCACGGAGTTCCAATCGGTATGGAATATCTTATCCAACAGATTAGCTGATGATATTAAAGTGGGTCATGTTAATTGTGAATCAAATTCAGTAGTTTGCCGTGAACTCGGCTACTCAGAGTTGTTGCTGGGCGTTTCAAGGGCCAGATTTCCGAGAATTGCCGCTGTGTTACCACGAACCACTGGAAATTTGATCAAGTATACAGGCAGTGTTTCTGCAAATAATATTGTCTCTTGGACCAAGAGATTCTTACAAAATTACAAAGTTGAATCAGTGGACCCGTATGACCTTTCTCAGAAGATGAAGTTGGTTAACCGGCTAGTTAATGAGCCAAAGGATGATTTACCGAGAGAAAATGATAACAAAATCTCATTCGTTTACTTGTATGACGATGATAAATCCAGATCTACACCAGAAGATTTTGAAGTTTTGCCATACTTGCTTGATCCAATCATGAAATTGCCAGACATTTACCTATTCAAATCAAATGACACTGGATTCAAGAAACTCATTGAACGACAAACTAAAAACATGTTAAGATATATTCATTATAATGACTCTGAGCCAATAAAAGAATTTAACCAGGAACTTTTTGTTCATAATACTGTCACGTCAATGCCTACACTTGTTGGATTTAAGGAAAACAGTTTGGTTCCTGTAGTTTTTCAAAATTTTGAACCAAAGGATATAAGAAACTCAAAGCTTGTGGAAAGCTTCATTAGACAAAACTCATTGCCTTTCATTAGTGAACTAACTCCATCCACTTTCAAGAGAGTGTTTAATTTGAAAAACAGTAATGTTGATAAAGTAGTAGTGGCATTTTTCGATACTTCTGACCCTGGCCATACGCATGAATCTCTCAATAAACTTTCATTAGCCGCACACGATTATCATTACTACTGGTCCGAATTCTCTTACCGCTCCACCCAACTCAAGAGAACAAACAAGGCTGAAAAAGTGGCGAAATTAAAGTCAAAGGATGCTAAGTCTACCGAAATAACTAAAGCAATGGCATCTGAAATTATTTACGATAATGCTGGACAAACAGTGTTCACTTATTTGGACTTAGCTAAATTCAGAAACTTGATTGATGAAAAAGGATGGAATATTTCCGGCAAGAAGAAATTCGAGAAAGGCGATGCGATAATCATTGAACGCACGGGGAAATTTTATTATGAAAATGACATTTACGGCAACTTTTTGAAGAATGAACCATGGATCTTACGTAATACGTTAATGAGTTTTCATGACTCGAATTATGTCGTTAAACCATTGAAGAAGAATTTGATTAACAGTCCATATGGGAACTATTTGAGACATATGGATTATATTCATCGTCACGGAGTGAAGGGATACTTTTTTGTGTTTGTTGCTTTTGTGGCTTTAATTATGTTGTTGAAGAAACACAATAGACGTATAAGTAGTATTGTGGGCGGTTATGGATTTGGCCAAAAGTACAGAAAGTTGAGCGGTGGTGGTAGCAATAAGAACGGATTGGGGATATTGGGCAATATTCCAAGTGATGATAGAAAGACTAGTTTTGGATTGAGTAATGTTGGCAGTAGTGCTGGATCAGGTAGTGGAAAGAACGATTGATTTTGAGCTTTGCTATTTGATGACTAGCCAATCAGCTGTATGAATCACCATCCTGATTTATATTTTTGTTTGTTAAATCTTTCAATTTTTTTATCTTTTATTATCTTTTCGTTTTGTTTTGTTTTGTTTCAGTTCTCGAACATTTTGTTTTGCTTTTTTATGTTGACTTTTCATTTTTAGAAAATAATAACGTTTATTTACTGTGTTGTGCACTAATTTTAAAATAAATGTTTTATCATTAAGGAAGAAAAAATCGCTCTAAAAATAGTTTTGGTAACAATGCCCTTGCAACCAGTTATCAGTGAATTATGCACTGGTGGTTGAAAGTATGATTTTTTCATCAGGGGCTATGAGAATTGGGATGAATCTTTTGGTGACGATAACGATGAAGAAGAGGCAAAATTGTGACTCAGGGCTTCATATAATCGCTGAGGACACAACCAGAATAATCAGTTTGCTTGTTATCGTCACAGAATACATGCAAAATAACAAGCCACGCCAGTCAGCTACGCTTAAATGAGAAATCCGCTATCTTTCAAAACTTGATTTGTAAAATTTTCATACACGCTGTAAAGAATAACATAATTGGTGAAATGATATAATAATTGTCAAAAGAATATCTTGGTAACTTTTCAACTTTTCATTTCAATCACAAATCTGTTTTTTTTTTTTTTATTTTTTTATTTTTTTTTGTTGCTGCTGCTTGCAAAAAGCAAAGCTTTTCGTTTTTTCGTATTTAATTTTTTATTCAATACCTAGTGAACCATACCCAGTGAACCATAATAACTCTCGTGGTTAGCTAAAGTTTTTGGAAAGTTTTCTGTATAGAATTTTGGCCACAGTTGAATCAGGATGAACTGCCCACAAGAGTTGTTCGATATCACTTAACTCGAAGTGATCGCATATTATAAAGAGAATTCCATTGGGGAAAATATTCTATCTTTGGCATAAGATGAAAAAGAAAAAAAAATGCCTTCTAACCAGAGTAGTTAGTACTCGTGTACCTGTGCCAGTAAGACTACCTTATTTTCCATTAGCGTTCATACGCTCAAATCATCATGACAGGTTTCGAGTTTCGAATGTTAGTACAATCTACATCTACATAGTCCTCACCACCGGAGAGATAAGTTCAATTTAACATTTTTTAGTATGATATTATGATTTTATGATATTATAGTATATTTACACGGACTTGAAACACCTAAAAGACAGATAGATTGGAAAAATAAATAAGCATAAAAAAGAAACTGAACACGAAGAAAATTAGCTGGCACTTTCTATAATAGTAATAGTGAGGCAAATCCCGTTGATTAACTAATTTGGATGGTTTTTCCAATTAGTTAACATCGGAAGTAAGAGCAGTAGTATTAACAAGTTTGAAAAAAGAGTGAGTGGAGAAATAAATCCGGATGCTTGTTTTTGCAGACATAGGTGACCCTTTGGTACTATTTGATGTAGTCGTTAATGTGATGAGCCTATGATAGTGAGTTGCGTGACTGTTGTGAATAATGATAATAACGGTGATAATAAAAAGGGCGGTCCAAGGGCAGAAGAGATAGATATTATAACATGTTTTGGCAAATGAAGAAGAAAAAGATTATGGCTATGAGCAGAAGATGGATTTACTCCATTACTTGTTGGATCTTTGAGTGCCATCGCCATCAATATCATTAGTGAGACGAAAAAAGGAAGCGTCCATTTTCCTTGAAAGTTTCATTGCAGAAATAATGTTTAGCTAATTCAACCTTGTCTTTGCTTGTGCTTCTGGTTGGCTTTGCAAAAAACGTAAACTCTGCCCTTTCTTCTAACAATGTAGCAGTCGGAGCAGAATTTCTTCACCGATGCTCTAACTTTGAACCCTCTAGCAACAATGCTGTTGATGCCAAACAAGTTGAAGTTGGAGTTGACTTTGAAGAATGGTCTGATGAGGCTCTGGTTGAACATGGTGGGTGGTGCTGGCGGTGCTGTTGAGGTGATCTCCGTGGTTTTCGCTGTCTTCACCGTCTTATTCTCTCTATTTCTCGCTTCTGCCGTCTGAAATCGACAAAATTTTTGAGAACAAAAAAATATTTTTTGGAGGTGAGTGCGGGTAACGCTGAAGGTCTTCTACTGTCACCACAGCGATAACAGCAAAGCTCAAATGTCTATACATATTCTTTCCTGTTTCTTTTGGGCTTGCTCATCACAACTCTTGTTACACTCACTCACTACCCACACTCGCTTCAAATCCACCATATATTCCTTCATATATCACTTCAAATATTCAGTCTCACCATTCCCCCCTTTATTCTTTCCTTTCTATACCCAATCAAACCATAAACAATGTTGTGGGCAACGGTGATACTGTTCCTGTTGCTATCTCTAGGACCCTCCCTAGCCGCCAAGCCAGCCTCCAATAATCCTGCCAATAATAATAACAACATCAATGATAATAATAATGCTGATGAAGCCAACAAGGTTCCTCCATGTACCGTGGTGAATACCGCCAATAAAGCCTTTTATGACTTATCCTCACTTAGCAGACCTATCATTGACAAGTCCCTGGTGAAACCTGCTTCCTGGAACGCCAGAGGTTTTGACTATGGCTACAACTTCACTCTTGGCGTCTGTGCTTCACCATTGTCTGTTGCTTCAAGTCAGAAAAACGCCAACAATATATATAATAGCCCTAATGATATTGACTCTAGTATCAAGAATGCATCACTTGTTGGCGGCTATTATACCGGACATGACGGTATAAAATATTCCATTGGCAATTTCAACAGCACTCCGGTCTTTAGAGGTAAAAAATTGCTTTTGACTTACACTAATGGTAGTTATTGCAAAGATCCACATGCTAAGCCAGGCTCAGATGGATATTTGACCGACGCTTTTGGAAAAAAATTGAGAAAATCAACGATATTGAGTTTTACTTGCGATAAGGAAATCATGGCAAAGGCTAGTGTTTCGTTTATTGGTGTATTGAATGATTGCGATTATTTCTTCGAGGTGAGAACTGCTCATGCTTGTATTACTCCAAAGAAAGCCGATGATTTAGCAGCTATTTGGATTTTTATGTTCATGTATGTGTGCTATTGTTATTGTTTTTTGTTTTTACTTCTATTTTGTACAATTACTAACTATTTTTTTCTCTTTCTAGTTTGTTTGCTGCATTATCGGTCTATTTTAGTGGCGGATTCCTTTACAAGACTTTCTTCCTCCGCAGAAAAGGGTGGAACCAACTTCCAACTTTTAACAACGTGAGATCAACTATAAAGAATAACGTAAGTTAGGTCTTTTGCATATCATTTTGCTTGATTTTTTTTCTTTTGTTCCCTTTTGGCATGGACTTTCTGTTGAATTTGTCGCCTTTGTCGTTGTAATAAGGATTTCCTCAAAAAAAGTCATCAACTAATAATCTTTTTGAGCAGACTTACTGATACCTCCTTCATAGTCCTTTAAGAGGTCTTTTGCAAATTACAGAGATGGCAGACTATTTCACGATAATGCGTCTGAATCTAATGCATACAATGATAATGTTGATAACGAAGACCATGATGATACCAATCAATTGCTTGACCAACTAGACATCAATTTGGAAAGAATGGGTCACGGCAGAAGTGATACTCAAACTACTGGAGGACACAATGATTGGCGTTAGTTCTATTCTTTTTCAAGCTGGTTTTTTCTCTTTATCCATTATAAGTTTCAATTTCTGGCACGCGGCTCTGTCAGTCAGTGAACTCTTTGTTGCATAATTGCGGTTTTCGTATTGCTAAATTACCTGGTTTTATGTTTATCATTTTAGTCTATCTTCAATATTTTTTTTCCCTGTTCTAGTGGTCCTATAAACTTACACTGCACTGCATTTCAATATTTTTCTCTTTGTTATTCCTCACATACTTATACTTTTTCTGCGTATACTTGTTTCTTTTTCAGTTCTTTGCATTTTGTCTGCTCGTTATAAAAATTCTAATTCCTTATTCTTGTCCAATTCTAAAGTGTGAATAACCAAGTGTAGTTGTCTATATATATAAAGCGCTACCACAAGTGTTACCCCTCCGCTTTGTCTCCGCGAAAAAAAAAAAAAAAAAAAAAAAAATTTTTGACAATTTTTGATTGTCAACATTTGCAGCTCATGAACGGCCGCCTTTAACATCATCATCATCATCATCATTAAAGAGCCCATACTGCATTCATAGTTGGCCGCTACTGATACATTGACTACCAGCTTCACTTGCTCTGGAAGTTCTAAGATGTCCTCATCCAGTTCAGTGGTTCCGCTTTGCCATTTTGGTCCAGTGACAGCACTTTCCTTCATCCCTTCAACTCCATACTTGGTTGCCGGATATGGCTCATCAGCTAAAGTTTTCAATTATGTGAGTGGTGAACATTTAAGCACAGCTAAGATTTTTGCTAGAAATAAGATTCACGGTATTCTGATTAGCAATTCTAATGACTTTAATTCTATCAGCAACAATGAAAGTCAGCAACAGCCGCAACAGCGGTCATTGGACGATATTAAGATTTTATTTTTCGGAGGCAGATCAGTGTCAGTTGTAGGATTGACTCAATTATTGCGTTTTGCTCCTTCTTTAACTGATGATTTTTATCAAGCTTTAGCACAAGAACAATTACTAGCTCAAGAGAAAGCCGCTAATGATTGGGTCATTGCTGGTGATTTCCGTTACAACAGCAAGAATAATAGTAATAATAGCAAAAAAAATAGTAAAAGTTTTATATACTTGTTGACAGCCCACGATAGCGTTATTGGAGCAGAAGTATTGCCGACTACACCAAGTGGAGAACACGATATTTTAGGCTACTCATTCCAAGTCAAATGGGTGAAAAATTGCAATGAGAAGAGTATCTTGTATTCCGGAAGTTTCAAAGTATTGCAAGACAAAGTGCTTGTGTTTGCCGGTACAGTGATGTCGGGGATTTACGTCTGGCAGTTCATTGATGAAGGTAACAATAGTAATGATTCAGGGACGATATTGCATCACTTGACAGGCCACGAAGGGTCTATTTTTGGGGTTAGGAGTAACTCTAGTGGATCGTTGGCAGTTTCCTGTTCGGATGATCGATCTATCAAAGTATGGGATTTGCAAACGGGACAAAGTATTGCAACAGGATGGGGCCACGGTGCAAGAATATGGCACTTGGAGTTCTTCAGTGATTGTGGGAATGATTCTGTGTCCAAAAATGATAGTCCGGTGGCTAAATTGCTTAGTTGTTCAGAAGATTTAACGGCACGTCTATGGGATCTTGAATATGAAAATTGCAATGAAAATAATGCAAATGATGAAAAGAGTCAATATCTGTTAAACTGCAAAAGAGTTATTGAAAGTCATTCAGGTAAGAACGTCTGGTCCGGAGCAGTTAATGCTGATGCCACTGTGGCAGCCACTGGTGGCAATGATGGTAAAATCAGATTAGTTCAATTAGACTCAATCAGCAATGATGATGATAAGAGCACAGCAAGCATTGACTCAACTAACGAAATAACATTGGATCTTTTGTCAAAATTCTTACCAAAAGGCGCACAATTTGCTAAGAATGAGATTATCAAAGACGTTATTACCACCACAGAAACGAATGATGTCATCTTAGTCGTAACTTCATACGCTAACGTTTTCAAACTTTCTTCAAACTTCACCAATGTCGAGTATATAAACATTCACAATACGGAATCCAGCAGTAACAATAACAATGATGAAAACGTCAAAAAGTTTGTCAACAATTTCTTCACCGTCACTCATACTGCTAACATCAATGCAAATGGTGACTCAATAGCGATATTCACAAATAATACCGGTCATCAAATATTTCTCACTTTGGATAAATTCTTAATTGTTAAGCAAGTCAAACGAGATAATGTCAATACTAGCTTAAACATTACATTTCAAGGTAAAATAACCAATGCGTTTGCCTTCGCTGCTAGATCTCAAAAAGATGTGAATAACGATATTCTCGATACCACGGATAAGTTAAGCTCATTTTTGTTGTTTGAATCACCTCATCCACTGGATCCATTCGTGTTGGCAGAATTTGATTTTTCCGTGGCTAGGTATACTGGGGTTGTTAAATTGCTTGGTAAGCCAAATACACAGTTTGTAACTACTACTTTTGATTTTCATTATGGGTTGCAATGGCTTATTCTTGGGTCCAGATATGCCACGTTCACCATTTATGAGTTATTGGCTGGTGGTAGTAGTCACGATGGAGAAGAATCTAACAAAGCTATTGAACCAACGTCAACATGGAAGAAAATTTTGCCTGGAGATACCATCTCCGAGATATCCATCATCAAACAGCTCAACAAGGATTCATTGCTTGTTAGTTTGCTTCTTAGGGATGGGATTTATTTGTATATGCGACTTAGCAAGACTGAAACTGAGAGTGAAAATACAAAGAAGATTAAACTTTTGCAGATGATAAAAGAGGCAAAGAATAGCAAGGAAGTGGGGTTGCAATCACCAGTTGAAAAATTAGTACAAGGTTTTAATGCTTTGGAAATTACAAACAAGCAAACAATTTTTAAGATTGAAATTTTGCAAAAAAACAGAATTTCCAAAGGTGGATTTTTGGAAGGTTTGATTGAGGTTGACGCAAATTTCAGTATAACTGGCCGTATCACAGGAAAGAGTCATCATGTTAATTCTAAAGATGTAATTTTGTACGGTTTCAAATCAGACTATTTTTATATTTTCAATGAGACCAAAGGATACGAAATTTGGGCTGAATTTTGTGGTGGGTCGCATAGATTATGGAGATTTGTGTTTGATAAGCATAGCTCGAACCCGCTTTCTTCATTTAGATTCTTTTACGTTAGGGCATCATCATTGGTAATTAAACACAAAAATGAGTCAAGTAAAGGGTTTAAGAAAGATATTTTGGTTGAGGGAAGTCACGGTAGAGAAATTAGAGATATCGCGATTAGTGACAAGGAACATTTCTTATATGACTCAGATGGTAAAAAGAAACTTAGTTACAAGTTGTTAGTAACGGGAGCAGAAGATACCACTCTCAAATTTTCCAAGTTGTTTAAAGCTGGTAACGTGAAGACATATTGGACTCAAAGACTACATGTTTCGGGACTTCAAAGTATCAAGTTCTTGAATGATGAATTTGTGATCTCGACAGCAGCAAGAGAAGAGCTTTATGTTTGGAAAATCAATGATATTGAGCAATCTTCTTCGCTGAAAGCTGGAAATATTTCAGATTCTAGACTCTATGTGGAAAATTATGCATCGTTGCCACCATCAGCTTTATCAAATCCAGATTTGCGTATCATGGACTTTGATTTTGTTCCTGCATATGGCATTAATCATGCTCTTATGGGATACTTAGTTCATACAGTTTATTCTAATTCACAAATCAAAATATTCTTTTTCGATATTGCTACTAAGCAGTTCACCCTCTTAGTCAGTGATCACTACAAGGACATCTGTATCTTTGCCTCAAAATTCATTCTTACCTGTTCCAAAACATACTTGGCTATTGCTACGTCAGATGGATACTTGACCATTTATGATGTTAAGCTTCCAAAGATGAACGATTTTCGATTTAATATGTTCACTTCATCAGTAGTTGGTGAAAACTTGAAACTTATCCTCTTTAACTCTCCATCAGACAGAGATGGACCGAATAACCAAAATGAATCAATCGAAATTAAAACATTAGGCCGTCCAATAATCACTCAACAGCTCCATCAAAACGGCATAAAAACAATTTGTCAAATTGTCTTACCCCAGAATTTCGACGAAACTCAAATAATCCATATTGTCACCGGCGGTGACGATAATGCTCTTGGATTATTTGAAATTCGCGCATCTATTGAAACTGGAGAAATTGAACAAGGAAAAACAGTGGCTTTCATTCCAGGAGCTGCATCTTCTACAATCACTTCAATTTCTCAGGATCCGAGTGACGCTAGTTTAATCTTGGTGACTAGCGTTGATCAAATTGTGCGTCTTTGGCAAATTGAGGTTGCTAGAGAGAAGGGCAAAACAACTCAGTTGACCAATGCTGGGGAGAGTTATACTACTATTGCTGATACCGGTTCTTCAAGTATGACGATGTTTAATAACAACAGTATCTTGGCGGTGATTGGAGGTGTCGGGTTGACCGTTTTCGAAGTTTGAGAGTGTATCTTAATGAATATATTTTCTGCTTGTGTATATTTTTTTACTTTTGTACTATTGTTTGTTTGTTTATTAGTTTTTATTTTTTAGTATTTGTATTTTGTAGAATAACCAAAATACCTTATTGGGTAACCAAAGATTTCCCTGAGCGCTGGACAGCAAGAATACCCATAGTGTATTTTTCGGGTGAAAGTAGTACGGGTGACACGATGAGGCCAAGAATGTACAGAAAGATATCGACTCAACTACATGATTCCTGTTTTACCCAACATGTATTATGAAGATGCATATGCAAACAGATTCGTAACCGTCATTAGATTATAACAAAACAAAACATTAGCTAGCAAAGACAGTTGCAACAAGCTAACTTTTTTTTAGAGAAAAAAGAAAAATTGTTACTTGGAACCATTTTTGTTATTTCCTGATTTCTTGAGCTTAAGTATTGGAAGCTCCCCCGTGGAATATTTTTTGGTAAAATGACTTTCATCAATTTTTAAATCCTCGAAATCCTTATCCCAGTCATCAGATTCATAGTCCTTTTCGATATACTTGGACAAATATGAAGAAGCTTGACTAACATCTCTTTGTTTTACTGGTGTCGAGCTCGTACTACTTGAATGATGACGCATTGACGACGAACTTCGATGGCTTCTCGAGCTGCGATGTTTGGGGTTATCAAAATTATCAATTGATGAGAATGATACTGCTCTCACATCACTTTTCAAACCGTACTTGCTAAGCTTCTCACCAGATGGAACTTTTCCGCTATTATTGAGCCATGAGTGATGCAGCAATTCTTCGGCACTCAGTCTCTTTTTCGGATCTTTTTGAAAACATTCGAGAATGAAGCTTTTTGCTTGAGAAGATAATGTATCAGGTATGTCTGGATAGTCATCACTAACAATTGCATGTAGTGCAGCCATAGAGTTCAAATCACAATATGGTGGCGATCCTGTATATAGTTCGATTATGGTAGCACCTAAAGACCATATATCTGAGGCGGTCGAGACCCCATCCAAAGTTATAACCTCCGGGGCCATCCAATTAGGAGTTCCAACAACAGGACAGTCTTTTAGCTTGACAGTATTGACGTTAATTTTGGTAGAGACTCCAAAATCTGCTAGTTTCACTATTTTATCTGATGTCAATAAAATATTAGCTGCTTTAATGTCTCTATGAACCACTCCTTCATTATGCAAATATTTTAGACCAGCTAAAACTTGCTTAACATAAAAAATAATTTCTGACTCTGTTAAAAGTGATTGAGTCACTCTATTGGTTTCTTTATTGAACTTTTTGATTTTTTTGTACAAATCTCTCAATGATCCACCATCACAATACTCGAGAAAAATATTAAGGGTGCGGTTCTTCTGTATAAATCCATGGTATTTCACTATGTTGGGGTGCTTTAAACCTTTGAGTAAATTGATTTCACTCATCAATTCCACTATATCATCTTCTGTATTTAAATCTATTTGCTTGATAGCAATATCCTTTTTGGTCACACGATTGGTTGCTCTATAAACGAAAGCAAATGCTCCTCGACCCAACTGTTCTTTGACTTCGTACTTGTGGAAAACATTATCTATTAGCTCAGCTGAGCTAAGCCTCTTTTCAGTTATCGAGGATACCGAAGCGTTAGATCTTGTTAAACTTGGCTTTTGTGGACTTGCTGATGAGGAAGTTACTGACGACGATATCACAACATTTTCTTTATTATTGCTGTAATCTCTTTTACTGCGAGACATCTGTCGACCGTGCAAATTACTTGTTCGTATTTGAGGGGCTAGTGGAGGAGTAAATGAGGAATTTTGGCGAGAGTGCAGTCGAGTCTTCCTGGGAGACAGTAAAGAAAGAGCATCTTCGGGAGTGGTGGGTATCATCATGCTGCTGTCATCGGCACTATACAAAGCCAGGGATTGGTGTCTATCACTACTTTTGAAATTGGTAAAACTGTTTTCGATGCTCGTGTTGCGTCTGCTGTTGCTGATTCTCTTGTGTTTCCAGTCGTTGATTTTGGTGTCAAACACATCAAAACTGGTGTTTGTGTCCTGGTAGAACGAGGTCTCCAAGTCTGTTTCGATGTCTGGCTCCTTGTATTTTTCCAAGATGAGATTCTTGCTAGACGAGGACTGTCTGGTGCTGGCGCCTCTTAGAACGTCCTCCTCCATTGTTTGTTTTGCGTGATGGTGTAAAACAGCTACTAGCGAGCAGTGTGCTTGATGTGTTTTGATGATTACTGTTTTCTGCTGTGTGATTGTTCTTTTTGTTTATTTTTTTTTTTTTTTTTTTTTTTTTGTTTTAATTTTCCGTTTTTGTTTACATTATGAGCCACGCCATTTCCACGGAGCATTCCACGAGAAAACGGCCAAACGTCAGAAGAGAAAACAGAAATTGAGAAACAAACTCCACAGTACATCATCTTGACAGCTTCTTTCGAGGCACGCCAGTAGCAAGTACTATATAAAGAGCAAATGGAATGAAGTGGTTTGGATACAAAAGAAAACTGCACTTAGGCAACGATGACCACACAAAGGAAACCCACATCGCTGTCCAGGACGATATAGATCCACCTAACAAGACGCTGACATTCGAGGAAGATAATAATCTGCGACACGAAGTATCCCAGGAAAGTAGTTTAGCAAAACAGGATAACAGCTCGGCGAATGAAAGAATGTCTGTGAAAGATAATGAAAACGATACTGTTGCAGACGAAGACAATTTGATTGAGCAGGAAATTACTACGTTGTTGGAAGAGTACGAGAACTCACAGATACCCAGAAAGAAACAACCACCAATTGTTGAGATAAAAAGTACAAAGCAAAGTTATCTCAACTCCAATTTCCAAGACCTTTTAGACCTTGACAATAGAGTAATGAGCGTGCTTCGATCATTGGCTGATGGTCTGTCCGAAACTGCATCACTACTGTCATTCAACAACAAAGAGTCTACTGTAGAGAAGACAGAATACGAACTTCTCAAGGAAAATTATCATGATCTTGCTAAGGAACTTACGGTGGAGATCGACAGTAATATCCGAATATATCAAGCATACTATCGTTTGGCTCTCAAATACAGAAGAATCAATGCCGAGAATCAAAGTTTGAAGAAATTGTCAATAAATGAAAAACAGTATCAACAATTAAAAGATACTTTGCAGGAAAAAGAAGCATCACTATTTGAAATACAGGGCAAAAATCGCATACTTGAAGAAATCAAAGAAAAGCTTGAAAAAAACAATTCAAGCTATTTGGATCAACAGAACGTGAGGACAAATGAAATGAGAATTTATTGCGATAGCTTAGAAAAGGAAAAGGATGACTTGTGCAGTCAAATCCAATTGATGAAAACCAAAAATGAACGCACTATTTCATCTTATGATACACAGCTACAAGAACTTAGAAATGTTAATAAGCAGCTAGTAAAAGATAACAGCATCTTGAAAAAAGAAAACGATACCTTGTCAGGAAGATCTGACAAGCAACAACAGGAGAATCAATCTTTGAAATCTGAGATATCAAGGTTGAATAGCAGGGATCAGCTCATATCAAAGCTTCTGAGCGAAAACGAAAAGCTAGCTAAAGAAGTTAGGAATGTGCAAACTCTTGAAAAATCACAAAAAAGCTCGGAAGAGGCCATTATATCTCTTCGAAAAACCATTACAGAACTTACAGAATCCAGAGATGAGGCATTGCAAAAAGCCACACAGCTTGAGATCTCAAATAACCAATTACAACTCAAACTCTCGCAGGAACAAAATGCATCATCAGCATTTATCCAAAAGTACACTGATAAGGAGAAACAACTCTTGGCTGAAATTCAAAAGTTGAAAGTTGCTAATTCATTGTTCCATTCAAGGTCAGGGTCAGACGATCTGTACGTTCCAAAACAAGAATACAAATTTGGCATTTCCTTGAATGATGGTTCCGCCGAGTCTTCCACTAGGAGCAGCTCCTTTTTGTCAAGTAGTAACATAAATCATAATAACATAAACAACATCACCAGGCCTTTCAATATGAGTACTAGCAATAGTATAAATGCTATTAACAGCTTTAGAAACAACAATAATTCTGACTCAAATAAGCATAAAAGGTCCAACAGCAATTACTCTTACAACACATTCGACCATGAGCATTTTGATGATGATATGAGTACTGCTCCTACGTCTCAAGGTGGCATGTCAAGCCATTTATCCAGCGGTTCACTAGCTATACTGAAATCTGCTTCACTCAAGTCTTTTGGCAAGAAACTGGTGTCTATTGGAAGAGTTAATAAATACCAAGAAACACATGAGCAGAGTGATTCTAATCCTAATGGGTGCGAAACGGATTATACTAATAACATCAATAAGCGGCGAGCAAGTATACATAGTATTCCTGACATGGGTATTATATCTGAACATAACACTGATGAAGACACAAACTATGATACCACCAACAACAACGGTAATAGTACTATTGAGCACCAAGAAATAGTAGCATCACAAAATGTAAAAACTGCAGCTCCTCAACTAAAAGAGCGCCCCAAAATGCACATTTCTAGCTCAACAAACACAATAAGACCTGCGCTTCCAATTCCAGCTAGCCAAAATTTGAAACTGAATTTGCCAAAATCTGCCTCTTTGATGAATGGAAAATTTTTCTACGCGACTCTGACAGATGCCGACAGGCCATCCACCCCAACAGTACCCTTTACCAATACAGAAGCTAAAGACAATCTGTCTCAAATAGCTTTAAAATCCTTCAGTGATTTGAGTGGCGCCAGTGGAGGTAATGGTAGCTATGAAGTGGATCCGGACGGAAGTCCTAGATGGGTATCCAAACCTAGAATTGATGTTAAGACGCATTTTTTCCAAAATCATCGTCGAGCCAAATCATTGCTTAGTCAAACTCCAAACTATAGACAAGCAGGTAATATGTTTTACCCAGCAAATAGTAAGGCTGCTGCAGAAGGAGTTGCTCAGCCCCGTGGTAATACTACTAGTGATTTAGCTCTTGGTGCTTCTATTAATTATGATGAAGAGCAGAACTTCAATAATGAGATCCATTCTGCAAAAGAAAATGTCAATCTTGAAAATGGGGGAATTTATCAGAGGAAATCCCATAGTGTTAATAATATAAAACGTTACACCTGATCAAGATAATATGAGGATTAATATTCTACATCTACGCCATATTCTGTTGCACCAAATATCATACGATTTTGAGTACTGTTATCTTTCTTTCCTTCTTTTTTCTTTTTATTATTATTATTATTTCACTTTTGGTATAGCGAATTTTTGCACACTGTTTTTTTTTACGACTTACTATTTTTTTCAATTATTTTTTGTTTTGTTTTACAATCTGAGTTCCATTATTTATCGGTATTCTGTCTTCTTTCTCTTCTTTGCTTTCATGCATTGGTTTGCTTTCTACCTTGCTTTCTTTTCTTTACTCTTCTTTTCTTGGCTTTTTTGGTTTGCTGTAAAATCTTTTATTTTCAATGTTTTTTGTTTCTTTTGATTAGCTGATGGTGTTATGATTTGGTTTTCTTTTTGTTTTTTAGGAATTATCTTATATAGATTTACTGAAATTGTAATTTATTTTTTTGTCTTTTTAGCATTTTTTTTTTTTTTTTGTCCTTCTTTGTTTAACACAGGCGGGGTAGTGAAAAGAACAAAGCTCAAAAAAAAAGTAAGGGCAAGATATGTTTTAGGTTTCTGGTTATGCCCTGAAATTCAACCATTACATGCCTACTAGTTGTGTCTACTTTACGATGACTCCAAGTTGTATATACACCGATGATGTTGAGGAAACCAAAAGTGTACTGAAGCTTCAGCATGAGATAGTTTAAGTGGCGCAAACAAGAATGCATCATAATAACCCGAACTATAAAGAGACAAGAATAACAAAACGTAAATCTAATAAATAGATTTATTAAGAGATAAGGACTTCATCCATTATACCTTAACATTACGCTACATAAAACTATATATATTAATACTGAGTTCTCCTCAGAAGAAATCCAACCCGACGTAGTACCTTTTTCTTCAGACCGGCCATTATTCAATAATACTGATGATTAAATCTTTATAATAGATAAAAAAATATCTAGTTAACACAAAGTTATACAAAAAACGAAAGAATTATTATAAATGAAAACTTAGTTACCTCAAGGAAAATTTTATTATAAGGAGACCCGAAATTAAAAAGGAGATAAAATAACACAAAACTCTCTAAGTAAAATAAATAAAACGAAATTGATTGCCCAAGAACATAAAAACGTGTACCATTCAAACCACTTTTCTCTTCTGATAAAAAAAAGAAAGGACACAAAAACAAAAAAAAAAGTCCCTAATAAAGTTAGCTATGCATGCAGTCTTTGAGGTTCTGCATGCTGCACAAGAGCAGCCGCCTTTCTTGTGCATATGTAAAGATATCAGCATACAGCAATATACTTAGTCTATTGCTCCTCTCGCACCATGCATAAATAATACTAACAAATCTTGGGAAATACTTTAATGACATACAGATCTTCTGGATCCGTTTTGGATACCGAATACGTACCTGATGCCATTGACAAATTTTCCCACGGTTACCAGATAACACCATGTTAGGAACTTGCTGTATGCCGATTGTTTGTTATACAAAACAATAACGGTTGAAGCATCAGAGCTCTGAGAGCTTGACCTTTTTCTAGTGCTGCTTGAATCGCCATGATTTCTTTGTCTGAGTTGTTGTGGCTGTTGCTCCTGTGGCTGTTCTGGGGTTATATCTGCAGAGTTGGGAGATAAGGTGGTATCAGAATGGCGATCTGTGGCTGTTGGAGTACCGTTGCTGCTAAAGTTTTGCTTGCTTTTATCTTCATTTTTCCCTTCTGGTGCTTTTTGAACACTGTCATCTTGAATTTCCAAGACATGGTTTACAATGCCTTCCGGATTAGCTTCTGTAGGCAATCCAGGATCATCGCTAAGCACCCATGTGCCATCCACGATAAATTTATAGAATAATTTGGTGCCTTTATCAAACTTGCGATCAAATATTGCATGAAAATCATGGTCTGATTCTCTTATTGTGCCAACCTCAGCCCAGTCAAGAAATGAAGCAGCAAACTGGACTGTGCTGGTTGATGGAACAACATTATTTGAGTGGTAGTGGAATGTAATTGGCATAACTGACGTTGATATGTTGTTTTAGCAATCTAATCAACAGACAACAGCTGATATAAGAAACGAAACAATATTGTTTACTTTATTAACTTTCAGCCAGAAAATTATTAAAACACGAATACTCTTAGTATATTCAATGTGTCGCAATAAAAAGGATTATTACTTAGTGAGGAGCCGCACTGAATTGCTTCCTGCTGCTCTTGATCCATTGCAAAGGAATGATAAGTTTATAGCATTACCCGTATATATATCACCAAATGCGTCCGGGTATGAATGTGACTTCGAGCCGATCTATTATTGTCTGTAAAGTCTTCCCTGCATCACCTCCTGCATATATGTTAACTGGAAGTATGCAGCAACTCCGTTTATGTTTGCGTCACTTAGCATTATCCCGCAGTAATGACACAATGGCAATCCTCTATCAAAATTAAATAAAATACTACAGCATCCTAAATACTACAGCATCCTAAAAACTGTTGTTGCAACTAAAACTTTAACGTCTATCACTTAAATATATCTTCCATATCGTAATAAATGTTTCTTAGGAACTTATCTCCAGTACGGTCCAAAAATTCCCATAGCGATGCATCCATTTCTCCAAACTCGCTTGTATTTATCTCGTCGTCTTGCTGGTTAAGTGGATTGAGCAAAGCTGGTACACAGATATTGTTTCTGCTTGTACGTATGTTGACAATGTTGCTGTTCGATTTATCTTGAAAACTATTTTGATTATTAGTATCTGAGGAAGTTCCTTGAGTTTCAGTAGCAAAATCAGCACTATAGCACAAATATTCATCAATCCCTATACTCTGTTTTTCCAAGATACCGCCAATAGGAGCGCTGGCCCTCCTGTTTTTTACTTTGCTCAGTTGTTTAGAAGCATAATCTTGCAGCTCCAAAATAGCGCTGCTTATTCTGTCGAATGTGTCGCGAAATACTGCTGAGCTAGGCCACCTTTCCGCAAATACACACAATGTTGTTGAGCATGCATTAATTGTGTCGTATGTTGAAGCCGCTTTACCTTTTTTCCATTCGAGCACATTTAGTATATTATCTAACCAAACACAATAGAGAAACGACAATCCAGACACAAACACACAGTGCATTGAAAGCCATGTGTAACCCAAATTTCCTTTTGTGTGAAGGTCCTTATAATTCATACAGACAGCTGATGCAGAATTAGCAAACACTTTGAACCACTCAAGAAGCCTTGCGCCAGAATTATTCTTCAAACGTGCCACATGCATTATTACAGGTCTAAGGAGAAGCAAAATAGAGTTATGATAAGAAATACTTGACCAGTTGAATGTCTCAAATGTGGATTGTGGATGTGACTTGCCAGGAAATGTTGACATCCAGTTATTGAGCTCTAGCATAATTTGCACCCTCGTTGAATCAATATCTTCTGGCTTATCAATAATTTGAACCGGCTTGTATACAAAAGTGCAAATGCTAGATTGTATCCGACGTAATCTGATAACATGAAGAGAAATATTAGCTTCTGGAGTTTCGGATGGTAATGGGGCATCAATATCAATATCCGAAATTCCAAAAGGTCGGCCTAACACCACCCCGTTGATGCGCTCCATACCATACGCGCTCCAAAAAACACGGTACCTTAGCTGTATTTCCTCGTATTGGTTGGCCCCGAATTCATTATTGTTATTTCTGTTAGCATGATACGGCTCTCGATGAAGCCCCAAAGCAACAGAAGTGCGAATAGCTATTCCAATAGTTTGCCAAATTGAAGTCCCGTCAGGCATTTTTTGTGAAAAAACAGACAAAATTAGCCAAACTTGGACAGTTCTCAAATTTGTTACTTCTATTAATGGCCCAATATTCTTGAGGGCCTTTTGATAGTAAGATTTTGTGTGAGTGGACGCAGAACATTGGCTCCATGACTTTGAGTCGACTAGCTGCGAACCAATAGCGAAAATCATATATGTAAAAAATATCTCTTCGGGCTTTGCCAGACTTGTTAAATCATTACAGGACATTACTTGTTGGAAAGCTTTCTTAACCCAGTTCCAGTCAAGAAATGAATACTGGCATTGGACAAACGCGTAGTACTTATTCAAGTAGTTCAAGGCTCTGTTCATCGACGGCTTAGCGGCGGGTGGAACGATCACTTCCACTCTATCAGCATCTTGGGTTTTATAGAATTCATTGGTGATGTGTGATGCCCGTTTGTAGTAATTAATTGAATTTGTGATCGCTTTGGCAATTGAATATGCACTGCTGTCTCCAATGTACCGCGATTCAGCTCCAGCACCTAAAGTGATGTAGCCAATCTCCATCTCCAAATTTTCTTTTCTGTCATCTTGTTTATCCGGGGAAGGGTTGGTTGCCACTGCATTGCCTGGGCTATCTAATCGTTTGCCTGCTTCTTTTGTGAGGTTATCAATCTCTTGTTTCTGATCCTCGACATTTTGTTTTGCATTCCCTAGCTCTTTTTCAAGCTGCTGAATCGTATTCTCTAATTGCTGAAGATAGTTCCTTGGCAAGTTTCTGTTCGTAGTTATATCAAAGACTGTACACTCTATAGAGGAACTCAAGCATCCGCTGCATGATGGATATCCTCCATCACACTTCTTACGCTTCTTCTTGCAAGCATTACATGCTGCCATCTGGTGCTTACCACTTGAACGACGCTTCTTCTTGACGTTGTTATCTGGGGCCGGTGGTGAAGAACTAGAAATCTTGAGTTTGAACTGCTGGTAGCTCATTGTTACCTTACTGTTTCTAATGTTATTGGCTTTTTTTGTTTTTTGTTTTTTGTTTTTTGTTTTTTGTTTTTTGTTTTTTGTTTTACTCTCGTACGGCTATAGGAACTGTGTGAGCTGTAAAGGATGATAGAAGGGAACTTTCCGATGCTATTAAAAAGGCAAATTGCGTAAAGATTGCAGCCGCTCCAGATAGGCAATGGTGTTAGCCCCGATAAGCACGTCGGAAATTGTCGCCTGTACTTTTTTTTTTTATCTTGCAGCAGCAGCAGCAGCCCGATGCGATCAACATGAATCCCGATAAGATAGCATTGCGAAGGGAGTTATATAAGCTATTGGTTGTCGAGGATCACCTTGCGCAAAATGACAATTTTTGGCGGGCCCTATATCTATAGCCCCTGAAATATCATCTGTATTAATCAAATTTAATAATGTCAAAGTATCCTCCAAGAACTGAACTTCCTCCCCTCGGCGCCCTCTGTTTAGATTACACAGAAGATATTCACCGTCCACCAGGGGACCCCCTAAACGAGCTTTCATACTACTGTCCGGTTATCCATGAGCAGGTCAAAAATGCAACCGTAAAAAATGTTGTCAACGGTGGTAAGTTTTCGGAGGATTTTGTCGACGCTTTCGCAGATGCTTGCAAAAAGCTTGCAGACCGTGGTGCTGTTGGTGTCATTACCTCCTGTGGGTTTCTCGCACAAGTGCAAACTAGACTCGCTCAGAAAAGCCCCATTCCAGTGGCCACTTCAAGTTTGTTACAAGTTCCATTTGTGCTTTCAACGATGAGCCCTGCAAAGAAAGTGGCAGTTCTTACATTCCATGGAGAGATTCTTGGGGATGCTCATTTTGATGGACTTGGGGTGATTACACCAGAAATGAAAGAAAGACTTGTTGTATTTGGTTGCAAATCAGATGGTCATTTACGGGACATTATCGTTAGAGGTAAACCATATGTCCATGAAAAGTTAGAACAAGAAATGATTAATTTGGCACAAGAAGCATTCTCTAAAGACAACACCATTGGAGCATTTGTGTTTGAATGTACACAAATGCCGCCAACGTCAAGAGCAGTCCAGAAAGCTACTGGCTTGCCGGTTTATGATGCAATCACAATGATTGACTGGTTTTACTCGGGTTTGCAAGCAAGAATTCTTCCAGAAGATGGCTTTAAAGAACAGGGTTTGAAACCACGAAAAAGAAGTTCAAAAGAATTGTTGTAGAAAGTGCTTTATATTAAAATCTTTATATTCAACCATTTATAGTTTAAAATTAGGCTAAGAAAGTTGCCCAATTAGTGTTTCAATAAATGTTTAGCCAAAACCCAAAAAGTTTTTTTTAATTAATATGATACTTATTAGAATTGCAGGTGTGCTCTCTTTTCTAACAAGATTGGAGAAAATTAATCTTTTAGAAAATTTTTATTGATACCTGCTGTCACAAATGGGAAACTTGAATATGACAACTTCGTTACCAAATTCCAGTTGAAAAGAAGGGTCATCTTTTAAATATTATGATTTTGTATATACGCTAATAGAGAGCATGTAACGTGTTTGCTAATTAACCAAATTTTTCGGCTTCAACTCCACTCACAGCCTCATAATATGCACCTTCTGAGATTCGTGATTCTCAGGAACCGAAAGTCAACTGAGTGGAGCAGAAGCTTTACAAACCAATGTTCAAAAATTAAATTTAAGTTGAAATAACTTTCGCATCAGGCTCTTCTGTTAAAACATGATAGTACAGTATATTTTTATTGTCGAAAATTGTAATTCGGATCAAAACAATAAAATCTAACAAATATGGGTGAAAACCTTGAAAAGGTTGTTAATACCTCCAGCAAAAGAGAAAAGACTGCGCAAGAAAGAATATGAATACAGTTATATAATAGAAAAAAAATAGCACACAGTCAAACCCAAAATAAATCCCACCATAAGCAACAATAATTCGAGCAGCAAAAAATAACATGACACAAAATAAATAAAATAAAATAAATTAAAAAAAAAATTAAGAACGGATACGAAAAACAACTGTAAGTAACAAATATTACAAAGAATATCTAAACTCTGGGTTTTCTTTATCAGTCAAGTCTGCAAACTCAATATTTTCTGGTATCACGTACGCATCACCCATATCCAGTCTCTGCTTGTCTCTGGATTTGTTTCTCGACACATAGATACATACCAATCCGATCATACAAATAGTACCACCTATAAACGATACAAGCATTGCCGCTTTGGCCCCTTCGTAGCTTGGTGCCTGCTCAGCTTTAAATGTTTGAGGCCCAATGATGTTTCCGGCACAGTACCCAATAAGGAACATGGTATTTACAACCGTCTTCTTGGTGTATCCGGCAACATTGGATGAGATTATTGAGGTAACACCAGCAAGACAACCGGTTGCAAAGTAAAAGCTGAGGTAACCTGCCAATTTAGAACCCTTGTGTGAAGTAAAATTAAGCAAACACATACCAACAAGGCAGACGATATTGACCCCGATACATGTGTAAAGTCTTTTGTTGTTCATAAACTTATAGTTCAAATAGGCCATTGCAAATGGTATAACGACATCAATAGCTCCACCGGGCATGTTCATGAGTAATGAAGTGGTTGACAGGAAACCAAAGTCACTGTTGAGCAAAATGCTTCCAAAGTTATTGAAACCGCCATTCGGAATTGCATACGACATGCCATAAATAAAAAGAATCCAAGTCACTGGATCGGAAAATGCTTCCATCATTTGATGCTTTTTAAATTGATGGTTACCAAAACCTTGCTGGTTTTCTCTGATACGCTCAACTGCGTACATTTTATCCGTTTTGTTCAAAAACCAGGCTTTGGTTGGGATATCTGGCATATGCACCAAGGATATAAAACCCAAGAAAACGGTAATTGCACCAGTGATAATATAGAGTAATCTCCATGAAGCCAAAGCATGGCCCTCCTCTCCTCTGTTAACAGCAAGACCATAAGCTATTCCTGCGCCCAAAATAGTACCAAATCCTTGGAACCCCATCCAGATACAGGTACGCATGAACTGCTCGCTTTTCTTCCACCACTGACTGGTGAGCATAATGTACGCTGGGTTCATACAACCTTCAAAAGCACCGAGGAGCACACGGCACACAAGAAATGGAGCAGCACTTTGACAAGCAGCATGGCACATTAAGATAATACCCCAAAGTATAACCGCCGTCGATAAAATCTTTGAAAGCGGAAATTTCTGTAAAAGGACATTGCAAGGGTATTCGAAAAATAAGTAACCAAAATAGAAAGAGCTACCAACCCAAGAGTAGACATCTGTGGACATGTGTAAGTCAGTTCTGAGGCCCATGATTGCGGCGTATGAGTTAGTGGTTTTATCCATGAGCTGACATGACATAAGACTGACAATAACCGGCAAGATAAGCCAATCAATCTTGCGAAGGAGTTTCTTTTCATAAACAGGATCCAATACGATGCTTTTGGACTCAGTAGCATATTTCATCGCATCATCAGCATTTTTGTCATTTATCTCAATTTGTTTGCCGCCAGGGGACATGACAGAGGTGATGACATTTTCGTGGACATCGGTGAATTCACCGCCACTAACACTGACAGACGTTGAGTATGTTTCTTTCTTGTCAGACTTATCCATCGGTGCCAATAAAAATTATATTGATCAATGGCTTGGTTTCTAAGTATTGAGAATACTATCAAAAGAAATAAAAGATATCATTTTGCATTTTGCCAGGCTTTGGAAGCCTTAAATACAGTAGCCCAGCTCCATAGTGAGAAAGTACATTGATAAAGATTGTCCATCTTTGATAACGTCAAGCCCTTTTTTCTCTTATCTAGAATCTTTTCCCCGGAAAAAAATTGAGTCTGTCACTTGTCGGTGTTTTCCGCCTTTCGCTAAATCAGGCAGCTCTTCCGCCCACGCTCGCCAGACGTGTTCTCCATTAAACACCGATATCTATATTGCTCCACAAGAACTTCATCTTAATACTGGCTATGCTAGCTGCAATTAGAAATCAACCTATTTTTCCTTTTTTTTTTCTTTTTTTTTTTTTTGATTATGATAATAATGCTCGTTGAACTCGTTGAACTCGTTGAACTCGTAGCTTGGCTACCTGAACCTAAGATGTGCTAATACAATCATTGTATGTTCATCAGCTGGAAAAAAGTGCCAGTATATGGAAATGAGGTAAAATGCACTATAAAGCGCATTTGAGTATACTGGAAACGTTGGTTCTCCAGAAATGTTGGTGCTTCGGAGAAGTCCGATAACGTCAAAATCTTCTAAATTATTTATCAGCACAAAGTTTTCGTCGGAGATTTCCGTCGCTGTGCCCGAAAAGGAACATCTGCATTCACCTGCGAAGGTGTGATTGTCCACACTTGGAGCTCTCTTTTATACTTACTTTCTACCACCACTTTTTCTTTTAATACTTGCTAACTTTTTATTTTCCAAACAGGTAAAGGTACTAGCAATACACAAAATGAGCTTTGCGAAGACAGAGAAATCCAGTGAAGTCCAAGATACCACTGTTGAGCATGAATCTGACTCAACTTCCATTTTAAAGGAGCTCAACACACATTTCGTACTCGATGACTCTGGTCTCCTTTCTTTCAATCATCTAAGTCCGAGGAAACCAAAAAACTGGACCACTAAGGTCAAACTTTTCCATACCATTCTTTATGGAATCACAACATTTGCAGCCCAATTGAATTCCACTGCAATGGCTACTTCGATTCTCCCGGAGCTCATAAAAAAAGATTTTGGCGTTGGTCGTGAAATTTCCCTTCTTCCAACAACACTTTACCTCTTAGGCATCGCTTTTGGGCCTATGGTGTTTGCCCCACTATCAGAGGTTTATGGTCGCAAAATTGGGGTCTTGATTCCATTTTTCACCTCTGCGGTGTTTTCGTTTGTCGTTGCTAGTACCTCTGAGCTTTCTGGAGTGATGATATTTCGGTTTCTTTCTGGTTTTTGTGCTGGGGCGCCCATCGTCTCTGCTGGCGGAGTGTTGGCTGATATATGGAATCCAACCCAGCGAGGGGCCGCACTAGCAGTATACGCCTGTTTTGTTTCTAGTGGGCCATCATTTGGTCCAACTATCAGCTCTTTACTTATGCATAGCATCGATAAACCGAGCGCTTGGAGGATCCCCCAGTACTTCTCTGGTCTCTTGACAGTTTTCTTATTTGTCGTTTGTGAGCTCACTCTCAGTGAAACTTACGAGCCGGTGATACTTGCCCGCGAAGCCAAGTCAATGCGCATTGCTACTGATCGCTGGCAGATCCATTGCAAACACGATAGTTGGAAATTAGATGCAAGAGAGTTAGTGCTGGTGCATTTTATTCGCCCATTTGCTATGCTCATTACCCCTATTGTGCTAGTAATTGCGATATTCGCAAGTTATGTTTACGGTATCTTCTACTTGATCATCACCACTATGCCCGAGGCCTTTACCATGACCCGTGGTTGGCAAGGAACTGTTGCAACGTTGCCTAATATATCTCTATTTCTTGGAGTAATTACCGGTTGTTTTCTAAATATGGCATGGGCAAATCACTATGGTAAAATGATCAAGCTCAACAACGGCCAGCCTGTGCCAGAGCAGCGATTTCCGCTTCTAATGTATGTGGGCTGGATGATGCCCGTAGGAATATTTATTTTCGGTTGGACCAGCAGTGCATCGATTCACTGGATTGTTCCCTGTATTGGGATCCTGTTAATTGGTTGTGGTTTTATAACTATTTTCCAAGGCTGTTTGAACTATTTGGTCGACGCATACACAAAATATTCGGCTTCGGTTATTGCTGCAAACACATTCCTTCGAAGTGTTTTTGCTGCTTCTTTCCCACTATTTTCAAAACAATTATTTGATAACTTGGGGGTCCACTGGGGTGCCAGCTTGATTGGGTTCATTGCGCTTGGAATGATTCCTATTCCATTTTTATTTTATAAGTGGGGCAAAGATATTAGGTTGCGGTCCAAATTTACAAATTAGTATAGATTATTGGTTTTCAAAGAAAAAACAAGACAAAAAGAAAAAGAAAAGAGAGTAAAACTTCTCTTGTCTCTCAGGCTATTTACAATTTCTATTAATTTATTGGCATTCATTCATGTGCATTGTTGTGATTTGTTTTTCTTTTCTTTTACTTTATCTTTTCAGGCCTTTTCTGCATTTCTTGTGTCTTTCACCTATATCAGCATACTTAGCATTTAATCACTGTTTGAAAATTTTTTTTCTAATACACTATAGATTGTTTTCAATATTCATAAACAAATTTTGTTAATTACTGCACTAGCACAATATTATAACTTTGCAGACTGTATTGCATTTTAAGACCCTCTAGCATTCCTGTGTTTCTATAAAGCTATCAGCCACCATCAATGCTTCTAATTAGATGCCAGTTTTCAGCAAAAGATGGTACTTTATTTTCTCAAATAATAGACCACAAGCCGTGAATTATTGAATCATTGGTCAACGCTATAGACTGCAAAAACCCCATTCTCGAACATGCGCTTCTAATCACACTTCAGCAGTTATTAGCGCATCTTTACTTCTAGTAAAGATAGTGTAAACTATCTCTAATATGTAAGCAAACCCCTATACGTTTATCTCCTCATAATGTCGAGAATCATCACCTTGTTTGTGCAGCTGCAGACCAGTGTAACCTCCTCGACGGGAAAAAAAACAAAAATCAGTTGAGTTAAGGTAACATTACGATAAGAAGCGGCTTGGCCCTTTTTTATTGATCCGACGCTTTTTTCTTATCGGAAACTTACAGATATTGCCCTTTTTGGCATAGACATCTTGGATAAAAGTGTATTAATCAATATCGGAAGATTAACTCCTTTCAGATGAAATACTGCAGAATGTCATTTAGATTGAATTGTTACCAAAGTATAAAGGTATGGATTAGTATCCTGGAAGTTTTGACATATCATTGATAACGATGGGCTGATAAGGGTGTTGTTATCTTGTCATATATATCAAAAAAACGAAAGCACCATTAGAACTACTCTATTCTCGAAATTATACCCGTTTGGTTGAAATCTCTACCAGTAGCATTCAGAGTCCATAGAGTATTGTCATTTATTGAGCAACCACGTACCTATTCAAACATATCAACATGTCCCACTCATCAAGCAACCAAGATAAAATCATTGTCGTTGGTGCGGGGGTCTACGGCCTCAGTACGGTTCTTTCTCTCCTAAAATCTGGCATGTTCCAGGAAATTCATCTTTTTGACAAAAACGATTACTTCAAGCAGAGCTACAGCTATTTCGATGGTTGTGATAGCGCTTCTTCCGACATGAACAAAATATTTCGTTGCTCGTACGGTACTCAATATCATTACCAGCGCCTTGCTCTTGCTAGTCGTGAAGTTTTCCTCCAATGGAACCAGCAAATCAAAGAATCAAACTGGGAAGGAGGAGATCCAATATACATCAACTCTGGTAACGTGCACTTGACGGACCAAAAGCAACTTCCTCCTTTCGAAGCAGAAACGCTAAAATCGATGAAGGCTGATGGTAAAGATGATGCCATATGTGTAGCGGATCTGGATGCAGCCACCAGAGCAGTGAAGCTTGGATTGCCAGCTGCATCTGTGGACCCTTTTGAAGCCAAAGCGCAAGGAAGACACTTGCAAGGAGTTTTAGACGTTACTGGTGGTACAATAATTGCTGATAAGTGCTGTCGGTGGGTGCTACACTTGTGCGAGACATATAACGATGGTAGAACTAAATTGGTAACCCACTTTGGCTCCAAAGAAGGACAGGTGGATCTCTTATTAGTTGAGCGTAATCAGCTAACTGGTGGGAAGAAGTGCGTTGGTATCAGAACTAAAGACCAGAAACTTCATTTCGCTTCAAAAGTCTGCGTATTCGGTGGCTCTTGGACTGCTCAAATTGTTCCTGAAGCTGGCGAAAAATTGGAAGCAACAGGAGGCACTGTAGCTTTGATTAGAGTTGAAGATAATCCCAAACTTGCTACTAATGCCAGAAAGTATAACGAGCTCAATTTCCCCACCTGGACGTACAAGGTGCGCGATGGTGCTATGGGAGGATTATACGGTTTTCCTTTACGCAACGGGTATCTCAAAATAGGCTACCGTGGGCTCAAATGGACCAATCCTCAAGGTAAAATCAATTCAAAGACTAAAACAAAGTACACCGAAGAGCAAAGCGAGACTAACGTGCCAATTTTTGGGTTGAACGTTATCAAGAACTTTATAAGAGAGAACATCCCTGAGGTAGAAAGGATCTCTATGACAAGACTATGCTGGTATTCTGATTCCGAAGATAATGATTTCTTAATCTCCTACTGCCCTTACTACGAGTCTAAATCGTTGTTTGTCGGAGCTGGGGACTCAGGCCATGCGTTCATGATGTTTGGCAGTTTGGGAAATGTAATTAGGGATATTTTGTTTGAAAAAAGTGGAGGCAGTACGGATTTAGATTTCTTGACTCAATTATTTTCTTGGAAAAGAGAAAGAGAAAAGTTGAATCTTATCAACCAGGGAGTAGATGATCCAAGAGCGTTGTGTCATTTAAAAATGGCTATCCCTAAAGACTGGATTATAAATCCTGGAAAGCTTTAATAGAGCTAAACTATTAGCATGGTCATTCGCTATTAACGTACATTGCTGTCAGCGAAATATATATATTCACCTTTATACTGTCTGTACTTCTTTATAATTTTCTCAAAATATTTAGCTTAAAAAAAAAAAAAAAAAAAAAAAAACATCAAAAATATCAAAACTATCTAATCTGCATCTTAAACAAGGGCTTTTTATTTTACTGTGATAACTGCTCCAAGAACTTGATAGAGATTTGAAGATAGTATTTCAATACACTACTCTGTAGAATCAGTGTTCTTGGTCAAATCAAAATGTACGAATGTCTAAGTGTTCGCCTGTCTCCGTGCACTACCACGCACTCCATCATCAGCACTGAAACACCTCCGCGAAATGAAAATTTTCCTTTTCCATGCAGCTCTGGGCGCTTACCAATCTTTAATCATCGCGCATTGTTGGCAATTGCGAATGGTATATAATACCCACAAGACCCTGCGTGGGCGTCCAAGGGCCCTTTTTTTTTTTTTTTTTTTTTTTTGTTGACGTCAAAACTGTAAAGCCCCTTTGCTTCTAACTGACTCTTCTTTAACCATCTTTTTTATCACTAAGACCACTAAGAAGCAGATGGTAATGGAGGTCATCAAAGTTCCATTTATAAAGCTCGTTGATATCATTCACCGCGGCAGAAATGTCGTGCCGCTAAAATACAGGCAAACATGGTTCATCTTTGCCGTGGCTTTGGTCGCATTGGCGCTTGACAACTTTAACATCAGTGGTGGTATCAGTTCCTCGCTCTCAATCGCTAAAAAGCTAGATGCCTCGACATCTACTGTCTCATGGGTGGTTTCCGCATACGCTTTAACTTTAGGCTCATTCATCATCCTCTTTGGGAAACTTAGTGATATTGTAGGGGTCCACCGCGTCTTCTTGGCCGGCCTCGCGATTATGGCGTTATCGTCATTACTTTCAGCAGTCGTCGAAGATAACATTATTGCTATTATTGTTTTTAGAGCATTCCAGGGTATTGGCGGTGCTGCCTTGCTTCCCAGCGGTTACGCGCTCACCGGTAACTATTTCCAAGGCGCTGAAAGAGAAAAAGCATTAAGACCATTTTCCCACGCGCTTACCGCCAGTTTTGGCGTAGGCTTTGTGTTGGGTGGCGCTTTCTCAGAGACTAGCATCGGATACAAGGGCTTTTTCTACTTTACGTTTGCTGTGGCCACTTTCACGTTCATAGTATTATATTTCATAATTATTCCCGTGGAGCAGACTGAGGGCCACAAGAACTTGAAAGTCAAGAACCTTAATTTCGCCGGTGTGGCTCTTTTGGTAATTGGATTGTTGTTAATTATTTTTGGTTTGACCGAGGCAGGAGAGAAATGGAAATCGCCAAAAGTTTATATTCCTATTCCTGTGGGATTTCTTTTATTAGTACTGATTCTTCTCTTTGAAGATGTGTATTTAAGAAAGTACAAAAAATTGCATGCTAATAGAGCACCAGTTCCAATTATTGGAGAATCTGCAAATAGTCAGAATATCAATTCCGCTGTCACGACCTCGATTGCCAAGATTGATGAAAATCAAGCAGTCAATACCAAAAACGAAGATATTGCCTCAAACTCGGTTAACGAGCATCAGTTGGAACAGAAAAGTGATTGGCGTCTTGATATGGACTTGCTATTCCCAGTAGAGATCTTCAAAATTGTCAATTTCTTTCCATTATTGCTTGGATTTTTCTGGCTTTTCTTTTCCTTTATTGGTATCACCGCTACATTAAATCAATACTACGAGTACGTTATCTTTGAAAAGCCGATCATGGCTGCTGTTAAGCTTCTTCCACATACTGCAGGCCTTGTCTTTAACTCTTTGATCTACCGTGAATCCTACGTGCATCGCATTGGATCCAAAAATGCTCTTTACTTCTCTGGTTTCTTGTCCGTTGGCAGTGCCGTATGGTTATCCAGACTCGATTACCGTGTCACTAACGAGTATTGGAAATTCCATTTTGCTGCTCTTTTCATTGCCGGTTACGCTTGCAATTTGTACTTTATGGTATATGTTAACACTATCATGGGCCAAACCCCGGCTCATTACCATGGCTTGGTGACCGGCATTTTCCAAACTGCTGCCCAAGTCGGTGTGTGTATTGCCAGTGCCATCATCGCTACAATGCTTGGAAAGACAGACATTGACAAGAGTGATCACCAGGCCCGTTACGACTTGTATAAGCGTTTCCAGAACGTTATGTACTTGGTGGTGGCTGCCCAGGCTACATTTTTTGTGATGATGTTTTTAGTGAAAAACACTGATAAGAAAAAAAATTAGAAGATGAAGAAAAAGAGAAAAAAGAAAATGAAGAGCCGCTTGACGAGGCTTTCAGAAAAGACGTGGAAAATAATCAATAAATATTTCCGGGTGGAAAGTTTGATCTCTTCACGTCTACATTGCGCTGTCTTTATTCCTACGCTTTTTTTGTATTTGCTTAGTTTTTGTTTCACTTTATTGTATTATTTTTCCTTTATTTGCTTGTTCACTTTTTGTTGTTGATTTTAATTTGTCGCTTTCTCTTAGAATTTCAAATACTGACAAAAGCATGCGAATATATATATATATATATTCGCATACCAAATAGAAGTAAAATTGATGTTTATACACAGAGCACTATATTTGTAAATTTGGGCTATGGAACATAATTTACGAACAATCAGTTTACAAAGTATTGAGCACACAACAACCCTTGTCCTGCAGTTTTTGTGGTAAATTGCTGCTTTCGAATCTTCATGAACCAAAACATAACATTGTAAAATTACATAGAATGCCGCAGGACCACGAACAATTTTCGGTATTGGGCATGATCTTCAAAATTGGTCAAAACAACACATGTCGCAAGTACGTTTCTTAAAAAGAGCCTTCATGCACTTTTATGTCCAGCTCTTTGCTTCTGAGTCTGACTATATAGTCAATATTGGTTGTCGTTGCATGTTGGGTGCTGGTTGCATACTCATGCACTGTGGATGGTCACGAAACGTTGTAACGTGACTTTGAAACTTCCGGCCATTCGCCGGTATCGGCCTCCTTATAAGGAGTCTATGGATGAACATATAGATGGCAAATTATCTGGATTTTAAATTCTTGGAATCAACTGTTGCTAACTATACAGTGGATAGTGAAACAAAGACATAAATGTTGGTCATAATATTGTTCGTTTGTTTGTTTGTTTGTTAGTAAAGGAAGCTTCCTAAATGAGATGAATCAACTATCTCAGATTATTCGCTTGTACAACTGAGGCTTGTCGGGTGATGTGCGCCGGATTTCCATGACGGATAGTTGATTTCCGCAGTCTCAGTGCAGCACCGGAGAAAATTCAGGAGGACGGAAAAAAAAATTTAGAAAATTGAAAAAAAAAAAAAAAGCCCAAGGCAGAAAGATAGATGAGTGGAAATTACTCACTTGAAAGCCAGCACAAACCCACAATAGATTGTCATTCTCGCAACTAATAAATCAATAGAGTACAGAATGGTCGCTCCTACTCAACCTGAGAAAGGTAAGCCTTTAGTGCTTGAAAACACCACCAAGAGAGATACCTTGATTGCCATTGAAAAAAAATATCAAAAAGTTTGGAAAGATGAGAAGGCTTTTGAATTAGATGCCCCATCTATTGAAGAAGTCGATGGCGAAGTTAGCGGTGAAACCCTCCGTGAAAAGAATCCAAAATACTTTGTTTCCATTGCCTACCCATACATGAATGGTGTTTTGCACATTGGACATGGTTTCACTTTATCTAAGGCTGAGTTCGCCACTGGCTTTGAAAGAATGAACTTCAAACCAGGTCAACCACCAAAGCGCGCTTTGTTCCCATTGGGTTTCCACTGTACTGGTATGCCTATTAGAGCTTCTGCTGATAAAATTGCTAGAGAATTGGAAGAATTTGGTCCAAATTTTGAAAAGTACTTCCAAGAAGAGCAAGAAGAAGAAGAAGAAACCAAAAAACCAGCAGAAAAATCTGATGATGTTTCCAAGTTCAAGACTAAAAAGTCTAAGGCTGCTGCTAAACAAGGCAAAGGCAAATACCAATTCCAAATCATGCAACAAACTGGTATTCCACTAGAGGAAATTCCAAAATTTGCTGATCCAAACTACTGGTTGTACTACTTCCCTCCTTTATGTGAATCTGATTCTACCTCTTTTGGTTTAAGAGTTGACTGGAGAAGATCAATGATTACCACTGATGTTAACCCATACTACGACTCCTTTGTCAGATGGCAGATCACCAAATTAAAGGATTTGGGTAGAATCAAGTTCGGTGAAAGATACACCATTTACTCTGAAAAAGATGGTCAAGCTTGTATGGACCACGATAGACAAAGTGGTGAAGGTGTTGGTCCACAAGAATATACTGCTATCAAAATTCACTTAGATGAAATCAATGAAAAAGTTGGTGAAGTTTTCAAGAAAAACAATTTTGACGCTTCTGGCAAGAAAGTGTTTTTGGTTGCTGCCACTTTGAGACCAGAAACTATGTACGGTCAAACCTGTTGTTTTGTTTCTCCACACATTGACTATGGTTTATTTGATGCTGGTAACAATGAATACTACATTACCACAGAAAGAGCTTTCAAGAACATGTCTTACCAAAAACTTACACCAAAGCGTGGTTTCCATGAACCAGTCTTGATCATCAATGGTCAAGCTTTGGTTGGCTCTAAAATCACTGCTCCATTGGCCGTTAACAAGAACTTGAGAGTCTTACCTATGGACACTATTCTTCCAAGCAAAGGTACCGGTGTCGTTACTTGTGTTCCTACTGATTCTCCAGCTGATTACATTACCCAGAAGGATTTAATCAACAAATCAGAATTTTATGGAATTGAAAAATCATGGATTGATCATACTGAGCTCGTTCCAATTATTGAAACTGAAAAGTACGGTAATATTGTTGCTGAAGCTGTTTGTAAAGAATTGAAGATTCAATCTCCAAAGGATGCTGTGCAATTAGCTAAAGCTAAAGAAGCTGCTTACAAAGCTGGCCATTTCACTGGTGTCATGATCTACGGTAAATACAAGGGCACTAAAGTCGATGTTGCCAAACAAAAAGTGAAGGCTGACATGGTTGCTGCTGGTCAAGCATTCGTTTACAATGAACCAGAAAGTGTGGTTATTTCTAGATCTAACGATGAATGTGTTGTTTCCCTTGAAGATCAATGGTACATTGACTATGGTGAACAAAACTGGAAAGAAAGAGCTCTTGAAGCTTTGAGATTGATGAATACATTCAGTCCTGAAGTTGCTAACGCTTTTGAAGGTGTCTTGGACTGGTTGAAGAACTGGGCCGTTACTAGATCTTACGGTTTAGGTTCTAGATTGCCATGGGATGAACAATACCTAGTTGAATCTTTATCTGACTCCACTATTTACCAATCTTATTACACAGTTTCTCACTTGTTGCACAGTGATTATTACGGTAAAGAAAAGGGGATTTTGGACATTAAGCCGGAAGAAGTTACTCCAGAAGTTTGGGAATACATCTTTTTGAGAAGAGAAAACATCAACACTACCATTCCAAAGGAGAAATTACAAAAGTTGAGAAGAGAATTTGAATATTTCTACCCATTGGATATTTCTATTTCTGGTAAGGACTTGATTCCAAACCATTTGACTTTCTATATTTACACTAACGTTGCTATCTTCCCAAAGAAGTTCTGGCCAGCTGGTATTAGAGCTAACGGTCACTTGATGTTGAACAACGCCAAGATGTCTAAGTCTACTGGTAACTTTTTCACTTTGAAACAGGTTGCTGAAAAATTCGGTGCTGACGCTGCCAGAATTGCTTTAGCTGATTCCGGTGACACCTTCGAAGATGCCAACTTTGATGAGCAAAACGCTTCTGCTGCCATTTTGCGTTTACACACTTTCAAGGAATGGTCTGAAGATGTTGTTTCTAGACTCGGTGAATTGCGTACTAACCCAGTTGAAGAAAACTTCTTCGACTTGGCTTTTGAAAATGAAATGAACGCTTTGACTGAAGAAGCTTACAAGAGTTATTCTGACACTAACTACAAGTTTGCTTTGAAAGCTGCTTTGTTTGATTTCCAACTTGCTAGAGATTACTACGTTGATGTTTGTGGTGGTGTCAAGAATGTTCACCGTGACTTGATTTTGCGTTACATCAAGGAACAAGCCTTGTTGCTTGCCCCAGTTGCCCCACATATTGCTGAATACATTATTCGTGAAGTCTTGGGTAACAAGGACACCAGTGTTCATAGCACTCCATTCCCAAGAGCCACTAAGCCAGTCAGCCAGGCTATCACTGATGCTTTGGAATACGTTCGCGACTTATCCAGATCCATTAGAGAAAGTGAATTGAACTCTTTGAAGGTCAAGAAAGGCAAGAATGTTAAGAACTTGGATATTGCTAAACCGGTTAAACTCTCTCTTTACGTTGCTTCTTCCTTCCCAGAATGGCAAGATAAGTACATTGAACTTGTTCGTGAATTATTCGAAGCTCAAACTTTGAATGACAACAAGGTTCTTAAGACTAAGGTTGAACCAAAGGAAATGAAGAGAGTCATGCCTTTTATTTCTTTGGTGAAGGCTAGATTGACCAAAGAAAAACCAGAGGTTGTCTTTAACAGAAAATTGAACTTTGATGAATTGGATGTTATCAAGAAGGCTCTTGCTGTTTTGAAAAAGAGCACTGCTAAGGTCACCGTTGCTGACATTGAAGTTATCACCTTCGACAGTGGTGCTGAAGTAGGTAAGAACGTCACTACTGGTGAAGAAGTCGCTTTACCAAAAGTCAAGACCATTGATAGTGCTGTTCCTGGTCAACCGGGTATCGTTATTGTTAACATTGAATAAACTTATGTTTTGCGCAAAATCTAGCAGGTTGATATCTGCACTTTTTTGAATCTATAATTCATTTCGCTTGAGTATCTCTGGTAATTTCCATTATCAATTACTTGTTTGTTTTTAACCCTTTTTTTTTACGACTGATTCTACTTTAATATTAGAATTTGGCTCACATGTATAAGCTCTATACGGTAATTGTTATAAATACTTTTCATTTTAATACTTAAATACAGGATAAACTTTTGCTAATTTTATCATAACATTCATCGAAATGATGTAAGCTCCGCGCCAGCAATATTAAAGTTGGGAAACACCTATAGAGACACATCAACATAGCAGGTATAATCAACAATTTTGTACCTCAAATATACTTGACGGAATCACACACATACTGGTACTCTTCGGGTAGCCTATTTTTCAATATTTTCAGTAAATGTTCTTGCTTAGCTTCATTTGAATTTTCGAGATAAAGCTTCAGAACGGCATAAAAGGCTTGCGAATTGAAACTTAGACTATATATGTTCACACTATCGTCAATGTTGTCGTCATAGTTCACACTTTCGTCGCAAACCAGCCTCACAAAACTTTTGAACACAGAGTATTCATCTTCCTTTACGATTTGAAATGCCATTATTTTTGCTCCTGTTTTGTTACTTCGTAATGTGCAACCATTTTTAAGCAGTATAACAATCTGGCTTTCAGTCATGTCTTGTTTGAAGGAAGCAATGAGACTCTCTAATTCCCCTTTGTTGGTTATCATGCCAATTAATTTGTACTTCTTTGTGTTCTTAGTGTATTTAATCAGCTTCCACGAGTACAGCAAGCTATACTCGTTCCCCAATTCCAACCTAATATTCTCCAATTCCATTTTGAAAAGTTCTCTGTTGTTATCATTTATGAGTAGGCGAGAAACAGGATAGGTAGTTCCCGCATATTGACGAATGTCAAAACTATCGTCAGTTTCTGTTATCTCCAAATCTGATTTCCCACTCATCGACTTTGCCGAAGATTCACTTTTTTGGATTTCGCCATACGGACTCTGTTGCTTTTTAGGTGAACTGCTAGCATTGCTTAATTCTTCAAAAAGGGTCTTTTGTTCGGGATTCTTAGCGTACTGCTCTTTGGTAGTTGTCGCACTAAATAGCGACCAGAATTTGTCTTTAAAGCGCTTTGGATTTTTTGACTCTGCCTTGCTCACTTCAGCTTCAGCTTGTTGATGCAAGCTCTCTGCTATCTTACCGCGGGTTATCGCATTCTTGCTGCTATATGACAAAATTTCCATACTTTTGGATTTTTTCACTCTGCTTTCAGAGTGTAGGCTGTTTGCTAAATCATTGGCGCTTTTGTGTGTCTGAAGTTTTCTCTTTTGGGGGCTGATTGCAGAGTGACCGGCCATTATAGTCTGTTCTTGGAAAATTTGGAAAGGTTTTAATATTCTGATTGAAAGCTACATGTTAGTGCAACAGACTCTGAGTATCAGTCTCAACGGTTCAAAAATGGATAGAAAGTAGAAACAGCCACAAAACCCCGTGCTAATGCGCATGTACATTCAAGGCGCATGCAATGTTGAAGAATTCATTCAAACATATTTGGACTGTCATAATACATGTCTTGTAATATTAAATGTCTAGTAATCACAATACTACTTCCCGAATTGTTGGCATATTATTGAAGGGGCGAAAAATTGTACACTAACATCTAGCATGGCCAAATTCAACATAACTGAATTATCAAAATGCCAACTAGAATCAAATTACAATACAGGCCATTAAATTTTTCGCAGTAGTCAACTGATACGTAATACATTACAACGTATAATCATTATTTTTATTAATGTTTTATAGATAAATACTTATGCAGTTGGAGTGTACCATGAAAAGATTATAAATTCAAGTTGTTTGGTCTATTGTGATTTATGAAATTCGCCAAAAGTAATGTAGCTGATAGGTGTCGCTTTGTCAAGAAATGCATAGGACCTTGGATTTCAACTTGCACATCCATGATGGCCATATGGCCGCTTGAGTCGTGAAAAAACCTGTACTATAGCTGATAATCATGCAGTACTATCTTGTATACTTGAAATCTAGCTAAAAGCAAACAAATAAGAAATATTTGCCGTTTTTTTTTATTCCTCAAGCAGAAAAAAAAAAAGAAAAAAAAAAAAAAAAAAACTGCCCCACCTGCTGCCGACAGATTGTTAGATGCCACTGGACAGAAATCTTCATTATTATGTAGGGCTCAACAGCTATAATCACATACAAATAAAGCGACTAAACCTGAAATTTTGGTCTATCAAAGTACGGCTAAATCTTTTGTTTTCGAGTGGTTTAAAGTGTTAAGTATCTCAATCATCATTTATGATTATGTTACTTTTCTCCATGAAAACTACAGTCTTCATTTATAAAAAAAAAATGCAACGACATTGACGTAAAATCTAAGACCTAAAAATCAGAAGGAATAAGAAAAAAAAAATAACTCCAAAAATTTGAAAAAAAAAAAATATGATGATGAAGTTTGATAATTTAAAATTACACAAAAAATTATGAGGTAATAAACCAGTATACAAGTCCTTAAACCAATTTTTGCTTCACAAAGAAAGTTCTCAAATGATGTAATTGCCAAACACAAGTACCACCCAAGATAATCAATTGAATAATAGACCATTTCACAACATTGGAGTTGACATTTTCGGACAAGTCTCTAAATTGAGCTTCTCTTTCTCTGTGTAAGCCTTGTTCCCTTTTGATCTCGTTAACTTTGGCGGTCAATGAAATGACTTTGCCGTTCAAAGTGTTAACAACTTCTTCGTTCTTGGAATCCAAAACAGCAGACTCACCAACGGTGAAATCCACGTTGACCTTGACTTTCATTTTGGCCAACCATCCGCCCGATTGAGGCTGGAAGCAAATTCTGTGGTCACCGGAGTCGATAGCAGTGAAGGTAAATTCTCCTCCACCGGTACCTTTTTGGTGAACAACTCTGTGGTCATCATCAAAAGTCTCTTCAACATCAATCACAATGCCTAATTCGTTGGTCTTTCTGTAATCGTTCAATCTATTGTCCCAGGATTCAACACTATATTTCCCAATCAATAAGGTACCTTGAGATAATTCCTTGTAAAAACATTTTCTTTCGGCACCGTTCACATAGAAGTAGAAGGCATTTGCCGAGTATATAAGAGCTAAAAAGCTGAGAAGATGGCTAAATATTCTCATGATGATACGACGATAAGCTGCTGTTTTTTTAAAACTGACTGGCTTCCTCTGTTGATGGTGCTTCGCTTTTGATCTATGATTTCTTGCTTTCGTTTTCCACTTGACGCAGAATAAAAAATAAACTAAAACAAAAAAGCGTTTCGTGGCCAGAGATCACGTGATTCGGTCACGTGATGACTCTCAATAGATCCTAGTACATGGTACATATTTATATCGTAATGACTGTCTTTTTATCACACAGAATCACAAAAGCGTCGTTGACTACTAAACACAGTTCAATATTTATTATACAGCTATACAAATTAAAAAGTCAGGTATTATAGTAGTGGTGTTTCCTCATCGTTGGCTCCTCCGCTTTTTGGAGGTGGACGGCGCTGGGGATATGATTTTTTCGATCCTATTGTATTGCTTCTCGGAGGCAACGCCGGCACCCCACTATCCGCCTGAATTATTGGTTTGTTCAGCGAAATAAACTGTGCCGGTGAGTGTGTTGAAGGGAACGCCATTTCAGGAATTTTTCCATAGGGCTGTTGAGTTCCTGTGGCTGATGGTGCCTTTGAAGCGCCCAAACCTCCTATAAGGGAAGGTGAGGGACTAAGTGGTTTTTGATTCAGCGAATTTTCTTTCAAAGGTTCTTTAATTTCTTGACTCACCTCACTTGGACTACGCTCTCTATTTTTATTTCTTGGAGCTCTTCTTGATGATATCATTTCAGGTGGTTTGTAAGCTTTTGGAGATGATTCAATATTGAACTTGAGTGGGCTACCCCCATTCAGTGAAATTTCTGTAGGTACGTTTCTTGCTTCAAATTTGGAGCCTTCGTAGCTTTTTGATTCATTTTCCTTCTTATCAAAGTACCACTTACCCATTTTCTTTGTTGAGTTTGGTGTAATCTTATCATTGTCTGCAGCGTTGCTATTAATTGAACCACTCGCCGATCTTCTTGTTGATTCTTCGTGCTCAACATCGTTTCCAGTAGATATGGCATTTGGATCTTCACTATTTAAGACTTCTTGATCATTTCTAATGAATGATCCATCAGCTAAAAACTGATCGCTAGATACCTTCACAGTAGAGTCAGATTTTTTAAGCTTTGGTGTTACAACTGGATTTTTAGAGAGAGATCTTTTCAACGTGGAGAGTGAATTTGTGTTGGTTTTTTCCTTATTATCCTTTTTGAAGCTAAAAATGGAAGCGCTTGAAGATTTTAGGTCGCTTAAAAATTGGCTGCCTGTGTCATTATTGTTGATTCCATTGTCAATTTGATTACTGAGTTCATCACCTGCAATACGTTCCTCCTCGCTGGATTTTAAAGAGCTTGCAAAAGACTGTGAGCGCAATCTGTCTCCGTGATATACCTCAAATTTAGTGGATTCTTGTTTGTCTGGTAAAATGGTATTGCTATTGTCAGCTGAAAATGCCTCACTATCACCTTTGGTGCTTTGATTCTCGGTGATTATTTCCGGTCTGCCACTTTTGTCCCAAATACCACCTCTAAAGATTTCGTCCTTTGTAGAGAAGAACGTAATGTCATCCATTGCTGGCAAAACCAAAGACTCTTTCACAGATTCTTTCAACTTATTCTCAATAGTTCTTGTTATCATGCCTGTAGTAATTTGTCTGGCACTCACAACAGGTTCCACTGCAATATCAATAAAAGGCATACTTTTAAAACCCCACCAAATTCGTTCTGTTGGTGGCCTTTTTACTTGAAAAATAACGTCACCATGAAGTTGCTTCACAGTAACGGCTAACAAAATGCTGATGTCTCTAGGTTTGAACCTTGTTCCCAAATTTATGTTAACCTTAGTTGATACTTGGAACGAAATACCCCCATTATAGAAGATAGAAGCCTCAACTTCCAAATCGCCTTCAGGCGTCAATTTATTCAATTTAGGAGATGTTAACAATGGGGCATTTTTTCCTGTAAATACTTTTTCGATTTTGAATTCATCCAAAAACCCTGGTTTGTTGATTTTTTGCAACTTGCTCAAGAGTTTGTTTTTGATATAGTTTTCAAATTCATCTGTACCATATAATGCCAAGAACACTCTGCCCAATATAGCATTGAACCACCTAGTGTGTAGCTGACCTTCAGAAGAGTGTAAGTTTTGAATCAAGCTAATTACATCAGCGGTCTTAGGATGAAATGTCTTGGCAAACACAGTAGCATCTAGTAAGTCTTTTTCACTTCCTGTTCTTATAGTAGATTCTTTTTTAGTTGCTTTTATCAAGTCAAAGTACCAGTCTTCTTTTTCATAATTACTATCCGCATATATATAGAATGATGCTTGCTTTGGAGGAATTTCGCCATTTTTGAGCACATCGAGCGTAGATATTGGTTTGTTAAGTGCTTCATAATCAATTGACAATGCGCTGTCTTTTGGTGGAGGAGGAGGCAGTCTCCCGTCACCATTAACGTTGAGTTTTGATATATCCTTTTTCAAAATACATATAGCACTCATTTTACTAAAGAGCTGCCCATCGGGCAAATCCCTAGGCCATAGAGACACTATATGATTTGAAAGAACAATGACATGCAAAACATCAGTTTGCTCTTCATCTTTATACAAGAACAAGTTTCTGTGTCTGAGGACAGCAAAGTATTTGTTTTTACGACGCTTTTGGTTACTTGATGAAACATTTCCTGAAGAGTTTGACGTTTTGTTGTCGCTGTTGTCGTCATTTAAGCCGCCATCATCATCCTCATTATCGTTATCGGTACTTTTATTAGATGTTTTTGTTGACTTTTTCCTAACTAGCTTGTAGAGCGTAGTATAAGCTGACTTATTGTTTTCGGGTTCATTGTTTTTCTCATTTGAGGAATTTTGTGGGAATTCGTAGTACTCTGTGGTCACAGTGAGCCAACCTGATCTAAAAGTATTTACTCCGCTTGTCTCCTTTTCCTCAATTTCCGTCACCTTTATGCCCAGATACTCCTTCCTGAGTTTTTCATCAGAGAAAGGACTTAGGTCGTCGTTTTCGTGCTGTAATTGGTCCTCTTCGAGCTTGACTAGTTGGTTCACTTCTGGCACCTTAGGCAAGTACCATTGAAGGAAATAGTAGGCAGCCACTAAACAAAACGGTAGAAGTGTGAAGCCTCCAAGCAAATATGCGTATATGAATAGCCAGAATTCAGACATTTTGCAAGGCCCATCCGCTAATGAAATTAATATTTGTGATTTTTTGGTTTTATTTGTGATGCGTTGTTTTCTGTCTTGTCTTTGTCTTCTCTTGTTTTGTTTTTCTATTTTTCTTGCGGAGCACCTCGGAATTACATACTTTTGCCGATGCCCCTGCGGCAGGGAAACACGCTGCCTATAAATATGCAACCTCAAGCTGCAATGGTCAATTTGCTGAGTCAAATGAAGGAAGCTTCAAGACCAACTGGCCAAAAACGTATCTTTGTGTGTCCAAAGATTTAAGGGGAAGAAATCGCAAACTTATTGCACCTGCGGAATAGTTATTTTGTTAGTGGCAAGCATGTACACCTTAGGCGTAAAAATTAAAAAATTTAAGCATTAACTATATCTTCTCCTAAGTTCAGGATTATGACTGCTAAATGTGTAAAAGCTATGAAAACGCAGCCATTTTACACTCAGATTTGCCGCAAAGGACCTTTTTTAGAATGCATATGTAACAAGGAATATCAACTATCTTAATTTGAAGTTTTAGGCAAAAAATTACTGGAAAGCGTGCTAAAGACAGTAAGTAGATATACAATTATTATCTCCGAGCTGTAACAAGCTAAACCAAATATTCTCTGAAAAACAATATATAATAATCTGCTTCACAAAGTGATTTTGTTTCTCAATTAACAAAAAGAAAAAGGGGGCTTTCATTATATTTCCGATGGAAAAGCAGCACCATATAAAATATACATATTTTCAACCTAGGCATTTTACTTTACCAGATGGTCCATGTAGTTGCTATTCTTATAAAGCACCACCTCTTCGCAGCAACCACACTATCTTAACCTTCTATATATATATGTAGATGCAAAATATCGCAAGCCATACAGTTTGAAACACAAGCCTATTGCTCAAAATTAACAGCTTCCTATTCTATACCCATCAAGTTGGTAAGAATCGAGGAAGCCAAATTCAAGGCTGATCCTTACATTTACAGCCGCATGTACAGAATGTGACGGTCTCATCTAAATATCAGTATTAGTTGCAAAATTAGTTTACATTTATCGAATTTTTTTTTTCCACCCGCAAGATCAAATTACTTAAAATATATACAATTGATATATATTACAAACTGAGCTAAATTGTATTTAGGGAAAGATTTTATAAGTAAAAAGCTCATTTTTTTCATTTGTTTATTTTTTTTTTTTACACAAAATATCGATTTATTATTACTATATAAATAATGGAAAATGTAATCTTATAAACTTAATCTACATAGTAGCTACAGTATAGTTCAATTGTTATTATATAGGGGAAGCTTATATAAGTGAAAACCCCGTTAGTATTAGTTATAATTTAGTGTATCAGTTGGATTTAAATAAATATAGGAGATTCTAGTCTAGAATGATTGATATTTTAGATTTTGAGGGTCACTGTTTTGCTGTCGACAGATAAAAAGAAAGGGTCTCACTACAATACCATCTTCCACTCACTAAGATAACACTGACGTGTTATCTAATTCATTACCGTGGTGATGTAGTAAACAAGACTAGAGATTGGAATGGTTTTCCAATCAAAGTCCTTATCTCTCCGTAGGCGGGAGTATTTCTTTTGGAATATCAAGTAGTTGTCGACCTGGATTAATTCTCGTGTATCACTGGATGGAAGGATGAGGCTGTCCCAGCTCAATTTCTTATTTATATGAAACTTTTTCCATAACGCTTGTGCTACTGGACATTTGACCAAAAAGTGCTCCATTTGTTTGTTGATAGCATCTTCATATGACTGCTGTTTGTGCTTTTTACGTGATAAATCTTCGGAGCACCACTTACATTCCTCACCTTGGAATTTGAACTTCTCGACTCCGAGGTGGAATGTGTGTATATTCTCGAAGCATCCAGGGTGTTTGAACGTTTGTTTGTTTAGCATTTGCCAGAATGTTTGACACTCTTTATTAGTGACTTGTTTGAGACGTGCCAACTGGTTTGAGAATAGTAGTTTATCTTTCTTCTCGTGCACTTGTGCACTACCGTTCTGGGACTTGAAGTCGAAGACTTTTTTTGGAATGAACTTTTTTTTCGAAAACGGACTCCAATTTATACCAAGAAATTACAAAACCAAAATGTACTCCTGATCCCATTTTGATTTTTGCCATGAAATCCGTGATAGTTTAGTGGCTAGAATGTCCGCTTGTCGCGCGGACGACCGGGGTTCGATTCCCCGTCGCGGAGTTTATTTTTTGCTAGTTTTATAGCTTTTGCGTGAATGTATCTGTAGCTAAAATTTTGAATTTGGCGATTGATTAGAAAAAATTAAATTTGAGTAGATTCAATTTACCGTGGCTAATTTTTACTAAATTATTGGGTTGGGCATAGAATGAAGTCGTCGGATATAACTCTTTCCTCTTTTATAGCGGATGTAGGATTATGATTTTCTGCTACTGTTACAGCAAAAATTTAAGTCAGTTCATTGTAGATTTACAATTTATTTTTTGACGTGACTTGATGCTTTGCTCTTGTGATATTCAGTTACTTTTAAGTTTATTGATTTTTTTGCTTGACTGCCGATCTTAATTTTGAAGGATCTGTTATGGAAGCCGCAAACTCTTACCTTTGTCCATTAACTATATAAAGCAAAAAGAAAAAAAAAAAAAAAAAAAGAAAATCTAAGCATAAACTTCTAGTCAGAAGATGACGAAAAGTATATCAAATACTCTTTATGCACTTCAAAAAGATTAAAGTTCTCAATAGACATCTAAGTGCAATCAAAGGGGTTGCCATGACGGTCAGGTAACAAGTAATAAACTTTTTAGAGACCGAAAAGAAAAGAAACAGATTTACAAACTATTAGTCCTCTTCGCTTGGATTGAAAACCAATCTTCCGTCAACCTTCCCTTTAGCTAGTTCACCCATTGCCTGTTTCAAGTCATTAAACTTACGTTTTGTATATTCTGGCTTCACCAAGCCACGGCTAACCAACTCAAGGCATTCGTGCAATTCCAGCACTGAACCGTACAATGCTCCTTGAATCTTAACTTCGCGGACCGCCAATGTCGGCAAGTCGAACAGAACTGAACGAATACTAATTCCAATAGGAACAACAGTTCCTCCATTTCTAACGAACTTCAATGCATGCTCAAATGTTCCTTGGGTCCCAACCAAATCAAACACTGCGTCAAACTTGCCCCTATGTTGTGCAGATAGTTGCTGGTTCTCAAGACTATTGTAGAACTCGTCAGCATGGTACTGTTTAGTGACCTTCTCCTCAAGTTGTTGCTTAATGTCGACAACCACGGTATATAACCCTTGCACTTTGGCTAATTGAAGCGCATTGATACCCAAGCCACCAGCGCCAATGATAAGGATCTTATTAGATGCATTTAACGGTTTGCTGGTGGCAGCTGCATTTACCAGCTTTATAGCATGGTAACAGGTAAGCACCGCATCAGTAGTGACAGCAGCAGCTTCGTAAGAAACATTTTCTGGGATCGGCACCAATGAAGCAGCTTTAATGGCGACATGGGGCTGGTAACCTCCATCGAAGCCGAGACCATACCAGGAGAACAGGGTGTTGAGACAGATGTTTTGTTTGCCATTGAGACAATTTGCGCAGTATGTGCATCCTTGCATACCATAGACAGCATAACGGCCACGGAGACTGATAGAAGGTGGCACCTGGGAACCAACGGCTACAGCTTCACCGGCAATTTCATGGCCTAGCTTATGGTTAGTATTATCGCTCAAGCTGTAAAGGAAGCATGATAAAAACATACTATCTGTTGCTTTTCAATATGAACCACGATGAAAAATATGTGTTGTACCATCGGAAAAGAGAAATATTAACCAATAGCGTCAAATAAAAATAAACGTTTTTCATGTTACGTGAATTCAGTTTACCAATACATACCCATGATGAACTCTTCATGAGGAATTTTAGCAATACCGCCAACCAAATGGAGATCGCTATGACACATCCCGACCGCATGAACTTTCAAAAGGACTTCGTTTTCCTTGATGGTAGGAACAGGAACATCTACTTTCTCAAAAGTCAAGGAGCTTTTGGTGAATTTGTAAGCTGGTTGAGTGGCTGCCATTTTTCAATATGCTTTATATTTTTTTTATCTTTTCTTTTTTTTGCTTTCTTTGAGATATAGAGACAGTGTGTGGTGTTATATATCTAAATGTATACTTTGTAGGCTGGGGTGTTTTGGCTTTTTGCTGGTGTAAAGTAAGGCTTAGTAGATGGGTGTGACTAAATGAATTTGTCTACTTTGGTTCCTTTGAGCGAAATAAAAAGTTATGCCGTAGTATTAGGTTGGTTGACTTTTGCAATCTATAGTCTGAAAATGAGCTGTCCTTAGACATAAGTTCAAGTGAGTTCGAGAGCAGCCGGGCGTAAACACTCGCGCAGGGCTCCAAATTTAATGCTAACTAGCGTCGTTATCACCGTTGGTGCTTGGCCATCAATTTAGTAAGATCAACGATGTCCGAATGTTTAAACGTGTGTGGAATTGGAAATGACAGCTCCTACTGGACGATTATGGTTACGGTTGATAGGGATAAGAATGCTTAATATTCAGTTATCATTATTCAAAAAATCAACAGAAAGGAGTTGAGTCGATTGCAACCAATAATAGTAACAATGTAAGTTGAACTTGCATATAACAGATAGATAACTAATAACGGAAATTGCTGCGCGACACGGCTAGACAATATTACAAATAGAAGTTGTTAAATATCTGGGTTATATACGACTTCTATAAACTTTAAACGAGTTCACATTTTGAGACCTCCGAAAATCAAAACAATGTTTGAGAGCGTCCTAACCTCAGTTTCTCACAATCAAACTCCCAGATCGACCTCTAGTGATAATCTGGACTAAACACTCAACGGACACACAGCCAGAGAGGGCAATCAGTATGGCAGGGTTTCACTAATGAGAAGATCTTGATATTAATCTTGATGTTGATCTTGATATTGATCTTGATCTCAAAGTTCTCTATTGTTCCTTCGCTGCCAAAATCATGATAACGCAGCGACGTAATAGACACGTCTGCTGTTTTCTATTGCCACAGGTACCGCAAAGATCGCTGACATCAATTAAATCAAAATTGGAGTACCTGAATCCATGCTCAGGTGTTTGTCCTTGCTCAGTGACTAATGCATAGAACCTCAACTCACGGTCAGACACAAAGCACTCCAAAGACGCAAAGTCTTAGACTATAGAAGATAAAGTCGCCATGAATAGAAGCTGCTCAATTCAAGTCAAACACCAACCTTCAATCAGGCTTTGAGCGCTTTTACCCTCTGAATCATTCTATTACAACTCCTGTTCTCTGTCAAAGCGTACCTCTCCCTGTATAATGCGGGCGCTGTGCCTTTTCGAGCTGCCAATGTGTGGCGCGATTGCTATTTGATAATTATTACCGCTGCCCATGTGCCATAGCACAACATGCCGCTCTATTCAAAACACTACCTGTCAAGATCAATCAAGATCAATATATATACTTCCAATGCTGTCAACAGATCAAGCTTTGCCAATATGCCACGTCAAACTCTGTTGATATGGCGCCCAACTCAATATTGGCTATAAATCATTGATCAATCCGTACTTTTCTGTACATACACAGAAACAAAAATGTCCAAAGTTAAAGTGTTGGCGTACAACGCCTGGGACTACTTCAAGGTTCCTGATCCAGTCACTTTTCGCCACCATTATAGCGACATCACCATAAACAGAGACCGCGCGCCTAAACCCAAAGCTAGAGGCAAACTCGCTCAGCTTCTAGAGGTGTTTGATTGGTACCCTAAACATTACTCTGCTTATGAGCGACAATTTCTCTTCAAAGTAGACATTTGCGTGTTGGTATTTACTGCATTGAGTTTCTTCACTAAAGTGTTAGACAGCAGTAACGTCTCCAATGCCTATGTCAGTGGGATGAAAGAAGAACTCAATCTCAATGGCAATGAGCTCAATTACTTCAGCACTTGTTTTAACATTGGCTACTGTATTTTCCAAATACCCTTGATCTTGCTTATTCAGAAACAGTCATTTGCCAGATACTTGCTAATTGGCTGCGAGCTCTGTTGGGGCCTTTGCACATTCTATGCTGCCACCGTTGGTTCTGCCAACCAGCTCTATTTTGTGCGATTTCTTGTTGGTATTAGCGAAGCAGTGAGTTTCCCAGGCTCTTATGTCATTATGAGCACCTGGTACACGCCCGAAGAACTAGTGCGTCGTGCTGGATTCTACAACTTTATGTCGAGTGTTGGTAGCGTGTTTTCTGGTCTTTTGCAAACCGCTTGCCACCAGTATCTTGACGGTCTTGCTGGGCGCTCTGGCTGGCGCTGGCAGTTTATTATTGATGGCTTGATTACTCTTTTTTGCACTTTTTATGGATTTTTGTTCTTTCCAGGTACACCAGCCACCACTAAGAGATTTGGCTTACTATCAGAAGATGACTTGGTTTTTGCTCGCCACCGTATGGCAAATAAAGTGGCATTGCCTAAAAACTTCTCCAAACGAAATCGACGCCGGATCCTTAACGACTTATTATTTACCTGGCAACCATATGTGCTCGTATTGCTTTGGGTGGGCCATCACCAAGTCCACTACGAATCCGATTTGAAACTTTATATCAAATCTCTCATTACCGATCCAATCAACAACGCCAAGTACAATTATGGACCGCTGGCCCCAACCAATTTTGCTGCTGCCAGTGGCGCTCTAAGCGCTATTTGTGCATTCATAGTTCCTAATCTCTGTGCGGTGTATGGCCGCTTACCTATTGTGCTGGTAATATTTGCCGTCACCTATTTTGCCGATGCAAATCTTGTAATTTGGGAAGGCATACCACATCGTCTCAAACTTCTCAGCTATTTCCTTGAATCGCCTTTTCAAAGTGGGTTAGCTCCCACATTTTACGCCTGGCTGGCCAATTTGTGTCGTGATAGCGCTGAAAAGAAGCAAGTGGTGTTGGCGCTTATGAATACCATGGCATACGGCACTCAAGCTTGGAGCGTGCCTTTGCAATGGAATATCAAGCAGGCTCCAAGATTCTTTTGGGGATTTAGAATTAATTTGGTGGTGCTCGCGGTGGTTAATTTGGCATTTATTAGTGCTTGGGTGCTTGAACGGTACGATTATCGTATTGTGCCTCATTTAGCTGGTAATAGGCGGTCGTTTGACGGGAAGGGAAGCAACGATTATGACGGTGATGATAATTATGAAGATGGCGGTGCTAACCAAAGGGAAACTGCTATCAATGATTACGAGGAAGAAGAAGAAGAAGAAGAAGAAGGAAGCCGTTTGATCGAACGTAACGAGTTGCTGTATTTGCTTGAAGATAAGAAGAATGGCGATGCCCGGGTCAGGGTGGACAGTGTGGAGAGCACCAGTTCCTGATGCCCAATAATTTCTTGAACTCATGTTAACGTGGTCTTTATTTTATTTTATTTTATTTTATTTTATTTTATTTTATTTTATTTTATTTTTTTTTTTTTCAATATTGGTTACTACGGTTGGTTAGGGATTTACTCATTAGTATCCAAGGAATTTTTTTTTCCCCTGAAAAACTTTATTGGTTCAACATCTTTTTTCCTTTCTGGTTTTTTGAATTTGCGGCATTGATTTTTGTTTTTGTTCAATTGATATTCAACCTTCTTTTTTTTTTTTTTTTTTTTTTAAGGATGCTGTAGAGTATGGCTCTTTTAGGTTTCTCAGCCAAGGAGCACTTTGTAGATAGCCAGGCAGTTCGTTTATCAGTTTATGTCTGCTACGGTGACCGCATATCATCGCCGACAGAGTGGTTACGTGCAAGTGTTATTGGCAAAACACCCCTACAATATAAGAAATTAAAAACCAAAAATACATGATGAAATTTTAATTTTTTAAAAACAAGAAAATAAAAAACATTTTTTTCACAAGTCGTAACCTTTTTAAGAATTTTTCATAACCACCGCATACCAAGAATTTAAACAAAACTATACAAGCAAAACAAAAACAAAATAATCAAACATCATAAATTTTTTTTTAATCCAAACTCAAGCCCAAAGCTTCTCTTTGAGTCTTTGATTCTGGGTCAAAATATGGCACTTCAGCCAAAGAAGTGACTCTGGTACCATGTCTAGCACCTTTACCTTCGTGGTCCCAGACAGCTCTATGTTGGGAAACTCTGTTATCCCAGATAGCAGAGGTACCATATCCTGGCTTGCTTGGTTTCCAGTTAAATCTGACTTGAATGTCAGCATTCTTTTCATAAACATCAAACAAGTAGCCCAAGATCAAATCACTTTCAACTGGATTCAAGCCGACAATACGTCTGGTCATGGATCTGTTGACATACAAAGATTTCCAGCCAGTAGCTGGGTGGGTTCTCACCAATGGATGTTCTCTTTCGATTCTTTTTGGTCCACCAAATGGATCGTTTCTGTCCAAGTATGAGTGGGCTGAAACGAAAACAGCCTTCTTGCCATCCAAGAATTTTTGCATTTCTGGGGACAATTTGTCGTAAGCACCGTAACCAGAAGCCCACAAGGTGTCACCACCAACTTCTGGGATAGTGTCATTGTGCAAGTGGGTGATACCGGCAGGCTGGTGTTCGTGCACCAAGTCGGTGTGCCATCCTTGGTTACCACCGCCGTTACCGTATTTGCTGTCAAAGTTGCACCAGTTGTTGTTTTTGTAAGTCAAGTGCAAGCCATTTTGTCTTCTGTAGTCAACCCAGATGGAGGTAATACCTGGATAGCCTGGCACTTGGGTAGTTTGTGGGTGCTTTTCCACTTGACCCCAGTAGTGGCCTAATTCTAATTGCTTTTGAGGAGCAAGTTTTTGGTCTTTGAAGAAAACAACAACTCTTTCAGCAACAAGAAGAGCCAATTCATCCTTTTGTTTGTCGTCCAAGTCAGCGAGTTGCAAACCAATGATTTCAGTACCAATCTTGGTGGTCAAGTTTCTGACTTCTTTGGCAGCACCGAAAAGAGCCTTCTTTTCTGGATCAGCATTCTTTGCTCTTTCAACATATGGGTAGTCTTCGTTTCTGATGGCGTAAGCTTCATCAACAAAAACTGGGATTTGACTTTTGTCTGGTCTGGCTGGATAGCCTTTGCTAATATCAACGCCGAATTCTTCAAATCTTTGCTTGGCTGTTTCTGGCAAGTGTTTCAAACCTTCTGGATCTGGTCCGTTAACATCGACTTCAATGTACTGTTTGTCATCGGACTGTTTGCCGGTTTGCAATCTGCGTGTCTTTTGAACAAGTTCTTTGATCTGGTCATCAGTAGGTCTCTGTTCCTGCTTAGCAGTGAGAGTAATAGTGTTGGTGTTAGACATTGTTCTATTGAGGTTTACTATTTTCTCTTTTGCTTTTGCTTTTGTTTGTTTGTTTGTTAGTATTTTCAAACTAGAAAATTTTGCCAATGCTTTTTTTTTTTTCAAAATTTTCCAAATCTACATCATTGCGTCGATATTTTTGCCCTTATATATATTTACACACAATTAATAATCTCGAGGAGCTCAATGTTAAAACTGTGGCTCTGAAAGCGATGTTGACACACCATGTGCCCACGAGCAATCTCGCATTTCCTGCATGGTCGGCTGTAGCCCCGGTTTTTGGCAAATTGCGTGCTCGCTGCCCTCGAGACTGCCCCACCAATGTTCCAATACGCCTGCGGTACAATATTGCAAAGCTGCTTACAGGCCCTCGCCGAGGTACTCCGCGTGCCCTCGGTGTTAAGCTATGTTTCCAATAATATAATTGTCTGCCGGGATTTGACTCATAAATACCCCCGGACTGCGCTGCTGGCGGCAAGAACTTTGCAGTGAGTAGTAGTTGAGCGAGCTCAGTGCGCTCAACTAATAGTAAACTTGCAGTATCAGGTCAAATCTCGCGCCGAATAGTAAAACTGTGGATTTGTTTCTATTTGCTGATTGCTAGAGATAACGAATGGGGTGATATTAATTTGGACGAAACACAAAGAGTCCTTTTTTTATATAATGTTCGACATTTGAAAATTTATCGGCTGCATTGGTGAGTTGTACCTGTGAAATTTCGTGTAGGAGCTTGTTCAAAGAACCAATACGCACACAGGGTATGATCAAAACCTTTGTGAGGAAGTGGTTAGACGAGCAAGAACATTTTGTAGCTTTCGCCTTTTACGGTTTTATTATATTATAGTTGGGTACTTTTGCTCATTTGCATTTTGTTTATTTTGTGTGAGCATCGGCTCAACAGTCTTAAATAATTGAAGTAAATACATTCCATACTTGACGAAACTATGCTCAGTGTTTTACGGCTGTCCTGAATCAGCCAAACGAAACGAGAGTTGACTCGGCTGTGTGCACACATACAATAACCATTTTATTCTAAAACAATAGACAGCTGTAAACATGGAAGGATAACAAAAACCTCAATAAAAACGAACAGCATGTTTTTATTTTGGGCCTTTACGTTTAAGCTCGTAAGCCGAGGAGGCGGTATTTTTAAGGATCCAGACGGGTTCTTTGAACAAAACTTCAAATCAGCTATTATTTAGCTTTTTTAGGTGCCGGTATTTAAAAATTACGATGTGCATTTTTCCCAGCGTAAAACCCAAAAAATACGAAACAATATTGTGGAGAACTTTGTATCATCAATGATTGATATTGTTTTCAGGTGGGTGCAGTTTAAGCCATGAAAGGTTGCATGCCACACGCTCCTCCATTTGCGGCTCCTGTCTGCAATCAGTGCGTGTCATTTTATATTAGGATTATAGTGATACTGTTTGATGAATGGATCCTTCTGTTTCTTGTTTTTTGTTGACTTTGATATTCTGATGGTTGGTTTACGTAAAAAGAAAAGAAAAAGAAAAAAAAGGTTTTCCTTGCGTGGTTTAGTTAGACTGTAAAAATTCTTGACGGGGGAGTCAATCTATTCACTAGGCAAGAAACTCCCAAGGAACCGCAAGAGTGGTAGTACTGCTGAAAGGTGCGGTCTAATAAGAAACTAAATAAACAAGCCAAAAATAAAATCAGACGTAAACAGCCACAAGAAAGAAATGCACACAGTACTTGACACCACCCCAAGGAAGCGTCACTCTAAGCGATTAATGTTGACATGGATTGTGGAAAGCTAATTATTCTTGAAACAAAACCACCAAAGCCATCGCATCGGACAAAATGGCAGGTTTCCCATGGACCGGATCGAAGCTGTTGCTAAAGCTTCTAGCTACATAGAAAATAAGCAAACTTACAAAACTAGCTAAATCCCTCTAAATAATAGCATATGTCCTTAGTATTACACTAGTATTGGCGTACACTACTAGCCCACAAGCTAAAGCGATCTATAGATGGAATACATGCATAGCAGGTGCCCCATACTGCCCTTAACGCAGAACGGCACACAGTTTACTTTAATTTTGCGCCGCTGGCAGGCCGTGCAAATCATCCTTCTCTTGGGTTCGTTCAGAGACAACGTTAAACATGGATAGTGCACGCCTTATTAGCTGGAGTTAATTAGCAACCTGCCCGTATGCCTGCCACCAATGAGGGTTGCGGTGAAACTGCCAAGAATATATATATATATATATATTATTAAAGGATGCCGGTTTGCCTGTTTCTTTGATTCGTTCCCAAGTTTTTTGTATTGCTGGTGATCTCCAAATTCCACGGTACCAAACAAACTGACTACCGCTACTCGGTTCTTCCTGAGCTTAAGTTGCCTGTGATTCCGTTAGAGGAATAGCCAAACAAAGAAGCTCTTTGATAAAACATATACTCGGCTCTTTTGTTTTTGATACATTGCTCCGCTCAATTTCTTTTTGATCCCCACCATCCACAATAATGTCCATCGAAACTGCTTCCTCAAGCGCTCCTTCTATAGGAAAACCATCACTTAGCGCTGGTGGCTTACAACCGCCTTTGTACAATCCAGGGGACACCATTGATGACGTACTTACTCGCTTACCACTCCCGCTTTCTGTCATAAACCAGTGCGCAGTGTTGCCCAACAGCAAATCTAAGGGCCACTCTCCAGTGTTTAGAAACCAGTTTACTAAAGACAAATTCGTCCTTAGTATCCACCCAGACTTGACCACCTACTACAACCTTTTCCAATATGCTCTGCACAAATACGCTGACCAAAACATGTTGGGGTTCCGCAAGTTGCTTGATCCGCTGCGAAATATATATGACCGCTATCAATACTGGACCTATAGTGAAGTTGCAAAGATGCGTACTCTGGTTGGCTCGGCTTTGCTTTACTTATTTGAACAATTTGTTGTTTCTGAAAGCGAAAGAATTGTTACCTTTTACTTGCCCAACGTGCCGGAATTTGTTGTCCTTGATGCAGCATGTCAGGCATACTCATTGGTCAACACTTGCCTCTACGATAGCTTGGGGACCTCAGCCACAGTTTACATTCTTAATGTTACCAAAAGTCCAATCATTTTTACCAACAAGGGGAATGCCGAGAAAATAATTGCTGTGCATAAAGAACAACCAAAGGATTTGAGCAGTTTGATATTCATTGTGACAATTGAGGATCTCAGTTTGACCTCAGACCACCAGCTATTCACTGCTGCTCATTCGGCAGGGTTAAACGTGCTTGATTTTAAAACATTGCTCAAAATTGGAAAAGATAACCCCACACCACACGTTGTGCCACACCCAGACGACGTTTTCACTATTTCTTTTACCTCTGGCACCACATCTTTGCCTAAGGGAGTGAAACTTACCCACAGGCTTGGACTTAGTCAAGTCACTCATACAATGCTACTCAGAGATATTGGAAAACACGGCCGAAGCTTCGAGTTCTTGCCAATGGCCCATTGTTATGCTCGTGCTGTTGTCTACACCCAGCTTTTTTATGGTTTCACCATGTACTTCCCACACAATCCCCGCGACGTTACCACATATTTTGATGACATTAGGGTGGTGAAACCAACTTTTTTCTGCACAGTACCTCGTGTCTTGAACAAGATTGAGGCGCTCTTGAAAGACAAGATTGAGCTGAATAAGTTTCTCCGCAATGCCATAAATTACAAGATAGGGCAACTAGCTCAGGGCAAAGATCCACAGCATTTTTGGTATGATCGGTTTATATGCCCTCGCTTTCGGACCGCAGTTGGTTTTGATGAGGTAAAATTTATCTTGCTTGGCTCTGCACCAATCTCAAAAAAGACAATCTTTTTTTTGACTGCTGTTTTTAATTTCAGAATTGCTCAAGGGTATGGCATGACTGAGACATTCTGCTCTGGCCCGGTTACCACCGAACTTTCCAATCAAGGCGTCGGTACTACTGGGTACGTTGGCATCAATATTGAATTCAGACTAAGGGATGTGCCCGAGCTTGGCTATGCTTTTGATAAAAACAGGAGCGGGGAAGTATTGTTTAGAGGACCAGGGGTTACTAAAGGTTATTACAAGAATCAAGCAGCTTTTGAAGAGTCCGTTGATGAAGATGGATGGTTTTGCACCGGTGATGTGGCTCAGCTTGACAATGACTACAATATGTCAGTGGTGGATAGAATCAAGAATTTCTTCAAGTTGAGTCAAGGAAAGTTTGTTGCTGGTGAAAGGGTGCAGCATTTGTATTCGTCCAAGCTGTCGTGGATTGATCAGATTTATGTTCACGGAGATGCTCGTCAGCACTATTTGGTTGGGATCGTTGGTGTGAACTTGGGCCAAGCCGAGGCGTTTTTGAAGCGCCGCAAGATTGAATTTGATTTTGCTCAATTAAACAGAGAAATAGTCAATACCAACTCAACTGACAGCACAAATAAGTCAGGCTCGCCGCTCAAGTCTCAACTTGAACAAATTTTCAAGCGTCCTGACTTGAAGCGCGAAGTTCTCCTGGAGCTAAACTCTTCAGTGCAAGATTCAGAGCTCGCTTCGTACGAAAAGATCAAAAATGTGCACTTGGCTATTACCCCATTCTCGGTCGTTGATGACACCTTGACGCCAACGTTGAAGATCAAAAGATTGAATGTGCGGAGGAAGTTCAAAAAGGAGCTTGACGGCCTCTATGAAGAAGGTGAGCTTCAGCAGGCTGTAACCGCTGCAAGTGCGGCAAAATTATGATTGGATTTTGCGTTGATATGGCCCTTCTTGTTTGGTTTTGGTTGGATACGATCAAGAAGTCAATGGGGCTGGTGTTTATAACTTGAGTCTAATTTAGAAGTACTTTAGTGCCACTCTTTTTCCATTAAGTCATACCAATAAATTCGTATTCTAGATTGCCCGCTCGTGCTTCATGATCGTTGGACACGCGCACGATATTGATATATTGCAGAACATGTTGTGTAAGTTATTGTCTCTATGCAGCTAGCGCAAGCACACTTTGTTATATCGCTCCACTATTAGTCATGTTTTTTTTTTAGTTTTTTTTTTTGTGCTCTTCTGGGACTCTCCTACCACTTGGGCGACTCCCGTTTAGGCAATTTTTTCACTTTGCGTTGGCGGTCGACTGTCATTTTCGCCGAGGTCTTGGTTTTGCTGGTGGAGGAGATCTTGCTGAGAGCATGAAAGTGTGGGGAAAATTGCACTGCACTAAAAAACTTAGCAGTGCCGTTAACTTAGCAGCTACAAGTGTTTTAAAAACACGACACCATACGAGAGCCGCTCGGAAAAAATCGTATGCATATTTTTGAAAAGAAACGATATGGATATTCACAGATGTCATACTTTTTTTTAAACAACATATTTTATTTGTGTGGTGGTGTTTACCATAAGCTTCAATGATATATCTCCCACGTAGCATTGACTGTCGAGGGAATGACTGCATACATTCGTTTTTTTTTCTTTCTTTCTTTGTGCCGTTTTCTGTGCCCCCGCCTCAAGGCTCTTTTTACTTGAGTTTTTAGTGTTGGTTCTTATTTTCATCCTATTATCACTCCAAATAACCGCTCTTAGCAATTTGCTACAAGAACGCAGGTATTTGTCGTTGTCGTTGTCGCTGTCGCTGTCGTTGTCGTTGTTTAGCCGAACTAGCCGCTATGCAGCATTATTCAATCTCGATTGAAGTCCAAGTCAAATATAACAGCCAGTGCAGCGCTTTGTCCCACAACCTATCTACAGGCTGATTAACAACCGTGCGAGTGCAGTTGTAGAAAAGGTTGACGTTACTGAGTTTTAACACTCGCTGCGTAACAGCCGTGCATCGAGTGTATCTGGTGCATCGAGTACCCCAGGCCTTGGCGCTCTTGCTAATTGTTGATTTATTGTTGGCGAATGCATGCACAGTATATTGTTTTTACTCGCTCTTCTTTAAGTTAAGTATCCGCCGATCGGGGATTGCTAGCAAGTGTCAAAACACTGTTCTTGAGCGACAATTGCTATTAAAAAGGAAGAAAGATACGCAGAAAAGTACAATTATGATAATTGAGGTTACTATGAAAAAACGATTTTACGATCGTTGCTGAGAATAAATTGGTAATTCTCTTGCAATATTTTAATCTTAAGTTTGCAGGCCGGCAAGCTTGTTTTGAAACTCCGAGTTTTTTTTATTTTTTTCTCGCCGAGGTTCTCAAGCAAAGCTAAGAAGTTCCAAGAAGCTTTTGGAAAAACCTAATATTTTTTTTTTTTTTTTTAAAGAATCTTGAAAGTAAAGAATCCAATAACTAAGGTGCCACCGACTTCTGCGTAGTACTACAGATAAGCCGCCTTATCGCAGTGACAGCAGTAAATCAAGGAGTGGAAACAAAATGATGCCAACTCAATTGAGTGCCACTGTTGCTACCACATGCTGTATGCTAGAAATTATATAAATAGGTATTCAGACAGCAAATTTTTATGCATGGCCCCCCTCCCCCATGTCTCCGTGCTTGCGGGACCTTCATAAGCTTCATGCCTGTCCATATATGGGTCATGGCCCACATAAAACAACATAGGGGAAGAAGTTACTAATCCAACAGTCGTGGTTCGTGTGTGCAAGAAACAGTGGACTCGAGCACTGCAAGTATTTGACAAATTGCTTCGGGTAGCCATATGCACGCTAGCGCTTGTCCCGGCACGCTAGCGCGCTGGCGGCTATTGTAATGTTCATGGACATGCAGCAGGCCCCGCGGTGAACGACGTAATCCTTCCACCCTAGCAGCTGCAGCACCGCAGTGGAACACCCACCAAGAGCTGAACATTTTAGAATTGGATTTGGGCTCTTGGGCCTTCCGTAGCTTTTGAACCACCAGCAACTACCTTCCTCCTCTTCTGCAAATACACTTTAGCCGTAATTGACCACCTTTTGAAAGCGCCTTCGGCACGATGCGGGATGCCTGCATGCTGTCTTTCTTTGCTTCACTAATTTGGTTTGGTTTTGCTTGGCTTTTGCTTGGCTTTTGCATCGGAGACAAAATACGAGCCCACACCGCAGCTCAGCAAGTTGGGTACAGCACAGCTTAGTTGATTTCTTTAACTACGCTTGGTTCTGTCTTGGTTGAGATATATTTATATATCTCCTTGTTGCTCTTGTCCTTCTCCTTTTCTACATGTTTCTCCTCTTTGGCTTTTGATGAAAAGTCTCTTTTTGTATTGTATCACCAGAGTATTTAAATTCGTTGTCTGTATTGTGATACTTTTTTTCCTGTCAAATAAACCCACCGTGCGGATTAGTTTCTTAGCATTATCATCATACTCGCTACCACACACTCTTTTTTTTTTTTTTTTTATTAATCTTAATTACAGCTTTTCATTTTTACCACTTGCTATCAACAACTTGTAACACGCCACCATGTCCAAAGAAGAAACTCAAACCAAGCCTTTAACAAGGTGGAGATACTCACTCAAAAGCAAATTCACATACAACCTGGATGATGCGCCTAAAGAAATATATAACTGGAAATTATTCATGTCCGTCTTCGTGTTTGGCATCCTTGGGTGCGCAAGAGGATTTGATGAAGGTTGCATTGCCGGTACTGTTGCTCAAAACTCGTTTGTTCTGGAGTTTGGGCTTAAGGATCCAAGCAAATCAGCATCGCAGTTGGCTAATTTGAAATCAAATATCACTGCTATGGTTCAGCTAGGTTCTATCGGTGGATCTTTACTCTCTATTTACCTTGTCGACAGATGGGGTAGAATCAGAACATTGCAGTTTGGCTGCTTGTGCTGGATTGTCGCGGCTATTATTCAAATCACTTCCCACAGTGTTGGCCAACTCTACGCTGGTCGTTTACTTGAAGGTATCTTTGGTATTGGGCCATCGGTGGTATGTGGGCCTATTTACTTATCCGAGGTGGCGCCTAAATCTATTAGAGGTCTTTGTAATTGTATTTTTGCTGGGGCGGTGTATTTTGGTATCATGTTGGCATACTTTGCTCATTACGGTACTGCATTGCATATCTCCAACTCCGACAGAAATCAATGGGTGGTGCCAACAGCTCTTAAAATAGTTTTGGCAGGCCTGATTTTCGGCCTTTCTCTTATTTTTTGCATCGAATCACCTCGTTGGTTGATCAAAAAAGGGAAAACAGACCAAGCAGTTACAAATTTTTCCAAGATTAGAAACTTGCCTCCTGACCATCCTTACATTTTATCTGAACTAAGTGATGTCAATGAACAATTGATGATTGAAGAAGAAGCAGTACATAGCAGATCTTGGTTTTCGGCCTTTACTGAATTATTCACCATTAAGTCAATTAGATACAGAATGTTTGTTTGCTTGATGAATCAAATTCTAGGTCAATGGTCCGGTTCAAATGCAATTACCATTTATGCTCCAGAGTTATTTGCCATGGCTGGTCAAACTAAGCAAACTGATAAAATGATGATGACAGCTGTTTTAGGGGTGGTCAAATTCGTTTCAGCATATTTAACGGCTTTTTTCTTCATTGATCTTTTGGGCCGTCGTACATGTTTGTATCTTGGTATTAGTATTCAGGCAGTAACAACTCTTTATTTTGCCATTTTCTTACAAACCGTTCCCGAAGCAGCAAACAGTGGAGTGACATTGACTGGTGATAAACATAGGGCTGCTACTGGTGCCTTAGCCGCTATTTTCTTGAGTGGCGCAGGTTGGACAATTGGTTGGAACACGATCCAATATCTTTTCAATGCTGAAGTTTTGCCTTTGCGTGTTAGAAACTTAGGTACAGCTCTCATTATGGCCTTCCATTTCGCAAACCAATATGGTAATTCCAAGGCAATGACATCGCTATTGTTGGCTATGCATAATTTTGGGGCATTTTATTTTTTTTGCGGGGTTTGTCTTTTGGGATTGCTCTTCGCTTGGTTCTTTATTCCTGAAGTCGCAGGCAGATCTTTGGAATCTATGGATGAATTGTTTAACTTACCATGGTATTTGATTGGAAGAAGAGGCGCTCAATTGTGTCCTGACAGTTCTGAAGTTGGGAGAGTCAAAGACAATCATCAAGCTAATGGCGATTCTTACGGCGGCAATATTGACGTTTACATGAAACCAAGGGACGAGAGAGCAGGAAATGCTAGTCTTGAAAAAGAGAGCGCTGAACAGATTCGTTGAAGCTAGCTAAATGTCATAGTTATGTCATTACGATGCTTTCTCTTTCTTTTGACTTGATTCGTATTTTCTTTCCCCTTTTTCTATAGTTTTTAAAGCTTTTCAGTTCTTAATTTTTTCTTTTTTTCTTTAGTCTATATATATAAAGATTGTCTACCTTTTGTTTATAAAACTTACAGATGCGAGTAGAAACAACAAAAAAGATTTGATCCTTTTTTTTTTTTTTTTTTTTTTTTAATTTTGCATCATTCAAAGCAAATTAGAGAAGAAAAAAAATCTCAACACCAAAGTACCTACACCCGAAAAATCAGCATTAAGAGGCGTTTAGACAGGTAATATTTTGGTGTTTTTCATGAAATGCATCAGATAAACTTCATCATCATTTTCGCAACCCCAGGATCATTTCTAGTTTCTTGTTGAGGCCCCATATGCTCTCGCATTCCCTGTTATTCCTAAAAAGACAAAACTGGCATAACAAAACGTGCCAGGGCCGCGGCCGATAAACACTACTAGAATGGCACTAATGGGATTTTAGCCGGCCATTCTCGAGACAAAGAACGGTTTGTATCTACCACTTATGCCCCTATATATATAGCATATATAGCACACATGACTTCAAAATTTGCTATATCTTGTTCTGCTTGCTTGATTTTCCAAAATGAAATTATTCTTCTTGCTGCTAGTCAATTTTCGAACTTATCGAATAACAAAAGCAATTTCCAAGCTTGTTGCGTATTAGCTCTGTTGCTGCGGACAAAAAGAAGAGAAGCAAAAAATTTACTTGCAGAACCACGCGCAAAGCATCCCATCCTAACCGGCGGGTTGGTTCTTAATTTTAAATTCTGCGGTAAAACACACGTCGTAGTTCGTGGGACTCAACCAATAATTTTTTCTCTCTTTGCTTCTACAAATAATCCTCTGGCATTTATCTATACTGCCTTTCGTTTCAATTTCAAAAAGTTTTTATCAAGGCTTTGATTTTGATACTTGATCCATACACAAAATTTTCAAATCACCTATAGTCAACGACATTCTCATCTGATCAAAATGGCACCTGTCAAAAGAGCAAGCAAGTACGATGCTGAGCAAATCAACGAGATTAAAGATTGGATATTTCACGTCTTACAACAGGAAGATGCCATTCCAGAAGGCGATTTGTTGGACATCTTAAAAGATGGCTCAGTGTTGTGCGATTTAGCTAATAAAATTCTACCAGAAGAGCCAATCGCCTACAAAAAAAACCAAAAGATGCCTTTTTTCCAAATGGAAACAATTGAAAAATTCTTGAAGAAAGCTCAAAAGATAGGCGTCCCTGCCAACGAATTGTTCAGTACTATTGATTTGTTTGAAAAGAGAGACCCAACTCAAGTTTATACCGGGTTAATCTCCTTATCAAGATATGCCAACAAATTGAACGAGGAGATTCCTACTATTGGTCCCAAATTAGTAGAGAAAAAACAAACTAATTCCCCACCAAAACCAAAGAAAAATGAGTACGTATACAACTCTTTTGAATACAGTTACATTAAGAGCCATAAAGAAGATAGAGGCAAGCGCGTTGCTTCAGGCGGTAGCGACATTGTTAGAGGAGCGGTATAATCATATTCATATTCAATTGAGTGTATGATGCAGTATTATTTTGCTTATAAGTGACCTGCCGCAATGCATATGTTTTCACCAGTGTACAATAGCATGTTGTTTGATTTCAACATCTTTTTGGATGCTTTCATCCATTCAGTTTTTTTCCACTTTATATTCGTTTGTTCTTTGTTCGTGTAAGTTTTACTTTCAATTGGACATTATGTCTTTTTTTTTTTTTTTTTTTGTTTTCAAGTTAAGTAACTTCTTAATTCTTTAACATACCTACGATAAACATGGGCTTTTCAAATGTTTAACCTAATATACCTTATTATTCATCCAAGTTTACATATAATGTTAATTCACAAATAAATAAATAAAACTCGAAAAATCATGGGTGGTATCAAACTTAAAGCCATGACTTTTACAAAGCAGTTTACATATTGTAGGATATTACTCAACAGTTTGAATTACTGGCCATTCCCTATGTACAGCTGGTAAATATCTATTTTACAAATTTGGTGGAAGTAATAGTGCCGCTATCTGGTTTGGTCTTTCTGTTGCCAACAAATCAAAGTTTTGACAAGCATTTCTGGTGTCACTTATTTCCACCTGTATTCCCAAACCAGTGAAGAACTTGCGATTTGACTCATGCAAAATTCTGGATTTTTTTCCAAGCCCAACCACCACTAATTCTGGCTTTGGATAAGAAACTTTAAAGATGCCTAATGCTTTCTCTGAAATTTTTACCAAGAAATTATTGGTGATTTCGTAAAGAGGTTCTTGACCTTTGTCTCCGCTCAAATTCAACTCAAACGCTTCACCTCCGAGCAATATTGAACCAATCTCTTGGTTCTTGTCATTGGGTGATTTGATGATGATACCGTTGGAAAATTGTATACCGTCTTTCAAAACTGTTTCTATGTTATTGGCCGGTTGACTGGCCATTCCGAGTAGGTCAAAATTGGAAAGCAACTTAGATACATCTTTTGGCGAATCCGATTTCTGCTGTATAGTGGAGCTACTAAAGTTGCGCATCTGGATGAGTGGGTTGGAACAGCGCACTACTTTGGTACGCGAGCATCTCAAAAACTGCACATTGACTGTTCTAGTAACAAAGCTCATTTTCAAGGGCAATTCCTAGTACAAATATATTGGCACTTGTGTTGGTATGGTGTTGTCGTGACAGCTTTTTTCTGGTTCTTTCTGCTATATCTCTTGCTTATATGCCTACAGTAGTAATAGAAAATTCACAAGATGGTGTGGAGCTAGCTTACTCTGCATACCCGGTTAACAAACAGGATTAGAGGGCGGGTAACCACTTAAAATTCGAATTTAAAATCCCTGCTTCATTTCTTTTGTTCTCAGTGCGCTCAAGGCATGCTTAAGAAACAAAAGCTTTTGTGATATCTATGGCTGAAGTACCGCTATAGGGTCAGTGTACACATTGTATAACCAACAATGGAAGGCCCCGAAGAGCTTAAAATTCTCATTGGTAGGAGAGAACCTCTTGATTTTGAAATTAAACTTGCAAATCTAACATTTTCGTCTTTTTGTGTATAGTTGATGACCTATCGCTAAACTCATTCTTGTCATGGCGGCTAAGTTCTGTTGGCGTTTTCGTAGCGCTAATAAATAATACGGGACACAACATCACCTGGAGGTAAGTCTTTAATAATGTGGAATATTCGTATTCATAACCTCTTTATTTCAGGATGCTTTGTCAATGAACGTTTTTTTCTAACCATACATCAACCCCTTTCTATTAGATCGCACGAACAAGGGTCGACTGAATATTCACCGAGGCTGTCGGTGAAATCATTAGAAGAGTTGTCAACTACGTGGGATAGCAAATCCAAGTTTCACATAGTGCTTTTGTATGCACCAACCGTATCAAAGCTAAAAAAGTTAGCCAAATCGCTACGTCCGTTTATTGATTCGAATACACTCATACTCATAAACTCCAGCTTTTCAATATTCTTGGAGCCAATCATAAACTCGATTCTACCTCAAAATAATGTGTTGGCAATGTTCAGCACTGTCGACGTCAAACTTCTCAGAGATGCTACCTATTTGCTTTGTAATCCCAACGTAAATGTTCAGATTGGGATAAGCATAGATATGAACACAAGAACTAGAAAAATGATGCATTGTGTTCCGTCTTCCACCTTTCAGTTGCTTAGCGCCCCTCGGGAAGAGTCGCATCTGCTACACACCTTTATCAGCCTTTTGAATAGAGCTAACGTGCATTCTGTAAATAAAGTTCCAGCTCAGAAGAAATCAGGTTTTTCAACACATATATGGAAGCATATCATCTCATTGATATGTTTCGACTGTTTTGCAATTGTTTACAAAGAATTTGACATAGCCAAACTATTTAGCAATCCGTTGTTCGCATCTCCCATTAGACATGTCATGGACGAGCTATTATACCTTGCGCAATGGGTCGGTAATGATACGCTTCCCAAGAAAGAAACCGATAAACGTCAAATGATACAATGGATGATCTTTACTCAAGAAGAAAAAGTTCGTACCACGATTTCTTCAACGCCACTCGAGTTGCGATCGTATGTGACTACATCAATTTTGCTATTCAATTATTTGATGGGACAGGAAACAAACATTGGCTTATTGATTTTTCATTTAATATTGGTTGCCGCGGAATTTAAAATCAAAGTGCCAAATCTTGAATTTTTATACTCTGTGCTTTGCACTCAGCCCAAATCTGTATTGAGTCTCACGGCTCATTCCAACCATACAAGGTATGGTTTGATAAATGGACATGGACTGGAAGTTGCGCATGTTGACCCAACCGCCGTGCATTCGCATCCCAACATCAACGGAAGCAATGTGGGTACTGTACAGCGAGACGAAAACGCCAACAGTATCAAAACAGTGGTTGTTGAGCAAGAAGGAGAAGATGATGATGATGATGATGACGGCGACGATAGCGAAAAATACTCTTCAGCGGCAAGCTCTATCGACAGTGCATTAAAGGATTTATATGTCGACGGAGATGCAGCGGCTTTGTCAATGGCAAGTGGGGCAATGTTATCACCGCAAAATGGTGAATCAAAGCAGAAAGAGCAAGATTCAGAAGAAATCGAACCAAAGAGAGAAACTCCAGAGGTTCAAGCTCAATCACAAACTGCGGAGATACAGTCTCCCTTTCTCAATTTGTTTCCCAGTACTCATTCCTTGGACCAGCAATTGTTAAAAATACGACAACTACCGCTTTTAGCAAGTCCGAGCTCTGGTGATCAACTTCAAAAAGAAATAAGCTTGGGGCCGACTTACAAAAGTAAAGATCCTAATAATGAACTAGTCGATGAAGAACTGGACTTGATTGAGAGCCCCTTTTATCAGGAGGAGTATCATGCAGGCATACCGAGCCGGACTGACCCAAGTTATAGACTCCATCCTTCAGCAAGGGTAGGTGGATTCAAAAAAATGGCTAGCACATTAAACTCTGGCGTCTCAGCAGACAGTTCAAATGATTATCTTGGTCAAAGTAGGCGAGGTTATAGGCCACCCAAGGTGATACGACAGTTTTCTCGCCACTCTGAAAGTACTGATACACAGTCCCTTTTAAGAGATCGGTTAAAGTTAGTGGAAACCATAAAATCAGGAGGTATTATGGACCAGGGCAGCAGATACGGGCATGTGGATTCTTCCTTTTCGGCTACAGATACTAAGTTTAAAGAAAAGTGAGTAATAGAAAAAGCAAAATAATGGGTTTATTATTAAATATGTATTATAGTTGACGTATACAAATGTTATTTGTTTTTTATCTTGTTTTGAAGTTTATAATTAGCATTTGAAAATAACTAAGGATTATTTTAGCATCCTTCCCATCATAGACTGCATTACCTATAATCCAAGAATATTGATTAATATTGAAGAAAAAAGAAAAAAACGAATTAGTAATTAAATTAGTATACAAGTTAACTGAAACTTCTAGTAACAGCTACACAATTTCCTGACAGTTTTGCTTCAGTCAAAATCTTAAGTTCAGTCTTAATCCAAAATTTCAGTCCCAGTCCCAGTGCCAGTATCCCAAGCACATTTTGCACATAATTATTTGGTAACTTATCTAAATTTAAGCAACCACTCCCAATTATTTTGTCCCTCACCAAAATCACCGCCGGCAGAGGCATCATTAGCATTATTTTCAAAGCTGTCAGTGTTTCTCATCTGAATATCGTGTGCTTTAACATTATTTCCAATTTCAAATGACGAGACGCTGTGCTGAACCACTGGCCGGGTCACATTTACATTAGTAGTACCAGCGACACCTACTTTATTTGCCCTAGTGTCTGCTAACGCTGAAAGTGCTGACCCACTCGGCGAAGTTCTCACAACATGAGGCTTTCCGTTTATGAAGTCCTTGGTATTAATATTGCCGAGATTTTTATTCAAAATGTCCAAATCTGTGGTAGAATTGGATCTCATGTGAGCAAAATCATTGCTATTCTTACTGCTGGTACCGTTAATATTTGTATTTTTGCCGTTATTTCTCGCATTGTCGTTGGTTTTGGACAAGCTATAGTTTGCATTTTGGGTTAGGGCAAACAAGTTACTGCTTGAATTAGAATTTGAGCCTATACTTTTTTCCTTTTTCACCTTCGATAACTTGGAATTGTTTTTGACAGTTGCGTCAGTATTATTTTCATCACCGCTATTATTTGTGCTATTTCCACTGTTATTGTTGTTATTGTTGTTGTTGTTACTGCCAGTATTGCTCGTATTGCTCATTCTTCTGGAACCTGCTCCTTTGGAACTAGATCCACTACCACGATGTCTTTTTTTGATAACATCAGTTTTTAATGATAATGGCCTAACTATTCCGTGTAATTTTAAAAACAATCCACATGCATTACATAAAGGTTGGCCTTCTGGATTCCTTCTCCAAAGAGGCGTCGTTTTGGTGTGACAATTTGTGCACTCCGTTGGTGGTCCTTGTGGAGCTGCACCTGATGTTCCGGCTGATGCTGCTGCTCCCGCCCCTGATATACTACCATTACTTGCTTTTTGGTTCTTGGAAGATAATCCGTTTTTATTACTGTCTGTAGCAGTACTTCTCGTGTTGCTACTGCCGTTAAAATTATTATTTCCACCTTTTTTAGACTTCTTTTTAGAAGTGTTATTCGAGGACAGTTTGGTTGATGTGGCGGATTTTTTCTTTGATTGTGAAAGAGGATCTGGAATTTCACTCAATGAGTTAGTTATTGTAGTGACACTGCTGGATACTGATTTACTAAAAGAGGATGGGTTTGAATTTATGGTGTTTGAAGTGGCTGATCCACTGATAGAGATAGGCTTTGGTGGTACTGTATGAGGATGGTGTATACTGAGGGCGCTTGGACTAGTCATTAAATTATGCGAGCCAGTTATGGTACCTTGAGCAGATGTTCCATTCAACGAAGGGGTCAATGGGGTACCAATATCCGAAGATTCGAAAAGATTGTTGCTGCTAGAAGATGGAGGATCTGGGTTAAACGAAAAGATGTTTTTGATGTTGTCTATTTGCTGTTGGGAAATTGAACCACCTTTGTTTATTAGATATTCATGCTGAAGCTCATTGCCGTTCTGCAGAACGCCATTTATTTTCCTTTTATCGTCGGGAAAATTCCATCTATTAGGACCGTTATTCTGAAATTCTGTACTACTACCATTAGCATTGAAAAATGATGGTTGAGTAATATTAACTATAGAAGATTGATGAGAATTATGAGAACTGAAACTATGTGGTTCTTGACCGAAAATATCGCTTCTGTTATTTTGATTCATTTGGTCTTGCATCAAGAACTTCCTCTGGTGACCCATATTGATATGTTCAGGTAACGAAGATGCCATAGTATTTTGAAAAGAGTTCATATCACCGTTGAGTATTGATGAAGGACCTACAATATCTTCTTCATTTCCCATAGGATCTTGACGATTGTCATTATGGCTGGTATTGTTATCCGAACCATTTGGTAGTAACCCTGAGGGGGCTTCAACTGCCAAAGGATCCAAAGTAAACTGGAAGGCGTTTGAGTGATCCAAAGAAATTTCTTCATGAGCTGATTTTGCCATTCTCATTGCATTTTTCTCATGTGTGTTGTTCAAAAACATGTTACTTTCAAAAGCCAGTTGCGCAGACTGCCCATTCATATTAAAGTTATGGTTATTATTGGCTGTAATGTTGTTATTGTGTTGATTCCCGCTGTTCATTCCTCGAAAATTTTGTGGAAATGATTCAGGATGTATAGTATTAATATTCAACAGTAATCCATCTGAGTTTTTTGCTCGCTCAATTCTAGTTATATTAGCATTTTTGTTTGTGTCCTCATTAGTCATCTTTTTCAAGTTTGAAATGTAGTCAAACTCGTCAGTTTTATTATTGTTTTTTGATTCGTTAAATGGAGAGTAGGAAGTGTCCATGTCTATACCATTTAAAATTGGGGTTTTGATGAACGAGTTGAATAATGTGTCATTCTTCAAACTGCCGGAGCTGACGTTGAAATGATTTGGCTGTTGAATATCATGATCTACGTCCCACATGGGTATATCCATATCCATATGGTCTTCTCCTAATGTATTATGATGATGCTGGCTATGATCTGCTGCAGCAATATTATCGCCCTCTAGTGCCCTTTTGGTTCGTTTTACACGTTCCAAATTGATTGCCATCATTCTCCAGCTCAAATTTTCTATTCTTTCTTTGTACGGCAACGAAGCCTTGGCCTTGTGATACATTTTCCATAGAGACTCTGCAGAGTCAAAGTGGTCCTCAGTAGGAGCTGGGCTATCGGCAATGGCATTTTCACTACCTATAGGATATCTGTTATTCCCATTTTTGTCATTGCTGTTGTCATTATTGTTATTATAGCTATTCCCAAGACTGCCGCTTCTGTTATGACTGCCGTTATTTTTCTGAGCTGACACTAGGTCAGGTATCTGATCCATGATTATTAAATCCTATGAGATTGCTCTAATATCCTATGAAGATGGTAGTAAAAAAACAATAACTATTATTGTGTCTTTTCTTTTAAAGAAAAATTTATTTTATTTTGTGTTATTTTAACTTTTGGTAAAATCTAGTGATAAAATCAATAAGCACAGCACAGTAGTAAACGAAGGAACGCTGAAGCTTCAGGAGATATTGGAAATGTAGCTGTTGCCCGAGACATAAGAGGAGAGAAGACAAAAAATAACAAGAGCACCACTGTCAAGCAAGTCAACGAAAATGTTTACAGAGTAATTGATCTAAAGATGATGATGTTTGGTAGTCCATAAAAAATACAGGCCGGTGCATAATGTCCCCCATTGCGGTACATGCAGAGAGTTTGTGGCTGTGATTGGCTGAAGATAGCAATAGATAAGAAACAATCAAACTCAGACAAACGATCAGCTGCAAGCCCACCGCAGACGGGAAGCTGGGGACGGACAGGGCTGCGACCAGAACAAGCAATGGTTGGAGGCCATTCATTGCCTGTATTAGCCGCGCGCTGCCACTTTCCCAGCAGTCCGGTTAGTTGAGCTGGTCATAGGGCAATATCTCTGTATCTTTCTACCAGTTGCTAGAAATTGAGGGTTTGAAGATTATTCTCACATGTGAGTAGTCTATTTCGTTTCGTTGCAATGTCTTTAGACCTGTACTTTAGATTGATAGCAGCCTCAAAAACACCGACCTCCTGATTACTACGCAAGCTGCAGGCTCTTTTTTTTTTTTTTTTTTTTTTTGAAAGGACAGGGCATTAACGGTAAATGACAGATTTTGTTATTAGTATGAGAGTAAACAGATGTCGCTGATGTGCGCATCCATTGACACCCCAACGCATCGTCCTGCCTTGACTTCTATGCATTTGTGAACCAAGGCCGAGACGGCTTCGGAGAGAACTGATGTCTTTATTACGGTTCTGTATACAGTTATTGCTTATTGTTCAGGGTACTTACTGTATGGCATATGTCGATACGATGGCAGCAATCTTCTACTGCAAAATGAAGAATATAACGAAAAACCATAAGCTACAATCAGCAAATTTTTACAATCTCTTTTACAGTAAAAGGAACCGGTAATTTAAGCACATCTTCAAATTACATGTTTGGAGTTTTGAAAGGCGTTTTAATTTATGCTACTTTGAATTCCTCGAAGACAGTCTGTTATACCACAATAGAAGGTTAGTGAATTCCCTTGGCCAAGAGAAACTCATTGTCATAATTTTAGGCAACTTTAGTGTCTGTTTAGATATAATTTACTGCGGGAAAATATATTTGCCGGGAAGTTTGCAAAGCAGCAATTTGATGCTCGGCGAATCAGAGACAGTCCGAGCGTTATCAAGATCCTAAAGCTTATCTTATCCATGATAATCCTTGGCAAGTACTCGCCGAAAAACAGTATGCAGTTCGGAGTTCTAAACACTGCTGTGCCAAAATGTAACTCGAAGGCTATACTGTATATAAAAGAAAAATGCCCATTAATTTTTTTTTTTTTTTCCTTTCTTGTTAGCTGCAGGGGCACTGATTCCAAGTATTTCGAATTGGCGGCCTTGCGAAACCTACGACAAGGCCATGGATCTATTATATGGCCAACCGACTAGAGGCCGTGCAACTTACAGATAAAGTAATATTTGTAAATAATTTATGTTAGCTCTTTTGAAGCGGTTGAGTAATAAACTGGCAAGCTTTTCGATGATCAAGGAAGTTTGATTGGCTCCAAGCTGTTTTTAATCTGGAAATTGCACAACTTTGGCTTTTAATAACATATGCCATTAAGGAATCAACAATCTCTCTAAAAACAAGCGCTATCTTTTTCGCCTCGAGCCTCTTATTTTCTAAAGGCTAGCATTTTTTTTCTCTTCTTGTACCTCATTTGGCTATGCCTTAGTGTCTCATTATTAGATTAACGACTTTGTCAATCTCAAAAGTTCTTGAACGAGAGATTTATTTTTGGTGACACCCGGGCACATAATACGTATTGAAACATATCCGTATAAATGGGATACGCATTTTTCCAGGGCTCATAATAAAAATAAATCCCTACTTGTTGGAATATGCATCACGACATGCCTCTCTGCGCTCATAACACAATATTTTTCTCACCAAAAACAGAGGGATCTGCCGTTTCCTGTCAAGCAACTGTAATGCACATAAACAATTAATTATTTTCTGGGGTAGGGTCAATCACACTGTCAAAATTTCGATAACTATTGCAGAATATGCCGCTAACTATTAGCTACCCTCTAAAATGATTATAGCTGCTCTAAATTATTTTGAAAGTTAATGACGTAAGGGTTATTGGAGTCAGCTCTTTTCCTCTATTTGTAACTTGGTTTCATAGCTGTGTAATGCTACTACGTTGACAAAGTTGGTTGGCATAAGGCATGATTTTTACTTAGTGGCCTGTATTTGAGTTACCGTATATAACTGATTGAATTGCGTATTTCTACCAGAAAGAAGTATTCCCACGAAGCCATCAAGATATGCAAAGATTGAATGCAAGAAAAATTCATTCCGCTAATAATACATAGTTACATTCTTTGGTGTTTCAATCCTTCTCTAACAGGCATTATAACTACAACATAACAATTTCTTCGAAAGAAAAATCACGTACATTTCATATATTCATTGAAGGAAAAACAAAAGCAAACAGTACTAATCAAACATTGAAAGCTCTCTATATATTTCGTTGCCATTATCGGCCAACTAGCAAAAATATTTTTTGAAATTTATAATTGCAGTTAAATTTATTTGGTGCCTGTAGAGCCCGTGCCAGTGGTGGTAGTGGTAGCGGAAGAATCTTTAACATTTTGTTGACCAGAAGTGAAGTTTTCAATAGCATCATTGACATACTTCTTGGCAGTCTCAACATATTCACCAGCAGTTTGTGTCAATGGTTTGCCATCGCTGGATTGTTTCTTAGCATCATCGACACCTTGCTGGAAGCTGTCGGCAACTTTTTGAATGTGTGACTTTTCGCTTTCTGGTTGGGCTTTAGAGCCGAGTTTGTCAGCTTGGTCAGTGACATTCTCCTTGAGTTGTTGACCAGCAGTTTTTTGGTCATCTGGAGTGATTTTTTCGTCGAGCTTGGTGCTGAAGTCCTTTCTAAGTTTGTCAGACATGGCTATTATATTTATTGATTAGAGATAAGTTGAGTAATAAAAGTAAGATGTGTTGAATTTTGTTGTTTTTATGAGTAAAAAGAAAATTAAAACAAGAAGAGAGAAAAAAAAAAGAAATAACAGGACGTTGCAACTGGTATTTATATATAAATATTTCTTTTTTTTTTTTTTTTTAAAAAAAAGGGGCTCGGCATCTTCAATCTCAATTTTGGTATATACAATAATAGCCACAGTTTCACTTGATGGAAACAGGTGGAACGAGTTCATAGTTCAGCAACCATGACGAAATCCTTGCTATAACAGCGTAAGCAGCGTAACCAGCATAGCAAACAAAAGATTGCTGCATGACAGCCCCTCGTGCATACAGTTACATAAAAACACTGCAAAGCAAAGCATCATTAAAAGAAATCGCCACTTTAGCTAATAAAACCGCCCCACTTTGACTGGCTCTAATTTTGCTACTATATACAATTGATGCAATTGATACAGCTTTAATCGCAAGATTTTTTAAATTGATGACATATATGCGAGACACTAATAGCGCACAGCCTATATAATCTTATAGTGTATGTCTACGTGGTTCATGTGTTGTAGCTATTACCAACATGTATTGATCCAAAACAGCAAAACATCAAAATGTTCCGGAATACTCTACAGCCACTAAAGGTATGACTATTACTACCCGTACCGGCTATCAGTTTCAGTTTCAGTTTCAACTTATGACGGCATTTGGATTGAATCGTCTACGCTTGACGGTTTTAGTCTTGAGCATATGTTGAAATTCAATCTTGCTTAAATCAAGTTCGGACTCTTGTAATTCCGTGTGGCTGGTTTTGTATTCTTCTAGAAGTTGCTGTTTTTCCTTTTCGAGTTTATTTCTGTCTTCTAAAGAGATTGGATAATTCAATGGAAGATACGTCACTTTTTCATCAATAACTTCTGAATCACTATCTTCATTCAAGTCTAGTTCAACTAGATCATTAGGTTTCTGATGTTGTTGGCCATTTGTGCGTTTACGGTTGTGAGATTTCGGCACAATAGTGTATTTGAAATATGGACCTTCAATTGGCTTAATTTCTCCTTCTTTTTCTTCTTTTGACTTTTCAGTGCTCTTGTCTTCACCAAAACCTTGCTTTTCGCTGCTGGTTTCATTAGCTGATTGTGGTCGTGGCTGTGGTTGTGGTTTGGTCTCTAGATTGGTTTGAGGTTGTTGAGGCTTAGTCTGCTGCTGCTGCTGCTGCTGCTTTTCATATACTTGTAAGGCTTTCTTCTTCAAGTTCTTCTTCACCAAACTGTAACCACCTGTTTTATCAAACCAGTAGTATTTCCATTGGCTAGACCGAAGCTTACCATAATTGTTTATATTTTGATTGAAAGAAGTAGCATTATGAGCATACTCAAGGCTTCTTACCTTTTTAATAGAAGCGCCGTTTCCCTTCACTTTCAAATCTTCAGTATTATCATCTAGATCAAAAGCCTCAACTTTGACCGCTGGCTTTTCGTGTTCCACTTTCACCGGCGTATGCGCTTCAGGTTTAGGTTCCGAATCCGCCTGTTTGGTTTCTTCCGTATTGTTCAAAGACTCGTCTTTCTGCAAGTTTATTACTTTTTCAATAACATTGTTCACTTGGTAAAACTTTAATCCCACATTCGACTTCTTGCCAATAAGATCCTCACTATTACTTAACGGTATGCTGTTCAACAATTCTTCCAATTTGGTTTTATCAGTTTCGTTTCGATCATTCACCGGAAGTCTGTAATTTGGCGAAACAATGTTTTTGCTCAAATTAATTGCGCCGGCAATACCTTGTCCCTGTAAGCAACTAACATAATATATATTGTCACCATTGGAACTAATCAAATTTTCATTGTTTAGTAAGCTGGAAGTGATAGATGATGGTACTGAACCCCCAGGGGACGTTATCACTGCTGAGTTATTTTCATATATCTGCCCATTAGCATTGAACGTGATCAACGGCTTGCTCAAAATTGGTGAATTAGTTATTCCAGAAGAAAGTAAATAATTCTGTTTCACTTCATTGGAAGGTTCTGCTAGAAGCAGGTTATCCAAATACTGTCGCTGTGGATATTTCAATCTATACTGTGGCTCGTCATATTTTTTGAATTTGACATTAGTGATAAACGGATGGTTTTCCATACTCACTGGTATTGGAACATTGGAAGGAATATCAGCATAATAGTTACTTAATTTGTTGTTCAATCCTCCTTGTTGATCAGCGCCTCCAAATAATTTCTTGTTGATGTTTTTCAAATCTATTTTGCTGTAATTGTCGCCATGATTCCCACCACTGTCCGAGCCACCAGCGCCAGTTCCATCAAAATTATTCAGACTATCATTATTGGAAGAATGATGAACGGTGTGAATCACTGGGTCATTTTCCGTAAAGCCTTCATTTTTGCCCAATTCTTCCCAGTAGTCGTCAGCTAATCTTTTCCCCTTTTTTAACAATCTAGCACCGTAGATCAAAAACAATGAACGAAAAGTGACCACCCCAATGGTTCTTGACTTGAATACTGATTGCAAAATTCCGTTTTTGATCAAGAATGCCTTGTCGGCTTCATTGGCAATATACTTAATTAATGATTTGTTTTTGTGGAGAAACAAATAAGAATCTCTAAACTGCAATTCTTTGGAAATATCGGTGGCCATTACGTATAGTTTTTTGCCTTTGCCTGGCAATGTGAACGTTGATACCACTATTCTTTCATTCTTTTCATGATCAAAGAAAAAACCATTTTTAGATATTTTTTTCTCCCCCAATGGGTCAAACTTGGTCTGTAAGTACTCGTCTCTTATCGCAATGTTGTTGTTATACTTTGACGGTTGATTTTTGCTAAAATTGACAAAATCTTCTTTGGGAAACGGATATGGAGGGAGATTGACAGGCACCGAGTGGCTGGATGTGGAGTGCAAGTGGACTTGTCTGCTAGTAACGTTTGGATTGTGCACGACAAAAGCAGTTGGAGAAGGGTTTGCCGTGGTGTTTTCGGGCAAGTTCTTCTCGAACTCTGGAATATCAAGTACTTCCTCTTCTTTGTCGGACATGTCTGATTAACGTGAGTGTATAAGCGCGGAAATTTGGCAAGTGATGAGGCGTGGTATTTGCAGCAACAGATACACACGCGTTGTGGATGTATCTTTGGCGGTGTTGTTTGGTGCTTTTGGGCGCCTTTGGCGATGGAGGAAAAACAAAACAAAAAAGATTAAGGTGAAACGAAAGTAAAGGCGATAGTCGGATACTGCGCAGGGTAACTGCATGGACTCCCAGGGAAAAACGAGAAAAAATTGAAGCGAAAAAAACGACAAGAGAGAAAGAGATAATAGACAGTTGAAGAGACAGTTGAAGAGACAGACGACGTGCTAGATCATAACACCGCTGCAACAACAAACACAACACAATACCAAAGATGCCAGTGAAACCTATCGCCAAGACTTCTGTGGCTTTGAACGGCTTGAAGAGCTTCGTTCTTCCAGTACGTATCCTCCGACATAATGTGAAAAAACTAACACTGCGACCATGAACCGATTTACTAACATCATAAAGTGCAACAAAATCACCTTACAGTATTGCAACTGGGGCGGTAGCTCTAAAGGGATAAAAGAATTCATCAAGTCCAAGAAGTTCATTGACTTTGCCAAACATAACCAGAATATACAAATCCATTTGGTGCAGAAGACGGGCCATCCAGTGATAAAAGGCTACTACAACAACGGCAAGACCAAAGCCATCTGTGTGAAAAACTTGAACTTGGATGTTGTGAACAACAAATTAGAAATCTTGAGAACAAGCTCTGGCGAACCTTTGAGCAAGTACAAGCAGGCTGTGCACAGTCTTAACGAGAGTGCTAGAGGTATATGGTCTCCAATGCATGTTGATCCAAGCCAAAGACACAAGATCTAAAGCGCTCTTTATCTTTCGTTTCCTTACTTCTAAAATTCATTTGTCAAACTACTACAAAGGAGTCTTCACTCTTTTTTCTTATTTACTGTCTCATTATATCACGTCATTTTCATGATCATTAATACTTTATACATTTGAACTATAGTTATAATACAACCCGTGTATATATACAAAACCTTCATGCTTCTTTTTCCTAATTTGCCCTCGTTGACATTATTTTGTCACTGAATTCGCTTCTTCTCGTAATAATAATCGCTTCTGCTGGACCCTATCGTCGTCACTTTCGGACATCCATCTCTGTTCTTTTCTGTTCTCACGCATTCAAAGCAGTAGTAGGCACTGGAAACGCCCTAGAAATATGTTAGTGAAATGTTTTTGTAGCACATAGATAATACTGTAGATAGGAATCCCATATAAGCGCCAGATCCTAAAGTAATACATACCTGGTTGCCACAGATGATACATTTGCTGCCAAAATTGCCAAAGGCGCACTCATCGCAGATGCGTACCTCCTCGGTTGGCCTCACATACGAGTCGCAAATGGGACAGCGCCCGTCGCACTTGTCACAGAGCTTACCGACATAAGTGCCGGGCTGCTTGTAGCACATAACAAGGTCGACCTGGTGGCGAGACATCTTGCTTTGGGCTGGTGGTAATAGTTTATAGTATTGAGATGGTTTACTGCGATTTGCTCAATGTTATTAACAGTGTCAACGCCTTCTTGCGCTTACTATATAGTATACAAGTACAGCGCTTAGCTCCCGCCAAAAAAAAAAGTTGCCTCTGAATATAGTCACGTGATTCAATATCCTCGCTGTTATTTTTTTTTTTTCTTTTTTTTTTTTTTTTTTTGGACTTTTACTTTTTATTTTTTTTCTTGTGCGATGATCTCTTTCTGTTTCTTTTTCTTCTTCCGTGTGGCCACTGCCCAACATTGCCTTAGAGTCCCCCATACTCGCATCTATCTATATTTTCAATATTCCTCAACACACATCTCCAACAAAAAAACACTTCTTTTGTCTGATTTTCAGTACTCATTCTCCACATTAATTTCATCAGCTTTTCAGATCTTTTTCTCATATGTCCCTTGAGGTTGAGGAAAAGTACGACAATCCCGTTATCTCTCACGATGACGAGTGCTCCATCTGCATAGAGTCCTTGTTGAGCGCTTCCAATGTCGATGAGCTGGTGGCGCGGGTGGCATCCTGCCAGCATTGCTATCATGACCTTTGCATCCGTTCGTGGTCTGAACAAGCTAATTCATGTCCCAAATGCCGCTCCAAGTTTAACAAGGTCGAGTTGATTGATAAATTCGGCAATTTGATATACGATTACACCGTTCAAGATAAACAATTCCCAGTGGATCCAAACTATGGGGCGCCACAAGAAGATGACGAAGATTTAGCTGAAGAGCAAGAAGTGCTAGCATTGTTTTCGAGAGCTGCGGCTAATGACAGGGCCGTGCCTGGTGCTGCTGCGGTTAGCCGACTATTACCATTTGCGATTAGCTGTGCGTTATGCTCATCGTCGTCAACAACATCTAACGTCAACATTTGTCAAAGCTGCTCTTGCTCGTTTCACCCGGACTGCTTAGGAATGTCGGACACGTATATTGGCTACTGGAATTGTCCAATGTGCGATTGTTTGCAGCAGAGCTTGTCTCTGTTGGTTAGTAGCGCCAACAGAAGAACGAGAACTAGAAGAAGTCGTCAAACCATTAGAACAGATGCTACGTATGCGCGCTTAACTAGAGCATCAAGGAGACAACAACAGCAACAAGGACGTACGCGATCCAATAATGTGAGTAATAACAACAACAACAGCAATAATACTGCTTTATCATCCCCAAGCTCAAGGAGTTCTACTACGTCATTGGCATTACCATCTTCAGAATCTACACCACCAACGCCTAGCCGTGAAGAAGAAGAGGCATGGAAGCAATTTGAATTGTTTAGAAAAAATCCAAGTAGGGCAGAAACAGTCAAAATAAGGAAACAACCCGCGTCGACGCATTGTTCTGATAGCGCCAATGTCTCGGATACCGCATCTTCATCCAACAGCACCGGTACTAGCGGCTCTACAAATAATATCGTTGCAACGAAAAAGTTGAAGCGGCCTTCGAGAAGGGGAAAGTCAGGCGTGCCAGGAACAAGCAAGGCTCAACAGACATCCAAAGTTGACAAAAGTATATTACCAAGACAACAAGTGGCACCAACACTGCAAAGTACAAGTTCGAGTACTAGCTCATTGTCAGCCTCAATACCGGGTGGTAGTTCTAATTCTGGTTCGAGGGTGATGACACTCTTGACAGAAATGCATACCAATAGTCAAACCCTTCTTAGAGATTCTAGCAGAAGCAAAGCATATAGAAATTACGAGCCTCAAAGACTATACGGCCAATTATCACCACCATTGTCTCCTGACTACAGACAAACTCGAATGCTCGGTGAAGACGACAGTGATATTGGCAAGGAAAAGGTGCCCCTTTCTGATTAATCTAGTTTTTTTTTTATCTTGTTCTTTTCTTTTCTTTTACTTGTACACTAAATTTGCGTTATGTACTCTAGTTAAAATATTGTTTTTCTGGCGTTTATTTTGTTTTTCTTACTTTATTGTTGATATTGACGGTTTCCTTTTTCTGGTTGTTCTCTTATGGTGTTTTTCACTTTTCTGTTTCTTCTTCTGTTTAATTGTTCTACTGGTCTGTCAGGTTGGTCTAAATATGGTTTTTTGTGTAATTTAAAATTTTATCACAAATGGTTCTAGTAATCGTTTTTTCTGTACGGTATTGTAGACTGTGGTTCCTTCTGTCTTTGTGCCTTTTATTCCAAAAAGAGTGTGGGTGCCGTTGGACTTAGGGGTAATGCATGTCTTCCGCAATTGTGATACTTGCATTCAAAACGCCTTGTAGTTGTCCAATCATGCCCTTACACCAGCTATCCATTATTGAAAATAATATGCTAGTTTAGGCACTCTTCTGTTTCATTCAGCATTCCACAGCACTGTTGAGCATCTTGTATGCCCAAATATGTTCATTCCTGCTAGTGAACGCACTCCCACCGTCTGCGGCGCATGGTTTTGACTTGAAAGTTCGGAACTTTGGCTGTAACAGATCTGCATTGAAGCTATTGTCTCGAGAAGCCCAAGAGAGCCCAATTGCACTAGCGGTTTCCTGGCATTGGTGCCTTGCCTCTAGCGCTTTAGACTAAAAAAAGATCCCTTTCCTATAAACTACATTGATGGCAGTCTTTTTATTTTTAAAAAAAAAAAATCTTTTTTTCTCTCGAATTTTGCCCAATTTTTTTGTTATTTTTGCAACTAAAGCCACTACTTAGTATTTTGACAGGCTAAGCCAGCCTTCGTTGCAAGCTGATTGTTGATCCACTTTTGCTGATATTACCTAGTATTTATCCAAACTATATTCAGACAAACATAGCCCAATCCTAAAAATGACTGTTCTTCCTGAACTCTACTTGCCAGTGCAAAAAATTGAGCGAGAGCCCATCCTCAAAAGTGCTAATAGAACACATCGACAAACAGAAAGAGTGCCTACATTTTGCGCTCATGATAACAGTGAGACCAGTGATAACATCACTATTAGCGGTCTCAGTAGTACCATCACAAGTATCAGTTTTAGCATGGGCGACGAATATACTGCTAGCATTATTAGATACAATCAACAACTTAAAGAAAAAAAGAACGCTCAAAATAGGTCCTCTCGCAAAATCTTTAGCTTGAAGAAGTTTAGGGTTTTCAATAATGGACACGGAGGTGCATCGCTTTTTTCTTCTCCTACAAACTCGAGTACATCCAGTCCTTTGACTCCATCATCATCGTTGTCGCCAATGCAAATCAGTTCAAGTTCTACAAAATCACAATCCCATCAAGATCAGATACAAGTGCAACAAGTTGAAAAATTGCAATCTCATTCTCAGCTTCAAGAGATTGGCGAGTCTAAACCAAGAAGATCGAAAAGTGTTTCCAATAACTCTCAACGTCCCGAAGTCCTTATTTCTTCCAAGTTTACGGTCAACGACGCCTCTTCAATTACCAGTTCCCTGCCTTTATTTTCAGATCCACTAACTCGCACACTTAGCGACGGACTTTCAGGGACTACTTTAACGGACAAAAAACTAGCCGAAAGCCATACGAAATCTGCTTCTGTGTCCTGGTCCAACAACAGTGGCGACACAGACGATATTGCTAGACTTTCTCCCCAATCAAAGACATTCTCCATCAACAACAACAGCAACTATAACTGCTACAATCATGTCCATAACAATAATATTTTGGAAAGAAACGTAAAGAGCTATAAAGCTAAAAGATTTCTGGGTTTGAGCTGCGTTAAACATAAGAGACCAGGAAGTGCCTTTGACTCCCATAGTGAGGCTACACTTCACAATCTGGATGATGTTAGCGATAGTGATGATGATCTTTTCAGCATTTGTGATGATGGTTTCGTGGCGACAAACTTTATCAGAGTATGAAAAGAAAAAAACATGTTTTACTTGCTTTTGTCACCTCTCCGTATCTACATTCGTTCGTGTTTGCTTTTTTTCTCTATCTTTTGCATGTTGCGCAACCGTTTTGTTGCCGCGCATCTTTGTTTACAGTTCTTTTGAATTCATATATAATACTATGTATTTTGGGCGGTTTTTTTTTATATATATTGATATATTGTTTGGTGTTGCTTTTTTTTTTTTTTTTTTCTTTTTTCTATTCTTTTCATTTCTGCAAGTTTGTTTTTCTATTTGTTAAATTTTTACTTCTCAACTGTACCTGAATAAGATATATGTCTACTTAATAATTATTTAAGAGTTTTACAGTATAATAACATCCTTGTTTTCTGTTTTTCCTTCATGGTGAATATGGCCCTCGCCAGTTTTTATCGCTATGTGTCTTGCTGGACAACCAATTCGACATATCTTCCATGTACTATACTAAAGGGGTGACTGACTTCTGCGCATTTAACAGCAAATACAAAAGTCCTGAGATCATACAAAGATAGGCCAAAGGACATAACATAAGGAAAAGATTCTTAACAGCAGAACTTATCAACAACTTTCCACTATACTGACGGTAATGCGACACTCACGTAGAGGAATACAAGGATCCTTGCAGCAGCAGCCTACTTAGCAGCCGGTTATTTTAGTGGCACAGACAAAAAACGTTTTCGTAGACTACAGCATTGCAACGGCAGGATCATCAGCTACTGAAAAATTGAAAAAGCCAAGCCATGGTTCGTCCGGAAAAAGAAAAAATCTGCGAGCTGCGTGGTATGCATGTAGAGGTTTATCCATCTGAATGGCTCGGTCAAATAATGTAAACTACCAAATGAATGATGCTCAGCTAAGATTCAAACTAATAATGGTATTTTAAATAAGTGAACAAAAAAGGAAATAAAGCAACAGATTTAAAATTAAGCATTTTTGATTTTGTCATGTTCTGCTGACTGCGTTTAGAAAATGCTCACTACCCTTCGTATGTGGTTGGGTCCCATTCTGGTACTGCCAAAACATAAGCATTATCATGTGTCAAAGCTCTAGCATCTTCATCAGCCAATTCAAACTCAGTAGCTTGCAAATTCTCAATCATGCGTTGTGCACTAAGGGACTTCACTAATGGTATAAACCCTTGCTTTAATGACCAATTCAACAAAATTTGTGCAGGTGTGCGCTGATATTTCTCAGCTAATTTGACAACCTCAGGATCATTAAGTTTCTTTCCTCTAACAATTGGGCTAAAGGCCTCAGTTGCAATCCCATGCTTTTTATCAAATTCAACAATATCTCTGCGAGTCAACCATGGACTTAATTCGATTTGATTAATTCCTGGTTTGATTTTCAAGCCGTCCCATTCAAGTAATTCCTTCAAATGGCGAACACCATAATTAGAAACCCCAAACGATTTTACTGCATTCGCATTCTCAGTTGTTTCTTTCAATTCTTGAAAGGCTTCCCAGCTACCAAGTCTTTTCTCCTTGGGTGCAAGTGGACAATGCAAAAGAATCAAATCAATGTATCCAATGTATGGCTTAGCAATAGCGATTCTTTGCTTCAAAGAAGTTTTAGTCTCCTCATAACCAAGCGATGGTGGAGCAATTTTGGTAGTGTAGTAAACATCTTCTCTTTTGTTTTGTGGGGATTCATCAAGCCATTTTTTGATGGCTTTTACTGCGCCGAGCTCATTTTCATAATATTCAGCACTGTCAATGTGTCTGTAGCCCGCTCTCAATGCACTGTAGGTAGCTTGTTCTGCTTGTTCTGGCGGCACCAAGTACAAGCCAAAGCCAAGTCTAGGAATTGTGGTGTTGTCGTTTAAGGTGATGCTAGAGGTAAATTTTTTGGACATGTTGTTGTTAAAAGTTTTTCTTATTTTTTTTTCTTTTGATTGAGAAAAGTTTTCTTGTTGCTGTTAATTTGTGCTTCAGTAGCTGGCACATGTTGAATATATCCATCCAGCTTACAAGGCACTTTATACCTGTTCTGCCTGCTTCGGAATACTTCAACCTGCTTAATAATGTATCATAGCAGATTACAAATTCCGCCATATATAGATTTTTTCATTAATAAATAGTTTGAAGGACTGATAAATTGTAGGCGCCACAAACGTACGTCAAACCGGGCTTACGCGGCAACTAAGGCGTATTCGAGAAACTAAGGCGTATTCGAAAAACTGCAGCTCGTGCATGAATTGAGCCTTTTTTTCTTTTTTCTCAATTCTTTACAATTGGTCCACACATAGAGAATGTAAAATATAGTCAACGCAGAATATATACAATTATATCCGCTATTTTCTTATCACTGATGTTAATAAAATCTGGCTTCTGCAGTGTCAGCTGTAACCTAATAAATATGCTCTTTTTGTTTTTGAAAAGAAGCATTGCCGAAAGATAAAACTAAAAAACAAAATAAAACATAAAATTCTAGCAGATAATATCTAAAATATATATGTGGGAGTTGAGGGTAAGTCATTGGAATTGAAAAGGAGGTCATAAAGCATATAAGATCGAAACTATATAATAATAATTAGAATTTAGCAAAAGTTTGAATAAAACAACGAAATTATAAACAGCAAAAAAGAAGAAAACAATCTAAAAAACGCAAATATAATAAAATAAAACATTCAAAAACACAAAATCCGAATAGGCAGAAAAATAACCCAAGCACTTAAAGAAGGTATAATAATATGAAAGATGTAATTAAAAATAGAGTAGAAAACAGAAAATTATAATTGTCCTGAACGAAAAAAAAAAAAAAAAAAAAAGGAACAGAATTTGGCGACGAAATAAAGCAAAATAAGGGAGACGCATGACAAAATTATGGGTTAGTCATATTAGATATGCACAAGTTCATTTCGTCAGCATTGAGTGTCCGAATGTATAAGCACCTCGATAACAAGTCTTGCAGTGGCGCGAAATTGTAAAATTTTGAATACTGAATCTTTTGAATCATAACTTTGACTATAGTAGCAACTTTGTGGAATTTTTGCCAAAATATTAGCCCATCAGTAGCTGGTTTTTTGTCTTTAACAATAATCACAGTGGTTGGGTCTTGCAAGTCTAATTTCGCTATTTGACAAGCATCCTTTCTGGAAACGAAGTTAGGTTGCTTTAAAGCTAATTTTAATTCCGAAAGATAAAGGCCAATAAACGGAATACATCCTTTAGAGGCAACGATGTTCTCATTCAATTGTTTAATTTTTTCAAATCTGTTCATTGGGTTGACAAACTCTTCTAATGACTTAAATGCTTGCATTGTAGATGAGGGCATCGACTCCCAAGTATTTGGCAAATTTAATATTCGCTCTGAAGTCAAAGCAAGCACTATCTGCATCATCGACGAGTAATTTTGTAATTTCAAGCAATGTTTTGCCACATTTATAAATTTGCAGATGGTCATCACTCTATACTGGAAATCGTTAGTTAGCAAGATTTCGGATACGATCCAGTTGATTACTAAATTGAATCTGTATATCACCAAATCAAGTCCAGATAAATTCTTTTGAACCAAAATTTCAACCCATGATTTGAAATTTGTTTCTGTGCTTGCTGATTGTTCCTGGGGTTTCTTGTTCAACTCCATAAGCTCCTTCCAGTCAATTTCTAACATGGCATCTTTTTCAATCAAAGTAAGTTCATTGGCAATGTCACTTGAACTATATTCAAGTACAAATGGAATATGACTTTTGGTACACATTACTTCAGAAACACTCATGAGGTCATTAGATACCCGATAATTAGATAATACGTCGGCGAGATTATCCTTACTGTCCTGATTGTTCATTTTCTTGATAATGTCTGGCGCAGAGTCAAATATGCTACTCTCAGAGCCAAATGCTTGAAAAAATCTTGAGTTTAGCTCCCTAATAAGCCCACCTTGCGACTCTATAGGAGAAAGCGTATCATTAATATTTAAATCAGCAACTTCATCCTCAATAGTTCTATCAGCCGAAGACGGCTTTTTACTTTGAAAGTTTTCAATAGAAGCAATTTGTTGAGGACTGCGTTTCACTTGCAAAATTTTTCTCTCATGTAGCTCTTGAGTCTCTTTGATATCATCTGCCAAATTAATAGATGGTAGCTTTCTTTTATGAACTAAGCTTTCATTGTCGTTACCATTGGTTTCATCGTCAGTGTCATTATCGTCAAAAAATTTGCCTTCCAACTTAGCTAATGCGGCAGAGACAGGATCCTCTCCATGGAAAGATTCATCAGGAATAGCGGCTAGCCTTTTAACAATTTCTGAATTTATCCCTGGCATGAGATAGGACGCGACAGAAAGCATGCTTATATCAGACTTATCACGTTTCATCAATGAAGAGTATCTATTAAAACTTGTTTCAGCCAATTTTGGAGTTTCGCATACTTTTAACGGCGAACAATCTATGCTTGAAGTTCTATCATGCTCACTGTCATTGTTAAGGCTTTCCATATCCATAACAGTCTGAATCAAGTCATCTGAGTTTTGAGTTTGCACAGTTTCTGACCTAGGAATTTGTGATGGTGAAGTACGGTTAAAATCAGTTTCAGTTACTTCATCATTTGACTCGTTTATAGTATTACCATTGATGAATGCTTTAATGTTACCAAGACCAGCTTTGGATTTTAAAGCTGAATGATCATTAGCTATCGAGTGTTTGATATTTTTAAACAAGTCTTCGTTGCTATTAGAAATATCAGAGTTAGATGATAACAAAGTGTTCAATGTGCCATTTTCAGAAAACAAAGAGTTTTGTACCATGGAGTTTTTCCGAGTAGAGATGGAAGCAGTACCATTGTGTGCACTATTTATATCAAACGTGCTCAGAGGATTAGCATTGTGCATCAATGTCTCTTGGAAAAAATTTATTTTTGAGCGGATTTTGTTATTCGTGGCAGATGATTCTAGCTGTTTATCCAAACTTGCAAAACTAGATTTATCAATCTTAGCCAATTTTTTTAAATTATTAAATGACTTTTTTCCCTTCAATGCATTTCTTTTAGCAGTATCATTCTTTTCAAGCTCTATACGAAGCTTTTCAAAACTTTTAACTTTCTCTAGTACTTTTGGCTTCAAATGTTTAGCTTGCATATTCCTCTGAAGGAAAAGAATCGACAGTGTTGGACTATCTGTTAGATTTGAATCATAACTGATATATGAATTTTTGGAGACCAAGCTTGATCTAGAATATCTGTTAAGTTTTTCTATGCTGCCAGAGTATCTTTTTTGATTAAAATCGGGGTTATTGTTGAAGCTCAAGATGCTCTTATATAAATCTTCTTGGGCACTTGTATAATCCTCGGCGTTGGTTAGATTACCATGTGTTCCATCCATAATCATGGAAGGTGTCACATCAATAATTTGAGTAGCGTTAGGCGATCCTTCACTATCGCCTTTTGAAGCGTTAGAAGACCCGAATTTCAATGAATCATTATTCCAATCAATCTCAGCAACAGAAATGAATGACGTTCTTTCTGCGTTTGTTGCTTCATATTCTTCATGCATACCACTAGTTAGATTCTTGCTTTCCTCGACCCGTTGCAAGAAGTTAACATTGAATGTTTGCGCGCTTTCTTGGTCAGTTTCATCAATCCAGTTAGAATTTTCAGAAGAGCTTTTTGAATCATTAAGGTCCTCGCTCAGCTGTCTTGCAACAGGACATTCTCTGAATATATCAATGTTAGAAAGCAACGACCTTTCAGCCTCTTCGGTAATTTCTGGTACTGGCCCACTATCTTTGTTATTGACTAAGTAGTGTAGCTCATCAATGACTTTAGCAGATAAAAAATCCATCTTGGTATCAAGAGAATCATTATTAGGAACAGCCTTTATTGTAAAGTTTACTTCATCATTTGTATCTATGGAACATTCTGCCGGCTCTTTTAATTCACCATCACAGTTGTCGCTATCCTCAACTTCCTGTCTAATAGGAGATAATGGTTTTGGTTTGGAGGGCTCCAAAAGGTTGTTCACAATCTGCGATAAACGTTTATCACCATTTGCCTTGGCAATAACCTCATGTTTTTTGGGAGATAAACTAAAGTTTTTCCTCCACTTTTTAATAATGGTCTTAAAAGCTTTGCCGTTCTTCTTATTTATTTTTTGTGAGTCTTGTGTCTCATCCAAAAAATTATACTCATCCAACTGTACAGGTTTTGAGCTTTTAGCCTGTGTATCTTTAATGTCGGTTATTTTTGTACTCGAAGGTTCTTCACAAACAGAACCATTCTTATCAACAGGTTGAGCTGGCTCAAAATGTAACGTCTTGAAATCCCTCATATGGTAATCATCAAATAATTGCACTTTTTTTCCGCTTATCAATTTCCCTTGATCTATGTTCTTGATCAAGTTAAAATTGAGTAATTTAACCTGACACTTCGACGTGAACATGGTAGTATTATACAGCACGGCCTCGAAATCATATGTTTCTTCATCACCTTGCTCAACATCATTGGCAGATGCTTGATTTTTATTATGCAAAGGTTCATTACTTAAGGTGCTCAATTGTGAACTGTCTGGTTTAAATAAATTAACAGGACTGAGTTGATTCAAGTTATTTATCACCTTAGACTTCGAGAGCTTTAAAGCTTGAGGAAAAGCATCGTCACTAAGCATAAAGCTATGATCATTCCTGGTAGAAAGATTATTCACTTTGAGTGCAGTGATTGAGTTGGAAGGCTTTAACAAAGCCATGTTTCTCAAGTTGTTTGTGAATGACTTTTTCGTTACCATTCGTTTTTCCTGAAGCTGGGTTGTAGAATTTTGGGTATCCATCAAACTGTTGAATAGCAAGACATTGCTATTACGCAATCTTGGCTCCATTTCCTGAAATAGACTGGTAGAAGGTACATTCACAAGGCTATCTTGGGGCCCATAGTTAAGCTTATAGCATGACATGAACTTTATCACTTGGTCGTCAAAGACTGATTTGTTGTCCAAGCCATTTTGACGCAATAAGTCGAGGAAGCTTGGCTGGTTCCAGTAATGATAACAAATTTCTATCCACACTTTTTTGATACTAATGATCAATTTGATGTAAAACTTATCCACAAGATTGTGTTTACTATGACGCACATATTTGTCAGATAAGCTGTTTAGATAGTCAACAAATCGTTTTCTCATCTCATAATTTGGAAGCCAATCATCAACAAAATAATTCAAAAGCCAGCTTCTCAATATAACAAACAACCTTAGCATTATCTTCTTAAGAGCATTGAACCTTTCCTCATCTTTGCTTTCGTCTCTGTCATCTTGTTGTTGTAGTTCGTTTTCAAATTTATCTGTATTGAGTACTGCGTAATCGAAACAATTGTCTAATCTTTTTAGAAAAGCTTGTAATAGATCAACTGAGTTAACAAAGATTCTGTGCGTCATAAGCAAATCCGCTATGAAAAGGTTATTAATTTGGTTTGGATCTGTTAAGTGGGCTATTAAACCTGATAGATCAGTGGCAGTAATAAGCGTATCCGTTCTAACATTATGATCTTGAATCTCGCCGCCAGAGTCAATGCCAACATTTTTATTGAACACCACTGACTCAGTGTCAGAGTAAGCCAATGAGCTATTGAATTCGTCCAACATTTATGTTAGCGGCCCATGTGGGTTACTGTTGCCACTGGTTTAGCTCCTTTGGTGTGTGTATATCTAACCCCTTTTGCAGTACAGCTTCTTGAAGTTGTGGTGATGGATGGCAGAATTGGATAGATGAGTGAAAGGAAAAATCAAACTAGTGAAAGAGAAAAAAAAAAGAAAAAAAGTGAAGATCCTGACCAGCAATTGATTTGGGCTGCACCAGAGTAAACGCTTAAATGTAGTGGTAGAGTGAGACAACGTTGCGCAGTGATTTGCCTAGTAGTGATCCTCGTTTTTATTTACCAAATCTATCAAACACTTGGAGTTTGGTTCTGCTGATCCACTAAACAAAAACAAAAACAAACGCTGTTGCATATTCCGAGGTGTCATTCAACTAAAGTCATCTGATATTCAATCAATTACGAGGGTAACACCCATCGGGAGTTTTCAATATTTTGTCTTGTCCGCGGTGATTGCTGCCCAAGAGACGATGATGGGCTGTATTTTAATAGAGAGATCAAAAAAGAGAGAAAGAGTCAGTAAAGCAAAATAAAAACACAATGACAGATATTCTCAAAGCTGCTGAGATAGCCCATCCCTCCCAGATTGTGGACGACAATGACGAGGACGAAGAATACTTGTACGACTTAAGAAAGAAGCAACAGCGGCCCCTTAGCATCAACAGCGTCAAATCAAAGATCAAAACGCCCATCTTGATCTCGTGCTTGTTGTTTGTATTGTATCAATTTTACGGGTTTATCACTTACACAACTTTTCCATACTACATCAATCCAATAGAAGCATATAACAAAATACTGCAAAAAGAAGACTACAAAAGCAATTTAGTTTCCATATCCTACGACAATATTCAAGGGCTTTATCATGATGCCCACTCACATCACGAAATTCAATGGTCCGAATATGCTTACATTTCCTACTCAACAAACTTGAATTATTTGTGTGCATCACTCATGCTATTCAGGAAATTAGGCAAAGAGTATAATTCCAAAGCTGATTTTGTGCTTTTTTATAGTTTTGATGATGTGGTAACTCGTGAAGATTACTCTGCATTTTTGAAAAAATACAGATCTATTGCCAAGGAATTGAATATCAAAATGGTTCCATTGACATTGAACTATGACTATGAAGTTAATGATTTGAATTTTAAACATAGTTTTAGCAAGTTGGAATTGTTTCAATTTAAAAAATACTCAAAATACATCTCACAGTATAAAAAACTTATATATTTGGACTCTGATGTGTATCTCAATGACAAACTCGATGAGTTATTCTTCCTCCCAGATGAATTCGATATTGCTATGCCAGTTGCATACTGGCTCACTGATCCTCAAAATAATTACAAAAACTTGCTTTCTAGAATCCCATCTACTGAACCGGTTTTCGATACCGCTGCAGACAAACTTGAATATTTCCGTATCCAGAATTCTAAAGGCTTGAAATGGTCAACAGCGCTAATGGTGATCAAGCCATCAGCTAAACTTACTAGAGCCATCAATGAGGAATTATACAAGCGTGGCGACAATGATTATGACATGGATATTATCAACAGCATCTTTAATAGAGCAAACATCGGTTCTACTTCAGACCAAATTTTAAAGAAACTTACACTACCGCATAAATCATACTTTATGATTACTGGGGATATTTTTTTGACGCCAAAAAATAGACAGTATTACTTGACGCATCCATTGGACATGCAGTTCCTTAACAGATATTCACTTAATAAATGCAACGCCAGAAACGAAAATCAACGTCCATATTGGTGCAAAGTCAGCACCCAAAGAGATAATTTTATCGCTCAGTTAAATCAAACCAAAATTCTCCATTTTTCCGATTTCCCGCTATCCAAACCTTGGGTACAGTCGTATGTGAAAGTTACTTGTGGTACGAATAAGAAGAACCCTAAACATTTGACTAATACTATTGTGGTTCCAGATTGTGAAGATTATAATGCTTGGGGTCATTTCCATAACATGTTTATTAGAGATCGTTTGGATGTATGTGGACTTGCACAAGAGGTCGAAGAAGATTGAGCCTCAAATCTAAAGTTCTTGCTTTTCTGTAATCCTTCCTTGTTTTTTTTTTATTTTTTTTCTTTTTTCTTCTATCTTTTTAGCATATTTCATACAGTAAAATAAAGGCATTTGTAGTAAGGCTGATTGGTCAAGCGATGATATATTAACCAAGTAAAACTAAATAGAAAAATAGCGATCGCCTCTGGTTAAATAGTCAATTTCAGGTAGTGTCGTAGTAAACTTATGACCAATTGTTTCCTAAAAGGGAAGTTACAGTGGTGTTTTGAAAGGAAATTAGATGGGCTATTCATAGACTTATGTTGCAGCATCAACGGTATTGTAATACACAGTCAAAGCATTTACACCCTTTCTTTATTTTTGCTTTACTCATATGATTATTAATGACGACTTTTGACGACTTTATCAATTAAGAATAATTGCTATTGTCTGGTTGAATATGAAAAAAAAAAAAAAAAGGAAAAAAAAAAAAAAAATAGACAGTAATCAGCAAATTTATATGTTAACAATGTTTTATAAGTATAAAAGAACTAAAATATATTCAACAGATTCAAGTGAACGAAGACAATGTACAAGATAGAATAATATTCTTCAGCATTAAGCAAAGTTTATGCAATATACAAAATTGTAGACTTTTAGGGAGAAAAAAGAGAAATCAATAGATTAGTTAAAGATTAAGTAAAACAAGCAGATGCAAGAAAAAGAAGACAATAATGCAACGGAAAGTAAAAGGTAATTGTAACAATATTTGACGTAGTAAAAAACAGATTTATGGAAAAAAAAGAAGTCATATAAAAAACAAGTAAGTTGAACAAAAATTGTTTTTGTAAAAAACTTGATAATCAAATAGTAACAAGTTGTGCCACGAGAATTAAAAAAAAAAAAAAAAAAAAAAAAAAAAAAAAGTAAACTAAAGTAAAATAGAGACTCGAGAGATTGAAGAAACAAAACAAAAAATACAAAAACATAAGAACAAATGAAAGAATCGAAGTTAATAAGCAATTTGTAAAAGCAATTAGTATTATAGCCAAACATAATCAATTCTTTTGGTCTAAGCCGATTATATCACCATTTTCATAAGCAACCTTCACAATATCAAATGCCTTCAACAATTTTCTTCTAGCGCCTAAAGCAGTCACTCCAACTGACTCCAATTCATCATCCGATAAATAAATCAATTGTTTCCAGCTGTAATTTTCCAAAATCTTTGTGTATTTGTGCAAACGAAGATTTTTCAACCACACAGGTAAGTCATTCAAATTTTTCAATTCAATGAGCTCAAGGCTGTTTAAGCCTGGAGATTTTGGTGAAAGTAACGATAAGGTAGAAGTTGACAACTGTTTTGAGGGGGTGCCAATGGATCCTGATCCAGTGGCACTGATTTCCGAATTAGTGTTTTGTGCTTTATTCAAAACCGCCGCTGTCTCATTAGATGCGGTCTGCAAGGACATTAACGCATTAGCCAAATTTTTGTTCGCATTTCCATTAGCCTGAAGACTTGAGTTAATCTTTGATCCAACAGGTGTACTGATCCCCTCATCAAATTTCTTAACATTTCCAGTTTTAGACAATGAATCAGTACTGTTATTGCCGCTTCCATTTTCAAGAACTTTTTTTGTATTGCTATTAATGCTAATACTGTTACTGGCGTTGTGATTCAAATTGCCACTGCCATTGACTTTTTCATACTTTTTTCTGTTCACCGAAGGCGAGTTGGAAATGCTATCATCATACTTGTTAACACCGCTACTATTAGAATTTGGCATATTTCTAGTAGCTCCGTTTTTGTTTAAGTTGAAACCGTTAGCCTTGTAGTTTTTCGGACCAGAATTTGAATTATTAGAGCCAGATACATTGTTTCCTCTTGACTGGTCACTATAAATTGTCTTTTTAAGAGCATCTAATTTCGATCTTGAATTGATAGTACTCAATGCCTGCAACTTCAATCTTGTTTGTGGGTCCAAAGCATCTAAATTATAGCCACCAGGGGTAATTGGAGATGTTGGAGATGTTATGTTTGAAGCACCGTTGCCAGCCGTTTGAGCAGGATTTGTTGAAGGGGACAAAGCTGCCGAAGCTGCTGAACCTGAAACCGTAGCGCTAGAAGGGCCGTTAACAGATGAACCGTTACCACTAGTATTAATAGATAAACTATTGTTACCTCTCTTAGATCCAAAAGATGAATTGTGAATTGGCGACATCAAGTTACCGTTCAACATTTCGTTATTAGAACCAACATTTGAGGGATTGTTTGTATTCACAGACATATTACTAATAGAAGCAGATTTTGAATGAGAACGAGAATGAGAATGATGATTGCGGTTGCCGTTAGCATATCTAATTGCTTGGTTTTGCAAAAAGCCAGACTCCGTTAATAAAGGTGAGAAAACTTGGGGTTGGTGGTTAAGATCTTTAGAAGATGCAGGAACAGACAAAACGGTTTGCTTTAATTGACCATTGGATACACCACTATTGGTGTTTGCGCCGTTATTGTTATTATTATTGTTGTTGTTCTCATTTGATAATGCAATATTATGAGTGCTTACGGAGTTTGACTTTGAATGGCCAAAATTTTTTTGAGGCATTCTAAAGTCAGCAGGCTTACCAAGCCCAGCCCCGGTAGCATTGTTATAATCAAGCGAAGTGTTGGAAAGAATTGTATCCAAATTATTCATCGACTGTTGTTGAGAATGAAGACTGTGAATTGGATTCTGAGTTCCGACAACCGAGGTAGCAGCTGAGCCAAGACCAAGAACTGCAGCAGATGTGTTATTGTTGTTCATATTAGCAGTAGTTGGAGAGTCTAAATCATCATTGAAACTAATTCTATCAATTTTTAATTTCAAGTAATTGATTAAGTCAGATGAATGGTTTGGTGTAAAAAGAAAATAGTCTATCAACTCGTCAATAAACATGTGTTTTTCTTCAAGTTTTGAATCATCCAACCATTTTTTCAAAAAACTCACGTTATTTTCGAAAGTTGTGCTTTCGACTTCCGGGCTGGAATTGAGATTAGCTGAAGAAGAATTATTGGCGGTAGATCTGCCACTAACAGTGTTTGATTGGGAATGACCAGAGGCGCTAGATAATGCGGTTACATCACCACCAGTATTATTGTTATTATTAAGATTATTAATAGCGCCAGCACCAGAAGACAAAGAAGACAACTCTGGGTTGGAAGAATTCAAGTTGTTGGACAAGGAAAAATTCAAGTTCAATGACCAATCATTACCCAAGTTTGAATAGTTTGACTTTGAGTTTGGATTGAAAAAAGAAGGGTTCGCATTACCAGATGCTTGATTAATACCAGTAGGACCAGCTGTGGCAGAAGTATTCAAAGGAGCAACAGATGACTTATCAAAAGCATATCTTGATGCTGGAGGAGAGAGGATAGCCATTGCCGTAGAAGGACTAGCATTGACTGTTTGAGGTTTGATATTACTAAATGTGGACGAACCGTGATTAGAAAGAGAAAGGTTCTGTTGAAAAGGCAGGTGGTTGTGAGGGTTGTGACTAGGGGCTCTGCCGAACTGACCAGGAGAGTTATTGTTGAAGTCCAAGAATGACACAGAAGAAGCTTTATTATGAAGATTCATTTGGGAGTTTGGACTGTTGTGTTGTTGAGCTGTAGATACGGGGGACTGGGAAACAGGAGCAGTAGGAGACTCAAAGTCCTTAGAGAGAAAATTCAAGTTTCTTGTAAGCAGCTGGATGTTACTTCTGGCGTGCGACGAGTAGTCATTTGAATTGAAAGTGGACATCGTGTCGCAATATTGCAAAGACGAAAAAGAGAAGAAAAAAGCAGGAAGGGAAGGACAAACACAGACACACAGTACCAGCGGGTGAAAGCTGTTTGACAAGAAATAAGGAATACACTCTTCGCTGAGGCCGGTAGTAGGAGGTTTCTGGCAGCGGTGCGAGTGAGCTGAAGTATCCTGATTAAAGACAATAAGGGCGGTGGATGGTTTCTGGGGCTGCCATGGTGTCTTGCCCTGGTTTTAAATTTTTTTCTTGTATTTCTTTTCTTCCTTTCCTGTGTTTCGCGAGATCTGCTGGTGCTTGGGGAGGAGTGCTACCCGGATATCCATCCAGTGTGTTCATGTCGTGAGAGATGCATGATAGTACGTTTATTTGCATCTAATTTTTCTGTGTCAGTGCTTACGTAAACTTTTCTTTCTTTTTGTCTTTTGCGCTTGTTTCTTTTGGCGCCCCAGTAGAAAGCGCTAACAGAAAAGTAACAGAAAAACAGAAAAACCAACCGTTTGTTCGATGATCAGGAAACAGGCAAAATAAAAAAAAAAGAAAGACAAACGCCGTTAAACTATCAATATCAACTCTGTTCTGCCCTGCTCTGCTCCTCGATTCATACTTTCCAACCCTCAATTACTACCGCAATTACATTCATTCCAACCTTCTTTCATTCGCATCGATCGCCTCTGCTACCGCCGCAAATGAGTCAATACTCCTTTCCTGTACTATACTTCGCAAGCTCATCCTCAAAACACAAGAACGGCCCCAATGTCATCGCTAAAAGCCTACCTTCCACCGCAATCTTTTGCTACACAAGCTTCAGAAGATTATTGATTACTTTGATAAATATAACCCAGAATGAGTACGATTTATCATATCCCCTCGTAATAGTCATCAATGCTGGCACTTCGCCTCACGATTCCTTGGAGAGCCTCTCTTTTTTCCAGATTAAAGATCTCCTAACAATGTTCTTTGCTCACTTGAATCCCTTCATAATTGAGTATGGCGCGCTTGCCAAACACACAAAGTCTAACAACAGCAATACTATATTAGTGACCCAGATACTTCTTGACCACCACTTTTTTTTAAAGAACAGATTCAAGAGAATGAAGTCGTGGATTGGCTTGAACAGTTGCAGCAATGACTTGTCCGTGTCTCTTCACAACTGTCTACTGCATAGCAACAGCAACAGTTTAGAGACTTCTAGGCTAAGCAATGAATTGTCGTCCATTAATTTTATAATTGCCGCCAGCAATGGCACAAGCAACGGCCATCTTGGTGAGGCTCACTTCCCACTTTTGCCGCCACATATCAGTTCAATGAATAGAGATTTATCCATAATTTTAAATAGCAACCAGAATTTTGCAAGTTTCTACAGCCAATCTAGTGGTAGCTTGAGCACAATATCACCATTCCCACTGAAGCCGTCATCTTCATCTCCACAAACGTTTGATGACTTTTTGACACTCACTTTAAAGAATATAAATTTTGCCACAGACATTCTTCAGTTATCTCCGGCTACTCAATTTTTTATTGAAGAGTTTCTTATAGAAAGTTGGAATTTTCCGGCGCATAATTTGAACTATAATGAGTTGGTTTATGTTTGCTATTTGATACTCAAAAGAGCATTTTCTTTGTTTGACACTGGTTCTGGCCTTCTTTTAGATGATAATACCCTATTGGCATTTTTATTCAAAGTTCGGGATTTGTACAATGGCGGAAATGACTTCCACAACTTTAGGCATGCCGTGGATGTTGTTCAGGCAATTTTCTTTTATCTACTTCAGCTAAATTTATTGCCTAAACACTCCATAATCTCCAAAAAGATGATTGTACATAAGCATCGTCGAAATAAAAGCCTTCAGCAGCATGAGCTGAATGCCCTATTGACAGTTTCAGCACCTTCAGCTCAAGCACCATCATCAAGCTCATTTTCCACTCAAGAAACTGTATTAAACGACATTATTGATCAAAATGAACAAACAATTGACAACAACGACAATTTGAAGAAGATACCGCAAGAAGTGGATCCATTGATTGAGTATTTGGTATACTTAAAATCTCCAAAGTTGTATCTCAATCAGTTAAAAACTTATCAGCTGGTTATTGATCAATATTGGCCAACTGAGCCAACAAAGTCATCTAACCAACTTGAAACCTTGAAGACTGAGTACGGAGATTTTAAACTGAAACCTAAATCGCAGCTTCTTTCTTCTGTTGAAGTTTTGGCTCTTTTGATTGCCGCATTGGGTCATGATAGTGGTCATCCTGGCTTAACGAATGTTTTTATTACCTCTAATAATTCTCCGTTGTCTACGATTTTCAGCGACGAATCGGTTTTAGAAAACTATCATTTTGTTGTCTTCTACGAGCTTCTAAAAAGATTTTGGCCTGCTTTGTTTGACCAAGAAATCATCAAAACAGTTACTTTGCCTGGCCAACCAGTAGTTGATGTCAAAAAAATTATTTCAAAAAGTATATTGGCAACTGATATGGAAAAACATTTCACCTTCATTGATAAAATCAAAAATTTGGAACGTGATGCTTCAGAAACGCCTCCGCTTGATGGTGAGGAAATGCCATTTTTAGAGCTATCACCAGAGTTATTGTGCCAACTACTATTGAAATGTGCTGATATATCCAACATTACTAGACCATTGAAGCTCAGTGCTAGATGGGGATTGATTTTAGGTAAAGAAATCCACAAAATTACTACGTTATCACAAATGTTTGAATACAATCAAAAACTTAATAAAGTTAACACTTCAGATTTTGCTGATCTTTTGCAAGACCCTAAGTTTATTGACCATGTGGAGGCTTACGAAGAAGATGATAAGATTGAGTTGGAATTGTTTAACGGATTTTTGAGGGATAGCGTCTTATTGAAAAGTCACAATGATTCAGAACAGATTACAGAAATTGACATTGCAAACTCGGTTGAGGAGACTGGAGATATGAGAACTTTGCGAGCATTACTTGAGAATAATCCGAAATTATGTCTTTCGCAAAGCTTCTTCATTGAAAAGATCAGTTATAGGTTGTTTGAAAAAATTAACGAAATCTTACCATGGCTAGGCTTCACTTTGATAATATTGAAGAAAAACTTGAATTTTTGGAAGCTATTAAAGCAACTCAAAGGGCTTTAGTGGATCACAAAATGTATTTTAGCGAGATGTTTTTTTTTCTGTTATTACTTTTTTTATTTTTCTATTTTTTTTTTTTTTTAAAGATAAACAGTCATAACTTGTTCCATTCTTATATCTTCCCATTTCAATTTCGTTTTATGTATTACTACTTTTGAAAATGTTAATCGCGTTTGAATTTAATGTTGTGAATTTATACCCTTTTTGCATCTAATAAAGAAATGTGTCTCATGAAAAGTCTGTTTATTCTTATTGTTTTGATTGATTGGTTTTCTATTGTAGTTCCTCTGGGGGTGGCAACCCTTTAAAGCTTCGCAAATTTTTATTGCGATCAAGCTAATTGTGGTTTAGTGCCCATCAATAAGCGTTTGTGAAATAATGTTTATATCAAGTGCTCTCTCTCTCTCTCTCTCTCTCTCTTTCTCCCAATTTTATTAAAAGTCTTAAGATAAGCAATTTTTACATTAATTATCAATAGAATACTAATGTACATTCAAAGCTATCAAAGCAGTTCTTAGCATATAGTTAAGAAAAAAGTCCTCAGAATAAAGTCGTTAAAAAAAAGTCAAGCTATACAAACTTGATGAACGACACAAAAGATATAGACTACAAAATGTCAGTACGATAATATGGCTTACTGACACTTACTCAACACAAACTCTTTGTGTGGTTCATCGACAATTACCCCATCTTGAGAAAGCACCGGAATTTCCAACGTCTGGACGGTCAAAAAACAGCCCTTGCTACCCACTATTTTATCGTCGTTATTCTGGCAACTGTCACTGTCGGAATCAATGTCATATACATCTTGACCAGCACGATAGGTGCTGTCATTCTTCAAACGAGAGGCCTGTTCAGTTTGCGGTTCGGTGATTTGTGCGCCGTTATTATAGTTGGCGCTATTGTCGTAGCTAGGTTCCCTAAGAACTGGTGATAAATCTTGCGACTCATACTCAACTTCTCTCTGTTTTGGCTGCTCCTGCCTGCGTTCCTTATATCTCTTTTCCTCCCTTTTTCTAACTTGCTGTTGCTGATTCTCTTGAGCGCCTTTAAACAATGGGAAATCATGCAACAAGATACCACCAACTTTAAAGACTCTCTTGTTGGAATAAACCATTGAGCATCCCACGTTGGCCACGGTGTTACTTGCATATGCATCGTTTACTTGTTTAATATGTCTTATTAGTGGAATAAGCTCTTTTACCTGGGTATCAATATCGCCATTGTCACCAAATTTGCCACCAGCTTCATTAAACAGGTTCCCGTACGCATCATCATCATTGCCATTAAAATGAACATCAACATCATCACTTATGTCATCGTTATATACAGCAGCAGCACGACTGATGTTATTCATTTTTTGCAAACTAAGATGGCTTTTCAACAACGGAGTCACTCTCTGAACAAGTTGGTCCTCCAGAACACATTTTTCCAACAATGCTTTAAACTTGTGCTTAAATTTAGCATTTCCCAATTCTCCATTTGCATAATCATTAACAACACCTGTGCCAACGTTGCCCCCAAGCATTTGATCAAGTTTCAGTGAAGTAACAGTTTGGTGATTAAAGCAACTAAACACCCAATTCTTGGAACGTAAGTCAAGTGATGTAAGCCGAAACGATTTTGGATGTTGACGCTGATCGACGGAGAGCAGCTGGCGGTTTGGGGCGCTAGCATTTATGAGCAAGTCAGGGAGTACTTCAAGCAAAGTTGGTACTCTGCTGTCGGTATTACTGCTTGTATCTGTATTAGTGTCACTATTATCTATATTGCTTGCATTGATGCTGTCAACGGCGTTATTGGAACCAAGCATTGATGATGTACTGCCAGAATTGAGATTACTATTTTGCTGGAAATCAGTATTTGCACCCAACAAATCAACGTCACTCTGCGAAATCCCGCCAGCAAATAGCACATAGTGGCCCAACTGAACCATTTGATGATTAGTACGGTCATGTTGCACTTCAAACTTACTAGTGTTGCTGATAGCATTGGTGGCGGTCATGAGATTTCTATCGTAGTTGACAGAAATGCTTTCCTCGTTAGCAGTAGCAATGTTGTTACGTGGATCATCATTTGTATTGGAACTAGCTGCAGAGCGAAAGTTAGCGCCACCATTGAAATTGTTACTAAAATCATTATAATTGGATTTGGTATTCTTGGGATTAGCATTACTGGCCTCGTAGTCAGAAACGCTACCAATGCCGCCACCACCAATATCATGTCCACCAACCATTGGGGTGTCAGGCCTGAAATACGACGAAATCTTTTCCCACTTTTCTTTATTAAAAGACCACCGCCACAAGTCCAGAAAAACTTTTCCATATTCATTGTTACCGCCGTGTACTAATAATGATTTGTTTTTAAAACTAGGGTTTTGGGCAACAAATGTAGAAGCATAATCAGCATCTTTTTTCCTATCGTTAATAATACTGTCATTGCTGTCATAATTATTGCTCGAGTCTGTGTTAATGTCATCACTATCGCTCACTTGAAAATTTCTAGTATTACCTTTATTAGTCTGCTTGTCTTGGTTGTTGTCGTTAGCATAGGTAGCGGAATTTTTGCCTTCAATATCACGCCGAGCATAAATGTCGCTATGTGTAACATTGATATAAGTTTGACCACCTGCCGCTTCATCTTCAACATCCTCCTCCAATATACCGCTTTGCAAGTTGCCATCGTGGCAAATTATAGCTGCTTGGAAAGCCCTAGTGTCTGGCCCTGACTTTGCAGCTTCAAAATTAGGCATTGGATTACCAGTTACAGAAACGGCAATAGCAGGAGAATCTGGGTCGGCCGGTGCCACAATCGGTCCTGCTAAGACTTCGCTGAATAACAAGTAATGATTTGGACCGTCATCCGAGATCACAATATCTGCTTTCCAAAGATCATTAAGAGAAGTAAATGAATTTTTTTTATGTGGTGATAAAGAATGCTTAAAGCCACCAAACACAAATAGTGTCATGTACAGTTTATCTGTCGACATTGCAGCTGTGGTAGTGGTGGTGTTATCAATCGGTGTTACATTAATTGGAGTGTTAGCTGTCGATGTTGGATCTTCATCACTGCTGTTGTTATTACCTCTGCCGTTATCATTCTCACTATCATTATCACAAATAATGTCACCTTTGGCGTTCTTTTTTTGTTTTTCTTTGACCGCAACAGCAAAGTCAGGGAAATGGTCCAACAACACTGATTCAACATCTGGTCCAATAGCAGAATGACCAAATCTTGCAATAGTGACTGGATACAAAGAGCTGGTGGTTGGATGTGCTGTCAACTTAAGCTCTTTGAAACGAGCAGTAAAGGTATCGAGCATATAGCAGCGGTTGTTCAACGTGATTGACCTATTCCAAATACAAAACTTACCGTTGCTTTTGCGTTTTGTAGTGTGAAGGCGAAAGCCTCCATAGTAAAAGATATACCGTTTGGTAATCTTTGTTGCCGAGCAGCAGCATAGTCCAAGCGGTGTATTATCGTCCTTGTTATCATCGTCACTATAATTATTGCTCTTTTCGTTTCCTGTCACTGTAACCTCCCGAACAATGTCTGTAGATGTGTCCCATACATACAACTTCCTATTTGTCACAAGCTGTGGGTTCTTTATTATCCAATCCGCTAGTGGTGGTGGAAACTTCTGGTCTGACGTTACTTTTATGTTCTCGGTTTTAATTTCGGACTTTGCTGGTGTCAATCCACCCAAGATAAAAACACGGCGGCCTACTGCTTCAGAGGCAGCATAGACGAGAGAAGGCAATGGCAGTTTGCTATGGAGAACAGGTAGCTGGCAATAGCTGGAAAAGCCATCTTGCATTCTCTCAACTTCCCATCCAAGAGAGTCAGCACCATCTAAAGGTCTTTCTAAGGGTTGATCAAGGCTCTCTTGCGTCTGAGATGCACTGCTTGACTCCGCAAAGGTCTTGTACGGATGCGGCGAAGATGACCTGGTATCACCACCATTTTCGAGCTGAGCACGGCGCAACCCATTTACCATATCGCTATTTGGTTTCGGCTTTTTCTGTGGAGCCCAACTATTCAGACCCACTGAGGGCTTCCATATTTGATGGTCTTTGACAAATGGCAAGCGGTGGCTGGAGCTAAAGACGTCAACGCTCCCAAAATAATGAGCATAGTCGTGGTTCGCTTCTGCACTTGTGGCGGCTATGCTATTGTTCGTGTGTTCGAGAGGATTGTGGTACTCGAGACACGCTGGAATAGGGGCATATCTAGCCATTGTTGATGGTCTTTTGGTGGTGAATTGCTGTTTCTCGAGTGGCGTATCAGGTAGCGGTATTAAAGACGTCTCCATGTTTAATGAATACTTCTTGAAGGTTTTTGACAGGCACAGGGCTCGCAACTCGATGAGCATTGCTCAGGGGGGGCTTTAAAGGCACTGCGTTTTGTAGGTATGCTTGCAACCACAATATTAACATACTATGCTAATCCATAAAAGCTTTATCTTCAAAGGACGCCAATATCCTCCATGACCACACCCTTCGGTTGCCAATTCCGCAAAGAGCACTTCTACGGCTTTTTCAACAATGTCACTAATCTCAACCACGGAGCATATGGGGCCACCACCCCTGCGTTACTTGAGGCCAAAGCTAAACATTCGTTAGAGATCCAGGGGTTTCCTGATGAGTTCTTTCGCTATGGTCTCTTTGACCATAGTCTCAAAGCTCGACGACTAGTTGCTGAGCTTGTGAACGCCCATCTAAATAACATTGTGCTTGTCGCTAACGCCACCACTGCCGCCAATACCGTTCTCCGTTCATTCCCATTTCAACATGGCGACGCGGTGGTGTGTTTCTCCACTGTGTATGGAGCCTGTCTTAACACTTTGAGGTTCCTTGAGCGCAGTGTGGGTATCCAACTAACAGTTATTGACATTGTGTACCCTATCAGTAATGACGAAATTCTAAAAAGGTTTAAGCATACAATCTTCTCTCTCAAAAAAGAGAATGACAAGCGCACCATCATGGCCTTTGTTGATGCAGTATCCTCAACTCCAGCTGCTCTCTTACCATGGCAAGACGTTGTCTCCCACTGTCGAAAGCAGAATGTTGTTTCGTTCGTTGATGCTGCACATTACATTGGCCTCTTGCCCTTAGACTTGCATGATACAGAGTCCAGTCCAGACTTTCTTACGTCCAACTTGCACAAATGGTTCTTTTTACCCAACTCGGCAGCTTTACTCTATGTTGCCCCACAGTATCATTCCAAAGTACATTCATTACCCATAAGCGCAACCTACCTACCTGATAATAATGCAAACAATGATATAAACGCTAGTAATCTTGTCTCTACCCAATTTTCTGGCAACAGTGTTAACGCTGGTGATACGACTCTTGCTAGACAGTTTGCCTACGTGAGTACTTTAGATTATTCTGCTATCCTCACTATCCCAGACGCTTTTGCTTTCCGCCAAAATCAATGTGGCGGCGAGGACAAGATTATCAATTACAACCTCAGTTTAGCAAAGCAGGCAGCTGAGTACATTGTCTCAAACTGGACAGGCAGCGAGCTTCTTACCAGTGGCAATGACAAAGATGACATAATCACGGCAATGTTCAATGTCAAAGTGCCATATCACAGTATTAGCGACGGCTACAGCTACGATGACTTGGTGATTAAAGGTACCTTTGTCAATGACTACTTGAGGCTCAAGAAGCGCACGTATATTCCAGTGTACATTTACAACAACTCATTATGGACCCGGTGGTGCGCGCAAGTTTATTTAGAATTGGAGGACTTTAAGTGGGGATTAAAGGTGATGAAGGAAGCATTTGGTTCGTGGGAAAAAAGAAAAGAGATTAGGTTGTAACGACATTACGCTGTAGAAGCATTCTCTGATGTAACAGATGTCTACGCTTTGTGGTCGTGTGCGATAAATGATTATTTCTTCTCTGCAATAGAACATCTATTGAGTTCGTTTTTGCTATATTAGATTATAATGTTTGAATTTCATGTTTGCTAGCTTTCATGGCCTTATACGTGTATTTCCACATCATATCACTTTTGTAACTTTTCCCTCGTAAGATGCTATCATCATTGGCAATTATTTTCTAATTTTTCTGATGTTGTGAAAAACTCATCTGCAGAATGCAGTCGCTTGCGCTGCCATGCAGATCTCAGCAGTATTTCCCAGGCTCAAAATCTCGCGATGAGCTCCGGGCTGAAAAATACACAGACTACTTCCTCTACCGGTATCCATGTCGCTTGCTCATCTACCATCTGCAATCTTTATTGATACTGGCTTCCCAGCACATAACAGCAAAACACTTGAAACATTATGGCGCCAACGTGAGTATTTTATTTGTTACGTCTAGGTATTTCTGAGTGCGGTTTTAACTCTGATAATTGAAGAATTTACTAACATTTCTTAGCACCACGTTCCTTAAATTCTCTGATACATCAGCCGTCCCCATCCGGGTTTTCATTAACAAGAAATCTATCCTTCGCTCTCTCGCCCGAGTAGCCCCCTCGGCTTCTGCAGAGAGTAATAATAATAATGTTTTTTTTCAAACGGTAGTACCGTTGTCGGAATCTTCCAAGTCAATGATTCGTTTGAAAAGGTCAACCAAGATCAGACTCAGTAATAATGACTTGAATCGTATTATGAAGCTGTTCCAAGTCCAGCTCACGGAGATCTTCTTCACTTTGTCATTTGAGAAACTAGAAACAATGTCGATATTGAACAAAAAATATCAAAGCATCGATGACAGCGATACGGATTTAGGGGTTTACTCGAGCGGTGTCAATGCGAATGCGAATGCGAATGCAAGTGCAACTAATAGCACCGGAGGCAATAGCAGCGATTATGTTCAGGAAGGAGCCACCACAAGTGGGGCTACTGGTGCCAAAGGTACTAAAGAACGCTACATTATACCACTTTCCAGTCGTGATGGCTGGCGCATCCATGTAGTAGTGGATCGTTCGCAGATTGAGCAGCTTCGACAATGGGTCCTCTGGAGCCGTTACGGCATAGGAAGCGGCAGCAGCACGACAGAGGCGAAAAAGTATGGCAATTATTGCAATTTGCTAGTCAAACGAAACGAGTTTGTATTCCCCGTGAAGAAAGAGTCTGGCGGTCAGTTACCGGAAGGCCTACCTACTGATAGTATTGGTGCTAGTGCTGGTGGTATATTGAGAGAAGAAGAGGACGACGATGCGGCGGTGCTTAGGCTGCTAGCAGAAGGTGCGTCAGTGGATGGTAAAGATCAAAGTAGCACTGCTAATGATAGTGGGGGTGGAGAAGGAAAAAAGGCGCGGAATGTTTTGAAGTATAAGAGAATACGCATTGTTGGACAAGGAGTGAATATTTACGTTCTCAAGAGGCCTTGAGCTGTATTATGAAACACCCACTAACATGCACACATTGATTCGCCCACACTCTCGCACCGTACTGTGTGTACGGCACTTTTTGAGCTTCTTGAGGCATATATCGGGCCATTCTCGGTTCATTATGGCTCAAAAAAAAGTTAGTCAGGATCGGAAAACAAGGATTCTTTTTATTATTAATCATTCCATTCTTCTTGATGAAGATCGCACCGTTGATTATTTCTTTGCTAAACTTGAGGAAGGTTGGGTCAAAACACTTTTTAATCGGGTTTTCTTTAAGTGGAGTAGAGCTTTTCGACTGGTTTTTTTATTGATTGAACATGACATATAATTTGCTCTTTAGCTTTTGAATCACTCCAGTGTTTGTGGCAGTATTGCCAAGTAAACCATAATATACAGTTGTGCCAACATAGTACAGAAAGTGACGTAAAAATTCGTTAAACATAAATAGAATCAATCAAAAACACCAAAAAACAAACAAACAAAAATAAACAAACGTAAAGCGAGAAGTAATATATATCGGAGAAAAATAAATAAAATAAATAAGTAAATAAATAAATAAACTAACAAGACTGCAAATAATTATCCGTCATACTCTAGAGTACAGTTAATTCTATCACTTCTGCCAATCAAACAAACTGCTCTCAAACTTCATGAATGAATCAGTAGGTATGTGATTGGTCTCAGAAGCATTATTATTGATGCCACCATTCATGCTACCATTACCGTTACCGTTACCATTACCATTTCCTGCAGCAGAAAACAGAGTTGTCTCGTTTGGATTAATCATAGTTACATTAGCATCACTCTGATTACCAATTCCAAATCCAACAACTGGACCACTGCCTCCAAGTATTTGGTTATCAATGTTGTTGGCATTACTGACACTGTTCGTATGACTGTATACTCCCTGGCCGGCAATATTTGCGCTGTCAACTGCGCCCGCGCTCAAATTACCGGTACCACCAGCACTACCACTGGCTGAGCGCCCCATAGGCTGTGAGCCTATATTGATATTGTTGTTGAAGTTGTTGTTCAAAATAAAGTCACTGAGTTGAGCATTATTGTGGAAGTTTAAGTCAATATCAAGCAACTGGGCAAGACCAAGAGAGCCATCGGCAGCAAACTCAGAAAACATATTGCCATCAAGGTCAAAATTGGCATCTGGAGGTGAATCTCTATTAGGAGCAATATTCTTTGTATTTATTCCGTTCATGCCATTACTGTTATTACTGCTATTGTTGCCATTGCTACCGATTCCAACGCCACTCGCGCCAACAGTTGGGTTTTGGTAGTTGGAAGCAATATTACTCAACTTTTGCTGTTGAGGTTGCACAAAAGTATTTGGCTGTTGCTGTTGCTGTTGCTGTTGCTGTTGCTGTTGCTGTGGTCGTTGTTGCGGTGCCTGCTGCTGGACATTAAATGATTGTTTCTGTTGGACAAAGTTGTCTGTAGAGTGAATTTTGTTTTGCAAATCACCAGAATGCGAACGAGGAGCAATAGGAACGTTATTAATGCTGCTTGGTGGAGAAAGACTGGCCTGACGTGGGTTCCCTACAACATTATTAACCAGAGGCATATAACGGCTAGCAGAAATGACACTGCTAGAACTATCTTGATGTTGCATTAGTACGCCACCATTGAGACTATTATGATTATTATTATTGTTGTTGTTGTTGTTGCTGCTGCTTGTCAAACTGTTACCAGTCAAGTTCGGCTCAATTTTAACAAATCTGTGGCTACTAGACACAGCTGGCGATGCAGTTATATTATTTTTCAAATTCGAGCCGCCAGTAGTGTTTGACTTCAAAGTTGAAGATCTTCTTCTATGCATTGACTTGGCTCCCATATTATTTACTGACAACAACCCGTTACCAGAAATCTTTGGTGGCGCCAAAATCGCTTGAATGGTATCCTCGAAAGTTTTGATGCATGCCAATGACAAACATCCCGGAACCTCCATGTTGGTTTCTGTTTTTAAATCGTTTATCAACTCGATCAATGTATTCTTCAAGTCTTGGAATAAATTGCCACCTCGAGCGTATTCCAAGGCACCTTTAGCCCCCAAGAGACCATACCGTACTCTCATTCTTGAAGGATTGATGGCAATCGGCATGAAATAGTTTACATGGGAGATGAAATTAGTTATTGATAGTATTGTACTTGCAGATTGATGAATGGTAATATATGAAGAGGATCCTCTGGAACTGTAAAGCTCAGTGGCAAGTACCGGCAAGTAGATCAACATCTTGGCTTGATAGTATAAACTGATTAAAATCAAGACTTTGTTGCTGTAGGTTTTGTACTCGTTTTTTAACTGACCATTCACATCAAGCTCGAATTTTAAGTTGCCTGGCAAGTCTTTTCTCCAATTTTCCAACAAATTTTCCAAAATTATGCAAGACTTCCCAAGAGCATCGGTAGTGATACCGCCTCTTCTAAAGATGGAATCTAAGATGTTTCCAAGAATTTTGGAGAATCTCATCACCGCTAATGACAAATTGGAAACTTTCCCAACGAGCTTCAACTTGGCGTTGTTGATAATCAAAATATTGGTGTTGTTACTATCGTCTAAGTCATCATTAGCAAATGGCAATGCGCACTCGATTTCATAATCCTTCACCAATCTCGGTACACCTAATTGCAAAGAGCTAAAAACGTCCAACTGATAAATACACCAAAACAAAATTCTCCGCTCTGATTGTTGTACTTTAGAGACAATAGAGCCGCTGTTGCTCAATACTGCTGAAGGACACCTATGCAATCTAAGCTGTTGAGCCATGCTAACAACTTTGCCCCTAAGAACGTAGGACATTTCAGCATCGCTAACATTTAATGAATAAATCAAGGCTAGTGTTAAAATTTGCAATGATTGCATAGAGCAAGTATCAATGATAGAAGAAGCAATCAACTGTTTAATCAAATTGTGGTAATAATTGAGAAGTTTAGTCAACTGAGCATCACCTTCATCACGCACAAATGAACCCGTATCAAGAGAGGCACCGGCAGAATTACTGAAAATTTCATTGCCATTTGAATTGTTTGAAGCGTTGCCGCCAGCAGTACTAGACCACTCATCAACAGAAACGCCCTTGAGGCCCGTATGGATAAATTTTGTCCTGTTCCCGTTATTATTATTATTGTTGTTGTTGTTGTTGTTGTTGTTGTTGTTGTTCTCATTATCATTACCATTGGCATCTGAAGAATAAGCATTGGTCGTGGTATTCGGGATAATGGGGCTGCCATTTTCCGTCTTGTACTTGCTGCTTTTCTTTTTACCAAGCATAGCTAAAGTTACAATCAACAACACAATTGCACCAAACTTCTCATCCTGGAACATGTTATTATCGTTAAACTTATGTTCTGCGCTCTTTGTCAATTTAATGTAGTTTTTTAAAAACTCTTGCTGATCCACAACAGGAGCAAATGCCGACCATTCTTGGAAGTAAAAGGTAATAAGTTGGTCAAGATCTAACCGGCTAGGCAATCTCAAATTACTGAAAAACAAGTGCGATTCAGCTTTGGAAATGCGGTTAAAATTGATATTCTTCAAATTTATCATGTTGTCCTCGTTGACTAAAAACTCACTATTCTTGGTGACAAAGGGGACTTTCAAAAGAGCTAAAGTTTTGGCAGTAAGTACTGATGGTTTAGCAGTGAAGCCATGCACATTACCAACTTTGCCAATCAACGAAGGAATAAACAAGATTTCTTCAGTGGTTCGTGGCGTGGACATGGCCACCAAAGCAGCAATCTGGTTTTTTATGTGATTTTTATCATTCTTCATCGAAGCGATAGCCATAGCGGCGGCCGCACCAGGAGCCTCTTTTTGCTCAAATGAAATGTTAAAATCATTGCAATATGAGTTCATGAGGTTACCGTTGTTGTTGTTGGCATTATTGTTATTGTTATTGTTACTGTTATTACTATTATTATTATTGTTATTGTGTGCATGATTACTTCCAAGGCCATTAGAGCTACTCGATGCAATGTTACCGTTGATATTGTTATTTCTTAAATTATCAAATTGTCTTTTACTGTCGTCAAAGAAATTGTAGTGAGATTTGCCATTTCCAAGCAGATGCTGACCATTTGCCATACTATTATTATTATTATTATTATCAATGATATTGTTACTGTTGTTGCCGCTTTCAAGACTCAACAAGGAAGCATTATCATCGTCGTCAAAGTCGTCATCGGTTACAGCGTCAATGTTGACGGAGGCAGCTATCGATGTTGGTCTGGCGTGCACTGAGTGTGGATAGCTGACACAACCACAGTTACAGCCTTCACCATGAGGTTCGTGAGTATGGATCTTTGGTCCGTTGAGCTGATTTAGCAATGAAAGGTTCGACGAGTTGAGCTTGTTGGCGGCACTGAGCTCTAATATGCTTTTATCAGTAACAGCTGCACTGATGGCAGACTGGGAGCCTATGTGTGAGTCGTTGTTGCTGATTGTAAGACTATTACTCCTTACATCTTTGCTGTTGATAGTTTTATTGTTGTTGCTGTTGTTGTTGTTATCGATGCTGTTGTTATTATGTGAAGACGTGCCATTAGCACTGGGTACAGGAATGCTCTGGGAGGAGATATTCTCATTGGAAAGAGCAACGCCATCGTTATTTGATTTTATTAAGTTGAAATTTGAATCACCGGGACCTGTAGCATCAGGAGCAGAACCACTATTTCCTAGCACGGTGCCATTCACCAAGTTCTCCCTGCTTGGTCTAGAGAAGAGCTCAAGCTGTTCGTCTTTAAGGTCAATGAGCGCTTTCAATTTTCTGGTTTCCGCTTCAAGTTCTCTGACTCTTTCCTCTAGACTCTCGGTATAACCCCGAGGAAAAGCTCTCCTGGACAAGCGGTCGCTGATCTTGCACTCAAATCCCACGGCAGCACACTGTGAACATTGGGGTCTCTTACCATCACATTTTGTCTTCTTCGAACGGCAACGGTCGCAGGCTTGGGCGACTCTCTCGATGCCGTCAGCGGACCTTATGACTTTTGCCTTTGTTGTTGTTCTTTTGACTGCCATTGTGAAACTTTTCGTATCAGAGAAGTGGGCAGCGCTGGATCATATGCAAGGCAAGATGGTAGTGCGGGGGCGTAGCGTATGTGGGAAAGAAGCTGAAGTTGGCGAGTGAATTGAAAGTGTATTGGAAGTTTATAGTTTATTGTGGAAACAAATGACTATATATGAATATAAGCAAAGCAGAGTGTCTATGTAGAATTCAGAAGGAAAGAGGCGACGATATACTGATGTAGAAGCAGAAGCGCCAGTCAAAGCAAGACAGAAAGAATAGAAAAAGAAAACCAGGGCGGAACCTGATTAAAAAAATAAAAAATAAAAAATAGAAAATTACAAGCAGAATGTGTCGGGGAGCATAAGTAAGACGCTGGCGGTACAGTTTTGGCAGGTTTGACTCACCATTGTCGCGGAACGTCACCGCCGGGCCGCTTTTCTAGCTGCAATTTTTAGTATGCTGTAATAATTATAATTTTAATAATTTCAAAGTTAAATAATGGCTGGGAGTCATTGGACCCCCGGGAGAGTGCGTCACTCGCGAGCGAGTAAGTGAGTCAGTCAGTAACTGCATCTTGAGTGAGGATATTGTTATGAGCCCATATCCGGTATGACCGAAGGTGACCGAAGGTGCCATCGGCCGCGGTCGGCCGCGGTCGGCCGCGATGTAACCCTGTGCCCACAGTAGTAGTTATGGCAGGGTCACAGTCAGAGTTCCAAAAATCCGCGTGCGTATAGCATGTTTAAGCACCACGTTGGCTAGGAACGCCACACACACAGCCACCACCACGTAAGCTGCCCCTTTGGCGATCGCCCGGTTGCGGCGCACCTGATTGCGGCGGATTAAGCTCCGCATCTTCTCATCCTCCTCGAGACGGCGATCGATCTCTTCAATAAGACGGTTGTTCTGCTCTATGGTCCCTTTCAAATCACCCAAGTGCTGCTCAAGCTTGCCAATCTCCACTAAGTAACTCTTGAAGTCTGCCTCCCCAGGTTCCTGGTCTTGGTTCTGGTCTCGAGTTTGATTTTGATTTTGATTTTGATTTTGAGTTTGGTTCCTTTTCGTAGTATTGCTGCACTCGTTGGCACATGCGTTCAAATATTGGATCTTGTTTACTAGTGCTTTTTTAAACGCCACGAGTCGTTGGTTGCAAAAAAAAAGTTTTTGTTTGAAATTACTGAACATGTTGTAGTATGCGCTGATCTGTTTGTCGTTGTACCTCACGCACTCAACGAGCTGTTTAAGCTGGTCATTTAACTTACTTAACTCAATGTTGCTTTCGTCGCTATTAGGACTTCTATTGTCATTATTGTGGTAGTTGTTGTTATTCTTGGGGGAAGCAAATGAAAAATCAGAATTGTAAGATAGACCCTTATATCTTTCCTTGGTTTTGACAAAATCCCTGTAGTTTCTGCTGAATATCTGTTGCTGCTTATTATTATTTGACTTCCCATCTAACATCAAATTATCTTCTATTTTGTGAGCAATTGTTTTCTCACTTCCAATTAAAAGGTCATGAGCAAGTAAGCTTTCCCCATTACTGCTAGCGCTCAAATAACTCACAGTGCTGTTACTCCTTTTGGTTTCCGGTCGAAGACTAGCACTGCTGCTGTTATTAGTCCCATTATTGATGTTTGTATTGTTATTATTATTGATACTTTGCACATTGTTGTTTCGAAAACTGGGCGCCTTGTACTCAAAAGAGACGCTTCGTAGCGTATTTATCAAGTCTCCAAGCCCAACAATTATTGCCACAAAATCGTCGCTGCTGCTAATGGTGACGTTACCATTGGCGCTATTATTACCAATGTTTAGGTTGAGGTTAATATTGCTGCTATCGTCTGCACTAGTTAGTCCATTATCTGAGATTGAGATTCTGTTGACTGCTCCTAATCCGCCATCAACGTTACTAGGCTCGGCAGCAACTGTGCTGCCATTTCCTCTGCTATCAAAGTGATTATGTGCTGAAGTGTTTCCGTAATCGAGTATTGGTGACAGTGTATCATCAGCGGTTGTGTCTATACCGCTCTTGTAAATGCTATCTTTGTTGTAAAATTTATCCACAAGATTGTTCATGGGGTGTCAGTAAATTGTTTAAAAACCCAGAGAATACAAAGGTTGTCTTGTTTTAATTGCTGAATATAACTCAATTAAAATCGAAGATAGTGTGCATTGAATAGATTTGAGTTTATGGGTTACCTATTCCATTTACCATATACTGCAACAATTATCAAGTCATCGCTCATTCTCAGTTTTCAATTTTCGTGTTCTTGTCTGGTTTTTCCTTACTTCGACCAGCATGCAGAATCCTGCGTCAGATCGCTGCACACCAAAATTTCATCAACTGAGCCGAAAAAAAAAAAAAAAAAAAAAAAAAAAAAAAAAAAATATTTTACGAACATTGTTTAATATTCAAAACCTGAAGTTAATGCGTTGTTGTACCATATGTATAAATATTCAAAATTGAGCAGATAACACATGCCCATATCCCAAACGAAACCATTGAAAAAAATAATGCTATATAAGAAACAAGTCAGCCAGTGACTTAAGTGAACCAGTAAATAATCAAACTTAAAACCATAAACAAGTGATCAAAAAAATAAAATAAAAGATAAATGAAATGAAATGAGCAAAAACATTACCATAATATTATGAGTGCTCAGTCACTAATTTAAGCAGAACCTGTGGCTTGGGCTACAGGTGCATCAGCTTTAGTGGCAGCAGCATTGCCTGTGGCAGCAGCGCCAGCATCAGAAGCAGCAGCATTGCCTGTGGCAGCAGCAGCATCTGTGGCAGCAGCAGCATCTGTGGCAGCAGCAGCATCTGTGGCAGCAGCAGCATCTGTGGCAGCAGCAGCTGGAGCAGTAGGAGCAGGAGCGCCAGCGTCACTACCAGCGTCAGCACCGGCACTAGTAGCGGCAGCGCCGGTAGCAGTGTTGGTAGCAGTAGGAGCAGCAGAGGCAGAACCGCCATCTGCTGTTGGCAAAACAGCCAGTCCGGCTGCACCAGCACCAGCACTACCAACAAATGATGGTGGTTGTCTGTCTTCGCTAGTACCATTTTGCTTACTTGCACCGTTCAAAAGTCCATTTGGTGCATCAGAAGAGTCGCTTGGTGGAATGCCAGATGATTGGCTGCCAGCACCGACGGATGGAGCTGAAGCAGCAGCAGATGGAACCGAAGCAGCAGCAGATGGAACCGAAGCAGCAGCAAACGGAGCTGAAGCAGCAGCAGATGGAACCGAAGCAGCAGCAAACGGAGCTGAAGCAGCAGCAGATGGAACCGAAGCAGCAGCAGATGGAACCGAAGCAGCAGCAGATGGAGCTGAAGCAGCAGCAGATGGAACCGAAGCAGCAGCAGATGGAACCGAAGCAGCAGCAGATGGAACCGAAGCAGCAGCAGATGGAACCGAAGCAGCAGCAGATGGAGCTGAAGCAGCAGCAGATGGAGCTGAAGCAGCAGCAGATGGAGCTGAAGCAGCAGCACTCAAACCACTAGCGGTAGAAGGAAGAGGAGCACCTTGAACTTCTGACAAGAGCAAGTATTGGAAAACAGATAAAGCAGCGATAATTGAGAATTGCATTTTTATATTTGAATAAGAAAGTGTGTGTGTGGCAGAGTTCTAAGAATAAAAGAAAAAACTGTTGATAAGGTTGTAAAGTTTTTGCGTTTTGATTTTTTTAATTATTGATATTGATATTTCAATAAATTAGAACCAAACCTCTTTTCAAATTACCAAGGTCATGGAGTTCCTTTTATACTATATTTTCGAGTTAGTTCACTACTGGGTTTTCTTAGAATGAAGCTATATGAGATGGCACAGCCAACCGTCTAGCGATTCAAAGTTACCATATAACATCCAAACTTTTTTTGGAATATTCAAAACAAAAATACAACGTAAACCAAACGTAAAGGTCGCTTTGTTGACAATCTGCATGTCCAACTCCGTTTACCTGAAAGGTGCCTGGAAGGTGCCTGAAGCAAAACAAGCTCTAACGTACCACAGCCTTTAACATCGAAATTAGCAACGGTACCGTAGATATTGTGCTGTAACTATATCTTTACCCTATCCTCTATTTTAACCATAACAAAGCTTCTCCAAGTTTGTCACAGTACTGTGTATTATGACAAATTATATTCCAATTGCACTCTCTATTGTGTTTTCTGTTGCATGTTCGCAAAACCTGCATATGGCTGAGGCTATGCGCAGCTTTCTGCTAGCAATGGTTCCCGCGAACAAAGCAGAGCAGAGCAGAGCCCCAGGTTGACGTATGCAGCCAGCCAGCCAGCCAGCCAGCCAGCCAGGAGTATTCGGCGTGAATGAAAACATTGTTATTTATGTTTTTGTTTTTAATATTTTTTTTTCCTTTTCTTTTCCTTTCTTTTTCTTGTCGACGTAGCATTGCAACTGACGGCTAACTACTATAGAGTATAGTTTACACGGACCTGCGAAGACGCAAACAGTCAACAAGACATCAGCTATTATAGCCTCTCAAGACAATTGCAAGAGTTCGAAATACCAAATCTATGTAAAATGTTATGATTTGTTTCAGGAAAGAACATATTTTGTTCGAGTAGCGTGAGAGAGGCAAACATAGGAAATAACAGTATGACGTGTATAGTTACTATTGGGAAGTAACAAAAGGCAAACGAACAACAAAAAACAAAAACGAAAAGAAAAAAAAAAAAAAAAAAGAAGGGCATATGCTAGTTGACTTTAAAAACAGAATGGCAAAGGAGTAGATCAAAGCGGACATAAAACCAACGTACCTGATGATTAATGACGAAGGTAACTAAAAAGGATAACATATAAAAAATTAAGCAAATTTTAAACAAACAAAAGAAAAGCAACTAAAAGATTTTTTAGATAATTAAAAAGTATGCGATTTTTGGACTCAAATGTACAACGTGGTATCATCTTTAAACGGATTACTGTACCCTTTTGTGTAAATTGGCAACTCAAGATTAATCAATGCTCCCACAGGATTGCCTCTGCTCAACAAGCTTCCTAATATTAATGGATGCTCGTCTGTCACTTCTTGCTGCTTCTCATTATCAAGCAGGGCCTGCATCTCCAATGTTGGCCGGATATTATCTTTATTAGCAAGTAATATTCCCCCAACAGAAATGACTCTACCGTTGGAAAAGCATGATGCGCTACCGAGAGTATTTGTATGAGTGGTGATCAAGCTATTGGCCCTCAAAGTCAAATAAACCTTCTTTACTGCTTCGGCAGACCCTAAAGTGCCGGAGGTCAAAAGCTGTTTTAATTCAAGCTCACAATTACCTTCAAGTGCATGCTCCAACTGTTTCTGAAGATCGGGGTCATTAGTGACAAAATCCTTCAAGTTACAGTATACCGGTAATTTGTGACGGCAACGGCTGAAAATCCAGGTATTACTAACGAGATCGAGCATAATTAATCTGATGTGCTCATTAGCACCAGAAGTGCTAAGTTTGGAAGCAATAGGCGCAATATCTGGCAAGTGTTCATCGTTCTTGAAATTAAGCGGCACGCCATTTTTTTGTCTAACCTCAGCTAAATTTTCAAGAATGTGGTCTTCGCTAAAACCAGCAATGAACAAAATGTACTTGTCGAGCTGGATCATTTGATGATTGGCCTTAGCATACTGGGCCTCGTATAAACCATCCACTGGAGATCCATCATCATTGAAAGCGGAGGTTGATAATTTGAGTTTTTTCCATTTCTTTAAGTCAAAAGAGTATTTCCACAAATCGCCGAACGTAGAGTACAAATTGCTACCACCATGAATCAAAATTGACTTGTTTTCCATTCTTTTCGCAAACGATTGGTATCTCCGCAACAAAACACCGGATTCGTCAGCGGCAAAACTGTTATTTTTGGCTTGTTCGACAATACTATCATCACATAAAACCGCAGCATGGAAACCTCTGTGCAGGGGGCCTTGGTTCAGCGACGGTAATACACTAGCTAGAGCTTTCTTTTTGAAGATCAAGTAGCCGTTGATACTAGTTGATGTAACGCGCAAATCAATACGCCAATTGTACGATAAGCATTTGAATTGATTCGTCTGTTCATCGTAAGCATACCCACCAAACACAAATAAAGAGAGTATATAATTATTCTTCGCTTGGCTTCGGGCATTGTACTCGCTATGTTGATCTTCAGTTACAAAACTAGCCGTTTCATGATCAATGTCTGTTGTCGGTCTAGACCCCAACGAATCAGCAGTAGCAGTGGTCACCGTAGTGGCAGCATCGTCCTCATAATTGTACAATGATCCATACGAACTTTCTTCAAATGACACATCTCTCAAACCCAAAGCAGTAGTTGAGTGTCCAAATCTTGGGAATGTTATCGGCTGCTCAGCTGATTTATCAACCAAGGAGATCTCGGTGAACGAATGCAAAACAACATCGTAAATCCAACATCTGCCATTTACTTTAAGCTCACGGTCCAAATATACCACTGCTGGTGCCTCTGGTTGTATTGGCGCCCTCTTAGTGACAAGTTCAAATCCACCATAGTAAAAAATATACCGATGAGTGACAACGGTAGCAGTTGCGCAACATAATGGAGGAGGTACATCGCCGCTGACTTCGGGGAGCACCACGATGTTTGTTTCAGAATTAAAAACCAACATTCTCTGATTAGCCACGAGCATTGGGTTATTTAAAATCAGGCTTTTCAAAGGAAAAGGGTAGTCCGGGCCCTTGATTTTAATTTTGGATAAGTCTAAAGAATCAAAATTGGTAGTTTTTAAGCACTCAAGCCCGCCAAAAATATAGACATTATCGCTAATGGAAACGGTGTTATGAAACACTAATGGTGGAACACAGCGTTCACCATAAATCGTTGGACAATAAGTGAAATTGACAAAAGTATCAGCAGCATTTTGCTGACTACGCAACGAAATTTGTTGTTTATCGAGCAATGGTAAAAGAGCATTGGCGAGAGAACTGTTTCCATTTTGCGAATTCTCTAGCTGTTTTTTATTCTCCTTTTGTACCTGTCGCTTGAGGGGACTATTGGCAATATCTGCTTGAGCCCTAATTGCGAATTTCTCGAGTTGTTCGCCAAGATCGGATCTCGTAACCACTTTCTCAAAAGCGTCCAACTCAATGATGGGCTTCCATACCTGATGGGTGCGCATGTATTTGGCAACATCACTGACATCTTTGGCAATATTGTAGCTTTTATTGAAGTAGTAAGTTTTCAACTGGTTGATTCGTTGCTTTTCTGAGTCTCTTCTAGCATTGAGCCACTCTGCGTCTTGATTTTGGCTGTTCATAAGGTTTAATCCGGCTATGGTGGTGTTATTGGTGCTGTTATCAAAGCTAAGTTTAGCAGTTTTGTAAACCAAATCATCAAAATCGGTAGATTCCAGTAACTGAATGCCATTTTTGCTAAGAATTTCCAATTTATCTTCTTCACTCTTGATTGCATCTCTGGCGGTTGCGAGTCCCTTGATTGGGTCGTCGTAGCGATTGCGTAATGGATTATAGTAATTTATGGGAAGCAACCAAGGCTCATATCTTTTGTACTCGCTAGCATCCAGAGTCATTATAGGTAAGCTATTTAATTACTATAACTATGGGATTGCTGTTTGAAGTTGAAATATAACGTTGGGAGAGGGGAAAATCACTCGATGGAAAACGGAGAAATTTTGAGGAACACGCTAAGAAGAAAAAGAAGTATTTGACAAAACAGGACTAATTGCCGAGGGCAACAAAGAAGATGGGCCAATGGGGTGATGTGCGGAGGCCTGCTAGAAAGAAAAAGCTACTAGTGGTAGCTAGCGAAAGCAACAGGTCAATGGCAGCGGCGTAAGTGATAGTAGAGATGTTCTTGAAAATATGTTGAATTGGAAAGAGAGCAAAAAAAATAAAAAATAAGAAAAAGAAAGCGAGAAGAAAGCAAGGAGGATGGATGGGCACAGAAAAGGCGAAAAAGGGAAAATTAACGAGACTCGCCAAAGGCTGCGCGAAAACGGTGTCTATGCAGAAAACGAAGATCGCCGCTGCAATTTCAATCCACTGAAATTGTGATTAATTGATTGAAAAGAAAGCTGAAGCGGTGCTTCAATCGAATGCGAACCCTAGAACTACGGAAAGATAGCTGGTAATAAGATTTCAAATCATATGCTGCATCGCTTCTAACAGATCTATGTGACAAATAGTTTGTTTTTTCCTCGTGGACAGATAACGGCTTGCAAGGATGATTCAGCAGTCTACTACTACGCAAAGCATTCTGGACATAGATGCTATGAGACACCGTTTTAATTAGCAAAACGGCTGACGCTGCAACATTCTGAGACATTCTTGCAAGAACCTGGCTTTCTGAGCAACTATTTGTTTGGCAAATCGCAAAGAAATCAGGTGTCCGGGACATTCACTGTTCTTGATTTGGTGATTCCCAGCGAGATCGATCGTGCGCGCAGTAGTACATTTCATTGGCGCCAATTCTCTATGGAGAATTTTTAGCTCTAGAGAATGTTACGAGGCCATATTTGCACGCACACGTTAGAACATTCAATCTAGATAACAAATTTTTATATTTTTTTACTAGGAGGGGGGGTGGGAAACAACGCTCAAAAAAATAAACCAACATTTGAGAAAATAAAATAAAAAAAAAAAAATATAAAAATGAAAAAAGGCTAAAGCTGAGATACGTGATACAAAAAAGGAAACTAAGACTAAAAAAAATTAAAACATGTATAAAGAAGTATGAACAGTGATAATGAACAGTGCATGTCATCAGACAGAGCATGCACAATGGCCAGGAGGCAAATGAGACCCAGTGATAATGATTGATAGTTGATGGTCAAATCATTGGTAATTTATAAATGGCTTGAATATACTTCTGCTGAGTTGATTTTTAAAACATGCTCACGTCTTCGAGTACTTTTTGAAATCTGATCAATGCGTGCATCTGTAACAGGAAACAAAATCAGAACTCTAAACAAGTAGCATGCAAATAATCCAGTAGCACAATTCAAATACACAATTACAAACTTCCCTTGGCCATTTCAATAAAATATTCGTCAGTGTCGTTATCAATAGGCGAGTAAAGGCATAAAAAAAAACAAGAAGCAGAGCGGGAAAAATTAACCATCATAAAAAACAAAAACAAAGAAATAGAGAAAAGCAGAGATGACCAACCATTCTAGTTTTTGAAGTGCATAACGATTGGCACAACAATGACAATAATCAAGATGATGACAACAGCAATCAAACACATCTTCATCTTCATGTTTTGCCACCAAAAGTGTCTTCTAGCCTCACTGGCACCTCTTTTGAATTGATTGGCAGAAGTTCCCAAGTGATCAGCTTTGTTTTGAATAGCATTAAGGTTGTCACCTCTGTTCTGGACTTTGTCAATGTTCTGTCTCATTATATCAACAGTTTCGTTAATTTCATTTTGAACATCGTTGATCTTGTTGTTACCCTTTGGTACGTATGGATCGTATGGTGTAGAAGAAGACATTTTCGGTTATTTACGTGCTGTGTGTGTGTGCTGTGTGCTGTGTGTTGTGTGTGTTGTATTGGTGTTTATTGTGTTGCTTATCGTAAGATCAGGGGCGAAAACGGGCAGCGGTGATGGCGGAACTGTTATAATCGCACTATGGTACTTGAGATCTATGCTATGGAAACAGAGTATGAAAGTAAATAACAAGTTCAAAATTTGCTTGAATACCAACGAATATGCAGGGCCTGGATGATTAGGATACACTGAGAAAGGTATGGCGTGGCAATGGTGTGTGTAGAGATGTAGGCGCTTCCGTTGTTCGGTTCTGACGGTGGAGCATTTGCTGTTTGTCTGCTTTATTTTTATTTTTTTTGGTTTCTGTTTCTCTTTTTTTTTGTTTTTTGTTTTTTTCTATTTTGACGACCGTCGCGCTGTCTTTGTTACAGTAAAAACGGGGATACCCGGATACGGTGTGTCAGGTCTACGCCACTACCACGGCTCTGTCCACCAATCTGTAACAGTGGCCTTTGCTAGTGTGGGTGTGAAAGAGGCAGTGTGAGCTGTGTAGCTTTGATGTTCATCGACTGCGGCAACTAAGCATTGCCAGAGGCAGGCCTTTATACGGTTAATAAGAGACAGAGGTTTCGGTAAGAACCCTGACCATGGGAGCAAAAGCCCTTCAGCCAAAAATAGAGCGGCGGACTTTCTGTCCGTGTATGTAACATAAAGTCTACGACTAGTATGAAAGAATCTCGTTTGTTGCGTTATGAAGTTCGCAGTATTCTATGAATAAATTTTGCTTTAAAATATTGTAATTGATTGTATACTTCAATTGACCCCTACTCTTCTTTATTCTTGTAGTTGTGATGGCTGTCAAATTTGTTAAGCTTTACTTATCGTTGGATGCAATTTATAAGCAATAGCTTGAATTTTTTCCATGTCGGCCGGCAAGTTCCGGGGAATAAAAGAATCTCTTTTAATAAAAACATGAATTGTAATCTTCAACAGATATGGCTTGTGTAAATTGAGCAAGCTTCAGGTTAATGGAGGCAGAGTTTTAAGCTTGACCAAAACTTTGTCTAAAAGAAGCTAAAAGTTTCAAAAAATGTACTATATAAACGATATATAATATAACTTTATAGACCTATCTATATAGTATATAAAGTAAAGCTCAGTCGCTAGTATTAGTAGCTTTTTTTTTTTTCACACACAATACCGATTTATTATTTCTATATAAACGATAGAAAGTATAATCTTATCAACTTATCTATATAGTATATACAGTATAGTTCAGCTGTTATTATATAGGAGAAACTTATACAAGTGAAAACCCCGTTAGTATTAGTTAGACTTTAATGGATTTTTTGGATTTGAAATAGATATAGGAGAGATTTTAGTCTAGGATGGATGATATATTTATATATAATTTTTATTTTTTGTTATTTTTTTTCTGATGTGTTATCTAATTCGTTACCGTGGTGATGTAGTAAACAAGACTAGAGATTGGAATGGTTTTCCAATCAAAGTCCTTATCTTGCCGTAGGCGGGAGTATTTCTTTTGGAATATCAAGTAGTTGTCGACCTGGATTAATTCTCGTGTATCACTGGATGGAAGGATGAGGCTGTCCCAGCTCAATTCCATATTTATATGTAACTTTTTCCATAATGCTCGTGCCACTGGACATTTGACCAAAAAGTGCTCCATTTGTTTGTTGATAGCATCTTCATATGACTGCCGTTTGTGCATTTTACGTGATAAATCTTCGGAGCACCACTTACATTCCTCACCTTGGAATTTGAACTTCTCGCGCACTTGTGCACTGCCGTTCCAGGACTTGAAGACTACAGCACCTGAGTTTCGCGTATGGTCTCCCGCTACACTACTCGGTCAGGCTCTTAGCGGCTTAAGTACCATTGATCGGACGGGAAATTCTGTTTTCCGCTAGATATGGCCGTAGACACTTAGTCAAATTTGCCACATTCGTGTAATTATCAGTTCTTTGATTAACGACTACCCAAGTCCCATAATCTAGAAACTTCATCAAGCGGACTTAGCTCAGTTGGGAGAGCGTCAGACTGAAGTTGATCTGAAGGGATATCTCTTCAGAAAAGCAATCTGAAGGTCCTGTGTTCGATCCACAGAGTTCGCATTAATTTTTTTTGTCCAACTGCTTGGTAGTAACGTTGGTTAACTTTTTTGGTTTTTTGCGTTTTGGTAGACTTCTTTTTTGCTTCTTGCATGGCGCGGTGTGCAAGTTGTGGTGCGTCGCTAAATGTCGGCAGTGGATCTCGTAGAAATTTGCTACAAGTAATTTGAAAACGGTCTCAGCAAAAGACAATATTGCCCTTGCAGTTATTCACATATATATATATATATATATATATATATATATATATATATATTTACTTATGTTTTCAAGGCTTAAAGATAGTTGAGCGCAGGGAAAAAGGAGGAAAAAACAAATAGGAGTGTCCAAAATATCGCTACGGAAACAGAGGTGGTTCATGCTGGTCAAGAAATACTTTTGCAGCAGCCGCCGCCGCTGCTGCATAAAGTGCTGCCGCATATTTTTACCAAGCTTTATCATATTTGAATAAACAAAAAAAAAAAAAAAAAAAAACAACCTTGGGTAAAACAAAGCTACCATCTTTTAGCTCCCTTAATTTAAAACCACCTCTCTTTTGGCGTCCTCCTCCGAAAACTGCAAATCTTTTTCGGTCATCAATTCCTGCTCATAGTAGTTATCCAACCCGTTTTTAATTCCTTTGATTCCGTTTACATCTCTATCAAAATCTTCTGGGTCTCTCCACTGGAACTTACGGGTGTACTCATTCTCTCTTCCTTCGATAACATCCACCACAAACCGACCCAACACTGGCAAGAATTTGAAACCATGGCCCGAGCCCCCAGTAACGACAAGCAAGTTGCTTTTGCCTTTGTTGCTACCCTTGTCTTGGCTTTTGTGTCCCGGAGCCCAGTCGATAATGAAGTCGTTATTGATAGTGTCAGTGTACCACAATAATTGGGTCTTGTAGATACCTAAAGGCGCCAAATCAGGGAAGAACACTTTGAAAATATCCTTGGTTTGTGTGACGAGGGTGCGGGCAAGACGCGTTTCCGGAGGATTGGATCTGCTAGTCACTGGCACTGAAGTGATTACCTTGTCCTCATCTTGAGCAGCATGATCAGCGCTCGTCTTTTTGACAGGTGTTTGATTAGCAAATTTCTTTTGACGGCAAAAGATCTTGATGAGTCCATCTGGTTCAGAAACAGGAAAAACACCAAACCCACCGTACTTGTCTTTTTCTCTAACTTCACCACCGCGCCACGCAAAAATTGGGAAATTTTCAAAAGAGTATTTTTTTCTGAGGTCTGGTCTATCTTCGGGAACCTTTATGAGCAACACATTTCCTGAGTGCGCTTCACTGAGACCGGCAAGTTCAGGAACCAACGTTGCTGTCCACGGGCCAGCAGCAGCAATGACCAAGTCAGCGTAATGCAGTTCCCCGTCCTTGGTTTTGATGCCGGTGACGGTATCAATATCGTTTTCTTTAGTTATCAATGAAGTGACTTCGCCTTGCTCACCAGTAACGAAGTTCACGCCCAAGGAACGGAGCTTTTGGTTGACATAAATGCAAGCATTGCAAGCATGAAGAACACCCGAGGTGCTGTCCAACACCCCGCTCAATTGCTTGAGGTAGCTATTGTTTTGAATGTTTGCTGGATTTAGCTTGTGACCCCATCCAGTAGCTTCAGCACGGGCTACGTCTTCCGGAACTTTGATATCAAATTGGGTATGTCTTAGCCCCGACTTTTCAAAACTGGCCAATGTGTGCTTTTCAGCTTCAGAGTTTTCCTTGGTGCTATCGAGTCTGATGAGCCCTGTTGGGTCCAAAATCTTGCGCACCTTGTATAGCTGAGCTTGCGGGTCATTGGGATCCAACTGGCGGAGCTCAGAGTCCCACTGAAGGAAATGCTCTTTGGCTTGCAATGCAAGACGATGGTAGTAGTCCTTTTCGGCGTAGAAAGCACGGAACACTTTATTGATGTCAGCACTGGCGGTGTCGGCGCCGTTGATAAAAGAGTAGCCAAGCTTGAGAAGATCAAGACGGTCGTAAATGGTAATGTCGGTGTAGCCGTTTTGAGCCAAATGAAGGGCGCTGCTGAGGCCAAACACACCGGAGCCAATGATGATGATTTTTTTGGAGGAGTCTTTGGAGATTGGCATAGCGGTGGGTGATTGCTGATAATTTCCTGTTGATAACTTCTGACTTGTGATTTATAGTCGAAACAAAAAAAACAAAAACTTATTTGATTTGATAGACGATAAACAGGCTAAAAAAAGACGGTCAATTGCGAACGTTGAAAGGAAAAGATTTGATATCCAGCAGATCCCAGCTGTGGGTTTATATAGGAAAGATATATGGTGACATTTTGTCTGTTATCGATCGATCGATCGATCGATCAATCGATCTCCGAGGAAATCGCTGCTGCCCGATGATTCGATAGCGTCTGTACGAACCCATTGGGGCTTAACTCCAGAAATTTATCAGAGGAAGCTGGTGCCGCTGAGCGGAAACTTACGCACTCTCCATGGACCGCTATATATATACATATATATATACATATATACATACCCTGCGATAACGGTTGATGACGACGCCTCCTGGTTCAGGTTCATGAGAGCCCATATAGCACAGTCTACCAAACTGCCGTGGGTTTGATCCGTATTGAGCCCTTCTGTTCCGCGGTGCCCCGACAGCGCAGAATAACGACAGCACGCGTTTAATGGCGAAACCCGCTGTGGATGCGCTGCTGCACTGCCGCACTGCTGAACATCTGCCGGCTATACGCAGGGAAAACGAGCCATGTTCAGAAATCTACTACGCTAGTGTCTACTGCACGCCAGGCTCTCATAATTTATTACGCCTTAAGCTTCGTTATCTTAGACACCAAAGCCGCTGTATTTTATGTCAAGGCAAAAACTGTGTGCTTTTTTTTTTTTTTTTGGCGGCCACCGTCATTCTTCCACGTGAAATATCCACATCACTTTCTATCCCAACACTGCCTGTCTATTTTACCATGCAGGGCCTTTTCATTGCAGTGAAGTGAATCTTTGCGAGGAGAATAGGTATGGTGGCTACAAAATGAGGACAATTTCCTGTGCTATATGTTTGCGCTTTTTCCTTTTTTTTTTTTTTTTTTTTTAAAAAAAAAAAAACATCAACTCCAGCAAAATAAATAAATAAAAAAGATGCCTCCGTCTGAAGCTGACAAAGCCTCTGAGGACAGCCTTCGTGACGGTGCCCATTCCAAGCCTGATGGTCCTGCTCGTGCGGACGAAACGCCAAAAGACGCTACTGCTATTGAGGTAGCCTCTATCAACAATCCTCATTCCGACACTGCCATCAGCTCTGCGGAAGAAGAAGAAGAAGAAGAAGACGTCAAAGTTGTCAAAGACAAAGAAGCCGATGTCACTTTACAGCTCCTTCAGCAATACGGCCCCACCGCTGGACCGCTAACCCCACAAACCGAGCGCAGGCTTCAGCGTAAACTTTGGCTCACGATTTTCCCTATGGTTTTCTTTGTCAACTTCATGCTATTTTTGGACAAAAACGCCATGGGGTATGCCTCGTTGCTTGGACTTTTCGAGGACGCCAACTTGACCCAGCTGACGTACAACGACTTGCAAACTATATTCTATGTGGGGTACTTTGTTTCGCAGGTGCCGAGCCACTACGTTTTCCAGCGCATTCCGCTATCCTATTACTTGACTGGGGTCACTTTCTGCTGGGCTTTTTTGCAGTTGATTCAGCTCACCGCTGACAGCTTTGGCAAGTTGGCAGCAATCCGGTTTTTCCTTGGGTTTTTTGAAGCGGGAGTGACGCCTTCGTTGGAACACACGCTTGCCATGTGGTTCACTCCCGAGGAACAGGCCATCGTCGCTGGGGTATTCTGGATCAGCTGTCAAGCTCAGGGCATCCCCGGCGGGTTGATATCCTATGGGATCCAATTCATTCCCAACGTACGTCCCTGGAAAATCTATTGGGCCATCATCGGCGGGCTCTCGTTTGTGCTCTGTGTGCTGGTATTCTTTTTTTATCCTGACAACCCGGCCACTTATCGCTATTTCTCCACTGAGCAAAGGGTTCATGTTATCCAGCGTATCAAAAGGGCCACCAACTCCAGCATTGAGCAAAAAGTCGTCAAGCGCGGCCAAGTAAAAGAGGCGCTCCTGGATCCCGTTACGTGGCTCTTTGGCATCTTTGTCTTGTTGAGCATGCTCTGCAACAACATCAGCTTCCAATCAGCAATCATATACAAGCAGCTCGGGCTCGATAATTTGCACGCAACGTTGGTATCGGTAGCCAGTTCCGGCTTCAGCACGGTTTCCCTATGTTTGGGCTCGCTCAGTTTGTACTATTTCAGGTCGCAAACCGCCCACGTTGGCACTGTGTGGGCCCTCGTGGCGTTGCTTGGGGGGATATTGGCGGTGGCTTTGCCACTACTGAACAATTACGGGATTCTTGCCGGGATCTTCTTGACTAATTGCAACGGCCTCACTTTTATTGTCGCATTTTGCTGGTGCCAGGCCACGGCTGCTGGCTACACCAAGCGACTAGTGCGGACTATTGTATGGTCCAGCGCTTTTGGGGTGGTTAACTTGTTCGCGCCCCAGATCTGGAGAGCCAAAGATGCACCGCGGTACTATTTGGCGTGGGGCATACAGATCGTTGGCTCGTGGTTCTTGGCACCGTTGATCTTGCAGGTGATTAGGTACATTTTGAGTCGACGTAATAAAGAAAGAAAGCAGCTTGTTCAGGATATATTGGAAGGTAAAGTGGAAGATGAAAACGGATACGTTACCAAAGTGGATGAGAACGGAGTGGCCAAGAGAGTAAAGGTGGATGTGTCAATGCTTGATTTGACCGATTTGGAGAACAAGAAGTTTATCTATCCATTGTGAGAATGCTTCAGTGAGCCCGTGGTCTATACAAAATGCTAATAATAATAATAATAATAATAATAATAATAATAATAATAATAATAATAATAATAATAATAATAATAATAATAATAATAATAATAATAATAATAATAATAATATACGTATATTTCTCAAACTCCGGCCGGCCTATAAAGGCTGCGGTTTATACAAGTATCGACAATACAAATAGTTGTTTTCGAATCTAAAAGCCCCTCTGGACCAGTCATCACGCATAGCTTTCCGGCAATGCTGCCTCGTACAAGTACTTTCCCAACGTAATTATGTCCCATACCGGCAACCCACCCACCGCTTCACTAATCTTCTTCTTATACGGAGGAATGTTTGTGCACTCCAACACAATTCCCAGCACCCCCTCGTTTTCCCTGACGAGTCTCTGGGCGGCATCCACTACTTCGTTTTCAATTGCATTGTAGTCAAATGGCTCATTGTGACGCAAAATTCGCTGGAAAGCACCGTTGGGAGTGACACCAACTATTGGTGTCTGGTTGTTGTCAATAAGGTCTGCGGATACGCCCACGGCGACAAGATGCTCGCGGCCCAAATTGGCAGCATCGAATGTTATAATCCCGATTTTCTTTTTGGGAGCCTCTGTGCTACCAGCAGCAGCAGCTGGAGCAGCAGCAGCGGAGGCGCCTGGCGTTGTAGCAAAGGCAATAGGCACCTGAAGCAATGCTGAAGTGCCTACGGGAACTGACAACTTGCTTTGCAAGATCGGATGCAAAGTAGCCAAGAAGCCGCACAGTGTAATTATGGCGATTGCGCCTTCTTCGACAAGCTGCTGAGCCGCCGCAAGCCAACTGTCGATGAAATGCTGCGAGTAGTTTCTGGAAGACTTGACCACTTCGTCGCTGTCAGTAGCGGTGACGATTTTGATCTTGACGGGGATGTTGTGTTTTTGCCATGTTGCCAAGTTTCCCACATCGCCAGGAGGGCGGTGGAAAGTGGTGTTGACCTGGAGGATCCCAAGGAAAGGCTTGCTGTCTGCCATTTTGCCTAGTGGTGGAGCTTCAGCTGTTGGGCACAAGATGTTTAGTAACAGTGCTGTTTGGGCTCCCCGGGGAAGGGATGCGCTTTATATTGTGGGAGGAGCTGTAAAAGCAGCAGTCACGAGAAACAACATCATGGGTATGGTATGGTATGGCATGGCGGCGCATATTAGATTACCAAAGAGGATCAATTGATCGGGGGGATAATGTTGTGCAATGTTGGCAGAATGAACCACCACCACCACCACCAACCATCCTGAAGAAGAGTTGCCGAGGGAGCTTTGCTTAGCTGCGTGCGGGAAGTAGTACCATAAAGGCGTATCAATGATTTGGGGCTGATTGATGCTGTTGAGTACTTGCGAGTTTATGGTGCTAGCAGTTGCTGCGGCACTCACTACACCAGAGAGTGTTATCCTCGGACAGAGTTTACGATGAGCTGTTTGTCTGGATGGCACTTGCTGCTCTTTGTGGAGAAGAGTGCCGTTGGCCATGTTGGTTTCTCTCTCTCTATTGTGGACAAGTACGCTGGTCTGGGCTACACACTATATAGTACTAACTCCTATTCACATCACCAGGTATACCAGGTCTATAAGCACACCGCAGGCCAATTGGCACTGATATCGAGCGGCAATGGGTCCGGCAGTAGAGTCAATTAGCAGGCAACCTGCTGATTGGCCAGTGCAGCCAGCGCCAGCTGTTTCATGAGTGCACACACTCGCTCACTCTCGCTCACGGCGATCAATTTTGATTCGCGCATTAAAAATTTTTCCAGTGCGCTGCTAAAATGTAGTTGTAGCACTATTTAGTGGAAGTAGTGTAGCACTAAAGTGAAATACCGCCTGCTGTAAATTGTATTCTAGCACTTACACAACACAGCCGGTGTTAGTGCTCGCTGGCTGTTCTCCTTAGCGTGGCTGAATGCTGTTCTTTCACTCTCACTCTCTCTCTCTCTCTCTCTCTCTTTTGATTTACTTACTCTCAGTGCTGTCTTCCTGTCTTGTGTACTGCTGTCACTTTTCCTGTCACTCACTTTCCAGAGTAAGTAAGCACTTGCACTGCAAACACCAGTTGTAGCAACTGTACCACTCATATATACCTACTACTCAAAGCACCAGCACACCATTAAGACCACCCTCCTTGTAACTCACTCTCAGCCTCTCGGCCACGTCCGCCCCGCCAACTAACTCGCTCAATCACTCTTCCAGTGCCCGCCGCTCTGTTTCTGTTTCTGTTTCTGTCTCTCCACCGCGTAAATCTTTTTGTCCTCCAAACTTTTTTCACTTGGCTGCACTACTCAAAAATCTTTTGATCTCTGTTCTTTTTCCTCACATCTTCTTCTTCTTCTTCTTCTCTACTCTACACACCAATTGCTACTCAACAAAGCACTCTCTTTTAACAGTCTCGTCCGCAATGACTGTAGACTCGCCCTCTGCCTTCAAAAGCTATCTTTCCTTGGCCGTTCCCATCGACTACCACGACGCCCTCCACAACCGCTTCGACCTCGAGCTCTCTGCCTACTCCCAGACTAACTACCTCTCCAAGCTCCTCGTTGCCAATGGCTTGCACCAGGACCAGGCTGAGGCTGACAGGGCCCTCCACAACCAGCTTCGCAACAAAGAAATCGCCCGCATCAACAGACTCAAAAACTACTATTTCAACAAGTTGAACATTAATAGCTCCAACAACGATGTCAAAGCATACATGGAGCACCAGCGCATCTGGCAGCCTTTAGTCAGTTTGGCGCCTTTTGAGAAAATCATCAGCAATGTCAATATCCACGGGCCGTCAGCAATTATGGAACCAGATAGTTTTGCCAATGACTTCAATAACGAGTTTGGTGACTCGGATAGTACAGAAGCGCTTAGTGCCGACGACCCCTTACAACCACCAAGTATCCCCCCACCAATGCCACCAAAGTACAAAAACTTTGACCTCAACAACATTCGGCCAAAACCATCATTCACAGCAGGTGCCAATAACCTCAATGGGAATGGCTCCAAAAGCTCCACCGGTAATGCCGTTGCTGATGCCATCTTTGACATCAACAATCCTGCAACCCAGCGTCAGCACAAAGAGTACAACCGGCTTACTCGCGAAGAATTCAAAAACAACTTTATCAGCTTCACTTACTGTCCAACCGTTTATGGCAAGAAAAAGCTCCCAACCTTACTACACCATGCTTCAGTAGCCCTTGAAGATCGTATTTTTACCCTTGGTGGTGTGCGCCTTGTGCTGGCCGATAATGGCAAACCATACGATATTTCCAATTTGAAAGTTAAAGGCCCGGAATTCCCTTTTCCTTTGAAAGATCAAATTTTCAATAATCCTGCGTTGGTGCCAAATCCAGACTTGTTTGTCTTGGATAACGAAACCAACATTTTGCAGAATCCAGTGTGTTCGGGAGATGTGCCGCCGCCATTGTGCTGTGCTAGTGCCACATTGCTTACTGATCGCTACATTTTCTACTACGGCGGATTTGAAGTGAGGACAAGATTGTCCAAAGTGGACAGCTCCATTGCCGAAACTGATAACATCTACATTGAAAGAGATTTTGCTGTTAATGGTCGCGGCTGGATCTTAGACACCGTGGGGTTCAAGTTCAAAGAAATCAATCTCCAACCTGATCCAAATGCATCCTTGAAAGTGCCAATCAAGCTAGAGCGGTTTGGCCATACCGCAGTGGCTTCGGAATTAATCATCATCTCCATGGTTAACAAGATCACTTCTCAATTGAATTTCCTTGACATTCAAACAGAATTGCCCAAGGGCCTTGCAGCCGCTGAGCACGGCCATGAAGGTAATGAATATAATATTGATATCAGCGGCGGCAACAACAACAACAGCAACAGCAACAACAGCACCGCCTCTGTGTTTGTTTTTGGGGGTTACAGTTACAATACTCAAACCAACAAATTTTCCTGTTCCAACTACCACTGGAAAATCGACTTGAAATTCGCTAATGACGGCACTAACAACATTTTGCAATTCGAAGACATTGCTCATTACAGTTGTTTACAATCTGTTAATGAAGGCCCAGCTCCTCGTGGGTTCCATGCAGCCTTGCTTGTCAATGATGAAATTCTCGCTACTAGTGAATCTATCGCTAGCAACTTGTCCAGCCGCACCAGCCGCACAAATTTGTCAAACTTATCTAACAATTCTTCCTCATTGAACACCGCTTACCAAACTAAAGGCCGCACCATGCTTGTGCAAGGTGGTACCAACCAAAGCACCATTTTTGGTGATTTGTGGAAATACTCTTTTGCTGCAAAGTCGTGGGAGCTTGTCAAAGTCTATTCCAACAAGTACACTAAAGACTGTGCACCAACTGGTCAATTGTTCGAGAGCCAATTGTACAAGGCCAATCATCAAATGGTGATGTTCGACAAGTACTTGCTTTTCACTGGCGGGTTTGGCCCAAGATTTGTACATGATGAATTGGTAGCCGCTAGAAGAAAACATGGAAACTTCAGTGCTCAAGAAGATCTCAATGGCGATGACCCTAGCAATGCCAATGGCTTTGGCAATAGTAGCAGCTTACCCGATGCCCAGGATACCGCTGAAGAACTTGTGCAAAATATGCATCGCTCTTATCAAAGATTGATTTTGTTGGACACGCAAACCAACACTTGGATCTTTGCCAAAGTGAGTCACAACATGGGTGCATATCTCGATTTTGAGGACATTTTTTTCCCTGAGAAACCTAGCAAAGCAGTGAGTAGCGGAGCCGCTGGAATCCAGGAAATTAAAAGAGCAGTGGAAAGAGGCAATGAGCTGCAATTGAGAAAAATCATGAAAAGTGAGGGGATTTTCGTTGACACCACTGACATCAGCGCCAATGCTGATGACAACGCCGCTGCTACTAACACTAACCATCCTACTGCTGACAAAATCCAAATGATTCAAAAATTACTTTTTGCTGTCCGTACTAACGGCCTTTTTACCGGTCATATGAATTTGCTCGGTAGCACTGCATGTTTTGCCAATGGTAAAGTGTGCACCGTTGGCGGGATTTTGCTTTGTGATTATAAAGAAAGACACCGGATCGAAAAAGCTAAGTTGAGTGATTCATTGAGCCAGCGTAAGAGTAATAGCACTGGCACTACTAAAAATTCTAACCAAGTTTCTGAAAAAGGACAGGAAGAAGTGCCGGTGGTTGAATTGTTGAAAGTGGGATTCCCATTGGGCACAGTGGTTAACCTTGAGATGCCGATTTTTGCTCAAGGGTTTGCTACTAAGCATGTCAATGAGCAAAAATTCTTGCTTACAAAGCGTTGAAGATTTGTTGAAACATATCTGAGGGTGTTGCTAGCCCTTGAGTTTGCTTGTATTTCAATGGAAACGCACTCGTATTTTCAATCTCATTATTCGGCTTTTGCTGTTAATTTTTTTTTTTTTTTATTTTATTTTATTCTATTTTTTTTTTATTTGTGCTATTCTGTTACTTTGCTTTGTTTTTGTTTGCTCATTTTTCAGCTTTTTTCAGCTTTTTTCAGCTTTTTTTTCTTTTTATCTTTCGCTCTTGTTCAAAGTTTTCTACTTTTTGTTTTTATTTTTTTACAGTTCTTCCCTTTATTGCTTGTTTTACCCATTCACAATACCATGACGTTGTTTGAGCCCTTTTTTTTTTTTTTTTTGTTTTTAGTGTTTTATGTATTATCTTGTCACCCCCCGTAGAGTTGAGTTTTATTGCCAAGGTTCATCTCTACCCGCATTCTGGTGGCGCTAACAATCATCTTCAACCGCTCTCAACTCAACGGTTCACTACTCAGCATTCTCGCCATCCACAGCTTCCGCTCACCGTTGCTACAGGATTGGGTCCAGCTTATGGGATACGGATACCAAACAAGCAAGAAACAAGAAAATGTGCACACCATAATGAACCAAAAAACGTAATCCATAAGCAAAGTGACACAAAAAAGTGTCAAAAAAAAGAAAAAATGATTTCGCCCAGGATCGAACTGGGGACGTTCTGCGTGTTAAGCAGATGCCATAACCAACTAGACCACGAAACCAATTTATGTATTGTGTAACAAATAAATTCCAGATATCCCCTTGATAAAGATAGCTCCTATGTAAATGTTGTCAAGATCCATTGTCTCCGGTCCAGAATGTGTTGAAAATGGTCGGTTATTTCCCTGGTTGTGAAAATTTCTGTTGTTAAAGTGTGGTTTGTTAAAACGGTTATTGTTGTAACTTTTTGCGTATCTGTTAGTGTGGTTGGAAAACCCAGCACCATACGATGGTTTAGAATTGTTAAATTTCTTGTGGTGTTTATTGAAATTTGATTGTCCATGCATAACAGGTTGCATAGTGGCAGCGATACGGGTTGCCGATGTTTGAACCCAATCGAGAGAGACGGGAAGATGTTGTTGGAGAAAGAGTCTCTCATGATGCTAACATGAACTCTAAGGTTCTCGTTTAAACCATTGATAAAGAAATCCATTAAAGTGGATTCACCAGTGTCATAGGCTGAAGCCAAATAGTTAAACTTAGTAATATAGTCTTCGATAGAACCAGATTGTCTTAAAGAAGAAAGTTGTTTGTTTAAGGAAGCGGTGTTATATGATTGTCCAAAACGTTCTGAAAAAATTGGAGTCAGAGTTTCTCCCCTAGCACCAAAGGCGCTACCAATTGTAAGAGAAGGGGTTGCCGGATCTGAATTAAGACGTGAGAAGGTTTCAGGATTCATAGTTAGTTTCTAGGATCGACTAGGAAGAGAGATAAGGCTCAAGATAAAGTAAAGGAGATAAGTATATTGTAATAAAAGGAAGATGACTTCGCTTCCTGTTATCTATACAGAATACATAATAATAATAAAGACGAACTTAGCTCCTTATATAGTTATTGTTAGGAGCTTGTTACCTAGGAGCTATCGTTACCTAAGAGCTACCATTACCTAAGAGCTACCATTACCTAGGAGCTATCGTTACCTAAGAGCTACCATTACCTAAGAGCTACCGTTACCTAAGAGCTACCATTACCTAAGAGCTATCTGGAACTGAGTCGTTACATATAGTTTTCAGAAAACACGTGTATTCTAACAAAAGGATATATTTATTTAGGTATATAACTCCAAACATAATCAACAATATTGTCAGAATTATACCAATCAACATCTTTCATACCGCTCATTAGGTATACTTTCCTTTTTTGGTAAACTGCTTTTTACGGCCGAGAACATTTGGACGCAGGCATAATTACTAAGGTGAACAACATCAAAGATGTGATGGAAAAATTTTCATCACATGAGCATTATGGGTGAGGAATAAAATTACTATATATAGTTTGGAGAACAGAATGCTTTTGTTTAGTGATATAGTTTATAATAAAAGGAAGGAAAATAAGTCCAATTTCATTACTCAACTAAGTTTCATTACGTAGCTAAGATCTCAGTAAGTAGCTACCCTTCGCTGCTAGAGGAAAGACTAATCTAACCAGTGCTTCTCAGAGGAGGCAACCTCAGGTAAAAGTAGCAGATCTAGTCACTATACTCCGACACGTTTTTGAGGGCTAACCCTTTCAGTAAGTTGCATGGCTTTTAAAGTTGCTACCTATGCAGAGTTTTGTGCAGATAGTGCTGGTTGAAGAAGCGCTGTTGCTTCTTTCTGGTTAATTGGTTTTTCTTTTTTTATGGTATTACTCTGAGAGCTGAGAGCCGAAACGAAATGGAAGATATTTATCTAATAATTGGAGTAAAGCACTCCACTTTTGATCCTTACATGTAGCTTGATACTTGATATGTTGTTTTATTCTAAATTGAATGGATTGAGAAATACTGAAAAAATTTTAAAAATCTATTTGGATAAAAAGGAGCTTTATTTAGCAGCCCAAATTAGAAAAAAAAAAAAAAATAAAATAAAATAAAAAAAGGAGATGAATAAGATTAAATTTGCTGCTTTTAAAGCATGAAAGCTAAAATAACAAAAATTCCAGCAATACCACTAAAAGCATCACCGGTTCTCTTCAAAAATAACGGGCCAGCAGCTGCGTTTTCGGTTTGAATGATGAGTGGACTACTATTTGTCGTTTGAAGATCGAAACCAGTAGTAGCATTTTGCAGAACAGACACCACTGTTTCAGATTCAGAAACTGCCGGTGGTTGGGTAGTACCAACTTCACTAGTCTCAGTGATTTTAGAAGCACTTGTTTCTTCCTCTGGGACGGCAGTGGTTGAAGAGAATTGCAAAGTGGTGGTAGAGTCGGTACCAGCAGCAGGGCTCGATAAGGAAGTACTTGGTGGTTCTGAAGTTTCGTTTTCTGAGGTACCTGCAACTAAAGTAGTCGTGGCCTCTGATAAGCTTGAGGATGTGGTTACCAAAGTGTCACCAGCCGTATTTTCTGTAGTAGCTGACTCTTTCGATGAAACACTTGGGGAATCATTAATTGTAACCGTATTAATTTTAGTAGTAGAGCTAGTAGAGATCGAGCTGCTTTTTAATGTCTCAACAGAGGAAGTAACCGACGATGGTAGGGTAGAAGGTGCTTCACTATGAGTCACAACTGTAGTATGAGTATAAGTTAATGGACAATAGGTGGTATACGAAGTAGCAACGCTATTTGAAGTGACAGTGATAATAGTTACTCCTGTAGTGATTTCTTTGGTGGATGATCCGGAAGTGCAGCCATTGTTATCATTGTTAGTGTTGTCGCAGCTGACTATGGTACTGATGATGGTGCTTGGAGCAGTGCTTAGGAAAGTTGAAGTGATTACCAAAGAAGAGGAGACAGAAGTTGTGTACTCCACTCCTTCTGAAGAGGAAGAGGGAGCAGAAGTGGATGATGGTTGCAAGACAGAAGAGCCAGAGGTAGCTGTGGTAGTGCCAGGCAGAGAAAATGCTGAGGAAGGGCTTGGAGTAGGGCTACTGGAAGAAGAACCACTTTCTGTTTCACTGGTTCCTAATACTTCAGTTGAAGGGGTGGTACTAGGAGAAGTAGTTGAAGTTGAAGGAACTTCAATTGACGATGTTTCTTTAGAAGACGAAGAAAAAGACGAAGAAAAAGACGAAGAGTCCAAAGTTGTCCCAAGGGTATGTGATTCGGTAGAGATAGTTGATTTTATTGAACTTTCTGTCGAGTGAGTGGTGGTGGAGGTGGTCTCAACGCTGGAAGCAGTGCCTTCAGAAATAGCAGAGGAGGAAGAGGAGGAGGATGGTGAAGAAGAAGAAGAAGAAGAAGAAGAAGAAGAAGAAGAAGAAGAAGAAGAAGAAGAAGAAGAAGAAAGAGAAGAAGCACTACTTTGAGAAGTTACTGGTGACTGGGTTTGTGATAACTCTGGAGTGGTAGTGGCGGAACTACTCTCAATAGTGGTAGAGACTGGAGTGTTTTCAGTTGAAGTGGATGTTGATGACAATATTGTAATTGCTGAAGATTTGCTTGCTTCAGAGGCCGGGGTAGAAGAAGACTCTGAAGAAAAATATTGTGAAGAGGCAATAATTTCAGAAGAGGAGGTCTCTGTAGTGGATGCAGATGATTCAGAAGAAGAAGAAGAAAAAGAAGAAGACTCCAATGAAACGCCAGTTGTTGGAACAGCAGGACTAGTACTGGCTTTAACAGTAGAAGATGGAGTTTCTGTAAGTGGACAAAAAGTTGTGTACTCGGTAGATACCCCATGGCTAGTTACTGTGATGATAGTAACACCAGTTTCAATAGCAGAAGTTGAACAAACATTATCAGAACAACGGGTAGTAGTTAAAGTCGTGGTTCTTTCATTAGTAGTGTACACTGTTGAACTTATTTCTAATGTGCTGTTTAGCAAAGAAGTTGAAGAAATAATACCGCTGGACTGCGCTGTGGTAGGAAGTGCTGGGGTGGACGTGTTTTGACTTGTTGCAGGGTTCAAAGAAGTGGTGGAATTCACATCGGTAGATGGCAAAGAAGAAGCAATAAAAGTAGAAGAGCTAATGCTTTCTGGATAGGAAACACTTGAGGTTTCTGATACATGAACTTGGGAGGAGCTTTCCAGGATAATGACCTCCGAGGCAGAAGTATCAGAAGCTGTGATATTTTCGCTTGCAGAAGAGGTGGAGGTAATCAGCTCCAGAGACACCTCAGACCCAACATTGCTAGTAGATGACACAGAGGAACTTTCAGTTGAAGATGGTGTGGAAGTTATTTCCAGATCAGTAGCAGAAGTAGCCAAAACCAGTGACAGGGCAACAGATTCAGATGACGTTGTCTCTGAGGTCAATGGGCAATACGTAGTGTAAGTAGTTGTCGTTTGATCTCTGGTAACTGTGATAACGGTAACACCAGTTTCAACATGAGTAGTACTGCAGCCCTGATCCCCACAGTCAGTAACGATAACGGTTGCAGTCACTTGAACATTTTTTGTTGTATACGAGTAAATATTTGCATGCAAATTGTTCTCAGCATCTGTTGATAAAGAGCTGGTTGGCCTGGTTAAGTTGAGATAATCCGCATTAGCGTTTGCAAAGAAAAATAACAAGAAAAAAAGATTGAAAATAGTCATTCTGTACGAAGGCTTCAAGACGAACAAGCAGAATTATGTTGATGGTTTTTTTTTAAAGAAAAAAATATAGGTTTTTGTTGCTTCAAATGGTGAGACAACTCAACCACCTTTATATACATATTCCAAAGTCTATATTTGGACCAGAGTCTGCCATGATGAAGCCATGTTCAGTAATTTCAAATGCATTTCAGGAAAACGACTTGCCTAATTCTAAAAATAGCAGCAACACTAAAAATACCAAGAACTGGAAGAGAGATATGAGTCCTTCGTTTTAGCTCGGCCATGAGCTAGTGTCAGACTGTCGAGCAGTTGAGTGCCAAAATGATATGTCATGTTGAGAATTGTCCTTAATTTTGAAACAGTGCATTAACGCCTGTTGTTGAGGTACATGTCAAGCGGGAATACCCGGCCTCAATAACACAGTTTTTTTATGTTGATTTTTTTTAAGCATCTCGCGTTCCGTGCTAATTCTCTATTGGAGCAACAAGTAAACTAAAAAGGCGCTGCTTCATGTCTGTATCAAATACATCTCTAACCACTCCATTGGTCAAGCTATAGTTTGTTCTCTTTAGCATTCTCAATTTCAGTATGAGTAATCAGAATAAGGGTGGCAAGATTGTGTACATTGGGGGCATTCCCTTTGATTTTACCGAATTTGATGTTTTGAATATTGCAAACACCGTTGGAACGGTTCTCAGCTTAAAATTGATCTTTGATCAGTTGACAGGGAAAAGTAAAGGTTATGCGTTTGTGCAGTACGCTGATGAAGAAACGGCAGCTTCGGCAGTTAGAAATTTGAATAATTTTGCGGTTGGGAATCGACACTTGAAGTGTGGTTTTAGCTCTGGATCTACAATTAGTGGTAATGTTACCGTGATAAATCCAGACGGGACAATCAAGACGGTGGATGATAATCATAATAATAACAACAACAGTGGTGGTGGCGGTGGTGGCAATATAGGAAACAACAACTATAATAATGGCCCAGGCGGCGGGCAGAATAATAACAAAAATCAAATAAGGAAGAAGAGACGTTTGAATAGTGGGATTCCGCCTTTACCGCCAGGTATCAATGTTGCTGATAAAAGTGCAGTTTTTAACTTGATATCTTCAACCTTGGAATCTTTGGACCAGATAACGTTGCTTACTTGTTTGACAGATGCTAAAGAAATGGCACTACGAAACCCAGAGCTAATGGTCGAGCTTTTAGATCAATGTCCACAACTTTCTTCATCATTGGTTGAAATACTTCTTTTGTTCCAATTGAAGAGTCCTGATGATGTCAGTAAAATACTTTCAGCAGAAGCAATAGCGCAAAGTTCTGCTGCGCCAGTAACCGATTCCAATAATAACAGCGGTGAACAAGCTGCTCAAGCAGTACCACCTCAACAACAGCAACCAGAACAGCAGCAGCAGTCACAACCAGAGACACAAGCACAACCTCAACCCCAACAGCAACAGCAACAGCAACCAGCAGCAGCTTCTACATCATCCGAAGCCAGTGACGTTGGTGTTGATGCCGAACAGCTAGCAGCTATCAAACAAGTGATTCAATTGAGTCCAGAACAGATTGCGTTATTGCCCGATGACCAAAAGGCAGCGATTATTCAAATTCAGGAAAACTACAAGAGTGGCATTTATGGGACGCTATAGGTTCTAACTTTATTTTTATTCGCTAAAATTATGTGTTTTTGTATATTTAGGTTTGTGAGGTGTGTGCTGTTTGGTTTATTGATGCTAAAAAATGTAGTTAATAGTTATTAAAAGTAATCGTTGTAATACCGGTGATGATTTTTCACGACGTTGAATAAATGATTTGAGATGAACGTTTGAGCATAGTCGATGTATCTGATTTAATTGTAGAACAATATATATATATATGCGACTAATAGTAAATGCGTTGGTAGAATACCGGAATCAGAGCTATAAACCTTTTGACGTAATTAAGTATGGTTATATGTGTTTATATGGACCTAGGCAGATGTGAATATGAAATCCACAAAAACACTATTTCCCAAAAGTATTTTTCGATGAAGACAAATTAATCTTCCGCTGTACATCTGCTTCAACATCCAAAGAGGCCAACCTCTGATTTTGATGAGCCAACGAGATATATATTCTTTTAAAATCCACAGGCTGATCTTCATTCTTAGTCTTAAAGTCTGTGTATTTAGAAAGATCTATTGCGTCAAGTTTTGGTATCTGAATTTGTTGTTTTGACAGATTATATATCTCATCATGATGTTTTTTTTCTAATTCTCTAATATCATGCAATATTATGGAGTCTGTTTGCTGTAAAGTGCTCGTTGCTGTCTTAATATCGCCGTATTTTTCTTTAACTGATGGATGGATCTGTTTGAGCTCCATATTCTTGACCTCATCTATAACTAGCTGTTTGGCTTGATTATAGCTCTGTTGGTCCACATCATTTAGCTCATCGTAAGTATCTAGAAGAGATGAAATGTTAGTATAGGAAGCGTGAATAAACAAAGCACGAGCAGCAGTCCCAAAATGTAAAAAACACATACAGCCTAGTTGTTCTAAAGAAACGTAGTCAATCATTTTTTTTCTTCTTGTACGCGCTGCTTTTTGTGAGTATTCTGGCGGACTAAAAAAGACAAAAAGATAAAAAGATAAAATGGTAAAATGATATAACTGATAGACACTGCTCATCTTCCGAGTATTTCTGTATGGGTGATTACATTTTTTTCTATCGCGCGCTTACGCTATCACTTATATAAGCAGAAATTTCATTTCCGTGAAAAATGACCGAAAACCCAAAAAAATCAGAAAAACGAAAAATTTTTGTCAATAAAGGACAATAAGCTAGGTGGGTCTGAAGTGATCGTTTCCAAATCAAGCAGAACCAGTCAAGTATTAAAAATTATAATGTTTGTTAGAACCCAGTCAAGTGCCAAGGCACTTAGTGGCGCTTCCAGACTTTCATCGCGCCAATTATTCCACTCCATAGCCGCGTTGCAACAACAAGAGGCAGCAGCAGCAGTAGCAGAAAACGCTAGTCAAAGAAATCCAGCAGAAGTATATCAGGAATCATACAAAGAATTAACCAATGCCTTGAACTTTTATAAGACTAAAAAGGGGTTAAGGGAGTTGATTTATAAACCAAAAAATGCTCACAAGTTGCTTTCTATGGAGTTGTACGATGAAGAAGCTGGCGTCAGATTAACTCCTCAAAGATTTGACGGATCCATCAAAAAGAGTGCATTCAATAAAGTAGTGCTAAACAGTAGTTCTTACGAAGAGTTGCAGAAGGCTGAAAAACTTTTACTTGAATTGGCCAAATATAACAAATTACCAAAAAAAGAACATTATTTGGTGGAAGAACATTTTGTTAACTTGTTGATTGCTGGTGCTAAATTGAACAAACTTCCTCATGTTTTGACTTTTCTTTACTCTAATAATCTTGCTGTATTGAGATTCTTATCGTTTGAAGTTGTGGAAGTGATCCATGTGTTGAACAATATATTCAAAATTAATGCTAATGGGGTTGATTTGAGTGCTTTGAGTCTTAAAGAATTTATCGAGAAGTTGAATGTTCCAATAAAAAAGCTTAGACGTTATAAGCCAAAGAATATTGAAAACGCATTGTCTGTGGAACCAAGAGTGGGATTGACATACATTGCCTCCATTGTAAACTATATTAGCGCTAAACCAAAATCCAAGAATGCCGCTGAGGCTCGCATTGCTGAATTGTTAAAACTTGTCCAGCTTGAAAAATTGACAGTGCCTGACATCTCCAAAAATTTGGCATCTTACGTTACTGAAAGTGGAATTAAATTGCAACAATTGTTATCTCTTAATGCTAGACATCAAATCGATTACTTGATCTTCAAAGCAATTCACGAACAGTTTACAAAACTTGCTGAAGTAGAAACTTTTAAGAATGAAGCTACCGCTGTGTTGTCCAAAATTACCCCATTTGTTAGTGATTTTGAACAAACTGTCAAATTGACTGGGAAACAGAACTTTTACGAAAAAGTGAGCCAGGAGTCTAAATTTGGTAAGCCAAATGTGGAAAAAGAGGAGGTGGCAGCAGAAGAAGGAGCAAAGGAAGAGAAATGAGCTATTTAGAGTTAATGCCTTAGCCTATATATTTTACACCAACTTTTGTACATAAATGTCAAATATCTTTATTCTCATGAGTTAACTATATTGTGCTGTAATGCTAATTTTTGCTATAATATTCACTATGTGCGTGCGCACGTGCATAAATATTTTATTTTGGAAAAATCAAAAATTTTCAATTTTTTTTATTTTTTCTGCAATAATCAGTGACGAATAACAGAGAGTGAGTGCGAAGTGAAGAAGAGGAGAACAGAAAATATATTGAACAAACGCATATTACGAAAACCCGCCTATTAATAAAATCACAAAGAAAAGATGTTCAGATCAACAATAAAGACAGCTTGTTCCAAGAGATTCCAGTCGACTTTAAACTTGCAGAGCGAGTTGCAAAGAATTCAAAAAGCCAAGTACTTGAAAGACACCAATACCAAGGAAATATTTCCAGCTACCGCAAAACCCTCCGCTAGCATTTTCCCAAAAATAGAGTCTATCGATCCATCCAAGGATTTACAGACGAAACCGTTCAACAATACTGTGTTGGGAAGTTATTACATATCAAAAACTACTACTGGAAGATTGCCAGTGTACTCTGAAATACGCAGAGGTCAAGTCCGTGAAACTGTGATTAGAAGAATAGAAGGGGACGTGGTTCTTTTGAAGAAAGATTTGCTCAAAGCTTTGCCAGTGTTACATGAAGATGAAGTAAAGGTTCTCCAGGAGAGTAAGAAGATAGTGATCAGAGGTGATTATGTTGGTGCTGTGCGTAATGTGTTGAGAAAGGTTCTTTAAGGAAATTTTGTGGTGGAATGCTCAAAGACTTATTTTTCCATAGTTTATTATTGTACATAGCATAAAAGATTCATTTTGCTTTTTCTAGAAGTTATATTAAGAGGTTTTTATTCTTATTACTTGCAGAAGAGACTCTTAAAGCGTTACAGTTGCAATTGTCGTAGTAATTAACAGGAAAGAAAGAAAGACAGAAAGAAAGAACGAAAGAAAGGGGAAAAAAAATAAAATTAAATGGTTAAAACTAAACGTAAACTCATATGGACATGAACGATAACAAAAATGACGATAAATCAAGGATAAGCAAAACTATATAAATGTTAGACAGCCCATTCGATAGGATTCTTGAAAATACGTTCCAACTTGGCCTCCTCACTTCCTTCTTCCGGACTATGATTATATATCCAACTAACATTAGCAGGCAAAGACATCAAAATTGATTCAATTCTTGAACCAGGAGTTTGCAAGCCAAACTTGGTACCTCTGTCGTAAACAAGATTAAATTCAACATATCTACCTCTTCTAACATATTGCCATTGCTTTTGCTTTTCAGTGTATGGCAAGTCTTTTCTTCTGCTAACAATTGTAGTGTAAGAGTGGATCCAAGCATCAAATAAGGATTCAACAATGTTTAAGACCTCATTTGGATCTTTGGTATCAAAATCGTCAAAGAAAATACCACCAACCCCTCTATTTTCATTTCTGTGAGGAATCCAGAAATACTTGTCGCACCATTGTTTCCATTCTGGGTATAATTTGGTGTCAAATTTGTCCAAAGTGTCCTTGTGAGTTTGATGAAACAATTTTGCATCCTCTTCATACAAATAATATGGTGTCAAATCAGCACCACCGCCAAACCACCAAGTTTGAGGGGTTCCATCTGGGTTCCACGTTTCAAAGTATCTATAATTAAGATGAGTGGTTGGAACATGAGGATTAAGTGGATGAATAACCATTGATAATCCACAAGCAAAAAACTTTACCCCTTCTTGACCTTGGCTTGGATTTTCCAAGTTTTTGTGATTGGCTCTCATTGATTCGATGGCTTTTGGAGGCAAGCTACCGTAAACAACAGAAATGTTAACGCCACCTTTTTCAAAAGTTTTACCATTTTCAATGACCGAGGATAATCCACCACCGCCATTGTTTGGTCTTTCCCAGGAATCAAATTTGAATCTGTAACCGTCATCGAGGCTCTCCAAGCTTTCAATGATTTGCTTTTGCTTGCGACGGACTAAAGCTTCCATCTTCTCACGAATGGAAGCATTTTCAGGACTGAACTCGGAAGTAGACATGTTTAACAGTGTTTGAAAATAGATGATGGGCGTAATGGTTTAGAAGAATTTAAAGTGTTCTTCTATCAAAAAAGGGTAAATATTTCAAAGCCTAGAAAATTAAAAGGGCCGTGGTCGGAAGAGAAAAAAACAAGACAAAAAAAAAAAAAAGCAAAAAAGATAACCTATGTGCAATGATTTTATTTCTTTAAAAGAGTTAAGCAAGAGAGAAAAAAACAGCCATGAACAGAGTCGCTGACAGAATTATGTAGCTATATATATAATACAATGGTATAACCAGGCCACCAGGCAAAGAGAGGCCAGGCGAGGTTGTATATACGACATGAGCGATGAATTATTCACCAACAACAGCAGCATCATTAGCAGCGGCAGGTGTCTGATGATTGGGAAATGATGCCAGAATATGCAATATGCAGCAATAGGCAGCAATATACAGCAACAACAAGCAACAACATGCACCGATAGTATAGTAGACATGCAGCAGTAGCACCAGCCTCGCATAAGTGCATAGAAGCAAAAACCGTTTAACCGTTTGCCAGGTTACGCTGAGCAGTAGTTGATACCATACCAGAGATCTAGTTATGTTTTTATTCGGTTGAGTCAATCAAAATTTATTTCTCATCTTCGGCATCTTCGTCATCGAGCTCTCCGACCCCGTCTTCGCTATAGTCGGAAGGCTCAGTCTCTTCGAGGATATCAGCTTCATCGTCTGGCTGCGCGGTGTAGTACCCGCTCTTGTATCTTGCCACTTTCTCTTCTCTCAAGTTGTTGAAGATGATGAAGTTGAACCAAATTTCAATGCACCCATAGGTGCTGATCAAATTGTTGCCAACGAGAACATTGTCAGTGATATAACTATAGCCGGTCAATGCAAAGAAGAACACGAGTCTTAAAGGCACAAGGTTTTCAAAGTAAGTGAAATACAACTCCTTGTTGTCAATTCTCGGTCTTGCATTTTCGTTTTCTTGCACATCGCTGAGGTTGTTGGCGTCAAGAATTGGTGGTTTGGAAAAAAGACTGGAGATAGAAAAGATGGCAATAAGGTCGGAGAGGGCATTGAGGATCAAGAAAGTAGCAAGAAGACCCAATATTGGCTCGTTCTTGGACTCACTGAGAGTATCGACTACCACATTGTTGAAGATCTGGGCAAACATCAACACATAGGTGTTAAAGATCACCGTCTCGGGGCTTTTGATAAGGAAGAAGGCCACTGTCAACAAGAAGGCACAGCGCCAGTAGGATAAGGAAACGGAACTCACAAACGCCATGCTGTATATTGAGTAATTTCAAGTAGATGTTGTCGAATTGGCAGGTATTGTGTCAGGTTGCCTCTTTCTTTCTTTCTTTCTTTCTTTCTGGTCTTCTGTTTCCAGTCTCTTCACTGTGCTCTCGAACAGTAAGCGCCCTCAGCAAACAGCGGCAGCCAAACTGGTGTAAACACGCACGGGTAACCTTTTAGTCGCCGGTTTTCCACAAAATTTTGGTCTGGGCGGTTGTCGAGTTTTTTTATTATTTTCCTGCCCTCCACCAGCTAAAGCCAATTCAACGCTGCTGTTTTCTTCTTTAGAAAGAGTCGTTCTCCTCTGAATATTAATACCACAACCACAGCGCCTGCTCTTAATCCATCCTAGAGGTAAGCATTGCCCACTCTGTTGCGCTGCTACTGCTTCTGCCACATCAATCTATCACTAGATTACTCAGGTCTCTCAATTTGCTCTGCTGCAAACACCTTGTTTGCCTTGCTATTCCATCGCGGTCGTTAACACTAACACCTGTTCTATAGAAAGATTACTTTTTGCTTTTGACGAATTTTCTTTGTGTCTACGAAAAGATCATTCTCATATTATTTTCCCACAGGCAGCATCTGCAATAGCCGTTGTATATATCATTCCATCAAGCTACTGGTTATTGTTCTATTTATTATCTTCCTCTTGCGCTCTCGGGCCCCCTCATCATCCTCTTTCACCTGCTATTTGTGTATTATACTAATTTGTCGGTTTGTGCCCGACATCCTTAATGAACATTAAAAACCAAAAAATAAATAACAGCAACTGCGTTAATCGAAGATCTACTACTGAAAACCCTTCTCTTCCGGTATTGAACTATTCTCTCACATTATTACAAGCGGTAGCTGATCAGATTTCACTTTTTGCCACTTCCGCGACTAAAGATAACTTACACGCGACCTTCAAAAAAATCCACTACTTGTGTGACTCTTATCCACAACGCACTTACGATAACTATTTTGTCCAGCTATTCTTATATTCTGTTATCGCTTTTCAAAACAAGAGCTCCAAGCAATCACAATCACAATCGTCGTCGACTGCAATCCTTGATCTATTGGCTTTAGAGTTTGATCACATATCTTCACACCCAGAAAAAGCTCCTATTGTCAAAAGCGCTCTTGAGAAAGGCTTAGAAGTTTGCGAATCTCTTTCATTAGCATCCTTATTCAAAGAATTACATTGCGACATTTATCAACAGGTTTTAATTTCAACCTTTATTGAAAAATCTGACACATCCTCCGATTTACAAAAAGAGGCCAACTCTGTACTAGAATCTTCTGTTCCACAATTGATTGTTTTATTAAGAGATCCAGATTACACTGCTCATAATCTCAATCGCACAGAAAACCTTTCCTTATTCTTAACTCATTACTTCAATTCACAGTCTTTATCATTATCTCAGAAACTAATCATCGCAAATTACATTTACGATAGGTTCCGTTCAGAGAAAGAGGTTCCAGCATTGATTCAATCACAGATCTCCAAACTATTTTCACAATTGTCAAATATGTCCATTCAAAATATATTATCACAGTCCAATCCTGAACTAATCTCCCCTGATTACCTATCCAATATCATTTCTGTAATTCAGGAACAAGATAAAATTGATGAAGCCCTTGGGTTTATATATGCAGAAGTATTGATCCCAGGTTCACAAAAATCATCCAACAGTCCTAATAAGTTGCCAAACTTTATTGCACTCAACATCCAGGATGCATCGACGAAGGGTTATCAACTCAGATCTATTATCAGTTCAGCACTAAAGATTCAGCCAAATTGGGCAAATGTAATTTCTCACATGCATATAAATCTCAAAAAATATTTTGCGTCATTGCCAACAAAGGACTCTGTTAAATTACAACCAACTCTAGTGTCTCTCAACCAGCTTTTCATTTCATTCCCATCTGATGATGTGATCGACTTGTTTTTGCAACAGAACTTCGATCTAAATCTCAGTGTTCCTTTATTCTTTTTGATCCATAGATTTACCGTTGAGAATCAGTGTTATCAACTAAAAAATTTGACGCCGGTATTTATTAATACTCCATTTTTGCCTACCAATTTGGCAGCAAATTCGGGAAATACCGTTATGCGCTTCTTGAATATTACAAAGCTCTACCTTGATGTTGTTTGTGCTCCCGAAACAGAAATGTCAGCAGAGGTTGCTGAATTATTCAATGCTGACGTAAAACAGTTCTCCGAATGTTTTGTATTTGCAATATTAAATCTTAAAAGAACTCGTGGTACATTGGATTTGCTTGTGAATTTGTTATCAATTTGGTTGCAAGAACTGTCTCCTTTTTTACCTGCTGCTTTGAAAAAATTTTCGGAGGTTGATGCTAATGAGTTTTTCATATTTTTGTCACACTGCTTGACTATAAGAGATCCTAGAGCTCTTAAGCTTGTTCTTTATCTTCTCCAATTGAACATTTTGGAACCCGTTTTAAATAACTCAGCAAAATCACCTGTTAACTTCAGCATTTGGTTGAAATATGCAGCAAAGGCAATAGCTCAAGGTTGGAACAATTTTGTGCCAGTGATTCGCAACTACTTTAATGCTAATTTTCCAAAAAAAAATGAAGCTTTTGGTCTGCTACTTGTGTTTTTGATGGCTGAAGCGAAGGCCGAGTATGAATATTCACAGTCTGGCCAATTTGACGCTAACCATAAGTCTTTGAGTTTGGTCCTTGTCTACGAATTGTTGAAATTTATTGGTGAGCAAAAGCAAATTACCCCTCAGCAGGTGATTGAAGTAAGAGCCGTGCAGAAGCAGTGTTTGCTGGCATATCCAAGATTGATTAACTTTGGGTATGGTCACGATGAAGCTATTTTGGCTAACGCCGCAAACTCTACTGCTAACACTTTCCCAATGGCAGTGGAGCAACAAATGAAAGAATACTATCAAAGAATGTATAATAATACAATGGATATTACCGAAATTGTTAAAATGCTTCAAACTTTGAAGGACTCCAATAATCCTTACGATCAGGATGTGTTTGCTTGTATGATACACTCATTATTAGATGAATACAGATTTTTCAGAGAGTACCCAGTTGATGCTTTACAGAAAACATCCATTTTGTTTGGTTCTCTTATCCACTACCACCTAATTGATGGTGTTACATTGTCTCTTGCTTTGAGTTTTATCTTGGAATCTGCTCGCGAAACCCCAGAGTCCAATATGTTCAAATTTGCAGTACAAGCTTTGCTTTCTGCTAGACCTCGTTTACCAGAATTCCCAAGATATTGCAAAGCTTTGCATGATATTCCTGGGTTGAAGCTTCAACCAAAAATTTATCAAATTATTGAACTGACAGTGAATGGTGAGGTTGCTGATATTAAGAGCCAATCTCCAGCCGCTGTAAACTTCAAGCAACTTAATACACCAACAGACAAGAAAGTTGAGGAAACGCTATTCAAGTCCATAAATCCAGATATTGACTTTATCAGTAATACTGTCCAGGAAGACCCTCTGGAGGAAAATTCTGACAAAATTTTGTTTGTGGTCAACAATATTACTAACGAGAATCTTTCTGTGAGAATCAACACTATCAAGCAAGCCTTGTCAGAAAAGAACTTTGAGTGGTTTTCTAAATATATTGTGGCTTCAAGAGCTAAGCTGGAATTTAATAATCAAGATCTTTATTCTAGGTTGGTTGAAGCAATGAACTCGCCATTACTCGAGCAGCACATCTTATCAGTAACTTTACAGCAGATTTCTCATTTGATGAATCATAATAGCGAATCTGTCAATGAAAGGTCTCATTTGAAAAACTTGGGTTCATGGTTGGGAAAAATTACATTAGCAAGGGATAAACCAATATTGCGTAGCTATTTATCGTTCAAAGATTTACTTTTGGAAGGTTTTATATTAGACAAGATGATTCTCACGATCCCTTTTGTGTGCAAAGTTTTGCATGAAACCATTAAATCAAAAGTTTTTAGTCCACCAAATCCTTGGACATTAGGTATCTTGGGCTTGTTGATTGAACTTTATAAAACTGCAAACCTTAACTTGCAGTTGAGATTTGCTATTGAAGTTTTGCTAAACGAATTGCAATTGAAAATTGATGATATTGAGTCAACAGACTTATTGAAAGACAAAACCCGTGAACAGTTATCGCAGCTCGTTACAGTGCATTTGAAATCCGGCTTAGATAAGTTGAGTGCTCCTCATTTACCGAATGCATTGGAACATGTGGCAGATCCTCAAAGTGCTGCGATTTTGATTGCACAACAACAACAACAACAACAGCAACAGCAACAGCAACAGCTTCAAGCTCAGCTAAAATTGAGACAACAACAGCAGCAACTACAAAACCAAATTGCTGGTCAATTATCTCAAAACCAAATTGCTCAACCTGGCCAACATCTTCAGCCTCAAGCTCGTCAACAACAACAACAACAACAACAACAACAGCAGCAGCAGCAACAACAACAACAGCAACAACAGCAACAACAGCAACAAAATTCTATTCCAGCAAATATTAATGCCGCCGAATCTGCAAACAATTTGTCGATAATATTGGAAAATTTTGTCAACAATCTTTCTGGTAAAGCATTTTATCAATTGCATCCAAATCTCAAGAGAATTTCTCAATTGTCTTTTAACAAGGCTATTAGAGAGGTTTTGCCTCCAGCTGTTGATAGAGCGGTTAGCATTTCCGTTAATACCGCCCATACTTTGGTGTTGAAGGATTTTGCTTTGGAATCTGATGAAGTTAAGCTTAGAAGAAGTGCAGCAAATACTGTTAGAGGTGTTTCACAATATCTAGCAAAGGTCTTTTCTAGAGACTTGTTATTGAAACATATTAGTGATAATGTTTCCGCATCTTTAACTCAAGGTTTTATCCATTCCGACCCTGCTGTTATTGAACAAATGTTGATACAAGTGATCAATGACAACATTGAAGGTGCATGTCAGCTTATTGAAATTGCGGCAATGGAGAAAGCTACCCAAGAGATGGATGAAGCATTATATCCAGCTATAATATCTCGTCGCCAACATAAATTAGAAGCTCCAACCCAACCATATGTTTCACCTAGTATCAGCAAATACGCATTGTATTTGCCACAGCCTCTTGGATTAATGCCTAGTGGAGTTTCAGCTGAGCAAATGCAAGTATACGAAGAAATAGGGAGACTTACTTTGATAAATCAACAGTCTGCCACCGCACAGGCAAGAAGATCAACAAATGCTGATCAACAGGGCCAGTTTGTGCAAAATCCGGCTGCATTAGCGAATAGACAGATGCTTGCTGGTCAACATCAGCAGATTCCCCAGGCTACTGAAACCAATGCAGAGCTTGAACAAAATACCGCGCAGTCTGTGTTCGTTCAGTCAGTTACATACTTACAACAATTGCTTGAGGCATTATTGAAAGCATTGGCCGAAAGCCGTGATGCAAGATTGGGCGATCTTCCTGATGACCATCCAGTTAAGCAAGTATTAGCTCAAATTTTGAGCATCTGCTCGAAGAACCTCACAGCTATTGGTGATGAGATCTATGTCAAAGTTGCCCAATTTACAGTTAACGCATTGTTTACAACTGCAGATACCATTCTTTCATGTGAAACTTTGGTTTATCTTTTGAACAAGTTGTGTGAGCTCTCTCCTTCTACTGCTAAGGACGCTAGCTGGTGGTTAGTTCATGCAGAAGACGACAGAAAATTCAACTCGAAAATTATGAGTACTTTACTCAAAGTTGGATTGATTGCTCCATCCGACCTCGATTCATCTCTTTCAAAAGCAGTTTCCTCAAAAAATGATGCTACTATAAAGTTTGCATCTGAGTTGATTAGTGAAACATTGATTGGACCTGAAGCATTCTGTTTGAGAACTGATTTTGCTACTACAATTGACAAATTGAATAAGTTTATTAAGAGTGGTGGAATCAAGAATACTTCTGCTGAAAATTTACTTGAACAACTTGAAAAAACACAAGCTCCAATGTTAAAACCCGATGATAAAAATGAAGTTGCTTTGAGTGCTCAGATGGGTTATGTCTTTTTGGAATGGGTTAGATTATTGCAGCACAGTAACTTGAATGATAAATTGCCTTATGTTTTCGTTCATCAATTGGCGAAGAAAGGTGTTCTTACTAAGCCAGAATACATGTCAGTGTTTTTTAGAACTGCTACGGAGATTGCTGTTGCTTCCTTTTTGAAGGATGGTGTGTTTGGCAACAAAGACAAGAATAATGATGTTTTTATTGCTATTGATGCGTTGTCGAAGTTGATTATAAAGGTTGTTGTTTGTCAAAGTGATGATGCTAAAAGAAGGGTCACTTATCTTCGTCAAATTTTGACCATTATAACTTTGGTGTTTACTAAAGACCATGAAAATAATTCTGAAGGATTCAATGAAAGACCATACTATAGAATTTTTTCAACCCTTTTGAGTGAATGGTCTGACACTAGAATTAAGATTAATGATATTGCTGATACTAAAGAGAAAACTTCTTTGGCTGAGTTTGACAAATCCTTTTACCTTTTATTGGCTTCCTTTTTTAATATTTACCAGCCATTAGCTTATCCTGGATTTACATTTGCATGGGTAACTTTAATTTCACACCGCATGTTTTTGCCAAACATTATTGAGTTACCAAACAAGGAAGGCTGGAAGAAGCTTAGTTTGCTACTTGTTTCTGCTTTGAGATTTTGTGGTGCTAATATCAAAGGCAAAAATGTTCCACCTATTATCACAGTGATCTATAGAGGTTTGATGCGTGTTTTCTCATTGATCCAGCACGATTACCCAGAATTCTTTGTTGAATACCACTACCCATTATCTTATTCAATTCCTGCTGCTTTTATTCAACTCAAAAACATCGTTTTGTCTTCATTTCCAAAGACGGTGACTTTACCAGACTCTTTTACAAGTGGATTGAAGGTTGAAAAGCTTCCAGGTATTACTGATGCTCCACCATTTGCAATCAATCCAGGAAATGATTTGCTAAAGGCTGGTTTGAAGAAACCTGTTGACAATTACTTGCGCATTCCTAGTCATTCTGCATTCAAGTCTATTTTGAGTGGACTCAAGCTTGCTACGCCTGTTGACCAAGGTGGTATTGGATTTGATAAGACCACGGTTAATGTTAAATTGATTAATGCTTTAGTTCTTTATACGGGAATTAATGTTATTGAAGAGCGTCGTGACAATACCGCAGATTTTAATCCAAAGTCCTCTCAAGTTGCACTCCTCTCAAATCTTTTGCAAGATGAATCTGTCGAATTGCACTACCATGTGTTATCTGCTATTGTTAATCAACTCAGATATCCAAATGCTCATACACACTGGTTTAGTTGTGTAATTATCTACTTTTTCAGCTCCAGCTCATTATGGAACAACAAGAAAGCAGACGTGCAACAATTAATTGCTAGAGTGCTTTTGGAAAGAGTGATAGTTCATAGACCACATCCATGGGGAGTATGCATTACATTAATTGAATTATTGACCAACTCTGCTTATGGCTTTTTTGATCTACAATTTACAAAGGAAATTCCTGAACTTTATCACACTTTCAAAGTCTTACTGAAACATGTTGCTTCTCCTACCGTCACTAAAGATTAAGCGCTTCAACATGTACATTGAAAGATGTTATTTTATGCCGCTATGAATTCTTCTGTCTTCTTACGATACTTCTATTTTGTTTGTTATTTTGAGCTTTCTTGTTCTCGATTTATTTTTTTCTTTGTTTCGCTTGTATTTTCTTATTCACACATTTTTATCTGCGTTGAAATCTTTTGCAATTCTGTTTCCGTTTTGATTTTCTTTTTCTACTTTTATTGTATTAGACTGCCTGTAAATTAATTATTTCATATTTTGCATAGAATGTTTTTTTGGTGATCTGTTCACTATAAAATACGTACTAGCTACGATTGTAAGAATCAAGAAAATCAACAACGAGGCGCTGCTGATTTGGAAAAACGCCCAAAACCCAACGCGGGTAACTCCTGAAAACACGTACAGCTAAAACATTGCACACGAAAGCTACATCATTACCAGGAGAAAGCTAGAGGAAGAAAATAACTGTAGGTAAAAAGAAGCACCCATCACTTTGGAGTTTTCTATCCAAGATAATACCCACACGTACAAGCACAAGCACAAGTTCAAGTTCAAGCACAAGCAGAAGCAGAAGCGCAAGCTCAGTCAATAAACAATGAATATTCTTCGTAATCGAAGACGCGATGAGGATTCTGGGTTGGTAGATGAATCCACTAGACACAAATCAAGAAAACCAGCAAATACGGCCTTCAAGCAGCAAAGATTGAAGTCATGGCAGTAAGTAATGACTGATAATAGCAGTGAAAAGAGCTGAAGCATCTAATTATTCTCATTTTTGAGAAAGGTTAAAATACTAACTAATGACTTTCCTACTATAGACCAATATTGACCCCCAAGTCTGTGTTACCATTATTGTTAATAATCGCGGTGATTTTTGCTCCACTTGGCATAGTTATGCTATTAACTTCCTACAATGTGCAACAAATAGTAATAGATTACACGAAATGTGACACATTAGCCAAAACTTCAGGCTACACTACTATTGACAAGAAGTATTACTCCCAGCATTTCAAAAAAACCACGAGCAGCACACCAAAATGGATGCTTCAAAATAAAACGGTAAATATTGATGATGATAACAGTTACGATACCACTGTGTGCCGTATTGAATTTAGTGTACCTAATTCTATCAAGGCCCCGATTTACATGTATTACAAATTGACCAATTTTTATCAAAACCATAGAGAGTATGTTGAAAGTTACGATTTGGATCAATTGAAAGGGAAAGCCGTAAATGCTAATGATTTGAATCATAAATGCTCTCCAATCAAAATAGATGGCAACAATAAGGCGTACTATCCATGTGGGTTGATTGCTAATTCGTATTTCAACGATACGTTCAGCAGTCCCGTATTATTAAACCCCCAGGGGGCTTCAGAAAGTGAAAAAGTTTACAACATGTCAACTCTGGGAATCTCGTGGCTGTCCGATAAAAAACGTTGGAAAAAAACTTCATATGACGTTTCAAGTATAGTGCCGCCGCCAAATTGGGCTAAAAGATATCCTAATGGGTATACTAAGGATAACTTGCCAGATATTAGTAAAGATGAATCACTACAAAATTGGATGCGTACCGCTGGGCTACCTGACTTTATGAAATTAGTTTCAAAAAATGAAGATGATTTGCTCGAAGATGGTAATTATCGGGTAGATATTCACTTAAATTATCCAACTTCAATTTACGGTGGTACCAAGTCGTTGGTGTTAACTACGAATAGTATAATTGGTGGGAGAAACGTTAGCTTGGGCGTGGTTTATTTGGTGGTGGCGGGTATTTGTGTTTTATTTGGCATTATATTTTTGATGAAACAAATCATTAGACCTAGAAAAATTGGGGACAATAAGTATTTGGATTTTAATAAGAATGAACTGGCGCCTAATAGAGGATTTAGAGATATATTGTGAGGGTTTGAGATTATATTCTGAAAAGGAGGTTTTTATTTTATTACAGTGAATAAACGAGACTGTTGTTTTTAGAAATTATTGTATTGCAGAAACACGAAAGAATTTTACCTAAATATATGCATTTTGTACATACGCTTCTCTTATTGCCGCTTATTGCTGCTTATCCCCACTTACTGGATGTACTGATTACTCTTCGTAAAATTTCCTTAAAAGTTATAGTTGTGTTTGCCGTGACGCTTTAGAGAAACTGAAGCTCAACAGACAAATATGACAGTTGTATGAAATAAAATGTAAAAAGGCAAATAGGCACTCAGTTAAGAGCATAATGTATAGAAAAAGAAATGTGTACAATTGTGGATATCAAAAATGAAGTAAATATAAAAAAGAGTAAAGATGAAAATTATGGAAAAGTATGACATAAAAAAAAAACAATTAAAAAAAAAAAAAAGAAAAAAGTTGCGTATGAACTATTGTAAAATTTTGAAATGAACTAATATGGATAAAACAACACAAAAACGAAAAACAAAGCAATTAGCAAAAGTCAAAATTTTATATAAAGAAGAAACAAGAAAAGAGAATTGAGGGAAATGAATAAAGGAAAAAGGAATTTGGGATGCCCAATAAAATCAAACAGCAACTTGGTTATAATCATCAACTGCTTCGTCTTCAGGAATATTGTAATATTCATCACCATGGAAACCAGGATCTTCAATCAAATAGTTATCTTGAGCAGCAGCATTTTTTGCAACCAATTCAATAATTCTTCTAACATTTGGTAAACTCAACCAAGCAGGAACATAAGCTTCAAGTCTAACAAATGGTCTTAAATCAACACGTCTAAATGGATCTTCAAATTGGCCGCTGTCATTATTGACAGGCTCAAAGAAGTCATCATTAGAACCAGCTGAGTTTCTTTTGACTTTATCAGCAACAACTTGCATCACTTCTGGAGCAATTGGTGCTTCATAATCAGCAACAAAATATTGAGAAACCAATTTTTGAATTTGAGATGGTTTCAAAGCATAACAAATCTCATAAATAATTTCGATGTCTTCCATAGTGTTCTTTCTCAATTGCAATAGTTTAGCAGCCTGTAATAAGTGAACCAAGTAGCTAGAACCTTCAACAATATCATGAGATTTACACCATTCTTCCAATCTAGTAACGTTATAATTTAATTGCAACCCACGTTTCCAAGACAAAAAGTTTCTTCTCATAATCATGTCATTAAAACATATAGCATCAACAAAACGCAAAAGTTCAGTAATAACCTCATTTTGCACTTCAGCTTCGATGAAGTAAGTTTTCATGGACCAGTAAACGTTATTAAAGAAACTGATTATATCATCCATCTTGTATTGTACTCCCTGGGAAAATACCTTGGACAAGAAAGGTGATGACTCTTGAGCCATGAATCCTGGCAAGGATTGAGACAACACAACAGCTGAAACTGCTTTCTTTTCCAAGTCTTTTTCCATCTTTTTCATCCACAAGTTGTAGATATTGTAACTCAAAGATTCAAAATCTTCCTTGACAACAGCGACCAAATTCAAATATTCATTGTATTCTCTTTCACTCAATTCACTTGATATGTTGTCATTAGCAATGATAGTGGATTGTGCGTAAGAAACAAAAGAGTACAATTCATGAGTGTTAGACAACCAGAATGCACCATATGAAACAACGTCTTCATCTTTCAAGCCTGTAACAATCGTTTGAATAACTGACAATACTTCACCCAAAAAGTCTTCAGAGTCCTTAGTCAAGCCTAATCTCCACATATCAGACAAAATTATAATGATAATTCTTGCTGGGAACAAGACTTCTTTTCTAGTCAAATCGGCGGCAACATTTGCAGGCGGAATCTTCAATCCCTTCAACAAACCATCAATAATTTCCTTGTGCAAAGTTTTGCTATCTTGCAACATTTTCCACAATTCTTCATTAATGGCGTCCAAGTTGTTACTATCTTCTTCCTTGTTGGAAACCGGCATAACCGATACTGGTCTTGGACCAAAGTCACCACCAATACCCCTAGAGTCAGCCCATGCAGAACCTGTCATACTGTGTCTATTCTTGGAGTTACCAAAATATGCTGCCTTACCGAAACCATTACCGCTACGGAGATGATCACTGACTGCTTGTTGACCAAGACCTTGACCTGTCAAAGCAATAATTTCTTGTTTCAATTGAGTGATAGTCTTCTTTAAGTCTTGTTCATTGTTGTCATATTTGGCCAATTGATCCCTAGCTTGGTTCAATTCTTCAATGTTCTGTTGAACAGTTTCCTTCAATTCAGATTGCTCTTTGAGCAATCTCTTCAATTTACCTTCAGATTCTTTATAATTCAATTTGGTTTGTGCCAAATCAGCATTCAATGCATCGATTTGAGAAATGTATTCACCTTTCGTAGCGTTTAATGTATCATTGAATTCTTTTTCTCTAGCATTCAACATGGCACGGTTTGATTGGTTGTCCTGTAATTTCTTTTGCAAAGTTTCAATTTCCAGAGTCAATTTCTTGTTGTCACCAATTTTAGCTGTCAAAGACTGTGTTAATTCAATGACCTTGTTTTCCAATCTGTAAGAAACTTCTTGCAAGTGGTTAACAGATTTAGCTTCTTCCTTAAGTTTTTGAAGCTCTCTGTATGCCAATTTTCTTCTAATACAACTTTGAATAAGAACGGCAGCCTTCACGTAGTTTCTAAATTCCAATCTACCAGCAAAAGATCTCCAAGCGTTTTGAATAACCACAGCAGCTTGGCGTTCACGCAAATCAATGGTCGATTGCTTAGCCTTCTTGGCCCTGAAGATACATTGAATGTCAATAATCGTCTTTCTTGCAAGAGCAAAGTTTCTTCTAGCAAGGAAACCTCTGAAGAACGTCTGCAACACAATTGCTGAGTGTTCTTCAATCTCTTGCCTAATTCTCTTCCTTCTATTATAACCTTTCACTAAAGCTTGCAACTTAACAATAGATGCGCGAATTTGCAAAAATTGTTGTCTGTAAACTCTTGCTCTAATGTTCTTTTGAATCAAAACGGCAGCACTGTTCAATCTGTTGGATCTCAATTTTTCCAAGTAACCCAACATACCAGCTTTGAAGAAGATTTTGGTTTCACCCAATTGATATTTTTGGCTATCTTGAACAGTTACTTGCAAGATCTTGTTGCACAAAGCGCGCACATCTTCTGGGGAAGACTTTTTACCATTGAGGACATCAACATAAAACTCAGAAGAGACCAAAATATGATATCTTTGAGCAAATTCTTCATATGTCCATCTAGTTGGGAAACCAGCACAGGAAATTCTAATAGTTTCCAAGACACCACAAGCTCTCAATTGAGACAAAACCATCAAGGAATCAAATTCCCACGCTTTTTTCTGTTCATTTGGTTTAATACATCTAATGTAGTGGACATTGGTAGAGTTGATAGTGCTCATCAAATCGATCAACGATTTCTTGAAAATAGAACCCAAAGTTGGTTTACGGTTCACTGTTTTAGCACCAAAGCCGGCAGCTCTACCGGCACCAAACTTAGGTTTTGGTTTAGCTGCTGCTGCTTCTGCTTCTTTTTGCTTTTGAACTTCTTCATTAAGTCTTTCAACTGTATCAATAATATCTTTTAATCTGGTGTTGGTGGTTTCTTTCAAAGTTTCCAAATGGCCGTCACTAACAGTATCTCTGTTCTTTTCAATAAACCCTTCTGAATCATATTCAACATCAATAGCATAATGGGAAACAACAAATTTATTGCCACCAAATCTTGGTTTCTTGAAAAAGTCATTGGTTGGTGGTTTATCCAATTGTTGATACATCTTTTGAGTCCAACTTTCATCGGAACCAGCTGGTAATCTAGATTCTTCATCCAACAATGCTAAGATACCGAGTCTAGCTTCGATCAAGTTGATACATGGTCTGTTATCACTGAAATTAATGAAAGACCATTCAATTTTTTCCTTGACATATTCTTCTTGTTCTAATTTGAAAACATGCTGGTTGAATTCTTGCTGTAATTTTTCATTGGCATAATTAATACAAAACTGTTCAAAAGAATTGGTTTTGAAATGTTCAAAACCATAGATATCTAAAACACCAATAAAAGTTTTGTAGTGTTGTAGAATTTCTGGGGCACACAAATCATTATTAACAAAATTGACCAACCAGTCAAACAAATAGGAGTAAATGAACTTGGAAACAGAATCTCTGGCAACCATAGCTTGGTTATGACTCAAGTTAGTGGTAATTTTTTCAGATCTAGTGACAATTTGCTTTTTAACAATCCATTTAGCAAATTCGCCAGCATCAAGACCAAGTAATTTACAAGCCAAAAGCAAGTTTGGTTCATCAGATGCCAAAAGAGCATCATTTCTAGTGGCAGTAATTTGAATATTACCGAGATGCAACAAAGCAGCCAAAATTCTCCAAACTTCAAATTGAATTTCTTCATTGATGCCAATCAATGATAAAGCATTGGAAGTATCCACAAATTCCTTTTTATCGTCGACATTTGGAATTTTGGAATCACCTCCCTGGTTCAAGTAGCTGTAATCTTCCACAGTAGTCAATGATAATTCAGCTTTTTGATCTTCAGTCAAACCTTCAAGCAATTGGTAAAAGATATGATAGTTTCTTTCTGAAGTAGGTTGAAATACCAATCTAGATCTTTCCAACAAGTACGTTCTGATTCTGGCACCAATAATAGATGTGTCTTTGTCAAACAAAATTTCCAAGTATTTACCAAATCTAGAAGAATTGTCATTTCTGGTAGTTTTAGCATTACCAAAACTTTCCATAATCGGATTAGTGGCCAAAATCTGTTTTTCAACCTCGGACATATCAGTATGATCGTGAGTTGAGCTCATAACGTTTGGAGTACTTTCGTCATTAGTTTCCACAGAGGCAAAATATCTCATAATAAATTTTGCTGAAACAGTTTTACCAGCACCAGATTCACCACTAACAACAATGGTTTGATTTTTGTTGTCACGCTTCATACATCTGTATGCATCTTCAGCTATAGCGAACAAATGTGGTTCCATTTCACCTCTGCTTTTACCAGCGTATGCTTGAATAATATCTGGGGAGTATAACTGATCGACTTTTTGGAACGGATTTGTGGCGATCAACACAATACCAGAGTAAGTGTAAATATTCAACTGAGCATATCTGACTTTGATAGCCTGTAGCACCGCTGGCTCGTTAAGGTATGATAACGACGTTAAATCTTCAGCAGCTTCGAGAATTGGAGGATTTCTCAAAGCTGGCAAGTTTTTCTCTTTTTCTTCGTCTAATGATGCTAGTATCAACTCTTTTGGTTCATCACCATTTTCAAATTTCAAAGTGAGTTTTATTTTATTATTTTCCAACTTTTCATTGCCAGAGACTTCAGCAGCAATAAAACCGAGCTTTTTGTCAGGAAACCAACAACGGGTACCTGGTTCATATGTGGCGGACATTGTTTATAGATCTGAAACAACGCCGAAGTAAAGAGAGAAATAAAAAAAAAAAGGAAGAGAGAAGAAAGGTAAAGTTAAGATGCTAATAAGAAAGTGAGGCAAAGAATTCTATCAAACAAAATCAAATATAGGAAAAGAAACAACAAATTGGATGAATTTGGGTATAATATAGGTATCACAGGCTTCGAGACATATACAACAAGCTAAACGCCCACTGTACGATAAAGATTGATTTGGATAAAATTAAGCCCAGTAGGATGAAATTAAGTCCAGCAGGATGAGTAGAGGACGATAGGGAACACGGAGAGACAGTATTGTATGATCAAAGAACAGATGATTATATGATTGATTCCTTGAACAGACTGAACAAACCGAGGTGATGCGAGGATGTGAGTATGGATGGAGAGCGTGTAAGTTGGAGCCTAGTGACAGCGGTTGTCGAGGTATTTGTTGTTGTTGTGCTGGCCACGAATACAGATCAAGGAAAAATAAACAGCTAGACCAAAAGACCGCCCGCCAACGAGCAGTAAAAAAAAAAAAAAGGGAAAAGAGTGTGCGAGCGTGCGAATGTGAGACTACTACACAAGGGCGGTGAAGGGGTCACCCGGACATTTCTCCTTTTGCTTTGATTCATTCGCTTCCACATGGCGCGTTCTTCGAAGATCTTTGAGCTTTTCCTAAGTGCTCGCCACCGGTGCTTCAACAAGGTGTTTGCAGTTCACACAAAGGTACTTCACAGAGGTGCAAGTCAGCAGCTGGTATACCTTTGAAGCATTGACATACATCAGTGTTGATACAACTGCTGTTGTTGTATTCCAGCGTTTATAGAGCATTGATCAACGAACCTTCTTCATTGTCAGACATCCATACTTACAACTTACTCGTCGAAGAACTCAAAGAAAAAGGGGGCGTGTTTGCGGTGCGTGTAGCAGCAGGTAGCCTTCTGCATAGACGAGGTGTTGCCCAACACAGGGTACATACACTATACTGTACCATACTATACTTTACTATATTATACTATAGCTTGTAAGGTCATGATGTTAATCATTCGAATACGCTTTCTTGAATAATTATAGTTAAGAGTTTTTTTCAGGCTCCATCTTATTCACTTGAAGTATCTACATTCCTGGGTGTTTGAATCAAGTAATTGATAAAAACAATAGAAGAACATTGACCATATGATCATGCATGTATATACATGTTGTATCACCCTGAAGTTTCATTACTCATCCTACCCGGGTAATCCCAGAACGATGTGCTCCACAACGCCAAATTTTTCTTTATTTCACTTGACCTTCCAACATGACAGACTCAGACAGATATATCAGAGGATGATATGAGATATAATCCTTCTTTTCACACCACAGCCAACTTTATAACACCCAGATTTTTTAATGTTCAAACTACCCTCCTTCAATACTTTTGCTAGAGGCATTTTCAGATCTTCCATCGCCCCATCATCTACTACCGCTGTCCAAATCAGCAAATTGCAAATGTCAACTAGTACATCTTCAGCCGCTGCTGCTGCTACTGCTGCGCATCAAATTAAGTTCTCTTCAGAAACCCCGGGTCCTATTGAGCAGACTATTGCTGAAAAGTTGACTGCTCAACTAAAGCCTGACTCCTTAGTGATTTACAATGATTCTCACAAACATGCTGGTCATCATGGTCTACGAGGTGCCACTAATGTCACTGAATCCCATTTTAGAATAGAGATTGTTTCTGACGCTTTTAAGGATTACAAGACTCAACCAAATAGACATAGACTCGTTTACAATATCTTGTCTGATGAGCTTGAAAATAAAGGGGTACATGCCTTGCAGTTAAAGACAAAGACCTCTGAAGAGATCAAGAAGCTTTTGCAAAAGTAGTTTACACAAACTCTATTTTACTTTTTTTCCCTACTATAGTTCCAATTATATTATATTTTTGCTTTATTTTGTTTTGTTTTATTATTATTGTTGTTATTACTGTTGTTGTTTATTAGATTTTTGGTTTGGTTTGTAAATAATCAGAATTTCATTATACTGTTAGCAAAAAAGATTTTCGTTGTAAAATTACAAGTATTGATAGTCGATACTCTGTGCATCCGTGCGTCAGAATCCTTCTCCATTTAACCCTATTTAATGATCTTCTTCCAATGATTTAGCATAATCTTGCAATGTCAACAATGAATCGTTATTGGTAAAATCTTCTTCAACACTCCCCACTTGGATCTGAGTTAACCAACCTTCACCCAATGGATCTTTATTAAGCAATGCTGGATTTTCAGCTACTGCTTCATTAACCCCAGTGACTTCACCATTGACTGGAGAGTAGACTTCTGAAGCAGATTTAACTGATTCAACAGAGCCCACACTTTCGGATTTTTCCACTGCGTCACCAACAGCAGGTAACTCAACAAATGTAGCATCACCTAAAGCATCGGCAGCGTACTTGGTGATTCCGACAAACGCGGTACCATCTGGATGCAAAGCAATCCACTCATGTTCTTCAGTGTATCTGACTTCAACTGGGCCACCGCTAAATTTGAATGGAGCGGCTTCTTTGTTTAATTCATTTTCAGCCGCCAATTGGCTAGCACTAGAACTAGAATTAAACCTTTTGGTGATACTGCCGCTGTTGGCAAATGCTGCTGCAGCGGTGTTTCTGACTGATGATGATAGCAAGGAAGGGGTAACCAATGATGGAGTGCCCACAGCCCTAATGGCGAATCTTGGAACAGTACGAGTGAAAGCAGCGGCGAACATTGTGTGGTGATGGCAGTGATCTTTGTTCAATTATAAAGTAAGAAAAGAGGTAAAGAAGAAGAATAGGTTAAAGTAAACGCCGAAAGATTAGTCAAATGCTCGGGAGAAAATATCTACAGAAATGATAAGCTTGATTTTCGCTTCCCCAGTTCTATTCTGGCGATCGATCCATCAGCCGCAGTGCAGGCGGCAGAGAGAAAGCAAAACTAATGGCAGCCAAGCAAATAAATTGACTCGGGCCCATAGTTTACCTGAAGAGTCGGCCGATATCTTGTCCCGAGTCAGCTTTAGATGTTCCTGAGGCGTATAGAAAAAAGAGTCAGAAAAAACTCAAAATTGACTTCTCCCCGGTTACGAGTGATGTTCTTATTGCTAAATACCTACATAGCACCTCAGACACCTCATACTTGCTATATTCACGCAAAATGTGAATTTGGTTTTGAGCCCCGCGACGCCATCGACATCAGTTTCATTTCCTCTGGAGGAGAAAGCAACCATACAATAATGATAACCGCAGTAATGCTAATGCGCCCCCTTTTACCACTACTTGTTTCTTCAAAGGTTTATCATCAACGCTGTGCTCAATTATAGCTAGAGGTTACACCAATTGCATTTATACTAGAGGCGAATATTTAAATAACTAAACATTGAATAAACAAAACAAACAAAGATGAGTCTTTATATGACATTGGTATGTTTTACTGCCTCTTGCAATGTTTAGCTAGCAATTCTTTTCAGTGTTTTGATATATGATCATGGCGCCCTGTATTTCTCAATTGCAACTATTCAGCCACCAAAAATCAACAATTTACTAACATAAAATTGCTTCTTATTAGATATTTGGCGTCTTATTGCTTGAAATGTTGATAGTGACACTTCTTGTGCTACCATTACCTTACAAGATTCGTCGCAGTATTGTCAAATTCTGGATTGCTCTTTGGCACAAGACCGAATTCAGAGTAACCATTTACGTTTGTAGCGTACTTGTTGGCATACTATTTGTTGACGCTGCTCAACGATCCATCAAATATCCAGTCCAACGTCGTGGTGGTGATGAGCAATCTCAAGTAAACCCTCCTGAAGGTTCTAATAATCATTTACATCACGGTTATAATGAATTGTCCAGTAGTGAATACTTGGTCAAAAAATTTTACAACCAAAGAAACTTTTATTTGACGGGAATTGTGTTGTTTTTGGAATTGTCCATCCCAACGATTATAAATATATTGAAAAGAATCATAAAATGGAATGATCAACTTGCTGAAAAGAAAGGGGGTAAATCACTTGATGTTGATGTCTTAAAGAAACAATTATCTACTAAAGAGAGCGACGTTGCTACTTTGAAAAAACAAATTGAAGGGTTGCAAAAAGCTTATAATGAAAAGGCAGATTTAAAAGCCCCTAGAGAAGAAGTGACAACCGAAATTAAGAAGGATGCTTAATTATGAGGATTTTCATAGTCTTAAATAAGCATTGCTCATCTATGATCAGTAAACTAGCTGTAATATACTGTGTGTTGTTCTTTTCTATTATTTGGATGTTTGAGTCTTTAAATGAATAAAAATTCTTGTTTGTTTGGCATTGAATAATAAATAATAACTGGTAGAATTCAAAAGACTCGTAATTTACCAAGCACATTGGGTGCGTTTTCCTCGACTTAGTAATTGGAATTTGACTTTTCCATCGCAAACAATAAATACCTTCTATCATACTCAAACTACTGTCATTTTGATATATAAAAAAAAAACAAAAAGAAAACAAAAAAAAAAAACAGCTTTTCTCCGAAAAACTCAAAAAGCTTACTTATCGGTACACCGTATACATATATGTGGGAACATCATCCACATCCATGATTATACCACCATCATGGCGCGTTGCTGCAATGTTTCCAACATACAGTAAACCGCAGCAAGATGTATCGCAAAAATCAAAAATCGCCTCTATGCACGTGCAAATGGGCAATAACTGTGGGTTTTATCTTATTTGACCTATAGGATTCAACATTGTTGAAAATATATATATAGATAGCAAAGTGGTGTGGTTGGGGAACAGTGTGTTAAAAAAAGCATGTCATATATAGGGGCTTCACAATATAGGTTTTGCTACAATTTTCTTTCGAAAAAATTTATTCTCGTTTTGTGATCTTGTTTTTTTGATTCTAGCAACTTCTATCAATTCACTGTACATATCAATAAAACAATATCAATATGACTGTTACTGTCACTGCTGCTCCACTGACTGCTGCAAATAATACTAATTTGGACGGCTTTGTAATCAAAAGCATTAAACTTACCCCAGTTCCTGACAAACTCACAGGAAGTATAGGCGAAGTTCTTTCCAAAGAAACTGGCAACTTGATCACTGATCCAGATACTTTAAGAACCAAATTCTTAAATGACGAATACGACATTGATCAAATCAAACAAAAATACAATTTTAGACCATTTAAAGAAGCCACTCCTACCAAAAACACGGACGTGCCAACTATTGAACTAGATTCTATTGATTTCTCCCGATATCGCGATGGTCCTGAAGGTTTAGAATCCCGTAAGCAGCTAGCTGCCCATTTAGAAAAATCCATCTCCACTTATGGTTTCTTCAACGTTATAAACACTGGCTTCCCTAATGAAAAATTTGATTATTTGCGCAGTATTGCCCAATCTATCCTTGAACTTCCCGAAGAGGAAAAATTGCAATTTTTGGCTGGTGCTCAACAAACTGATTTGGAAGACAAGTCCAAGTCTCTTGGTGGTGAACGCGGGGCTGGTTTCAAGCCTCGTGGATACTGGACAATGCAAAATGGGGTCAGAGATCAAGTAGAACTCTACAACTTCAGAGATCCATTGCAGGATGATTATTTTTTTGATCAAAATAGAAAATACCCAGAAATTGCTAGAGCTTTCTTACCGGAAGTTTCCGAATATTATAAATTTATACATTTCAACATTTTGAGGAAATTATGCAACTTGTGTGATATTATCTTAGAGTTGCCTGAAGGTTACTTGTGGGAAAATTTCTTCAAAGTTTATAAGAATGACTTACTCAACTCCGGGGCCGGTTATGGACGATTCATGCACTATTTGGGCATGAAACCAGCAGACGAAGCCATCACTAAAAAAACTTGGCTTAGAGGACATTCCGACAGTTGCGCATTTACATTCCTTACATCCCAACCAATATTATCATTACAAATAAGAGACTACTATACAGGTCAATGGCGTTATGTGGGTCATAAACCGTACTCATTAATCGTTAATATTGGTGACGCAATGGAGTTCTTAACTGCGGGATATTTTAAATCTTCAATTCATAGAGTAATATCCCCGCCGGATGACCAAAAGGCATTTAGAAGATTGGTGCTTATTTATTTCAATGATCCTAATTTTAAAACTGTGCTTGATCCAGAATCTTTAAATTCGCCAAAATTGAAAAGATTGGGTTATGAGAAGCCTGAAGAGTGGGATAAGATTACATTTGCACATTGGGTCGATGAGAAGGGAAGATTGTTTGGTAGAAAAGATTTGAATTTGGTAAATAAGGATGAACCGTTGTTGGTGAAGTTGTATGGAAGATATCACGAAAGATGGCATCAAGCAGAGGGAAACACTAAAGAAGAAAGTGGCTGAATAGATATTTCATGTTTTTTCCAGTTGATTAGTTTTATTTGGCGCTCTTTTTCTTATTGTTGATTGTTTTTGTTTTTGTTTTTGTTTTTTGCAATTACTGTCGCGTTTTTTTAGACAATTGCAGTAATTATTGTTCTTTTTCAAATATACATGGCAGACTACATGCTTATGCATATGCTGATTTTACAAAGAAGTAAAGCGTTTTTTCAAGGTTATGTAGCTCTGAAATAGTAGTACGACATTTTACATACAAAAACAATAATTATAAGTACAAGATAATATTACATCTTCAAACTTGTATATATATAAATCTATGGAATGGTTGCAAGTGAAACAAAAAATTAAATGAATAAAAGCGAAAAAGAGAATCGAAGAAGAGAAAAAACTGATGGAAAAAAGAAATGAATGAGAGCAATTAAACAAGAGTGAACAAGAATAAGAGCTGAACAAAAGCAAGAGAAAAGAAATTAAATGTAAAGAAAATCCGCAATTGAAGGAAAATTGCAGAAAGAACAAAACAAAAAGAACAAAACAAAGACGAGTATCAAAGCTAAACGAAAAGTAAAAAGAAAAGTAATTAAAAGTATGAAAGAGATTATGAATGAAAACAAATCTATAATAAAATAATAGATCGCAATAAAAGAAAAAAGAAAGAAAATTTATAAACACGCAAAGGGAATCTTTTGAAAGTGAAGCCGCACTTAAGCAATCATTACTAGGTACCAATTCTCTTTGAACGCTGCAGCGAAAACCTAATTAGCTCGAACTAGTCATATACTATCTGATCAAAGAATGAAAACAGGAACAATAATAACAGCCAATAACTTCATCCAGAATTTCTCATTCTTATTCGACAATCTGTTTCCATCTCCTAAGAAGAATGGAATCGAACCATTGGTGGCGTTCCAGCCACTAAATATATTATTGCTGCTGTTGACGCTGACGGTGTACTGAGAATGCACTGAAGATGCGAGAGTTGTTGGGGAGCTGGTATCACTTTGCTGATCGTTGGAATTAGTGTTTGCGTTGTTGTTATTATTGTTGTTATTGATAGCATATGGGTCGTTGTTGTTGTTGTTATTATTATTGTTATTATTGTTATTATTGTTATTATTGTTATTATTGTTATTATTGTTATTATTGTTATTATTGTTATTATTGTTATTATTGTTATTATTGTTATTATTGTTATTATTGTTATTATTGTTATTATTGTTATTATTGTTATTATTGTTATTATCACTACTGTTAGCAGATAAATTAGCGCTGTCATTATTATTCTCGCTGGTATTCTCACTGCTATCGTTATTGCTGCTCTGGTTGCTGTTTTCACTGTCATTGTTGTTATTACCGTTATTGCTATTTTGACTGTTGTTAGAATTATTTTGATTACTGTTGTCATCAGAGCTTTTTGGCCCATTTGTGGCTTGAGCGTCACTGCTATTTGCCGTATTACCAGCGTTTGATCCAGTGTTATTGCTGCTGTTACCATCATTGCCGCTATCAGAGTTACTATTGTTACTACTGTTATTGCTGTTGTTATTGCTGCTGCTCGACCCATCATTGCTACCACGATTATTACTTGAATTGCTATCACTGCTTCCATTATTACCATTATTCTGATTTGAAGTGCTGCCGCTCAGCGATGTGCTTTCACCGTTCCCATCGGAAGAGTCACTGCTAGTTCCATTCTCAGAGCTGTTGCTATCATTATTACTATTACTATTATTGTTATCGCTACTACTGCTGCTGATTCCATTATTGTCGTTATTGTTACTGTGATTATTCAGTGATGAGCCATTACCGTTACCTGAAGAGTTCAGCAGACTGTTATTGTCGTTATTGTTACTGTTATTGTTACTATTCAGGGATGAAACAGTATCGTTATCAGAATAATTTGATGGGTCATTACTGCTATTGTTACTGTTTTTACCATTGGCATTGCTATTATTCAAAGGGTTGTCAGAGTTACCTGAGCCCGAACTTGAGTCAGGGCCATTGTTGTCAGAGTTGTTTGAGCTGTCAGAGTTGTTTGAGTTTCCTGAACCTGAACCTGAACTGGAGCCATCTGAGTTTTGATTTAAACCGGTGGAATCACCTCCATTTGAGTTAGAGCCACTTGAGTTGGATCCATCCGAATCAGAATTATTGGAATTACTTGGATCGCTGCCATTGGAACTGTTTGGATCGCTGTTATTTGGATTGTTAGGACTAGAACCATTACCACCGCCAGTAGGAATTGTACCATTATATGGCAGAGTCAATGACGGACTCAACGATGATGAATAATTAGCACTCAGGAGCGACAACGTTGGAATAGATAAGCTAGATAAGCTAGATGGAGATAAAGTTGGTAGTGAAATATTTGGGGTCAATAAACTTGGTGCTGTTATACTCGGAATAGAAAAACTAGAGGCAGAATGTGATGGAAGTGTAATATTTGGGGTTGATAAAGTTGGAATTGCCAAAGATGGAGATGATAAGTTTGGTACTGTTATACTTGGAATAGACAAAGTTGAGAATGTTGCGTTTGGATTATTCAAACTCGGAATAGACAAAGATGGTAAGGTAAGACTTGGAGCAGTAAGAGAGGGAACTGAAAAAGAAGAAGAGGTCAAATTTGAGGTTGATAAGTAAGGAGTACTTAAGGATGGAATAGATAACGATGGGGTTAAGATTGTTGGGATGGAGAAGCTTGGATCATTAGTGTTTGGAATCGAAATACTTGGACCAGACAAACTAGGAGTAGTAATGTTTGGGATAGAAATTGATGGGGAAAAAGTATGTGGGATAGATAAAGACGGGATTGAAATGATTGGAAGAGTCAAACTAGGTACTGAAAAACTTGTGTCAGTGAAATTTGGTAAAACACCAGAAGGCAATGATCCAGATGGCGAAGTAATATTACTCCAGCCAGATGTTGTTGGAAGATCGGTAAACGATAAATTAAATGACGAAAGAGACAGACTTGTCAAGGTTGGCAAAGCAATTGATATGGAACTTCCATTCAACGACAAAGTTGTGACTAGAGGAAAAGTAACGTTGGCAGTTGGTATACTGGTGACGTTAATAGGCAAGCTGCCGGTCGTTAATGGAACGCTAACATTATTTGTAAAGATACCAGTTGTGATATTGATGGATGGCCAACTTGTGATTGATGGTACGCCAATAGAGCCTGTTGGAGCTGTCAAATTGAAAGTGTTTGTCGGTAACGTTGTCAAGTTTAAAGTGCCTGTTGGTAATATGGTGCTCAAATTTCCTGTTGCTAAAGATCCGTTCCAAGTTAGCGATGTCATTGTCAAGTTTAATGTTTGCCAAGTGCTGGATGGCGCAGTAACATTTGGTATGCCAGAGAGTGTGGTAAAATTAGCAACGCCAGTGGATAAAGTTATATTCCAAATGCTTGTAGGAATCGAAGTCAAATTCCAAGTATTGGTGGGCAAAGAGGCATTAATATTGGTGGTTGTGACGGCAGTAGTATTCCAAGTATTGGTAGATAAAGTAACATTTACCACTGTTGTTGGAATGGCACTCGTATTCCACGTATTCGTAGGCAAAAATGAGTTCCCAGTACTAGCAGATAAAGTTGTGTTTGGTGCGCCAGTCGATAAAGAAACGTTAAATGAAGTAGGAGTCAAACTCGATCCTGTGAAAGGTATGGACGTTAAGTCTAACAGCTTGGTAGATAATGTTTCATTACCCAAAGGAAATGGAAAGCTAGTGGTATTGCCTAAAGGTGTTGTAGGAATTGATGTATTATGCAGCCCACTAGATATCGAGTTGTTTAAAGTATTTGTTGGCAACGTAAGATTAAAAGAAGTGATACCAGTTGGTACAGTAATGTTTAAGCTTTCTGTAGGTTTCCCCGTTAATGTTGGAAGTGTCAAGTTTTGGGAATCAGTTGACAATGCGTAACTTGATGAGTTTCCAGAGAGTGTATATATGATGGTAGAGTATGAGATATTATATGCAGATGTCGATGAGCCGTTCAAGACACTTGATGAGTATACTATGGTGGAGGTTGAAAAGCTTAATGAGCTTGAAGTAAGAGGTATGACAGAAGAAGATTGATTGAGTACCAGTGCTGAAGCTGATACTGAGTCCAACTCACTGGCAATTTTTGATGTGGAAAGGGAGGTATTTGTACTGCTTTGCAAAAAAGTGGTATTGTTATTTTGTGCGGTGCCGGCAGGTGAAGCGGTCAGTGTTGCCGAGAAGCTCCAAGTGTCTGAGTCCAATGTACCTGATAATTTTCAGATTCATTGAACAAAGACGTCAAGCTCACAAAAGTTTCAGGGAATGTTGAGAATGTTGATGAAAATGATTCAGAGAAAGTCGAATATGAAGATTGCACAGGCAAAGACTGATTCAAGTTAGAGGAAAAATTTTCATCGCTTGAAGAAGCTTCGGGGGTTGAAGATGTTAATGTGTAATCTGAAGTAAGTGATTGATATGGAAATGAAGAAGAAGAAGAAGATGATGATGATATAGGCGGGATTGAATCGACAGATGTTGTGTTAGCAAAGTAATAGCTTGTGGTGGTATCACCATAAACCGTTAATAGATTTATGGCTAACGAAAAAACCACATAACTCAACCTATTGCTCTTCATTTATGCATTTACTTTTGAAGAAAAGAAACACAAAACTACTGTTTTATCTCTCCAGCAGAGTACCGGTGAAAGAGAGAAAGCGAAGAGATGAAGTGTAGTGTTTAAAAAAGTAGAGAAGGAAATGACATTGAAAAAAAATATAAAGAGAGAAGAATCTACGCTGAAAAAACTAATTTGGTGTTCCCTGTTTTCTTCTAGAAAGAGCCCTAATCAGCATCCAAGACAGGAAATCAAACATTCAATCCAAACAGTTCCCCTTTTCGCTAGCAGCAGCGACACACATGGAGGTGCATTTTTTAGACAATTTTAATTGATCTGTGGATCTTGAAATCATGCACCTTATGCGTTTCATGTGACTGGGATACCCTCCAAAGTCAATTATGTTCCACTTTTAACAATAAACTTTTTATCCATTCATGCATAGAACAACCTCTGGATGCGTATTGTATGTGCTGAAAATCTTCATAACATAAGACATGCATATGGCCACACCTACCTTGGTACCTGTTGGTAAAAAAAACTTGTGAAAATATTTCTCACCGTTCCGTCGGAAATTATGTCAGCCGTCTTTAGATAAGTGTACTTTTCCGTACCATTACCGGCGCGGACGCACTGTTCTCCCTTTTTTGCCCGGAAATTAATCCTGCGGGCCCGCCACTGTACAGTGGATAATTACTATGCTGGCATACATACTCGAATTGACTCTAATTAAAGAGTAATTACTCTAATCTGAGAAAAAAAAATGAAAGCAAGAGAAATTTTTCAAAGACTTTATTTGAAAAGTCTTAATTTATCACAGCATACTCAAATGAAAATTGTACTTATGATCATCGATATTCATCATAACATTCTAAGGAAATCTAGCGGTAGAATAATGTAAAAAGAGAAATATATTATGGGTGGAGAAAAGAAAAAACTTGACACGAAATAGAGAATCAAACAAAATTTTTTTTCAAAAAAAAAATTTTAGAACGTGGTTGGGTTGTGACTATCGAAAAGTGATATCAAAATTATTGAGAAATGGAAAAAAAAATTGTGGATTTATGTTATTGCAGAGTTTAAATCCTTCAAAGGAAAAGTACTGGAACAACCAAAAGAGCTGCTGCTTGAGCTAGCACATTCCCGTAATGGCCGTTGTCAAAGTTGGTCAATCTGCTAGCAGCACCTTCTTCGACAGTGGCAACAGCTGGGGCAGAGAAAGCTTCAGAAGAACTTGAAGCGCTGCTAGCAACGCTTGGTGTGTTGGCTTCAGTGATTTCAGCAACACTTTCGGTAGATTGAGTGGAAGCTCCTGTGGTAGAGGACGACTCTTCCTCTTCTCCAGTGTAAGGAGCAGGACCCTTGTCATTGGAAGTTGATCCTTCAGATCCTTCACCGGTTGGAACAGCACTGTTATCAGATGCGGCAGATGTAGTGCCTTCAAGTGTTGGAGTTGAAGAGGTACCTTGGCCTTGACCTTGACCTTGACCTTTGGAAGCAGTAGCAGCTTGAGTAGAAGCAACACTGGTGATAACACCGGTACAAACATGCTCACTGCAAGACTCAATAGTGGAGATAACAGTTTCAACACCAACAACTTCGGAAGTTTGGGTACTAATACCATTGACAGCACCAGAACTGTCGCCAGAGCCGCTATTATTACCAAAACCATTACTAGTGTTGTTGCTACTTAAGGAAGTGCTGTCAGTTGGTTGAGAGGCAGAATTATTGCCATCATCGATAGAAGTAGAAGAGGCATATGCGTAAGCTGATGTGCCCTCAACACTAGTTACTGGACCAGTAGAGTTAAAAGCAGTACTAGAAGAGGTTGAAACAGAAGAAACTGAAATTGGGCTGGAGGATGGACTAATGGAGGATGAGGCAACCACAGAAGAAGTGGAAGAAACTGAAACGGAGGAGGAAGATCCTAAAGCTGCAGATGAAGAAGGTCTTGATGATTCTAAAACAGAAGACGATTCAGAGGATGAGGCAGGAGCAGAGGAAACAATAGCAAAGCTAGAGGAAGGAGTTGAAGCAGAAGAAACGATAGCAAAGCTAGAGGAAGGAGTTGAAGCAGAAGAAACGATAGCAAAGCTAGAGGAAGGAGTTGAAGCAGAAGAAGACTCAATAGAAGAATAGATAGTAGAGTATCCTGTACCAGAAGAAGCAATGGTTTGGGTCAAATATTGAGTACATGGTAGCAAGTTTTGAGGGATGCTCGTAAGAAGAACAGTTTCTTGTTCTGTGAAGAGATGAAGACAGATTGGGTCAACAGTGAGAAGACCAGTAATAGTGATACCACCAATAGTAAGAGTGTCGTGGAGTAAAGAGTTAACATCAGAGTATACATCAGTGAGAACTGTATCCACAACGCTGGTAACACCACCGATTACGGTAGTGACGCCACCAATAATACTAGTAACACCGCCAACAACTTCAGTAACCACACCGGCAAGAAGTTCTCTTTCCTGGAGCTCTCTTTCAGAAAGCTCAGCAGGAGCAGTTACAACACTACCAGCAGCGTCTTTAGTAGTATCAGCTGCTTTTGGGGCAGCAGTAGCAGCTGGAATATTCTTCGGTTGAATAACAGTATCCCTTTCGGCAATTGGTTTAGCTAGAGTATTTCTTGGAAGAAGGTCAACAGCAACACCGTCAATAATTTGCACCGCATTAGTGACAAGGCTGCCAGCAACATTGGTTGCAACGTCACCAATAACACTGGTAACATCATTTCCAATGGACACCACTTGACCAAGGACATTGACAGCGAGACCACCGGGGCCTGGACCGAGCAAGAGAGTTGGTAAAAGCTTCTGGATCAGCTTCAGCCTCTCTTTTGGCTGGGAGAGTAACAGCAGAAGCTTGCAAGGCCAATGCACCTGTGAAAGCAATTTTAACAGATTTTCCTAACATTTCAATAAAAGTTTTAGTATCACTTGGTTATTATTGGTTTATTTCTGTCAAACTTTCCAAAGTTTTTCTATATCAAAGGTAGGCTTTTCTCTAGAATATGGAGAAGACAATAGTAAGCAAATAACTTAGTTGCAGATCTTGAATAAAAAAGAAAGTTAGACGAACAACAAAACGACATAACTGACGGATATCGACATAATTTATAGGCTCTAGATTCAATTTTATGGTCTGTTTCAAAAGGATTAAGAAAAATTAGTAACAGGTTGTACTCATAGGCTTTTGCAAATTTTGTAGTGCTGCATGCTGCCTGATCCCGTAGGCTTACGCACTGCAGTTGAAAATGACAGGGAAAAGCTCCAGCAGACACGCGCTATCGACGCTGTGACGGGGATCTTCGATCAACGCCTGGGGTTCTTCAAACAGTGGGCCGATGTTAACACAGAGGGGGAATAATTGGTACATATTTATGGTACTAGGAATAATTCTCGTTTTGCCGTAGAAAAATTTTCTCGGTGTTGAGTAGTAGAGAGTTATTATGCCGCTTTTGGCAGTGGAGTGAGATTCCTGCTGTATCTTCCTGGTTTCCTACCGTAATCAACCCTATTCTAGCGCCCTTTTCCAGCACCCTTTTAAACATACACTGCACTCTGTTCCCAGTCAAAAATTATCATCACACAGATTGGTCTGCGGTTGGCAATTGACTTGAATTTTTTCTAGAGATTTTGTTTCTCAAAAGCAGTAAAGGACGAGGGAAGAAAAATAAAAGATGAAGAGAAATAAAAGACGAAAAGGAGAAAGGATACTGGACACGGAAAAACAAAAAGGGGGTGGGGACAAAAACAACAGCATAAGATTATCATGTTAAACTAATTGGGTCATCTACTTTAGGAAATTGCAAATATAGTATAAGCAAAAACTGTAACACATAAGCAAAAAATGCATAGGATGGAGCATTAAACAATAAAACTAAGCACTGCTGAATGGCCAAAATCCAAAAAAAAAAAGAAATTCGTTGTGAATATATTCATTTTTGTTTCTGTAAACTAAACTCTGTAACTGTTTCTATACTAATATTAACAGCTGGCAATTCACAGCCTTGAGGCCTGCAGAATGTAATGCTGGAATAATGATGTTCACTTTTACCACATAAATGGAATTTCTTACGTGCTATTATCGCTGACAATAAACAAGAAAAGGAACGGTGCTTTTTGCGCGTATTAGGGGAGTCAGATTAATTAAGCAGACAGTTATAGCTACGACGGCCCCGCTATCATATTAAAGCCTTTACCCTTTTCTCTTTTCGTTTTCGTTGTCTTCACAAGTGTGGTTATCTTTGGTGTTCAGAAAGCACAAACACTTAATAGTATTTTTCCGATTTGAGCCCAAGGCTTTGGCCCTATAAACATCTTTGCTGATCAAACGAAAAAAATAAAAACCACGCTTTAAATAAAAAAAATAAAAAGATGATTTGCGGCGTGAGGCATACGGAGCGACGGCAGAAAGTCGTGGAATCGTTCTTGATCTTGAACTTCGACTGTTCACCATAATGCCGGTGCAGTTGTGTCATGCACCTTCCGGCAGTGCCAATATCCAAGTTTGTGTACAAAATATTAAAACCAGAAAGCTTCAGCTCTCAAATGCAAGTGAATTAACTCAACGTAAGGCTAAGTGTCTTTGATTGTATAATCCATGTCTCTGCAAATTCCATGGGGAGCGTTAGAAGTTCAGTAATTGGTGCTTACTTCACGGTTAAAGCAGCAGTTCGCTATACCCTTAAGTAAGCCTCACGATGGCGATGGCATTGTCTGTGACTATTATGGCCAATGCGCCGCCAGATTAATCGACACATCAGCTACTGCACTTGATGAGCTGCTTACGAGTCAATTCCTTTTCTTGCAAATATTCAAACCGGTATTAAAAGGCTTGACAAACTTTGTATTATAACTATACCTGAAATGCACTCGTGGCATACAAAAACGGGACAAACGCAAGTAGCGTATCGTAGTGAGTGAGTATTCACAGTTGAAATTTTCAGCTCGCACACTCGTTGATCGTCATGCTGGCGCAAAGAACCTAGGAATTTACTGGATAATAGCATTGAAGTCACTGCGGGTTACCACTTTGAGTAGAAAAATGAGCATGTTCAACAAAAATAGAACAAGTCAATCAAAACTGCGCATATTTGGTCTGCGCACGCGGTATCAACATCCTGCTTTCATGCTGATAATCTGAATTTCCGCATCATGATGTGTATAGGCCAGTTCCATTTTTATTGTTTTCAAAATTAAAAAAGTATGTTTATGAATACAAAACATTAAATAAGTAAAGTTTGCAGATGCTTTTAGCCAGATTCAGACATCCTAAATCTAAAAGTGCGCGGCTTAATTCCAGTTAGCATTTAACACTCAAAATTTGGGCGAGTTATGCTATAGCTGTTGGTATTTCAGTATTCCGGCAGATTAGCAAACTTATCAGAAGAAACAGCATACTGTGCTGCTTCGTCAATGCCATAGCTCACTGCTAAGGCACACATGCTCTTCCCTCCTGATATATAATGGCAAAAATATTATACATGATGGCTGCATAATTACAGGTCATTCAAATTTGTATGTCGAATTTTTTTGAGTATTTTTTTCTAAGTAAAAGTATCTATAGTGAGGGATATTCGGAATTGTTTACAATTGAACCTGTACCTTCGTAGTTTTTGCCGACAAGCTTTGCTTACCTGCTTGCAAACTATCCCACATTGGTTATAGGATAAAATGTGTCGCAAAGGGTCAGCCAATTGACTGGGCGCTAGGGTAATGTATTGTGTAGTTATGCTAAGCAGTTAATAGAAATTTTTGTCTCAAAATGCACGAATTATTAACAATTAGTCGAAGGGCTATAATAATGCCAAAATTTTACGGATACAAGAAAAGATTGATACCACTGTGAAGCCCAATTTCCTGGTTTATGAATAAATAATAATTTATAACAGGTAATGTTGCCAAACGTAATTTTAATTTTAGACAAAGCTGTGGTATATGAAGTCAGTAGTTGCTATTTATTGTAAAGTTATACTGCTCCTGAGTTTTTGTAGAAGATTTCAAAAATTTGCCAAAGAACGGGATTGGGCCAGGCCAAAAAAAATCGAAAGACACTTAGTTAGCCGCTGGCAAAGAGTGCAGAACATTAACATATCAGAAAACTGGTTAACTTGAAATTTTCTACCACCAAAACCCTACTTTTGTGAGAAATAGGGTTATACGGGGTACTGATATACTGTCCTGATGTGTGAAGCATCATAACTTGCGTGCTCGTTCGGTTTACAAATGTTGTTCACTCAGAGGTTGTTTATGCATGTTGACGCTGCAGCTGCGGACGAGGAAACCACGCCCGTTGAGACAATTTTCCGTCTTCTGTGGAACGGTTTTGCTTGATTTCTCTTTTGTTGCTTACTTCGAATCCGCCTAAAATCGAATTAATTACATTTGGTGCCGCTACTGGAAACACGGTTGTGGTTAATGGCAAATTTTACTAAAAATGCCACATAGCACCATTTGTCTTCTAAAAAGTAACCATCCTATATGCTACATGTGGAGGACCAATTTTTTTTTGCAAATGAAAAAGTTCAACATAAAGCTTACTCTACATGAAGACCCGTGAATTTTTGAGACCCGCAGTAATTACAGCCGCTTTTGTCCAGATTCCCAATTGTTTTTAGTTAGTGGAAATTAGCTCGAAAAGGTGTTGTTAACAATATTAAAATTGCCAATCTACAGAAGCGAGCAGCTAGGTATTCATACTTGTGCCAATTAAAGCTGTCCCTGTAATCATACTAATTAATTAACTCTCCTTTTGGGTTTCCGTGATTCCTGATGCGGTACCCTTACTTATTGTGATATTATTTCCAACTAATTTGGTTGTTAAAAAAAATTTTTTTTTTTTTTTTTGAAACAACTTTGAGTGCGCTTCACTTTTTGTAATTAAACGCGATTGGCACTATATTTGTAAATATTTTTGTTTGTGTTTTTTTAAAAACTTTTAAAGCAAAAGAAGAGAAGACAGCACCAAAAAGTCAGGCAAACTTTCTGCTGAATTAAAGCAACCCTTTTTCGTGAATATGAGTTTAGCACTTGTAAAGTCATGATTCATAAAATCTCGTCGCTGCAACGTTATACGCCATGACGAATAGTGTTGGTACATTGCAAGTGGGCATAGAGAAAATGCGGATAAAGATTCATTCACAAAGTACTGTCTCTACGAGTTTATCTTTGCTACCTCAATGCTGCTGTCATTAAATTTCCACATTTAGTTTTTTCACGCACGTCAGTACTTTCGTATCCCACTTTGATTCCAGACAGGCCCCATATGTGGTTTGCTGCTCGTAAATTTCTCTGATGTTTTGGAATTTGAAGATACATCATTACGCACTTTATAACAAAGGCATGTTGACAATTTTTCAAGACTCACTAGAAAAGATTTGGTTGCGTTAATCAACAACCAGAAAAAAAACATTATTGATAAATTGGTAAATAATTTAATCAAATGCTTCTTTTCACGAACAGAATGAAATGCGTACCACCAACTTTGAACATTCAAATATTGAACATAGATCTTTTGCCCAATACATGTAGTCCAAAAATTTCAAGAGTTGGATGATAGCAAACATCAAAATTCAGATTGCTTGCTGTACGAATAGGAAAAGTGGTGATAAGTATATCTACATTTTGACCTAAAGGTTCGAATCCGCAAGAGCACGACTAACACATGTTTTGTCATTAGCTAGGTGAAAAAATTGTTAATAATTTGTTTCACTGCACTTTGGTTATTTTCCATGCTTGGGCGCTACAACGGATCAAAAGGTGCTTTGCGTAGAAAACATAGTATAGGCTGGCGCGGCGTGTTTTTGTACACCACCCTCGGAAAAAAAGAGATCATATGATGTACACTAATTTCAACGACGGATCTCGTTTACCACTAGAATATAAGACATCACTAGGTGATTTATACCGTTAGTAGCTACTGATTTCTTGCTGGATATACCATCTCTTATGAATATTTTCATTGTTTATTATCATGCTATGTAGGTGAATGAATTTATTCTGGAGCTGGTGGACTGTATACTGGAAGCTCAGCTTTGCTAAATCTGTCATTTCTATAACTCAAAAAACAGTTCCAAAAGATACTAATCACGTTGACACTGAGCAAACGGAACTCCACTGGAATCAAACTAAAATTGGCGAATTGGAAAAGCGGCCAAACCATCCAATTTGTCAAAAGCGTCACTTTGTAATTTTCTTGAAGGTTGTGTTTCAATTGATCAAATGACTTGTTTTCTAGTAACGACATCACGGAAAAATACAATGGAATACCTAATGGGGCAAAGAACAATTGGTCAACACATACTCTAGTGAAAGTGTCCAAACCGTTTCTCAATGCTGGTTTCCTGTTGGCTGGCAACTTGAGTGGGAATCTAAGCTTAGAAAGGATTTTGTACCAGCTATCGCCAATAGGAGCGAAAATGATCCCACCATAAATGGCAGCTCTTAATGTTCTGGCATAATCGTAAGATGGTAACTTGCTAGCGCTGCTTGCACTACCGCTCAGTAGACTTAAAGCTGTATTTGGATCGCTATTGGTTTTGTTTTTATCGTCGTCGTCGTTAAGCTTCTGAGTGGATATTTGCTGTTCGGGGAAAATGAGTTGAGCAAGAGCATCACCAGAAGAGAAAATAAGAGCGGTGGAGACTGCGTTGGTGAGAAATGGTCGTTTGATCAATAGTTTTTGATAACGACTGAAAATATTGAAGAAAGCCATTGAGGTGTGATAGCAATACAGGTGTAACAGATATGCGTGACAATTGAGTTACTATGATTTCTGCTGTGTACTGTTGCTGTTGTTTTGTAAATACTTTAAAATTTTTTTCCAAAATTTCTCCAGGTATTAAAAATGAGGAGAAGAGAAGTCGCTGATGGGCTGCGGAAAAGCTGCAGATGGAAAACAATAGAAAAAAACCAAAATTTTGGAAATTACACGATGAGATAAGCCGGTAGCGATAGACAGAAAGATGCAAAGACTAAGGTGAAGATCAAAAAACAAAACGAAAAACAAAAAAAGTAAAATGGAATAACAACTCAATAAACACAATATATCAGAATACAGATTGGGCAATAATACCCACTTATAAGTCTCTTCGGATCACAGCTGCTATCTAGGACAGCTAAGGCGGCAAATGAGACAATTGCGAAAGCAACTGGTGTCAAAAGCCGGCGGTCTCAAAGCAAGCAGCCAACTCCGTTTGCTCTGCTGTATAATAACACTGATTGATCGATCGATCGCATCCAATCTTTCACATTTCTGAAAAACTCCGATCGTCGCTACAGGGCCAGTGCTTGGGTGGTGCGGTAGCGCTTTTAGCATATAATTACAGGGCAGAATGAATGAAACAGTTCAGCTTCTAGAAAACCCATAGGCGTTAATGCTAATCGTCAATTAGTGGTATACAGCTTGACGGTAGCTCGGTTCATCTTCAGGGATGGAAACAGACAAGCTGATTCTTGCTGAGTAAATTAGTAGAATTTTTCAACGCCTTTTCCTCTATTTCAGTTTCTTAATTATCATCGTTCGACGAGTGACGAATGAATGACGAACGATGATGTTTATGACTCTCTCAGCCATACACTAAAATATTCACAGAAAACCGCTATTATGGAAAAATCTAGCAAACACCTCATAATTGCAATTACGTGTACCGCCTTAATTATTTTGCCCATGACGCGTTGCTCCAAGGCAGCTAGTAGTGCTATGAGACGTATTCCGGGCAACGGGCGCTGACCACCTTTTATGATGTCACTTCTAGACTACTATAGTTAGCTAAATAAAGTGACGTATTTTCTGCGCACCTCCTCGCCTTATAAGCGCACGCTAAAGGGAGAGAGTACGTAATACCAGTATTACGAGCTCATATTGAAATACCACCGCCACAGCAGCTGCCGTATCTGGAAGGAAAAGTAACCTGTTGTAGCATATTTTTTGCAGCAAACGAGGCCGCACCCAACCTTCCACCAGAATCTGTAGCTGCAGTCAGCTGCAGGCGTACGACAGACCAGAAAAAGAGAGTGGCAGTTTACGTTCCGAGTGACTGGCTGACTGAGCGCTTGCTGAAGCATTTTTGCTGGCTGCCATTATTGCTCTGCTGCTTTTAAACTGCTGCTACTCTACCGCAGTGCTGCTTGCGCTGCTGCGCTGCTACCTGCTCCTCCACTTATAAATATCAATTCGCTTGCTGCTGTTTTTCTTGTCCTCCTCCTGTTTTTCTACTTTCCTCCCTTTCCTTCTTCCTTCTTTCTCTTCTCTCATTTCTATTCTCTGTTCTTCTCCTTCTTCTCCTTCTTTTCTTTTTTGCTTTTCAAAACTTTGTTTACTTTTCTCATATTACTTTACAAGTAGCGCTGCAAAACAAACAAGCACACAAACAAATACACAACAATGAACAGAACATACTCCTTGAGAAATACTAGAGCCCCAACTGCATCTCAATTGCAATCCCCTGCTCCTCCAACTTCTACCACCAAAAGACACTATTTCGGTAAAAGCGGTATTGCTTCATCTTTTAGAAAAAATGCCGCTGGCTCTTTTGGTCCTGAATTGGCCAAGAAATTGGCTCAATATGTCAAGATGGAAAAAAATGTCATGAGAGCTTTGGAATTGGCTGCTAACGAAAGAAGAGCCGTTGCTAAGCAATTGTCTATTTGGGGTGAAGAAAATGATGATGATGTTTCTGACATTACTGACAAATTGGGGGTGTTGATTTATGAATTGGGTGAATTGGACGATTTGTTCATTGACAGATATGACCAATATAGATTGACCATAAAGTCTGTGAGAAATATTGAAGCCTCAGTTCAACCATCCAGAGACCGTAAAGCTAAAATTACTGACAAGATTGCTTATTTGAAATACAAGGACCCACAATCTCCAAAAATTATGATTTTGGAACAAGAATTGGTAAGAGCCGAAGCTGAATCTTTGGTTGCAGAAGCTCAATTGTCCAACATTACTAGAGAAAAATTGAAGTTGGCCTTCAATTATCAATTTGACTCTATTAGAGAGCATGCTGAGAAAATGGCTTTGATTGCCGGCTACGGTAAAGCATTGCTTGAGTTGTTGGACGATGCTCCAGTTACTCCAGGTGAAACTAGACCAGCTTATGATGGCTATGAAACTTCTAAACAAATTATCGTCGATGCCGAAAACGCATTGAGAAACTGGACTTTGGATTCTGCTGCTGTTAAACCAACTTTGAGTATCAGAAACACTGAAGATGACGTTTATGACACTAGTGATGAAGAAGCTTTGGAAAATGAACAGTATCAAAAACAACAAGAAGAATTGGAGCAGGAATTGAATGGCTTGACTGAAACTGAAAAGAACTTCAATCAAGAAGAACACCCAGAAGAAAAAGCTACTGCCTAAATATTAAATTGAGTCATTGTGTCTTTAGCGTTTGTTTGCTTTTTATTTTATTTTTTTTATCCTTTGCCTTTTCTCCTATCCTCTACATTGTTTAATTAGTATTTCATCATCTCCGTCATTATCTCGTTTATCGCGTTTCCCCTTTCCATCTCTTCTTTGTTTATTCTTATGTTTCCCTTAACCTATTTTACTCTACTTTTCTAATACTTGTTTAATGAAAGTATAAAATATATAAATCTGTGGTTTTTCTCAAACTGGTAAACGCTTTTTTTTTCTACTTGATTTTTATTCTTTTGTCTTATTTTTGGCCTTTTTAATTTTATTTTTCTTTCTGGTAATCTTGGTATTTTCTCTGTTTATTTTGACTTTTTATTATCTATCTAGTTTTGTATAATGAGTGAAAGCGTTGATGGCGTTAAGTCCAAGTACAGTATTTTTAACTTTTTGTAGAGTCTTTCTATGCCTCCTTCATCGAATGGAGTTCTCATCTCGGCACCAAACTTTTGGAGTTTCATAATGCTATGGTTTTTGATTCATCATTATATCCGTTGAACGTTAAGTGCTATCAGCACCAATAGCCATTCTTACATTCAATGTTATACTACTCTCAACTAGTGCTTTCCATGTATATACTGCGCCAATTGATTGACCATATGCAAGATTTGGATCCAATTTCGACAAAATTATGTGTCACCATCGCCATTGCCATCGACAGCAGCAGTTAGATTAACTCACGAGTCAGTACTAAAGTGCATCCACCGATCGAGGTACTAACAATTTATCAATTAATCTCCGGTTAACGTGAACGGTTAGCGCTTTGGTCCTCGGAGACCAATCTGCAATCTGCGATTTGCAAATTGAAATGCATATTTACTTGTTTTACTTTTTTTTTTCTCTATTTCTTCTTTTTGGCTGTATTTTCCCCCTTCCTGCTGCTACAGTTATGCCGAAGATCTTCTTTCCTTTCTGTTCCATTTGAAATTTCAGGCTTCATTCTTTGTCTTTCACTTCTGCAAGGGAGCGGGAAAAACAATATCCGAGCCAGCCAGCCGGCTTGTAAGTAGAACCAACCAGGTGAAAAAAAAAAAAAAAAAAAAAAACTGCAAAAAATCATATTATTCAACCATTACAGGCTCACTATGTAGATTTCATATGATGCCATTGAGGCCTCATTTTAATAGTAGAAATAAACACTGCCCTTAGCTATGACTATAACAGAAATTTGCACGTATTTTGCTTGCTTTGTCGTTGTTTTGGTTTGTGTTTATTGCACCCACAGTTTCTCTCTGTGTACGGAGAAACCGTAGCCAAACGCCCAGCCTTATCTTTTAATGTTTTTTTTTTTTTTTGATTATTTGCTTTGTTTACTTTTCCAACTTGTCTCTTCCACTCCACAAGCCTCAACAAACAACTCTTTTTACATATTCCTGCATAGTCGCGCATACAAACTGTGTTCACAATCCACCTCCACAACAGAGCTTCCTAACCATTGTGTGTTTTTCTATTGTGTATATTCGGTATGCCTCTGACAAAAACTTAACAAGAATTAGCCGGGCTAGCCTAATTGGTTAGGGCGTCTGACTTCTAATCAGGAGATTCTGGGTTCGAGTCCCAGGTTCGGTGTTTTCTTTTTTTTCTTGATCTATACGTTTTATTACTGTTTGGATTGTTTGGAAAGAAAAAAAAAGCATTCTTTTTTTAGCTAACTCTAATATATATAATATACGTTAACAAGACCTAATCAAAGAATTCTACGGGCAATTTGAATTTTTTTTTCGCAAGTAAGTATGGTGATACAGCGCAACGTTAGTATAATTTGGTTGGTATAGTCTACAAGCACCTTACGTCGTCGATGCCTTGTATGTCCGGCATATAACTGCTTTTAAATAATATTTTTAAAACTTTACCAACATTTCTATTGCAATACTGGGTTTATATGACCAGCGATAACGTTATGTTTATTTTGCTCCTGTTGGTTATTAACCCTTATTTTTTTTTGTTTTTCATCAACAAAGTCTACTGCTTTTTGGAAAAATATCAACTTAAGTAAATATTTCTAGTTATAAAACCTACAAATATAAATTCTGTAGTTAAAACCATCGGAACTACTATTATTATATTATTATATCTACATCGTGCAATTTTGAATAAGTATATTTTGGAGAGTGAGGCACGTTAAAGTATGTGCAAGCTATGTAGTAAAGCTAAAGTAGCAGATAGTGAAGAAATTAATACATATGTATATATTTATATAAGAAAGGTAAAGATCCTCTATAAGTTTTTAAATTTTATAATTCATTAATTACTTTATTTTTTTTTTTTTTTTTTTTTTTTTTCTTTCTGTGTATGATTTTATTCATTTGTTTCTTAAATTTTTACGCCACTGCTACTATCATATTATTGACATTTAGAGGATTATGGAATTTAATTTTGATTGAATATTTGGAAAGATTAGTGATTCGGCTAATTTCTAGTTGTATCGATGATGATGCTACTGCTACTGCTGTTGTTGTCAATGTGATTGATTAAGGAAAGCTAGCAAGCCTTTGCTACATTTGGACAGTTGCTCAAAAACAAATAAATAATCAAATCGTCACGCTTACAGTTATCTGCTTATCGTTTTTCATTCATTGCGTAAGCCAACAAATTAGCGAGGTAGTGAGTGGCTCAATAATAGTTCCTCTTTCCACCGCTTGTGCATTGCTTTGTTTTACTTTGTTTTACTTTGTTTTACTTTGTTTTACTTTGTTTTACTTTGTTTTACTTTGTTTTACTTTGTTTTACTTCGCTTTTTTATTTTATTTTTATTTGATTTCATATAATACCTATCAGGGTGGAAATTTGATTGAAATTAAAACTTTCAAAAAAAAAAAAAAAAAAGAAATCGGAAATGAAGCAAAGAAGGGAGAAGAAGTTTAACTAATAATACAAGATACAGTGAATTTTTGTGAATAGTAAATTGAGCACACTAAGTTGCAAAAAAAGACTTTAGTCAAATAACGATAATAGTGTAGCCGTTGGTAACCCACCGTTTCGGCTTGTATTTTTGAGCACTATAATTCACGGACTTGCCGCAGGACCGGGACTCGAAACATTCAGTGAACCACCACTAGCGTTAGGAGGTAATGGAACCTTACCATACATTGGACACGATTTTTTAGTTCTAATGTGTCCCACTGCACCACAAAGAGCACATTTTCTCTTAGTGTTCCTTCCTTTTCCAATACCTTTACCAGATTGTAATACTTTTCGATTATTTTTTTGGGCTTGAAGTTTTTCAAGTTCTTGCTCAAGGAGTTTCTTTTCATCTTCATTTGTAGGTGTCTTAACCGTGGATAAATCGATACTTTGAGAAAGTTGTTGTGATTTTGATTGAAGTTCTTCTTGATATCTTTGACTTTTTCTAAGTAGATATGCGTTAATCACTCGTTCATCCTTGATAACTTCAACTTGACGTTCAAGAACTCCATATTGATTCCTAACCATTCTCGTGATGCGAAGAACTTTTGGTGGCACAGAGCTTTTAAGAGATCTGTTATTGTAACGACATTTTTGCACTAGTTCTTTCTTGTATTCTAATGGCTCATCAGAAGATAATGACTCATTTTGTTTACGCCATGTTCTTTTGATTTCGTCATCATATGCTTTTTGTTGCAAAGCAACATTATAACTATGCCCACCTGATTTTGCCGATTTGTCTTTATCTTCTAATGATTTAAAACCACCTTTCATTGAAGTTCTTAAAAATGATATACCTTCTGATCTCCCTGTAGGTTCACCCTCACCATGTAATTGAAGCATTGCTTTACCTTGGGTAGCATTAATGAAATTTCTAGTTGTGTTCCATGGTGCTAGCTGTTCTTCAAATTGTTCACCTGTTAAGTTTTCAAGATCTGTTTTGTTGCTATTGGAATTACCACTATTGTTTCCATTCACTGCTGGTGATTTGCCCTTGCCACCAGGAGTAGTAGCATCAGTTGGAAAAGCCATAGGTGATCCAGCATTCGAAAACCCAGTAATTTCGGTTTTATTATTGAATTTGGAAACAAAAGGCACAAATTTATCCAAATTGATATTATCATAACTGTAAATAGAATAATCTTCTAAATGTTGTTGACCAACTTGCATACTTTCAAGCAAACATAAGTCTTCTGGAGTTATCATAGCTTTGACTTCTTCTTCATTCGGCAACTTTTCATTTGGTTTTATTTTCCAGTACCCTTGATCTTCACCACTACGCTGATAAACCATGAATTCTTTTAAACGTTGGCGATTTTGCATATCATTTTGATCAGGGAAATGGGCAGAAATATCTTTTACCACCAACCTTTTGTGCTCATTGTGATTTAAAACTCTGTAAACAATCATCTTGAGACGATTTTTGCTGACTGTCGTGACTTTTCTAGAATGTGGACCAGGAACTTCCACTACTGGGTATAATTGACCAACTAAAAATATTTTACCAATACTTCTTAAAAAATACCTGGTTGAAGTTCTGGAACCACCAACAGATTTCAATAGCAAGAAATCGGTACTTTGTGCATCATGTTGAAAAACTGGTGCTCGCACCATTTGGTTATACAATGTCGGAACAAATTTGCCCTTTTCAACGAAACCAAAATTCCAGAATGGCGACCGATCTTGCACGCCTAGAACATGAGTTTCACCTATAAGACCTTTTGGTCTGTAAGTATCTTCTTCATGCTTTTTACGATAATAATTAATGATTTTGCTTCCCATACCAAAGTTAGATAAAATAAGAGGATTTTCTTCGGTATATTCCAATAAATAAAATGGTGCAGTATCGCCCAATGTTAAATCTGTAGTTTTACCATAAATTTCTTTAATATCTTTCCCTTTATCCTTCTTCTTCTTTCTTAACTTAGGCTTGCTGAAATACATAACAGTATTAGACCGCACAATAAATTTTGGGCGATGAAAAGACCTGGTTTGTTGTTTTGTGAGTTTGACTTTGTAATATGGTGATTGTAATCTAATGGCTGGCATAGAATGGTCAATTATCAAATTACCAAGAGTGGCTCTAATCTTAGTGTGATAATTCTCCTTCAATATTTCATATGCCTTATCATTAGAGATATTGAATCTAGCAATAAGAAACTTTTCATTCGTCGGAAGCGCAGCAGTGACCTTGCCCCTACGAGAGCGACTTGAATTATTTCTTAGTGCAAAGAGTAAATTAGGATCATTCATATCTAACTTGAGATTGGCTTTACTGATAAAAGCAACATTACCTTCAAATATAGCTTCTTCATAGTCATTGTCAATATGTGGTTCATCATATTGATAAAGCTTAGCAGCATTAAGCCCCTTGCTTATTTCAAGATTTTTAAGCACTCTGTTCGTAACAGGTGGTGCAGCAACATTGCCCAAAAGAACATCATCATCCCAGTCTGCTGTTGCTAACCATGTGTCATTTGCATTATCATCAGTGCTAGATCTTATTTGCTTCTGTGACCTATCTCTAAAGAATTCATAATCATCATCAGTGATATTTATAATCTTCTGGTAATTTTTAACAGCTGGGGCAGTACCCAGTCCATGAACGCTGGCTGAATTTGCGACTCTTTTTTTATTAAATAACTTTTTTTCATCATTTTCAAACTCAATCTTCAATTTGGTTGGAATTAGCGATTTATTCGTTCCTTCAAAAGCATGCTCCGCAAAATAATTAGTATACGTACTCTTCTTTGGATTCAGTCTAAATATTGTGTGCATTTTCAAAATTGAATCTTTTTTGAACAATGGATAATAATATCTCAATTGCTGTTCTTCTAGGTCCGCTTTGGCTTTCAATCGTCGCTGTTTCTCTGCTTCAGCCCGTTTTTTGATTTCTTCATTACGTTTTATCTGTTCTTCAGATAAAGTAGGTTTCTGCGGAAGTGCCAACTGTATCTTACTCTTCTGCTGCTGCTGCTGCTGCTGCTGTTCCTGGTCTTGATGTTGCAGCTGCACTTGGGGAAAATTGAACTGTGATCCTATAATGCTATTATCGACAAAGTTATTGTTGGTGGCTTCTGTATTGTTATTGTCAAACAAACCATCAAATAAATGGCTATTATTCGACATCAAAGCACTACTGAAGGGGTCATCTTTTAATTCACTTGTTTGTATCCCACTTAAATTAAAGTCAAAGAGGTTATTATTACCGGCATTAGGAAGACTTAGGTTCAGATTGAAATCAAGATTAGCGCTATCAAATCCGTGTAAATTATTATTATCGTCATTGCTTAAGCCGTTGAAGTCTATACTACCAAGCTCCCCCACACTGTCAGTGATTATATGGTCGTTAATTTTGACATCCTCATTAAGTCCAGGACTTTGGGGTTGTTGTATGTTTTGTTTGTCTTCTATCTCCCGGCGCTCATCTATCTTCTTATCATTATCGCCAGTTTCACTTTCATCAGTCAAAGAAATATCCTCAAAGTCCACTGCGTCCTGCGCATGTTCTGTATTGAAATCTTTCGTATCAAAGTCTAAGCCCATGCCAAACTGGCTATTAATGGTGGACGCCACATTGCCGACCCCAAACATGTTATCGTCATCAAAGGACGAAAGCAATTGGTTCTCATCGCCCTGGTTGTCGCTCTTCTTGCTTTTGGACATGATTTATTACGCGCGGTATCTGTATAGCACTATCAGTGGATGACCGCACAAAGATGATACAACAAGGGCCACACGCCTATTTTAGCATTGATATATCGTAACCTGGGCTTTTCGTCGTGCCTGTTTTGCAGCATTTGATTCCATCGCTATTTTTTTTCTGTCGCTTCTTTTCAATCGGTGGATGCGGTTGCGAGCACCGCTACACTGTAAAATACAATTAAGTAAAATAGAGAATGGCGCTTTGATTTAATCTTCAGCTTAACGCGCTCTTTACTGTTTTGTCTTACATTAAATAACATTCCTCTCCAATAACAAACTCATCATAATATTAGTTCCCCAATATGGCTGACGCGACTGCAAGAATAGATTCTACACTCCTCGAAACCCACAGAAACAGAGTGGTCCGTGTCATTGGCAAGGCTCAAGTGGTGAATCCAGACGGCAATACGGTGGTATTTGATTCCAACGGGACGATAAAGCTCCTTATGCCACCAAACATCTCTTTTGAAGAACACCAATACTACGAAGTCACAGGAAAAGTTGGTGACGATTTAAGTGTGAGGGTTTTGGACAGCGTATCATTGGGATCCGAGATAAGTAAGTATATAGATACTTTTATGCAAGACTAAGAACAAAATAAAAGGAAAAAAAATTACGCGTCTTTACGCGTTATCTAGCTATCGAAGAAAGTACACTAACAGCGGTTTCCTCTAGATGAAAAGGCTGCTAGTGCCTTGGTGAGATATTCACAAAAATTCCCGGAACTATTTGTTTAATTTATGAAATACACGTTATGATTTGAAGTTAATAGTACTTGTAAATCATGTTTTTATAATTCTGAAACGCAAAGCATGACACCGCCACCCGAAACCAGTAATAGAATATACTGAGGCCGACGCTTTTAATCTGGCTTATTTCTTGCTTACACAAGATACTAATGTCTTTGATTATAAGTAAAAATAATAAAAAATATATCAAAGATGCAAAACGAGATCGTTAACTATTAAATTAAGTATGAAAAAACAAAACATGATGAACGTAAAAGCCAGAAGCAATAGCGCTGTCGTAAAGTACATGTAACTTTAAAGCTCCATAAATGAAAAAGTCTATAAGTGGAGGTAACAACATAAATCAAGAAAAAAAAAAATACTCTGACAGATTTAAAAATAAAAATAATAGTAGATGTGAAATTGGGGATTATTAGTTGTCTAGTTCCTTCAAATAATCGTCCATTCTGCGGTACTCTCGAACTACTCCACTAGATGATTTTTGAAGCATATCCGGGTTTTCTTCGGCTAACTCATCGTTCTCCATATTTCTTTTTTTGGAGTTCCGAACTGTGAATTCTTCATTATCTTTGAAGTTTACTATCTGATTGATTTGAAATGCACTGGGACTGCGATGGTCAAATTCTTCTTGTTCGAAATTTTTCAGGGACATTGAAGAGCTTGGCATAGGATAGCTAGTGGGTGCATTGTCTCCATTTCCAAGCATTTCTGTCAAATTTCCAGAGGAAAAATTCTCATCGTATTCATCTTCACTGTGTAATATACTCTCATTATTTTGTGATTCTTGGATAGTAGGTGGACTTTTCAAGGCATTTATATGTGGAGCAGCATCAGTATCACCAGAATCATTACTTATTTGCTTGTTGATTTTTAAAAGATTATTAAAGTCTATTTCTGTTGGAGGAGCTTCATATGCTTCGGTATCTTCACCAAATAGTTCATCGTTCTCATCATCAACATCATCAACATCGTCTTCATCCTCTAAAAGATCAGATTTCAAAAGATATTGATTCAAATTATATGTTTTAGCAGACGGCACAAGCTTTTTACTAAGGTGCTCTGGACCCGCCTCATTTTCATTGATTTGCTTATCTTCGTCACCATCTTCCTCATTAGATGTATAATCTTCAAATGTATCTGTATGGTTACTATGCGTATCAGTAGAAGAATTGTTAAAAGCCGCATTTTTCTGCGTAAGATTATTGAAAAAGTTCTGAAATTGACCATTTTCAGAGTTGGTAGTGATTATGCTTTGGTTATTTTTACTTTCCACATCGAATGAGCTTACACTGAAATCTGAAATCGAACTTCTATCATTAATCTGTTTGCTCTTATTCTGAAGTCTTTCTAAATCAACTTTTGCATTAGTATCACCATCACGGTCAACATTTGCATGTTTATCATCATCCTCATCATCCTCATCATCCTCATCCTCATCACTTGATCTAATGTTTTCCACGTTCCGAAGCTCATTGATAAGATTTTTTTTGCTAGCGCTCAAATTAATTGGAGTATTCCGACCTTCACCATAATATTTCTTGTATTCTTCTGGGGTCATAAGTCTATCATTTTCGTCTACTAACTTCACAGTTGAAAATTCTTTAGTCAACTCACTGATAGAAGGCAGTGCTTCTTGTGTACACTCAACATCTGGTTCTGGCATTTTGTCATTTGGACTCGAGGCGTTGCTAAGACCACTACCAACAAATTTCTTTTTTGTATATTTAAATTTTATAGGAGAATTTAGCTCTTCAACGCTTCTGTTACTTTGTTTAAAAGGCAGCATTGGTTTTTGAAGCAATTGCGATGATTTTTTCCTCAACAATCTTGAAAAACTGGGCTTTTCATAATCCGCTGGGTTAGTTTGTTTATCTGATTTATTAATATTATTTGTGATTGTATTATTGCTATGTGTCATTATGATGTTGTCAGTGCTTCCACTTACATTTTCATTTGTGATACTTGAAAGCGACCTTATGGATTTCTTTGATGTAGAATTTGGAAGCCTCAAACTATTCTTGTCAGTACCATTAGAGGGGATTCTCAGGCTTGGCTTGCTGCTATAAGTGTCATTGTTCTCAGCATTCGATCCAGAAGAGCTTCGCAAAAGCTTGAGCTTGGAGAACGTTTTTCTGAGTTTACCAAAACTTTTCTTAGAATTATTTGTGGTATGCGAATTGGTTGACGCCTGGCCAATACTGTTGCTACTATTACTATTGATCATCCTGGCATGTTCCTTAATATTATTATTACTTGCAGCAGCACTATTGCTATTGCTCATGCTATTTCCATAAGTTTGGGAAGACACGGTATTCCTGCTTTGAATTGAAAGAGTTTTGCTTGTTATTGAAGAAAGAGTAGTTGAATTTTTTGATGCAGTTGAATTTATAGTTCTTAGGGAGTCTAATCTTTTGGAATTGGAAAGGCCTGCAGATTCCAAATCTGATCTATTCACTGGCTTTGCTTTGAATTTATCCTCTTGGTAATGGGCCGATAAGTCAAAAGAAATTGAAGAAGAAGACTTGAGGAACTGTCTGTTGAATATTAAAAAATCATTTCTTTCTGCTTCGTCGTTGTTGAAATTTGCGACATCAAATAACTCATCATTTTTTATGTCATCAATACTTGAGCGCTTATTAGGATTTTTTATCAATACTTTCTTTCTCAAGAGATTCACTATCTTTTGGAAATTCACAGTATCTAATTGTCTCTGCTCCTCGCTGATATCGTTGTCACTGTTCCTCAACAACAAGCTTGTATCAGGATACTCAATCTTGCCATTTGTAATTTTGCCATATAATTCAAACTCGTATTCGGCGGAAAACGGTAGTGCGTTGAAAACCAAGCAGTACACTGTCAAACCAAATGACCATATATCCAATTTATAGTCAAACACCACTTTATCATCATCCTCACTCTCTTCATCGCCATCATTATTTCCGACACCTTTCTCATCAATCGAATTATTATATACTATAGAATCATTAATAGAATCAGTTGAACTATTCATTGAGCCGCTATCTTTAAATTTATGCAAGTTGCATAGTTCTGGAGCCAAAAACATCGGGGTGCCCACGGTTTTGTTTAATTCTCTTTGCTGATCTGCGGGGGATATAGTATCATCCACAATGTAACTAACGCCAAAATCACTGATCTTCACATTTCCCTTATGATCCATAAGTAAATTTGAAGGCTTTATATCTCTGTGTATTATATGATGAAAACGCAAAAATTCAAGTCCTAATACAATGTCTTTGATCACTTTAAGAACGTCCTTCATTGACTGACAGGTGTTGTCTGCTATATTTGACGTGGACATCCACCGTATTTCACCTTTGTAGCAATACTCTAGGATTAAGTATATGTTCGAATATTTGATGTCATTAAGCACCGAGTATAATTTGATAATATTTGGAGATAGGTTTTGACACTGTTTCATAACATTGACTTCGTGAAGAATTCGTTTGGGAAAGTTGTATTCTTGTTGTAAAGGATCAATGGCGACACTATCTTGATCACGCTGCAGTTGGCTGTCGCCATTTAATGTCCCTTCATTCTGGCCATTCCTCGTTCTATTGATACGTTTTAAAAGTTTATGCTTTGAGTGTCTTGATATTTCTTTGATGGCAACAAAACGTCGGTGGGTTAGATCTTTGCCTAAAATGACTTTCCCATGTTGACCGGCGCCTAATTTACGAATGATCTCGATATGGTTGAGAAGCTTGTGGCCAGTAAGCTGGTTAAATGAGATGTCGACTTTATCGACAATGCCTATCGGGTCACCCATGTGGCACAAACGATATTATTCTTGGAATTCTGTCTGCAAAGTGGCGGCGGCACAGCCATCTATATGTATCTGTGTTCTGGTTTGCCTTCGTAGCAGTTGTGCTGTGCTGTGCTTTCGCAGTAATTTTTATTTGTTTCTCCAATCTGTTTTTCTTGATCATTTTCCGCCGCGCGGATTTTTGGAGTTTCGCGCGCGCGTTTTGTCTACTAAATAATGCCATTGCTGTCAATTTATAAACATTTCGTAAACTAGAAATACCATAAAGCTAATATACATTTCTATACAAACAGTACTGGGCAACCCTTACGGTCTTGCTACCAGGATTACGCACAATGCAGTATCCGTGTTTCTTTGAATCAGTAACCTCGCTAACGATACAGCCTAAGCCGGTGTAGTATCCCTGCTCGAGATTGAAGGATCCGGTAGTAACAAATCCAACTAGATTCTCAAAAGATGGAGACTCTGTGATGAACCTGGTAAGCTTGTCATGAGTTTCAGTATCAAATATCGCTTTCTGGGTATCAGTAAACGAATACAATCTTGCATTGGATTTGATTTTGCCACCATTGACTAACTTGACTGTCACTTTACTAACGGGCAATCTATTGTCCAAAAGCCTTGCCACTTGCTCGTTGTTGATATTCTCTTCATTCAACTTTAAATAGGTATTAATAACATGATTAAAAGCTGCAACTGATTCCACTGAATTGTGACACACTTTAATTGGATTCACCAATTTTTCGCCCCGGGCATTTTTCTCTTCATCGACAACTTTGATATCTTTAATGAAATCGTAAATATCTTTGTGTTTGAATACCTTCCTCAAAAACGTCTTATCATCCCATATAGTCATCTTACCAATTAAGTTTTTGCTCACTGTATTATCAGCCTCAGTTCTCCCTCTCTCCAAATTTTTGTAGTATATTTTTTTTAGCAATATCAATAGCTGCAAAAACCTCCAATCGCAATTAAACCAATCACCAAGCTCTCCTTTAACCCCATATTTTTTATAATCAGATGCGCACACAAGAACGTTCTGGTAGTTTAATCTCTTACTTTTTGGTTTCTTGGACCATTTCTCCAACGCTTCTTTACCAATAAGCTGATTCTCAATGTATCCATCTTTAGTGAATGGGTAGTCATTTGGATAAAAAGGTTTGCTAAGCTCAAACAGTATTTGATTCATCTGAAGAATACCAGCTGGCACAACTCTAGGGATTCTAACCAACTGGTACCATATTGGAGAGATCCAAAACCATGGTGCCAAAAGCTTGTATTTTTTGGTTTTGGCATCTATCAATAGCAAAATGGGTATTTTGCTATCGTCATCTTTGACGTCAATTTTCACTTGTGCTATGTTATCAAGTTTTCTTCTTCTTTGGTTGATTTGCTTGATGGTTTGTTGATTGTTGTATGATTCAGCTCTGCCTGCAGATGTAAGTAGTTGATTATTGTGTTCAGCATTTGCATATTTACCACAACTCAAATCCATTATTTGCTCCAATACTTCGTCTTCAGATACAATGAGCCTTCTTCTGAGCGGCCTTTTGTAGAATCTTGGATCATTGATCATCAAAGATACTACTGATTGCTTGCCTAATGATTCAATGTTGGAAATCTTGTTCAATCGGCCCCACTGCTTATTCAAAGTGCGGTCCACTGGATGAAGTACCGATACTAGCGCATCAATAGACTTGGGCCCAATTAAATCAATACTTCCTAAAGAGTAACGACAATCTTGAATGCTAACATTAGCATTAACTTTAATTTTTAAGTGCAAATATTGCCAAAATTCTTCAAAATTTGCAGGATGCACTTGAAATAAGACTTTATATCTATTTTCATACTTGTTGCAATACATGAGACCAGTACTAATTATCTCAAGGTCATTATTATTGAACGAAGCGTACAAATCACCAGTAAAAAATTTAGTACCATTCAGAAGACTTTCATTGAACCTTTTTTGAATGATATCTTGCAAAACGTTTCTCACATTTTTCCAATGGCTGTCATCTATGTCTATGACAATGGTACCCTCATAACTAGTATCAAAAACTAAAGATCCAGTATTCTTGAATGTTCTATGGGTCAATTTGAAACATTTTTGGGTTGGCTTGTATGGTATATTCCAGCCCCATCTTTTTATCAAATGGAATCTTTTAGCATGCCATATGTGAGTTGAAATCCATTGGTGATATTTTTGTCTTCTGCTGTATTTGATCTTTGTGAATGATGGCTTAGCGAGTTCATTGATGCCGGTATTGTCATATGATCCATAATTGTTATTAATTTTTGGCTTCTGTGATATAGTAGCAATTTTGAAATCACCATCAATATCAGTAGTTTCTTTGTCACTAGATAGTTTTCTTTGTTGTTGATGCTCTTTGATTTGCTTTTTCAAGATCCGGATCATTGACCTAACATTCAAGTTTTTGTTAAGTAATTGATCGCTTGGCAATATTTTTAACATGTTAAGTTTTGAAGTTAACTTCAACAAGTTCTTGCTCAACTTAAGCTTGTATAGTTCTCTTCCAGAAAGTCTTTTCTTTTTTGGCTTCAACTCATTAGCATTTTCAGCAGAGACACTAGACAGAAGCATTTCTCTAATTGCTTTATTTCTCATTCTCTTGGGGATTCGCTTCACATTATGGGATGCTGCTCTGCGGCGCAATCCTCGAGGAAGTGATTGGAAAACTCTTGTTGAAGAAGCATATTTGGCATTAAGTTGTGCTTTTTCAAGTTGATCAATTTCGTATTTTCTCGAATTCACAAAGCTGGGAACATCCAAAACTCCATCTTTGAATGATGTATCATTGACTTCAGCTCTAATTATTCTGGCATTGTGAAGTCTTGACCGCTTGAAATTTTTATGCTGGTTTCCACCATCACCTGGCCTTTTCGACATTGTATCGAAATGCTTTATCTAAACAGTTGAATGGAGGTAATGCTGTAGGCTTATTAGAAAGAGTTTGTTTGATTCTTACTATATTAATATTTTTTTTCTCAGTTGACAAATATTTTTTTTTTCCTCTTCTTATTTATTCGTGTGATTTGCGCATAACAAAGCAGATGTGTGCAGTCTTTTTATCGCATTTTCATGTATTTTTCGCAGTGAATCAATTCAAAGCACTACAAGCTCAATATCAGGCATTCTCGGGGTGGATTTCGATAAAGACAGTATAAACCAGCAATAACTATAACCAACAGGAGCATGTTGCGAAGCATAAGTAAGCTCTGTGCCGGACCTCTATCTAGACAACTGCTCGTGGGCAGACTTTGTGGATTCGAAGCGTTACCTTTTGCACAAAGTTATGTAAAACTCAGCAGACCAGCATCCTCATCAATACCATTTCAGTTCACTCCAAGCTGTCAAGTGCATCAATACTTGGGACCCAATGTTAGACCTTTAAACATAATCAGCAAGCCTGTTATCGTCGGCTTAGCCTTTAAAAGAGGTATGGCATTTAGAAGAATTGAAGTCAGAAGTCCCCTAGGTCGCAGATTGCTCAAGATGTCAAGAGCCCTCTTGAAAGCATTATTTATATTTTATGGTACTTTGTTTGTCTTATTAATTGTTGCAGTGTCAATTGCCAATTATTATGTCAACTCGTTTCGTGAAATCCCATTATTTTCGAAAAACCCAGTGGATTTTGATCAAGCATTGCTTCTTAAAGTTGCCTTGTACAATGAATTAATTACAAAGCAAGTTGGCAAGGCTAATGAGTACTACATGGTTTTTCTTAGATCCATAAATAAAGAAAATGGGTTAAATTATGAAACAAGTTCCGATGTGCTATCTGAATATTTGACCAATGAACAAATCAAAAAAAAAGGTAAAAAGTGGTATGACTTGTATGTTGATGTGCTTATTAGGGCTGCTATAGTCAAGGGTCAGTTGGGTAATTTACCAGAAGCACAAGAATTTTTGGAAAGGGCAAAGTCATTTATTAATTATATTAGCAGCAAAGATCAAAATCCTGGATCCAGCGCTTTTAGAAACAACGGGTATCGTTTATTAGCCAAAATTTATCAAGCGGATGATGATGCTATAACAAATAGCAAGAAATCAAATGAAGAGGTGGAAAGTTTATTGTTTGAATCCATAAACATGTTAAATCCAGCACTGGCAAACATTCAGGATGGAAAATTCTTAAGCCAAGAACCGGAGCTTGTTATTTCTAGAGACTATTATAATTCAGTTAATGAATTGGCAATTTTCTACAGCAAGCACGGAAAAATGAGCCAAGCGTTCAAAATTTTTTTGAGCAATTTGATATTTTTAAAAGGTTTCAAAAATGAAAACAGTATGTTTCCATCATTGACGAGCATCTTAAACCAATACTATAGAAATGAAGATACCAAGACATTTAGACTCCAGCAAAGTGATATTCCTTTACTCAAATTTTACATTTCCGAAATCCTTTGGGCCAAAAAGCAATACAATTCATCGATTAACTGGACAAAAGAAGCATTAATAGAGTCGTTCAATTACAGTAGACAAGATAAAAATAGTGCTATTGTGGCGCAACTTAGTGTCTCCAATTTGATTAACATGTATAAGCATTTGAACAAGAATGGTCAATATGATGAAAAAATTGCAAATTGTGAAAAAGTTGCTAATGATATTTATTTTCCATTGAATGGAGGGGCGGCATGGAAAGTCCTTTTCACTGAGTTAGTGTAATTGACCTCCAGTTTGTCCTATATCCCAAAAGCCTCTGCAAATAGCTCTTAGGTAGATGTCTGCAAATATATCCTCTTTCTAATAGTTGGTTTACGGAAGATGAGCATACTAGTAACTAGATAACTAACGTGTTCCATAAAAATAAAAGTTCAAAAATCAAAGAACTAAGTAGTAAAAGTACATATTTTTACTCTGAGTAATTAGACTTTCTAATTATCCTCGATACCCCAGACTTCATTATAACTCTTCTTACCCTTTGTTTCCGGGAAAAATCTCCAAACAAGAACAGCAGTAGTGTCACAAAACCCCGTGAAGATCATAAACACATACCCACCGATAGCGTCATTCAAACTTGGGAAAACATAGCCAATAAGCACAGTAATGATCCAATTCATAGCCGTGCCGTAAGATTGAGCCACTGTCGTTGCATTCAATTGTGTAACTTCGCTAATCATCAAGAATGGGATTGGCCCCATGCCAATGGCAAAAGCACTAACAAAGGCAAACACCGCAATAACCGTAAGCATGGCAATATCATTAATTATTCCAATAGCCATCAAAAATGTGCAAATGCACATTGTGGTGTTGGAAAATAATAACAAGGCCTTGCGACCCACTCTATCTATTAATGCTCCCGATACTGAAGTGAAGAGAAGATTGAGCAACGATATTCCACAATTGATGATGACGCTGTATTGTGGCAAAAGGGCAGAAATTACAGTGACGCCATAAAACATTATGGCGGGGATTCCCGAGAGTTGTTGAGCTAGCATTACTATTGTGGCGACAAGTCTAGAATTTCTGTACTCTTTGGAAGTGATGTACTCCCATAATGTAATGGGTGAATTTTCCTTATTATTGCTGCTGTTAGAAAGAAGTCCACTATTTTCTGAAGCCGATTCATTTCGGTTCCCGCCGTCACTATTAGTAGAACCAATCTCTTCGACCCAACGATCAATCTCATCATTGATTTGATGTTCACTAAAAGCATCACTATGACGAAGTCCCGTCAAGTGCTGTCTAGCCAATTCTGTTTGATTACTCTTCACCAACCATTTAGGCGTTTCCAGTGCCCCGAATGACACAAGAAGATTCAACAAGGCAATGGTAAATCCAGTGAAGAGGATATATCTCCATTGGTGACCATTAGCCCACCATATTCCAAGTGCTTGAGTTAGCAATATACCAAAATTACCAAAAATTTGGTTTAATGTTCCCAAGAAACCTTTAACTTCATCAAACGCAATTTCATTGAGTATTAATGGACTATTCACAAGTGTGCTCCCAGCTCCCAAACCAGAAATGAATCTGCCTGTAGCTAAATGAGCCTTAGTATCAGCAAAGGTCTCGATGAATGAACCAACAGCAAACAAGAGGGAAATTATGATGCTTGCATTTTTGCGGCCGAATTTTTCGCTAATTATGCCAGCGACTCCGGATCCTACTAAACCACCAATGGGGTACTGTGATGTGACTAGCCCAATGCCACCGGTATCTAATGGAATACATTGTTTGAGACCATGATTTTCGAACCAGCTGGGATTGGAGGTGTTTAAAGGAGGTGCTCGACATGAAAGGGCTGCCTCGGGGGCATTGAGTTCAGCCTTAAAATAAAAAGGGGCAGAATATTAGTATATTGGTCTGGCGTGGTTGTTTTAACACAAAAATGTCTTTGAGATTTTGCGCAATGATTAATCCAAGGATGTTTGAAACGATAATGTAACACCTACCAAATGATAGCCATATTGTAGGCCACCAAGACCGGCCACTAGGGCATTAACAGCCAACTGAGAAGTCCAGAAGCTGCTCATACTTGAAATTGCAAATAGTCAAAAATATTCTGACATTGGAATGTGATATCCCGTCAGTGATTTGCCTTTGCAATATCACCATCGAGGGTACTAATGATTCGTGATGTTGTTTGCTGGAGGTGTTTTGACGTGGTGCTAAGGGGGTGCGCACCCCGAGTGACAGTGACAGTGGCAGGGCCCTCTGCTACCCTGCTTTCCGTCCGAAGTTACAGTCTGGCCAAAACAGCAAATGGTTCTCATAATGATTATTGTTTTACTATCGCGGTAACTTATCTTTTGCCTCCTTTGATATCAGCCATCTCTCAACCACACACAGTCTGTAGGAAATACAGAATAGCATCGCAGAACACTAATCATGGACGAGACCCTCATTAGTACCATTAACAAATTGCAGGACGCCTTGGCTCCCTTGGGAGGAGGCTCAGCTTCCCCAGTGGATCTTCCACAAATCACCGTTGTTGGATCCCAGTCCTCTGGGAAATCCTCAGTGCTTGAAAACATTGTCGGTAGAGATTTTTTGCCAAGAGGCACTGGTATCGTTACTAGACGTCCATTGATTTTACAATTATTTAACAAAAGATCTAAGGCTGGGCCCGGCAGTAACAACTCTCTTATTGAATTGACGGGAGAAAACAACCAAGATGAATGGGGAGAGTTCTTGCATGTTCCTGGTAAGAAATTTTACAATTTTGATGATATTAGAAATGAAATTGTTGCCGAAACTGATAGAAAAACTGGTAAAAATGCCGGTATCTCATCCGTGCCAATTAATTTAAGAATCTATTCTCCTCATGTGTTAACTTTGACTTTGGTTGATTTGCCAGGTTTAACTAAAGTGCCAGTTGGCGATCAACCAAAGGACATTGAAAGACAAATTAAAGATATGTTGTTAAAATTCATTTCCAAACCAAACGCAATCATTTTATCTGTCAATGCTGCGAACACTGATTTGGCCAATTCTGATGGGTTGAAATTAGCTAGAGAAGTTGATCCTGAAGGTGCAAGAACTATAGGGGTTTTGACTAAGGTTGATTTGATGGATAGAGGTACTGATGTCATTGATATTTTGGCTGGCAGAGTGATTCCATTAAGATATGGCTATGTTCCAGTTATTAATAGAGGTCAAAAGGACATTGAGCAGAAAAAAACCATTAGAGCCGCATTACAAGATGAAAAAGCGTACTTTGAAAATCACCCAGCATACGGTAGTAAAGCTCATTATTGTGGTACTCCATACTTGGCCAAAAAGTTGAATTCTATTTTGTTTCATCATATCAAAGCCACATTACCAGAAATCAAACTACGTATAGAGACTGCTCTTAAGAAATATCAACAAGAACTTAATGCGTTGGGACCAGAAATCGCTGATAGCCCATCGTCTATTGTGTTAGGAGTTATCACTAATTTCTGTAAAGATTATAATAGTATTTTGGATGGTGAAGCCAAGGATATCAGTTCTAATGAATTGAGCGGTGGTGCAAGAATTTCTTTTGTCTTCCATGAAGTTTTCAAAAATGGTGTGAATGCATTAGATCCATTTGATCAAATCAAAGATACTGATATAAGAACCATTATGTACAATTCTAGCGGTGCTAAACCATCATTGTTTGTTGGTACCCAAGCATTTGAAGTTTTGGTTAGACAACAAATCAGCAGATTTCAAGATCCAGTATTGAGATGTGTTAATTTGATTTTCGATGAATTGGTTAGAATTTTGTCTCAAATCTTGTCACATCCTCAATATAATAGATATCCAGGTTTGAAAGAAAAAGTATCTCAAGTGTTTATTGTTTACTTGAAGGAAAGATTGATTCCAACCAACAGCTTTGTTTCTGATATTATTAAATCTGAAGAAACTTATATCAATACTGCTCATCCTGACTTGTTAAAAGGTAGTCAAGCGATGGCTATGGTAGAAGATAAATTACATCCAAATAGAAATATCCAGGTTGATCCAAAAACTGGTAAACCAATCAGTCCAGCAGCCAGCAAGACCAATTTGCAGACTGAAGATACTAAGGGTGGCAGCACCGGTGGGTTCTTTGGTGGATTTTTCTCATCAAAGAACAAGAAGAGGTTAGCAGCAATGGAAGCTCCACCAACTAATTTAAGAGCCACCGGAAGCATGACTGAAAGAGAAACATTGGAAACAGAAGTAATCAAATTATTAATTCAAAGTTATTTCAACATTGTCAAGAAAAACGTTGCTGATATAATACCAAAATCCATAATGTTGAAATTGATTAATAAATCAAAAGACGATATTCAAAAGATTTTGTTGGAAAAATTGTATGGTGGTAATGATGTTAGTGATTTGATCAAAGAAAATGAACTTACTGTGCAAAGAAGAAAAGAGTGTAAAAAGATGGTTGAAGTGTTGACCAATGCAAATGAGATTGTTTCTAGTGTTTAAGCTAACTAAAGCGCACCTGCAGTAAGCCATTCTCCGACGCATTCTCATTATATACTTTTTCTTTATCCCTATTGTTTTTTTTCTTTCTATTTACTAACTTTTGAATACTATTCACTATCTTATACTATTATACTACTATTTCTTTCATGATATATTTTGCCTTGATATATTTTTTTTTATCTTAAGCTAATCTAAGCTCATTTAAGCTAAGTTTAAACTAATTTAAACGACAGCTGTAATTATTTGATATATTTGTCGAAATATGCTGTTTTTTTTTCTTCCTATTCTTGTGGTCAATCGCTTTTTAGTCGCTTTATTTTTTGTTTTGAACTCTTTTAAAATATATTGTAGGTATTGTTATAGATAAAAAGTAGTATATTAGATACCATCTCCATGGCTCCTTACCCTCTGTGCCCTTCCACGGTGTAGTTGCATATACGCTTGCTTTGACAGGCAACTGTTGCTTCCCATCCACCCATTCCATTAAATATATAAGCACTCCCTATTCCACTGTCTCCCTTGAACACTAACTCAACTGCTCTTTTTGTTCTTTCTTCCTCTTCTTATTTTTTCGGCACTTACGGGCTTATGTTCAATTCACTCAGAACCGCTGGTCTACGCAATATCTCTACTCCCGCTTACAAACACTCCCTACGCTTATTTCCGAGATCACCAATAGTCTCCCTGTCTCCCAATTTCACCTCTTCTAGGCTTACCATGTTCACCAACAGAAACCTTGTAACCATTAGTTCCTCCATTGTCGAAGGGCTCAAAAAACATGGGGTGTTTCCTGATGTCCTTGATGAATTCCTTCCTCAAGGCCTCTTAACTATCAGTTACGGCAAAGACATCGACGTTGTCCTCGGTAACACCTTAAAGCCAAAAGATACTCAATCTATTCCTAAAGTGCAATTCACCCTTAACGTGGAAGCAGAAAAACCGGACAATGAAGTCCACACTTTTAGCGCTAATGATTACTTTACACTTGTCCTAACAGATCCAGATGCACCATCCCGCAATGACAACAAATGGTCCGAATATGCCCATTTCATTAAGCCAAACGTCAAATTGCTCTCTAGCTCCGACGCTAGCAAAAACGACGATTTCTTGTCTGCAGAGATCAACTTATCTGATTCTGATAGCTTTTTGGGATATCAGGGTCCAGCACCACCTCCAAAGACCGGCAAGCATCGTTATGTGTTTATTTTGTTCAGACAAAAAAGTGGGCATTTTGATCCGAAGCCTTTGAAGGATAGACCTAATTGGGGCACTGGTAAGCCAGGCTCGGGGGTCAAAGATTGGGCTAATCAGTATCCTTTGGAACCAGTGGCTATAAACTTCTTTTATTCTCAAAATGATGAGCAATAAATGAATAGTAAATGAGCGGTGATAATCCTCAATGAGAATTAATATTGTGATTTGTCTCTATTTTTGTGCAGAGCTATTTATATTATTATTATTATATTAAGTCCAAACAATTATTATTACATTGCAAGCTAGCTGAGTTTTCCAAGTCTGCTGTTTTTTTTTTTTTTTTTTTTTTTTTTTCCTTTTTTTTCTCTTTTCATTCTTAATTGTTTTTGTTTTGTCAGTTGCTTGACTGTTGGTTGTGCTATGGGTGTTTTTGTCTTTATTTAGTTGCCTGGCGGGATGGATGTAAATATGCTTTTATATCAATTGAAGTTTTGAATTTAAAAAGTAATATAACGATATTGTTAATGGGCTTGGTCGACATGCGATGGCATTGTAGATTGCAAGTAAGATTCGCTAGAGGTATTTGTGAAAAAAGGTTCTCATTTGTTCATACAGAGAGCACGTTCAAAGACTCCATACCGATGCAGAAGAAACTTGTACAGACATGATAAATACTATATCTATGAATATAACTATAATTATACACCACTAGTATCACTTCTACAATTAATACACACTTGCCACTCACCATATAGCTTACCTCACTGTTCAGCCACGCTCATTACTTACTCTCGTCACTTCTCACTCACCGCTTATTATTTATAAGTTGCAACAGTGAACGACCGCACGTCACCTGACCTCCGCTACTCCTCCATCTCCATCTCAGCACACGCTACTCCCGAGGGTAACCACCAAAATATTTAATAATCTATATTATTATATCCTCCACTCCATATAGATCAAACACGCTACAACCCACTGCTACTATTTCTACAAACACATTCCACTTCCATTACCACTACTAGTACCATTCCCTATAAGCACCACCACCACTTATGGTCCTTCCGCCATGTCCTCCAACATCTCCTCCGCTAACCCCCCTTCTCTCCCGGCTCTAGCACCAGCAAAGGTATGTACTTTCTTCTATACACACTACATCTATTAGTATTATTGATGCTATACTATCCTTACTCGAATATTTAACTGACGTCCTACTAGAAAGCAAGGAAGAAAACAGCTAGAGCATGCGTCCACTGCCACAAGTCTCATATGACCTGTGACAGCAACCGCCCATGTCGTCGTTGTGTCGCCAAAGGTCTTGCTGACACTTGTGTTGATGCTCCGAGAAAGAAGAAAAAATACATGATGGATATTGCTGATGATCAATTGGGCAAATCGGATAACAGTCTGGTCAGTCCTCAGCCTATTCCACAGTCTCAGCAGACTCGATCTCAGCAGGCTGTACAGCCCCCAATGACTACTTATTCAAGCTCACCACCAAACATTCTGTCGAGGACAGCCACTCCCAATATATATCCTACCAACCCTAATAACAATAATACCAATAATACTAATGCAAGTTCTAACATTCCCCAAGACAGTGTCACCGGCTTGCTTGGCTTCAATAGTATTTTACCAAAATCAAACCGCTCACAATCACAGCAACAACATCCTTCAGCAGTGCCCAACCGTTTTTACGGCCATTTGCCCATGGACCATAAACCTCCATCGTTATTCGGACATCACACCAATAGCACTGGAAGTGTAAATAATCCAATAACTCATCAAAGCAAAACTCAAAGTCTCAATAAAAACAAATCAACTTCGCCAGGAAGCACCAGCCAATTGCTTTCAATGAATACAAATCATTTCCTTAGCAGTCCCAACTTTTCTGCTTTGGGTGCGTCTAATGATGATAATTCTAAAGAATCTAATCAACATCAAAATCAAAATCAAAATCAAAATCAAACACAACAATCAAGCGCAGCGCTTAAACCCCAGCGGTCTGAATCAGTGCCCACTCATCAGTCGTCCCTCCATTTGCATCAAGCAATGCATCCTCAATCTCAAAACATCATGCCTTCACATAGCGAAACCGCTCCTCTTCATCTGCAACAAGCTCACCCACAACAGCAACAACAGCAGCAACAACTTCCACCACGCAAACCAAAGTTTTCTAGTGCCGCTGCTGATTTGGAATATGCAGTGTTAACCAACATCATTAGAGAGAAACCAGAACCTGTGCTTAACAATGATGGATCATTAAGTTTCTTGGATTCTGTTTCTATGAGCGAGTCTAATTCAATGCAATCTGGATCGCAAAATTATATGATGGCAAATTTCCCATTTTTTGAAACTACTGGAAGTAATCCATCAATAGCTGGTAATAATGCTAGCAACAATAACAATAATCATCAATTAAGAGGCACTAATGCTGCTACTGCTGCTTCTACTTATTCCGATACTCCGACTCCACCAAACATGGGCTCCCCTAGCGGTTCTTTCAGTTTGTTTGCTCCAAAGGAAAACACCCATTCTCATTATATTCAGCAGCCTCACCATCAAATTCATCATAATCATCATCACCAATCGCATCATTATTCAAATCATTATAATGGACTTACTTCATATGGCAATCATCATAATTCCTCTCTCACTGCCAAGCAACATCCTAATCACCAACATAACCTGCATAATACTTCTCATCTTAACCAGCTACATGGCCAGCCATCACCACAAATCCAGCATCAATCTCAACCAGCGCATAGCTTTGACTCGTATAATTTGTACCCACAATGGGATCCACTTATTAATCAATACTTTTTAGGTCCTCTTCCTGGATTACCGGATAGCAAACCCTACTTGACTTATCCTGACATTATCGAAATCATTGACGCCAATACCAAAAAAAATGACCAAAAACAACAATACCAAAAATCGCACCCAGCAAAACATACCAGATCAACATTATCTTTCTCCATTGGAGTTCATTCTGATGACAATTCGCATAATTTTTCTCATAATCATGAACTTTCTGCCGAGTGGGGGCTCCAATTTAAAGAACCAGAAGAAATCTACTCTCAAGTCAAGAGCCCCTTCTCATACACCACAGGGTTTCATCTATTAGTAAACTATCTAAGACGCCGATTTGATGATGACAAGACGGTGCTTGTAAAACTTGCTAAATCCATGGCTGAATACCGTCCTTCATTCACTGCTCAAGTAATGTCTTTGAAAGAGGAAGACTTGATCTTCATGGAACAATGCTTCCAACGCACTTTACTAGAATATAACAAATACTTGAGCATCAGTGGCACCCCGACAATAATCTGGCGACGTACGGGCCAAATCGCTTACGTTTCTCAGGAATTCGTGATGCTAACCGGCTGGACCTCAGAAATGTTATTGTCCAAGGCCACATTCATTGTTGAATTGATGGACGATTTATCTGTGATTCGATATTTTGAACTATTCAGTAAAATTGCATATGGTGATACGAAGGGAGCCAGTACTAGTGATTGTAATTTAGTTAATCCAAAGAGAGATAAGTTAATTCGGACAAAGAGTATTTGGACTTTGAAAAGGGATGTTTTTGGGATCCCTATGATGATTATTGGAAATTTTTTGCCAATTCTTGATTAAGCTATCTACAAAAGAAATAAAAACGTCAAGTTTTTAGATTACTGTTGCCAAATTCTAAACAATTGCAAACCTATATATCACCAACTTTTGCTTGGTTGATGACACTTATCACATACTAAATTAGAAAGTCTTTGTCGTTACTGGGGCCTTGCCCTCGTGGTTGCTTCTTTTTCATTTTTTCATTCACTCATTCATCGTTTTCAATGACTAATTTTATCATCTCACGATTAATGAGCTTGTCCCTGTATTCCTGTTTGCTTGTCTTGGGTTTTTGTGTTTTCACGTTCTCATGTTCTCTTGCTTTTGAAGCTTATAATGACCCATTCATTTCATTCTTTTGTTCATTAATTATTGGAACTATGTAACTTAACTCGATTATTATTTTACTCTTTGTTTTCTTTTTGTTGTAGTTTTATTGTATATTATATACTTTTTACTCTTTAATTACTTGTAAAGATTTTTTAATATATTGCCAAGAGAAAAATTAAGCTCCACTTCGAACGCTTGCAAATTTCCAAGCATCTTTGAGGTTTGAAGTTTGAAATTTACTTACTATCAGATAAGGAAAGTTTATACGTGTATAGCGTTTTAATGAGTAGTTGCATTGATCATTGCTTTACCGTTAAACCATCGCGACTTGGACAAAACAAAATCCATAATACCATTATACTGCCCTATTGAATAGTTTTCGATATAGCTGTGCATAATTAAAGCTAAGCATCTTCTCGTTGAGAGCGTGGTCGTGATTCTTTACTCTCCTATATACAAGCCCTGACCATATATATGGTCCCCGAGAGTCTCCATGTGCATGTTGATGCAGCTCTGCCGCTGTTGTGCAGGGCAAACTTCTAAGAAAAAAAAAAATAAAAATTTTTTTTTTTACCGTGTGCATCTCTAAGCAAAAAAAATAAAAAAATAAAAAAATTAGAGCACCATTAATAATCCATTCACATTGGAGATTTAAACTGATACTTTTCAGCGCTGTGATCTACCAGTCTACCAACGCATTAAAAGATCCACCAACCAACAGCAAACAACAATAATGGTGGCACCTCGCAAGAAGTCAACTAAGACTTCCCACTCACATCGCTCACAAGCTGATGATCCATTCAATGAGCTTTTGAAACCAGTATACAAGGGCAAAGAACTAACCGATAAGATTGATACCGCCCAAGATAAATGGAATCTTTTACCAGCCTTTCTCAAAGTCAAAGGTTTAGTCAAGCAACATTTAGATTCTTTCAATTATTTTGTCGATAGGGACTTGAAAAAAATCATCAAATCCAATGAATTAGTTTTGTCGGATATTGTACCTGATTTTTATTTGAAGTACACCGATATTAGAGTCGGCTACAAAAGTCATGCTAGGCCTGAAGATCCAATAGAAGTGCCATTCTCACCACATGAATGTCGTTTGAGAGATATCACTTACTCTGCACCAATTTATGTTGATGTCGAGTACACCAGAGGCAGAAAAATTATCATGCACCGTGATTTGGAAATTGGTAGAATGCCAATCATGTTAAGATCAAACAAATGTGTCTTGAATGGCAAATCTGAAGAAGAAATGGCATTACTTAGCGAATGTCCATTGGACCCTGGTGGATATTTTATTGTTAATGGTACGGAAAAAGTCATTTTGATTCAAGAGCAATTATCCAAAAATCGTATTATTGTGGAAAGTGATCAAAAAAAAGGAATTGTTCAAGCATCCGTGACTTCTTCATCTCATGAAAGAAAATCCAAAACTTATGTTGTTACCAAAAATAACAAGATTTACTTGAAACATAACTCCATTAGTGAAGAAGTGCCAATTGTTATTGCTTTGAAAGCAGCAGGTATCATTTCCGATTTGGAAATCTTGCAGTTGGTTTGTGGTACAAATCAAAGATATCAAGAGCTATTTGCCATCAATTTTGAAGATCCAATGAAACTTAAGATTTTGACTCAAAAGGAAGCATTAACTTACATTGGTGATAGAGTCAAATCTTTTAGAAGATTTGGGGCTCCTAAATTGACCAAATTGGAAGAAGGGGTGGAAGCAATTGCTAACACTGTGGTGGGTCACATCACTGCTAGGAACGGTAATGACTTGAAAGAAAAAGGCCTTTATATGGCAATCATGGCCAGAAGAGTGGTAATGGCTATGGACAATAGTAAGTTGGTGGATGATATTGATTATGTTGGTAATAAGAGATTAGAATTAGCTGGGCAGTTGATGTCCTTGTTGTTTGAAGATTTATTCAAAAAATTCAACTCAGATTTTAAACTTAACATTGACAAGATTTTGAAAAAACCTAATCGTGCTAAAGAATTCGATGCGCTTTTAACGATTAATGTGTATTCTAGTCACATCACCAATGGGTTAAACACCGCTATCAGTACCGGTAATTGGTCGTTGAAGAGATTTAAGATGGAGCGTGCTGGGGTTACACATGTCTTGAGTAGATTAAGTTATATTTCTGCGTTGGGGATGATGACGAGAATCTCATCCCAATTTGAAAAATCTAGAAAAGTTTCTGGTCCAAGAGCTTTGCAACCATCTCAATTTGGGATGTTGTGTACTGCTGATACTCCTGAAGGTGAAGCTTGTGGGTTGGTTAAGAATTTAGCATTAATGACCCATATCACCACAGATGACGAAGAAAATCCAGTCAAACAAGTCTGTTACCATTTGGGGGTGGAAAACATCAAGTTTTTGGATTTCAGTTCTATTCATTTATCCAAGGGTTATTCGGTGCATTTGAATGGTACGATAATTGGGTTAACAAAGATGCCAAAGCGGTTTTTGAGGCTTTTTAGAAAATTAAGAAGAACCGGTAAGATTTCTCCATTTATTTCCATTTATACCAATTCTTATCAATCTGCTATTCATATAGCTACAGATGGGGGTAGAGTTTGTCGTCCATTGATAATTGTAGAAAATGGCAAATCTAAAGTTGAAGAAGATCATTTACGGAAATTGAAAAACGGTACTTGGGAGTTTGATGATTTCTTGAAGCATGGGCTTGTGGAATATTTGGACGTTAATGAAGAAAATGACTCTTTAATTGCCCTTTATGAAAGCTATATTGAATCAGAAACTACTCACTTGGAAATCGAACCATTTACGGTGCTTGGCGCAGTGGCTGGTTTAATTCCATACCCGCATCATAATCAATCCCCAAGAAATACTTACCAGTGTGCGATGGGTAAGCAAGCTATCGGGGCCATTGGCTATAACCAATTCAGAAGAATTGATACGTTGCTTTACTTGATGGTTTATCCACAACAACCAATGGTGAAGACTAAAACTATAGAATTGATTGATTATGATAAATTGCCAGCTGGACAAAATGCCACTGTGGCGGTGATGTCATATTCCGGTTACGATATTGAAGATGCGTTGGTGTTGAATAAATCTTCATTGGATCGTGGATTTGGTCGTTGTCAAGTGTTGCGTAAACATACTGAAGTGTTGAAAAAGTATGCTAATCACACTAAAGATATTGTTAGTGGGATGAAGATAGACTCAGAAACTGGGAAACCATTATGGGAGCACGAATCTATAGGGCCGGATGGATTAGGGGAAGTTGGCTTGCCAGTGGAAAGTGGTCAAGTTTACGTCAACAAATGTATTCCTAGTAATGCCTCTGATAGTATGTTTAACAGTAATCCAAACATGCCTAATCAAGCGCTTGCTAGTCATAGAGAAACTCCTGTTTACTACCGTGCTCCTGAGCCAAGTTACATTGATCAAGTGATGATGTCGGTGGGTAGTAATGATCAAGCTCTTTTGAAAGTGCTTTTACGTCAAACCAGAAGACCTGAACTTGGTGATAAGTTTAGTTCTCGACATGGTCAAAAAGGTGTGTGTGGGATCATTGTGCAACAAGAAGATTTGCCATTCAATGATGACGGGATTTCTCCAGATATTATTATGAACCCTCATGGTTTCCCATCCCGTATGACGGTTGGTAAAATGATTGAATTGATTAGTGGTAAAGCAGGGGTCTTGAATGGCTCATTGGAATACGGTACTTGTTTTGGTGGTTCCAAATTGGAAGAAATGTCACAAATTTTAGTGAATAAAGGCTTCAACTATTCTGGTAAAGATATGCTTTACTCCGGTATTACGGGGGAATGTTTACAAGCTTATATCTTTTTCGGACCAATTTATTATCAAAAATTAAAACATATGGTGCTTGATAAGATGCATGCTAGAGCTAGAGGTCCGAGAGCAGTGTTAACTAGACAACCAACCGAAGGTCGTTCAAGAGATGGTGGATTAAGATTGGGGGAGATGGAAAGAGACTGTGTAATTGCCTATGGGGCATCGCAGTTGTTACTTGAAAGATTGATGTTGAGTTCCGATGCTTTTGATGTCGACGTTTGTAATAATTGTGGGTTGATGGGATTCCATGGATGGTGCAATAATTGTAAAAATAGTGAAAAGGTTATTGGAATGAAGATTCCATATGCTGCTAAATTGTTGTTCCAGGAATTAATCTCGATGAATATTGCGCCAAAATTGCGTTTGGGTGATGTGTTTTGAGTTGAATTGAAAGTTGGTTAGATTTGCTTGTTCTTGTTGAGTTTTATTTTTATTTTTTTTTTATTTTTGTCTGTTTTACTGTTTACTATTTTTGTTTTTATTTTTGTTCTTCTAATATCATAAATTTCTCACTTTTTGTACATACAAACCATAAAATTACGAATCTTTTTTTTTGTGTAGTTCTGCTCTTATTTACGTTTTCTTTTGCTTATTGTCATTCCAATCACTTTCTCTCTTCAAGAAAAATTATGTCTACACATTAATACCAAACTTTCGCGAAGAATCAGCCAGAATCAAACCACGACCCCACGACGCGACACCTCCAAATATCATTTGAACAGGTAGGATACATGTAAAGGAACTTCACTGCACTACCTATCACTAAATAGGAACATTCCGTGTATATCCACGGTTGGCTAGCGTGGTTATGTAATCCGTATATAATCCGTTACCCTCTCGTAGGAAAAATTTGTCAACGCCACGAGAAGCGTAGAAACAGCAGCAAAACAGCGAGAAAAGGTGTTTTGGTTAATCTCTTCACCATCTTACACCACCACAAACAACTCAACACCACCGCACTCTACGTCACCACTCTACATCCATCCTTTTCCCCCATTCAATCTCCGTCAATTTCCCCCCAACATGCCGCTGCAACCGCTAGCCCAAGCTGACACGCCTTCAGTTGCCACATCCTCCACCACTGATACTGATGCTGATGCTACGGCTGCTGCCCTTGCTGCCCTCAACAAGACTACCAATCCACACGACGACCATTCTATTTCGGTGAACGCTTCAGAAATTGACCCAAGCACCATAGATCCCCGCGTTAGCAATGCAGGCTCCCACCTGAAGACAACCGATGATGCAGCTGCTGCTAATGCTGATTCTAATGATTTAAACGCCAACGTTAACGACACTGATGCTGGCAGCGTCAATGCTGCTTTGCCAGCAGAGAATGGCGAGGACAATGATGACGATGATGACGATTTTCGCTCTGCTGCCGGCACTCCACCATCACAAGCAGAACGAAACAACGACACCAGCATTCATCATAACAACAACGACAACAATAACAATAGTGGCAGCAATAACAGCAACGGTAGCGACGATATCAGCCATTTCAATATCTACGCCGCCAACCTTTTAAAAGCAAGCGCTGTTTTTTACAACTCATCGGAAAATGCTCCTGTTCGGTTTTGCTTGCCTCCTGAAGAACAAGGCAGAAATAGTCTTAAAGCGTTAGTTGAGCGCTACGGTGGTAAAGTTGTTGATGATGGATCTGGTTACTTGATTTCGCGTCATTATTACGAAACTCGATCATCATTGAAACCAGCTTATATTCTTGACTGCATAAAGCATGGTGCGTTGTTGCCATTTGATAATTACAGAGTCAGACCTGAGGATAACAATGATTCCAATTCTACCGTGGTTGCCGCTGCCGCCGCTGCCGCTGCCGCTGCCGCTATCGATAAGAGTAATAATGGAACTGATAATAATATTAGCGCTCTTAGCAATAACAACAACAACAACAACAACAGTGAAATAGGTAATGGTGATGACAGCCATCACCATGGCATCACTGATGCTGAAATGGCAATGACTTTGGCTCGGGTAGAATCACCAACCACTATCATCAACATCAATAAGAATGGCTTTACTGAAGCCGAAGATGAGTTCATTTTGGAAGAAGTGAGAAAAAACCCCCGTCGTCGTGCAACACATAAACTTTTCCATGAAATTGCTGCTAAAATGGACCGCCATACTGGTAATTCAGTCCGTTATCGGTTCAGAAACCATTTGCAAAAAGATTTGCGCTATGTCTATAAGACTGATACTAATAATGATTTGCTAACTGATCAAAATGGTAACTATATCATTACTGCGGCTATGCCATTGACAGTGAAAACCAAATTCACTGCTATGGATGATTATGTACTTTGTAAAGCAATAAATCAACATCGCAAAGTGCTGTTCGGCACCAAAACCAACAAGATGGAAAAGAAAATTAGTCTTACCAACAAGTTTTTTGAAATGATGGAAAAAGATGAACCACAACATTCAAGAGCAGCTTGGAGAGACCGTTTCAGAAAATTTGCTAGTCATTATGGTATTGACAATTATATACAGTATTACGAAGATTGTATCAGAGAATCTACTGAACCCCAACCAATGAAGAATTATACCGCAAGAGCGAGATTGGAAGCTATGGATGGTGCCAAGAAACTTAAACGCACCATTGGCGCATCATCTTCAGCTCTGCGTAACAATGGCAATAAAAATAACGATAATAGTAATGGCGGTGTTAATAATAATCATAGTAGTAGCAGATACGACGGGATTGACACTGGAAATATGAATCTTAGTGAATTGATTGGTGATTCTGGTAACCCAGTGGGATCCATAAATAATGTTAGTGCATCCCAGAACAAGAACAAGAGACAGAAAACAAACGCTACATCAACTGGCAACAGTACACATAACACCAACACGAACAGCAGCAACAACAATAACAACAATAACAACAGCAGCAGTAGCAGCAGCAATAGCAACTACGCTAACCATAACAATGATTTGGACTCTGCCAATTTGTTCTTGGCTGGTGATGATAGCCGAAGCGATTTGCAATCATTGCCAGACATTGAAAACAACTTGGACTCACCACAAACTTTTGCCTCACTTAGCACCAACCCGTCCCAAATCCCATTAATTAACAAGCAATCCCAATCCTCTTTAGCAATCAGTGAACTTCTTGAACCTCACATCTTATCCAAATTTTTCTCTAAAGAGTACTTCCACTTATCATTGTCCAAGATCCTCAACAAGGCAAATGAAATCGTCTCAAGAGACTACCTGACCACTGGGGCCGACTTGTTATTAGACTCTTTGCATAACGAGCTAGGCATTAATAAAAATTTTGGTACAGAAATTTTGACTAATTGTTGTGGTGATTTGTCTCTAGTTAGCAAATATATCAATTTGGTGATCAATACGGGGAAAAATCCGCCAGAAAATGTTAGTGGGATTTGGACTAGAGATGACGATGCTAGATTATCGCGGATGCAGGTTAGCAAGGAAGACAAAGCTTATTTGATGGCGAAACATGGTGAAGAAAGGATTGATTTGCGGAAACAGTTTATAAATAGTATTTGAGGTTAATTGTCCTTGTTTTGTAGTTGTTGTTCTTTCATTTTTTTAAATTTGAAAGTTTTAGTATGTACTTTCATTTTTTTTCTTTTTTTTTTTTTTTTTTTTTGTACATCATGTTTGTGCTTTCTTGAGTGTGTATTATTTTCTTGTGTTTTGACTTGTTTAACCGTGTATTCGAACATATATTGTGTATTATATATTGCCTATTAGTCTAGTAATTGTTAGATTTTCAAAAAGATTATCCCTATGTTCTGACTGTAAGAAATAATAAAAATAAAATTAGTAATATAAACAAGAAGCATTTGTCAGATCCATTACTTTACAATAAATCTTTCAAGTTTGCATACCAATATTGGCGACTGCCTAACAGTGCATTCCGAAAGTCTATTAGAGCTTGATGCAATGGCATTGAGGATCCACATGTAAATATAGAATATGACCCATACGGTAACACCGGTGATTGGGAGATCAAACGATTTTGTGTTAAATATATACAGCTAAATAGAAACTGTCATCTCTAAAGACAAAGCTAATGATGATCTTACAAAGGATCAGGCTAATAGCATAGAAAAAGGTAGAAGAAAGAGCGAAAGAATAAAGGTTACCAGGCAAAGGGAATTGGGTAAACTGTTGGTAGACATATGTTGTACAGATATTTATCAAAATAAGTTTAGACGAAGCCTTGACTAACTGGACACTGGTTACGCCTACCAAAGTCGCTATAAGAACAAACAAAGCTTATCAACTCAAATGGTCCTGCAGGATAGATAGTATATGAATAATATGCTATCTATGTCAGGTGTAAACTGCTGCTCAAATTGGTGGATTATGGGTAAGTGAGCCTGTAAGTCGTGCTTCTCAAAGAGTTAGAGTTGAATAGTTTTTGCTTTTTGTTATAATAAGTGACACTTTCTTAAATTGTATAAATCTTGCACTGTGTCGCTATACAAACATATCTTTTCTGACCAGTATACAAGTGCAGAGTTTATTTGCGTGCCATGCTTAATTAAACACGGTTAAAACCAATCCAGGACCACGGGCCAGATAATAGTTTGCTCGTGTTTCCAAACTTTCAACATGGCACAAGCAAACTCAAGCTAAAAATGATTGGTAATTACCGACCGCAAGTTGTGGAAATTAGAACAACTGTTAAGCCTGCCCTTTGCTTTTTAATAAGAGGGTTTCTAATAATGTTTCTGTTTTTTTTCTTTAGAGTAAAGCCCAATCTATCTTGTTGTTTTAATCTTGCCTTTCCATCTTTAGATACTAATAATAATGATAATAAAAATGTACTGCAGAGATGTACTTGTTTCTTTTTTTTTTTTTTTTTTTTTTTTTTTTTGTTTTGAAGGCTAGGTTATTATTTTCGCAGCGCACTTCTACCATAATCATAACACAGGTGTCTAGCACCCATGGATATATATATAGTATTTAGATAAATTTGATTAATAAGACAATGTCAACTTTCGAGCTCATACACAAAACTTTATGCAAAATATTATATCTGTTTATAGCCAAGTAGAATATATTTTCTTTTTTTCCCCCGTTCGATAGATTTATCAGGTTTGTCTCCCTAGGTAGATTACGTTTACGGTAAAATTGATATGCAGTCCCGCATGTTTTGAGCGTACAATGTCCTTTATAAGTCTAACATTGGCTCAATTAAGGCTTTTTAATAAAGAGTGCTATTAACACTTCCCGTCTTAGGAACCATCCAAATTTATCTCTTAGTAAAGTTCGTAGAGTGCTAATAAACGACAAAGCTGGGCAGAACAGAGCCTTCACCACTAGCGGTGTCCATCAACCAATTTATATAAAAAAAGCCCCCCTACACATGTACAGGCGTGGCTAATGTGAATGTTTCAAAATCGAATTGTTCTTTAATCTAACACCAAAAAAAAAAAAAAAAATACACAGTAGAATTCACAAACTGGCCTGTACAAATTTTGGATGTCAACATGTTCCAAAGACCCGTTATACTGGGTTTTGCATATTTCTTCTGCGTTGTGAGCACCGCTAATAATTGCATTAACCATCGAGTGATGCAATTCAAGGGGCGGGGGGTTTGATTATTAGGCCATTCGATAAATATAACATGGAGATCTAACCAGTTTCTACAGAATCATTAGTGAAACATACAAACGATTGGTTTATAAGAACAGTTGCCACTCTGTTTTAGACGTGATAGAAAAACATACATTGACGATAACAACAGCAATGGCTCTTGGACTTTTCAGCACCGTGGTTCCATACCATCTTCTCGCATATTCACTTGCCTTTGGCACCAATGTTTTCCATTCTTATATCAATGCCCCACTTCAATTCAAAAATTTAAAACGTGAAGATTTTAGTAAAATCACTAATTTAACCTTACCAAAATACTTCCTTTTCCAAGCTGTTGTACCCCTTGGATTGTACTTGACTACTCCAGTAAGTTTCGACCCTACTTTGCGCCGTGCAAGTTTAGTATTACTTGGACTCGCCGGTGCGGTTCAAGCATTGAATTATTTCTGGATTTTGCCAAATGTGCAATCTTTGAAAGAACAAAAATTGCAACTTGAAGAAAAATTAAAGAAAGATGGTGATGGTGATAATAACAAGGAAATTAAGACTCAGTTGAAGAGCTTGACTAAGAGATTTGGCCAATATCATGGATTGAGTTTGTTGTTGAACCTTGTCAATACCGTAACTTTGACAGGGTATGGGTTTGTTTTGAGTAACGGATTGATGAGATTCATTCCAAAATAGATGTCTATGGTTTTGGTTTGAAAGTTTAAAACTAACTGTATATAGGGCTTGTTATATTTTGCTAATAATGAAAAAAGTTATGTGCCTAATATAGTGTATTGAGACAAGGTGTGTGTGTGTGTGTGTGTGTGTGTGTAGCGAATATCGCGCAGTGATAAGACGATGAGACCTTTAGCAGCATCAATCCACCGCGAATTTGCAACATCATCAGGTATTACGAACTTGTAGCTTGTCAAACTGCTACCATCATCATCATCATCATCATCATCATCATCATCATCATCATCATCATCATCATCATCATCATCGCAGTAGGCAACGCCGATGGTAAAACAACAATGGTCTGTTATTTATAAACGGCTGCAGCCAGATAAGATCGGCACAAAAACTTTATACAAAGAAAATATTTCTACACATCAAAGTAGGAAGACAACGAGAGAGCATTATTGTATCCGATAAGCAAGGATGACGTATCAAAAAAGTATAGTATAAATATAAGTATATTATAGAAAGTGTGTAATAGCAAGGGGGATGATGGATTATAGTATAGAGAGGAGATTATGAAACAAGGATAAATGAGAGTAGACATGAGGTGAGGAATAGAATTCGATGGGGCGAAAGATGACAAAGAATAAGAAGACAAACAAAAGCAGACAAACAAAGTAATGGAAGTCAGTATAATACAGCAAATCATAATATAGAAACGGTAAAAAAAGTGGAAAACAAAACAAAAGAAAAAAAAAGAAAAAAAAAAAAAAGACAGTATAGTATAGGAAGCCGAAGAAACAAGGAGTTACTGATATGAAATCCCAGTTCCATATTTCTGGGTCGTCTTTCAAACAACATCTTAACTTACTCGGAGTCGAAGCACGTTCTCTGTAAAGCTAAAGAAAAACCAAGACCACCACCACTGTCACCGCTGCGGCGATCGCCGTACTAAGAAGTCCGTAACATATCAAGTATGTTTTCTTGTACCATCTTTTATTCATCTTGTGCATGTGTGAATTGACATGCTCTTCCCAATAATTGATTTTGTGCTGATTGCAAAGTCGACAGTACAATTTGGCGGTCTCTTCGAAAAGTGGCTTGTCAGGGTCAACGACGTCTTCATCCATCCATTCAAACATGTTGTGATATTGTGTATTGACTTGTTGCGCTATGTTGTGCTATGCTGTGCTATGCTGGTGTGCGTATTTATAAAGTTTAAGTTTTTGCGTAAGTTGTTTGTTGTTTATGTGTAATAGGAGATAGTATCTGGCTAAATGTATGACTGGAATTGAGCTGTTTTTTGTTAGTTATATGATTTTGCGTATTAGGTGTTATGGGCTGCTGACGTGCACAGCAGAAAGCTGTATTTCATGCAAAAGCTTGGGCAAAGAGAAGAGTGCAGGGCCAGAAACGCGTACTTTATATATTATAAATAGGAACAGAGTGGAATAGGGCATTCACTATATTTTGCGGCAATGATTTATATTTCCTTTTTCTTTTTTGTAATTCTAAGACAAATCAGTCCAAGCTAGTTCGCACTAGTTAACAGGCAAAACAACAGAAAACAACAACAACAACAACAAAATAAAAAAAAGAATAACACATAAGCGGATAGGTGCGCGCGTAAACTATGAATACTTGGTCATCCCAGACATACCCAAACCCATGTTCATATCACATCACCAGGTCAGGATCCCAGAGCTAAGTCCTCACCGAGCCGGCTGGCTACAGTTAAAATGTAGTTCTACCATCCGATTGTCACAAGAAAATAAGATCACCATGACGTTGAGGAAAAAGCTGGAAGTTAAATTTAGTCGTGTATATAACAAGACAAGAAGCCTTAAAAACCTTACCTTGGTAAGTACCAGGGCCCTCTCGCCAGTGGATGCTGTGGACGGTTGGCAGATAAGAAAAAGAAACGCAGCTGCTACTAGAGATAACGCTGTCAAAGTGAAATGCCCCGCATTGCGGAAAAACTGGCAGTGGGAACGAGGAATTGCAATTTTAATGGGAAAGCTATAACGATATCGTCTGCTGTTGCCAACTAAGTAAGTAAGGACAAAGAAGATGCTGTTACTTTTCCAGCAGCGTGATTTTTTATAAAACGCAAAATGCTGGCTAACGGAAAGCTAAAGCTGGAAAACGTTTATGACGTAGATCTACTATTGCAACAAAATCACTGGTATTTTCAGCTTTTGTTTTGCTTACAAGAAAGGCGAGTTGGTTGAAACCAACCATGGCAATTTTTTAGAGATGCAATTTGAGCTTGCTTGCTTGGTTGTTTATATGCCACTTTTTAATAGTTAATAGTCCGAGTCAAGGAGCCGGATCTTGGCAGGGCATATCATTTGAGCAGCAAATAAGCCCAGTTCGAAAGAATGTCAAGCCGTGGAGAGGTAGGGACCAAACAATAATATATGATAAAGTTTTGAAACTAAGGAAACAGCAGCATGCTTATGAACGAATGTGATTGCGCTCAATCAATCACAGTAGATTTTTCCCGCGCATTATCGGAGACGAGCTTACGCGAAGCCGACGCATACAATGGCATATTTGAGCACAGTGAGGCGTAATAGCACAGCATATCACGGCCAGTTACATCCTTAAACACCCTTTTGCATAAAGAGGCATTTGAGGGCTATTTACCTCAACCCTCTGTGCATGTGATGCATTACAGGGCTAAATGTGCATTTCCACTTTTTCTTTTGCCCGCCCAACGGTCACATCAGCACCCATACATCGCTCATAACCGCGCAGAACGCTAATCAGAGCGGCTAAGGTTCCGCTCCCCAGCGACGGCGGCCGCTGGTTTTACTATGGGCGCCCAGCGGTAAGGGCGCCAGACACAGCCCTCCGCGGGCGGCAGTGGCCGTGGACAGCGTTGGAGCGCAGTTAGAGTGAGAGTGAGAGAGAGACCAGACCGAGCGGGCGGGCGCAAAATGAAAAACGAAAAAAAAAAAAAAAAAAAGAGGGAAAAAAATCGCTACGGGGAGCGGAAATAGTGTGCGAGAGAGTGAGCAGCTGACCACTTGAGCGAACGCTGGTTTATATGAAAAATTTACTTTTTGGTTCTGCCTTTATTTTTCCCTCCCCTAAACTGAATTCAGATTGAGATTGGTCAAGAACTGGTAGCGTCTTGTATATTATATTACAGTAACCGTCAAAACAAATATCACTAGCAAAAATGGTATGTCATCACTGTGTTGCTGATACAGCCGCTGTTTTCAATAGCATCAACATATGCTACTTTGCGGCTGTTGTCGTTCGTTTGTGTTAATGTGGGACCTTATTTGAAATGTGTGAATCGTGAACCAAAAAATTTTTCAATTTCATCAACGCAGTGTGGGCGAGAGTATCGCGAGCAGGAAGAGTGAACCAAAAGACAACATATAGAAATGTCAGCCTTTACAATCAGAATGAAGTTACAACTATCAAGAATCATGAATGTCCTGAAGAATAGTACCAAGATCAGTAGAAAAAATATTAGTCTCATTGCTCAGTGTCCAGTAGATGAGAGATTCATTGTGAATCAGCGCAGTATGAATAACTTGAACAATATTCACTCCACCAGAAAACCCGAAATGAGCCGTTCTATCTGGATATCATAAGTCGTAAAGAAATTCGTCTCTCAGCGAGTCTCAAGATTTTATAACTCATCATCATCTTGACTTTCAAATTAGACAAGAAAAAATGGTACAATCATAACTATCAAGTACTTTGGAACTACGCAGATCTACTGGCAATTTATTTTGTTCTCTTAAGTTTTCACATGCTGCGTTTATCAACCCACTGATATTCCATAAATTACACTGCTTGCCAAATGAACATTATAACAATAGATTTACTTCATATTTTCCTCCCTGCAATTTCAGTACATTCATACTCATCAAGTAATTTCTTACATTGGCAAACGTACAGGCAATATTCCTTTATAGATGGTCAACATTAGTACTAACTTATTTTTTTTTTAGTCTGCCCCAAAAACTCAAAACCCAATGCGTGACTTGCGTATTGAAAAATTGGTTCTCAATATCTCTGTTGGTGAATCCGGTGACAGATTGACCAGAGCTTCTAAGGTTTTGGAACAATTGTCTGGTCAAACCCCAGTCCAATCCAAGGCTAGATACACTGTCAGAACCTTCTCCATCAGAAGAAATGAAAAGATTGCTGTTCACGTTACCGTCAGAGGTCCAAAGGCTGAAGAAATCTTGGAAAGAGGTTTGAAGGTCAAAGAATACCAATTGAGAGAAAAGAACTTCTCTGAAACCGGTAACTTTGGTTTCGGTATCTCTGAACACATTGACTTGGGTATCAAGTATGACCCAGCAATTGGTATTTACGGTATGGACTTTTACGTTGTCGTTGGCAGACCAGGTGGTAGAGTCGCTTTGAGAAAGAGAGCTAAGGGTAAGATTGGTAACCACCACAAAACCAACAAGGAAGACACCATCAAATGGTTCAAAGAAAAATACGATGCTGATGTTTTGAACAAATAAGTTATTTAAAAATTTTCAAGCTTTTTCCTTGACTTTTTTTTCTCTTCCCAACTTCAAAGCAATAGTTTAATGTTTATTCATTTTTTTTCTACTTTTTTATAAACATGACCTGTAGAGTAGTGACATTCAACAGTGACCTGTAGAATGCATTGTCGTTATAATTCGACAGTAAAATTGTTTATCAAAAAATAAGGGATTACACACTAGTATGAGCAGATTTGAGAATTTACTACATTAGCTGCTTGTCGGTTGACACCAATTGGCTAAGTCCATGAGCTTCGTCTTTGACCTCAAATCTACGTTACGGATGTTTCCTGCAGACTATTTTCAGTTAGACGTAAGAGTTAATTTCGTTGAGTACGGAGCAGTGTTTTTCAATAACAGCTAATACACATTTCTCTGTCTACCATATAGTGAATTGAATAATATTTTTTTTTTCTTTCTTTTTTTTCTTTCTTTTCTCACCGAATTGAAGATAGCGCTTGAAAATAGACCAACTCAGAAAAATTGATCAAGTATATTGTCATCAGAGATTCAAAAAACAGACGAACCGCATATTTTTCAGTTATCCCAAACGGCGACTAACAAGAATTAGGATATGGCCTTCCTAACTACATTCTCTACGTAGTTAACATTATTTAAGTCTTGTCAAATTATAGCATGCACGCCACGCTATGAGGATCATAAGACAACAGTTATGTTTACAAACTCTGCTATTTCTTTAATGACTGTCCCCCACTTACACTCAGGAAGAAATAAAAATAAAAGCCTTCAACTAGCTTTGTTATTTTATACTCACTGACATACGTCTAACAAAAACACCTTTTTGAAAGAGCTTCTTGCCAACCTTTCTCAATTAAAAGTCCCCCTTTATATAGCACTAGCTCCGCTACTTCGTTGCCCGTTATAGCGCTTAAACAAAACCAACTACACGTGACCTACATTATTTTATTTTTGCCGCAGTGAGCGAGTGATCCCATTCGTTATCGCCAACATGATCTTTCCGTCTTTTGCTCCTTTGTATAGACGCCAACATTGAACAGTTTACCATCGGCACTATTTTGAAGCATTCTAGGCTGGGTCTTACTTCACATTGGTTTCATACTTTTCGCTTTCATAAACGCATTTAGAATCAAATTATCAATACTCTGCACAAACAACAATGGCAACCAATAATAGAGCGCCGCCGCCGCCGCCGCCGCCGCAGCAGCAGCAGCAGCCAGCGTATCTACTTGAAGAATCGCCTTCGACCATCAAGGTCATCATCGACTCAATTGCCCATGACTTGGCTCCTTTGCTTGATCAAAATCAAAATCGCAGTCGTAATCAAAATAAACATCATAGCCAAAGCCAAAACCACAATAGTGATGTGAGCGAATCATACAATAGCCTTCTTAGCTACTTGTTGCCTATATTATCACGAACATGTCCAGGAAACAACGCCAACGCCAACACCAACACCGACAACAGCAACAGCTCGAATTTGCAATCATCTTCCAGCTCTGGCAAACACGTTATTCTTTGGTCATTTTGTCTCAACAAACTTTTACTTCGTATAATTTCTGCTCAACAGAATAATCTCACTGTGCATGGTACATCTCAGGGACAAGGAATTGCAGAACGTTCCAATGCTCATTATGAGTATGAGGAGGCATTTAATCAGCTTTTTGATTTAGTGTCAAAATACTTGCTACAGCAGGTGGCGCCTCTGTCTAATGCAGAATATAAAGAGAGAGTTGAAGAAAAGGGGATACGGTACTGTTTGAATCATTTTAGAAATGTGATATTGTTGTTTAGCAAATTAGCTGGGGAGTTTGGTGGTGCTGCTAGTGGCCACTACTTTAATAGCAATAGCAACAACAACAATAACAATAATGATGATAATAATATTGTTAAAGAACATAGTATTGGAGTTGGCAATTTTGGGAAATTGAAGAAGGTGAACGAAGTTTATATCAAAACGCTTAAACGGTTCATTACCTTTGCACAAAATCAGTCGCTTGATACAAAAATTCAATTCAGCCCATTGCTTGCTGTGGTGATGGAAAATGTGTATCAGTTAAGCGCCCGCAGTGACAATAGCAGCGATGAGCTAGCAAGTGAAATTTTTGAAGATGTGCTTGGGCATGTTGTGGATTACAAGGACTGGGAATTCGATTTATATTTTTACTACCGCGAGGGAATTTTAGGGCAGCGCGGTCTACAACAACACGAAAATTTCGAAGAAGAGGATGCGGATCAAGAACAAGATTGCTTTGATGTCAATGAAGAAGATGAGTGTGTTGAAGAAGATAGCGTTGCATTTACTCAACGAGGCAATAAACAAACTTCTCGCCGTAATGGTGGAGAGCAAGGTAAAACTCTTGATGGATCATTGTATGATGATTTGATCCGTTTTTACTACTTTGCCTCATTGAATTTATTGCTTCATTCAAGATTTGAGCAATCCTACATCAGCTTTCTCAAACTCATCAAAATCCTTGCAATTAATTCCAAGTTTAAAGTGAACTTTGTGAATAGTGGACATGACGATTATAGCGATATTGCATTTGTTGATGAGGATAAACGCAGTGAGCTAGATTTGGCAAACATGGGAAGGGCTAGATATCATCAACGTCAACAATTGCATGATCGTAATCGTGGTTTAGACGAGCATCAATTATTGATGCGTCAGCTTAATCGAGGCAGTGCATCATCAGGATTGCCATCATCACTAATTGGCGACCATGGTTACGGTTATGGCCATGGAGCAGAATATGCTGCTGCTGCTGATGATTTTGATGATGATGATGATACCGATAGAGTGACGGCTGATAACCATGGCAGACAAGTGCAAGCTAGCCCAAAGATTAAAAGTGATTTCTTTGACAACAGAGACGGAGGTATTAGTAGTACTGATTCGAATTTTGAAGAAGGAGGAGGAGGAGGAGGAGGCGGAAAAAGAAAATCCAAATACCGCTCCAACGCTAATCCATTTGGAAGCTCATATGGTCGCCTGAGTGGCCGATCTTCAATAATTGGTTTGGGAGCAGGCGGTGGCGGTAGTGGTAGTGGTAATAGTAGTGGCACTGGTAGAAGAAATGCTGCAGATAACGGTATTTCCAAACTACTTAATAAGCAAAATGTGTTTATTTACGATACCCAGTTATTGAATTTTTTCCTTTTAAACAGCTATTTGTTGGCTGATGACTGGAACAAGTTGGAGAAAAACTACCATGTTGCAAAATTTCAGGAAGGTGTGAAGAGTGAAAACAACGATGAGGCTCATAACAGTGATAATGAAGATACTAATGACACCAAAGATAAGAAGAACATTACGAGTAATAAGACCGGTGATGGTAGACGCAATAGACACGGTGAGACCAAACTTGTGAATGAAGATTTATTTACAAGATACTTGAGAAGCTTTATGGCGCGGGCGCCGAAATCACAAGGTAAAAGCGCAGATAACATTGGCAGTAGTGAGCAAGATTTGCTTACTGCAGTGCTTGACAAGATCTACCACCGGAACCTCAGCGAGTTTTTGAAAGTATTGTTGGAGGGCAGTTACAAGAATAACAAACTTGCAGAGATCCTCAGAGATCAATTGTCAAAGAAATTCATTGTAAATTTTATTAGTTCGAAATTGAATGGCTCAGTTAGTTGCATCAAAGTTCAGCAAGCGGTGAAATTGCTTGAAAGACCAGAATCTTCAATCAGCGAAGTATTCCGCGCTAGTTTTGTAGACTGCGAGGATTACAATAACAATTACAGTCCTGATAATAACAGTGGTGAATTACTGGTGTGGCGAGTTTTGCAGTCGGGGCAACAACAACCAAAACGCCACAGGGCCGCTAAAGAATCTACCACAACCAGTAAGTCTGAGGCAGTAATTGAAATCATTACAAAATTTAGTTCCTGGACTGTGGACTGTGAAAAAGGAGTAATTTATTTTAATACTACTTCTGCGGAGAAGAAACAGGTAATTAAGTCTCAAAAATCTATTTTGCTAAACGAGGTTGTGAATTACAGTTTGTCTATTAGTGACGTGAATGAGGAGCTCGAGTACTGGACGGCACGAATGGACTGTGAAGTGTTTTCTGCTTAGATATCAGGCATATCACCGTGTCGCGGAGTATGTGAGTGTATAGATAAATCAAGTATGTTGAGGTTATTGCATTGTTTATCAGCAATTAGGGCATTGGCCTGTTAATGTATTTGGCATTGCGTGCACAGCGGTGCCCGTAGCACGGTGTCAGCCGCAGATTGCGCAATCCCGGTGGTAACTCTAGTTTGTCAGCACTGAGGGATCGCAGCAACATATAATTAGCCCGATTTCCTGTCAATTGATCATTTGTCTGCTTCTTTCAGACTCAATTGAGTATTGATCTTACTTTCAAACCATTTATATACATCGCTATTCTCATACTAGCATTCAAAAATTACTTCGGCTAATAACAATGAGCGTTACCACCAAATTGAACAACGGCAACACCATCCCAACTGTCGGTTGGGGTACTGGTACCAAATGGTACAAGAGTGACCCTAACGGAGAGCTTGACCAGAAGACCATTACTGCTACTGTCAATGCATTGGAAGCGGGCCAATATCACATTGATGCTGCTGAAGTTTACGGCAACCATTTGGAAGTTGGCGAAGCATTCAAGCAATTTTTTGCCAAACATCCAGAAGTCAAGAGAGAGCAGTTGTTTATTACTGACAAGTTCAACGCTAAAAACTTATCACCGCTTAAATCCGTCAATGAAACCTTGAAAGAATTCCGTACAGACTATTTGGACTTGTACTTGGTACATTCACCATTTTTGAAGGAAATTTCCAAAGATGACAACATTTCCTTGAAGCAAGTTTGGCAAGAAATTGAACAATTACACAATGAGGGCAAGATTAGAAATATCGGGGTTTCCAACTTTAGAGTCACAGACTTGCAAGAATTGCTCGGGTTTGCTAAAGTGAAGCCAGTGATCAATCAGATAGAATACAGTTTGGTTTTGCAAAACCAATCTCCAGATATTGTCTCTTGGTCTCAAGGCCATGATATTGTTGTTGCTGCTTATTCTCCATTAGCTCCAGTTGCTTCTGCCAAGGGCGATGAGTACAAAAAACTTCAAGACAAATTACAAGAATTGGGCGATAAGTACAAAAAAAACGCTGGTCAGATTGCTCTTAGATGGGTGGTTGAAAATGGGGTGGTGCCAATTAGCACCAGTGCTAATCCAGAAAGAATCAAGCAAAGTTACGATATCTTTGACTTTGAATTGACCAAAGAAGAGCACAATGAGCTTACCAAGCTTGGTCAAGAAGCTCCTGAATTTAGACAATACTGGAAAGGATTCTACTAAGCGATGCCAGCCAGTCAATTGACAGAATACTGAACCAATTTTAATGATATAGTTGATATAATACACACGACGTTTTGAAACTGATGCCGTAGCATGTCAAGTAAGTGAACAGTTTGTGGGTGTTTGATGATTAAGGAGGAGCCACAGTGGAAGATTCTGGAAACGCCCGGGTGACCCTCGTGGCGCATCACCGCTGCCGTTTTCAGTGAAATCTATAAAACCAGCACAGCGCCACCTGGCACCAATGTCACTATTATCACCATCGTTATCATTACAATCATCATCAACGTCAACACCAACACAGCGTTTACCACTATATTTGCCTATTTCGGTTGCCCATAGCCGTACATACACATACATTCATGAAGCTCGCCTCAATTTCCCTTCCTCTTTCTGTAATCACCGCGATTGCTGCTGCCGAGGTCTTTCAGCCATATAAGGGCAGCGTGGCCAGTGATTCCATCTTTGAACAATTCGCCGACGAAGAGTGGAGTGACCGTTGGAAGGTTTCTCATGCTAAAAGAGACGGTGAATTTTCCTACGTGGGCAAGTGGAACGTTGAAGAAAGCTCCGTGTACCCTGCCTTTGATGGTGATAAAGGTTTAGTGGTAAAATCTCCAGCCGCTCATCATGCTATTTCCTACGTGTTTGACAAGCCATTTGACAATAAAGATAATGATTTGGTGTTGCAGTATGAAGTCAAATTCCAAGAAGGCTTGAATTGTGGCGGTGCTTACATTAAGTTGTTGAGTCAAACAGATCAATTGGCTAAAGAAGAATTCAACAATGATACACCATACCAGGTTATGTTTGGTCCAGATAAGTGTGGATCTACAAACAAGGTACATTTCATCATCAAGAGAAAAGACCCTCAAACAGGCGAATATGAGGAAAAACATTTGAGAATCCCACCAATGGCCAGAATTACTAAACACACCAGTTTGTACACTTTGATAATAAAACAGAATAACGATTTCGAAGTGAGAATCAATGGTGAGACAGCTAAGGCTGGTAATTTATTGGATGAAACTTTGTTTGAACCATCATTCAACCCACCAAAGGAGATTGATGATCCTAAAGATACCAAACCAGAGGATTGGGTTGAAGAAGAAGAAATCCCTGACCCAGATGAAGCTGAAAAGCCGGCTGATTGGGATGAAGAAGCTCCAAGAAAAATCCCAGACCCAGAAGCTACTAAACCAGATGACTGGGATGAAGATACTCCTGAATATATTCCAGATCCAGAAGCTAGCAAGCCAGGTGATTGGGATGATGAAGAAGATGGCGAATGGATTGCTCCAGAAGTTCCAAATCCTGAATGTCAAGACCATGGTTGCGGTAAATGGGAAGCCCCATTAATTCCAAATCCAAACTATAAAGGTAAATGGATTCAACCATTGATTCCAAACCCAGACTACAAAGGTGAATGGGCTCCAAGAAAGATTGCCAATCCAGATTACTTCGAAGACTCGAACGCCAGTGACTTGGAACCAATTGGTGGGTTCGGGTTTGAATTGTGGACTATGGACAAAGACATTTTATTTGACAATATATACTTGGGTCACTCTATAGATGAAGCAGAAACTATTGGTAATGCTACGTTTGTGAAGAAAGTTGATGTTGAAAAGTCAAAACTTGAAGAAGACCACAAAAAGAAACTTGAAGATGAACCAGCTAAGCCAATTGTTGATGAAGAAGAAGAACAAGATTTTGTTTTGGCTGTGCAAGGCAAAATTGACGAATTGGCTGCATTTGCTAGAAAATTCTTGTCTAATGCTAATCAATATCTTTTGGATCTTGGTGAAAACCCAGCTAAAGTTCTTGAAGAAAGACCAATTGAAGGTGCTATTTATGCCGGGGTGTTTGGTCTTATCTTTACCGTTTTCTTTGGCTTATTTGCCGTGGTGTTGTTGAAGTTGACCTCAGAGATGGATGACTCTGTTGATGCTAAATCTGGTCCAGCTACTTTAAAGAAACAAGATGAAGTTAAACCAGAAGCTAAAATCCAGGAAATTGTTGACGATGATGATGAACTTGTGGAAAAAATTCAAGAAAGTGCTGATGCTACCCAGACTACTTCTTCCAAGAAGTCCGAAACTATCGCCACTAAGCGTGGTTGAGTGGTATTAATTTAATTAGAACTTCGAATTATTTTCATATTTTTTTATATTTTATTTTTGTATTTTCTGTTGTATCTTTTATTAGTCATTCTTCAAAAATTTTTTTTATAACTACTTTTACGAATACGCTATGGTTTTACATTATTTTCTAAAAAAAAAGAAAACAAAAAAAGGAATAAACGAGTCAGGATTTTTTTTCTCTTTGTTTTTGCTTTTGTTCCTGTCTGATTGTCCTTTTAATCAGTGTAGTTATTGTTACTTCACAATACCGAGCATCTCTCAAATCAGGAAAGTTTAATCATTTTTCCTTCTCTAGCTGGATAACTTTCGTGAGGTGTGCATATCACATTCCCTTTGAAGTCCTTAGAATCTTCGGCGCGCAACAACGATGTTTCCTTCATTGGATAGATGCGATAGTAAGATTGAAATAAAACAAATGGTTTTCTCAAAGCAAGTCCTTTCCCCTTACTTTTGAACAATACACGAACTGATTTATGTTTCTTACTATCGCGTTCTTCCTTGCTTAAGTTTTTTTTAGTCATTTTTTTGGCCGATCCAGCAACATAGTACTTATTGAGTCCCGGAGCGTTTTTCAAAGCATTATCCAAATTTTCATCGCTTTCCCACTTAGGCACAAAATGTACCACCCCATCAAAAAACTTTTCTTCAAGCAGTCCGAGTATTCCAATATTGTCTTGTTGCCAAAGTTCCACAATTTCTTGCTTTTCATAGATGCTAAGATCGTGGTCTGACCAACCAATAAAATGACCTTCTTTGGTTAGCGAAACTGATTTTAATACTTGTAGTTGAAATCGATCATTGACTTTAGCGCACATCAGTTTACCGTCAAAGTTGTACTTCCATTGACCATATCTTTTCTTGTCCTCAACACCTTTGACAGGAGTGAAATCTCGCTCAAAAAGATGTTGATACGTCATCAATGCTTCTCGTCTCAGGCCTAAATCTAATTCTTCATACACAGGTTGATGGGTTTTTTTGTAAACTCTTACTTCTGGTGGCTCTCCTCTATACAACATTGGCTTCATTGGTATCTGGTCTGGCGCTCTTATACCTGGAGGAGCCTGCGGAAAAGGCCTTTCGAAAAATGAGATGGACATGGAAGATGAAGCAGAAGTATTTTTGATTCCCGTAGATTCACTTAAAGTAGGCCATTCTTTTGACATTGACGTGTCTAAGGCATGTTTATCGGTCAAGTTAGCTTCTTCAAGATTTTCAATACGTCTTTCGAAATTTTCAGCGAGTGAAGCAAAAAGAGTTTCTCTAACAACCCTCCAATCTTCACTTCTTTCACCTTCTTTACTTTGAAAATCGCCCTTGTCTTGTTCTTTTGATTCACTTTGTTTACCTTTATTTTGCGCATCTTTTTCGTATTCAGTTACTTCAGACTGACAATCAGCAAAGACTCGTAACTTTTTTTTTGTTTCCGCTACATGTTTTGGAGAACTTTCTCGTAATTTAGTAGCCTTTTTGTCTTCAACATTGTCACCCGCTTCTTCAAAGCCGTCATTTGCAACCTGAAATTCATCGCGATCGTTATCATGAGCTTCGTCTTCTTCCTCATCCTCTAAGTAGCCTTCTTCCTCATCCTCAGATCCATCTTCTTCCTCATCCTCAGATCCATCTTCTTCCTCATCCTCAGATCCATCTTCTTCCTCCTCCTCTGAGTAGCCTTCTTGCTCATCCTCTGAGTAGCCTTCTTGCTCATCCTCTGAGTAGCCTTCTTGCTCATCCTCTGAGTAGCCTTCTTGCTCATCCTCTGAGTAGCCTTCTTGCTCATCCTCTGAGTAGCCTTCTTGCTCATCCTCAGATACGTATTCTTCCTCCTCCTCTGAGTAACCTTCTTGCTCATCCTCTGAGTAACCTTCTTGCTTATCCTCAAATTCATCTTCTGCCCTCTTTTGAAAATAAGCCTTCCAATATTCACTCACATCATCTTGTAACTGTTTTGTCTCTTCCTTTCTTTGTCCATTTTTCAATGAATGAGATTCATTGTTAGAAGATGCTTTCTCTATTTTTTTTACGGAACTAAAGTCTTGTGCATGACTCCCTTCTTCTATGTCTGATTCATCTTCAGCAGGCTGATTTTCTCTGTTAAAAAAGGTACTCTCTTCCTCTGAGGTATTTTCTTGTGATTTTTCATCCTGTTCTTCCAGCAATTCTTCTTCTTCTTCTTCTTCTTCTTCTTCTTCTTCTTCTTCTTCTTCTTCTTCTTCTTCTTCTTCTTCTTCTTCTTCTTTATTAGATAGTTGGTCTTCTTCTCCAAAGCTATCATCTTCTTCGGTAGACAGTACTTGCTGTTTTGCAACAACTCTACTTTCGCGTAACACGTTGACCAGTTCCGCTATTTTAGCAGATCCAATCAGAGGTATTTGTGTTCCAACAATTTCGCACTCGTTTGAAGTCTTTTGAGGTCTGTTTCTATCTGTTATTTTATCAGCTTCGGAGGTTTGCAATTTTGTTTTTTGGTTAGCTTCAAATGTTTTTATATTCGCACTGTCTTCTGCATAAATGTCTGTAGCAGTATGATTACCATTTTGTCTCTCTTTGGCCTGTTGGGCCCGCTCTTTTTTGGCATATTCTTCAACGTTTACAACTTCGCCGACACCATCCATCGTTTCAAGTTCCTTTTTTGCTTGTGCCATGGCCTCTGCCTTTTCTTGTGTTGAACGAAAACCTATATTTGTGTAAGGATGTGTAGAACCTACCTTATTTGATAAAATCTTTTTAGATTTTTCCTCCGTTTCTTGTATAAATCCTTTGAAACTTTTTGCTTTATCTGAGTCAAACCGATCTACTTTTTCATGATCATTCGAATTTGTTATCTCTTTAGCAGATTCAATTGCTTTGGTGTGTTCCACTTGATTTTGAGCGCCTTGAGAGTGCCTATTTGTATGCACTGAAAATTCATTGATATTCTCTGGCTTAATTTTGACATTACTCTTACCAGTTGTGCTTTTCTTAAGATGAAGAATAATTGAGGTAATTTTTTTTTCAAACCATCATTTTGTGTTGTGAGATCAGCGTATTTGTGTTGCACAAGCTCATGATCTCTGTTGAGATATTTAAAGGCTCGTCTAAGATATTTTTGATCTTTTGTAGAATTCTTGAGATCTTTTCTAAGCTGCTTGTAGTCCTTTCTGAGATCTTTGAAATCTCCTCGGAGCTCTTTGTTATCCAACCGCTGTTCACGATAGCGATCTTCGAGGTCATCGTAGTTTGCTTTTAGCTTCTCGTAGTCACTTTTCAATTGTAAATAATCATGTTGAAGTTGGTTTGAATTTTGTGCTGCTGCTGATGAATTGTGACATTGCTGGGTTTCAACGCTCATTAAAGCGCTTTGATGCTATGAAACAAAGAATGAATGAACTTTTAGTATAGTTGAATAAGCCAAATCAAGTAGAAATTCGGATAATGTCCATGAAATTTGATATTAAAATGAGGAGCTCGGTTTAGATGACCAGTAGCACTTTAATGCGTTAACATGTTCGCTATCAGGGAGATCTGCTCCAACAGAAGCGCTTCTGGGATGCTCACGTGCTGTACATACAAAATTGTGCAGCAAGAGAAAATTCTGAAAAACAAAAACAAAAGCGCGGAGGCACTAGTGAGAGAAGAGAGATACTGGACATGACAGACAGGATTTCATTCCATACCATACAATATATTTACTCAATCACACACAACGTTGGATAAGAGCTAGTGATAAGCTAATATAGCATTTTTGAAAGTGGGTTTCGGAAAAAAAAATTACGCCACTAGCACATCAATATAATAAGAAGTCATGTCGGTAAGTTGAACATTGTCATTATTTAAAATTGTTTTGACATGCTTCCACTTAGAAAATAATTTGAATTGTGAAAACAGCGAGAATACCAAATAATAATCTTTCCATTTATTATACCACAAGTTGTTGTCGAAAAACAAAAAGATATTTATTAAGTATTGGCTTTTTGAGATTCTGCCTCTGTCAGCACGGTGTAAACTGCATATTCAGCATTATATTCATAACAGCCTCCATGAACCATTGAACTATATATGAAAATACTAACATAAAATATAGCTTGTTAGACCAGTGAACCCAAAACCATTTCTCAAGTCTCTCATTGATCGTCCTGTTTCTGTGCGCTTAAAATGGAATAAGACGGAATACCGTGGCACTTTGCTCTCAGTAGACAACTACATGAACTTACAAGTTGACGATGCGGTGGAATACATCGATGGCAAAGAACAAGGTAGAATAGGAGAAATTTTCATCAGATGCAATAATGTATTGTTTATAGGGGAATCAGTGCCCGAGGATGCAGGCGATGAGGAAGAAGATGGAAGTGAAGAAGTACAGGAAGTTACTGAAGAAGAGGTGCAGAAGAAAGAAGATGAGAAAGATGTTCAAATGAAGGAATAAGTTAAGGGAGAGTACCTTCAATAATTATAGTTATTTTATGTGCTAGTGATGCGCTTCATCTAAGAGATTCTGGACTGCGGTCAGAGGTCTATGTCAATGTTTTCACGAATAATTGTGTAACGATTTAGTTTTTAAAAAGTTCGGATTTGGTACTTTGTGCTAATAATGACGAGAGAGGGGGTCTGTTGGAATCCAGTTAACGCAAGTTTACTTGTTTGGAAGCAGTGGATAACCGTTATCTTTTTGTACTATAGTTTTGCTTTTAATTTTACATGATTTTTCAAAACTCATTTTTGAAACCGAGCTTTCACTTCTGCTTGTAACAAAGAAACTAAAACACCCGTGATTAAAATGCCGCACTATAGGCGCTTTGTTGTATTGAAATGAAGTTGTTATATGTATATAGAAAAATAAAATACAAAAACAGTTAAAAAAAAGATTAACAACAGCACACATGCTATATTTGAGTTAATCTGGTTTTTGAGTTAAAGCTTACTTCTTTGTTGCTATTTTTCTGGAAAAGGTATTCTAATGACAAGTAGCTCCAAATAAAGTCAATCAACATTGACCCAACGCCAAGAGAATAAACCAAATTGATAGCGTAAAAAAAATTGGAGTTACCACTGCCACTGAAAATCCACAAATAGTAAAAAATTGGACTAAGGATCATAGCGTGGATAATAAGCAAAATTGATACTATAGGGTATCTCAAAAACTGCAAAATAGCAAAATTGTTCTGCGATGCTAAGAGGAGCAATAATTGTGACAAGAAGCCGAAATCATTTAACGTTGGATATGGTTTGGTTAAGATCACAAACCCGTAGCAAAGCACAAACGGGAAAATTCTGTATTTGTTATTTACCAACAAGTTTGAGTACTTTGTATTGTAAAAACGAATTGATAATGGTAAAATATAGATAAAATTGTAAATATTGAATACCCCAATAAAGAAGTTTGAGAAAAATTCAAATATCTCAATAAAAAAGTACCACCATAATCCAATATTTGGCTCGATTTTGGTAAAAAAAATGTTAGTTCCATAAACTGCACTCACGAAATTCCACTTGGAGTCATTGATGAGAAAACTAGTATATAGTAAACTCAGAAGCACTGAAACGAATGGTATTATGGCTTTAACCGCTGATGATACACAGGAACGAGGAGTGTAAGTAACAGACGGCGTTGAGAATTTGTAAAAATTAATAGCCAATCCAATAAATGGAACAATAAGGAAAACAGGATTATATGACAAGTAGGTACTAATGGCGAGACAGGCACTAGCTAATGGAATATTGTCATGGATAATGACGGAATATAATGCAAAAGTTATAAAGAAATTGGTGAATGCAATGGAAGAATTGGAAAGCACTGACAAGAAGTTGATAGGATTGAAGTTGTAAAACAAAGTAATCAACACCAAATAAAAGTTTCTAGTATTGCTGTCAGAAACATTATTTTTGATGAGGAATGACTCGTTGATTTGAAGAAGTTGATAGTTGGTTAAGAGGTCAGTGAGTTGGAAAACCATATTACTAATTAGCTTCCACTGTTTATCGCGATCACCAACGAGATCTTTGAGGAGTGTGAAAGCAGTTAACAATAATGGAGGATGATATACCACCCCGCCATCGTATAGATCAACATTGTTCTTAAGGAGAAATATACCTTCTTCAAGGCTACGCCAGCTGGATATAGGGGTGGAGAATTCAGCAGACGAGTCCAAAAACTGGAGCAAGTTTGGGAATATTGATGAGATCAAGAACTTGATGGCTGCGCCAAATAGTAGCACATATATGTAGTTTATTTTAAGCGAGTTATTGGCACTGGCTACCGGGATAACTGTGCTTGACTCAGAAGCTCTCTTTGGGCCTTTGGCTGCCATGTTTGGGTTAGATATCAGGTGGTTTGAGATGCTTTTGACGTGTATAGCACTCTGATGATAATAATTGAATGCCTTACGCTTCAGGCTTATGTGTGTTTTCGTTCTGGCGTTAAGCTGGCAAAACACACGTCCACGTGACGAGAGAATGTGAGAGAATGCATATTAATGTCTACGTAAGCTCGAATCAGCATACGGTGTTTGTATCATATGACGTAACATAATAGTACATGTTAAGACGCTTAAAAGCATATACCTGCTGGAAATTGCAGTATGAGCGATGAGGCTGCAGCGAAACAAAGCCAAGAAAAGCAGCGGTCACCGGGAAAAGCACTTCATTTCTTTAGTACTGCCCAGCTGAGGCTGGAATTTCTCGCTACAGCGCGGATTTCCGCCTCATCAATTATTCAGACTGCTCTGTTTCTAGCCCCTCCCTTTCTCCCTCATTAGCAAGCATTATATTTGCCACTATCATATCACCCATACCTAATCAATTAGCTACTTACCAATAATCACAAATGTCTTCTGTTCGCCGTTCTGCCAGAATCGCCCAAGCGGCTAAACACAGCGCTCCTGAAGAGCCAAAGGATGCCGTTCCTCCTCCTGTCAAGAAAACCAAGACTAATGCCGCTGCCGCCGCCTCTTCATCGCCCTCTTCATCATCCTTATCCTCAGACTCCAAACTTTTGAAGGTTGGCGACCCAATTCCTGACATCACCCTCAAAGATGAAAATGAAGAGGATGTTAATTTGAAAGATGTTGCTTCTAAAAACAGAATTGTTGCGGTTTTTGCATACCCTAAAGCCAGCACTCCAGGATGCACTCGTCAAGCTTGTGGCTACAGTGCAAATTTCGCCTCGTTGACTAAGATTGCCAAAGTTTACGGTTTGTCTACGGACTTGCCAAAGGCTCAAAAGAACTTCATCACCAAACAGTCCTTGAAGCTTGATGGCTTGCTTTCTGATCCAAACAAGGAATTGATCGGCGTTTTGGGAGCAAAAAAGTCTCCAACAGGAGTCAAGAGATCTCATTGGATTTTCGTTGATGGGAAATTGAAAATCAGTCGCGTTCAAATTAGCCCAGAGACAAGTGTAGCTGATGGTAAGAAAGAAATTGAGGAAATTCACGCCTCTTTTAGCGAAAGTGAAGGTAAGCTGGAATCTGAAGCCAAAGAAGAGCCAGAAAAAGAAGCTAACGAGGAAGTTAAAGAAGAAAGTAAAAAAGAAGGAAAGGAAGATTTAAAGGCAGAGGCCGATGGTTCAAAGGCAGAAGAAGAGCCAAGAAAAGAAGAAAAGAACTATGGTCAAGAGGAAGAAGCTAAAAAAGAGGAAAAAGACAGTAAGGACGAAAAAGCTACAGCTAACGGTGAAACTAACCCTGATGGCGAAGCTCCTAAGAAAGAGGAAGACAGTAAACTAGAATCAACAAAAAAAGAGGATTAGTTTGATTGCTTTGGGGTGCTGCAATTGTCTACTAGCCCCCTTTTTCAGACATCATTGTTGACTAAAGGCATTTTGTTTTAGAAATTGTTTTTTAGTTTCTTTGCAGTTGTGCTTTTTAGACAAAAAAAAAAAAAAAAAAAAAAAAAAATTTGTTGATTTTTTGAATAGTAAGAGAAAAAGAAAAAAATGTGTAGTTGTGTAAAGTTTGTCATATTATTTTAAATTTATAGTTTTATATATATATATATTTTTACAAAAATTTTTTCATTAAAAAGTTAAGTATTTGAAAGATGTATTTTTTTAATAAAATAGGACTATACAAAATTGAATAACAATTTGTTCTCATATATCATAGTCGTGAATTAATCCTGTAGGCATCATCAATTCGCATTTGAACCTAATTTATAAACTACAATAATATAATAGTAACTATAGTCAAAAAAAAATTAGCATTCAGCTTCCAGGTGCATACTTTTTTAACAACTTTCGCGCCGCAGCCACTAATTCTTCATTATCCTTTTCAGTCAAACATAAACCTTCTAACATCTCAATGCAGATATCTTTCACTGGTGGTCTAACCATTATCAAGTACTGCAAACTCTGCAATCCCAAATTAAACCTTAGCCTATCTATACATAAAGATCTTAATTTGAGAATAATCTCTTTATTCAAGTATGGCAAGTCACTGAGCAATCTAATAAAAATCTTTCGGTCCTTCGTCTCCAAAAATGGAATAATCGTGTCAAGAATCTTGGTGGTCCAGTGGATATACGTAGGAGTTCTAATTTCTTTTACAATTTCATCAGCGGTTTTTTCTTTACCATTATTCTCATCTTTTTGCTGTTGAATTAACTTTGCTTCCGCTTTCACGTACTCGGAATACCACTCCTCATTTAGCCATTCAATGACCACATCCATGCGAGAGTGTATGCTTTCCAAAAAGTACGTAAATAATGCATTTCTTACCAAATCACTCAACTCTTGGTTTTCTCCTTCGTCATCACCATTATAAAGTCCTCTAGTTGCAAGCCGTATGAGTATAATAGCCCATGAATTTTTTTCCCATTTCGGTATGGCCACTTTCGACATTTTTATTATTCCTTCGCCAGCGCCGGTATTGCCGTTTTTAGTAGTGGAGTTGTTTTCTGGGGCAGATTCATCCTGATTGTTAATTAGCGTTTGCAACGCTTTTGAGTTAGCAAGCTTCAAGTAGTTGGAAATAATCAAATTCAAATGTTGTTTCTTTTCTTCAAATGTAAGCAGTTTGGGCTCAGGGAGCACGTATTCGAAAGTTGGCATTATCAGGTTACCGTAGGATCTCTCATCTATATTAGGAGCAGGAGTGGCAGATGCTGACAAAGAAGAGTACGAGTTACCTGAACTCCCGTTGCCATTCAATGAGAATGGGTCCGCTTGACCGGGACCCGAAAGTCTGATACGTTTGTTTCTGTGAGAGTCTGAAGTACTATCAATGCCATCTTCACCGTTTCTATTGATTATAGTTTTGTATCTTTCTCCAATAACGTTCAAAGCAGTAGATAGACGTTCTGTATTTGTTTTGTTGATAGCAAGAATGATTAGCTGAGTTAAAATATCATTATTGAGTAAACTGACATCAAATTTGTTGAGTTCGTTATTTTGATCAGTCAATGTAAATAAAGAAGAATATGAAGATGACCCGCCAATTGATGGCTTGGTAGGATCATAGTATAACTCATCCAATGATACATTAGGATAGTGCTTGTTGATATTCTTGAGATCATCTATACTTAATTGAGAGTTGGAAACAATTGCATCAATTTTGCTCTTTTGTTTTTCTTCTTCGAATTTTTTCTTTAAATATTCAAAATAAGCAATATCTTCCGGTAAATCATTCATTAAATTTTTATCCTTTCTTTGTTTGTCCTGATATTGTATAATATAATTAATCCTGTTGTAGTACTTTGTGGACAACATGTCAGAGGAATCATTATCATTAGCGCTGCTACTTGAGCTGCTACTTTTACTTGTGAGGATATTATTCTTGAACAAGTAATTCAAAAAAATCTTAAACGACCTATCACTAAATCTTCTAAGTAATTTGCTTTGTATTCTACTATATTTATCATCAATCAGCTCGGTGTGTAGATCTAGCGTCAGTTTTTTGAAAGAATCGTACAGCACTAACTGATTAAGAACTTTTGTGGTCACTGACGGTCTTTTCCTAATTAATGTTATCAAGACAAAAAAAATCGCACTATTGATTTGCGGTACTATGGTTTTACTCTCCGTGACTAGGTTCAAGAGTAGATCTAATAATCCCATTGCTTCAGCCTTTAGGTTTTCATTAATCAATGGATGGTTTTTAGCCATCGCTGAAGATACATCATTATTTTTGCTGCTGTTGGCACTTTTTCTTCCTCTTTTTCTAGGGTCTTCTGGTGGTGTAGGTAGTTGAGTTTGAATGACGATAGAAATAAATTTAATAATGAATAATTTTGGTCCAATAAAGCGACTCATATCACTACTAGTATTGTTATTGACAGGATATTCTGTATTCAACTTTGATAGTATAAGGCCTTTTAATTCGGTCAAGTTTGCCCATATTTCTTCATAACTGTCAACTTTCTCAATAACGTTTAAAAATACAAAATTAAAGATTAGTGACGCAAGTTGAATCAGCTGCTGAAAGATGGCCAATTTGCTAAAACAATGCAGAACACGAATAAGGTTTGTTAGCGTTTTGAGGATTCTGGACGATGAAGATTTTCTTGTAGAATTGTCAACTCGGTCATCGCTGTATATCTGTATAAAGAATTCAAGACACCAACGTATCACCAAAGGTTTACTATCTTCCTCTTCTTGTGCATCACTGCCCTCCAGTGATTCGCTCTTCACCTTCACTATAAATAAACTGCTGCTAATATTTTCGGCAACCTCCACTATTGTGTCAAAGACCCGAGGAAACTGCTGAAAATCACTGAAAGCTAGTTGTTTGGCCGACTGCAATTGACTAATCTGTTCATTTGCAGACTGCTTCTCCAAGATTTGCTGTTCTGGCAAGTTGAAGTTGGAGCTGTTGTTGACGCTGCTCTCATCATTGCCGTTGTCGGCTGCTGCAGTCTCACTTGGCTTGGTATCTACCTCCATTATTTCCTATGCACTATATCGAGTTGGTGCACTCCATTAGCTTATCAGTTAATCAAGAAAGCGTTGAACTGATTTTTTATCTCGCTAACGAATCAATCTCGATGTTTTCTTGTTTATTGTGAAGCGGCAAGAAAAATATCGGAAACTAGAAATTCAAAAAAAGTTCGCGACGGGTTTTACCCGGCCGCGGCCTATAGTTAAGGTCTAGATATATCACCATATTTTATAATCGAGTTTCCATATATGTGATTTTGATCGTTAATTCTATAAAAATTCAATAAGTTAAATGATCTCTTATACTGATAACATACTTTTAGTTCAACTATAGTTATACTATATTACAATGATAAAAGCGGCTCTCTTCTAACAATTAGTGATTGAGCAAAGTGTAAATAGCTGTTCTCTCCAGAGCAATAGTAAAAGTTGTAATTAAACGAGTCTGGACTAATCAATGGGCAAATGAATTAACAGGTGGATCGAAAATCAGCAAAGCTTGGAGTCCTTGAAAGCGTACAATTGGCATTATATTAATATCGATACTGGCAATTTCAAGCAATCATGCTTCAGCGTTGTTATCTCTGTGTGCATCAGAATCAAATGCCTCTTCAGATTAGCTTGAGCTCACCGTTTCCACCTAAAAGAGTTTTACTGAAAATGTAATTAAAAGGTAGTGCAATACAGACTTATGTGAATGATTTTAATCAAATAAACTTGCAGCAGACCAAGATTTCATTGAACATTATCAAACTTTCTTGAAACAGCTTTCTCTCTTCTTTTTCTTTTTTCTTGCCTAGCTTTTTCAATCATTGGTCATACTATTCAACACAATTCTTTTAATTTTTTCTTGCTCTTGTTTTTTCCTCTCCTGCTCAGCAAGCTTTTCAGTGACAATTTTTTCTTCACTGGAAATATTAATCTTTTTGACCAAATTCTTGCCCTTATCCGACCTTGTCACTAATGAAAACGCAATTTTCTTGCGATTGCCGTCACCGCCATTATCACCTGTACCAGCATCTTCGTCATTCCTATTACTACCACTAAACTGGCCATGATATTTAGGAACGTTTTCTTTAGTATTAGCATTCATGACTTTGCTCAAATGTTTCAATGAAGTATGACCGCTTGAACCAAAAGCGTTATATACACCACTTTCTTTACTATTTGAAGTTAAAACGCTTGATGTTTGTAAATCTCTTCTTTGAACTTTTCCTAAACCTTGCAACGATACCTGCAGATGCAGAGAAGTCAGCAATGGTAAGGAATGAGTATGAGAGTGAGCGTTCTGAGATTGTTGTTTGCGGCTTTCTAATCCATCAAGGATCATTCTATTGAGTTCATCCTCAATTTTTTGTTCAAACAGCTTAGCCTCTTCCTCCTCTCTCATACGACGTTCAAACTCTTTGTCCAACAAATCATACTCAGCATTTTCATCCTCATCCTCGTCATCATAGTCACTTAGGTTATAATCAGAAAGATCACCATCTTCTTCTTCTTCTTCTTCTTCTTCTTCTTCTCTTCCTTTTTCTTGTTCTTGTTCTTGTTCTTGTTCTTGTTCTTGTTCTTGTTCTTGTTCTTGTTCTTGTTCTTGTTCTTGTTCTTGTTCTTTGTCTTTATTTTCTTCGTTTTCTTCATCTTCTTCTGCTTCACCTCCATAATTATCATCAGCAACTCCATCATTCTCTTTTTCCTCAATTGGTGATTGCACTTCTATTTGAGGCTCGATATCATCAAATTTTTTATGGGCTGGTTCAGTTTCAATTTCATTGAATGAAGCTTCTGGTCGAGCGCCTTCCGCGCCCACTACCGTTGCATTTTCATCATCTACAGAATCAATTACATGAGAAGCTGCAACCTCTTTAGTATTTTGGCTATTAGTAAGAAACTCATTTAAGGCAGACAGAACTTCCAGCAAATCACAATTATATCTGTAAATCTTTTCGATACTATTGAAAAATGCAACCACTTTAAAATTCATGTCTTTTGGAACTGGTTGTCTTTTAATCAAGATGTAATAATTTAACAATAACAACAGCCCTTTGAATTTATTCAAAAATTCCACATTGAGTGTGTGTTTCCCGTGATGCTTGGCTTTTAATCCCGATTTACTTCTTGGAAAAATAATAGATTTCTTCACGGTTTCCAATAACGTGAGGATCAAATTTATTCTAAAGTAGTTATTTGGCGGATCAATTTCAATGAAGCTGTTACTGATAGGAATTGTTGGATAACCGAACACAATTAATTTGCTAAATGTCTTGAAAAACAAATTAACATCTTTTTCGAGATCATCTCCTCTCTTGTAGTCAACACCTGCAACAAAAAGTTCCCCCAAGTATTTCACCTGCGCCATTCTAACACGGTTATATTTATAGTCTGTTACTTCAAGACCACGTTGAATTTTTTCCAAGATTGTGTCAAAAGTGTAAACATAAAGGGTTTCAGAAATAACTTTTAAAGAATAAAATATCCTGGCAAGATACTGCAAGCTTTCATACGCTAAATCCTCAGGCTGAGTCATAATTGATTTCACAAACTCAAAATCTTCCTTATTTTTCCAATCAAGTTTCATAATTAATAACGCTATCTCCGTCCAGTTATTACTGCCGAGCTCTTTATGAAGTAACTGACTGATAAAAGTTTGTTCTGGCGTTCTATTGGACGCAAACAAAATCTGCTGATCTTGGAGTGATTTCATTGATGCGGGGACGATAATTAAAAGCAAATTATCAATAGCCATCCTATCATTTATAGACAATGATTTGTCTTCTTTCTTTTTGTCTTGCAACAACTCCATCATTTCTTCCATCAATTTTTTCGATTCTGGACCATTAGCATAGTATAAAAATCTACCGCACTGATCAATTAGAACATTAAGTAAGTCAACATTATTTGTTTCTTTTATACCCAAAATCAACGAGCGAATTTTATGAAAAACAACATGCAATTGCACAAGATTAAACTTTACCAACTCAGCAAAAAAATAAATATTTTTTACATTCATTTTCATTGCAGCAGGACTAAAAATTTGAAATCTGAATGTTTTGTCCAACTTCTCAATCAATGCATCCCTCACAGTCAACAAAGAGATTTTGTTTATGGCAAGAAACCTTGCATAAAACTTCATCCGTGTATTCTCTTGATTTTCCATGAATGTCTTGTAAAGTCTGTTTCTACTAGCTTTGTTGTTCAATTTCTCCGCCCAATATTCACAAGCCAAGTTATCAATTTCGTGTTGTGAAGTACAATTGGTGAGCCTATTGATAAAATCAGTAGTCTTTTCACCCATAGTAACTTTATCATTGTCAACATAATTTACATCATTATCCTTTTGCAAAACTTCAGGAGGGAAAATCTGCGTGATGTCTGGAAGCTCAGTATAGAATTTCCTTTCTTCATCATTTTCCCAAATGGCAACGCCATTTTCACTTGTGTTGAGATCTTGTGCTTTTTGCTCATCGCCACTAGCATTACCACCAGCAGTAATATTTTCAGCCGCTGCTTCGGCATCCATAAATTCTTTTTCGTTGAGAACTGGAATTTCCAAAGCATCAATGAAAAGCACATCTTTGAGCACTTCATGAACGTTTCTGTATCTTTCAAACAACTCTTCCATTAACTCACATCTTCTGCTGAGTTCCGGAGAAATTCTTCCCGTTTTGATACTAACTGTTTTGATTTTAGCTTTTAGCTGGAAAATGTTGTAGTAAACCTTGACAGCATATTTAGCAGTAATAGTGGCATACCATTCAAACTGATCGAAAAGTTGTTCAGCAGTATCGTCTAAAACCAGTGATGGTGCTAAAGGTTCATTATCCTCATCTACTTCTGTATGACCTTGGCTAATTTTATCAACTGCTTGCTTGCTGAACAAGTAACCAAACCTTTTGACAAAACTAGTCACGATTGAAAAGTTTGAGCCATACTTCACCTCGTAATGCAATATATCCTTAACTATAGTCACAATGACATATTCATCAAGATCTAATTCGTGACGGCTAAACTTTTGTGACAAAAAAGAAGGAAGCTCGTCAGCATTACATTGATGAAAAGTGGTAAATAAACCAACCATATGAAATTCCATCAATAAACGCAAATAAGTCTTTTGTGTAGTAATTCTTACCAAGTCCTCCTTTCCCAACTCTATGTTTTGATCAAAAAACTGATTATTCTTCGAAGAAGGGTTTTGGAACGCATCCAAGATTTTAGCATTCACCACAGGGGTAAGCTGATGTGGAAACCGGCAATGTAGAGCAGACATTACTTCAATAGCAGCAACTACATCTTCAGTCTTGACGCATTTGCTTAAACTTTCAGAAACAGCACTAATAATTTCGGTCATGTACTTTTCCAACGAAAGAGTGTTGATAGCCTCAATTAACGATGCAGCATTATCTTTGGAGATGCTTTGTTTGAGCTTCTTGATAAATGAACTGTTTTTTTTCAATGAGGAGTCTAGTTTCGTGGTGGGGCCAAATGGATTGTCTAAATTACCATCCCATGCCTTTCTGTTAAGGTACCATAATTCTCGTTTCCGTTCATCTGTTGCCATTATCTTTTTATCTTTTTTATCCGTTCAAGAAAATCGATTAGTTTTTTATGGCCTGCCTGTGTGGTTGTTGTTGTGTCACCTTTCCAGATAATAGATACATTACCATGAAAGAAATTTTACCTGATTGAAAAGAGGAGGGAGAAAGTGACAGCACTATGTTGTTGTTGCTGATTGTTCTCTGGTAACATACAGTACTCGCTATTTTTTTCTTTCTGTCTGCGACTCAAATTTCCTTGCAGCGATCAAAAATCTCACAAAACAAAACCGGAGAAAGGAAACTGCACCGCATATTATTTACTAAACGCACTTTAATGTTTTCAGTTATTTCTCTTTCCATCCTATTCGCGCCTTTTAACATTCACAGGTCAGCGTATTAACAAGCACTCGATGCCTCGGGTGTAGTAAACAGGAAACTAGCCCAAAAATTTTTACTTCCATAAAGTGGTCTTATTGGGCACGGTCGTTTTCAAGACGGTGGATATGAAGTTGTACATGTTTTCTACTTGTGATTTTGCCATACTTAATATATACAAAAGTACATGATCACTTTCAGTTTTATATGAGCAATAGCACTATATTCTCGCTAAAAACAAAGTATTAAATTCCATTTTCTTGTCAATTCTCACATGCTGTGTAGCTTTGAAATAGAGAGTGACTAGAGTGGTGACTAGATGATATCGTGTGCCACAAATTTACAATAGCGCGATTAAAATGATCAAATGCTTGAAACTAGCGTACTTTGAATTCATCAAGTAAAACTATGTTCACAGTAAATATTTCAGTAAAAGTAATTTCATTAGCTGCTTTTTGTCCGCAGTAGCAACTCGTTCACCATTCTTGATTCATGCTCGTCATCCATGTAATGCTCATCTTCGCCATGTCCATATCCATGATTTTCTGCATATTGTTGCACATTAAGGCATCCGTAATTTCCATTACCATTTGCATTAAGATGAACATGATTCACATATCCATCTTGACCTTCTTCCTCCTCTTCCTCTTCCTCTTCTTCCTCTTCCTCTTCCTCTTCCTCTTCCTCTTCCTCTTCCTCTTCCTCTTCCTCTTCCTCCTCTTCTTGACTGTGTGCCTGACCGTCTTCGCCATATCCTGGCAAATGTTCATGATACCCCGCCTCAACAAGCTTTCGCCTTAGCTCTTGCAACGCTCTCTCATCCTCGTAAACATACTCTCCATCATCATCATCTTCTTCTTCTTCTGCCTCTTCATTTTCTCCTCCTCTTCCATATATGCCCTCATAATTATTACCATCTTCATTATCATTTCCGTCAGCATACCCATGATCAGGCTCATAATCGTAATCATAATCATAATCATTATCGTCCATCACCGGACTACTCCCATGGTACTCGCTATCATCTGAATCACTGTCAAATTGGATTTCACTGAGCTTCTGCCTCTTGACATTAGCATCAGCGGGGGGTGCGGCAGCTGCTAAGTTTCGGGAATATAGCTCAATGCTATTAATGTTATTGCTGTTCGTGACATTGTCGGTATAAGTTATAGATGCCCCTGGCAGTCTTCTCTTCGGTGATTTGCCAGCAACGACAATATTACTATTTACTCCTGTCATGCCACCACTATTATGCGAGTTAGTAATAGGCTTGGTATCGAGCATGTAATTGTTGTTTTCGTTCGTCATGTATTGCATCAAGTACCTGTGTTCTTGATGTTTACCATTTGATAGACTCACATCTGTGGTCATTGTATTAGGGGTCACAGTATTAATATTGTTTTTGTTATTGATATTACTATTATCGATTTTGTTGTATGCATTTTCATTGTCAATATCATTAGGAGTATTATCTTTGCTAATGCTGCTGCCACCACCCGGTTTGTCCAGGTCTCTCCGTTCACTGCAAACGTTACAATTCTGCACCATATGCTTCACCATGCCTTTTACCCCTTGCCACGAATACTTGTCAGTGACTGCGGATGTTGTTTTATTAATGCCTCCATGACCCGTACTGAGGTGCATCCTATATACTAGATTCACTTGTTCTCGCACATTGGTCACCACTTCTTTGCCTTTAAGAGTAAGTTTTTGATCCTTGAGCTCGTAATAGCCAACACTAGACCGAATCTTGGCCTTTTCAGCCTTACCGCTCATAGGTGGATAATTCCCATTAACCATATAGTATTTGATTTTTTCTAGCCGCATAGCGTTAGCTTGATTAACTGTGAACGTTAGCGGGGTGCCGTCCTTTTGAGTTATGGTAACGGTGTTGGGGAAATTGCGATTTCTTTCGGATACGATGCTATCAACTATAGAATTTTGAGAGTCGCCATTATGATGATCATTATTTGTCGTGATTGAGCTATTGGGGCCGCTATTAATTTTATTAAGAATATCATTACTATTATTGCTAGTTTTGTTATTATTTAAAGTGGAAGGTATCGCCGTTGTCGTGGATGCAGGTGTTGTCGCTGTAGTTGACGTTGGTACCAGTAGAATTGTTAATTTGGGCTCAGCAAATGATAAACTTTTACCAAAGAGTAAGATATCCACTGGATCAATTTCACTCTTCAAAACCCCACCTGCAGCAATTTTTCCTATTTTTTTGAAGCTCGCTCGACTCAACATTGCCTTCATGGCGTCATTGTTGTCATAGACTAGATCAAACATGCAGTAACTGTAACCCAACCTTGGAGCCCAACTGAGAAACGTTTCAAGTAAAATACGACCAATTCCTTTATTCCTCACTCCAATATTAACTAAGAAGCTCCCAGTAGCAATATGAGCACTCCGGCCTGGATAATTGGGCTTGATATTGAAAGTTCCCAAGCATTCTTGCTCCCAGTGCCTACTGCTAACGGTATTACTGTTGCTGGTAGAGGACGATGAAGATTGACCATTGAAAAGTTCCAAGTTGTTACCAAGAATAACTACCGCAGCAAAGTTACCAAACCAAAAGCTGCTAAAAACATCCAATGGTAATGGGTTTATGAAAGGAAATGCGCTTCCTTTAAGGATTTCTGCGTTAAACTCATCATTGATAAACTCGAGTAAATCCGTGGGTATCTGCAGCGGGGAAACTATTGGATATATGGTGGCAGTTGTTTGGTGATCGCTCAATAGCACGGTAAATGGATGAACTTTCGCAGTTTCAAGATCATATGCTGACAATCTTTGCATGTTGAGCGAGCTTTTATAGGAAAAAGAAGGAGCAGAAAATTGCTGTTGTCTGGGGCTTCTCAGTATGGAGCCTTAAGCTCCTCGTCACCATCTCCATCTCTAGATCACTATTTTTCGCGATCCTTTAAAAGAAATTTGAAAGAAAAACAAAAAGGAATCAGATATGACGCGTGTTGCTGTGTAAATATGCATATTAGTGTATTAGTATGCTTACTACTGTAGTAACGCTTTGATTGCATAACTCATGAATACTGCGTAGGGCTATTCTAATCAGCTCGACTACCTCTAAGTAAAGTCTTATTGAAAGCTCAAAAGGCAAAGAGAAAAGGCCGACATACGACATTTACTAAGGTGAAGAACTTTGATAATTTAGAATGCATTAATCCTAGAACACATACTTTCTTAACACTAAAAAGTCATTTTATGTACCAAAAAACCTTTAACTACGTAATTTTTAAAACAGCATTTGAATCAAACGAAGCCATTTGGAGCGAAATATCAAAATTCCGGCTTCTTGAATAATATACACAACTACTCTCATATAGAATACCTGGTAGTACATAGGAAACAAAAATGTAAAAGGCAACCAATCAATCAAACAAATTGTGTGCCCTTTGTTTTCTTTGATTTCTTCTTCTAGAGTTGCGCGAGTTTGGCGTAATTCTATCCAACAAGCTTCCGCCTCTTTGTGGTGATCTTGATCTTGATCTAGATCTAGATCTAGATCTATCTCTCGAACTATACCTTGGCTTTTTGTTTCTGGAAGAACCTCTGAACCCTGGAAACAAATCGTCATCATCATCATCATCATCATCATCATCATCATCATCATCATCATCATCATTTACTACCTCGCTAAACTTGTCTGATTTCCATCTTAATTCGGAGTTTTCTCTATCGTCATTCATTCTCTCGTCATCGTCAATGCTGTTCAAATTACTGTTGAAGGCCTCATCTATACGTGACGGGCCCAGCACCTCCTTTTGCTGCTGCTGCTGCTGCTGCTGCTGCTGCTGCTGTTTCTTGCTCAAAGATGGCAATTTGTTAGCAAAAAGGTCCTCTTCGTCGTCATCTCTATACGCTCTTCTATTTCCATTATCACGTCTGTCCCTGTAACTAACAGCGTTACCGTGATTTCTGCGAGGGCCTCTTGGACGTTGGCTTCTATCTGGCTCACCGTGTAATAGATAGTATCTTGATTTTTCTTTAGCATTTTTCTCTTTCTTGTCAGCTTTGAATGACACTCGTATGTAAAACTCAACATCTTTCTTTTCTGGCTTCCCCTTTTCATCGGAAATTCTCTGGTCTCTTTGTTCTTCCGTTTCGTAGTAGTATGTCTTTGCCTTTCTTTCATCATTCGCGTTCAAATTGGTCACATCATCGTAGTTTTCTGTCAAGATTACCAACGCTTTTGAGCCTGATTCAGGATCATCAAACACGACATTGACTGAGCTATCATTGATCCACTCAAGATAGAAGGTGTTTATTCTTTGATCGCTGGATATAACTGCATCTTTTAAATAGTGATCTAAGTATCTTTTTATATCTCTAGATGATAAGTCGTCAACACCCCTTAGCCACAATGCCTCTGGACGCACTGGATCTGACTCATCAGCAATCACTTGATCCTCTTCTGGGCCTTCTGCAATGTCAGCGTTCTAAGAGTCCGTTAGCATATATATATCGAGTGAAAAAATGAAGTGCATTTCAAGAATAAAGGTGCCATTCCAACGCGTTAATGGCAGAGAATTAGATATTTTAGATAACACATACATCCTCCACAGCAATTTTCACTGGCTCCTGCACACTTTCTGACATTTCTTTTCCTTTTTTTGTTTTTTTTTTTGATATGGTACGGTGATTGTATTCCTGTTGCAAATGGTTATTCTGCTGTCTTGCTACCCAGTGTGTTTATTCGTGTTGACTGACGGGCTTTTTTGGTTATTACAACATTCATGTCATTTTTCCCAAGAGTTGCATAAATAATATTACCCTGCTGTTTTGTTATGCATACTCTCGTCAACATGAGCCTAATCTCTCTGTAAAAGCTAAAAAGTAAGGCATGGTGTTTTTTATCTTCGGACACAAAAGTATTGAATTGGCGCTACTCATTTTATTCGTATCATATATTTTTAGTTAAATAGATTTTGCCTTGCAATAATAATAAAGACCTTTTTTGCTCTTGTTAAACATTTCTGTTTTAGATGTTCTGAAATTGAACAGGGCTCCTGATAGGCCTCTACGTTTTTTTCAAAAATTACTTAAAAGAGAATAAAATTTAAAGTAGAATGTAAAGAAGTATTATAGAAACGAGAACTAAATAGCTGTAGAGAAATTTGTAAATAGAAGACTAGGTATCAAAGCCTTGACTGTTTGTGATAATTGAGCAAAACCAAACATACCGAATATTCGTGGACCAGCACAAATTTTATAAAAACAATTTAGAAATAGATCATGCAGCAGCAGTAGCCATGGCAGCAGTAGATATGGCAGCATCAGTAGTAGCACCGGTTTCTACCACACCTGAAGAGGTATCAGTGGCAGTAGAAGAAGCAGATTGAATGGTAGACAGACCTTTGTTAGCAAAATGGTTGTAGATTTTGTCACCAGCGTAAATAACACCAGCAGCACCAGCAGCTGCAATACCAGCTTTACCACCTTTGCCTAATTTCCCCCATTTGTTCTTCAAAGAAGATAAAATGCTCTTCTTTTCTAAGTTGGTAGTACCGCTGCTACTCTTTGTATCTGTGGTTGGGAAAGTCTTAGCTTTTGTTATTTGTTGGGTTGGAGAGTTTTCGTTAGAGAGCTTAATATCAGATTCAGTTTTGGCTCTCGTTAGTTGAGTGTTGGCTTCAGCCCTCTTGTCAATTGGGGCACCGAGAACAACATCAATTTGCTGAGCAGCAAACAAAAGAGTAGTGATTACGGATAATGAAAGTTGCATTTTGTGTACAGTTTGTTTGTATTTTTTTTCTTTTTTTTGAAAGAAAGATGGAATGGAATTGTAGATTATTATTGTTGTCAGTGTTGCTGAAATAAACAACTCAGATTAACCAAGATACTTTAAAGAATTGAGAATTCTCTTCTATTTATAAAAGCACAACATTTTTTGTATTCAAAGGTAGAAAGGCGCTGTGCGAACGTCAAATAATATCGTGGCGGTGATCCTTGCATTCCGCTGTTAGCCTCTTCAAAGGCCCTTTATCATCGGTGCATGCCGACGCCGTTTTGCCAGTTACCATAGATCCGACAGTTTGTCCACAATGGCTATTCTGGGCGCGAACACTAAATTTAGGTTCATTTGTATAGGTCAATAAGTATCGACCTTTGGTATTATACCCAATTATTTTTTTATTTATAGAATTAAGCTGTGATAATTAGAAACTCACTGCAACCTCAATTGAACGTTTGTTAATGTGTAGTAATGGGCAGTACTACTGCACGGCCCGACCATTTCTGCCAACAAAGTTATGGTGAGAATTACGTCATTAGAGGCTAGTCACTGCAGCAGTTCAGAGAATTCTACCGTATATGGTAATAATTTTTCATAATAACATAAAATGCATTGTTGTTTTTAGCAATTCTTCTTTTCAGTAAAATAACCCTTCACAGGCAAGGAGGTGAACACCTGCTACTTGCAGGGGTATGCTCACTAGCATCAATTGCAGAGTTGTCCGAATATTTTAACCCACTTACAGCAAAGGTTGTAACACAAACTTAACCGTGACCAGTTTTTGAACTTTGATTTTGGCTGTAATTTCAATAATTTGCAACCATATTACACCTAAACAATTATGCCAAGATAGCAAAATTGGTTATATGTTAGTCAATCATAGATAGTAATTTGTCGGGCTTAAAAATCTGGACAGAAAGGGAAAAAAGGTCCTACTTGTAGAAAATGAATGCAACCTTTACCACAATTATATTTATTTGGTTTTTTGTTTTTGGTTATTTATCTATTTTGTTTTAGTTCAAAAATTACAACAAAGTAATTTTACTGTTTTACACAATAAGGATACTGCATATATTGAAAACCAGAGGAGATAGCTGTTGTATGTAAATATAAGCACTTATACTTTTAAAAGGTACAGCACCATAATAGTTTTTCTTACGACAACAAAAAAAAAAAAAAAAAAAAAAATTGGAAAAAAAAACCTAAGAAAGTTTTTGTAAGCTAGCCCAAATCTCTCAAAGGAATCAATAAAAACATCAGAGCCAGGGGAGTCAGAAATAGAAAGCACACCACAACCAACTTTGCTCATCTTTTCTTGCTGTCTTGCACAGCTGTCTTACTTTCTTCTCCATGCTCCCTCTAGTAACTAATACAAGAAACTTTGTGATGGTTCAGAGTCGTGAATAATAAAACTTTCAATAGAGGCCGCCTATTGTGAAATTGAGCTTATGCTTATCAGATATTATGAAAATACTGCAGAGCCTAACGCTGAGTGAGATATGCGGGCACATTATTATTTATTGAGACATTATTTTGAGAAAATTTACAAGTGAGCAGAAATGTAGTTACTACAACTTGGTGAAATAACAAACAAATAGGATTATTACAAGCATAGTGGGCAACAATAGTAAATTGTAATGACTATTACGTCTCGAAAAGTTCACAATAATGGTCGAAGCATAATCCATTATAGACTGGTAAAAATAATTTTGATTTTTCGCAAGGCTTGACCCTACCCACCATCATAAAAGCTATATTGCAGTGCTTATCGCAACATCATATATAATTATACAAAACACTAACATTCAAAGAACGAAAAAGAAAGAGCTATAAAATAAGGGCATAATATCTGTATTGTTCAACATTTGCATAACCTGTATTATTCTATATTACTTTTTTCAAAAGACTTAATGTTCATTCTAAACTGTTCTAACAATTTTTCGTTACCTTCAATTCTCGACTTCTCCTCATTGTAAGCATGCTGCCATCTTTCGGACAATTGCGCTTCCCTGTTTCTGATCTCAACACGAAGATTTTCTTGTGCCTTTTTCTTGAAGGCATTGATCATCTTGGTCCAACCTTTTGAAATATTGTTACACACAATTGCAGAGCTTAGGGCAACTATTCCACACATTGAGTATAAGTCAAAGCCGTACATGTAGTGACCGCCAAGGATTGCCACCACACTAGCTGGAAGCTCAATTCCCACAAGGTTGGTTACCAAAAGCTCAACCGCTTTGTTTTGGATGTTGATTATGTCGTTGCTTAAATCGTCGAGAAACTTATTATGACTGATAGTGTTGTTATTTTTGGTTTGTGCTGCTAGTATTTCTTTGCGACTTTGTCTATGCGATACAGTGTTTCTCGTCAAGAAACTATCAATTTTACCCTCTATATAATTGAAATATTCCAAAAAGTTTGCTGAGTTATGAGGGCTTTTCAAAGATCTGTTAATCATTTCTATTAAATAGAATTCAACGTCATCATTTATGGCAATCAATTTCCACCATTGAAGATGTTTGCGTTCGTATTCATCAATGTTCTTGTTAAAAATTTTCTGTAGAAACAAATTTGCATTTTGTGACCATGATTTGATATCTTCGGTAACTATATTATTTAATTCTTTGAGTTTATCAAACTGCAAGTTATTATTTGGAACATCAATAGTAGCATCATCGGTTATTACGTCGCTGAAAAATCTTCTTGATATCTTTTGATTTATTACTTTCAAAAGCTCGACAACATTTTTGTTGTTAACTGTAACAATATTCAACAAATAAATTAATTTGAGCAAGTTTGACTCATTGAGCAATTTCACATAGGTGCTACTATCACCAAAATTTTTCATCAATACTTCATTAGCCTTTTCTGCGAGCTTTGAGTTAACAACAAGGTTTTGATTGTTGATTATAGTATCATAGTTTTCCTTGCTAATTGCTGACTCAATAGGATTTTCTTTTGAATTGATGTTTTCTTCAGTCGCGCTTTTGTCGACAATCAACAAGTGAGGAAATGTTTCTTTGGTAGGATGCAACAATTCGTTTCCAGTATGATACAAATACAAGTGACAGCCGTCACCGATATTCAAAGTTTCGTACTCTTCATCATAGTCTTCATAAAATTCATACATTTCATCCGTATCATCATTCAATTGCCCATTGATGTTGCAATTTCCTACCTGTTTAGTGTTTGTCAACTCAATGAATTCTAAATCTCTTAAACGAGGTGCAGAATCCGCCGAGTCATTAGAAGATGTTTTTGCAGCGCCAAATAGATTGTGAAGGTTGTTGAAGTTCGATAGCCTCTTGTCTTTTTTCAATATTGGGGTTTTAACTTTCCATAAAGTTAAAGATCTATTGGTAGGCACATTTTCAGTAATCTTATAGAAATTCTGTTGCGCCTGTGGATCGCTATTATTGCTCAAGAAATTATTTGTGGTGTTGTTAACGTCGTTATATACCACGAGATTATTCTGGTCAATTGAACGTTGCTTCAACTTGAAGTACCAATCCTGGTTTCCACTCATTGGATCTCCTAATAATGCGTTTAACAACGATTTGTTATCATCGTGCTGATTGTTGGAATCCTCGAGTCTTTTTAGCCCAATTCGAATCGGATACTCGAGCTTGCCGCTGTATTTGTTAAAAGTCTTCAAATTAAGAATCAACAAGTTTATTTTCTGACGTAAATTGTTATCATTATCAATGTTTGAGTTTATGTGATCATATCGCGAGCCTCCGGTTTCGTAAGTGTAACTATTCACACCTGCGGTATAATTTAAGAGGTTTTTGTTGATGTCACGAAGATTTTGAATAAGCAGGTCTACTATCTGCTGCTCTTCTTGCTTTAAGCCGTTTACTTGTCCATCATAAAAGGACGCCAAGTTATTTTGTTCGATACTCTCATGATTCTGCTGGCTTATTGTAGTGTAACTTCTGGACAGACCAAGAGTCAATAGACAATTACAGTGAAGCGTTGCCACACTCTTGAACGTCGTTATATTGCTCACGAACTTTAGCATTGAAAATTACCCTTCAAATACTACTATCCCAATCTTCCTTTGCTCTGCCCATGAAATTGAACTTTGCACCCTCTGTTCCTCACATAAGTAGTTCAAATTCGTGAGCTCCACTGCTCTTTCTTGAAGTCATCCTTGTTATTGGCCGGAATCCAAATTCCTGTTTTTTTTTTACTTATGCATGCACATGAGCACCGCTACCATGATTATATAAGGAAACCAAGAGAGGAAAAAAAAAAGTTTGATTTAGTCAACAGTAAAAAAATTCTGAATTTGCTTTAGCTCATATAAGTTGCAACGGTGCAAACAAAAGGAAGCTCACTAACAAGTCCTGCCAGTTTTATCAAAATGCCTCCAAAAAATCATAAGAAGCAGAAGGAAGTTATCAAGAAGGAGAAACTCCAGGCAGTTGTCTTGACTGACTCCTTTGAGACAAAGTTCATGCCATTGACTGCAGTTCAACCAAGATGTCTTCTCCCATTAAGTAATGTTCCGTTGATTGAGTATACTCTTGAATTTCTCGCTAATGCTGGCGTTGATGAAGTCTTTTTGATGTGTGCTGGCCCACATTCTGAGCAGATTCAGGAATATATTGAGAAGTCCAAGTGGTCCTTGCCATGGTCTCCGTTCAAGATAAAATGCATAATAACATTGGAAGCCAGGTCAGTGGGTGATGTTATGAGAGACTTGGACAATCGCTCTGTGATTACTGAGGACTTTTTGTTGATTTCTGGAGACGTGATTTCTAACGTCAATATTGAAAAGGCGCTCAAGCATCATAGAACTATTAGAGAATCTGATAAAGATCACATTGTTACTATGGTGATGACTGAGGCATCCGCTACTCATCGCTCAAGATCATTCGACGACGACCCCGCAGTCTTCATATTGAGGGACAACGACAATAAATGTTTGTACTACGAGGATGTTCCATCAATCAATGGTGCCAAGAGTGACATCTCAATTGACCCCGAACTTTTGGAAGATGTAGATGATTTCGTTATTAGGAACGATTTGATTGACTGCCATATTGACATTTGCTCACCAATTATTCCGGCTATCTATCAAGAAAATTTTGATTTTCAACATATTAGAAAAGATTTTCTCAAGGGTATTTTGACCTTTGACTTACTAAAGCGTTCAATTTATGTCTACATATCCCAGGATTATGGTGCAAGAGTATCCAACTACAAAACCTATAAGTCTATTTCTAAAGACTTAGTCGAAAGATTCATTTACCCAATTGTGCCTGAATCAAATTTTTTGGAAAACCAAAGCTACCAATATGAGTCTAATCATGTGTACAAGGACGCAAAGATTTTGTTGGCCCAGTCTTGTAAAATTGGATCAAATACGGTAATTGGCCATGACTCGTTTATTGATGATCTCACGACAATCAATGATTCCATTGTTGGCAACAACGTTAAAATAGGCAAGAATGTGGAAATAGAAAACTCTATTATTCTTGACAATGTAACCATTGGTAACAACACTAAAATTTACAATTCTATTGTCGGATTCAACGTTGATATTAAGAGTAGCGTTAATGTGTTAAGTGGATCAGTGATTGGATCCAAATGTGTCATTGATGACTATATCACTATTGATGAAGGTGTCAGAGTCATAGACCATAAAATTTCTGTCAATAATGACTTCTCCTCTGAAGAAGATGAAGAATCTGATTCTCAGGACGAGATCCGCGATAAGTCTGTTGTTGGTGAGAACGGCGTTGGCTTCTTGTACGAAGAAGAATCCGATTATGACTCTGATGATTCAAGCTCAGAATACTCTAAACAATCAAGTTCCGCTTTATACAAATTATCGACTTTAGCCTTGTCCGATGTTTCCATAAGTTCTGTTGAAACAAACAAAGATGCTAGCAAGCATAAAAAACACTCCCACAAGAAAACTGACTCTCTATCTATTTCCTCATCATTATCAACCAAAAAACATAGAAGATATTCTAATATGTCTCAGTTGTCTGCTGACGATAATCCAGAAAGGAGAAGAGAAAAAGAAGAGGAAGAATTTTATGTGGAAGCTTCTGCTACCGTGGAGCGTGCCATTGAAAATAATCACGACATTGATACCGCAGTGCTAGAATTGAACACATTGAGAATGAGTATGAATGTAACTTATGGTCACGTTAGACGTGCCACCTTGCGTACTTTAGTCTCAAAGATTAAGAGCTATGTGGAGACTAATACTTTGAAACTAAATGAGGCTACTGTTAAAATTTTTGGTCAGTGGGGCATATTGTTTAAGAGACAAGTCTTTGATAGTAATGATGAAATAGATTTGCTAAATGTTTTGAATGAACTTGTGAAGGAATTTAAGGACGATAAAGTTATCAACGGTATGCAGCTACACTTTTACATTTTGAGACAGTTGTATGAACTAGAGCTTGTAGACGAAGAAAATATCACTAGTTGGTATGAACAAAATAAAGACACTGTTGATAACAAATATGTTTCCCAATTTGTTGAGTGGTTGAACAGTGCTGAAGAAGAAAGCAGTGACGAGGACAGTGACGAGGAATGAACGGTACGAAAACTACATAATAAATCATTTAGTTAAAATAGATGATTATTAATTTGCTAATATATCATTTGCCAATAAATCAAATTAGAATGTGTATTTTTTTTCTTTTTCTTTGCTTACACACAACCTGGTGGATGATGTATAATCATGCATGCTGTGCAGTGTGCACGTTGATCCAAGTACGTCCTTTTGTGGCAAATGACCGCAATTGCAGCCTAATTTCTCGATTTTAGAATCTCTTTTAATCATCTTCTGAATGACCAAAGGTTTATACAAGAAAGCAAATCGAGAGTTGTAGGTGTTTACAAAATTTGATATTACCTTGCGATGCTACTATTCAAGGTACTTTTGCTGCTTGGTGTAAGCGCGCTTGGGGCGCTTGTGGAAAGATTCAGTCAAGATGTCGAAACCATACTAAATATCAAAACGACCAATGATACACATGATTTACCATTGCAAAAAAGAAACATACTTGATAATATGTTTGATAATATTGTGGAAAATGGTCCTAAGTGTGAAAGTCCTAGTTATTATCCAGCTCGTTAGTATACTGCTTTTCTTTTTTTTCAAACTATCGGTTACTGAGAGTTTGTGCTAATATCAATTGATTAGCTGCCGGCGGAAGAATACAGGGTGTGTGGCAAGAGGCATACGATAAGGCAAGAGCCATTGTTGAACAATTAACCGTCACCGAAAAAGTAAACTTGACCACGGGTACTGGGTGGGGATCAGGCCCTTGTGTAGGAAATACAGGCTCTGTTCCAAGGTTGGGCATTCCCTCATTTTGCTTGCAAGATGGGCCTATGGGCGTTAGATTTACGGATTTCATAACTGCTTTTCCATCTGGTCTAGCCGCCGGATCCACCTTTAATAAAGCACTCATTTATTTAAGAGGTAAAGCATTAGGACAGGAACATAAATCCAAAGGTGTACATATTGTTTTAGGTCCCACTGTAGGGCCAATAGGTTTAAAAGCTCAAGGTGGACGAAATTTTGAATCTTTTGGCTCTGATCCATACTTGCAAGGTGTCGCCGTCAAGTATACCGTTAAGGGTATTCAAGAGCAGGGGGTAATTGCTTCCGTTAGACATGTTATCGGTAACGAGCAGGAAAGATTCAGACAATTACATGAATGGACTGGTGAGTATTGGGATAATCTTGAAGAAGCTATCAGTTCCAATATTGGTGATAGGGCGCTTCATGAGATTTACATGTGGCCGTTCGCAGACGCTGTGCACGCTGGAGTTGGGTCTGTTATGTGCGCATATAATAGAGTAAATAACACCTATGCTTGCGAAAATTCTTACTTGCTCAATTACTTATTAAAGGAGGAATTGGGCTTTCAGGGATTTGTTGTTAGCGATTGGGGCGCAACGCATACAGGCGTTAATAGCGTGTTGAGCGGATTGGATATGAATATGCCAGGTGAAGTTATAGGAGAATGGTTATCAGGAAAATCTTACTGGGGACCCCTACTTACAAGAAGTATTTACAACGAAACTATACCTGAAGAGAGAATAGATGATATGGTTACTAGAATTTTGGCGCCTTTCTTTGCCATTGATTGTTTACCTGATTCTATAGATATACCAAATTTTTCCTCTTGGACATCCCACACTTACGATCAGGAGTTTCCGTATCAAAATTTTGGGCCGATAAAACAGGTGAACTGGCATATCGATGCAAGTAGCAGCTTTTCGGAAGAAACCTCTCTTCAAGTTGCGGAAGAGGCAGTCGTACTTTTGAAAAATGACGGCAGAATATTGCCAATTACAAAAGAAGATGGTATTAGAAAAATATTAATAGCTGGAGTAGCCGCCGGTCCCAGCCCCAAAGGTTTCAACTGTAAGGAACAGCAATGTACTGACGGCGCTTTGTTCCAAGGATGGGGTTCCGCTGCTGTTAACCAAATGTACGGAGTTACGCCTTATGAGGCGATTGCCCATAGAGCAAGAAAGGAAGGTATTGCAAGTGATTACTCTTCGGATTCATACGAATTTGACCATCTTCGAGAATTGGCTTCAACCAGCGATTTGTCAATAGTTGTTGTGTCTGCTGATAGTGGTGAAGGATATGTTCAAGTTGATAGTAATTTTGGGGACAGAAAAAATTTTAGTCTTTGGAATAACGGAGATGAGGTAATTCAAAACGTCGCAGAAAACTGTCACAAAACTGTCGTCGTTGTCACTTCTACTGGACCTGTTGACATGGAGCAATGGATTGACAATGAAAATATTGTGGCCGTCATTTGGACTGCTCCACTAGGTCAATATTCAGGGACCGCTATTGCAGAAATTTTATTTGGTGATGTTCAGCCTTCAGGTCATTTGCCATTCACAATAGCCAAGAATGTGGATGATTATGTTCCAATAATCGAAGATATACCTGGAGATGGTCAACCCCAAGACAATACATTTATAGACAGAGATCTCTTGCTTGACTACAGGTACTTTGACGAAAATAAAATAAAGCCAAGATTTGAATTTGGCTTTGGTTTAACATATACAAGATTTTCGCTTTGTAACTTAAGAATCAAAGAAATGGCATTCCCTACTGAGGAGTTGCCATGTCCTGCACCATATTTACCTGTTTACAGATTTGACGATGCATACGACGTTTCAGATCCAGAAGAGTCTCTTTTTCCTTACGAAGATCTTACACCTGTCCCAGGATTTATTTATCCTTACCTTTTCAACGACAAAATAATATCTGTCGATGAATACTGTTATCCTGAAGGGTACACACCAGAACAATCCAAAGATCCAGTGAAAGCAGGAGGTGGTCTCGGCGGTAACCCAGCATTATGGAATGTTTTATACACAGTCAAAGCAGATGTAACAAATGAAGGGGGCGAATGCGGTCAATTTGTTGCACAGTTGTATATTGAGTATCCGTCTGATCCAAGTTGCGACAACTATCTATATACACCACCGAAACAATTGCGTGGATTCGAAAAAATTAAGATTGATGCAGGAGCTACTGCCACAGTTGAATTTGATATTTTGCGGAGAGACATTAGCGCATGGGATCCTGTAAAACAATCATGGATTATTCAGAATGGGCTTTACAAAATTTATGTCGGATCAAGTAGCAGAAAACTTGACTTATGTGGTGAAATCGAAATCTCATCGGATGAGGATTGTGAAGATGATAAACATAATGATGAGGATGAGGATGATCATGATGACCATGGGGATAAAGGGGCCGATCATCTCAGGCTAGGTAAATAATAACTGCTTTTTATAGGTTTCTAATCAAAGTTTTTGTTTTTGTTTGTTTGGTTAATATTTTAAGTTTGCGTAATAGTAAATCAAGCTTCAATTTCCTCCAAAAGCGAGAACCTGTTGGCAGATTTTTGCTGAGTCTTTTGATCGTCTTCTTCTAACTCCTCAAGGTCATCTTCCTCAATATCCATTTTCTTGTCATCGGAACCGGTTGGTTTAGCGATAATTGGTTTACCGACAGCATCCAAATTCTTGAGCTGAGCATTAACTTGTTCCCAAGTTGTTCTTCTATTTTGTATAGTTCTTCCTCTGTTTTTACTTCTTTCAATTTTCTTTGAAAGTTTACCATCAAATGCTAAAGCCCTAGTAACTCTGCTATTGGATTTCGTTATTCCACCAGTAGAAAGAATTTTGTGTGTTGGGCCATCTCTCTTGCCTGCAATTTTCTTTTTCTCCAATTTTTTTCTAAGCAACTCTTCATTTCTGTTGGCGGTTCTGACAATATAACTTGCCATGTCTGCTTTATCAGAGACTCTTGGAAGTTTGGAAAGCTCTTTGCTCTCAGGCTCATCCGCTTGCGCTCTACGAGCAGCTCTTGAATGTTTGGAAATTTCTCTTCTTGCCATTGTGATTAATGCTAAAGTAAAAAGTAATACTAAATATGCTTTGAGTAATATAAATATTTTTGAAACTATTATGATAAAGTGAAAACAGACTTATTATCATAGTAATTTGAAAGAGGAAAATATAAGCAAAAAAAAAAAAAATAAAAAAATTAAAATTTTTCTTCACGTGGACGAAGCGATGAGCTGGCTGTTATGCATACAGGCGCGTACAAGCACATATAGAGACGATAAATTTCGAGATGCATTTCCTACGACACAAGCTACGATTTTGGTTTATATGATTTTATGGATATTTGAACATGTACATAGCCACCAACCATCACCAGTTAGCTGCTACCTTGCCCTTGACGAATACTTTCAAGGAACCTCAGTAGCTTACTGAGATATGCAATAATGTTTCTTCTCTCTGTTAACAAGCATTCTTAAGCTGTGATGCATATCAGACTCTAATATAATACGGTCATTCTAAAGCTGGTGGTTGGAAAATCAAGCTATAGTGTACTAAGGATATGCAACCAAATAGAAGAAACGGCGATCACTCCTAGTTGAATAGTTAACTCCAAAAAGCGTCTTGTAAATGAACAATCAATATACTCTAAAAGGGATGCTAACCATGACATTACAAAGGGTAAGGTTAATAGCATAGAACAGGATAGAAGCAAGAGTAAAAGAATATAGTCACTAGACCTAAGCAAGAGGATTGGGTGGACTGAGCTTATACGCATGTTACAATCATTATTATATATTTATTAAAAATCATAACATCATTATATCAAATATCAAAAATAGATGTAAACCATGAAAGCCACAAAAAGTATTGCTGATAAAAAAGAAAAAAAAGACAGCCAGCATTATGCCCACAAATTATCAATCAAAAAGCATGTCCAACCACCGTACGAAATCCATATGAATAACTGTCGAAGTACCGGATTACCAATTTTATTCGAAATCACAATACAAGTATTGACACCTTCACTTTCTATTCCTTTACCCATGTCCAAGTATCGCCTCACTGTACAGCCATTCCAAAAATTCCACCATTTGGACCGTTGACAAACTTTCAATCTGAGCAAATTCTTATTAAGTGGGCCCATTGGCCCATCAATGTATTTGTACTCCCATGGAGACCACACTTGTCTTTTGTCTTTCGGGTCAAGTTTTTTATCACCCCAGTGCCCATGCCATAGAAGCCATGGCCCATATTCTCTTTCGCGGTCTCTGTATTTGTACTTGCTATTGATTTTATCGACATCGCCAGTGTCTTTGACCGTTGTCTCGTCGATAGCAGGAGTAAGATGGGCGCCATCCCAGGTGTAACCAAGATAGTTCATTGCTGGATCCCATAAAGGTCCCCTATCAGTGAAATCGGATAAGATGGAATATGGTAAATCATGAGCGTGCTGCCCAACAGATGCATAATTTGCATGAGTGCCTCTTGCGCTGAATATAATCGGTCTTCCTAACGTTTTGTTGGCATTATGATGTTTTTTGTGACGTCTTTTGCCTTCATCGAAATCTCCATATTTTTCAACGGTGTCAAAGACATAGCCATTACCTCCACCATGAGCGCTCATCCAGAGTGTAACCGGTTTACCTTGGTAAAATCGCACTAATGAGTGCTCCCAGTCTCCGACATGATTCCCGTATGGTCCGCGGCCCATAACAAACGGGCCGAGATTGAAGGAGTAAAAGTAGAACCAGTAAGAGTCAAGCCATCCATTTCCTTTATCCACAACTACCAATACCGCTGGAGCATCTTTTATTAGACCGTTTTCATATGAAGGGATATTTTTCTTGCCAGTAATCCACTCTGGGTCAGTTGAAAAATCGTCAAGACTGGTCATGTATACATCCTGGTTATCCGTAGTGTATTTTATGAAGTTGCATAAGTGTGACAAATTGAGCGGCAAATCGTTCGGGGTGGTGACATTTGTACCATTGGCAAATTGCAAATACAAGTTAGATACGTATTCATTAATGTCGTAAGGCAAGTACTTCTCTTCAGAATATAAGTGCACCATTGGAGCATACTTTAACACATAGTCTGGAATCTCACCTGGCCTTATCGTAGACTCGTTTGGCGATGGGTGCGACAACATGGGAGGAAGCTTGTTGGAAAACAGAGCCTCTGATGTTGAAGCGCTAAAAAACGAATTTTTGGAGTTTTCCTTAGAATACTGCTCATTGTAAGCTGCTTCCATGTCAACAAAGGCAAATGGGTCTGGGAGTTGCAAGTCTATATTGTCAATGCGAAATTCATTGGTATTGAAGGTTTCCTTCGCATCCGGTTGCTGGCTCAGAAGTGGAAGAGCAAAGGCGCTGGGCTTTATCAGTGTGAAAAGTATTAATATAGAGGGTAGTAGCATTAGTTAAATATTGTACTGTTCTATGATATCATAATATCCAATGATATTCTGCTCATTAACGGAGGAAAAGAAAAGAAAAAAAAAAGAAAGCAAACTGGTGTAAAAGTCTTTATATTGTTGTGGTTGAGCCGATGAGGAAAAAGACATCCATTATGCATAATTATGTCTGTGACAGCAAAATGTAAATGACACATACTGCGCCCTACTTGGACATGTATAGCGCCACCAAAATCAAACATTTTAAAAAGATTCCGAAATATAAAATTTTGAAATAAGCAGAAGCTTCAGTTTCTACTTCAAAAGATTTTACAGTTGAGCAGCGCTATCACTCATCTCCAATATTTGGGATCTTAACATATATTTTGAACACTCTCCGTGGGACTGGCGCTAAGCTTTGCCAATCAAAAGAGTCACGGGACAGAATTTGGTGATTCAAGAGAGCACTTATTTTTTTCTTCCTTTCCTATTTACTGATCATCGCCTTCAGAAATCAAATCTGGTAACGTAAATTGGTATCTCAATAAACAAAATTTGCTCAGTTTTATCCATAAGTAATTGATGCGTTGGTCAAATGTTTAATAATAAGTAAAATCAAGGATCACATTGGCGCACGCGATATTGAAATAGACCCGGAATAATTCGCTTTATAGAGAACTGTTATTATCAACATGACTGATGTGATGGATCATTACCGGCAACTTGGAATTACGAAAGCTGCTACAGACTCGGAGATAAAGAAAGCGTACAAAAAGCTAGCGCTAAAATATCATCCAGACAAGAATAAAAATGAACATGCTCAGGAACGATTTAAACTTATAGTCGAGTCATACGCTGTACTATCCGATCCAACTCGCAAAGCAGAATATGACAGAAAACAATCTTTCACTCAGCCCAGCAACAACAGCAGCAGCGCTGCCTTTGGTTCAAGTAGCTTCTCAAACTATCGACCATGGGCCCGCAATACCAATGCCACAAATGGCTTCTATCCTGGCTTTGGCATGAACGCGTCTAACTTCCATTCCTCAAGAACTCAGCAGCAGCTGAATCAACAAAATAATACAAGAACTGATTACAACTTTTATAAAGGTTTTTCTGAAGCATTTCAACGTAATTTCTTCAACTTTGATGATCTTGATTACGAGTTCTATCGTACTACAGGTCAAACAAGTGCACGGTTTGGTAATCCCAATGTGAATTCATACAACACACAGTCTACTCCAAAGACATCGCGATATCAGCAAGGCACCTATGCAAACAATTTCAAAAAGAAGGGCCCTTATTTTAATGATAAAAAGGAAAAGCACGCAGGTGAGGATAGTAGCACTTCTGCGTCAAAGCCGTCATTTTCTGAAGATAGCAATAAAGATCAATATCAGCAGTACCATCACCACCAGCCCCATCATCATCATCATCATGGTAATACTGACAAAACACCGAATATCAAAAGCACTAACGATGAAAAATGGACATCTTCAAAAACTCTGTATTCATATGTTTCTGGTAAAAAGTTTACCACTGGCGGTAAAAGTCCTACTTCTTATTCAAATTCAAGCATAAATGGGAATGGTACTTCATCGCGTTCTCGGGAGAAGGAAACACCTAAGGAAACTCCAAATAAAACTAGTCTGAGTCGACATCCGAATGTGAATGATCCTAATACTCCAGACGCCTTCAACGCTCCTGGCTTTGTGCCTGTAAATAGCACAGATATTCCAAAGACGCCACAATCAGGATTAAGAGGTGCCAAACTCAATGAGCTAAAAAAGTCGAAGACGCAACATCAGCAATCAGATCCAAAAAGCAGCGGATCAGAGAGTGTTGGCGGTACAAAAACAGACCCAATAGTGATAGAGGAAGAAAAAAGCTTTGCACAAAGTTCTAAAAAGCCTAATAGCAGCAGATCACCTCTAGATGAAGACTTTTTTAGCAAACGACAACACATCTATGCTTCTCCTGGCGGATTCCAATATAAGAGAGAAGCAGTAAAACCAGAAAAGGATACAGCAGATAATCATGAGCATCAAGATGTTGATAAAGCTGCTGGTAGCACAGCTCGCCCCAACGAAAATAATACCTGGGATCATCACCAGAGATTAGAAGAGCTATTAAAACAAAGCGCAAATGACCTCAAACGTCCATCTTTGAACAACAAAAGATTCAGACATAATTCCCGAAGCACTACGCCGCTATCGAAGAAGAACATATTTCAAAATAGTGACTTGTTCAACCTTAGCAAAAAACCAGCCATTAGAAATATAAAAGAACCAGAGGTATTTATATCCAAACGTCCACTTAGAAGTAATTTGGAAGCTAATACAAGTGACGAAAGTAGTAACTATGGCTACAGCTCTGGTGATGGGGAGTCCGAAAGCGATGATCCTACATTCATCGAGAAACGGGCGCTAAATAAAGGTAGAGCGGAACCAGGAACTGGTGCTGGCGGGAAAACTGGCTCAAAAACTGGAACAGAGATTGGAGTACAAACGAAGGCTGATGAAACACGTAAAAAAGTGAACTTTCAACAAAATAGTTCTTCTGATGATGACGAGGTAGAGGAAATTTTAAACCATATGACTCAACCGCATATATTGCATTTGAATTCTGACGACGAAGATTTAAACAATGATGAAGATCTAAATGGTAACGAGGATCTAAATGACGACGAAGAACTTCGTGATTACGTAAATGTTCACAATGATAAAGACTTTCATAATGGAGAAAACACTCGCGATGGAGATGTTGATGACGATGAAGAATTACTGACCAGCGAATCGCAGCAGCGACCAGGAACTACTGATAAAGATCAAAGCATAATTGACATGGATTATGATCCCGACTTAGAGTCATCGCGGGATGATGATGTGCGATCTGATGGCCTTGCTGCTACAAGTCATGGAAGTTTGCATCAAAATAGCGTCCCCAAAAACAACAGTGACAACAAGTTTACACTTCATAATATTGACAATATACCTCCATTTACTCAAAATAAGAGCAGCAATTTTGATTTGAATGGCATCCTATCAAGTTTGGATCCTAATACACTGCAAAAACAACAGCAAAAGCGCCAAAAGGCAGGTATTACATCTGTCAATGACGAAAGCATGCAGTTTTCTGCCAATCGGACTTTTGAGTCTCAGTCTCCTCTGGCCCAACCACATAGTCAACCATCACAACAAAACCAACAAAATAATCAAAACCATTCGTACCATCAGCGACGAGACAGCCCAGGGCTCCCATATTTGGGGCCCGGAGACAATCAAAGTAACCATTTCCTTTCAAAGGATCCAGAAGCGTTACATATTCCCGTAAACAAGCCGTTACCAAACGTATACATTCATCCTAAGTCGCAACAGCTCAACATGAACGACTTGAACGCCTCTGAAGCGATCTTACAAGTACATCCGCCGGTGGCACCACCATTTTTGACAGATCTTTCACGTAGTGGATGGATTATTTACCAGGAGAAGATTAAGCAATATCAGGAAGATTGGCTCAAATATTGCGATTATATCAATACTTACAATGCGGAGCGTACAGTGTCAATGCACAAGAATTATCATGACATAATGAATCTGACGACGAATGCGAATGTTTACTTTACTGCATTACAACAGGATATTAATGTGCACGAAGAGTGGGTGTTTGCTAGAAAGACAAACATGGAAGTGATGAAGCATTATTTTGAAAATTTGAAGCGGATCAACCATCGTGGGGGTTATGAAGTATGAAAACAACAAGTAGATTTTTTTATATTTTATTGCTTTTTTTTTGTTTTTTTAAAATTTAATCTATTATTTAGCTTGTACTTTATTTTATATTATTTTATTTTTTTTTATTTTATTATTATTATTATTATTTTTTTTTTTTTTTTTTTTTTTTTGCTGCTTTGTTTTGTATTATTGTGTGTCATCCTGTTTCATTTGATTTGCCTTTGCCGTTTTCTATTTGGTTCTCTTTTTCCTAGAATATGATTAATTTATACATTCCTGCACCGCCTAGCCTTTAGGATATTACATATGATGCTTTCAATAAATTGCTTTTAGCTCATCCCACCTATAAAAAGGTTTACTAAATTTTTCTAATTTTGTATTTTTAAATTAATAAGAATTAGTAAAGTCGAAAATTTTGAGAGGCTATAACCTTGTTTTTAACGAACTCCGAGGTCCTTAGAAAATTCAAGGTTGAAATTGTCATTTCAAAATTCTGAACCTGTAACATGCTAGCAGTCTGACATGCATGCGTCCGCAGAACAGGCGGTTTCGAAACCTTCCCGAAGTCTGGAAAACCTATAGTTACAGCTACCTTCAACATATTTCATAAACAAGATGATGAGGTTATGAGTTTATGAGATAGTGATGTTTGTGTGTGAAATGTGGCTTATATAACTAAGTACTTGCGAATGAAGGTGTTATTGGGAGCTTTTTGTATGCACTGCCATCTTATAGGTAAGCGCCTAATGCGAGGTAATCTTTGTGTTTTTGTTTCTTTGCGATCAGATATTCAAACACAATACTACTAGTGATATTAGATGTAAAAAACAAAACGAAAAAAACATCAAGTTATTATTGCACGACCCAAAGACAAAGACTCTGCAGTTGTACACACCTAAAGAAAATAATAAAGAGGGGGAAACCGTCAACAGTGATGTCTATCTAATATACAATGACAATTACTATATCTTAGGTTGGATTGTAACTAATGCAATATCTAAAATACATTGCCAAGGGATCACCCACTTGGCTTGGATATCAGATATTTTTGACACCAGAGCCCCCATCAAGCATGCTTTTGAAAGCCTTTTAAATAGTTGTGAGTTTTCTTTTTCACTGTTTTTGGCCATAACCGAAAGGAATTGTCGTTTCTAGTTGTGGAATCGACTGGGCGATGGGGACAGCTCTAGTCCCTTTACGCGCGTCGCAGGACATGCAGCCAGCTGCAAATTCGGTAAACATGAAGCAAAACGCACATCGCTGGGGCATCTCAAGTATATAAACTGGTGCTTTCCCAGAGTGTCCAAGCCCCTTTTTGGTTACTTCACTTGCCTCTCATTTTTTCCTAATCAGAATTATACCATTTTACTATACACAAACGTTTTTCAAATAAACCAACTACTATTTACCACAATGCAATTCTTCAAATCTAGTCCTTTCTTCATTATCATTGCTCTTCTTGCCTCCAACACAGTCTCTGCTGCTGCGGTATCAGCACAAGAAGAAGGCCAACAAGCTGCTGTTACCAACTCAGTGTACCATGATTCTGATGATTTCCAAAGAAGAGATGCAATCCCAGACCCAGATGCTGAAGCCAAAAACGTAATTGATTTAAACAAATTGAACAGATTTAAAGTAAGCAAAATCCCAACAATTGTGAAGCATAATTCCAAGTCGAAAAGAGGTGAAGTTGAGGTCCTCGAGCCAAACCAAGAGTAAGCAGTTCAGCAACCAAAGGCCTAATAAAATACTGACTGCCTCATCTTTTTTTGATTTTTTTGTTTTTGCTTTTTGCTTTTTGGTGCTGAAATGAGACTGCCAATGCAGTAGCTTGAGAATCCATCCCTCAAACCGGAAAATTAACGGGTATCCGAAAACCAGCTTTCCAAATATAAATTTGTGGTTAATTTTGAAAGTTGACCACTTTCACTTCAATTCTAAATGTCTTTTTCCCCCACCACTTTGGATGCTCAAAGCGCAAGCTAGATTTTTATTTCTTCAGTTTGTTAGTTGTTGTTTTTTTTTTTTTTGTTTTTTTTGTTTTTTTTTTATTTCATTTTCTTGATTTTGTTTAACATAAAATGGAATACAATGATAGACCATCACTACTACTCCGGAGTACGTATTGATTGAATAAAAGAGAATATTACAGGGTATATTTTACATATGTACATGTCTCAATCAGAAAACTGATGCGCCTCTGTAAAAAAATATACTTTCGAGAACAGTGGGAAGGTTGGTCCGACTTCTTTGTGAAAACCTCATGTTAACTGACTTTTGAAATAAAAGGGACATAAAAGATTGAAATGCAGCAAAATAACAACTTGTAGATATTTTATTGTAGCAATGTTTGTAAATATATGTGAAGAATAGAAAAACTAAGTATCTAAGAAAAAAAGACAATAAAAAAATTAGCAAATGTCACAACAGAGCGAGTACATGAAAAGAAAGAAAGTAAACGAGCTGAGAAAAAAGAATGAACAATAAAGAAAAAGAATGCTTTTTTAGTAATTGCTTGGAAAGAGCAACTACCAATTAGGCAAAATGCCTCAAAATGGATCATGAACAAGAACATAAGAATTATTAAAAAAGAGATTTTTGTGTAAAGCGGCTTCAAAAACAAATTTAAAATGAGAGAAAAAAAAAAGTACTAAACTATTATTAGTAGAATTTTGTGAGTCTAAAAATTATAATCTTGGATCATTTTCTAATGCCAATACAATAACTGTTCTATTTGGAATGTAAACTTGAATGTAATTTTGTCTGTTATTCCAAGGAAAGTCGGTAGTGAAGAACCGTGATTTTTCCTCGTCAATTCGACCATGTCCACCAAATTCTTCCTTGCGGTCAGAATTTAACACAATCTTATAAACACCAGGTGCATCAACACCTACCCTGTAATCAGTGTATGAGTTGGTTGGATGAAAATTGAAAATAAATAATAAACCGTTTCTTTCAAATACAATAACCTTGTCACCTTCATGCTTAAGACTAACATAAGTCCATGCATCCAAAGAAAGCCATTTGAACTTCAGCTCAAGTAATTGCATTGCCTTATCAAAATTATACAAGTACTTGTATCTTAACAACTTATCATCCACTAAGTTGAATTGACGGCGAGCATACTGGTAAGATTCGTTGTTTCCAACTCTTGGGAAATCAAGCCATTCTGGATGGCCAAACTCATTACCTTCAAAATTTAAGTAACCTTCACCGCCCAAGGAATGAGTAATCAAACGGATAAGTTTGTGCAATGAAAGTCCACGATCAATGATTGGAGTCAAATCTGTAAGGTCGCTCATGTTGGTGTACATTTCCTTGTCCATGAGCCAGAATGCTAATGTTTTGTCTCCAACAAGAGCTTGATCGTGAGACTCGCAATATGCAATACAACGTTCACGGTAACGACGGTTGGTCAAAGTATGGGTAATTTTTCCCATGTCCCACTCGTCATCCTTTAGTTCTTTGAGGGTCTTGATCCACATGTCTGGGATAGCCATGGATAAACGGTAATCAAAATCAATACCGCCATCTTCAGCAGATAGGCACAAAGTTGGATAGCCAGAAACGTCTTCAGCAATAGTGGTGAATTTTGCATTTTCTGAAATGCCACTTTCATGAACAAGCTTATTGGCAAGCATCAAGTATGTCAATGCCTCAACGTCGACAGCGGAATGCTCGCTGAGGTACTCGTTGTAGTCGCCACTGAACGCCCCACCAGCACCAATACCATGATGCAAATATAACATCGAGGTAACGCCATCGAATCTGAAACCGTCAAACTTGTAAACATCCAAGTAGAACTTTAAGTTGGAAAGTAAGAAGCGCAAAACTTCATATTTGCCATAATTAAAAAGTTTGGAATCCCAAAGGTCGTGGTTTCCTTTACCACCACCATGGAAATACTGGTAATCCGTACCATCAAACTGATTAAGGCCATCAAGGACGTTTTTCGAAGCATGGGAATGCACAACGTCGAGAAACACCACAATGCCATAGCTGTGAGCAGTATCGATGAGCTCCTTCAAGTCTTCTGGGGTGCCGTATCTGGAGCTGATAGCGAAAAAATTGGTTACTTGGTATCCGAAAGAAGCATAATATGCGTGCTCCATAATGGCCATTAATTGAATTGCATTGTAATTCAAATCTCTGATACGAGGGAGCACATTTTTGGTAAACTCTTTATAAGAGCCCACTTTTGGCTCAGGGGTAGAGATCCCAACGTGGCATTCATAGATACGCAAATCATTATCACTGCCATTTCCCTTGAGGGATTGAGGACGGCTGTGTTTGAATTGATAAGTATCCTTTGGATCTGGGTTCCAGAATCTTGCTTGGTATGAATGCTTATCGAAATCGGTCTCCTTTGGCTGCGTGGCTCTGGTGATCCAGGCAGGTAATCTATCGACTACTTGGCCATTAGCTAAAGTGAGCCTGATCTTGATAAGCGAGTCGTGAGGAATGGCGAATTGGCCATCACTGGTTGCTGGAATGGTAATGGAGAAGTTACCGTATCGGTCCTTCTTTAGCGCATGAGCGTCGCTATTCCACTCGTTGAAATCACCCACCAAGGCAGCTTTGACGGCGTTGGGAGCCCACTCTTTGTAAGTAATGGACTTGTCAGCGTGATTTGCGTGAAGACCATAGTGTTTATAAGATTCAGCGACCTTGAGCAATCCTCCCTCGGCGTCATCAAACGTCTTGATCCAATGGTCGACTTTAGATCTCCGTCTAGCGATTTCGTGGGCATACGGTTTGAGCCAGGGGTCAATGGCAAGAGCGCCTCTGACGGCCTGGGGGTACTGTTCGAGGTCGGACATGGCGATAAGCAAGATCAAAGAGAGGTTTTTTCTCACAAAAAGGGTAGCAATGCTCTGATTAGAAGAAAGAATGAGAAGAGAAGAAAGAGAGAAAGAGAAAGAGAAAAGAGAAAAGAGAAAGAAGTTCACAACTTATAAGGAAAACCTATCTGGTGATGGCGTGAGAGAGGAGCAAAAAAAAAAAGGAGCGCCGCTAATTAGTGTCCACGCCCTTGTTAACAAGTTTGTTTGTCTGTTCGATTGACAGCCCCAGACAGCGGCATACTGTGTGTGTGAGGGTTGCGCTGGGGTGCATACCACTGCGTCATCTGTCAAAATCGAAATCAATGCCATTCTTCCATAGGCTTTTCGGTGCCATCAATGGTGAGGCAGCATGATGAAGTCTAGCCTCGACTTCAAAAGCAGGTTGAGAAGTCTTTCTGATAAACTTGTGGCGCTGGCAGCGCGATCGGACTTTTTCACTCACTTATCAGCATCCAGACATGACGATTTTGCCTAAATGGTAGTTTTTTCCACTGGGATGTCAAGCACCAAGCACTAATGCTCATCGCTATGCGTTACACAAAGTTTCGTAAGTTGTGGGTTTGAGCCATCAGCTAGTAAGCAATGTTGGAATTTGCTGTCTCACTAAGTATAACGAAGCGTATGGTAAATATTACGAGAAGCTAATATCGGTTTGCTGTAGTCGCTGGCCGCTCTCCTATTTTGTGTTTCAGGGAGCGATGCATGGTGGGCTTTCCATTCTCAGGGCAAACAGCGGTGCCTAATACATATCAGCATTGCAAACTGGGCACCGGGTGGGTTGGAAGTTAAAGTAGTCGTAAAAGTCAAGTTGCCTTTTCAAGTAAAAGTTTCGGTGTTATTATTATCAAAGCAAAAAAAAAAAAAAAAAAAAAAAAAAAAAATTTTATTATCTGTAACTACAAAGTATTATGAAATATCCGCTTTGGTAAAGGGGAATTCGTAAGCGGGGACTTTTGTAGTACGGCTGTTGAGCCCGAACCACTAACACATTAAGAAATCTTTCAAGCAAGAGTTTCAAAAGAATCTAGGTTTTGAGTAAAAGCTTGCCAGGTTGAAGGGCAGTTTAGATCTTTATCCATACTCATTGGAGTGCGAATATTCCATTTCTGTTTGAAAAAACCCGGCGACGCTAGCAGATGCAACCTGCTGCACGATGTGCTTCGGCTCATTCTAACATGAGAAATCTTTGCCATGAATATTATAATATTAGCAAAATACTCTCCGACAAAACCCCAGTTGGGTGCTGTTCCCAGGCCCATGGTCAGGGCACGACCTTGCAACAGTTGCATAAATTTCGCCTAAACCCCGTTCTTAGGGCATTGCTTCAGACCACTGCTGTCTGTTGCTTATACCTTTTCTCAGCTTCCATTTTTCACTCGCTGGTGGCCGCATACTTTTGTGTACATTGTACTGTAGTATACAATAGCTCATCGTATAAATAAGCACTACCCCTAATGCTATGCCTGGCTTTGCATGCGGTTCTGTCAACTTCTCCGGGCCTTTTGCCAATCAGAAATAATTTTTGTCGGTATTTATATATTGTGATCTGCTTTCGGTTTAATTTTTACTTTTAACGGGTCTTTTGTTCCCTATTTTTTTTTTCCAATCTCTGTTGTTTGCAGCTCAATTGTTAGTTCAAATCAAGCTCTTTGCCATTTAAATTTGCCATCACGACTACTGAACATGAACTATAATTTTTCAACACAGACCTACTATTTATACGTCACTGTCTATTGAAACATTGTGATATTCCACTAAACAATCACCATCTGTTATGGAGCTCTTTGCCATTAGCGGTAACAATTCAAGTAGCAGTAAAAGCAGAAATATCATTATCACCGTCTTGTATATTATAACCTGTCCCAAAGCCAGGATCATTGTCTCAGTTTTAAAGACAAAGTCAATGAATAACTTAGCATTAGTATCTAATTACAAAACTCACAAACCAGATAAAACACAAAAACACCAAGATAAATACCAGGTTCTGCTACCGGTGAGTCCACGAACAGCACATATAAAGCACAAGTCTACATTGTTGCCGGAATCGGCTGCTGCGTCTCATAGACAGCCTGCAAACTATACCTATCAACACCACCATCACAAAAAATTATCATCGGTTTGCCCACAGGGCAAGGGGAATTTGGCACAAAAGAACTTTAATGAAGCTACCCACAACATGAGAAAAGAAAAGAGACAACTACATGATAAGACTAGTTACATCCTGCATACTCAGTCGCAGCAACTGCTTCATTTATCAAAAGCAGCGCATAGCAAAGAACCAAATTCTGATGGTTCTATACAACTGAATAACTACCCGAGGGGAAAAGCAAAAGAAAAGTCATTAATTAAGATTTCTTCGTTACTCAATCCACCATCAAATAATCAAAATGTAAAGCATGCAAAACAAATATCGGAACCAGCAACTTTTGATTATGTTGCGGTCCAACAGGCTCAACCAGCATTTGACAGAAACTTAAAAACCGAATCCGAGGAAACTGATTATACAAGAGAAAAGCCAAATTTACGCTGCCTGGGCTTACAGCGCATTCAAACACCAAATCAACAAAACGAACTACTGTTTCCGCAATGCACTTCCTTTTTCTCTCCAACACTGGTTAAATACAATGACAGTAAAACTAACGCTTTGTCAGTGCCGGAAAAATATGTCCAAAATGGCTTTAACTACGAGCTTATAAAAAACTCAAACTACCAAGCACAAAGCACCGATCATCAAAAGCCAAACCATCATTGTCAACACCAGCCCCTGGGCAATCCATTTGGATCAAGTGGCCAACGCAATGCTAAGGTAAATGCACCGGCCATGTTTGCCGGAGGATGCTCGTCCCTCCTATCTTTATCGCTGCCGGGGTCAGGGCCAACATCGGCGTCAATCCCTGTCAGAACCGCAGCAGCAACAAAACCAAATACTGGAATATTCCCCAATCAAGTAGCATTATCAAAATTATCATTATCGCCAAATTCAGGACAGATTTATGGTGATGAGGTTTCTATTGTAAGAAATACAGCACCACCAGAGCAAGGAATAATTTCCGCTTCTGCTACTAACTCCGCCAAGGCCCTTAACATAAGTACTAATTTTCAACTTCAACACCACCACCATCATAAATATACTGAAAGTGCAAGCACTAGAAGCAAACAGCCACTGCTTCGACACAGAACACTTTCGTTGCCATCATTCGCAGTATCGGCTAATGTACCTGTTACAGTAGCTCCTTCTCCATTACCATCACACATCTCTGATTCTTCAACATCAAATCCACCTAACCTAATGGCGACTATAGTACCACCACCGGCCGCTACTCCAAAGGTTTTGGCCTCTGGTGGCCTTGCACAGGAGAGCTCTCCACTCAGTCGCAAATTCCAATGCCAACATTGCGGCAAAAGGTACATGACGGCTGCTCATTTAGCGCGCCATGTTACTATTCATCTGGGGACTAAACCTTATGTTTGTCCTTTTCCTGAGTGTGGACTGAGGTTTCTGAGAAGCGACAATTGTATGCAGCATTACAAAACTCATAACAATCCAAAAGGAAAGACAACGAAAAGGATGAATCGCTTGAAGGGTGGTACTTAGAATGGTGGCTTTTTGTTTTCCTTTCCAGTTGAGTTATTTCTCTCTAGTTTTATTTTCATTTAAAGTCATTTTTTACCGTTTTTATAATTTACGGTTGGTTTTTCTTTCATCTTGTTAGATTTTTTCTTTTGTTTGTGAGTGTCTGTATATCAGTCTGTTTATGAGTCTTGTATAAGCTCCAAGGAAAACATTTTGTAGCATTTACATGTTGGGCGTACAGGGAACCGCAAACATACTAAGGGCACTCTCAAGAGCCGCCCAGGCTTTATTGTGTACAACAGCACGGTTGAATATAGAAGAGTACTACTATAGCACCACATTCCTAGACGTCCCAGTAGTAGTAGCAGCAACAACCGGCTAGCTAGCTAGTGCTGTTATTAGCAAGCTGGATAAAAAGGAACCGAGACACTGTCACGATTACGTTTTGGTTAAAAGTTTGAAAATTTTCATTAGTAGCTTCTTTGAGCAGTGCATAGAGTGTGTAATATGCAGTGTGATTAAATTTAGGGGAAGAGCTAAAAGCGTACGATTCCATCTTACTTGCAAAAGCATTTGGAAGACCGCGGTGCCGATGATTTTAGGAGCCGTAACAAGATGTGGAAGATTGGCTACATTGGAAAATAAGTGAAATAGGAAACTGTTGGGTTTGTCCTGTTTGTTTTGCCATGTCTTGATTTGGGTATCCTATATGGCAAGATTGATTGCTTATAAGCCCCGGAAAGACTGATTGATAAACCACGACAATTAAAACTCGATGTTTTTGTGAGCGACGAACCCGTTGCCAACGGGTTTTGTGTTGGTTGCCAGGAAGCTGGAAGTGGATTACAAATTCTGAAATTGGCACAACATGAATTTGGTTCCAATTATTGTAAACTACATCATACTGTGTATCACTTAAACCGTTCATTTTTTATCAAGTAATGTAACGCGATCAGTGTATAATTATACCAAAAACAGATTTTTCGCCAAAAGCAGACTATAATCTATAGACGCATAATCAAAAAAAAAAAATGCTTTAGAGCACAACACTGTAACATCCCTGTAAGATCAATGGGTTACTTATTACTGCTCATGCCATATAAATGCCAATTCAGGCATTCATATTTTCTTGCTCTGCCAGCATAGATCAAGCCAAATTGGCTACTATACCGCAGTACTTGCAGACCTGGTAGGAATTGTTGATACACGCCCATTACTGAATCAGCGAGTGAAGAGCAAAGGGGTGCCGGTGGCAGTATGTATTCCAAGCTTCTCTGATTAATTGTACTGCCGTAACCTAATTAGCTAATTAGAAATTTCACAATTAATTGCCACGAAATTACAAAAAAACAAAAAAAAAAAAAAAGTGGAAAAATAATTTTGTACGGTTACCGTTTCCTGCACACTAGCGCACTGTTTATGCAGGTATGTGAACTCTATCTTGAGTCAAGAAACCGCAGTTTTCAACTCCGGCAAAGGGACAGCGACGACACTGACACTTGCACAACTCTGACATTTGCACTGAGCTATTCACCATTAAAGCCGCCATTTTTGGTAAAAAGGAGCTGCTCAAAAACCAAATTAGATTCAAATGGCTGGCGTCTCCCTGGCAAGCCGCTGTGTGGCCGTAGGCAAGTCTTGGAACAAGACACGCCTGTGCGAGACACTCTGGCAGCCAGTAGCTGTAGTATAGAGCGCTCGCCTCCTTTGGGAGCCCAAAACCGTCGATCCCTTACGCAGCTCTCCGTGGAATCCACGCCTGCCATACACTGGTAGTGGATTTCGCTAGCAGCAACAACGCTAAGCTCAGGAAGACTAGAGTAGTAACAGGGCAGTACTGTCGTGGGGCAGTATGAGCATTGGTACAATTTTTTTCAAGTGGCAGTGTGTATTAATATGATTCTATCTGCTCATCTCTTTTCCGCTTCAATAAACTCCAACATCTATTTGCAATAGATAGCTGGACTGTGCATACCTTTTCCCCATCTCTTAAGAGTACCAGATCATATTCATTCATCTCCGATAGCCCCCCAATTGTTCGTTCCAACTCCATCTATAAATGGCTTACGCTAACTGACTTACCAGCATACCAGATTAGAGACTAAGAGACAAAAGAAGAGTCACTAATCAAGCTCAAAATGTCTACTAGAGAAAAGTTGGAAAACATCTTCACCGAGCTACGTTCGCTTCGTCAACGATTTGAGCTTGCTAGCACCGCCAATAACAAAAACTTGAAACTCCAGTTTAAACTTCGTCAATTGGACCTCATTCAAAAGGCAGCGGAGATCATGATGAGTGATAGTTTTGACCTCCCTGAAGAGAATGACCAGTTGCTCCATGAGCTTTTCAGTTTTGACCCAATGACCAACGACAGTGACAATGACAGCTTTTCGTTTGAGTCTCGAAATTTCAGTGCTGATGGTTCTCTTACTCAAGAAGACTCTGAAACGAAAAATACCCATAAGGCTGTTACTGATGTTCCAAAATTAGCATTACTGGAGCAAGACACTAACAATAGCGGCATTGAAGATGCTAACAATAGTAGGTCATCGGCAATGATTTGCAACAGTACGGATGACAATGATGAAGATATTTTTAATTTTGTTACTAAAGAACAGAATCCTCATTACCAAGATAAATCATTTATGTTTAACGCTAGTAAAAATCATCACAACAAATATGAAACCGATAATGATTATAGAGAAGAAGAAGAAGAAGAAGAAGAAGAAGAAGAAGAAGACGATTTCGACGACTACTATAGTTCGGCTGATGCCGCAACGTCATCATCAAACACAAGCATTGGCATCAGCTTAAACCATAATGCTCCATCTACAGCAGAAACTTACAAAAATTACATTGCCGATTCCAGTCGTGCTGTAAGAGTACAATTCAGAAAAGTTAAGATGGTCTACGTTAAAAAACCAGAGCCAATGGGGGCACAGCAGCCTGATCAAAATAACAAGAACATTGAAAGTCATAGAAGCACAGAATCAAATCAATACAATCCGGCATTGCTTACACCAACTCTCAGCATTACTGACAACAGCAGCAGCAACAAAAACAATGATAACAATAATAATCATAATAAGAAAAAACTCACAATCATTAATCACCCTGCTGCTGTCTCTGCCGGAGCTGTTTCAAGACCAGTGGCCCCAGCAAGTCAAACGCTCAACTTCTCTTCAACCCTCACTCCACCTGCACCACTAATGAAAAAGTCTCAGCACCATTTGAATTTCAAAGCCAAGATACGAGACTCAGTTGAGTTTTTTGAAAAATTGGCAAAAAAAACAGAAGACGAAAAGATAAAAAGTACAAAAATGGTCGAATTTAGAAGATCGGAATTTGATTGTGGGTTGGGATTGGAACTTGATGCGTTTTTGAAAAATTTACCGGATGCTGACGCTAATGGTGGTAATGATGATAATGAACATAACGATAATAAAGCTGGTACTTGTAACGAAAACAAGAGCTCTTCATCATTATTTCTGAGTACAAGGCAAAAAAGGTGTAGCAGTGCACTCTCAGACTCTAAAATGAAAAGCTTTGATCATCATGACAGCAGCTCATTGTTGCTGCCAGAAGATTTTCATCTCTGTACCAAAATGAGCCCACTTCGCAAAAAGTCAAAAAACCTTTTCAAAACCACTCCCGACAAAACCAACGACAATGATAAATCGAGAAGTCGGGCCAGTAGCATGGTATCATTGTCCAGTCCGGGTGTTGCCGTTTTTGGAAGTGATCATTTTCTAGACCGCTTGAATAACGTTAAAGATGCCTCATCACCATTACCAGTTGACTTGAATAGCGTATCGTCTCCGGTATCAGCTATTCAATCAAAAAACAGCAGTAAGGCTTTATTGGAATCCTTATTGCCATCAAAAGATAGTGAGAACAGAAAAGATGATGATACATATCTGATGAGATTTGCCGATGGACAAAGAATGGCTACAGAAGAAGTATTAGCAGCTTTTGAAATCAACGATAGTGTGCCAGACATTAAGGTTTTAGCTCAAAAAGATTCTCATGCTACTGATGTGTTGAAAGACAACAGAAGCACAAACACAGGTAAAGATATAACAGACAACAACAATATTTTTACCGTTGATGATCAAGTTAAGCCAGTCAATGCTTTTCAAAATACTAAGAAGGCTTCTGACCTTGATGGTATCATGCCTATACTACAATTTGAAAAATGTGCTGATATTGAGTCCAAAGGCTTTAACTCTATCCCAAAGAAACTTGGTGTCAAGATCTCTAATAAAGATGATAAGGATAGCAGCCGTGCAGCCACTACTGCCACTACTGTCAATTCTACTGTTGAAGCTGCTATTGAGCTTCCGTTGCTTAAAATGACTTCTCCGGAAGAAGAGCCAAAAGCAACGCCGTTGACTTCTCCCAAATCGGTGGTTTCAAAAAAACCATTGATTGATTTGAACACTGAAGAAGCTGTCGATATTGAAAATGTCTGTGATACTGCCAACGTGGAGCAAGTTGCTGACGTTAAGCATAGTGCTGGCACTAAGCTTTTTGAGATACCAGTACCAAAGAGGAAGAAAGCTCTTTTGACAGTGCAAATACCTACAAAAGTTTCTATCCCTTTTGGAAATACCGAGGCTGATAAAAGTATTAGCTATGGTGGAATTGATACGGTCTCCGGCGTTGGTTATAATGATTATGTGGCAGTCCGAAAAGCCAACGGAAATTGTGTCCATATTGGCTCAATCTCTGCAAATGTGGCTTTGGATTTTGTCGACTTCAAAGTCAAGAATGACTATCAAGAATTGGTCCTTGATCCAGACAAGTCGCTTAATATAAGAGACATGGGTATTGTTGCCGATCTGCTTGTTGATGGTGGAAATCCACCAGATTGGGTGGGAAATTCTGGTTATACTTATTCTAATGGTTACTTGTTGTTGAGAGCATTTGGATCACAAGCGATTACAATGGCACAAGACCCTCGAATTTATAAAGTGGAAAAAGACTATTCAACCAATTCATCAGATCCAGGTGGTAGATTCCAGATTCTGGTGTTCCTTGGTACTACTGCTGCTATTAACTCTACTACTGCAAAATTTTCACCAGCAAAAAACTATAAAAAGAAGATAAAAAAGAAAAAAAAAATTATAAAAACACTTTCCTCTTCCTATTTGCTTATATTTTTAAAATACTATTGTTTCCTTTGCTTTTTGCTCAGGATAACCAAAACGAGATTGCAAAATCTTACTGCCTTCTCTCCTGTGTGGATCCCAAGCTCCTTTCTTTCGTGCGCAACCAGCCTCTCTCTTTCCCATTTACTTTACATAGTTTCAAATTCATCTCTAGCGATAGTACAAAATTAAAATAAACTATAGAAGGAACTGTCTATCAAGATTAGGATCCCAAACTACGCTTTGCTCTTTGTATTTCAAGCAGATTAAGGAACCGCAGGGCTCTGCACTATAACGCAAGATTCCTTACATAAACGGTGACAAAGAAACTTTGTTTCGGGCAACGGCCGAAGATCAGTCGATCGTTAGATTTGAAGCGCCAAAGCCTCACTGTCAGTTTCGGGTTCCACTGGATTTTAGCGTTGTAGTCGTTATTGTCTTCTTCTTTTTAACTCCACCTAACTCACGCTGGGCTAATAATTAACTAAAATTTATACGAGTATTATATCCACGATATTCACAGTATCTGGCGTATTCTACTTCTTGGATTTTCAAAGGTGTTAATGAAGAGCCATTTGAGAAAAATTTACCAATCCGTTTATATTCCAAAGATTTTGGTCTTGTCTCAATTGAGCGTCCACAATATTAGAGTTCATGTTTAATTAGTTAGATGTCAGAATTCGGCAGGTTTCCAACATAGCAAAGCATAAACGAAAGCGCAAATACAAATAATAGAAACATAAATAGAAATAGAAATAGACTTCAAGAATGGGAACTTCGGATCCCTCCATTAGTTCTTCCACAATAGACACAACCACTCAGCCTACGCTGGCTCAATTACAGAACACTACATCCACAGCCAATAAGGAAGACGGAAACAACAACAGCAATAGTTCCAACGCAAGTAGTCATTCAGATTCCATGAGCCAGCACTTGTCAGAATTGAAAGATATAATTTTGTCGTATGAGAGAGAAACTAATAGTGAAACAAAACAAAAAGTAAATGAAGCATGTATTGACTTGATACACCTCCTACCTTCAAACTCAGCATTGGTGCAACTGTCTATATTAAGGCAAATTATTGAAATAAAAAATGAAAACTTGCGAATATTCCAAAAGTTATTCGTGGACAACAGCCAAATTTCCATATCTTATGTGTTGGTAGATTTGTTATCCTCTCCACATCCCAAAGTTAAAGAATATTCTTACAGTTTGTTGACAGATTTGTTGAAGGATCAAAATGCGCTGGCGCTCGAGGACGACATCATCAAACTATTACCCAAGTTAATCGTAGTCCTAAGTCCCAAATCTGATAGTAACAACAGCAACGTGCCTCAGGATACTATCATCATCACAAAGACCCAAATTCATGCATTGCAGTTAATATTGTTGATATCTTATAAAGTGGATAGTTTGATTCTTTTCAAAAAATACAACTTGCTTCTGGCTCTCAAGCCATATTTACTTATTCACAATTACTTGATAAAACAGAAAACATGCGAAATATTGATCAATATGTCATATGAAGGTATCAGTGTGATTAATGATATTTTTGATTGTGATTTGTTAGCTCCGCTAGTAGCCATCATATCAATTGACCCTTCAGTGGAACCTCAAATGCAAGATGGAGTCAACATTATGTCTTTGCAGCTTTGTGCATTATGTGTATTGGCCAATATTTCCAGAGGCTCAATAGAGCAAAATATGGTGATTGTGAGTTCCGGTATTTTGCTTCATTTGCATAAGTTCTTACAAAGCCCTAATGTAAAAATTAGAGAATCATCAGCAGCAACAATAAGCAACTTATCTAGAGAGTCTGCCTACATTATGGATTTGCTTGTCAAACACAAGTACTCGCCTACCATTTTTCATATATTGGAAGACCAACAAGAAATATTAAGAGTCAAGAAGCACTTAATAAGATTTTTGGGAAACTTGGCAAAGGGCACTGAAAAACAAAGAAGAATTATTGCAAATTACAAAATCATATCTGTGTTAGAGCCAATCTTAGTTGCTCTCAATAGCGAACCATTTCACAGCGGTCAGATTGATTTATACTCTAGTATTCTCGATATTTGCTTACACGTTATTGTACACAATAAGTATCAAAAGAAATACTTTTTTACAGAGAATATATTGAACTTGTTATTCCCAATTTTAACGGTGAAGCATGCTAATGAAACTATAAGCTCAAAAGAAAAGCACTTAATGTTAAAAAAAAACTTTGTCAAGTTTTTGCTAATGCTAAGTAAAAATGCCAGAGAGTTCAACTACGAGATGCTAGCAAATGCGAGAGTCATGGATAAGCTAATATTGGTATTAAATGATGTTTCCAAAGTTGTTGGCTCACCAGCATCACCTTCTTTAAATTCAAATAATAGCCGCAATGGATCAACCGATACTTTCAACAGCTACACTGATTTTGGGAAATCACAATCACAAATCTTTGATATTCTCACAATAATATATTCAATTTCTGTCAATTGCAAGCAAGACACTACTCAAAAGCAAATCATTATTCAAAAATTTGACCTTTTCAAGTTATTACTCAAGTACACTGAGTATCGCTATAATTTCAAAATAAGGTATATTTCGTGTGAGTTGCTAACAATTATGTTCAAATTTGAAAAAGAGATTTCCCAACTCAGTGATGGCAACATAAGCTTCTATCAAATGATAGATATCAAAATTATTGAGCAAGTTGTCAACAATTTTAATAGAGAAAACAACGGTGCCGAGATTGATTTACAATTGATATCACTTATTCTGTTTATTTGCCTCAAGGATAACAATAAAAAGACCCTTTCAAATTGGTTTGACCACATTTTGAAAACGAGATTTCTAGACAAGTTGATATCCTTCAATCGAAGTATAAGTATCAATAATAGCTCAAATTACCCAACTTTGATAAACATAATAATTATACTTTATACCTTGTTTAAACTCAAAAATCGAGCTCTTATGGCATTGATCAAGAAAGAACAATTGACTCTGATTTTGGATTTTTTCAAAAATATTATTGGTATACTAACTACGAAAAAAGATGAGGCTTCTTTCAAGACCACCGACTTGACTGTTAGAGCAGTCAAGGAATTTGCCAATATATCAGTTAAAGAAAAACAAATTGTGTTAAATTGTGGCATGTTGGGAATTCTCACATTATACCTTTACTCATTTTCTTCGGCTAACAATCTAAAACTATTGCCCTTGGTGCTCGAAACGTTTGCCGCCATTGCTGCTGGCGATGAGCTGCAAAAAGCAATATTATGCACTAAGTACAACATCTTACCGTTGCTTCTATCCATCTTTACCAATAACGATGAGCTCATGAATAATATTACGGTTAAGGCTAATTCCGTTTTAGTACTTGATAACCTAACCAACAACGCATCAGTAAAGATTTATGAATTAGTGTACAAGCTCGGCTTGAGCAACAATTTGATTGACATGTTGGACGAAAGGATATTTGATAATGAGACCAAGAACCATATGATTTCTGCATTAGCCAACTTGGCCTCCGGAAGTGAGTATCAAAAGGAAGAGCAGATTATTCAAGGCGTGCTTATGCCAGTGTTTGACATCTTACAATACTTGGTGAAACCCAATACAGCTACGCCAATATCTACAGTTTCTGAATCTGCACCAATGCTACCGTCACCTCGGTCAATTACAAGTAGTGGCAATATAAGTAATAGTACATCAACAACTGATAGTAAGTATAAGCTCAACAGCAGGACTGTGAGCCGAATGCTATTAAACAATATATTGCGATTATTATCAAATTTGTCTTCAGGTAACCCAAAACAATCATTGCAAATCATCAATGCCGGTTTTTTGCCATTGCTATTTGAAATCATTTCATACAATGATATTATTATCATTGAAAAAGCGGCTCGCTTGATACGCAACATTTCCAACGGAGGTATTAGTCATTGCAAAGCCATCATTGCCAATTACTTGATTATTCCATTGAACTCGTTACTCAGTAATAACAACAAACTCACTGTTAATAGTCAACCGGAGCCACAAATTAGCGAGCTCGATTTTTTTAGATTGAAAAAAATGCTTGACATTCATGTTTTGTGGACATTTGCCAACGTTTCAAGATTTGAAGACAGCGAGCGTTTGACAACCTTGAATAGTGGAGTTTTATTGTCGTTGCCGAAATTGATGTCTTTGAAAATTGCCAATAAAGATGATAAAAATTTGCAAAAGGCCATTATCTCCCTTTTGAATAACTTGATAATGAGTAAAGAATGTGTTTCCATCATTGTGTATGACCACAGTGAACTTATTGTATTCATTATCACCTTGTTGCTAGAACACACTAAAGCAAGAGATGCACCTGCTAGTTCTCCTAGTACGACAGACAGATCTAGCGCTAGCAAAAACGGAAAGGGTGATAGCGGCCATAGTGATAATGTTTCTAATGATGATAAAGACGACGCAGTCAATGATCTAATTGTGTTAATCTTGAATTTCATGTGCTGTGTTTCCAAAGTCGAGGACATAAAATACAGAAGGTTTTTGGTGGAGAACGACTTGCTTTTTGTGGTTAATAACTTAAAGAGCTCTCCTATCGTGATCGTGAGGGCTTTATCTTTGGAGATCAGCAATAATTTGAAAGGTTTTGAGGGTTCACGAAAGAAAATTCCTTCAACATAGAAGGTATGCCTAGTGATAGTTGTAATCTTTAAAATTTTTGTATTTTTTTTTTTTTTTTTTTATTTGTCTTTCTCCTTCAATTCTTTGAGTTGTTTGGCACATTACTTGGAGCTTCATCAGGTTTGCATGTGCTGCTTTCCAATAAAAAGTTTTGTTTTGAATTTATAGACTTGAATTTATAGACTTGTATTTCTGAAATTTAGATTTTTTGTATCTTACAAACGTGATGTTTTTAGAGTTATATTGTGTTAAATTAATTTTTCTAAATTTCGTACCATTTTCTGTCAGTTCACCCAAAAATGTTTTTAGTAGGTTTACAGTACCAACACAACATTTGGACAGCAGTTGAGGATCTAGATTTTCTATAAGCCGAACAGCGCAACAAGCGCCGGCTAAATTTCCAAAAAAGAACAAAAGTAAAAAACAAAACAAACCAACAAACGTGAACACAAGAATAGACACAAAAGTGAATAATAAAATGAACATGCATAAATTAACACTGGGGATAATCTAATTTAAACTAAAAACAGTAATAGTAGTAGTATAGTTTTGACTATAATTACACAGGCTTGCCGCCAATGAAATCACTCCATCTGCGGACTTCGCTAGGAACAAACACCTTGTCACTTTCAGCAGCAGCAACCTTTTCACCAATCTTTGCTTTCAAAGCAGCACTAAACAACAATGATGTTTGTGGTTCATTGAAAAGTGGAATGGCAAAATCAATAGCATTTCTTCTCATCACGTAGTCTTCATCAAGCAAAGATTCGGCTCTAGCAGCAGCCAAGTTGAAAACACATTTGATGTTGTACTTTTGGAAAACTTCTCTCAAGAGACGCTTATCAGTCTTTGGGAATTCAATGACTTGCACTGCATTCTCAGCGGTTTTTGGCAAGTTAGACTTCAAGTACTCAGCAACTTGTGGGGAAGCGGTGTAAAATTTGTAACCGAGACCAGCAATGTTGTTAGCCACAGTGGCCAAGTTTTTGTTGGTCAAGTCACCTCCGAAAAGCACCCCTGAACCTGGCATTGGAAGATGGAAATTCATGGTGGACTGAATGGAGGTCCAGTAAGCTTCTTCTTTGTCTTTACCGAAACAAGCAATTTCACCAGTGGAAGACATTTCAACACCCAAGAATGGATCAGCACCAGCCAATCTAGTAAAAGAGAATTGTGGAACTTTAGTAGCAACATAATTGTAAGATTTGTCCATCAAGTTGACTGGCTCTGGCACATTAATGTTCAAGAGAGCCTTAGTGGCAACGTCAATGAAATTCACACCAAGCACCTTAGAGACAAATGGGAAAGATCTGGAAGCTCTAATGTTACACTCAATGACCTTCAATTCAGTGTCATTGTCATTGTCATTGATATCATTCTTGATAATTTGCATATTGAAAGGACCAGTGATTTTCCAAGCAGCAGCAACCTTATCAGCAATGTCTTTCAATCTGTTCATGATAACAGGACTCAAATCTTGTGGAGGCAACACCAAAGTAGCATCACCGGAGTGAATACCAGCATTTTCCACATGTTCAGAGACGGCATGTACAAGCACCTTACCATTATGAGCAACTGCATCAATATCGATTTCTTGAGCGCCTTGAATAAACTTGCTAATCACCACTGGGTGGTCAGGAGAAACCTTAGCCGCATTCTTCAACTTGGCTTCAAGTTCAGCATCATTTCTAATCACAGACATGGCAGCACCAGACAAGACATAAGATGGTCTAACAAGCACAGGGAAACTAACTTTTTCAGCAAACTCTTTGGCAGCTTCATAAGAGGTAAGTTCTTTCCAAGCAGGTTGATCAACTCCAATAGAATCCAAAATAGAAGAGAATTTGTGACGATCTTCTGCCTTGTCAATGTCTTCTGGATTAGTACCATAGACATTAGCCCCGTAGTTTTGTAATGGCAAGGCAATATTTTGAGGCAATTGACCACCAACGCTAACCACTACACCTTGAGCTTGCTCCAACTCATAAATGTCCATGACTCTTTCAAAACTCAATTCTTCAAAATATAATCTGTCGACTTCGTCGAAATCAGTGGAAACAGTTTCTGGATTGTAGTTAATCATTATAGTTCTTTGCTTGTTTTCTCTCAAAGATCTAGCAGTGCTAACAGCACACCAATCAAATTCAACGGAGGAGCCAATTCTGTAGACACCAGAACCCAAAACAATAGTTCCGTGTTCATCAAAAGTGACATCGTTTTCAGAAGCATTGTAAGTGGTGTAAAGGTAATTGGTGTCGGCAGGGAATTCAGCGGCCAAAGTGTCAATTTTCTTAACAAATGGAACAATATGGAATGATTTTCTCTTTGATCTGACTTCCAACTCGGTAGAGTTGACAGCATGAGCAATTTGCTTATCACTGAAACCCAATTGTTTAGCTCTTCTAATAGCATCTCTATTCAAAGCTTTCAAGGAACCAATTGATTCCAATTCTCTTTGCATCTCAACAATATTCATCAACTTGTAAAGGAACCAGCGGTCAATTTTGGTCAACTCGTGAACTTGTTCAATGGTGTAGTTTTCATGCAAGAGAGCTTGGCCAACGGCTAACCATCTTCTGTCAGTTGGGTTGGCCAACACTTCGTCCAAATTTTCAAACTCATCACCCTGGAAACCAACGAAACTTGGGTCAACTTGTCTAATGGCCTTTTGGAAAGATTCTTCAAAAGTTCTACCAATAGCCATAACCTCACCAACGGATTTCATTGCTGAGCCGATATCTCTTTTAACATGTTGGAACTTGGACAAATCCCATCTTGGAATCTTGGTAACAATATAATCCAAAGATGGTTCGAAGTTGGCAGTAGTGGTTTTAGTGACTGGGTTTGGCAATTCAGGTAAAGTGTAACCGAGGGCAATTTTAGCAGCAGTATAAGCTAATGGGTAACCAGTAGCCTTGGAAGCCAAAGCGGAGGATCTAGACAATCTAGCGTTAACCTCAATGACTCTGAAATCTAAGCCGTCAGGCTGCAATGCATATTGAACATTGCATTCCCCAACGACACCCAAGTGACGGATGATCTTGATAGCGGCACTTCTCAACATGTGGTATTCTTCATCGGATAAGGTTTGGGAAGGAGCAACCACAATGGAGTCACCGGTATGGATACCCAAGGGATCGAAATTTTCCATATTGCAAACGGTAATACAGTTGTCGACTCTGTCTCTGACGACTTCGTACTCAACTTCTTTCCAGCCTTTCAAAGATTTTTCAACAAGAATCTGTGGAGCCAAACTTAAAGATTGCGAGGCCAAGTTTTTCAATTCTTCAGCGTTTTCAGCAAAACCAGAGCCTAAACCACCAAGAGCATAAGCGGAACGGACAATGATTGGATATCCGACTTGGTCAGCAGCAGCCAAGGCATCATCAACGGTTTCCACGGCAATGGATTCGGCAATTGGGATATTGATTTCCTTCAAAGCTGTGGCGAAAAGGTCTCTGTCTTCCGAAGTTTCCAAAGTCTTGATTGGAGTACCAAGCACTTTAATACCATATCTGTCAAAAACACCCATTTTGTCCAACTGGACACCCACATTTAGACCGGTTTGCCCACCAAAGGTAAGCAAGATTCCGTCAGGATTTTCTCTTTCGATAATGTAAGTAATGTATTCAGGAGTCACGGGCAAGTAGTAAATCTCGTCTGCCAAGGCATGGGAGGTTTGATTCGTAGCGATGTTTGGGTTGATCAAAATAGATTTTTTGTTAGCTTCCTTAAGGGCTTTGATAGCTTGGGAACCGGAGTAGTCAAATTCACCAGCTTGGCCAATGGACAACCCGCCGGAGCCAATAACAAGGACTTTGGAAACGTCCACGAGACTATGAGCGTTTTCGTCGCTAAAGTTTTTGAGCAAATTGGAGCCTTTATACACTGGGGTGGCATAGTTTCTCTTGAACGCGGCAGTGACAGGCTTTTGCACTTTGGCGCATGCCTGCTTTGCAGCCCATAGATTACGGGAGCAATTTATCAACGGAGACTTCAAAAACAACATTGGGAGATGATGTTGCAATGTGGACCGTGTCTCTGGATGCTGCTCAGTGATTGGTAAACCGGATTGGAAAAAATTTTAGTGTGAAAATATTATTCACAACAGGAGAGAAATCGAGGATCCCAGTCAGAGCGTGGGGCAGTTATTATATATATTAAACCCAGAGACAGCTCCAGCGCTGTGCGCGCGAGCCACTGGCCGCACTGCGATAATGCGCTGCGATGAGTCAGTACTAAACAATATTGTCACGTGCATACAGTTTACAGTGTGAAAAAAATTGAAAAAAAGTGAAAAAAGTGAAAAAAGTGAAAAATTGCAGACAGGGAAGCAAGATTATGCATGTAGATGCAGTGACTCAACCGCTGGTAACATGCACCCCCGTTTGTGTCATAATAGCCAAATGTGGAAATACTCGGGGAATAATGAGGGTGTGTGAGAGATGAGTAATTTCTGGGTTACCCCCCACATTGATGACTAACACCGTGGGCGTCACCACCCCCTGGGGACACCCCCTCTGAGTCTTGGGACTTTTTCGCGAGCAAAAAGCAATAAAATCACATTTAATAGTACACTCACTGTGTGTGTGTTATAGGAGAAAAAAGTACTTTTTGTTCGCTCTTCTGTGTGCCAGGCGGAAAAAGAAACTGCTGCTGCTGCAAAAAAAAAAAAAAAAGACAAAAAAAAAAAAATCAAAAAAATCAGGGCACTGGCATCCACTGGTGGAAAAAAAAAAAAAAAAAAAAAAATTGGAAAACTATATTAGAAACCTCATTTCTCGCTGGTATCTCTTCAAGTTACTCATCGCTACTCTCTCTCTCTCTCTCTCTCTCTCTCTCTCTCTCTCTCTCTCTCTCTTATTCTCTCCTTCTCTCTCTTGTTCTGTCTCCCAGGTACTTTGCTGCATAGTAATTCTGATCTAATGAGCGTTGCATTAAAAGAACAATTCTTGAAGGCTAAGGCTGAAGGTACGTGATTCATCTTTTTATTTTTATTTTTATTTTTTTTTTTTTTTTTTTTTTTTTTCTTGAATTTGTCAAAGCACCCTGTATCCCATCCACGGTTGGTCCACTCACATATTTTAGTCATACTGTGTGTGTGTGTGGATATACAATGCAATGGCTATATTTTTCATGCAGTGTCTCATTGGTGGATTTTTCTGGTGATAACAACGATGGCTGTCAACATCAAGATTGATGATGTGCCATAAACACACACACACTCACTCACACTCACACACTCACGCTCACTCACTTCACTTTATGCACTCCTTCGAATCAATAATACTAACTGACTTATCGCAGGCCGTGCTGCCCTCGTCACTTTCATCACCGCTGGGTTCCCAGCTATCGAAGATACCGTTGATATCCTCAAAGGGTTCCAAGCCGGTGGAGTTGATGTTGTTGAATTGGGAGTGCCATTCTCCGATCCAATTGCTGATGGCCCAACTATCCAGTCTGCTAACCACCAAGCTTTGGCCAATGGCATGACAGTCAAGAAGGTCTTTGACTTGGTTAGACAAGCCAGAGCTCAAGGCGTCACCATTCCAATCATTTTAATGGGTTACTACAATCCAATTTTGCAATATGGCGAATTGGAGTTTATCAAAGAGTCTAAAGAATCCGGAGTTAACGGTTTCATTGTGGTTGACTTGCCTCCTGAAGAAGCTCTCAAATTCAGAGACGGCTGTCGTGAATACGGTCTCAGTTACGTGCCATTGATTGCACCATCCACCACCGATGATAGATTGCAAGTGTTGAGCAAGATTGCTGACTCTTTCATGTATGTTGTTTCAAGAATGGGTACTACCGGTGCCTTGGGTGAACTTCCAACGCATATTCCAGAGTTGATCAAAAGAGTGAGAAAATTCTCCGGCGACACTCCGTTGGCCCTTGGGTTTGGGGTCAGCAACAGGGTTCATTACTTGACGGCCGGCACTTCCTCGGACGGTGTGGTCATTGGTAGTAAAATTATCAACTTGGTCAACGAGGCCAAACCTGGTGACAGAGGCAAAGTTGCTCAGGAGTTTGTCTACAGTGTGTTGAACGGCGAGGGAAAATTTGCCAAGCAAATTGACTCACCAAAAGACGCAGAAATCGATCCAAAGAAGGCCAAGATTGCCGTTGAACATTTTGAAGAAACTCACAAGTTTTCCCCATTGTTTGGTCAATTTGGCGGCCAATATGTGCCAGAAGCCTTACATGCTTGTTTAAGTCAGTTGGAAAAAGCCTTTGATGAAGCTGTGGACGATCCAAAATTCTGGGAAGAGTTCAGATCCTTGTACTCCTACATTGGTAGACCATCGTCGTTGCACGAAGCTCCAAGATTGACCGAGTACGCTGGCGGTGCCAAGATCTGGTTGAAAAGAGAGGACTTGAACCACACTGGTTCCCACAAGATCAACAACGCTCTTGCCCAAGTTTTGCTCGCAAAGAGATTGGGCAAAAAGAAGGTTATTGCTGAGACCGGTGCCGGCCAGCACGGTGTTGCTACTGCCACTGCGTGTGCCAAGTTTGGTTTGGAGTGCAAGATTTTCATGGGCGCCGAAGACGTGCGCCGTCAAGCTCTTAATGTCTTTAGAATTAGACTTTTGGGAGCCGAAGTGGTGGCTGTGGAAAACGGGACCAAGACCTTGAGAGATGCTACCTCAGAGGCTTTCAGATTCTGGGTGTCCAACTTGGAAGACACACATTATGTTGTCGGTTCGGCAATTGGCCCCCACCCATACCCAACCTTGGTTAGAACTTTCCAAAGTGTCATTGGCAGCGAAGCTAGAGAGCAGTTCATGAAGTTGAATAACGGCAAGTTGCCAGACGCAGTGGTTGCTTGTGTTGGTGGCGGGTCCAACAGTAGTGGGCTTTTCTCACCATTTGAAAAAGATTTGAGCGTCAAGATGTTGGGAGTTGAAGCTGGTGGTTCCGGCATTGACACCAACCGCCACTCTGCCACTTTGACGGTTGGCGTGCCAGGGGTTTTCCATGGGGTCAGAACTTATGTGATCCAGGACGCCGATGGCCAAATCCACGATACTCATTCGGTCTCTGCTGGGTTGGACTATCCGGGGGTTGGTCCAGAATTGGCTGGCTGGAAAGCCAGCGGCCGTGCCGACTTTGTTGCTGCTACTGACGCCCAAGCGTTGCTCGGGTTCAAGTTGTTGTCTCAGTTGGAAGGTATCATTCCAGCATTGGAATCTTCACACGCAGTTTACGGCGGTATTGAGCTTGCCAAGCAGTTGGGAGAAGGTAAAGACATTATTATCAATATCTCTGGTAGAGGTGATAAGGATGTGCAAAGTGTTGCCGAAAACTTGCCTAAGCTTGGGCCAGCAATCGGCTGGGACCTCAGATTCAACCCAGAACACCCAGACAAATGAGATGCAACGAGTGACTGACTGATCTGGATGGTTGCTATTGTTATGGTTTGACGAAAGATTTATGAGTAGACGAGATGCTGTAGCTAGCTAGCTGACTAACAATTATTTGACATATATACATATAATATAAACAACGAATACAATGCTTCAAAAAGTTTTTGATTTTTCAGCGAATTGAGTAAAATTATATATATATAAAGCTTGTGGATGCCATCCAAGTTGTGTTTGGTATTATTTGATAGCCTTGAGGAGCACCACCCACTACCGCAACTTGCACTCGCGGACCGGACCCCGCGACATGATATAAGATGGTATGATATGGTATGGTATGGTATGATATAGGATAGTATGATATGCGCGTTGACATACTGCTACTTGCTGACATGTGCGTACCTGCGTTAGTCTGTGTTTCCATGCACACTAAGTGCCAGTCAAGCAGATACTAGAAGCCCTGCTGCTGCGTCATAAAGCACCGAACGTTACCCTACACTGAGTGCGTTAGTCACACTTGCGAACCGCAACGATTGCCACAACCACAGCTGGTGTGCTTAGCAATCTGTTCTCCAGCAGGCGGGCAGCAAGATAGGGGACCAGGGACACTGCCACAGCAACCTGGCTTGCGGCCGGCTGGCTGCGGGCAAGGCAGCAATTGCCACCACCAGCAAGCCTGGCGCATTTCCCTCTGTCTGTCTGACTGTCTGTCTAGGCGACTGGCGACTAGCGACTAGCGACTAGCGCGCTTAGCGACTGGCATGGCAGCAGCCACTGGCAGCAGCCACCGGCAGTGGCGGTGGCGGTGGCGGCGGTCATCCGCTGCGCAGCGAGTGAACTCATCGTAAATTACTGTATGGCACTGCTGCCGATTTATGCCATAGTCGACTTACGGGTGGTGTACAGCTAAACTTTGGGCAACCACTCTCTAAACAACACTGAGCTTATTTTATTGAGGCCGCAACCAAATGCTCCACCGGCAAAAAATAAAGAAAAATAAAATTATAAAATCATAAAACTAAAAAATTAAATTAAGAAATAACAACCCAAAATTCAGAATCCAAAAAATCCCCAAACAAAACGGCAAAAGATCCTGGCACTCTCACCCCCCACACCATATAGTAGCAGGTAACATAACATAACATAACATAACATCCCATTTCTCCCCGTCCCCCCCCCCCAAACCGTTTTTTTTTTTTTTTTTTTGTTTTTTTCTTTCTTTTCTTTCTTTTCACTTCACTTTAAGATCTTCCTTAAGCTTCTCTTTATTTTTCTTTTTTATTTTATTCCGATTATCACCATTTCTTTTGGAAACCCGCTAGTCTCAACCGTATCTATCTATCTATCTATCTATCTATTTGTTGTTTACTCTTCCCCTAAGCGGTTGCTCTCATTCCCGGTACTCGCAATCACACTCTCAGCCGACTTTGGCGCATCGCTTCATTCTTATCCTGGATTCCTCTTCGCGGTATCCCCGTTCCCCCAATTGCATACCACCTACTGGTACCTCATCAGCTATACTCTTCTGAGCTTTACTTTTCGTTGGGCTTCCTATATCCCCTCTGGTCCCCCCCTTTTCGTCTTCCATATCCATTTGCTCCCTCAAGACAGACATACATACACACATACACACATACATGCCCTCTGGAGGCACTCCTACCACTCCCTCTCTCACTCTCGCAGATACACCTGGTCCTGTCCCATACCCTACTCCTCCCACCATGGCCACCATCAACAAGAACAGCACCGCTGGCGCCAGCAATAACTCTTCTGACAATCCGGCAAACTCCTCAGTCAACTCAGGCCACCAAAACGGCACCTCTACCGCCGTCACCCATCCGGGATCCTCCTCCGCGGCCAGTAATTATGACCCCAAATCAACCGCCACTAGACCATCACTTGCCAGCGCTAGTTTCGGTAACTCTAGACAGTCCCGCAATATCTCCTTCGGCTCGTTGTTTCCCAACTTCAACTCGGACAGCAACAGAGACGACTTGTCATTTTTGCCTCAGTTGAACGAGAGCTTTGGGTCGCGTTCTAATTCAATCTTGAACTTCAATAACCAAGACTTGAATTTCAACTTTTCTCTCAGCAACAATAATGCAGATAGTGCCCACAGTCCAAGCCACCATCCAGCCAGCAGCTCCAACTCGCCAATCCAAAAGATCTCGCATTCCAGAAAGTCATCCATAATAGAGCACAACAATCCTGACCCCGCTTCGGGGAGTGGGAATGCTTCTGCTCATAATGAGAGATACTCTCCTTACAACAGCAGCAGCAACGCTTCTAGTAATAATAACCAAGCCAGCAGCTCCAACTCGCCAATCCAAAAGATCTCGCATTCCAGAAAGTCATCCATAATAGAGCACAACAATCCTGACCCCGCTTCGGGGAGTGGGAATGCTTCTGCTCATAATGAGAGATACTCTCCTTACAACAGCAGCAGCAACGCTTCTAGTAATAATAACCAAGCCAGCAACAATACGAATAATAATACCCCATCAGCAGCTGCACAAGGGCTGCTGGGCCCGGTGTTCAATACTGATGTTTTTCTGAACCATGGTCTGACCGCGTCACCCCCTACAAATAACCAGAATGCCAATAATCCTACGGGCGCCAATAACAGCAATAGCAGTAGTAGTAATAAGAACAACAACAACAACAACATCAATAACGACAGCCAAGACGGTGATAGCGGTACAAATACTACGGCTACCACCGCTACTAATAATAACAATAATAATGAACCTAACTCCTATGGCAGCCCTAACAGCAATTCAAACGCTCTTACGAGAAACTCTTCGCATTCCAGAAACTCCTCATTCAGCAACTTATTCAGCTATCCAAACAACGACAGCGGTGCATCCCAGAGCTTCTACCACCGGCCTTCTATTGGCGGGTTCAGTTTCAGCTCCTTGAACGGTTCTTCTATACTTGGTGGGCGTAGAAACTCCAGCATCTTGCCAAGTTTATCCATCAATGAGATTACCAGCGATTTTGACAGCTTTGTGAAAAGAGACAGTATTGTTAGAGGTCTCAATCCGGAATTTCAATTCATCTTGCCGCAATCGCGTAATAACTCTGATGCTACTGCTAAAAACAAAATCGAAGATATCATTGACAATGGTGAGCTGGACAACAAGAAACTTTTCTCCATTGAGGAAGGTCCGGGAACCGCAGAAGAAGCTTCGCCTGCCGGTTCGGACCGCTCTAGTCAAAAGAGAAAATCTAGCAGTGGACTGAAATTCGAAAAACCTGCCAAACAACTCAAGCTAACAAATTCAAGCACCGACAAGAGACGTTCCCAACTGCAACTGGAGCATGACAATGGCTTTGGCTTTGACAACAACAACAACCAAGCTCCACAGTACAAGACCCAGTTCTCTCAACAACAGCAATTACCACCTCCAAATGCAACCACAACCCAAAACGTCCCAGTATCATTTTTCAAACCTAAATTGCAACCTGATCAAGTGCAGCAGCAGCAGCAGCAGCAGCAGCAGCAGCCTAACCAGTTTTATCCACCAGGAGCAGTACCTCCTCAGCAATTCAGCCGCAATAGTAACCTTCCAGGGCCAGCAATCATGAACCCACAACTGCAACAACCCTATCAAAACTCAGCTGATCGCAGCGTAGTAACGCCAAATAATAAAAGGTTGTTGAAAACCCCACCAGTGATTCACAGTGCTCCACAGCCCAACATCATTACCCCAACCTCTGAAAAACTGGATTACAGCAATCCTTCCACATTCAGTAATAGCACTGTTAATAACATGAGTAGAAACGCCGCCAACATGTATGGCAGACAAAGAAGCAGGAATAACTCAGCAAGTTTCACTTCAGACAACCCGTCGCCAGTAGAAGTGGAAAACAAAATTAGAGAAATTGTTCCTCGAGTCAATGGTCAGCAACAGCTACAGCCTCAGCAAATACAACCACAGCAATTGCAGCACCAGCACCAGCACCATCAGTTGCAAAATCCCAACTCAAGAGAACTTGCTATTAACGCCGTCGAGGCAAATGATGAAAACAGGCCAGTTTTGGGGCAAACTAAAGTAGATCAACTAATGCTAGTGATTCAAGCACGCGCCAAGGGGGTCAAGAAGTACATCCCACAAGCACCTGATGGCTCGATCTTGGAAGATGGCGAAGTCATTCCACCACCAATTGAGTTGGTTGGCGGCATTGATAAGATCAAAAGCAGAGCTAATGCTAAAAAGAAACATCAATGCAAGTACTGCTTCAAGAATTTCACTCAATCTACACATTTGGAAGTGCATTTGCGGTCCCATATTGGATTGAAACCATACAAGTGCGAACACTGCGGCAAGAGCTTTACTCAGGGAGGCAACTTGCGTACCCATTTGAGATCGCATACTGGAGAACGTCCATTCAAATGTGAAGAATGTGATCGAAGTTTCTCGAGAAAAGGCAATCTCGCAGCTCACAAATTGACGCATTCGAATGTGAAGCCATTCAAATGCAAGTTGGATAATTGTGATAAGGGCTTTACCCAGTTGGGCAATTTGAAAGCTCACCAGAATCGGTTCCACTTGAATACGGTGATTGAGTTGACTAATAGGCTAGCGAACTTGGGTGATGATTTGAGTCATTTACCCCCTGATGAAAGAGAAACTATTGAGTACTTTATGGATATTTACAAGAACTCCAACAAGGGAATCAAGGGCAGAGGCAAAAAAAGCGGGGTTGCTGGTGCTAACAATAGTAGCAGTCCTACCTCGCAGCAGCAGCAGCAGCAGCAACAGCAGCAGAAACAGAAGCAGCAGTCAAAGCAGAATCTGAGAAAGCAACTGGCTGTACAGGTTAACTTTGAAGGCCAGCCGCTGCTGATTAGTCCTTCTGAGCAACAGCATCACCAGCAGCAAATTTTCCCGCAGATACCTCAACAGCAACAACAGCCAGGCCAGCAGCAGCAGTTTTTGAACAGCGGCGCACCGCAAACATTTGAGTTTCCCGAACAACCGGCTCAGTATATGAATGCTGGTGGTATCAATAATGGGGTTTATGGTTCGATCAATATGGGCTATCGCATGAATGTGCCTCAGGGGCCTCAGTTGAGATATGATAATCAACCGCAACAAAACTTTACGAGATGATTGGTATGTTGTGCTGAATAAATAGGCCGGAACAATGCCAAACTGTTGCAAAATAAGGGCCACGGTATTCTTCTATACAATAGAAGAAGAATAAAAGAAAAAAAGAAAATGTGGAAAGTCAAAAATTCAGACAACAATTACCAATTTTTCATTCAGAATATGAATTTTCGATTTACGATTAACGTCTTACTGCTTCTGTCTCCTGTTTTTAACAATTATTTTATCGTCACGCTTTTTATTTTATTTTTATCTTTTTATTTTTATTTTTGTTGGTAACATTTTTCTTTTTATTGGATATTCTAGTGGTTACTAGACTTAACGAAATGGTTCCTTTGGGTTATAAATTTGGCTGGTGCTACTTTTACTGTTAATACTTACTTATTTAACTTGTTTACTTTTTTTTTTTTTTTTTTTTTTTCTTTTTGCTTTCTGTTTCTACTTTTGTTTATCGCTTTGTTCTTATTTTTGTGTGTTAGTTTTTTGTACCTGTAAATAAATTTGGGATTTTCACGGTGTGGGCTATCAGAAATGCTAAAAAAAAAAAAAAAAAAAATGCTAAAAAATTGTTTGAAGAGCTCCAATATAACTTCAATAAATGTTAATAACACGAATTGATTCCAAGATGTGTTAACTGCTTGATCTGCATACCGTTTGGTTTTGCTTTTTTCTCTTCCTACACTTATATGTATTTAGCATTTAACGGTATCATTTTACAGATACGTTTGTTTTGCCCCACTGTTTGTTCTGTTTACTGTATTCTTGAGTATATAATGACCTTGAAGAGCAACTTTTTTTTACTCAATCTACTTGGATGCAGCAGCAGTTGAGCTTTCAACGTCCAAATTGCATTTACACTACATGTAAAAAAGAATGTAGGAAAAAGAAAGACCGTTGCTCCAGAAATGCTGGAAATGGTGGTCAACGGTTTATGGCCATCAGAAACCAAATCAGAAAGAACCCTTTGGACAAACACACAAGAGGCCTATGAATCACATTGATTAGACTACATTTGGTTCAACATCGTCAGTGTTGTATGCAGTCATATTAGAGCAGAGCAGTTCAGTTCAGAAAGGGTTTCTTCTTCCTCGAAGATTGAGTTTTCACCGCGGTTTTAATTCAACGCGGAAAAATAAAATATATATATATATCAAGCAAAACGCTTCTATAGCAGAGATATATCAAGTGCTCATCACTACAAAGCAGGCTCGGAGCTGTTAAGTACTTTCCAATTGGTGAATACTGAGGCGCTGCAGATTATTTATTGCCCCTGTATAAATCAACACAATATCGGCTGGAACTTCTTTACTACGAATTAATATTCCGCTACATTATTACAACAAAGCAGGGAAAAGAAACAGAAATAACAAGAACTAAAAGCAAAAGAAAGGCTGTGAAAGAGACCAATAAATAGTTAATCAATGCTTGGAAGGCATAAAGAAAGGCCAGGCCCATTGACCAATGAGGAATTGCGGTTTCCAAATAGTGGGAGCCACGGCCTGGTTGGTGCTAATATACAGCAGCACCAGCATCAGCACCAGCATCAGCACCAGCATCAGCAGCACCAGCAGCATCAGCAGCATCAGCAACAGCACCAGCATCAGCAACAGCACCAGCATCAGCATCAGCAACAGCACCAGCATCAGCATCAGCAGCACCAGCATTATGAGATTGAAAGCAGTCATGGGTATACCAGCGGATATGGAAATAGCACAATAAATGGACCTGCAGATCCGCGGGAGGCAATCAACCAAAATCAAAGTTTCTCTGACATGTCAAGATCTTCTTCAGTAGCTACCATTCATACTGCCAACAATAATACCGGTACCAATATCAGCAACAACAGCAGTAACTATAATAATGGCAGTCCTAGCAATTTCAATGCTCATAATACCGCTAATAATGTCAAAAACAGTAACAACAACAACAACAACAACAACAGCAGCAGCAACGCTGTCAGCGGGCCTTCAAGAACCATAAGCGCCTGTGATAGGTGCCGTAAAAGAAAAAGTAAATGTTCAGGCACCCAACCTTGTGATCATTGCAGAAATCATAATTTGCAATGTGCTTATACTTATGTTAAAAAGAAAAGAACGTCATTCAAGAAAGCCCCGCGAGGCGGTAGCAGCCGCGGAACAGTATCAATGGTGGTGTCCAATGGAACAAGCGGTGATGGCGTTGATAGTAGCTCCAATATTGGCACTGGTGCTATGCCTCCAGCTACACCAGGCGGTGGTGATGCTGGGAATAACTCGTATGGCTATAATAGCAGTTTCAGCAGCTATGGTAGCCGTGGCGGCGGTGATATTGTACATGCTAATGCTGAGGCAATCAATGTAATTGTTGAAAATAAGCTTCGTGGGTTCGAAAATGTGTTGTTGCTGGTTAATGAGAAGCTAGCAGAAATTTTACTGGTGAATAATTCTCTTTGCACAAAGATTGCCAATTTGGATGTGAAATTAGATAATGTTGGCTTGCGATTGAGTAGACTTGAGGGTGGGGTTGGTGGAATGAATGCTTCTGGTAATGCGATAGCCAATGTTGGCACCACCGATTTTACCGACCTGACAAAACAAAAAAGTACAGAATTGCAAAGTAGAAGGAGCGGTAAAAGCACACTTGCCCAAGATGCGAGCAAAACCATTGCTAAGAATAATGATGATAATCATGATGATGATGATGATGATGATGATGACGATGATGATGATGATGACGATAACGATGTTGTTGTTATTGGTAAAAATGCAATCAGCAAAAAAGAAAATTCCCACGATACCAACGAGGCTAATAAAGATGTCGTCACCAATACTAAACAGAGCAAAAGCATCAAGGAAAAACCCAAGTTTCCTAGTGAAAGATTCATTGAACTTGTATCGTCAATTAACTCATCCTCAATTTTTTCCACTCAAGCTCTTGCTTTCATCAAAGACAAAGCGGGTCCAAATTATGATATTTTTAAACCAGTTATCGACATTCACGTTTTTTTCCTAAAAAGAATGGCTCATACCATCAAGTATGAGTTCAACGACCTATCAAATTACAACAGCTACTTGTTGGATAGGCCCAAGTTGGGTAAATATTTTATCAGAATGTTTTTGCGACTATACAGTAAAGCATTTTTGATAACTACCGAAGAGGCCTACGATTTATACTATCGTTTCTATGTGCAAAATAATAATACTGACGCCGAGGAGGATGATACTGAAACTAACAACAGCAATAATACTCATGACATCAATAATGATGAAAGCTCTGGAGCCAAGTCGAGAAAGCGGAAACGTGGCAAGAAGAGTAACTTGACGGACAGTGAAAATTTACTTTTATCAGCGATGATTTGCCTTGGTTGTACATATGTGTCGGCTAAGCTTCATTATGCTAGTCAGAATAAAAAACCTCCAATTCCCCCGGATTTCGAAAACACGCCCGTCATCAATACTCCTAAATCAATGCTTGCTGAGATTGAGCGCAAGGCAATGAAAAACTGCTTTTACTATTTTCTCAAAATATTAAACAAAAATGAAGGCAATCCGACCTTGAAGAGTATTATTTTGCTTTATCTTTACTTGAATTCAACTATTTATTCCAAGTTTAACTATTTCATTCTTTACTATGCGTACAAGCATGCCCGTATTTTGGGCTACGATAAATTGACCACCAATTACGTTGAGAACGAGGAACATTGGAATAAAAAACTACAATGGTTTAAAGTTTACATTTTTGATAAAGATATTGCTTCAACGTTGGAGAAACCAAGTCATTTCACTAATAAGGATATTATCCATGAAAACGGGTTTGTCAATTTGACAAAATTTGCAGTGAATCTGTATTGCAGAGAAAACAATACTCGTTGTGATGATGAATTAGCAGCATTAGACACTATTCATATAGGCAGCAAGCATGAAATTTCTGATGTTGGAAAATTTTTTCAAGTTTTGCATCAATTTGCTCAGAAGAGTTTCCGTGGATTTCTTATATTGGTGTACTTTTACACTTATTGTGTTTCAAGGCTAATTGAATCTTTTTCTAAGGATATTTATTTGAATAACGTGCTACAATCAGTGCCTCGCAGCAAGGATGGCAAAGCAGCAGAATTAGGTAAGGATTTTTTGCCTAAACTTTTTGCTGCTTTGGATAAAGTGAACGATCAAGCTGAAAATTTTGAGAAATGGAGTCAAATGTTGCCGGAAAATATTCGTCCTGGAGTATGTTTGGATATTTCCATGTATCAATACATAGATCCCGAAAGTGAGGAGATTGAAAATCTTTTTTCCAAAACGAACAAGACTAATGAAAAGAAGCAGCAGCAGCAGCAGCAGCAACCTAAACTGAAGAAAAGAAGAACAAGTAGCAGTGGCGATATTTCTGATGGTTTTGAGGATCACAATTACCTGTTGAACGATGTTAAAATGACATTTAACGGCTACTATGTGGAGGAGTTCAATGATGCTGACCAAGTGAGTTCAGCGCTGATAACTTTGTCAAAATTTAAATTCTACTATCACTTGATGAAGTCGCATCGAATTGCTAACCGGACATGTTCAATCATTTACAAAGATGATGAGCTTCTCCAATCAATAAGCAACAGCTCTCTGATGGGTTTTGATGAGCTTAAAGAACTGCTTGAAGCAAAGGTAAAGTCATATAAGCGGTTGAGCCTTGAAGCGGCAAGAAATATAATGAGGTTATCGATTTCAACGTTTAGCAAGCAACACCATGCCATTTACTGGTGCATCAATTATATGAATGGCGCTTATTTCACAGTATTCATGCAGAATATTAATAGCCCTTCGGAAAAACAAAAAGGATGTTTTTTTGAGAAGCTTGCAGATATACATTTGATGATTGATTGTTACATTTACTGTTTGTCAAAGCTGTACTTCCCCACTGAAAGAATTAAACACGAGGTAAAAGATATTTTCAATCGGAGATTGATTTTGCTTTGTATTGCTAATTTGAAGGACAGTTTCAGCTATGATGTTGACCATGATGAAAAGGTACAGCGGTTTGTGAAATCAATTGAACACAAGAACGATATGGCTATTCTCACCACTACTCATGTTTTTGAATACAATAAGCGCAACTCCACTGATTCGAGCAAGCATGATGATGTTGATTCTTCCAAATCTGATAATAAAAATAGTGCAGCTGAAAATACCAAACATCGATCATCTTACTCATTACCAGTGCAGAAAACTTACACTGAAGAAAATAATCATGGTCGTCGCCAATCAAATACCCATCCTCCGCAACAAACTCAGTCAATTCAACATGATTTAAAACCGCAACTGCATCCACCAGCGCAACAAAACCTACGGCCTCAGCATTTGGCACAGCAACAATTTTCACATCATTCGCGATCACGTTCACAGTCACAAACCCAGCAACAGCAGAAGTTACCGCAATTCTCCAAAGATCCTCCATTTCCAGCTCTTAGTGGTGGTATGCCAAATGATCGTCTCCTCGCTGACATGGCCAGTGCCTACATGAGCCACACATGGGGCGGCAATATACTGCTGCCAGGGCCAGGAGCAGGACAAGTACATCATTCAACTTCTGACATGCGTTCCACGAACCTGAATAGTATGCAAAGGACGCCTACTTACCCAATGGCAAATAATGACAGATTTTTTACTGTTGGTGGGGCTGGCAATACTGGCTGTGTTGGTTATGGCAATGGCAATAGTAATGCCGATCCATCCCCATCTACTGTTTTAAACACAACTGGAAATATACCTAAACGCAACAGTGGGAATGGAAATGATAGCAGTGAAAATCTCAGCATTAATACTAGCACAATTGAGTCGATTTTGCAACCTAGCTCGGTGCTCAATGTGCCGGATATTGATTTCACTTCATCAATTCCATCATTGAAACAAACTTTCTTTACTCTATCTCAAGGTCCAAAGTTTAATAATTCTGGCGTTACTAGTGATAATGTTAACGTTAATGCCACTAGTGGTGCAATTGTTGGTAACGGTGGTTTGGGTATTTCAAAGTCGACCTATAACAATGGGACAGATTCGAATTACGGTAATGCGTTGTATGGGAATATGAATAACACAAACAATAATAATAGCGCTAATACTAGCAATAGCATTTTCGGTAACAGTATCAACACCAGTCCGCAACAGGACAACAACGTTAGCAACAGCAGTTCAGGTTACGAAGTGGCCGGTATCACTGGCGGTGGATCCAACAAAGATGCCAACGTATCCATCGGTGTTTCTGGCTCTGGTACAGTTTCTGGCATTGATACAGGTAGTATCAACGAATCTGGATTGGGAAACCCAGTCCAACTGCTTTTCGCGACAAATTTGACACCTACTGGAGTGCCGAACTTATTCAGTAGTGGTAGTGCATTGAGCAACAACGTGGATGATAACAGTGATGGACTTGCTACAATTGCCGGAAACGATGCTGAAAATAATAATAATACACATACACAAAATCATGACCATAGTCATAATGGACCTAATAGTGGGTTGCTGAGCAATGTAGTAATTCCAACAGAATCGCCGGTAACAACAGCGACAGCAATGGAGACACAGACCAATAGCGGTATGAACCAGAATCCTAACGCTGATGATTTGATTTTAAATCTTCTAGAACTTGACCCTCTTTCCATGAGCGGGATTTATTGGAATGAGCAATAAATGGTATGCTTTTCATTTTTATATAGTCTAGTCTACATTGTTACTTTTCTTTAATTTAACTAATTTTATTCAATCTCGGTATATATTTAGTGTGTTTGTATGTGCGTGCCAAATTAGTATTTTACATGACTCCTACTAACGCAATCTTTGCATTGTAGCACTACTAGACTTCACAAAGTTTTAGATTTTTTTTTTTTTTTTTCAACCAGTTACTTTCTGTTGTAAGCAGTTACACATTAGAGTCAGGAGTTCTTATTTTTTGGTTAGCCTATGTGTCCACATGAAGCGGTTCTTTTCTCAATTGTATTTTTTTGTGTAGTTTTTCATTCATTAATTGGAGATTTCGGGGAGCCTGTGGACTGAGTTGTATACCATATAGCGTTATATTTGAATTTGTAGTATTGAAATTTTTCAGACTAACAAGATTACCACTGGTAAACTGGATAGTATCTGTCAACAGTTATCAGTGATTGTTTATGTCCATAATTGCAGGAATGCGTAAGACGCGTTTTTCTGGATTCCTTTTGGTATGCCAATTACGGATACGGACGGACATGAGACCTTTTTTAAAAATAGAACACAAGCTGCGTTTGATTACGAAGTCACGTCTGCAGCGCTGCTAAACAAATAATCAATTGCAATGTAGGCTTTCGCCCAAAGCGGAAATATATTCCAGCACCAATATGCCAAATCGAGATCAAGCTCCCAGTGAAATTCGCTCAGGAAAAGCCAATTAGTATGCTATGGCTTATATAGTATGCACCGGGAAATTTTCGAGAAACAAAAAGCAGATGAGATGGCGAAAAAGGAAATTAAAGGGAAAAAAAAGAAAAAGAAAGAAAGAAAAAAAAAGAAAAGACGAGACACTAGGAAATAATAGAGGAATAATAGTAGCAGCGCAGAAGATGCAAGAGACAATACCCCGAGACAATAGCAGAAGTATTCAACAAAAGAAAACAATAAAACAGAAAATAAAATATGGCCATTCTTGCTGCACTGGGCGACATGACTGATGGGCTTGATGTGGACTTGAGTCGAGAGAAGAAAATTTTTCTTTCTTGAAAGGTTATCTGCCTGTTAACCTCGGATGGGATACTAATACTTGACCGACCGCCGCGCTACAAAGACCACGAGTACCAATAAAGCGTCTTTCCAAAGAACGCCAGCTGGAACGAAAGGCACGGCTGAGGCTCAGGTGTTGTGGAAGAAGTCTGTGCTGGGAGTCTGTCAGCGCGAAAAACAGAAGACGAGGAGATTTTGAAAGAAAAGAATCAAATTTGATTAATTTGACAAGAATTGAAAAGATTGAGAAGATAGCATATGCAGTCTGTACGTTGCAACGCTTTCCTGTGCGGTGCTCTGCATGGTGCGGCAGCAATACAATTGGCAAAGTGTTTAAATAGCTATTGTTTCCCCCCTAGCTGCGTGTCGGATTTTTCCCTCGAAGCCATTCTACTCTTGTTCTTTTTTCTTCTTCTTCTCTGGCTGTATATAAATCAAAGAGTTGTATTTTGCAAAGATCCTGGTTATCAAAATTTACACAAATTTAGATCATAATCAAGTGATAGTCAAAGAGATATCGTCAAAATTAAAAGAATATGTTGTTATTACTGCCTATGTTACTTTTGGTGGGGCTTTTTAGTCACGTTGCCGTCCAAGCCCCAACCGGTGCGTTTGATTGGGAGATCAGTAATAGTGTCAAAACCACTGTGGATATGGATAGCATCAATGATTACTATTACAAGAAAGCTAGTGCAAAGTACACCAAAAATAGACTTAATGATGGTGATGATAGCGAACAAATTGGCAAGCAATACCAGCAGCATGTGATAAAGGCCAGTCCATCGAAAAACAAAACCATACTGATATCAACTTTTGACACTCTTGACTACAATCAGGAGAAAACTTCCAAAGATTTGGTGATCAATTACTCGCGACTTAACAATGAATATTTGAACGAATGTCAATCTATGTCCAAAGAATCTTTTTGGATCCAGATAAACAAGGCCAATTTCCAAAAATCCGAGTCTGTGTTTTGTGCAGTTAAATTGTTTAGAAAAGAACACTGTTCTCACTTCAGCCAGTACGTGAGAGTGCACAGCGATGAATTTGAAAATGATGAATGGATAAAAAATTTTGATGAACCGTTTGCATCCTATCAAATTGGCTGTTCTAACATCTATATGGTGCTAGATCAGTGATATTACAATTTTTCTCGTTATGATTTTATTAAATATGGTTTGCATACCAACAAAACATCTTACCAGCTCGAGATAGCTTACTGAGAGATTAGTATTTCATAGATATCATTTCTCTTTAGCTGTTCACTTATAATCTGCAGTATATTTCCCCTGCTGCCTTCCTTTTTTTTTTTTTTTTTTTTTTTTTTTGCTCTTCTTCAAGTTCCGGTTTTTGTTGGTTTTTTTTTTTTGTTTCTTTTACTTGCTGTTTTTTTTTTTTTGTAACCTTTCGATTCTTTCACTTATATTCTGGTTTCCACTATGTTTGTTTTCGTTTAATTTATGCTATGGTTTGGTTTGTTCTGTTAATTTAGCTGTGAATCTATCAAGAAATTTGTATGGCCGCATCCGCATCCGCATCCGCATCCTCACTGATGCATATCCGGATCCGTGGTGCGGAAAGATTTTGACTGCTAATGTTGCCGGGCAACCACAAAATCTCAATCGCTAATTTTTTTTCCTCTAGCTGCCTCACGAAGGTGAAAAACGGATGAGGGTTTGAGTTAACAAAAGTCAATTGAATTCGTTGCACTATTTGATCTCTGGTTTCAAGACATATTCTGTCAAAGGCACACGCATATTATAGACCATAACCACAACACATTAATACTAATTCAAATACAATGAGTTGGGATGACGAAGACTTTGATGTTCCTACTGGGAAAGACACACCAGTTGTTGCTGACTGGGAAGACGAAAACGATGAGCCATTATTGGATGGCGACTCCTGGGATGTTGATGAAGATGAAGAGAAAAAGAAGAAAGCAGAAGAATTGAAAAAGAAGAAAGAAGCCGAAAACAAAAAGAAGGAAGAAGAACAAAGAAAAAAGGCCGAAAAGGCAGCCTACGCTAAGCAATTGGACAGTGTTGATCCTGCTAAACGTAAGCAATTGTTAAAACAGGCTGAATTGGAAGCCGATTTGAATAATGCAGCTGACTTGTTTGGCGGATTAGGCGTTGCTGAAGAACATCCTAGAGCCAAGGCCCTTAAAGCTGAACAAGAAGCCGCTGCTGCTGCTAAAGCTAGCCAGACCCTTACCGTTGACACTCCACTTACTGAACATCCATTGTTCCAACCTCAAAGCAAACAAGATTACCAAAGATTAAGAAAAGAATTATCTGGAGTATTTAATGAATTTGCCGAAGAAAGTCTCGTGAACTACAGTAGTGCCTTGGCTATTGACTTGATCAGAGACATGACCAAGCCAATGAGTGTGGAGAATATTAGAAAAGTGATTAGTACTTTGAATGTGGTGGTTAAGGAAAAAGAAAGAGCCGAAAGACAAGCGAGATTAGCTAAGGCTGGTGGTACTGCTGTGGGAGGTGCTGGTAAGAAGAAGGGTAAAGGTAAAGTGAATCTCGGAGGTGGATTCAAGAAGGAAGATTTCACTGATACCACCAACTACGACGATTTTGACGATGACGACGATTTTATGTAATAGCTATTCACTAAACTTTTGCTTTTGCATGATAAGGAAAATGAGGATTTTTCACTCCCCTAATACTTTCAATAATAGCATTTTGAACGAATGAAATGTTTAATTTGATAATATAAATGTTATTGTAATAATCGCTTTCGTATCGTTTGATTTCGGAGACGGGGAACGTTGCGCTTGTAGATATTGGAGCAGTTAGCGCTTCTTTCGTTGATAATGGTATTTCTGTTTTGTTTTGTTTTATACATATTTTTACTCCCTTTTATTATGGTGTGTTTGTTTTTTTATGCTTTTCTTTCTTTTAAAAGTTAAGAGCGTTGATTTCTAAAACATCTGCTGTTTGGTTATGGCTATATAGCTTTGACAAGAAGCCGATGATCACGATCCATTCTGAAACAAATCTGCAATTGCAACAGAAATGCTGCACAAAGGCTTCGAGGACCACTTTGAAAGTCTATGTAGTACCAGAAAATGTGCCGACATACCCGAAGACGAAATATTCAGAGACCAAGAAGTTGGTGTATTTGAGCTATAACTGCATAATGCTTCAGTCAATACATGGTCAATTACGACTATATGTAGCTGTATAATATTTTGGTTATGTATGCTGCATGTGATGTGAACCGGTGTGTGCCCGAGGGGAGTTATCCATATTTGAGGTTCACAGAATGGAGATGCTTGGCTATAGCACAACTATATAGCCCACTTATAGATGGTCAAAAGCAATAGCAGAGACGGATCGTTTCTGAAGCGATATGCCAGTTTGTCGCAGATGTGCAGCAGCCATGGCTGATGTTTAATTTAAATTAGGCTGAGGCTGGCTGGCTATGGGCTGGTTTGCGTTGCGCTTTCACTGATTCTGGGCTTTTTCCCCCAGAATTGAGGATCGCCAGAAATTTTGGCGCTTCGTCTCGGCCATTTTCTGCTGGCCGCTGCTGCTGCTGCTGCTGCTTCTCTATTTATTTATATCCTGGTTTCTCCATCTTGTTTTACTTCCATTCTGTACCTTCGACCAGAGCTGTATTTTCTGCTTTTGTTACTCTATTGCCCTTAAACTCGATTTACTTGGCTCAGAACATGTCATTTACGAGTTCTTCTCCACCACAATACGCAGCACATCATCAACGCATCTCACAACAACAAATATAGACAAATATAGATAGCCAAACAGTCAATCACAGCCAAACAAACGATTCGCATACATTCGATCTTTCAAATATCTTACAACTCAAACATATTCAGTCAACTCGACCGTTTTTAGAGCCCATATTAAATACATTCTCAATATTCCTTAGATTTTTCCTGACCACACACTGCCCCCACGATTCCCCCTTGACTTTGAAGTTTATTGATTCCAACATCCCATTTCTGACAATATCCAAATAATAGCAATAATAACAATAACAATAATGTCAACTCAAGCTCGACTAAGAAACGGAATCATCAATGGTATGTATGACCACTTTTGTTTTTATCAGCCTGTATCAGCAGAACTAAGTATGTTGTTAAGTCCCATAACTTTTTTTACTAACAGTGGAAAACAAATATAGCTATCAATGAAGCACAACGACAGCATCACCTTATGGAGCGTCAGTTGAATAAGCAAAAGGGTTTCTTGCACATTAAATGTACGTATTTTGAGATCTGATTTACAAAAGAAATGTTTTACAAGTACGAGTCTCACTTAATCTTATGTCAGAGTATCCAGTGCAGTCACAAACTTTAGATTACTAACAAAGTTACAGCACTTTACATTAGATACAAAGACCACAGAGAAGTTAACAAACGATTAAGACGATGGATAAAGGAACAGAAACAACAACAGCGGCAAGAAGAAGAGCGCAAAAGACGAATACAAGATGCAGAAGCTAATGACACCATCAATATTTTCAGAATTGACATCACTAAACTCTCCAATGCAAAAACAGCTCAGCTTGCGAAAGGTATGTTCACGCGAAATCATTCTAGTGATTTTTATTATTTTTTTTTTTTTTTTTTTTTTTATAAAAGACTGATTCGTTTTATTGACTAACAATTCAGACATTTCTGAGCAGTCAAGAAAAATAGCCCAGCAGATACGAGAAGAACAAGGAGGGTTATTCAAAGGATACCGCAATTTTTCCAAGCAAAACCGCAAATCGCGGATTCAGGAGAAACGTGCAGAACGAAAACGAAGAAGAGACGAAAGGCGATTCTTTCGCAACGAGAAAAGAAAAGAACGAGAGTTGGAAAAGCTAAGGGTTAATTCAGAAAGGAAAAGAATAGTGGTTGAGGTCAGAGATGAAAGGCTTGCTGCATACGAACTAAAGAAGAAGCGGAAGCTTGCCAAAAAGCTTGGGTACTGGTGACCGAAAATTGTGCTGTGATGGAAGGTTTTGATAATGGGTTTAATTGTAATTTTTTGTCTAACGTGTATTTTAGTATATTTGTCAGGTTATGAAGACAATGTAATATAATTCATGATGAACGTGTATAGTTCCAGCGCGCTTATTATAGTTCTGCTGACTTATATAATCAATACATCTGCGTATACCGCATTTCTGGTGGCTATGCAGCCGTCAACATCAATCGTTACACAAACATAAAGGAGATGCTGCTGTCATTTCAACCGCTTTTCTTCTACTTGGCTGTTGTCCCTAGACTCTATGCGGAATGACTGAAGCCATGGGGTTACTCCAAGGCATGCTTCAGCAAAGGAAATAGCAATAATGGGAAAATCTAATAGCAAGACTAGCTTTACGGAGTTTGACGCTGAAGCGGGTACAAACATTGTCCGCAAGAAATCTCTAGTTAAGCCAGAAAGGGCTAAAATTGACCAAAACCATCCTCAATATTACTACACGCAAGTTGCTAATAACGAGCAAGATCACATAAATATCCAATACTCAACAACTGGTGCTAGGCCCATAGTCAATGCAGGCTCAGTTAATGGAGCAGGCTCGTCCGGTTCGCCTCGCAAGCTTTCAAGGAAGTCGTCGCGATCGCCTTTGGGTCTGGATAGCAGCGCTTCGAGGTATATAAGTATATTATCTACGGACGAAGCAAAAATTAAAGGTCGAGGCATTGCTGGTGAAGAGCATCATTCTAATTCCTCAATAATCGAACATGAGCCCCTTGCTGCTTGTGAAAGAAAGACTATTAAACTAGAAAAGGCAAAAAAGTCAATGCTAATGTCTTTATGGATAGGCTACTGCTTTTTTATCACTTTTTGGGTACCGCCTGCTGTGCTTAGATGGTTTGGTATGGAAAAGAAAGCACAAGTTGCTTGGAGAGAAAAAATGGGATTTATTTCTATCATCCTTTATTTGGGTGCTATGATGGCCTTTCTAGTGTTTGGATTTACGCGCACAGTTTGTGGCTCGCCGAAAGTCAAGATTAGAAATAATCAAGTAGGAAACGAGTTTGTTGTTATTAGCGGTAAGGTTTATGAATCTGCTTTGCTGCTTCAACACCCATCTGGCGCTAACGCAACCATACCTAATAATAGCTTGTTTCGAGAGATTATGGCTGGCGGCAAAGATGCTACTTTTCTTTATCAAAATGTCAATGGTCATTGTAAAGGATTGATCATGCCTAAGGAAAATAATACTATTCCTTCCTTTGAGGATAATCTAGCATGGTACATGCCATGCAACCTTTTTAACCAAGACGGATCTTCAACGCCAAATTTCAATTTTAAAGCTTTTCCAGGTGATGCTTGCCATATAACAGATGGAGCCCGCCAACAGTTTTACAGCCTGTCACCAGTCGGTGATGTTTATTTTGCTTGGCATGACGTTAAAAACACATCGAGAAAGTTGGTAGTTTATAACGGTGATGTTCTAGATACCGCTTTGCTAAACTGGATTCAATACACAGATCTGGACTACCCAGAGTTATTCAAAAGTTTAAGTGATGACTCAAATATTCATGGGCAGGATATCAGTTTACTGCTTGCTTCTAAACCAGGAAAAAAATACGGAAAATGCTTACAGGAAATTATAAAAGTTGGCTCTATTGACTCAAAAACAATTGGCTGCATCGCTTCAGATACTTTGCTTTTCATTCTTTTTATTTTTATATTGTCAATCATATTTGCCAAGTTTTTTGTGGCATGCTATTATCGTTGGATTGTGTGCCCAAAACAGGGTGCTTCGATTGAAAACAATAAAGAAATGAATCGCAGAATGAAAGCAATTGAGGACTGGTCCAAAAATATTAGCCGTCAAGGACCAATCAAGGATGTGAAGGCTAGCAACAGGACAAAAAATGTTGATAAAAAGTTTTCCAAATCAAGAGTTTTCACGCGAATAAATTCTCGACTGTCGTCTTTGAGTGATGTTGATCACCCAACCTGCATAAAGGACGATACCGCAAGAGAGGCAGTGACTGCGTTTACATCCATGTCGCTACAAGTAGATGCTAAAAGTCAGTCAAAGAACATGAACGAGATTAACAACGCCGGCATCAATGCTAGCACCAAAGGAACGAAGATGAATGGAACGGGGTCCTTCATGAGTAACACAATAGTCGCCGCACCAGATAGCGCCACATACGATTCTGGCTATGATGAACGACTTTTTGCAAACTCATTAGCGACAGCTTCCATTCACAACAGAGTTGTAAAGCAGCCTATGGCAACTTTCCAACCATTTGGTTTTCCATTGGCCCATACTTTATGTTTAATCACTTGTTACTCAGAAGATGAGGAAGGGTTAAGAACAACTTTGGACTCAATATCCACCACTGACTACCCTAATTCCCACAAATTAATCTTTGTTATATGCGACGGTATTGTGAAGGGGTCAGGAAACACTAAAGCCACATCAGACTTTGTTATTGACATGATGACTGATTTAGTTGTTCCAGAGCCTGATATAGAGGCACATTCCTATGTTTCCGTTGCTCAAGGCTCTAAAAGGCACAATAAAGCCAAGGTTTATGCCGGCTTCTATCGGTATGATGACAGCACTGTTCCAATAGAAAAACAGCAAAGGATTCCAATGATTACTGTTGTCAAGTGTGGAACAGAGGCAGAGCAATTTGCTGCAAAACCGGGAAACAGGGGAAAGAGAGATTCTCAAATTATACTAATGTCTTTTCTGCAGAAAGTTACTTTCAATGAAAGAATGACAAGATTAGATTATGAAATTCTATTGAACATATGGTGCTTAACAGGATTGATGGCAGATATGTACGAGCTTGTATTGATGGTAGATGCAGATACCAAAGTATATCCTGATAGTTTAACCCATATGGTTGCTACGATGGTGAAAGATACCGAAGTTATGGGGCTTTGTGGAGAGACAAAAATTGCCAATAAGGCGAAATCATTTATCACGGCCATTCAAGTATTCGAATACTTTATTTCATATCATCAGGCAAAAGCATTTGAGAGTGTCTTTGGTTGTGTCACATGCTTACCTGGCTGCTTTTCAATGTATCGTATCAAAGCACCAAAGGGTAGAAACGGCTTTTGGGTTCCAATATTAGCCAATCCTGATATTGTAGAAAGATATTCGGATAACGTGGTAGAAACTTTGCATAAAAAGAATTTGTTGCTTTTAGGGGAAGACATATTCCTTTCCACACTTATGCTCAAAACTTTTCCGAAAAGAAAGCAAATATTTGTGGCCAAGGCTGCTTGTAAAACGGTAGTTCCAGAAACTTTTATGGTGTTGCTGTCGCAAAGACGGCGTTGGATTAACTCAACTGTGCATAATTTGATGGAACTAGTACTAGTCAAAGATTTATGCGGAACATTTTGCTTTTCAATGCAGTTCGTTATATTGATAGAGTCAATAGGAACGTTGGTACTTCCGGCAGCCATTGCCTTTACATTCTATGTAATTATTTTTGCTATTGTCTCAGAATCAAAACCGGTCATGTCCTTGGTCTTATTGGCGATAATATTTGGTCTCCCGGCACTACTTATAGCAATAACCGCTACAGGAGTATCATATTTTGTTTGGATGTTGATATATTTGTTTGCGCTCCCCATTTGGAACTTTGTATTACCAACCTATGCCTATTGGAAATTTGATGATTTTTCTTGGGGCGAAACGCGAAAGGTAGCAGATGATAAAGCGCACGATAATATAGATGGCGATTTTGATGCTACACATATTGTTATGAAGAGATGGGCAGAATTTGAGGCAGATAGAATCTTAGATGGCGTAAGTCTACCTCAGAAAACTTGGGACCCAACTCAATCCAACGTGGATCAAATTGACCAATTACTCGAACTTAAAGATAGGCAAAACAATATTTGTTAGTGTTTAATTAATGGTTGAGTATGGTTTACAATTTCAAGAAGAAAAATTGTATTTACTCTATTAGATACAATTTTTATTAATTATGATAATTGCTGGACTCGACAATTGAAACTTTTTATGGTTATAATTTAACATTGATTTTCGACAGTCGTACAAGGCAAAACAGACAAACTGATTGACAGAAAATTAGCAGTGACCGTTGCAGTAAATACACTTTTCAATTCATATGTTCTGCATCTTTTTACGCTACACATAATTTGGCAACCCCGAAATGAATGTAAATAGAGGTTTTCATTGTACGCATCATGCATGTAGTAACATGAGATAAAATATTATGGGACTAGCATGACCGTTTGTGATTTGTATATATAAGTAGCTCGAGAAACATTTTTTTTTTCTTTTGAAAAAAAAAACAAAAAAAAACAAAAAACGTTCGTACTTGTTTTCTGTTTATAGATCACAAACCTGGCTCTTTAATCATAAGAAATGTAGTCTCCCGAAAAAAAAAAAAAACACATAAGCGGTAGACATAAACATTTGCGGGAACTTCTCAAGTTTAAGACAAACCAGGTACTGAAGGAAGTATAGCTGAAAACCAAGGTACTCAACTTGCAACGTGACGCAAATGTAAAACAACTATCCCCACGTTATTAAGTGAAAAGAGTAATGGGGTTATGGCATGCACCGATACTGTTTGAAATTTGAAACTTACTTAGAGCAAGAACTCTCGGAAAAGCGATAGCCTAGGCTAAACTAAGACTCAAGTGAATGGCTATGATAATTCAAATTTTTTTCTTCTCAATATTGCATGTAGTACGGGCGGAACTTACAGTTATGTCTATGAACTACTTTTCTATGCCTCAGCTTACAAGGTACCCGCGTATGTATCAAAGCAGCAAGAATATACTGGGCAATAATGCCCTTGCAAGAGCCGATGACATGTTACACAAGTGTTTATGTAGCGATACATTCTAGCTATTCATTCGCTCTTTAAATTTCTTGTTTTCTTTTTCTAGAAAGACAATTATCAACGATTAAACTGATTGTTTTGAAACCTGGCCAAATGGCTTGAATGTTTTTTTAACAAATATTCACTAAAAGTTAAGTTGTCGATACACTATGAAGGTTCGAACAACTAATGGTCTGTAAGTAAACACTTTCAAATTCTTAACAATCAAAATGGGTTAGACTGCTTGAATCTGCTGACTGGCAGAGGAAGGCTTTCCTTGACGCGAATCTGTACAGTCTGTTTAAAGTAAAGGTGGTGTCGAGGACACATCTGTGATAACCATCATTCTGGTTCTCACTGAAGCCTTTAGAGGGTGTAGTGGAGAATTTTTGCACCCCATAATTCTCAAAGTATGAGATTATTGAAGACACATACTGGTACCAGCATACACTGGCAGGGACTCGCATCATGGTCGTTACTTGGTTTGAAGTGCGGAAACTATATTAAAAAAAAACTAAATTGAGTTGAATCGCCGAATAATTCGACTTTGCGTGTAAAAAAAAAAAAAAAAAAAAATAATAATAATAATAATAAAGACACATGGAGTGGGTACTAATGTGCGTGCCGTGTTGTTGATGCGGCAAGCTCCATATACCTGGAAAAAAAAAAGTAATTTTACCGACTTGGTGAAACAGAAACAAAGGTTTAGTTTTACGAATGGACCTATATCGTGGTTACTATTGTAACACTTGTATTATCGACTGACCAGCTAAATTACCAGAATGGTTCTGCTCTACTCTTGTCATTACGCGACGACGCTTATAGCTTAACTATTATGATCATGATCATGCCTTACAAATCACCGTTAATATGGGCTCGTTAAACAAAATAGGTACCGGCACCGCAAATCATTGTTTTCTTTTACTTTCGTTAGCAAGGATTCTCTTGTCGCCTGTTGTGTCTAAGGAACTGTAATTTTTTTTTTTTATTTGTTTCGATATAGTCTGATATGACAGACAGCAGAAGGGTTTTTTTTTCACAATTTTGACGCGCTCAAAGATACAAACCTACAATTATACAATACTTCGAAGTTAATTTAGCGATTTAGAAATAAGACCAAAAAGACCAAAAGTTGAAAATTTGAGAGTCATAGGTTTCTTTTATTTTACAAGGTCGTGTGGTGTGTTAGTTTCTTGTATGAGGTTTACAACGCAGATCTTTTGTAAATTATGCATGTCTTTGCACTAAACTAGAAGGGAAAAATTCAAGGAAGGGAAAAAAAACTCTTCAGTCTTTCTCCCGTAATTTTTTACTGCTATAGCACACTGCTGTTTGTTTATATTGTGCGTTTAATATCGCAGGCTATATCTGTAAGATCCAGATACTCGAGCTAACTATGGTTTACATGCACTCGACTTTGTGTTGGTGTTGTTACCAAGCACGCTTATAGCTCGAAACAAGCCAAACTAGGTGAAAAGTTAAAACGTTGACAGATTACTGTAAGACTCTTGGCTGTGCGGCGCTAGATCTAGAGAACAATAAACCACATATTTTCATATTATATACAGTACTGCATCCTCGGTCAAGAGAATCAGATTAACGTATCTTTTTTCTAGATATTCGGTAGCAGCCAGATATTACAGCGATCGAATGTTAATGAATAGATAAGCATTAAACCCATAATTCGGTTTCTATTCATTTTGGTGATTTATGCGTGTTGATTCAAAAACACGTTAGTTTTGCTACAATAATAATGAATATGTAAATTGTAAGAATATACATCAAAAAGCACTACAATTAACGCTTCGTAGACAATACATTGCTTAGCAATAAGACGAATATGAACAAGAAAAAGTATTTATATTAAAAAAGGCAAAGGAGCAATAAGGAAAAACGTAAAGTTTTCTTTTGACATGACAGAAAAACAGTACCTTTTCCCTTTGAGAAACAATCATTATCAAGGATTATTGTTCATCAGAAATATCATCTAATAAAAACCAAGTTCAAATACTGGTATTGATAAAAGTATGGGTAATTAAGGAGATGAGAAAATGTTGGATCAAAATTTCATAACAAAGACAATGTAGTTGATGAAGAGGATTTTGGTATACTATAATATAATCCATACCAGCGGCAAGTATGGGATGAGCAGGGAAATAGATATAAATCAATTTGAATAAACTCTTTATGAACTAGGCAGAGAAATCATTGGTTAATCACGCAATGTCTGATTCTGAAATCAAGGCAAGTCACAAGCCCAAATTTTGTAACACGAAACTTTTTGGTCTGAAAAATAAGTCAAAAATTGCAATACTGAGTAAAATGGAACAATAGAAAAAAAAATAAGATAATGGAAACAAAGAACATAACTAAAAACCACCCAAAAAAGAAGATATTGAAAATAATGTGATAAAAAAAAATAGCAAAAATAACAAAGAGAAATGCAAAAAGTATAGGCCATTTTATCGAGTAACAAGATGTGAGTTTCATGAAATTTTTTAAATCAGCTCATAAATGATAAACTAATTTATTTGATAGGAAAGTGTGAAGCAGTTGGGGAACTTCTTGGAAGCAACGGCTCCATTCTTAACTCTGTAGTCTTGAGATGATTGCTTGATGTACTGCTAGCTGGTGAATGATGGTGATAACCATGATGAGAAGGTTTAACAGCTCCTTGAGGAGGGGTTGCAGTTGTTGCTGTATCAAAACTAAATCTATCAGATGCATCGCTGTATACTGTGTAGGTAGAATCCTGACGTAGAGCATTGGAATGTGCTTTGACATCGTCCATTACTGAGGACAATGATGATGTTGAAGTGATGGAGTTTGGTAAAATTTTTGTGAAACTGTGTGCTGATGTTCTTCTGTCGTTGGTAGAGGAAACATCACTAGCGGTCTCTGAATTGGGATCTTGGTACTGTGGTCTCCATTGTGGTTTGCCACTGTTGGTGTTTATGTCTAAACTATGAGGATTGTCATTTTGAGCATTGGATATAGCTTGCGAATAAAGTGGATCTATAGTATTAGAATCATCAGCAGGTTTTTCACTATTGAATTTTTCACTCTGCATTTGCTGCTGCTGAAGAATTCTTTGCTTGGCTCTTTCCAATCTCCAAGTATTTGCTGGCTTGATTTGGCTCTTATCTATCACCATATTGGAATGTTGTCTTGATGATGATTTTAATGAAAATTATTAAATGGAATTACTGGTGAAGAGTGTTGAAGAAAAAAAAAAAAGATGAAGCAATTCAAAAAGTAATTGTTTGCTAATTTGCCTTTGAATATTGTATAGCGAACTATAATTGAAAGCAACGTTGTCTTTTGGAACACAAGGCGCAAGAAAATGAGTATACACGACAAGAAATGCTAAGAATGGGTTGTATAAAAAACAGTGTTTTTCATTCCAATTTTTTCGATCAGAGCCACGACACACATCAATTATATATATGACTGAATAGTTATATATTATGAGTACAAACCTCTTATAAGGTGCAGTGGCACTAGTTGATGATCGATCGGCAATAATTATTTTTCCCTCGACCCACCGCCTTCAAGGCACGCATACGTATGCATGCATTATTTCAATTTTAAAAGCAATTTATGGTGAATAATAGGAAAAACAATTAGTCCGCAAGAAATTAAGCTCCTGAACTCTCTGCAGGCCGCAGTTGTGTCGCTGCCGACGCATGTATGAGCGCTAATTAGAACAATTGAAGTTACATTGAACAAAAAGTGCTGCACAGATGGCGCAGCGTACAGCATACTAAGTACGAATTATAATGCACATGTAGAAAAAAATGCGCCTACCCAGCGATCAATCATACAATTATAGTTGAAGAAATAAAAAAATAAAAATAAGAAATAAAGATAAAAACTGAAATTATAAGCCAGACTGCTGGTTCTCATTTATCCACTCAGAGTGAACGCCATAGTAATAGTGCTTTACTGAGAATATTATTACATAATCATTATAAAAAACCATGATATATAGTACGGGTAATACCGGATAAACAGTAAAAGCTTCGTAATATCAAACTTTTTTGTATGGCCCACAAACTATTCGAGTACAAAAGGCGAACGAGACAGGGACTCCAGACCTCCTTTTTGCAATATCGTGATATGTCTAATATGGGCCCCTATCTTACAAATTTTTGATGCATATTTGCACATATTATCGAATACTGGGTAAAAATGCTAATATTAGGAATATTCCTAAAACAATTGTATTTTCGAAGAAAATGGTTTTTACGACAAAGCAAAATTTTCACGATCTGCCTCTCAATTTTTGCATTCAAAATTTTCATTTTTGTTTTGTATTGGCTTGTTTTGTTTACCGGCTTTATGTAGTGATCGACATATTCGGTTCAGCTGCGTCCATGGAACTAGCGAGGAAGCTAAGAATCAACAAGAAAAAGCGTAACAACCAAGAAATCATGTTTGCTGCCCAAATCAATGCAGCGAATAGATTAAATGAGACTTCCCAAGAAAAAAATTTTCTCTTGGCCTTTAAATTGACGTCAAAACACTCAGCACTTTCTTCTAGTGAAGATATTAGCAGCAGGCTTACTTTCTCGTAATTGCGGCTTTATAGCCATGTCTTGAATTGTGTGTTTTTGTTGACCCCTTTCAAAGTACGTTTTCTTGTTCTTTTGCTAGAGCATGATTTTGCTCAATGATTTTTTTTTTTTTTGTTAGGCCAGCAAGTTTTCAAACAACTAAACGACGCTTTTGTACATGTATGATACAATATAACGCGCAAGCTAGTACCTACATTTTTCAATACAAAATAGGAGTTTACCTTTACGGTATATGTCAAAACAATCCAGATGCATACATCTGGCTCCAACCAACTGTAAATTGGCCTGCCCTTCTTTTTTGAAATTTCAATCAAAATGAATGTAAGTAAATTATTATCAACAAATTTACATTTTTTAACTACGATAAATTAGCATCCTTTTGCTACATTAGGCTTCCTCTTAATTAATCACGCTCCGGGGCAATTTCACTGGCGATCGCCGCCCGAGATGATTCTTCGAAAGCCGCGCATTCAAACAAATGCTATCATGATTTATTTAATATTTGAGAGAATGGCATTCATCAAAAATCGTACTACCTACCTAAGTAAATTCTGTAAATTAAGATACACCAATTTGTGTGATTATGCCAGGAACTAACCAAAGGTTCCACAATTAATTAACCAAGAGCAAATGATGCAGCAAGGGTTCAAGGATAATATTAACGCCATTAAAGCTCTTAACTTCAACTCTCACACAGTGCTCAAGCACAATGGGTTTTTGATACGTTTCAAAGTTGTATGACCAAAAGTTGCAATTATGTGCTAGTTCTCTGACCGGTTGAAGAAAATGCTAATAAATTACAGTATTGTTAACTGGAGCGGCTTGTATTCAATCTCTCAAAATACATTCGTTCATCTGTTAACCAACTATTTTACAGCGGACTTGATGACAACCAAATTTTTCAAAAGAAAGAAGTAAGCTACTACTAATATGGCTTTGCCGCTATACTTCAAACAGCATCGTAGCACATCTATAGTTATGATCTATGATAAATGCATTCTGAGCATTTATACTCTGCGAGCTGCAATATTGCTTATTTCTTCTTTGTTATTTTAGCATATCAAGCCGATAGATCTACATCGATTATCACTTCACCGGTTTTAGTGGCCACCTTAGAATACTAACCTAGTTACAATTTCTTTCCTGTTAATTATAGTTTATGGGGCATAGGCACCCAAGTAAGTATATTAACTAATATGAATATTCTACCAAAACAGCCAGTTGAGCCAGTTTATCAAATGTCTTGCAGTAATAATATTATTCTTCGTGTGTAGATATCAATATAAGGTTTCTATTATAAGTGTACCTTAGTGTTTGTCGGTTTATCTTCATGATACGAAGGTATATCATACGACTATAGTTCTCAAAATAGATACTATAAGGTGAAAATCAATGCTACACTGACAAGGATTTGGTAGTGGTATGCAGAGAAATTTCACGTTAAGGGCCCAAAATCATGACCGCCTGGGCAGAATAACGAGAACCGGCTCATCGTATTTTGTCAGGCGATCACAAGGTAATCCTAGACCTTTTTTTGTTCTCGCTTACTATTGTATACAAACCCAATGTTGACCAATCATCAAGTAGTGTACAGATATTTATTATTATGATAGAAAAATAATGAACTTTGGTAAACTCAACTCTAAAATAGCTAATATATCTTACTTTTTATAAAGTTAGAAATTTTTACCTACTTTCAACATGATTTTTAGCAAACTATGAAAGTTTCGGATAAATATTTACTTCTTTTCAGTTTCGCTATAGTGCTTTCAATTTTCCTCCCAGTTCAATCACATATTTATGATTTGGTTATGCCTTGTAAGGCACCTGCCAAAGCTGCAGTAGGGCAAATTAAGTTTAAGTTTTGCAAACCTTAATACATGCTCTTGGTACTTCAGAAATTTTTCCGTGCCCCGCTATTCTGCACCACAAACTCTATAGAGCGAATCGTGACGTTTGCAATCCGGTAGAGTGGCAAAACACCCTTTCAAACGCTCTTGCGGAAATCCGGAAAGTGTATTGATGTTTTGTTGTAAACATGTCTTTGGAGTAGTTTCTGCGCCTTACTTGTAGAGGAAAATCGTATTGTGCGAGAAAAGCGAAAAAGACTAAGGCGCGTGTCTCATCTCAAGAAAAATTTAACTTCATCTTGAACAATAAGAAAAATTTTTTATATTGTTCACTTTGACGTGTCAAGATTCTGTTTAGATTTTTACTCTAATTGTTTACGCTGTCAGTATTGAAGTCTGGACTTTTTTCTTGTCGTATATTTGTGCTCAAGAAGAAAGTGGCCAGTCTGTTCAAAGCCTTGAAATGCCTATGCCAATTTGCCGCATGAAGGGCGACCCTTTAGCATTTAATACCTTCAAATATAGTTGAAAGAATAAGGCGCTGTAAAGCCAAAACTTTGTATTTATTAAGTCCACCAATGAAGGATCTTTTGATAATAGCAGAAATATTGAATTCGCGCAACTGGGATTTTCAATAAAAACCATATTTTCGGCCCTTTTTTACCTGAATGAGAGAATCTTGAGCATAAGATTTCCAACGGTTAGCTCAAAATAGTATTTTATGAAGTGAATCCTTCCTCTCTGCAAATAGGCGCAAAAAAAAAAAAAAAAAAAAAAAAAAAATTGAAATAAAATACACTGAACAATTTACCAAAAAAGGTTATTTTGGAAATGCATATTTCGTCAACGCTTTTTGTTTCTTGCAAAAAAAAAAAAAAAAAAAAAAAAAAAATGATTTGAGAAAACCTGGAAAGCGTATACATTAGTGTAAGCTCAACGGCATATTTGATGTTTGTTGCCTGCAGCGATATCTCAACCAGTTCCCGGATATGATTTTGATGGCGATTTACGTGCTCAAGGCATAAAAAAATGTTTGGCGCGAAGTGGAAGCTTCATTGTTGATAGCATGCTAAAATGTACTGCTGTGCCTGAATGGTACAAAAAATTAAGTTTTTAAGAATTAGATGGGAGTTAGCTGAGAGCCCCCTCCCCCCTAGTAGAGTTATTCATATTATCAAGGGTGTGTTCACCATAGGTGCAATTCTTTTTAAAAACGCATACAAGATTGATATGATTTGCAGATTCAATGCTACAAACACTACAAACACAGAAACTTCTTACACTTGCTGCAAATTAAAAAAAAAAAAAAATAAAAAAAATCACGGAAATATACAAGATCACCAAAACAAAAAAGCCAAGATTTAGCGTAAAATGCAAATCTTGGTGATTGTCATCTGTGCAGCAATTCCGGTCATGCAATCATTTCCATAAAAAATAAGCTAAGAACGGAATTGTGAATATGAGAGAGTAACTGTTATAGCTATAGGTCAGCCAGCGAAAGTTGCACTACATGTTCACATTGATTTGTTGTCTGATTCTTTATTAAAATATTTGAAGTTTAGGGCTAATACTGATCTTGTATGTGTGGCCCTGTTCTTTATTGATAAAATTTGTTTTTGAAGAACACACCATAAGCATCACGCAGTCCAAGAAAAGGAAGCAGGAAGTAACAGACCAACGATCCCAGTTATACTTACACCACCCCTGGACATCATAGCAGTGAGAACAGAAGACATACACATAACAAAAATAGATAGCCTTCAGCGGTGCTATTCGAATTCAATATGAAAAAAAAAACGAATAGGTTGCAAAGGCTGTTTTCTAAATTACAGATGCGTGTTCAATATTAAAAATAACTCAATAATTCTACAATGTTTTATAACATCACTGTGGATCTTATGCACATGGTAAATCCATTAATTTTTAATGTTTTATCTTCTCTAGTCAGAAGTGCTTAAGGGTGAATTTTCCTCAATTAACGAATTAGGACTGGTGCACAGCAAAAATACTCATCATTTAGAAAAGATAAACCAATAAAATCAATGAAAGTACCAAGCAAATAAATTCTTGCGAAACTATTGCCATGGGAGAAACACTGAACATTTGAGTGTGAAGTGAAATGAAAAAAGGAACCATAGAGTCTGCAAAGAATAATATAATTATCCAGCAAACTGTTATGAGAACCAATTGATCAAAACAGGAGTGCTCACCAAATGCCAATGTTTACAGCGACCACAGCAGTAGAATCATTAGCAAAGAATGCTGATATTGTGATAAAAAACCAGAGAAGGAGAAAAGTACAATAATTTTTATTTCTCTACCTTTTTATAGTCAAAATTTGGTATCCTCCTCAAAAAAAAAAAAAAATCATATTGACGGTCACCCGGAGCATGTTTTTTGCATCATTACCCTACTCATAATGAAAGAACAACTGTAAGGTAAAAAAAATATATATATTTTTTTAACTATAGTTATATGCCCCGACCTGATAATAGTATTCATGGACTGGCTGCGTCGGACACTATGTTTGTAATAGTTATTCTGTACTGTATGTTTGGTATGGATATACGTACACTTTAGTTTCCTACTAGTCTCGACCCCTGTGGGAGTGTCATTGATTCTTTCGTATCAAAAAAAAATAAAAAAAAAAAAATAACTTAAGTATGAGGGTTCTCAGCAATGAATTAAGCATGCCAGCGTAACTTGACATCGTGCTTGTGCACCCACAATGTTATGGTCTTTAATGGAATCGCCATAAAGATGTTGCGGAGAGATTACAGTACTGTCAGATATGTTTGAATCGGTATTTTGCCAATATTTCTTACCGAGATGAGCCTGATATCATTTCACGTGACTGAGATAAAACCATGCGATTATCTGTAGATGCTTAAACTCCGAGATCCTCTTATCGCATGCCATGAACTTAAATCTATATCCACACTTTCAGTTGTTTTAGCCATCGAATACTTTTTTTTTTTTTAATAATCACTAAATTAAATCGGGGAGGTTGCATTCATTGTACTCTGGTTACTTTAAAATGCGGCATACACTTAGCACAATGTACAAATCAATAAGGTCGGTAGCGGTGATAGGAGCAGGCCCTACCGGAGTTGGCTTTGCCAAAGCATTAATCAAAGAGAATCATTTTAAAAATATTACTCTTTTTGAAAGACGATCTGAGTTTGGTGGGTTATGGAATTACAGCAAGAGCAAAACTAACGACAAGAGTTTATTATATGTCCCTTCTGAAGATCCATTTTTACCCAACTCGAGCAATGCAGACCACAAGGCATCGCCATATGAGACTCCATTAATAGCTGATGGATCTTCGTCATCGCCTAATTATGTTTGGCCCTCAGCGATATACGATGATTTGGATACTAACGTTCCAAAGGATTTGATGGCTTACAACAAATTCCCATTTAAAGAGACATTACCATTGTTCCCAACTCACGGCGATGTATTGGAATACATTCGCGATTATTCAAAGGAAGTTCAAAGTTTAGTCAAGTTCTCTACCAAAGTGGTGAGCGTGGAGTTTATTAATGGTGATGGCACAGTGGTCAATGAAGAAGCTGTTCGTTCCGGGAAAGTTAAGTACTTGCCAGATATTGACAAGGACGAGTATCAATGGAGAGTCATTACAAGACCTGTGGTCGAAGCCACGAAAGGTGGTACCGAAGCATCAGTAGATCCAAAATATGCTGATAAGATTGATTACTACGATGCCGTAGCTGTTGCCTCGGGGAACTATGATAGTCCATATCTTCCTGATTTCCCTGGTTTGGAGGAGTGGAATAATGCCTTCCCAGGCTCAGTTATTCATGCCAAGTACTACAAGAGTCCGAGAGATTATACTAAAAATGACAAAATTCTCGTCGTTGGTAATAGTGCATCTGGTGGTGATATTGCTTATCAATTGGCCATTCATTTGCAAGTTCCTGTTTACAAGTCCAAAAGAAGTGAGAACAAGCAACCAGCTGGCCAGGATAAAAACATTAAGGACGTTGCAAATATCAAGCAATTTCGTCCTGAGACAAAAGAAATTGAATTTGTGGATGGTACTGTGCTTGAAGGTGTCACTGATGTGATTTTCGCAACTGGTTACTTAAGATCATTTCCACATTTAAATTCACTTTCTCTTCCATTTTTACCAGAATTTAAGTCTACTCCAGAATCGATTATCGCTAATAAGATCCAGCCTATCGTTTCCAGCGGATTCAAGATCAACGGGTTCTTTAGACATTTACTCTCATACCAGTACCCAGGGCTAGCGGTTATCGGTGTGCCTAAATATGTCTTACCTACCAGACTTTCGGAAACTCAAGGGGCATGGGTGTCTAGAGTGTGGCTGAATAGAATCAAGCTACCTGGTTTAGATAAGCAAAAAAAGTGGGAGTTGGAGCGTACTGAAGAAGTTGGCGGCAATGAAGGCCATTTCCATGGCATTAACTACCCTCAAGATGTTGAGTACTATAACTTGTTAAATAACGAAATTTTGGAAAGTGGTACGGATTATGGTTTGCTCCCAACAATTTGGGACGAGAGACAAGTGCAAATTAGAGCAAATGTTAAGAAAATAAAAGAAGCATACATCCAGTACAAAAAAGACAAAAGCAAGTTGGCGTTCTCTCTTAAGGAGCTAGAAGATAGTGGATACTTGGTTTACGATGACTGATCAGCAATACATATAGTTATCGTCATTATATTTGTGCATTTTGATGAATAGCAATCTAGATATTTGTTCTTTCTTTTCCCTAATTTTTTTTTTTGTTCTTGTATTCTTTTTCTGTTTAAATTTCATCTCTTCCTGTTGTTTCCAGTTAACTTAATAGCTTATTTCATAGACTCTGTTTTGCAAAGCAATTATTTAGAGCATAGATTTTGCTTTAGTAATATAGAAATAAATGTAAAAAAAAAAAAAAAAAAAAAGGAAAGAAAAATTACATTGTGGAACCAATTTGCTTAGATCATTGCCTGTAACTCCAACCAATTGTGCCAGTCACGCTACCCAAAGCATTATTGTTGGATTGTGTCATTCCTCTGTGATTACCGAACAGAACATTCTGATCTATTTCGTAGTTGGCCGCAGCATGCATATTCATGCCGGAGTGACTGTCATCTATGCGCTCCGCAGAAATTTGATTATCACTCAAGCTGCTGTCACTGTTAATGGAAGTATTAGGTATACTCTCACTGGAACAAAAAGTTTCGGTACTGAAAGAGTCATTGCCAACTTCAATCTCAGAGCTTGTAATTCTGTCTAACTCTGACTCCTCCGCTTCTGATAGTCTCAAGAGTTTTTTTATCAGTGCTAAATCAACACTGTAGTATGCAGGCCTTTCGCTATTATTGTTGGAAACTGAGCTCTGCTGCTGCTGCTGCTGCTGCTGCTTCTGAAAATCTTGGATGTTTGTTGAGATACATTGTTGCAATAAATTTTCAATGTTAACAAAAATATCTGGATGAAGCCTTTTCCAATTATTATTGAACAGTGAAAGTAAACTAACGGTTAATTCATTGTGACGTATGCTTTCAGCATATGAGTCGTTAAGTAACAAATGATCTAGTAGTTTTGCGGATATCTCAACAAATCTGAAATCAGAATTAACAGCTTGGTGAACAAAGCGAAGCAAATTAGTGAAATTGTAGTTAATTCCATATGTGTCGTTATTCTGATCATCTTGGCAAAGTAAATTTTGTGCAAGCTCTGAGGTGATTTTATTGTAAAGATAGTTGTATGATTTTAATGGAGCAAAAAGGCTCAAATTACTAGAAGTTTGGCCGCATTTGCTGCTGAGTAACAAAACAGAAAAGCAAGATATTAAGGAAAGTTCTAAGGCTTCTGATGCAGCAACATAGTTTTTTGTTGCTTGATGGGTAAAAGCATTAATATTGCTCTCATTCAAATGGGAAACGAGGTGATGTGTGACGTTTAACGAAAAGAATAAACAGTCGTAGATTTTGCTAAATGTTTTGAATTTTGTGTTATTTCCATGGGCACCAGGCTGAGAATCCGGAAATAAGAAATTCAGTTTGGATACTGCAGGAATGAGGTTTATCCTTCTAATTTTTTCAAACCAGCTTGGAAGTTTCTGAACAGGGTCAAGAAACCTAAGAAGGTTTTCGGCAAGCACGAAATTCAAGTATAGAAATGTGCCGATTAATGATAGTTTGGAGCCCAATTTAACAAATATGGAATGTAATTTAATGTACTTCTCATCAAAGGTATCTATGGCATAGCTAGCAAGAGAAAAAGTGGTGGCATTTGTTTCCAAGCTTTGGCTAACGGATGACAATGAAATATAAAGAAAGTTAATTAAGTTAATCAAATATTCACTCTTATTGTGTTTGGCTTGCGCAGTAATATTCAAACACTCCTTCAAATTAAGCTCATTTGTGTGATCAAGAACTTCAAAAATTATTTGAAACTGAAGCTTGTTGTTGTTTTTTAGCTCCAATAACTTGTTTCCAGTGTCATATTGTTGCAAAAATTGGGATATTCTTTCGTTTAATGCAGGCTTAATAGAAAGCAACCTATTTTTTTCCATGTAAAATTCTGCAACACGGGCCCCAAGATAGTTGGCTACTTGATAAAGAGTCAGCAGTTCTGAGCTCCACGTTTTGGAAAGGTCAAATAATCCATAGTAGCTTGAGGTTGGGAAGCTGTTATAGTGGCGTAAGCAAAAAGAGCAAAACATTTCCTCATTGATACTATTTGCATCATGATAAGCCATCAAATCAACAAGACATGATTGAAGCTCGGAACCGTTCACTTCCCGATCAGTTGCGGCTGCTTTTCTAGTGTATTGACTGCTTAAGAAACTAAATTTCTCAAAGAAATACTTAAGTTTTGGAAATCCGGCAATGCATTGGCTCAAATCGTATGGAAATAGTGTCTCAATAAAATTCTCAACACGCGATTGTGATGGAAATCCTGTTTTTGATTCTAAAATAAGCGCGCTACTGAAAGTTTCAAATATAGTGACTACCCCTGGATAGTTGTCATAATTTCCAGTAGATGGCTTCAATAGCACACTATTCCACATATCCAAGAACAGATTATGCTTTTGGTCTTCATTAGATTCAAATAAATTGCAAAAGTTGTCAAACAAAGGTTGAGAAGACAAATGTATAGAAACCATGATAGCGAGTAGATTGATTAATGTTCCGTCTTTTACTTGGTCTCCCTTGGAACTTCCGCTTATAATAAGTACCAACGTCTCAATAATATTCGTCTCTCTCAATGCGTTTTCAAATGATAAGCAGTTTATTTTGAATGAAAAACACATTAGCGTTACAACTTTGTAGAATTCTTGCACACAAGCTTCCAAGTCTTGCTTTTGCAAATCAGAGACCTTATTTTGAAGAAAGTCACTTATAATTTTTTGAGACTTCAACACTGAACAAACTAACAAAAACTTTGCCAAATGTATATTCACTCTTTTTTCCAAAGCCCCTTGGCTGGCTTCTTTGTTCCCCCGGATAATCAGTGACAAAGCGCTGCTGTCGATTTGAGCTAAAACATCATAGCTAGTAGTCTTGAAGGTAACCGGTGACAGTTTTGAAACATTATCAAGCCTTTTAAGTGTCGTTTGAACGTCAATTAATAATCCAATGGGGATTTCTACTCCTTCTTCAACAAGTAACTTTAGGTAACTTTGCAATGATGATATATCAATGTCAGCGCTTAAATTGTTGTTAGTTGAAGATTGTGAAATTGGAAATGATTCGGTCGTCGGAGATGATATCATTTTTGATGGCAACACAAGAAAATGTTTCGCAACTTTCTTGTTCCTTCTTTCAATAAAACATAAGATATAGTGGCTCTCTTATCCAAATTGAAGGGATAAATCTGGATATGGTGAAGGTGGCTTCTTTGGGGAATGAAAACAAGGACGCTAGTTCTTTGATGGCCAAACAAGGTGACCGCTGCCAATGTATGCGGGTACATTAATTAAAATTGATTTCATGTTGACACCATGCATGAAACACATAACACCAGAGGGTGGTAACAATCTACTGCCAATAAACAAAGTTGAAAAAAATGCTTTTATTTTCTTATGAATTTTACTTTTATTTACACTATGTTAAGGTTACTAAAAAAAGTTTATGTTTACCTCAGTTGGCAATCTCAGTCAATATTTTTTGAACTCTAATAATTCTTTCAGATAAATTTTTGACGTTCTTCTCTTGTATCAAAATCTCTTTCGAGAATTCAATGCTAATATTGGTGGATTCACCATCAGGTGAGCCAACTGAATTCTTGATAAAATAGCTCAATTTTCTTATGATTTTATTGAATAATGATTTTTTGAAGTCTTCAATGTTATATGAATTCAAATGCTTAATGTGTAGATTCTTTCTCAAATCTGGTGACTGTAAAGCTTTGGAAGCATAAGCATCAACATATTGATAAATCAAAGAGACATAGTCACTGTCCAAGTCTTTTAACGTAAAAAGTTGAGGACTTTCACCTGGTGCAGCCACCTTAAATCTAAAAAACTGTTTGTCAAGGATGGCAAACAATGACTTCTGAAATATTTCAGGGGACGTAAGTTGGATTTTTTCAAACCTCAACTCAAAAGAGTTTGATACCAAAGCAACGTCATGCCCCTCGTTATAATGGTATCTAAGCTCATATATGCCTGGCTCCCAATATAACAAGTCACCATTGAATTCCAAAATTCCTTCTTCAAAAGAGCCGTCTGCTTTCTTTGTAGTTTCATGACCGAAAAAACGGTTGTCATAAGCTTCTGGATTAATTGCAATCCAATGATTATGAGAGCTTACCAAAGTCGTAAGTTTTGAGTTGAACGTGTTTACCACCTTATATAATCCAACCCAATCTAAGTTGTTATGCCCTTTTGGTATTCTATACTTAAACTTTATTGGAGTGCCAATTGGAATAGACAAATTGCCCCTATCAAAATCTAGCTTAGCGTTTAATAATTCAATTTGGTAGCCTTGATTTTTTTTGGATAAAGTAATAAATGGATTTGGAGAACGGAAGCTTATTTGTTCATCGTCAGAAATAACGGATTCTTCAAATTGATGGTCCAATCTGGGTAATTTCAAACTTGCTGTGGGACCAGAATTTTCTGTTTTGCTGTTTATGCTCAAACTTCTCAACTTTTCAGGAATAATTTTTTTGAACGTTTTGCTGAACCCACTATCATGGTTAACTTGATTTTCACCATACAACTTGACCATATGGGGGGTTTCTGTGAATGAAATAAATAAAACTTTGCATAAAGACCAAATAACAGCTAAAATAAACAAATAGTTGGACTCAAAACAAATAATTGAAAGACCCCAAACCCCACAAATACCCAAAATCTTTTCAGGATTGTTCAAGTATTTGTAAATACCCGTTCTGGTTAATTGCTTATTATTCAAATTTGGGAGCCAGAAGTCACCGTAAAACCAAGCATAAATTCCAATAGAATTCAAAATTGACTTCTCGCAAATGATATTCAAAAACAAAAGAAAAGTGCCCACAAACGCCTTAAAAAAGAACAAATTGTCTTTTTGAAAAACTGTGCATAAACTGCTCAACCCGAAGCTTGTCAAGTCATGAGTAGCAACAAACTCTTTCAATGTTAGAGATAGCAAAAGATTAATGTTGATTAACAACAGGAAATTGTAATAAACACACCAATTATTAAATGCGTCAACAAAGTCCAAGTCATACTTCAAGTAAGTCTTCGTTATTAACTTATACTTTGATTGTAAGTTTAATATAAGAGAGTAAGATCCAGTTGTTCCAACTCTAATCACCAAATTTAAGATGAATAATGCAAAGTTATATTTAGTGTTGGTGGCTGAAATTCCAAAATTCAAAAAACCGAAAACAATCACATTCAATAGCAAGACCAAATAGTCAGTAGCTCTTAAAAAGTTAAAGTTGTTGAAAAAAAGCATTGGCTTAAATTTGATATTATAAGTATTTGCCTCTAGCAAATCAGAAGCTTGGGAATTTGTCGGGTTATAAATTTTGTTGATATGAGGATCTTCAACATAATGCAAGAATAAAAATTGAGTAAAGTGTGCGACACAGCTGATAATCAAAACCAAGTACGAGTTGGATAGGAGAGCAAAACCATAGTAACCAATATAACCAATGGAATACATTGGGTGAGGAAACAACTCAAAAATACCATCAAAAATTAATTCTTCATTGTTAATTTTCAAATAGAAGAAATCACCCCAGTACCAAGCAAAATCTTTGATAACGTTGTGAGCGTCAAGTTTGACAATCAAGTTAATTAAAATAAACAAGACTCCCAATATCCATCGGGAGTAAAATAAAATTGGTTGTTCATCATTCAATTTATATGCTGCATTCTGGATAAAACAAGCCACAAAAAGAATAAAATAGTTAAAGAAATCCTGCATAAGAATCAAATCAACAAAGTTTCTAAATAGCAACCAGGCATTGAAATCCACTGGATAGCTTTTTATATCAAACAGTTCTCCATATTTAATTTTGAAGTTGAGCAGGAGAAAATTTTGAATAGCACTGGCATCCTTGTCGTTACCGTAGTTGAACAAGCGGTGATTTTGACAAAAATTGGTAATGGTATTGTAGTTTGATTGCTTGTATAACAAGACCCCAATACCGAGGTTATAAGAAATTCTCCAGAAGAAGTAGGAACCCACAAAAACTGGAATAATCAAATGGTTTAACTCTTTGTGAACATTAAGATAATAGTAAATAAAACAGTTGATAGCTAGTGAAATGATAATCAAGTAATCAAAGAAGGACTTTTTAACCAAAGGGTTAAGCAACGATTGAACCATGTCATAAGTCTTCAAATCATCCTTGAACACCTCGCCGGAGTATGCTTTACCATAATTGACATTTTCTTTCTCCTGTAACCTTTTGTTAAGGCCAGCCTTTTTCTTTGTTGTCATTTTCTTTTTTCTATATTTTCTTCCTTGTGTTGAATAAGAAGAAATTAGTAATTTAAGCAAGCGTGTTGAAGGAAGCGTGCAGAGAGGCGATGGCAGCCGAGACTAGAAGAGTAACATAAATAGGAGACGAGAGGAACTGAAGGCGTATTTAAATTGTGAAAAAAGGACACAATTCAACAAATGGCCAACGCAATTGCAGTATTGGATTAGGAAATTCAAGAACAGTATATGTGGTAAACTGCGGTCTTTTTTCACATTACTAAAGCTCGCCGAGTCTTGTGATGGTTTAAATGTTGAGCCATGCTATACCGTTTCTACGGATCTTGCGCACCCCTTATTTTTGCATGTGAATTGCCAGTATACCCATTCGGAAAAATTAGCTTGTGATTTTTCTCGCTTCGCGACGATTGCCAACAGAATTGAAATTTCAATTAGAGTTTGTTTTAATTGAGGCCAGCTGAAGATCTGACTCAGGAGAACGGTTTTAAGCTGCTTTCTAAAGTTGAAACCTGCTCTAATCATGACTTCTGTAAGCGATATGTTCTGGCTCCGTTTTCCAGACCTGTCACATTCCACAGTTGACAGTCCGCTCCGGCGACTATTTTGTGCCATCAGTTACACGGAAACGTCGACGGATCCGTCTGTAGGTAATTTCACATAATTTATAGGGCCCCGTAGTACACCGACATCTAAGATTTTCCTCAATTTGTTACATCTTCAACCATTCTGTAGAAGTTGGAATGTCAGAACATAATTCGGCATCTCTTGAGTGATTATATTGAATACGTCGAATGTTTTGTTCCGTCCAGCGTACAGCTAATGTATGGCTGTAGCCAAATGCATATCGGTGCATGAAAATCAGCAATACAACCACGAAAGAATAGCCTCGTTGGTGATTTTATGAAGAGAGCAAATGGAGGCAGATCTCAGATGTCCTCTCTCAATCATACTGTCGTTAAAGCCAAAAATTATGTCTTGAAAATCCCTTTTTGAGATGTGTTTCCGCAAGATGGATCTTACTGCTTTAATACTATTACGTCTGAGAGCACTCCTTCATATCATGTATACTGATTTAGCCAATTAAAAAAAATTAACAAATTACCTTTATTTATTGCCTCTGTTTAATGGAATAGTTAATTAAAAAAAAAAAAAGAAAAAAGAAAGAAAGATTGTGTGTGCAGGTCTTTTATTAAGGTCCAAGGGTAAAGCCGAAAAATCATTATATTGTCAAAACAAGACCAATAGACTATTTTTCAAGACGTGACTTTGAATGGCAGGATTTAAATAAGTCAAATGATTTGACAAACCGGCAGATGAAAGTTGGCTACACAAAATACCGAAAAAAAAAAAAAGAAAAAAAAATTAAAAAAAGAAAAACAACAGCTGGATATCTCTCAAAGGGCCAAACAAGCAAAAGAGAAAGCTGGCTTTCCGTTAGCTGGGCAGCTCAGAAAGTAAGAGTATTTAGTTCAACCAAGGTTCTTTAACGTAAGAGCCAAGCAAGCTAACAGACATTATTTCATTGCAAAAGTGCTATATTACATATTTCTATTTGTATACTGGCACCATTTAAGCTTCACCTTGCTCCACAAAGTTAGGGTCTGGTTTCAAAGCGTACATCTTCACCGGAAACAATTCTTTAGGCAAACCTTTTTGAATTTCTTGGGCAATCAACTTCAATCCACTCTTTTTGAATACCGCCTTGAATTTTGCATCGGTTCTGGTAACAGAGCTATCCACGTCATCAAAGATATCTTCGTTAGTCAAGTTAACACATATGTTTTCCTTAACGACAATTATCCCATTAGCACTAAGACTCTTTTTGAGCAACTTCAAGAACACCACCAATTTTTCATCAGGCAAGTACCCCAAGCACCACTGACACCATACAATCCAATATTTTTTGGCTGCATCGTATTGGAAATCCTGCATGCCAATGTTGAAAATATCACCCACCTTACCAGCTTCACGGAGCTCCTTGAGCTCCTCATGCATTTGCTCCACAAAGAATTTGTTATACTCAAGCAAGTCAATCTTTTCACAATATTTGGAAAGCAATTTTTTAGATATTCTACCAATACCTGCCCCGACTTCAAAACCATACTTGGTTTCATCTTTTGCTGGTCTAATGCGCGAAGAAAGCTTGCGAAGGAAGGTCATTGAACCAATAATATCACGCTCAGGCACCACCGTGCCTTCACCATAACCTCCAAGCACCCCATCAACCGTTGGCGGTACACTTTCCCAATATTGAAGAGCATCGCTGTAGTTTATTAAGGCGTCTGGGGTTTGTTGTGATTGCTGCTGCTCTTCGGACATGTTATATATTATAAAGAGCGTGGTGGAATGTATTTTCAGCAAATGATGTGTTTTGATGAATAAATAAGTGTTTATAGGAACTCTGTGTGTGTGTGTGTGTGTGTAAAGCACCACAAGTGATTGGCGACTTATGTGGTTAGGTATGATTCGTATGTCTATCTTTGATATAAAAGCTCACTAGTATGAATTTTTTCTTTATAATTTTTTTTTTTTACTTTTTTTTTTTTTTTTCATTTTTCTTAATGCTCCGCACACCGGGGGCATCTCCTGTGAGAGTGCGCTTTATTGATTGAAAATTTTACAGTTGAGAAACTTGCGGGCGGTGGTATGAGCTACAAAGTTCTTCAGCATGATCTTCAATTGAGAGCCACGAAAGTGATTCGTATTCAAATTATCGTGGCTAAATATATGAAAGCGCTAAGCTTAGCCAGTGCTGGATGTATGTTACTTATTACTGCAAAGTGCGCATAGCACATATATTGGTGTGTTTGAAGCCCATCATGCATGTTTGCAGCCGCATGCTGAAGCGAAAATTGATCTGGTAAGATAAAATGCCCCCCTTCACTATAATACATGCATATTATTCTGCAAATTACTGGTTTATGAATAACTGCTAAGTTCAGTAATACAACAATAACCATCTTTGGCTATCAGTATTCGCCATTGTTACTTGAAACAACTTTTTATGCCATCTCCTTTGAAAAAAAGTGAAAATAATATAGACGTAAATTTTATGATAAACTACAGCATTAATCTATACTCAGTAAAACTCCAATCATGAGGAAAAAAAAAAAGCCAAAAAAAGTAAAAGCAACTAGCTTACCTCTTACCTCATCAAGGTAATGGCTCCGATGAGCTTCCCAACTTGTTCAAATGCAAATATGCGTCAGTACCGTACCCCTCCATACTAATCAACTTTAAGTCACCACCAAAATACTTTGCATACAACCGACTCAATGAAATCCCATACCCAAGCCCAGCCATTGGTGCAATGAATTCATGGTTGTTGATAACGTCATTATCTAGATCTGGGACGTCTTTTGCTGTTGTGTATAAGTAGGTCCAAATCAAAGGCATGGCGCTTCGAGGAATACCGCCACCTTCATCTGAAATTTTGATGGTAATGTCTTCGTTACCCTCGGCAACAATGACTTTGATAGGCTTGAACTTGACATTATAAATGTCAAACTCTGTACCCTCAGCTGCTGCTTTTGCCTTAGCTTGAGCAATGGAGAACTCCACCGTGGCACGGAGTGAATTCTTGAGGATTTCGAAAAGCATATGGATGAGATGTGATGGCACGTACATGAATTCAATCTTGTCATTGCAGTAAAGCTCCACGTTAGGCGCTTCGTAAAGACCATAATACTGCTCACAAATAAATCTGGCATTATCAATAGCATCTTGTGAAAGTTCGCCAACGTTGGTATTTTTGCAAATAATGCCGACAAAATCATTCCGCACTGGCTCTTTATTCAAAGCAATATGTTGGCCAATTAGCATACGGATACCAATTCGAGACAAATAGAAACGGTCTAAAAACGCTTGAATTGAAGAATCAATGACATCGGCGCGGTTTTCCAGTGCTTTCCATTCAAGCACCCCTTTTGCAATAGTGGCTACTGTTGGATCGTGCCGTTTTTTGATTTTGGTTAAAGTGTCAGTGACCAAGTTGTTATAAGCGTAAACTTCGGCAGGCCAGACAATGTCGTTGGGGACGTGAACATAGTATTTTTTGTTTGAATAGGAAGTGTTGTATAGGTGGTTGGCAGTGGGGTTGTCAGTTCTAATGGGACCATTAATGACGCTATTGCCGGGAATCGTAGATCCATGGTGATGTTTTATAATTATACCATCATCGCTAAACACTGATTGATTGTAGTCTAGTCGCTGGTGATTATTGTTATTACTATTATTTTTGGCGTTAGTTCCCCCATTGGGAAGCAATTTAGCATACAAGATTTTCTTCAACTCTGGATCAATTTGCGGCTTGGGCAATCCAGTGAGCTCTTCAAAGGACTGAGCGTACCAGTTTTTTACAAGTAATATTGAGGGAGACTTGTTTAAATTCAAAGGTAAGTTGTCCAATTCTTTGACTCTATGAGCAAGCCTTATGGGTAGTTCTTCAACAATAAATTGCGAAGCTCTGAAAAGTGAGCCAGGCGACGGATTTTGGCCAAAATTGACCATCTGCCGCAACGAGACCCCCGAGGGCTGGAACTGAGCATAGCGGTATATTTCGTCAAGCAAAGGTTTTGTGAGTTTCCATGTCATTTTGTGATGTAATTAGTATATATATTGCATGTTATAATGAAGAACGTTTTTTTTTTTTTTCTTCTTTTCTTTCTGGTTTGTTGTTGTTGATTCCGCCATGATTTTTTTTTTTTGAGGTGCAATATTGCATTGTGTAATCGATTTCATAGCCGGTCAGTGTTTTTCTGGAGTAACGGAGCAGTCCAGATCAGGCAACCAAAATCCGGGGAGCGGGAGGGTGCGCGATAGTGCTATGCGGACTACATGGGGGAAAAGTAGACTCTAACGGAGAATTCGGATAGCTTTGTAAGAGTTTGATTACACACCGCAGCGTGATTGGCTTTTTATTTTATTTTACGTTTAGTTTCCCTTTTTTTTTTTTTTTTTCGATTGCCGCAATTATTGAAGAAAAGGCAACCAACTGCTTTTTGAGGGCAACCTGTGGATTGTGAATTTGAAGCAGAGAAACAGTGCTCAATAGACAATAGAGCCCGGGCTCAAGGGCTTGAGTCACCCAAAGTCAGCTGATCTACGACATTACTGAAGGTCTTAGTCAGCGTCCGAGATCTTCCAGCAGAAGCCTATTTTATGCCAAGGCAGCTTGCGAGGCAAGTGCTGTGAAATGTCGATATTGCACTTTCAGCGTCCAGCGTTTAGCGTCCAGCGTAGTGAGTGTCATCTACGGTAAACAGTGGCGTCTTTTGCCACCCAGCACTAGAGGCCCAGCAGGCGTTGCTACGAGTCACCGTGCATATATATATCTATATCTCTATATATATATATATATATTATAATAGCTTGCGCGTGCGCCCAGACGGTGGTGCAGCAGCGTGTCCAGGACTACGATTGCTTCGTATACGAGCTCTAGGGCGATCTGCGTGCAGTGAGGGCAGATCGAGGCTTCTGCATAGATTAGGTTGTGAGCACACGCTCGGCGGCCAAGTTAAAAAAATATTGCAGTCGTCCGTATTCTGGGTAAGATCTTCAATTTTTTGGCATTAGTGAGGATTGTGTTCACTACAGTATTCCACGCATATTTAGACTATGCTTCAGTATGCTTCAGTATGCTTCAGTATGCTTCAGTATACTTCAGTATACTTCAGTATATATCCAGTGGGTAGCCAAAGTTTCCTGTGACTGTTCATTCGCTGATGCTTCATCAGCAAGTGTGGTGGTACTTGGCTTAGCTTAGCAGATTACTTGCTTAGTCTGTGCACCAATGATATTGTTTGCTGCCCCTGCAGTTCTGCTAATTCCACCCACTTACAGGGTTCCTTGACTGAAGATGCTGTATATTGCAAGGTGGATTCGCCCCAGCGATCATGAAGGAAAGCAGCGCGTCATGTATGATATACGCTGGAAGATGCCAACTAACCAACACCAGCTCAGCTAAAGTACTCAAAGTGCTGAGGACGACTTATAGTCAGATCTCCATGAGTGAAATTACCAGCTGGTACACCACCACGCTTGACTTTCGCAGCTGTGCGCTAGTGCAGATTCACTCGTTCAAGCTTATAAGCTTCGAGCACACACACACTCCGATCGATCTGCCATTGATCAATGTCTCTTTCGCACCTAGGCGGTCCGTGGTCTTGCGTCCATCTTGTGAGCGGGAGACGCCCATTATGAGTTTTGTGCTGCCAATTCGACTCAATACGTTCGCTGCGCTGCAGTGCGGGTGGTGCAGCCAATGGCAAGAGGTGGGCCTACATATCATACAAAATACAAACTCTGTAAGCCTGTAAGTCTGTAAGTCTGTAACTTTGTCGATGGATCAATCCTCCGGCCGCTCGCCGCTGACTTATTATTTCTAATAATTACTGTCTCAGTCAAACTGATTGATTGGCACTCGATCAATGCTGTAACGCGCTGTATTACTTGTAATAATACACTTACTCAGCTATTCTTGGTTCTCCGCGGTGATATGCCCATCCCAGTAAGATATCAATTGAGTAAGCCTGCTCTTGCTATCGCGGTATTCCTTTTGCTGTTCTTTGCCTCTTTCTCGTTTCGTTTCGTTTCGTTCCGTCGTCTCGTCTCAGCTTTTGTGGAACAGCGCTTCTTTGGCTCCTTCTCACTTGCTGTCGCTGTGCTGCACTCACTCACTCACTCACTCCCTCACTCACTGCAATATATTGCTTTCTGCTGTCTGGCAACAACTGAACACCACTCTCTGCCTTACAAGCCGCTATAGCGCCTACGCAGCCAGAGTTGCCGTGTTTTCCAGAGAATCGGGATTCACTGCTTTTTTCATCTTCCTGCGGAAGAAAAAGAGAGAACGAACGACAGAAAGAAAAAGCTTTCCTTGCCCATGCGGAAACACTTCTATTTTCTTAGCTCCACGTACATTCCCTCGGTTCTGGACCAGACGTCTATTACATTCGCAACTCTTTCATACTTTTTTTCCCCTTCTGCCTCGTGCTTCCTGCAGTGCAAAAGATCTTAACACACACTGAGAAAGCAAAAAAAAAAAAAAAAAAAAAAAAAAACTAAAATTTTTTGTTTTACATTCATATTCATTTTGTTCAGCACACAATCTGATCTCTGTGCTTAATCCATTCCTCAATTCTTCATCCATTGCTTTCATCTTCCTCCATTCCTGAAGTCTCCAAGCCAACCTCCCAGCTACACTGGTCGTGTGTTTCTTTCTTTTGCCCTCTTTCCATTCAACGCAACGCAATAGGAACACACCACCGAAAATCACCAAAGCATTTTGTACTGCACTCTCATATATTGTTTGAGTATCTGTGGCGCTTGGAATCAGATATCACGACAAAGCGAATAGTGCAATTCCACTATTCATTGACTGCACAACTCAATCAGCTTTACAAAACTAAGACCATACGTGCCCAGTTGTTACAGCAGCGCTTTTTGTTGTTTGACATCACCAACCTGGCCTTTGTTCCTTATTTTTATTTCTTTCGTCGTATTATTGCCCATTATTTTTTTTTTTTTTTATTTCTTTGGATTTTTGAATTCTTGGACTTTTTGATGCACCAGCAAATAACAACGCATTTACACTTAAACGAATAGGTACAATCTATCGATCCATCACTGTTTATTTAACACAGCACATTATATCATGTCCAGCTCATCACAGTTTGATTCGTTCTACGAATCAGTATACCGAAATTATCGATCGTTGCCCATAAAGCCAATTGATATTGTTCAAGCATTGTACGACTACAATAGACAGGACCAAAGGAATATAATAAGCCTTGCTAAAGATGATATCATATACGTCATGACCAAATCTACCTCGGGTTGGTGGGATGGCGTTATTTGCCCAAATAATTCTGCTACCGGCCAACCAGTTAGAGGCTGGTTTCCTGAATCTTTTACCAAATCTACAGACTTAATCAACTATGTAAAGAAGAAAGCTAGTGAAGAGAGCAACAACAGTAACAACAGTAACAACTACGCATACCAAGTGCCGAGTGCAACTTCTCACTCCAAAGAAAGTTTAAATTCTTCCAACTCTGACTTGAAATTGCTTAAGGAAAACAATAGCGATATTAAAAATACCATATCTGGGGCATCAGCAACAACTTCAGAAACCTCCAATAACACAGCTTCTTCTCCAAATCAGCCCTTCTACAAAAGTAACAAGTCTCAGTTGGATCTTAATAACTTTGCGTCTCGCCCAGCCGACAACCCTGCCACCACAAACTCCAGCAGTACTACTAATGATTCAGCAAACACAAATAACACCGCAGCTTCAAATAGCACCACTATCAGTACTGCAAACTCAAAAATACTATCCCTTAAAGACGCCGAAAACATGGTAATGGCAAAGTTTGGCAAAGAACAGCTGTACTGGTTGCCTCAGGTAGGCCCAGAAGGCAAAACGCTATTTTACAACTCTGACTTGGACATATACTGTGATGAATTGCCCTTTTCAAACGGTTCAGCAAACTTGGAGTTGAACTTGCCTGGCGCTTCATCGACATCTGACCATAATACTACTACTACTACTACTACTACTACTAATAATAATAATAATATTGGCGCATATCATGTTACAGGAGCAGGGACAAGCAATAACGCCAGTAGCCATAATATCAAAAACCCTACTGCTCAACATGCCAACACTTTGGGAGGCCCACTCTTGACATCCGATGAGTGGCAGTATAATGGCGGTCATAGAAATTTTACTGGTAATCACGATTCTCATAACAAAAGAGGTCAAAAATTCATAAATTTCATCAAAGGCATACCTAATAAGAAACAGAATGATGATAGATACAATAAATACTACTCTGGAGCCTCTATCAGACGCGCTGGCACCGGGGCCATGAAAACATCTCCACCACAAAGCAATAATAATTTACCAGCAACTAATAATGCAGCCAATAACAAAGTTAATAATGCAAAAAAGTACAACGATGATACACCCGTGGACTCATCCAACGCTTCAATCAATACTCAGAATCAAAAACCCCACAATACTAATGCTGGCCTGTCCGTATATATGATGGGCGGCCTGCCAAATCACAGCAGTTCATTGAATTTAGGATATCGCGATAGTGCTAGTCGTGAAAGTTTGGCGAACGTTAATGCTCAAACTTTTGGTCAACAACTGCAACTGCAATCACAAAATCAAAAATCTTCAACAGCGGACAGCGACCCGGTTTTGTCCTCTAATAATAAAGAAGTTTCACAAAACATTTTTGACTTGTCAGATTTATTCATTCAGCATCCTAAAGACTTGACTACTTGGGACGGTCTCAAAGATACATTGTTCTTGTTATTGGAACGTTGCTTGAAAGCTCTTATTGAAAATGACAAGCAAGGGTTCAATGGTATTTTCAATATTGCCTCAAAACTTTGCGTTTTGATCTACACTGCTGCAAGATTGTCACATGAAAAACTTGTCAAGTATGGTTTTGAGGTGCCAATCAAGAAAAGATTAGTAAAGATCTCTAGGTCAGTAGCTTTGATTGTGGTTAATGGTAATCTATGCCTCTCTCTTAGAGAACTTGAAGAGCCGTATGAAAAGCCTTCAGACTCTAGCGATAAAACAGAAACTGATCTCAATAGCATTGATTTCGATAATGATGATTATGATGAAGAAAAATTTGAATCCAACGAAGAATTGCTAAAGGGTCGTGCTTCTTCATTTCAGTCAAATATGTATTCTGATACTCAAAGCACGGCCGCTGCTTCTATTTTTGGTGGTACTAGTGGAGGTAGTAATAATAACAATTCGCTCAATACTGCAAATAAAGTGCTCGCTGCCCAGTTAGACAAAAGCCATGCATATGATTTAAAAGCAGATTTTGACAAGTTTTCAAGTGAATCATACTTACAAGTGGTGAAAATCGAAATGACAGTTTTGAAAAGACACACCCTTGGCTGCTACAAGGTGTTCAAAAAGCTCAGTGAAAGCAGTGGTGAAAAACATATGAGAATTCCACAAGTATACCCAAGATTTGTTACTGGTTTTTTTAGTGGAGGTAATTGGCAAAATCCGTTTTTTAGTGATTTTAACGACCCTAAAGTTACTCTTGATAACTCTATTGCTTCCCTTGACTCGCAATCTTTGGCTTCTAATGACAACTATAGCTCCTTGTCTGCTAGTGAAATTAAAAGAAAAGATTTGGCAATCAAAGATTTTCAACAACGTGCCAAGAGACTTGTTAACTTGTCCAATGAAAATTTGACGATGTTAACAGTCAAAGTCAAAGACCTTTTTGTTATTTTGGATGAAATTTTGGTGCATTTAAGCTCAGGATCATCGTCTTCTACTAACAATAAGACGATTGAAAGAAGAAATTTTAATATCATCTCGTTGGTATATAAGGCATTAGCTTGTATTGCCATTATTATGGACATTTTTGAAAGTTTTGATTTTAGTATCTTCAATAGCCAATTCTTTGACAATCCAAGAGCAGAAAGTGGCAGTGTCAAGTCCCATAGCAGCTCCACTAATAGCTATAGCATACTTTTTGGTAGTGGTAAATCTGCCGGTGGTCTTGGTGATTTATCCAGCCATGGCGTCTCTAGCGGTACTACTGGAGGTAATGGTAGCGGTGCCGGTAATGGTAGTGGTAGTGGTAGCGGCAGTACTAGTGCTGGTGCTGGTGGCAATGGCCTCGGCAGCGGAGCTGGCACTCGTACTGCCAAAGAAACCGGTATAATATCTATTGCTTATCCAATTTTAATTGAGTTTTTTGAAGTAAAGCAAGATTTGCATAACTCCATTTCCGAATTAATAATGGACTCCCAGGCATTGACCGCTGAAGACCCTTCTATATTCAAGGTCATGAAACAACCAACACCCCCAACCGCTCAGGCAAGAAGCGGTAGTAAATTTTCAATTGACGATTTGGCCGATGACTTGAAGGAAGTTCTCAGCTTGACCGATAGTATTGACAATTTCAGCGATTCTAATCGATCAATATTTAATAATTTTGACAAAAACACTAATAGATTGATCAAAAAAATTAGAGATGACTTGAATATCTTATTGATTATCATTGGCCAATTGATAGAGGAGAAAGAAAGCTTAAGAAATTACGCTGAGAGGGTGATGCACAGCAACCTTGATTATGAAAATTATTTGTCTGATAGAAAAATTGATCTCAGTGACAAAGGATATTTGATTGATGATGAAGTAATCTCCAAAAATTACAAACCTGAGAAGAAGAAGCCTACTGAGGAAATTCCATGGTATTTGGATTCTGACGAGGAATATGATTTGTACTATGACGCTAGAGGTGAAATTAAAGGTGGCACCAAAGAGGTACTTGTTACTCATTTGACTAACCATGAAAATTTTGATCCAAAATTCAACAAAATTTTCTTGAGTACTTTCCGCAGTATGATGACTCCAGGTGAGTTGGTCTCTTTGTTAATCGCTAGATTTAATATTCAACCTCCGGAAGGATTAAGTTTTGAGGAATACGACATATGGGTGAAAAAGAAGGCATATCCAATCAGATTAAGATGCGTAAATATCATGAAAATGTTGTTGCAAAAATTTTGGATTGATGTTTACTCCGAAGATCGCCGTTCTTTAGAACTTTGGTTGAAGTTTGCTCAAAGATTAATTGAAATCAATTTTCCTTCTTGTAGGGTTATTCATGATGAGATTGAAGCAAAATTGTCAGGTAAGCAAATTACTAGAAGGGGTGCCAGTGGTGCAGGTGCCAACATTTCATACAGTGCAGTTCCACCTCCTTCAGAACCGGCACCAGAGGCTATTATTCCTACGGTCACAAGACACCATAAACAGTTAAAATTGCTAGACATTGACTATGTTGAGTTTGCTAGACAATTGACTCTCAAGGATTTTGAATTGTATTCTCAAATTACTTTGTTGCAATGTCTTGAAAGAGTTTGGAAAAACAAATATGGCTCTTTTGGTGGTTCAAAACACATTACAGAATTCATCAATAATTCCAACAATTTGACGGCGTATGTGTCACATATGGTTTTAAGGAAACACGATATCAATAAAAGAGCAAAAGTTATTGACTACTTTATTGCTGTTGCTGAGCAATGTCGCCAGTTCAACAATTTTTCTTCTATGACTGCAGTGATAAGTTCTTTGGCATCATCTCCTATACACAGACTTCGCAAAACATGGGCGCTTATTCCAACAGATTCCAAAAAGTTGCTTGATAACATGAATAGCTTGATGGACACAAAAAGAAATTTTAACAAGTATCGAGAAATGCTCAAGTATGTTTCAGGTGTTCCATGTGTGCCGTTTGTTGGGGTTTATTTGACTGATTTGACCTTTATTGCTAATGGTACTCGTGATTATTTGAATGGTGACACAAATGTAATCAATTTCTATAAAAGAGCCAAGATGGAGTCTATCATTAGTAATATTCTTGCTTTCCAAGGTACCAGCTATCCATTCAAATACATTGACATGATTCAAGAGTTTATTTGCAAAGGTTTCAAGGAGTGTCCGTCAGCTGATTCTCAGTATCAAATTTCATTAATTCTTGAGCCAAGAGAAAGTGCATCTTCTCAGTTGAACAGTATCAATGCATTAAGAGCTAGGTTGAACAATAAGGCTGACAATGATAATGGTGACGATGTTGAAAATCAAAAGTCTCAAACCAGATTATCTGATAGCACTTTCAATACTGACGGGGGTCAAAGTACCACAGGTCAATCAAGTGACGCTAACTCTAATTCCCATCAACTTAAATTACATCAAAGCTTGGAACATGCCAAACTCAATTCTACACCATTCCATTTGAGCGCCTCTAAAGAAGAAATGGAAAAGTTAATGGATTATTTTGAGCAAGACAGTTCCGATGAAACTGAGAATTCGTCAAGTGATGATGAACCACGAACTAATCTTGCCGGCAACAAGAACCAAACCGAGAATAATGCCGAAGTAACTGAATAAATCTCTGTTTGAAAGTTTTGCTCATGTTGAAAAGTCCTGTTTTGCTCCTCATTTTCCTTCATATTATATGTCGTTGCATTCGCATGAGCATTGGTGTATCTTTTTTTTTTTCGTATTTGATTCTTATTTTTTCATCATAATGGTAAACAATGTTTACCTTTACTATACTACCAGCTTTTCTTTTTTCAATTTGTTTGTTTTTGATTATATTTGGCGCTTTTTCTGTTTTTGCGTTAGTTCTTGTTTAGCGTTTAGTTTATTTTTTTTTTTTTCTATTTTTTCCATGTTTTTGAAATTTTTTATTTTTTTACTGTTTTTTCCAAACTTTCAAGACTCTTTAGTGACGTTGCTGTTTCTTATTTTATGTTAATTATGCTCTTTCATTTAATGCTTGTTTGATGTTTCTCCTGTTGATGTGGTTATTCTTTCTCATTTTTCTTTCATAAATTTAATTTTTTTTTTTCTTTGTTGTTTTGTTGATGTTATTGTTTTTTTATATATACCTATATATAATTTGTTTTTCTTGGTTTTGTTCATTCATCATCTAATGTCATATTTCATTTTTTAGATTGAACAAACTTGTTTTCTGTTCAAATATGAAGGCAGATACCGCGAAATCTTGCGCTTTGGCTGAATGAAGAAAGATTTTTTACTACTATTCACGAAAAATGCTCCTCCTTTATGGACACTCCTTAGAGCCAACATTTGTATGCCAGTATTTTACTATTTCACATTACGCAAAGTTTCTGTAACCAATCATTGCGAAATACTATGAATGAGTGTACTAAACTATATTTCTACAGCCTCTCGTGCCGGAGTGTACAGAATGCGATAAAATGTCTGTCGAATTTCATTAAGCGCCAAACATGCTAGCTTATGAAATTTCATAAGTGATTAGCAGTTTACACTTAGCAAGTTTCTGACTATATCTGCCGATGCAAAAACTTCTCCGCCATCACTATTTACTGTGGGCAAAATGGCGTGTTGCACGGACTACAAGAAACGTGGGAAACTGTCGTTAATTAATGGGGCTAAGCGCCAGTGTACGTGTCCTTATAATGAGACAAAATTCTGAGTATATAATAGGAAATATGAGCTTAATCAAAATAAATAACAATAGGAACAAGGGAAAAGGACTCACTTACAACAATCTACTTGATAGTCAAATTAAAAAGCATTTGAATTGGACACTTGTGTTGGTTTTAACAACTCTGGTGAATGATGTGGTGAGAGTTCTACTGCTCCTGTTCTTGCTGTTGTCCCTGCAAACGCTCTTGCTCCAATTTGAGCTTTCTTAGCTTTTCTGCTTGTTTTTGTTCCCTTACTGCTTCTCTTCTTGCTAACCCTTCCGCTTGCTTTCTTAATCTTCTTTCTTCCTTTGTTTCTGTCTTTTTGGTGCCATGCTGACCAAGTGTATCTGCATCCGCAGATTTATTATTATTGGCCTGGCTATTCGTCAACTGTTCGATTTGATCATACAAATCTTTTAGTTTTTTTTCGTTTTGGTAGAACTTTTCTTTACTGACATTAGTGAGCAATTTTAGCACATATTCAGGTACAAACCAGCATATTTTTTTCTCTTCAGGTTCATAAAATCCCACCGGTACGTCTAACTTGATCGAAATGCGAATCGCCACGTTGTTATTCTTGCCAATGCCTGATTCTCTGAAACCGGTACCCATTGCGGTAGTGTATAATTGTGAAGCGCTATCTAAGTCGGCACATAATACATGAAGAATTAAAGGCTCAAATTTGAAGAGCACGTACCTTGTGCTGGGGTCATTGCTTTTGCGGTCGATGAGGTCTGCATCAGTTGTAAAGCAGTAAGTGAGATCCTTATTAGCGACACTGGGTATATCAGTGTTAGTGTTTTGGTTCGATGATGACGAGGATAAGGACATAAGGTCAGTATACCAATTATCTACTTTGCTAACGTCGTGGGTTATGAATAGCCATCTTCCACCGTCGCCTTTACCGCCAGGCTTGGTGGTGGTTGCACTTTCCGGCTGATTATTGTTGTTGCTGTCATTGTTATTATCTATCGGTTGAGAAAGATGCTTTTCCCCCTCGAGAAAGACACTAACTCTGCCCGAGCAAGACGATGTTGTCACCATCTTGGAAGATGAATTGATTAGGTTGATTATGGGCATGCAAAGCGCATCGATGGTGCCTTTGGGCGATGCATCGGGACTATCCGGAGAAGTCTCTTCAATAAGCTTGAGCAAATTATCCTTTTTTTGCATAAAAGGATTTTGTTTCATCTTGCGAAAAGATTGCCTATTATGCTATTATGGTTGAGATGACGATTAGGGTTTTGCGCGTTGAAGTTGAGTTCTTGGTTTAGTTCTCCGACTAGTAGGTGATGCTTACCGGATCATCCTGAAAAATATGAAAATATAAAAAAAAATTTTTGTGTTTTTCCCAACGGAGAAGTATGCTTACGCTAAGAGAGCGGTATATACACAAAGGGTAACTTAATGGGCTTGAGTTAATTTTTTACCAACGACTAAAGTATATTTTAGTATGGTGTATGCTATAGAATAAACTGACGCTTACATGGACAGTACTTAAATACAAGTGGCGCTTAAGCTTATTGGCTAAGCGAAAAAATAGATTAACAGCAATGAAGGGAAACTGCATGCACTGTCGATAGTGTTACTTTTTTTTTTTTTTTGATTTTGCCTCCGCAATGCCTAAGACAAAAGTTTGTCAATTTTATTTTGCAACTGATCTGGTTCCACATCCACTTGTCTTCTTTGCCAACGAGCAGTTTGTATTTGTTCTAGCTGTTGCTCAGCTTCAACATCTTTTAAAGTTTTTGTCTTATCAACTCTTGTCTTTGCAACTTTGATGATACCAGAGCCTAGCTGGCCAATCAAGTCTGGATGGATGCCGTAGTTTCGCACTGCTTCAGTTTTGGTCAAACCAGCTTGCATATCATCAAGAAGAGCGGCGATGGTGCGTGGATCAAGTAATGTTTTGTTTTCAACTTGGCCTTTCATTTCTTTGCCAATTTTTTCTAATTCCTGCCTTTTGTTCAAAGTGCGTACTGCGTTGTTATTTTGGTCCACTTTGATTTGCGTTTCATGGATGTTGACTGCCCCAAGAGACATTGCCTTAGCGTTAAAGTCCGGGTCCATGCCATCTTTGGTGATGTAGTCTGGCTTTGCAGAGTCTTGTTCATTGAGGTCATGGTTCTTCAAGTCTTTGTTTTTAGCATTTGGTTCTTTAATGTTCTGAGAAAACTTTGATGGTGGTTGATCCAGACGAGGAGAGTTTTGGAAATTTTTACTTTTAGGTGATTTGATCAGTATTCCCTGGGCCCTTGGATCGCTATTGTTGCTTGTTGCAGCATTGCCATTGGCGCTTTTGTATTGGTTCCGTAGCTGTTGTTGGTGCTGTTGGTGCTGTTGATGATTCTGCTGTTGCGTTTTTCGGAGTTCGGCCATTGGATCTATTTTTGTGCGTTTGAGGTTTTGAGAAACAGCACTATCAGAGACTTGCTTAGCAAGATTTCTGCCGGATTGCTTAGAAGCAGCGGAACCCATCGTGATGCAGAAGAAGCGAATGGAAAGGTGAAAAGGGTAGAGAAGTAAAAGTAGTGAAAAGGGGGAGAGTGATCGCGGTGAATGGGGAGCTAGCTGATGTAGTATTTGCGTGTGTTGCGAGTGACAATAGCTTGTTAACCTTCTAGATACTGATTTGTAAAACAGAAAATTATAGCTTATTTTTTTTTTTTTTCTTATTTGGAGAGAAGAGACCCAAATATGTGAATATGAGGGGTGATAACACCCCCACGTTAGTAAGCGCGGGCGATAATTGGTTAAGAGCGAATGTGTAAATTTTTTAAGGGATGGAAAGCAAGCGAGGTGCGAGCAACTGAGGCTCGTGGAGGCGCGGGGGGCTGGTGCTGGGGCCCGGCGGGATATGTGCTGTAGAGGGAGTGAGAAATGTTTTATAAAAATTCAGAGACATGAGCTGAGCTGGTGAATTGTCTAGTGTGCTGTGTGATTGGTCATCTGAGGATTGCTAGTGCAACGTGTTTCTGGCTGTTTCTGGCTGGCTGCTGTGTGTACTAAGTCGATTGGCAGTGGCAGTGGCAGTGGCAGTGGCGGTGGCAGTGGCAGTGGTGGGTACACCGTGGCTGGTGTGGACACTAAGATTGACACCTGTGTGATGACGTGCTGTGGTGCAGGATGCTGTGTTCGTACGCATGTCATCTCCCGCTGTGGTTCTAGACTGCAGCTGGCTCCGATAGAAATCCACAGCAGCAGCGATAAAGCGCCTGCTGTTTGTGGATAAAAAAAACCTCTCGCCATTTTATGATCTCGTATAAGTATACTTATATTGCCCCCAGATCCACCTGTTTTTTTTTCCAGCTGGCTTTTTCAGCTGGCTTTTTTAAAAGGACCCTGTTGCACTTTTTTCACTCAATTTATTGCTACTTACTGAGTTATATTTCGGACTAATTCTCTCTTCTTTTCTTGTTTTTTTTTTCTCCTCTATTCTTTGTCAAGTCCGAATATCAGTATGTCGAGCCGCAATAATAACCACTCCTCACTAAATCACAAACCGCAGTCTCAACATCAATCACACCAGAATCAGCATGAGCAGCCTCACATACAACAACAAAATCAAGCCCATCTGCAGCAGCAACAACAGCAGCAGCAACAACAACCACATTCACATCGTCGCCAGCACAGCCTGGCTCACTCTGCTAGTTTAGGCCAGCTCTCTTTAGACATCCCATTCTCTGGATCCAGCTTTAACAATACCAGCTCCTTCTCCAGTAGACTGCCTACAGCATCTAGTCCTTTCGATAATAATTCGCTGCCATTAGAATCTTCCAGACTATGTGACAGTGCCGCCAGTACCAATGCTTCCCCATCCAGGTCTGGTTCATATCTCTATTCTCCCATCAAGAGTGACAATTACACTACCGCTTCCGCAAGGCTCAGAAGACCTTCGGTGGGGCTGAGCGGGCCCTTGGCTGCCTCTACCTCAGCCACCCCTGGGGCCTCTGCCTCAGCCACAAGTGCAGCAACTGCTACTCCAACCACAATCCCCAGTGCTGCTGCTACTAATGCTACAACTGCTACGTCTACCACCGCTCCAGGTAGTTCATTGGGCAAGTCTGAAGGTACTATATTCACTAATAGACTTTCTCCAAGGAACTCATTTTCCCATTCTCCGTACATGTCTTCAAACTCCGCTTCCAACAATTCGCTGCAAATTATTGTTGACAAGCCTTCATACACGCCAACACCTAGGCTTTCCAGTGGCGAAATAATAGATGTTATGGAAAAAGAGCAAGACGCAATTGTTGTGAAGCTTATGAGAGAAATAAATCTGCTCAAGGAGGAAAATAAATTTCTCAGAGCTCAAATGAACAATCCGAATTATGATGCTAGTGCTTTTAAGTCAACCGCCACTTCAAGATCAAGATCAAGATCGTCCACAGCATCAAGCTCAAGACGATACTCAACAGTGCTTTTGGATGAGCCAGATTACGCCAAAGTTGCTAGAAGAAGGCGCTCAAGTCAGAGATTTAGTGACTCTATAACCTCTGGTTTTGATAACTACAAGTTTGATTCTTCTTTTGGTTCTCAAGACCTCAAGCCATTGACGCAAATTAATTTACAATCGACGGAGAAACCAAATTCTGGCTCTGACTCGGTCACATTTGGTGACAAGAAGGGTGTTGAAATTTTACAACAAAGCCTGAAAGGTGGTTCTGACTATTGAAATGGTTATTTTTGTTTGTTTGAATATATAATTCTATAAGTTTTCAACTTTTTTTTTTTTTATTTTTATTATTATTATTATCTTTTGCTTCATTTTCTATCACATATATCCTCGCTGGCTTCCAGATGGTTTCTATTTCATTATCTTTGCCCGCTTATCAGCTCCGGGGATTTTAATTTCAATTCTAGCTTTGCATGTCTTTCAAACCTATACAAATAAATTTTACTACTATTTACCTTGTCGTTTTTCTATGACACTACATTTTTTTTTTTCCGTTGAAAATCAATATTGTAGTCACGGACAGGGTTTAGACAATGTCCGGAATTTTTTTTAAAAAAAAAAAAAAAAAAGAGTACAGTATAAGCTGGTTAGGATCTTCTGGCGAGTGCCGCGCCGTCATAATAGTACTGAAAAAACCCTTCTTTCCGTTTTACTTGGTGTTTATAATAAATCGTCTTGCCGACCACAGAATTCCTTCAAAATTCCTTCAAAATTCCTTCAAAATTCTTTTATTTATATATGGATTTATGATCGAGATTATTGTAAGGGTGGTGTGGTCCAAGGGTATTCCGTAAAATGTACACACTAATTGTACAAACAATCATAATCATTTGGCAACAGTTTTCAGTGAAGACACTTGACAATTCCAATCGGTTTTTTTTGTTTTTGTTTTTTTTTATCTAAATATTTTTCATATCAGTACTTGGTACCGCCACAATCTATGCAAGCATACAGTACCTATCGGCAGCACGATCACAAAAGCACAATATGCTTTTGTACCACTTTTGTCTCGTCCGTTGGCATCTTTGTGACAGCTAAATATGGCACAATTTACACTATATAGTTTTCCAATATACCTTTGGCGGTGATTTATCTTTTTTTTGTTCATCTCAAGCCAAAAAAACAAAAAAAAAATACATAACACAGAGCGAGTTTATAATTCTTATATACACAAAATAGTCAAAGTGACACACCAACAAATATTTTTACATCCAAACCCCTATTCAATCTTTTTACAGACAGGCTTGGTTCAATAAAGATACAAAGTTAGAAACAGATCATAAGCAAAGTTACAATTATAGAAACTTAATACAACACAAAATAAGATGGTGAAAGCTTTCTCCACGATTACCGCAGCGCTGCTCTATTTCTCACTTCTTAGTACCTCACTAGCCGGTCCAGTCTCAAAGGTCACAAGACTTAGCAATAGCAAAAAGAATTCAAATGCTATCTTGAGGAAAAATGTTCACGAAGCTAAAGGTTCCGTTAAAAAATCGTCTATTAGTGACGATAATCATTTTGGAGCCAATGATAGCCCCGTGGGATATGACGCCACTGCTATGGCTCAGCAGCCTTTCCCCGACTGGTTAAAGAGCGTCACTGGGTTGAATCAATGGCCAGGGATTGACCCACCTTATATCCCGTTGAGCTTTGTTGACTTGAGTCAAATTCCTCAGAATATTCAACCTCATGAAATGGCGGTTTGCCCGGTTGATAGATCCAGCTGCTCATTCGATTGTTACAAGTGTGTTGCTCAAGATGACATTTACTCTTGTCCAAAACTTTCTCAAACTTTTGATGATGGTCCTTCTCCTGCCACCCCAAAACTTTTGGAGAACTTGAACCACAAAACGACTTTTTTCACTCTTGGGATCAACGTGGTTAGATTTCCCGAGATTTACAAGCAAATTCAGAATAAAGGGCATTTGATTGGCACTCATACTTGGGGACACAAATTTTTGCCATCTTTGACCAATGAACAAATTATTGCGGAAATTGAGTGGTCAATTTGGGCAATGAATGCCACTGGTGGCCATATTCCTAAATGGTTCAGACCACCATATGGCGGTATTGATAACAGAGTCCGTCACATTTTGAGGCAATTTGGTCTTCAAGCAGTTTTATGGGATTACGATACTTATGATTGGCAATTGTTGAGTAACCAAAGAACTGAATCGCAAATCTATGATGAAGTTAGAGGGTGGATCAACCATCCAGGTGAAAAAAGAGGTTTGATTTTGGAACATGATGCACATATTAAAACGGTGAATGTGGCCATTGAACTTTCCAAAAATATAATAGGCTCAGACCAATTAACTGCTGCTCAATGTGCTGGTGGTGTCGATTATTTGAAGGTGTTTAGAGCCCCTGATGAGGATAATGATGATTTTGATGTTTCGACAAGCAGCGTTTCCTCAGATGGCGATGGTCAGGACCAACCATATGTGTTTTCCACCTAGGTAAAGCATGAACTGTTCTTGCTGATGAAAGTCATGATGTATAAATACTACTCGAATCTTATTTCCTGTCTATAGACTTATTGTAGCATAATAGACAAATGTTTCAATACAAATTAAGCATTGAATAAATAATTTTGCCGAATATTGGCTAATGGAAGACTATTTGCAACGTAAAAATATTGAGCGGAAAAAGACTGGGTTTCGATGGAGAAAGGTATTTTTTTTTTCGATTTTTTTTTTTTTTTTTTTTTTTTTTGAACGCAAGCGGTGATGCTGCATGTTGAGAAAAACAAGCATTGTTTGCTATTGTTTTCAAACCTGAGATACGCTATCTACCACCGGACGTGTACTACTATAGCCAAAATTCTAAGCGTGGGCATTTGGCAGATTTCTAGTATATCAATGTGTCTCTAAACTAATTTATTCTCTGACTATTCTAAGCAGCAATATATTGTTGGGCAAAAACATTTGTGTACGTAAGCCTGGTACTGCTTTAATAGTATCTAGGGCCATAGTGGCATAACTTGTTAACCTAAGTAAACTAACTGTAAGCTCGTATCAGAGAAGGAGAAAAACACGTATTTTGCAATATTACAAGAGGTTTTCCCCCTTTACTGACAATTACCCCAGCACCCCTAGTGTCTGCATTAACTGCTATGAATCCTACAGGTTAAAAGCTTGGTGGGCACCCGGAAAGAAATTTCTAAAGGACAAGCAGTTTCAAAAGTTTGATAGACTTGCAATTGCCCAACAAACATGCTACCATGAAACCGTTCATAGTGAAATTTAGACTGTTGACTTACCTTGAGACTGGCTTACATTTTGTTTGTTTTCTTTCGGTAAAAATCACACCAAAAAAAAAAAAAAAAAAAACTCGTCAATTGGGGCTGCGCAAGGACAACATTCAATATGACTGTGAAGGAAAGATATGATGTATTTCTGAAATTCCGGGAATTCTATAGCAAACGGTTGCAAATGATAGTAGAAATTTTTTGATTCTTCTAGAAAACCGCAACTGACAAACGTAAAATGACGCACCGTGGCCTTAACTTTGCTATACTCCTGACAAGAACAATAGAAAGTGCTGCATGAGAACAAAAGACAGCGGGCCGAATTCCACTACGGGAATGTACACCGTACTTTGGGAGCGATCGTCGGAACAGACACAATCGAGACCCGAGCAATAGCAGCCCACACTAAGTACTAGATATGACGATATAGGTGGCATTGGCATATTTATCAGTAAGCATAAGCAAATGAGCTGAATTTCGTGTTGTTATTCTGAGATAGAATTTGCGAGTTTGCTTGAAATATGATGGCAACAATAGTGATTTTTGTGAACGCCACCTGGATGAAAAAGGGAGGCTTCAAAACCTATGAACTTAGCAATGGTTTAGGTATTGTAGGTTTGTTTTTTCATATAGTTGCATAATTTGGCAGAGAATATACTTGGCTCGAGTGAAACTCTCAATTGTTTTCTGTTTTATTATGAGGATATGAATGTCTTTATGGTTTTTCTGTTGCTGTACAAAGCATTGCGGCCATAAAAACAAAGATTCTTTTGAACAACTTGCAACTTGCACAAAATTTGCCACTGTTTTTTTTTTAAAAAGAAAAATATATGTTAATACGTACTCAAATAATCCAAAAATCCTCAGTAACATTGTTTTCCATTTCCCTTTTTTTTTTTTCTTTAGGCACATTTGTGTCGCTTCTTATTTAGTGAGAAAAAAAATGTGGAAATGAAACTTGGTAAGTAGAATGTGGACTTTCAAAATCAAGTAAACAGAAAACAAACCAACAAAAGAAAAAAAAATTATTGGGCTTCAAAAAAAGGTCAAACTCTTTTGTTGTTTTTATTGAAAGAGAACACCAAAACACAATATCAAATGTCGATTCAGGTTTATCATACTTTACCCAAGAGTTTTGTCAGCAAGAAGATAAAGAAAAAGAGAAGTTCCAAAAAAATGCATTCAAGTACAAAATTAAAAATTAAACAAATTTTCTCAAAACATGGTTTTTGTCAGTTTGACACTTTTAGCTTTTTATTTCCGTACTTTAGTTCCCCAAATGGGGAAGTTCTCACTTCCCAAAAAAACTTACTAGAGAAAAAAAAGTTTTCGCATACAAAAAAAAAAAAATAAAAAAAAAAACCGCCAATTGCTAAAACCACGAACAAGCAAAGCAGAATAGATCTACAAAAAAAAAGTTGGTCCAAAAGATAAAGTTTTAGAATTTGATGGAGATAGATTAATATATCCTCAGGAACCACATAAAAAATTCCATGATTTGCTAGTATGCGTGGGTCGACTAAGCTGGAGGGCTAACTTTTGTAGACTAGTAAAGATTACAATATTAGACAATAAAGTGCTATTAAAGTCACGGATTTGCCTTTTTTTTTTTTTTTTTTTTTTTAACACAGCAAATTTTAGTTATCCATATTTTTTTGTACAGCTCGTAAGTTATATCTGGAGAGCAACATCTCATAACTTAATCACTGGAGATTTTCATTTATAAAGTTAAAAAATTTTAAGGGGTGTTTACTTCTTTGTTATTCCCCAAAAACTAGATATACAGAAAATTTTTTCAAAAGACGAAAATTTTTAGCAAAAAAAGAACAAAGAAAACGAAAGACAAAGAAAAAAAAAAGTTGAGTGAATCAAAAGAAACGAAAGATCCCAAGAATGAGAAGAAAAAAAGCAAGTTCTTCAAATCCAGGAAGGATCAAGATAAGCAAATCACAAACTCTGTTGGGTGACTGTTAATATTTTTCTACTTTTTTCTTTTCCCATTCGGCGCGAATTGATGTGCACCAGTGGGTGTGTCCGTACTTGTGTGGTTGCATTTGCTTGCAAGCGTGGATTCATTTTATTTATTTATTTACTTATTTATTTAATTTTTTTTTTTTTTTTTTTTTTTTTTTTTTTGTTGGCTTCTTTCTTAGTTAATTTTAAGTTTCTCTTCCCCTGACCCCCTCACTCTTCTTGTACCTTCCCTAGTTTTTCCACCGCTCCTTTTTTCTAAATAATCTGTTGTATTTTTTTTTTCTTCCATAATGATCTATCGCAGATGTGTACGTACATTACATATGCCGAAAAAGTATAAAACTACGCCATCTTAGCATTAAAGCATTCTTTCCGCTTCTCTTGTGCTCCTCCTCTTACTGATCTTCCTACACCTGCTGCCAATGACGCCGCGGATAATTCTGTTTTCTGATTTTTTTTTTTTTTCTGCTTTTTTCCTTCAGTTTTCGATTATCAATTATTTGTTGACCAGCTGATGCGCTGAGCTTGCAAGCTTGCAAGCTTGCAAGCTTGCATTTTTGATCGCACTTGGACGTTTTCTTACTTCGTTATCGTCTTTTTTTTTTTGACAGCCAAACCAAGCCAGTTCAGCCATATACTGTGTTAGCCACTTTACAAAATCATACCAACTATACCTACAACCTAATAATACTTGCCCATTTACGCGCTGACCCTCTCTGTCGCCTATTCAAATGACATGTTTAGACAGCCGCACTATATGCCGCCATATGCCACATTTCATGACAATAAACGATCCAATAAATTCTCAACGGATCTATCTTACTTGTTTACTTATTGATTCTTTTACCCTATTATTGACGTCAACTCAAGTTTCCTGATTTGGAACAAAACTATACGGATAGAGTTTTCTTTCATTTACTTGGTTTTCCCTTTCCATCCCTTATTCCTAAAGTCTTCATTTCTCTAGATACGGGGTTTTATTTTATTTTCTTGTCACTCTCTTATGTTCTTTCTATTGTTGTTCAGTTTTGATTTTTTTTTTTTTTTTTTTCCTTCTCTCGTCTTTGAATTTTCGTTCCACTTTTTTATCCAACGTTGATTCTCAATGGTCAAGCAGTTGCTCTTGAAATTGAATTCCATTCTTAATTTCTCCCCTTATATCTTCTTTTTTTTTTTCTTTTACTTTTTTTGAACTTTTGGTTCTTCTTCTGGACTCGGCTTTTTTTTTTCTTTTTCTTATATTTTGTCTCTTTATTTTCGTTGTTTTTCCGAGCATTGTCAGAGTGCGGCTGCAGCCACATACTGCAACTTCTGGCGGCAATGCATGCCGGCATCCATCAATACTCCAGCATATGACCTCAAAACCATAAATTTCATCGCTTAATTTTTTTTTTTTATCACTAAAACCTTTCTCTTCTTTTGAAGGGTAGCAGATGCCAACTCAACAAAATCAACAATATATTGTATCGCCGCTTACCGTTTACTACATATGGCATGCGAAATACGGTATACGGTATACGGCAAATTTCGGAAGGTGTTACGAATATAAAAGTAAAAGCAACAAATTATTGAGTGAACATAAGTAAATACAAACTGAAGACAAGCTTTTATTTAAGATAGTGTATCTGCTGTTATTTTTTTTTATTTTTTTTATTTTTTTTTTTTTTTTGGTTTTGGTTCATTTCAATTTTCGTCTCATAAGATGATACTAACAAACTAAACTAGTAAAACATGGTTAAATAACCGGGAGAACTATAAAAAAAAAAAAAAAGCTAAATATAGCGAAAAAAACAAAGAAAAATGAGAAAATATTAAAAAATCATAATAGACATTCGAGTTTTTTTAAAACAAAATGCAACATACGGCCCAAACTTCAAACTTGATAAGAAATAGAAAAAACCTAAAAAACTAAAAACTTGATTAAAATGACGAAAAACACCACTAACATTTTTTTTTTTTTTTTTTTTTGCTGGCCACTAGCTCCATATGCACAGTACTGTTTTAAGATTTTGCAAAACTTGACCTCAAATTTTATGTTGTAACATCAAAGAAAAAAAACATAACTAACCCCGAATGAAATAATATAGACGAATGAAAAATAAGAAAAAAAGAACAAGAAATAAACGAACATTAAACAACTTCATAACATGGACACGCACATACGCGCCCAAAAAACTATTTGATCGGTATTGAATTCAAATTACCGAAAATCTAACCCATAATTACAGGATGTTTCTATTGTTTTGGCTAGTCTTCAATTGATCCACCAAATGCAAAGTGATATCTGGAAATGCAGTGCCATTACTCTTCTGGCCTGTGGTAGCACTTCCGTTCACATTACCATTAACATTGCCACCGATTGACTGATTTTCTTGATTAACCGGAATATGATGTCTAAAATAATCCAAGTTTTCCTCGCTTTTAGAAACTCTTGACTCAAGAGTATTGATTTTGCTCTCCAAATTCTTAATATATTGGAGCACCAGATTGAAATCATCTTTACTAATCTGAACCGCTTGACTCAAGTTTTCTTTTGAAGCAGCACCATTCGGATTTGTATCTGCAGCAATTCTATTAACACTAACCCTATTATCTTCCACAACATTAGCACTATTTGCATCATTAAATATTTGTTCCACTGAAGCGGGAGTTGTTTGAGTGACTTTCCTTCCGCTCACAATAGAGACTCTTGGTACTGAAGAAAGTGAAGATGAAGTTGATGTGGCTAATGATGATGATGATGATCTAGGGGAGAAAACGCCGTTACTGTTGCTTCTACTGCTTCTAAGGCCACTGCTTGATAAAACATCAACAGAAGACGAAGAAGACAATGCCAGATTGCTGTTATTATTATTGTAACTTTTTGCTGAATTGGCATTATTACTACTATTACTGAGTGGATCCGTATTTTCAGAACTAGAGAATGACGGTTTTTTGAACGGCATAGAAGCAGGAGGAACTGTTGATGCGGAAAGTAATGGCCGTATTTGATTAGTGAATTGCGAGAAGGGTTGATATGGCGTGTTATTATTGGCATTAGCGTTAGCGCTAGCTTCATTGGTATTGCTGCCAGCGGAGCTATTGCTATCATCATATGATTGTCTTGGCTTTGTGGCAAATATTGAAGATGGGTGATTCAGTACTGAGGTTATACTGTTAACGGGTGCCATATTATTACTGTCATTGGCAGAAGATGCCTGGTTGCTGGCATTAATTTGGCTAAGGTCCGTACTACCAAAAACGTTGCTATTTCTATTAGCGCCAGCACTATTCACTATTGTGGTATTGCGAAGATTCTGTTGTTGGTTTTGATTTTGAATTTGAGGTTGATTCTGAATTTGATTTTGATTAATCTTCCATTGCAGATGAGGATCATAATTCTGTTTCCTTAACTGCTGCAGTTGTTGTTGCTTGTGGTGGTGGTGATGATGATGTTGCTGCTGCTGCTGCTGTTGCTGTTGCTGCTGCTGCTGCGCATTTATAGGAACAGACCCACTGTTAATGCCGTTATTAATAGCTGTATCTGCGTCTATCATGGTAGCATCACCGGATTCTGAAGCAGAAGGACTTGCTGCTGCTAACAATGAAGTCAGTTCTTTAATTTTCTCCCTAATAGCATCTGGTTTGCTATTATTGGCTGTAGAAAACGGTTCGATGAGCTGATTTGAACCATCATCGTTACTTTCATTTGCACCCGTGGGCTGATGATTTCTAAAACTCAAGTCGCAACCGGACTGCGAATTATTGTGTCTGACCAAAGCATCACTTCGGGCAAAAGTTCTACCACAAGTTTCACATTGAAACGGTTTTTCCCCGGTGTGCAACTTTGAATGCCTTTTTAAATCATGGGATCTTCTGAATCTTGACTTGCAAATATGACAAATATGAGGTTTGAGTTTTGAATGGATCAACAAATGTGATTTTAAGTTATGTCTTCTAGTGAAAGAGTGGTTGCACTCCTCACACACAAATTTTTTCTCACCAGAGCCGCCGGCCTCGCTCGAGCTATCGCCTTCGGGAGTACCAGCAGCGCTACTTAAAAGATCCTTTTCAGCAGTGCTAATGTCTGTCATTTGATCATCAGCAGGAGAGCCCGGAGACTGCAAATTATTGCTATTCAACAATATAGGGCGAGATCCAACAAGCATACTATTGCTTATATCCAGACGATTCAGCGGCAAGTTTATATTAGCGCCGACAGTCGTACTATTTGAGTTAACAGTATCGATATGACTGCTACTGTGCGATGTATTGTTGATGTTATTGTTGATGTTGCTATCTGTAGTGGCGATAGTAGAAGATGCGTTATTGCCGGTGCTGTTGTTGCTGTTGTCGTGGTTGTTGATATTGTTATTAATATTACTAATATTATTATTAGCGCTGTTGGTGTTGATGGCGTTTGTAGTAGAGTTGCTTTTTTTATTCGGCGTATCGTTCAAGATCACGTCGTGAATGTTTTGCCGGGCGCCTAAGGCACGTTGGGGATTATTGTTGTTATCTGATCGAGAAGAGTTGATAAGGTCTTGATTCACTGCTTCTATGTGGCTTATTGTTAGCTAGAGTACATGGAAGTGTTGGCCGTAGATGGAGAGCAACTCAGTGTGAAGAAGGGAAAAAAAAAAAAAAAAAAAAAAAAAAAAAAGAAGAAAAAAAAATTGTAGTATAGAAAAGCGCAAACAGAAACAGGCGAGGAAAGGCTAGTCGCTGTGAGGAAAATATACAAGAAAAAATGAATATACAGAGAGCAGTTGCAAAAGGGAACGATCACCAAGGACAGAATAGACGAGTACGAGGGACTTTAAGAGAAACAAAAGTGGAAGCTAGGTCGACGAGCGAAAGCCAGGGAAAGGGGTTTGCTGCAAAACAATGGGCGGGAGCCTTTGGGAGCCTTTGGAATTACAGTGGATATATATCCTATAGGAGAACTGATTTCGGCCGTTGCAAACACAAGAGAAAAAAGAAAAAAGAAAAAAAGAAAGAAAAAACCGTCGTATATAGAGGCGATCGGCGGCCTCTGGGTCCGCGTAGCAATATTCACATACTACAGTATATATATATATATCACCGCGCAGTAGTCACAGCGGCCGACGTTGCAGCCCGGCAGCCAGACAGCCAGACAGCCAGGCTCCTGCTGTCGAGCTCAAACAACAACAGCCCTGAGCTCCTAATATGAGGCTGCCGTTCACTGGCTGCACAGCCATAGCCAGCAGCCTGCAGTGGCGGTGTGGCGCTGGCGGGAGGCAGATGCTGTGCGGGGCCACTAACCGACAGGGAAGCGTTTAATTTGCGCTCAGGCTTTGGCGTTTGGCTTTTCACTTTGGCTTTGGATTTGCGCTACAGTTGCTTTGATTGCTTTTTTTTTACCCTCATCTTTATTTACAAAGAATATGGTCTGTTCTGATTTGCGTAGACAATGTTGTGAATGGTTTTTGCTGCTGCTGCTGCTGCTGCTGCAGCAGAATCCAAGGGCTTCTAACCGCAACGCTTGCTTTGCCATATATAAATCTACATTTGTAGATCAACAACAGTAAATAAATACTCTAGAGTTTTTTTGCTCCAACACAACGTTGCATTCTGGGCCGGGTATCGCCTTTTACGTAACACGGTACTGTGCCGACATGGTTAAGCCGCAAAAGAGACGGTTGGCGGACTGCTTCGCAGAGCACATAACCCTCTGTGTTAGGAGCCCGGGTGACAACAAAGCAAAATTCAAGGCGGCCATATGGCCAGCCAGCCAGCCAGCCAGAGCTGGCCAGCCGGCTGGGTACTGGGGAGATTCCGTTAGCCCTGGAAAATTTTCTCCAACGCTGCAAGTGAAATCATTACTTCACAAGCTGCCTGAGCTGCCCCGCGGGGGGCGTGCACGTGCATGGCAGCGATGGCCACTGCAATCAAAATTTAAGCGCTGGCAGTAAGTCCACTCGCGGTACTGTGCTGTGCAACTGCAAACAGTGGGCGCTAAAGTGTAGCCAGTCTGGGCTGATAGCAGGCAGCAAGCGATGAATGGATGGCTGTCTGAGCTCAGAACTCTGTTCACCCCAGTAAAGATAGACTGACAACTGCCAGGAAAACCAACTGAGTGCCACCCAGTGCCATCCAGTGCCATCCAGCAAAAGAGATCTCGTCGGCCAGGAATTCTGTCTTGTCTTGTCTTGTCTTCTTGTCTTGTCCTACCCTATATATCATATATATCCTGTCCCCGTCCTTGTCCTGTCTGGATAGATATATTCTGTGTACTTGTACCTCTTGCGCTTGTCCTAATTTCTACCAGATTTCCTCCGGCTGCACTACGACCACTGTTTTCTCTACTCAGTTCTCTTCCACTTCTCCTCTCCTCTCAGAAACCGTGCTCGCCGTCTCGTTTCTTTTGCGTGTCTCTGGCGATTGTTGTTTTTTCTTTGCTCCAGACCTTATCCTATTCTTTCTGCTCTCCATACAGTAGCACGACCCCCGATTTCAGGAACTCGCCTGCCATTTTCAATAATTTCACTCCAGTCCCACAAAACACATACCCATTAGCAAAAAAAAAAAAAAAAAAAAAAACATCGCGTTAAAATTGGATACCAAAAGACAAAATATCACATCAAACAAGATAAATTATTACCAAAGCTTCCCTTCCTCCCACTCTCTCTCCACCTCCCACAATCAACTCAACTCAACTCAACTCAACTCAACTCAACTCAGCCCTTCTCCCTTCTAATCCCCTTTGTGGACCAGCAGCAATGTCCTTGGTTCAGCATATCAACAGAAAGAGACCCAGAACTTTTAGAAACTCCAACAACGTCAAAGCCGCAGCCGCAGCAGCAGCAACAACAACAACAACAGTACAGGACAATTCAACCACCTCAAGCCCTAGAAACTCCTCTACCCCCATAATCAAAACATCAGCAATAGCTTCTAGTACAAACCCTTTTATCAAGAACGGTTTTAATTCCAGTGACCCAATATGCCTAGATTCTGACAATGATGAGGATAATGCCAATGGAGATGACAATTTTTACTTTGCTGCCACTAATGAACATTCCAATTTAAATCCTGACCATCTCCAATTGTCTTTTAACGATGATATTGATCTACTGAATGATACCGGCACAAACTCCAACTTTGTTGACAATCATAAAATAACGTTCCCCACTTCAGAGCACATAGACCATGATGGCAACATCAAAAATAACAATAACAATAATAATAATAATAACAATGATAGTAATTACAGAACTGGAAATGATTATGACAGTGATGACAGTATCATTATTGTTGAAGAGAGAAAAGTCCCTCAGAATTTCATGCAGCAAAATTATGATTCTGCCATTGTCAACTCTCCTGCTCTTGAGTACGATGATGATAATGAAGACAATCTAAACCCTTTTTCAAATGAAAACGCGTTAAATGAGTTTGGCGAATTATCAAGCAGAAATGAATCTCTTAATCTCAACGAGGATAGCTATTTCAAGCCCGCTGGCTCATATCATTCTGACTCAAGCTTCAACTCAGGCTTGCACTCTTTGGATAACAATAGTAATTTGAAGTTGAATAACTATGGAAATGAAAATATCTATTATGACAATTTGTACAATAGCAGGTCCGATCTTGGCCTTACAGAAAACAACAATAACACTGTGAATTTTGCTCAAACTTTCAATAATAATGATGGCGCTGCGATATATTTGCAAAACGATGCTACTGGTACTACAGACAGTCCAGCCATTAAGAAGCATAAAGCAAGTACCGGACTTGGATCACAAACCTATTTACCCCAAGTTTTGTATGCCAAGGAAAATTATCAGCCCATTAAAGAATTTCACCCCAAGTTGAATGACTTGGACGTTCCTGTAATTCCTGCTGCGTTGGTCAAAAAAGAACATCATGATGAAGATAATGGTCACTATAAAGTCGAAATCGGAAAGTCATATTCTAATGGCAGATTTACCATCAAAAAACTTTTGGGTCAAGGCACTTTTGGTAAAGTGGTAGCAACTTATGATAATACCGCTAAGCGCCATGTGGCCATTAAAATCATTAAAGCAATCCCAAAATACAGAGACGCAGCTAAAATTGAGTTGAGAGTGCTATCCACATTGAAGCAATTTGACAAAAGCAACAGCAATCATTGTATTCACCTTAATGAGGTCTTTGATTGCAAAAATCATATTTCGTTGGTAACAGATCTTTTGTCATTATCTGTGTTTGACTTTTTTGATCAGAATGGATTCAAAAGTTTTCCTGGATCTCATATCCAGTCATTTGCCAAACAGCTTTTGAAAAGCGTGGTGTTTTTGCACGATTTGAATATCATTCACACTGACTTAAAGCCTGAAAACATTCTTCTTTACAGTACCGACCACAGTAAAAAATTTTACTTTGAAGCAAATAAGTTTAAGAATAACACTAATAGTAACAGCAGCGGCAACAACAACAACAACAACGGCGGCGGCGGTGGCAGCGAAAAGGGCAATGGCGTCAGCAACAGCAGCAAAAAAAGCGGTAACAACAGCAACGGCTCAAGCAGCTGCAGCAGCAACGGCTCAAGCAGCTGCAGCAGCACCGACTACAGTGATCCGAAAAAAAGCAGCAACTACCGCAAAATCTTGCATGATACCAAAATCAACTTGATCGATTTTGGGTCTGCGGTTTTCAATAATGAATACCATCCCGAGTTAGTGTCCACAAGACATTACAGGGCTCCGGAAATTGCATTTGGCATTGGTTGGGCATATGAATGCGATATGTGGTCGGTAGGATGCATATTAGTCGAGATATTGATTGGTGAAGCCTTATTCAACACGCATGATAATCGTGAGCATTTACTAATGATGGAGAAAGTCACGAATGAAAGACTTGATTTGAATCTCATCAAGAATTGCTGCGTGCAAAATCAAAAACAACTACACAACATGAGAGAACTGCGCAAACCGTATGCTGCTTACGGGAATCATTACGTTTTGCCATTCAAACGTAGACACTATAGTGATAGTAGCAGTGGTGATGAGGTGGTTATCAATAACGGTTATGGGTCATACCCTTGCAGGTTCAGTCAAACTAGTGTTAATCAAGATGTTTATGAATTTTTGCGCCAGAGAGATGAGTCGTATTTAAAGTTGAAGGATGATTACAAGTTTGATAGTGCGTTTGTTGGGTTAACGGATCTGCAAAGCAAATTTCTTATAAATAATGTGTTGGCTCCTAATGGTGCTAGCGGTTATGGGTCTGCCAACGGAAATGATAGCGATGGTGGTAACGTCAGCCCTGACAGTCAAAATCAAACCCATGGTGGGGTTCTTTCAACAAAGCTCAAACGCTCTCGTGGAAGACCATCAAAGAAGCTCAATGATATGGTGAACAGGTACGGTAACACCGGTAAAGCACCGGGTCTTGGATACGTTCCTACTGGGTTAAAAAAAATTAAGCAAAAGTTCCCTAAAGATATTAGCTCTAAGACCAAAAAAGTGGTTAACGAGTTAGCACCAGTGGAAGAGATCATCAGCAACAAGATTGGAATCAATATTGATATGACTTTGTCATTGGATGAGGCTTACTTCAAGTATTGCTTGGAATTTAGCGACGAACTGACAAACAAGAAATTGTTCTTGTCGCTTGGATCCAATAATGGCACTCCTATTTCAGCCAATGGCAACGTTGGTAACAGCGATGCAAACTTTGCCAATGGTGACAGATTCTTCAAGAATTTGAATTCTGTTGCTGGTGGATGCATGAGTTCAGAATGGTTCAGCAAAGTGCAAATTGCTAATGACAAGCCAAGCTTCTTTATGGATTTGATTGAGAAAATCGAGGACAACAATAAATCTACCATTCCAAATATTGGTCATAAGCTTTACAATTTGGTTCTTGAAGCAATCAATAGACGCAATGGGTCATACAACAATGCCAATAGTGCTAGCAAATTGAAGAAATTGTATGCCAAGTATCCTGCCTCACTTATTGGAGACTCCGATATTTATTTGAATGGCAGTATGGCATATGTTGAGAAATTTCAGGGGCCGGTTGATAAAGATACTTTTAGATTTTGGTATAACTTTATTGATTTGTTGAAGAAGTTGCTTGTTTTCAATCCATATAAACGGTTAACTGCATATGAAGCATTGAATCATGAATGGTTCAATTGTGGAATTTTTGACGATGGAACGATTCAACTTGGTTAAGCTGATAACGAAGATTTCATCTCAAATTTTTATTTTTTTTTTTTATTATTTCTTTTCTTTACCTTTTTTTTTTCTTTTGTTTATTCCATTATTCTTCACTGTATTTTATGATTACTGTTTGGGTTTTATTTTTATTTTTTATTTTTTTTTTAATTTTGGGTTAAAATATTTTAGGAGGCTGATTCTTGGTGAGGTAACTTTTATTCTCTTTTGTGTTTTACTCGGCTCTTTTTTTTTTTTTTTTTTTTTTCCTAACTCATTTTTTTCTTTTGCTAATATTTTTTTGTTGTTTTGGCTTAATATTTCTACGGAGGGGGATTTAATTTTATGGTTTATAATAATTAACTTTTATTTTTTTATCTTGCTATTGATACTGGTCTGTTGGAATACTATCATAGAAAATACAGATTCGTTGATGGTTGAAAAGGAGACCTATCTTGACACATAATTACTGTCAATCTTGTTATCCTATACTTTACCATGTATGGAAATATCGCGTCTCTTTCTGTCTATTATGGATAACCACACCTCAAGTCTGGTAATTCTCAACTATAAACACAGATGGCAAATTGAGTAGCGATTTCGCCCCATCATCTTGTTTGCGTCAAAATAGAACATCCCTTTAAGAAAAAATATTACAATATTTGTTCGCCTGTTTGTTTTCTTTCACTCTTATAATTTTTGACTACGGCCAGAAGTTTCTACTTTATATAAAATTGTACATTAGTTGTTGGCAAGTTATTTAACTCGCCGGGGATTGTTGCTAGGGACTGCTTTTCAAGTGTCAAGTTTTCTGTTTTTGTTTACCTATTTTTTTGTTAGGCTTTTATTTTCTCTTTGAGACGTTCTTATTATTTACCTCTGTTTTTAAATTTTCTGATTCTGTTTACAATCTTACGAGCTATATGTCAAATCTTTAACTTCAATCTAATTCCTTTGAGCCACTGCAACCCTCTTTTTTGAGAGAAACAAAGTCGATCTTTAGAAGTATAATCTTATATATATTTCAATTAAGCAAGCTGCACTGCATGCTATTGATCTAATATATAAGTTTGAATTTACACCACCAATGTATCACATGTACCAAATGTATCGAATGCTATAATATGCTAATATGTTACAGTTTTGAGTTCAAAACAGGACGTAAATCGTTCGATCTACGCAGCAGAAGTGACCAACCTTATTCGCATCTATTTGTTTTCGTTTTACTTTCAGCATCGTTTTTGATAATTTCACAGATGCGCGCTTATTTTGTGGCTCGCTTTCTCACAATTTCATTTCACCTCATAATAGATACGAGAGGCACCAAGTTAGCTGTTGAAATTTGTTCGAGCATGCATATGGATCAATACGGATCTGATTCTAGAGAATATCAGTGGACTGACTTGACTGATTGGATTAAAATCCACCATCACCAGAGATATATAGGCCCCTTTTTTTTCATTTTTTTTGCGATATACTCACTTTAATTTGATACAAGGCCTGTTCTGCATACACATAAGTTTGAATAATGGTTACATTTCTTGTAAAAAGAGGGCGCCTAACAAAAAAGTATTCAAATAAGCTGCAAATTTCGTGGGAAAACATGGCTGCATTCGCAACACAAAGTTCTTACAGACTATAAGATATAGCCGACATAGACAACAAAGATGAGGTCAATTTGAAGTAATATAGCGCCAACCATATCGAGATCTGGACGTCAGTAAAACTATGCTTGATAAAGAAGAAAAAAACAAAAAAAAGGAATCAAGGTTTGTTGTACTTCTTGTAACGCGCCTTTACCAAATAACCAGTATATTGCTGCAAAGTGGAATTATTAGTTTTCAAGGATCTTTCTCAATTCTTTTCTTTTTTTTTGTTTTTTTGTTTTTTTGTTTGTTTCCCCAGCTCTCCTTCATTCTTAATAATATTAATGGATTAATCCTTCGCGCTGCCACCATAAAATTGCACTGCTTAAATACGCGCGCTATTTTGAACTGTTGAAAATAATATAAATATATATTAAAAAAAAAGGCACGCAAATACATTAGCTCGCAGCATCGTACATTACAGAATATGTAATGCAGAAATTATGCAGATTATGCGCATAATGTTTTTGTCCTGCATGGAAACTGGAGTGCTACTGTGCTATAAATATGTATCCTGATGGTATTTCAATTCTGGGCCATGCAGTAGTCAGTGACCGCATGTATTGGCATGCGGTTGGGCGTCTGGCCAGCTCCGGAAGCAGCGCTGCTGAGCTGCAATTGTAGTATATTACTGGTGTATTTTTATGCATTTTGGCGGTGTTCAATGTTCCATGAAAGGTTCCAATGTTGTTGTGTCTGTTTAAAGCTATGTTGTTTGCGTTTTGTGGACAATTTTCTGTTTGTGAGTTTAAATTTTTCGAATGCGGTTGCTCAGGATCCTGCTCGATCCACAGCCAGGTACAGTTTATACTAAAAGAGTCAATTACTATTTCTGTTTTAATCTACCATTGTGTTCTTTCCTGTTTAGCTTCTTTTTTTTTTTTTTTTTTTTTAATTTTTGATTTTCGATATTGGTTTAAGTCTCTGTTTTTCCGGTGTAGTTGTAGATATATCCCAAAAGAAAACTTATTTTGAGGGTATTCGTAATTTCCTATTGGCTTTTTGCGCTCTGTTCTCAGTAGTGCTAGGTTTATTTTTTATTTACAAACCATCGGGGATCTTCAGTCTTATTCTTTGTCTTTTTATGGGTCTGCGTCTAACAGTCGCTTAAGCCGTTCTCTCAGTGCCTCTCCTTCTTTTCCCTTTTCTTTATTCCTATTTCTGTTTACTTTTGTTTATCCTGTATCCTTTGAGAATCTTTCTTATTCAATTTGGCGCCCTTTCTACAACTGACCAATTTGTCTCAAATTCTTTCAATCTAATCGCCAATTCTTACAATTCCTATCAAAGCTTACGGAAGTTGCGCGTTTGAACCTATTTTGCTGATCTACTACCGGCGCCGCTTTCATTTTCTGATCTCAAGCAGCACTTTTTTTTTGTCTCTGAGTTCGGCATAAGTTTCATTTTTCTAATATTTTTTTGTTTCATATTCAGACACAAACAAAAGACAGAACAAGAAACAGGAAATACGTCAACAGTGCTTATTGGAGAATAGTATTTAGCCAAAGTTCTCCTTACATAGATTACCTGCATACTCTTTTGGTTAATATCTCAGTTTTAAGTTTTGATTATTATCTACTTTTTTTTAAAGTTTCATAACGATCTTTTGAAGAGAACTTTTTTTTTACAATTATCATTTAGGGCAGTGTGAAATTTTGGACAAACGTTCGTCCTCATCTCTTTTTAAATATTAATCTTGTTGCCAGGAAACAGTTTCAAGGCTTAGATATTTAAATCAAAAAAAATGTCCAGTATAACTGCAAATACCACCCCATCGCTACATAGCATAAAGCCATGCTCAACTAAGGACAGCGATATCAGCCAGAAGCCAGAAAGCCAGACATCTCCACGCCTCATTTCAAGACCTCTGTTCAATAGAGCGTATACCACAGAAAGCACGAATTTAGGAGATGCTCCCAAGTTTTCTAATAACGGTCATACCATTGATGTTGTCGACGAAATAGACCCAATTCAAAGAGTCAGTACTGCCACGTTTCTTAGCGCCAATGGTGGCAGCGGTAGTGCTTCTTCAAACTCCAAAATCACCAAATCTTTCAAGAATCTTTTTGTAAAACCTTCCAAGAAGAATAACTTGGACGAAGAATTAAACTCGTTGACGTTAACTGACGACAGCTTGAATAGTAACTTGAACATGGGTGCTTCTGTTCACAACTCCACCTCAACGGCAACAAATTCGCCAGAATCATCATTCCGCTCATCATACAATAACGGATCGGCTTTGTCTACAGCCACTTCTATCGAAACTTGTGATGATACCGTTACCAAACTTACAAAAGAAAGCAAAGTCACAAACAATAATGATAAAAGAAATAGCCAAAGAAGCACAGGATTTTGTATTGAAAGGGAAGATATTGATGAACTACTAAGCTCGGCAGAAGATCATGATGTTTTCGATGATTTTGACAATGAATTAGCATACAACAAATTTTTACAAAAATGCGCACAAAAAAGTTCTCAATCTGCAAACGGTAAACTTAAATCCAAAAAATCAGTGTTTAATTTTAGAAGGCAAAATACTATTGAGTCGGAGGCTGCCGAGGATGAGGAAAACAGTGTCACTAACAATAGCAACATTGAACCACCGCAGCCACAAGCAAAAGGCTTAAAGACGATCATGAATGTGAAGAGAAAGCAGGAAGAGAAATCAAGATTGAAAAAGATTAGATCCGTTCCAACATTAAGAATACCCACTAATAACCCACCATTTACTGTGAATAAGAACGATATCAAATTACCAATATCTCCTCCTGCATATCAAACTTCATTCAGACGTGGTAGTGGAGTCAATAACACTGCTAGTCCTCCAGCTCCAGGGCGTTCCTCCTTTAGTCGCCCACCATCTGCATCGATGCTTGCTAATAATGATGCTGCCTTATTTCTTACACACAGACCGGATCCTCGTACTTCAATAGCCTCACATCAGTCATACCATACTACAGTGTCTAGAAATTCTGTCAGCTCTCAGTTATCTCAGGGATCTCAAATAAGCAGCGTTAGTCAATTATCACAATACCAGAGGCCAAGTTCGCTCTACAAGAAAAATGACACCCAATAGAATTTGACCTTTCTTAGCTCTTGGTATGACTATTTCTCTTTGTTATGATGTTATGTTTCTGTTGTTATTTTTAATTGCTCTATATCGTTTAATTTTCTTATTATATCTCCTTTTTTGTTCTGCGTTTGTTTTGCTTATGATTTTTATTTCATCAACGGTGAAAGGTTGTTTCATAGTGGTTATGGTTTATTTTTTATTTTCACACCCAACTATATTATTACAAAGTTAAGTCTAATACTTGCAACCCTTTTTCTTTTCAATGCCATCGTTCTATAGGTGTGACGGTTTTATCTTTTACTTTCACTTTTCAGCCTCATTATTATCACGCTATCTATACCATAGTGATTCTCAAGTGTTTTTCGGCTATTAAACTCTTTATTTCTCTTCATTAGTTTTCTATCTGCTTTGTTTTGTTTCTAATACCTACAATTTGATTTCTTTGTTTCTGACAAACATACTTACCAAAATCCAGACCTTATTGGTGAATACCTACAGCAAATCTTGTTTTCTTTTATTTCTTGGTTGTCTGTCTCTGCGGAAGATATGGTGGTCATATTATATATATCCATGTTTTTTTTTTCCTTCACCTACAGTTTTATTGTTATTCACTTGATATACTACTATATTGCTACCTTTTATTTTAGACTATACGTTATTCAAAGTACTATAACGATAACAGTTGGCTCAATCTGAAAAAGAAATAACCTTGAGTTTCATAATTTTATTTATTTTCGATTGATTGCTGTGTAATACGTAGTCTTTATCAACGTGACGCGCAAATTTTAGACAGAGCTATTATTATCTTTTGAATAAGGTCTGCAAGCCCAAGAATAGGTTTAGGCTTAATAATAGGACATATCAGACTTTCTACTACTCTATATTTTTAGCAAATAAATCGTGGCATCTTCACGTAGAAAAACTCGTTTTTTGCAATCCTGTTGTGTCAGAAAACCCAGTATGTATATTAATATTTTCAACTGAACAATAAGCATCTTTCGATGGGCAAATACCTGTGACCAATATCACATTCAAGTATCATTCTAGCTAGAAAGACCAAACTTCCAGCAAGCTTATCTGACGGCCATAGCGAGGAATTACAGAACCAAAACTGTGAAAAGATCAGCATTTTGGGTTCAGGAGAAAGAAAACCAGTATTCTGGATTGTTGCGTCGCTATCCATGCTATATCATTATATGGTACATAGTACATGGCATGGCACATCAACGAGAAATGAAATTTACAGCGCAGATCATACAATAAAAATAAGTCCGTTCATGTACACCACGCTTACATACAAAAAAAAAAAAAAAAAAGAGGTAGGCATATTTTTTCAGCCATGATTTTGCAACTTGATAAAGTCATGAAAACATTATTTTTCAGTTGTCCTTTTATTTCCTTGCCTGGTAAACAACCACTATTTGTTTATGCATCCTTAACATGGATCAAAATTGGGCTGATTTTTTAAGTTCCTTAGGTGCAATCTTTAATTCATAGAAATATATTTCAGTACGCCTTTACTCGGTGAGTAAAAAATACTGCAATCGAGTATATGAATGTAGCATCGCATGCCATCAAATGCAAATGAAACGGTGTTGGCGTTGACAAGCCTTTATCATTGATTTGTTTGTCTCTGTAAATTCACTAATGCGTAAGTTTGTAAGACAACCGCATCGATGCAGAAGAGATGCGGCTACAATAACGGCAAGCTTATATTGGACTAGCTCTATATTGCTATGAAGCAGTCTGTCTTTTGCTGTCAATAATGGAACTGCAAAAATGTAAACCACGAAAAGCGGTATGAAATATATAAATATGTAGATCTTTTCGGTCATTCATATTTTTAATGCACTTATAAAAAGAATTGAAACTTGTTGCAAAAACAGTATGGCGTGCAGATTTTGCGAGTAGCCGCAAAGTAGATCTTAGTGAATGATTGTAGCCATCCTGGGCCATTCACTGTCATTTTTGCAAAATTCAGCTGCATTCAACGATTTAAAAAGGCACTTATGATGATTTTCTGTATTCTCTTCATAAACAGCGATTTAATATTAAATAAATTCACATAAAAAAACACTATATATATAGAGTATCAGCTACTATGGACGCAGTGTTTCAGTGGCAGCACGTTCTCTTTCAAGTTTTATCTTCTTGCACTTTTCTTTCCATTCTGCAACTTTCGGGTCAGCATCATAATCTTTCCCGTACAAGAATGGCTCGTTAATTGTATCTCTAAATCTTTTCAATTTTACTGAGCCAAACCCTTCTATAAGCTCCAATTTTTCACCATTATCCCGAATAAGCTCTTTAAAATTCTTAAATTCACCACTGCTTGCAATCTTACTTACATCGGTTTTATTTATTGATCTAATGGATGTCAAAGTTTCAAGCAAACGAGAGTAATAATCCGCTTTGTGTATACCTTTGATGATATCAAATTTATCATTATTTCCCCGCGTTTTAAGTAACGCAGTCGAATCGATATTTTTTAGCAAATAGATATAGTCCCCTGCTTCCTCAAAAGACCACGATGCCAATAATGTAAAGCCATTAAAAACACATAGTTTTGTAAGTTCTTGCAATGAATCCCAAAAGTTGGTCTCCGAGTCAAGAAGAAGTAAAAGAATCTTTAGATGAGAATCTGAGCTTCTTGCCCTACTGTAGCCATCTTCTTCTATTGAGCTTATGCCAAATTTCTTTAGCCTTCCGTAGATGTAATCGGGACGAAGTTTGTGGTATTTAAGCGATAAAAAGAGAACTGATATATGAGAGTTGATTAAGTAGTCTGTTTTGACTATAGAGGTATACTCGTATGGAATATTACGAAGTGACTTGATTAAAGGATTACCTTTTTGCGACGGATGAATAGCTATCTTTGACACTGCAGGCTTGCTTTTTGACTGACTTCTTTGATACTGCTGCTGGTATAAAGAAGTTTTAGTGAATGAAGTCGGTTGCTCTCGATTAGCCGTGATAGTATTATTGTTTGTGTTATTCTTTTCGAAATCGTTACGGTAAGCTATTGAGGCCGCGACGTCATCTCTTTGCCTTTTTAAGCTGCCCTGTAGTTCGTTATATCGGTTCTTGGCGCTGATAAAGCTTGTTGCACCTTTTGAGGCAGGATCTGGAGTACTCTCGTTGTTGTTTCTCAGGTTATTGATGGCTTTAAGTGCTGTATTTGTCTGAGAAGTCTGTGATGATGCTGAGGGTTTTGGCTGAGCGTCTTCCACTTGGATTTTGTTTGCCAGATTACGAAGTTTCTGCACCCCTGCAAGAATACTGGCAAATGAAGTGGTGTTTGAGCTTTCCTGGTTATTATCCATTCTTTTGAGAGAAACTTATATTGCAAAAAGCGCTGCTAGTACTGGTTACTTTGCAGGATGTCATTACGTCTTCGTCTCATCAGAAGCAATTTCCTGATTTGATGTTGAAATTGGCAACCGATGAGCCTTAAAAAGAACCTTCAATTTGGTGTAATATATACTCATGTGACTTGTAGTCATGTGCAGTACGCGTCTGGCAGTGAAAATAGAAATATTTTTTTAAACGAGTAAAAACACGCGTTGTGCACTGGTGCCATTGCCAAAAGTATTTATATTTCTGCTCCTGGCGCTTACATGTTTTCTAGCTGGCTTACTGGTCCTCCTTTTTCTTTTTGAATTTTCTTTATTCTTTCAGATATATTTTTACAATTTTTGTTAGTTATTCTTGTGAGGGGCTGTTTTCTTAGTTTTAAATAACTAAAGCTTGTCACTCTTCTGTTCAATAGAATCTTGCCTCAGTTTACATCGAATCAAATATGGCAGCAATAACGCCAGTGAGAGGAGGAAGCACCAAGAAGGCTTCCACGGCTAGCAGTCAAAAGAAGAAGCAAGCCACCATTTTCAGTTTTTTCTCCAAAGCCTCTGCTAAAACTGAACCAGTAAAGCCTGTGTCTCCACCCAATTCATCTTTTAAAGAGTCCTCAAAATCTGAATATAATCAGGATACGCCAAACACCACTATTGATCCGGAAAATGAAACTCCTACGCGCCAGTCTTTCAGAAAGTCAAAATCAGAGACTATATTCAACACGCCTTTACAAAAAACTGAATCAAACTATTCCTTTGACTCAAAAAGCAGCAAACACGATGGCGCTAGCAGTCAGCCACAGTTGTCCACACCTGCCAATTCTAGCCAAGAAAATTCGGAAGATGAAAACGCGTCGTCAAGTCCGTTATCCAGATCTGGCCGTCGTAAAGTCAATTATTCTGAACTTAGCGATGACGAGGAAGATGAACTTCCAGTGAAGTCAAAGAGAAGAAAGCAATCAAAGGTTGTTGAATCAGATCTGGAAGATGATTTCGTTCCAGATGAATTTAGTGATGATGACGAAGATCTTGCTGAAGATCTTCCTGATCCAAAAGATATTGATGAGGATGACGAAGTTGTTGTTCATGATGAATTGGACAGACTTTTAGATGAGCACGAAAAGTCAACATCTCCAGACGTTGCTGGTGCTGCTGATAATTCTGAAAATGCAGATCAAGGCTTCATACTGGATGATGATGAACCGGTCAAACAAAAAGCTTTCAAGCCAAACAAGACCAAAAACTCAAAGTCCAGTTTGGTTGACAAATATAATGCTAATTCAACATACGTTGCTACTCAACCAAAAGCACAAAAGGCAAAGAAAAGCAAATCTCCAGAGAAAGATTCTCCGGCAAAGAGTTTTAAAAAACAAAATGAAGAAAGGTACCAATGGTTGGTCACTATAAGAGATGCTGAAAGACGTCTTGAAACTGATCCCAACTATGATCCACGAACGCTATATATCCCATCTTCGGCTTGGGCTAAATTCACAGCTTTTGAGAAGCAATATTGGGAAATCAAGTCTAAAATGTGGAATAGCATTGTGTTTTTCAAAAAGGGGAAATTCTACGAGTTATACGAGAAGGATGCAATGCTTGGTCATTCTTTATTCGATTTGAAATTAGCCAACACTGGAAGAGCTAATATGCAACTTGCTGGTATTCCGGAAATGTCTTTCGATTATTGGGCTTCTGAATTCATTAAAAAGGGCTTCAAAGTGGCAAAAGTTGATCAAAAAGAAACTTTGTTGGCTAAGGAGATGAAAGATCGTGATGCTGGTAAAAAAGAAGCTAAAGTCATTCAAAGAGAGCTCTCATGTGTTTTAACTGGGGGTACCTTAACGCAGGATGGCATGTTGAGCGATGATATGGCTACCTATTGTTTGGCTGTCAAGCAAAATAGTAACCGTGATGGATCAAACATTTTTGGTGTGTCATTTATTGATACCGCCACTGGTGCCATCAGATTATTGGAATTCAATGATGATGCAGAATGCACTAATTTGGAAACTTTGGTGAATCAAATTAAGCCCAAGGAAATAATAGTCGAGAAAAACAATTTGAGCACTTTAGCCACCAAAATTATCAAATTCAATTCCGCTGAAAATTTCTTGTGGAACACTCTAAAACCTGAAACTGAATTTTGGGATTGTGAAACTACAGTAGAAGAATTTAGCAAAGCCAAATATTTTGAAGCTGAAGATCTCGACGATCGAAGTCACTGGCCACCAGTGTTGCTGGATTATGCTGAAAATAAATGTATTGGGTTCTCATCATTTGGTGGGTTGCTTTGGTATTTACGCTCTTTAAAACTTGATCATGATTTGGTATCTATTGGTAATATTGAACAATATGATATTTACAAGTCTATTTCAACATTGATTCTTGATGGTCAAACCCTTCAAAATTTGGAAATTTTTAACAACGCCTTTGATGGCACTGATAAGGGAACATTATTCAAGCTTATTAATAGAGCGGTAACGCCATTTGGTAAAAGAATGTTGAAAACTTGGGTTTGTCATCCATTACTCGACATATCAGCAATCAATCAAAGATTGGACTCTGTTGACGGTTTGCTTAATGATGGTAACTTGATGGAATTATTGAGCTCTTCGTTAAGATCATTACCAGATCTTGAAAGGATGTTGTCAAGAATACATTCGGGCAACTTGAGAATCAAAGATTTTGCCAGAGTCATTGACAGTTTTGATAACATTAAAAAATTGGTGGCTCAAATGAATGACGAATATGGATCCGTGGATAAGTTGCCTGGCGCACTTGCCAAATATTTCCAAACCATTCCAAATTCTTTAGGAGAAACCGTTGATGCTTGGGAAAATGCATTTGATCATACTAAGGCTATAGATGAAGATTTGCTAATCCCTGAACCTGGTGTTGAGGAAGATTTTGATGCGTCTCTCAATAAGCAAAACGAATTGGAAAAACAGCTCAATACTTTGCTTAGAGACTACAAGCGTCATTACAAATCTCAAGAAATTTGTTATAGAGATTCAGGTAAAGAAATTTACTTGATTGAAGTGCCAATGAAGATAGTCAAAAAAATACCAAAAGACTGGGTCATTATGGGTTCCACGTCCAAAGTGAAAAGATACTGGTCTCCAGAAGTGAAAGAAATTGTTCAAGAATTAATGGAAACCAGAGAATTGCATAAAGTTATTGTTGAAAACTTGAAATCCAAGTTTTACAGCAGATTCGATGCTAATTATTCCATGTGGTTGAATACAGTGAAAGCCATTGCCAACATTGATTGTATAATCAGTTTAGCTTTGACTTCCGAATCATTTGATCAACCATCATGCAGACCAGACTTCATTGAATCTAATATGGGACAAGTTGATTTTGAAGAATTAAGACATCCATGCTTCATTGGCGGCGGGGTTAGCGGTACTAAAGAATTCATTCCAAATGATGTTAATCTTGGCGGTGACAATGCTAATTTGGGATTATTAACTGGTGCTAATGCTGCTGGTAAATCAACTGTATTAAGAATGACCTGTGTAGCAGTTATTCTTGCACAACTTGGATGTCACGTTCCAGCAATTTCCGCAAAGCTCACCCCAATTGATAGAATAATGACCAGATTAGGAGCTAATGATAATATCATGCAAGGTAAATCCACCTTCTTGGTAGAACTATCCGAAACTAAACGTATTTTGGAATCAGCTACTCCAAAGTCGTTACTCGTGTTGGATGAATTAGGTAGAGGTGGCTCATCATCTGATGGTTTTGCCATTGCCGAAGCCGTGCTTCATCATATTGCTACTCATATCCAGTCCATTGGATTTTTTGCTACTCATTATGCAAGTTTAGGGTTGCCTTTCCAAAACCATCCAGCCGTCAAGCCTAAAAGAATGGCAATTTTGGTAGATGAAAATTCGAGAAATGTTACATTTTTATACAAATTGGAAGATGGGGCGGCTGCTGGATCATTTGGTATGAATGTTGCTTCGATGTGTGGTATTAACGCTTCAATTATTGATCAAGCGGAAATTGCAGCTAATGAACTAGAACATACTTCAAGAATAAAGAAATCTAATGAGTTGGCTCATTTGTCCGCAAGTGGAATTCCATTAGGTTTGCAAAGTGATATTGCTTGGTTGATTAGAGGCGGTTTGAATAATTCTAAATCTGGTACAGGGGAAGGTTGCAGAATTTATGATGATGAAGTGAAATCTAATGTTTTGACAAACATTTTTTCAATGATAGAAGGTCTTTGAGCTGATTAAGTTGACATTTTGCAAGTGCTGTTTTTTTTTTTCTTTTGTTGGAATTAATCGGTTTATGTATAGGGTTGTTTTTTCTACTTTGCTTTTTTTTATGTATTTTCTATATAGTTCTCTGTTTACTTGTTTTGTTAATATTACGACTATCGGTCTTTATAATCTCTTCATCCTTGTAGTTGCTACAAATGACACTCAAAGATTGTGGCATGAACTGATTTGAAACTAGGTCGTCTTATCTTACGAATTTGTTCAACTAAACATGAAAATCAGCAATGTATCACTATATAAATTGATATAATTGAAAAAATCTACTTGTGATGTGAGTTAGCCTTGAATTAAAGAGACACTTGAAAAATGAAAAATTATTAAAAAATAAAAACAGTAACAAATTACTGAAAACAAATCAAACCAGAAACGTCTAAACTATGCGATTATTTCTTGGTAAGGGTCTTTTCCACAGAATTGACCAATTCACGATATTCTCTCTGCTTAGAAGCCATGTCCAAGAATATCTTGTACTTAACATTCAATAGCTGTCTATCTGGATCATTTTCTGGCGATGGCATGACAACTCTACCTGGGCCTGACATTTTTTCCATAATGTGCCACAATTTATCACCTGGTTTTTCTGAGGTCTTTTTGTTGACGGAGGATCTTCTAGAGTGGCTTTCTTTTTTCAATTTCAATTTATCATGGAAGACTTTTTCGAAGTTCTTGTTTTGGGCACCAAAAGAAATAGTAGCACCACCTTCATCTTCACTATCAGAGTCATCTGGTTTTGCATCTTTTGGTGCAGTCTCAAATTCAAATTCATTCTTCTCATCCATTGGAGTCATGGTTGGGAAAGGATATTCGTCACCAGCACCAGGATTCATTGGAGCCATGGATGCAATGTTACTAGCACTAGCAGTAGCAGCTGGAGCAGTGTATGGAGAAGGTACATCAAGAGCTGCTGGCTGCTTTATAAAAGAGTGGCCAGATCTGATATTAATGGAATTGGTTCTCTTCAAACTCTTTGGAACACTTTCAGCAGCAACAGCACCCAAAAGAGCTGAACCAAACACCACAGCAGCGTCAATGTAACGAGGAATGATAATTGGTTTGCCAACACAATCTGCCAAAAGACGCATTAATAAACCGTTTCTGCATTGGCCACCTGACATAAAAACAGAAGAGATTCTGTGTCCTGATTTCTCCATAGCTTCAACAATTTGTCTTGTTTGTTGAGCAATAAATTCACAAGCAGCCAAGTATGTAACCGCTAAATCTTCCAATGAAGAGTCCATTGATTGTCCGATAATAGCAGCTCTCATTGTTGGGTCAGCAATTGGTGATCTGTTACCATGATAATCACCATACAAGAATAAGTGCTTAGCAAGAGAAACAACTGATCTTTCTTTCTTCTCCACCACTAATCTTTCCAATGTGGAATTCAAAAAGTCAAACTTATTGATGTTGGAAGCATCAGCCTTGTGAGACAAGTCACCGTAGGCAGGATGAGTGGAGAGAACATGAGCTAACAAAGCACCAGTACATGATTGCCCACCTTCAGCCAACCAGTATGATGGAGCCATAATATCTCTGTAAGGGCCCCACACACCAGGAACAAACACTGGATCCTTTGACATTACAACATGACAAGTAGAAGTACCGGCAACAGCAGCTAATCTGCCAGCAGCTCTGTCAATGCCAAAAACTTCATGTTCCTGTTTTTCCAATTCAGAAATTGAAATATCAGTCTTACCAGCAATAGTACCGATCCATCCGGAATAGCAGTCAATAACACCAGAACCAACATAGCAGTTTTGAGTCAAACCCAATTCTTCAGCAGCTTTAGCTGATAATGGGCCAACAGCCTCACCAGCACTAAACCACTTGCCAGTAGTTCCTGGTGCACCGCCAATTCTTCTAAAACCATCTTCAACCAATTCTGGTAAGTCAACTTGTTCGAAAAATTCTCTTGACCAACCTGTAGTCTGGCCATCAACGCCTGGTGGGAGTAAACCTTGTTTACAAACGGTAGAACAGTAACTTCTATGGTGAATAGCAGTAGCTTTGTAAACCAAGAAGTCTGCCAAATCAAAAAACAAGCAGTCTTTGAACTTCTTTGGGGGCAAATTGTTTTTCAACCACTTGATCTTTGGAATTTCCATTTCAATGCTCATTTGACCGCCAACATACTTTAATCCTACATAACCAGTGCTATTAATTTCTCTTGTTTCTTCAACAGCTCTATGGTCCATCCACAAAATGATATTTTGGTTATCATTTTGAAGATCAGGTCCCACCGCAACTGGCTCATCTGCATTGTTGATGACTGTCAAAGAGCAAGTTGCATCAAAACCGATACCATAAATGAGATTAGGGTCAATGCCAGAATCTCTAACAACAGTCTTTACGGTGAAGCAGATGGCATCCCAAATTTCCGTTGAGGACTGAGTAATGTAATCTGGTTTCAACTCTTGACGAATAATTGGACGTTCAGACAATGCCAAAATAGTGCCCATAGAGTCAATGATACAGGATCTAGCACTACCAGTGCCAACATCAACACCAATGTAGAATCCATTTTCCATAATATTGGAAAGGTTGGAATTGATTCTTTGCAAACTTGAGTAAGAATTGAAACGAGACATTGTCAAAAGTTTAAATTTCAGCAGCGTGGCAATATCACCAGAAAAAAAAAATGACAGCAGTGAAATTTTATTTAGAAACGTAACGTGGTAAAGCGAAGCAAACAAGTGAAATAAAAGATAAGAGGTCGCAATCTAAACAAAACGCAGTGCTGTCTGGTAGAATTGAATAGCTTTAGCTGATTGAATGTATTTAGAGGCTTGAAAAAGAGAAAAGAGAAAGAAAAAAAAAGATTGAAAAGTATACAAGGGAGAAAAAAGGCAAGAAATAGGGTTAAAGCAAACAGACAAGTCAAATGCCAGCGACGCTTTGCCCCAGGATTCGGGTATTACAGTGCTACTTCCACCTACTTTGTGGAGGTGGGTGCAGCCACTAATCAACTAAAGCGCACTAGCCACGCATCTGCCCGCAGGTCATCGGGGGCCACCCGGCCGCCAGTGGAAACTGAATCGAATTTTCGGTCGCTCAGGATTTTGCCAGACGCCAGAATCCATCCACGAAATGAACCTGATATAATAGTTAATAAGCTTCAGAACATTCTCATTTGTGTTTTTTATGTCTCAAATAGCGAAAATTGCGGCCCAAGTGCAATATTGCACAGCAAACGTCTACATCGCCAGTACAAGTAACGACGGGTAACTGAATCAGACCGGTTTAGCTGCAACTTCGTAGGTCGACGGCTGTCGCCTTGAGCAAACGAAGTGATCTCTGAAACTCCTAGTCCAATTCCAGCCCACCTAAAGCTTTGATCCTTCCAAATACCTCAGTTCGCTTTCATAAACTTATCTGAATCATAGAGCATACATACAAGTATATTTACATCATAATGTTTGGCAACAATAATATGCACCTACACATAGTACTGTCAGAAAGCTGTGCGTTTTTTGTGGACTGCGTTAGTTACGCCACAAATGCACTACGCAAAACAGCAACTGAAGCGAAAATCCGGGGTACCCTGAAATGCAGTCTAGTGCATCCTAGCGCATGTTTCAGGAGATGTCTGCGATGCCCCTATTGGCCTGGGCTAGCCGTTGAGAAGAAAGAGAGGCGGGCATTGATGGGGAGAGGTTGAAACTGCAACATGAACGTACCAGTAGATGAATAAACGGCCTGAGGCCGTTTAACTATATAAATAAGAAAACCACTTGTAGTAAACGAATATAGTTACAAAATTAGTACTTGCAGTGAAAACTATAACGAAACATATAGACTATGATAGCTTTTCTTATTTCAGTGAAAGTTGCTAAAAAATACCAAAGGGGAGCACCAAGTGGTGTCTTTTTAATTAAAATATCTGCACTAAGCAATGATTCGATTTCGGCTCATTTTTAATATATTGGACAATTCAATTTTTTGTGCTATATATATGTATTGTATATCGACATGCTACTGAAAAAGAAGATGCTGGAGGACCAGTGCAGCATACCTTATGTAGTTCTGCAAAGCTAAGACGTCATATGAAAGATTGAAAGTGTTTTGTAGCTAAGAGAAGCAGCCCATTTTTGTATTTTTTACAGATTTAATACAGGACACAAAAAGTTCCTTTCATACGCAATAATGCACAGACTATCAAATTGCCAGAGTCTTCCAAATTTCCACAATTTGGAAGACTCTGTCCTCAACTAAAAACCAAACGTAAGAACAAAGAATGAAAGCGATTCTTGATAACTAACTTTTGGTTCTGATTTAAGTAGACAATCAAGGTATTGTCTGATGTGCTGGATTTGAAGAACATAAATACACAAAATAAAATGATTTAAATTAGTCGAGGGTGTAAATTTACAGTTTGGATTAACTAAAAAACACTGGTGTTATTGTACAGTCAGCCCATCTAGTTCTCTAGTGGCTTATATTCTTTTACTATTTTTTTTTCTCTATAATATTCTATGCAATCAACATGGTCACCATTAGTTTCTCTTTCGGGACATATTGACTATTTTTTTTTTTTTACTATGACACTTTCTAAAGTAAACTAGTTAACCAAGAGTGTGTAGTGAGCTGATTGACAAACTAATCTATAGTGTGTTAATTATTTACAATTGAATAGACGATAGCCAACACTACTGGTTTAATAGCCACAGATATTTCCTAAAAAAAGAAGTCATTTGCCACCACTCCAAAGGAAGTATCCTAAAAATTATTTTCTGACAGGGAATCCAACGTGATAATGGAAAGAGAATTGGGTGAACTGATAGTAAACTTACGTTACAGAGCCCTTACTTCTTTTTAGTTGTGTATACTTACAAACCATTGTATGATCCCCCAATCACCAGCATTAAAGTTATCGTAATATTAAAAGAACTAGCTACTAAAGTGGGTTAGAGTCTTCATGGGAACTGTCAGTAGATACAAAAAACTTACCACTGAACAACGTAAAAGTAAAATAAAGCATATAATTTTTAGCTCAAATAATAAAAAATAACTTTATGCCTACCTAATATTAATTGGGTTATTTAATAAAAAAAAATTGCCGGCCCCAGGAATCGAACCTGGGTCTAGTCGGCCACAACGACTCGTACTGACCACTATACTAGGCCGGCTTGCTATACAAAAATAAAATGTAATAATATTTATATTTGGCATTATGTGTCAAGGCCGGGTACCATGTTAAACCATGTGACTGTTTTTTTCTATGGGCTTGCTGGTAGCAGTTTTTTAAGGTAAATTTTTTTTTTTTTTTAATTTTTAGTTTTGTAATTATTCCTTTCCCTCGATTTTATATCTCCATTCAAATCAATAACAGTTTCAAAATAATATGAAACAATATGAATGAAGAACACCAATATTGTTTCAATTACTAGATGTCAATTAATAAACGTTTGATTGCGTTTAATGAATTTTATTTTATCTTTCTCACTGTAAATCTCCGAAATTGAAAATAATTTATTCTTGCAAGCAAGAGGCAATTAATACAAATTGAGGAGATGAATCATGAATTTTTAATTCCAAAAAAAAAATTACTTTCTCAATTAATTATACTCATTTTCTCTTCTGGACAGATCAGCAGCTGGTGTTGGCTTGACACCTTGTACCTGTCAGACATCCTTTTTCCTGCGCTTTCGTTTTGATAGCCTTTCTAAGGCAACACTAAGCTGCTGTGGACCAGCTTGTGGTTTGAGTTCTCGGACTCAACTACTGGTGGTTTATTTTCACATTCTGTTCAAGAACAAATATTACCTAAAGTGCATCATAGTACATCGAAGACATGCTGTTTGTTATCTTTTGATAATGGACTGCAATTCAGAATCTTCGGTGTCTCCAAGAACACAAACATTTCCACTGTAGATATAGTTAATGTAAGTCTTTTTCTAGAAACGAGAAAATTTCTTTTACTAAAGCCTCTGTAACTGGCCATACTCGTAACACGAATTACAAGCGCCTTGCCAAACGAACTGTTAAAATAAAATTGTTCCCGCCGTGGCATACATTAAATACACGAGAAAGTCTCACGACCAGCTGATATTTGTGGAGACCCCGGTGGACAAAAAGAAATCTATTATTTTTTGTTAGTGTACACATGTATGGCAGAAAGTGCAGTGCAACGGTGAGGTTGGGAGCCATGTAAAGCGCGGCTACGATTGGCCGGCGGTGGCGGTAGGCGGTGGTTCACAGCGGACGACATATAAAGACGGCGAGAATCCCGCCAGTTTCTGTTCCCGGCAGCGCAGCTTTCACACTTTTTATTTTTATGTATATCTGTTGCTCCAACACCCGCACACCCCGTCTTACGCTCCTCTGCTACCATTGGCCGCTTGGATCCAGCGTTCGAACTCGAACTAGCCACACAGATTATAATTACAGTTTGCCTGCTGCTTGTCTGCTTCCGCTTTTTCCCAGCATGTCCACAAATACTTACACCGCCACAGACACCGCCACAGGCCCTACAACTACAGCAACGCCTGCAGTCTCTGACCTTGCTGCTACTGCTGCTTCCAGTGGAACCACACAAAAGGTACCTAACTATGACTTGATAAAGACACATTTTCCAGCCGCTAGAATCAAAAAGCTTATGCAGAGCGATGAAGATATTGGAAAAGTTGCTCAAGCTACTCCAGTAGTGGTTGGCAAAGCTCTTGAAATTTTCCTATGCTCCTTGGTTGAAAAATCCTGTGATGAGGCTAGAAAAAATGGTGCCAGGAGAATAAGTGCTCAGCATGTGAAGACGGCAGTGGAAGTTAATGAAAAATTTGATTTTCTTGTTGAAGTAGTTGCAAAATATGCTAACGAGTCTGAACAGCATTGAATTGTTTTTGTTTTCTTTTTGCTCAAGGCAAATGGCATACATTGCATAATTTTAATTCTTTTGTATCATGTTTTTCAGTTTTTTTTCAGGTTTATGTTTGTTTCACATTGCGGTCCTTTATCTATTTTTGTTTTTATTTTTTTCCCTTTCTACTGTTGGGTGATTTGCAGCATCGTGGTTCATTATTCTCATATCTTTTTTCATTATTATTTATATATATTACTATTACCATAGCAAGGGTCATTTGATAGATTTTCTGGTTGGCAATTTAATCATTTTAGTGACTGGTTCATTTTTTATTTTATTTACTTTTCTCATCGATTTTTTATCTCATAATTTCCTTTTTTTTATCATTTCACGCTGTTTCCCGTTGATATATTCAACCTTTTTAATGCCTTACGATATCTGTATTCTTTATCTTTAATGGCGCAATATTTGCGCATATTCCATTTTTCATTTACCTTTAACCCATATTCTGATTTTATCTTGGTTTGATTGTGAACTATATTACCGACGAGCATTTTTTTTTAAGTGTTACGTTATGTATATTATACTATTACGATTTTTACGTCCTGCTGCATTTGATTCATGCTGGTTTTCATATTCCATCATGATCTGTTCTTAGTACTGTAATTTTTTATCTAATGTTAACATCATGGTTTAGATGCATACACATATATCAACCTGATTGCGCGGTTCTACAAAATTGTAAGCACCCAACGTATGTTGAAAACCATTCTCTAATCCTACGCAGTTCGCCTAGTCTGTTTTCCTTTCACGTTCGTTCGTGATTGCAGGATTGCCTCTGGACTGTCTCTGCCTTGAGGTAATAGTGGACAGGCTCAAGAACAAGACAAATTTGATCAAGAAAAGCAAGACAAGCCAGACTTAAAACAAGCAAATATATTTGCAAGCATAAGTGCTTTGAGCTTGATTGGAATGTCAAAAAAAAGTGAGCAGCCAGAGTGGTCTACAACTATGATTATTACAAACTAAAAATGATTTGAGTTAAATTGTAAAACACGAAAGTATATCCACTTAAACGATTAAAATTTTGCTTTCTCTTTTAACTCTCTCTCTTGTTTTTGCTTGTTTACTATATTAGGTAAAATTTATGGTAGTTTTCCCTTGCGTCCTTTCAGACAAGCCTTTATTTCCGAGATAATATTATGTCGAAGCAGGATTATATCCGACCAACCTTTGAAGATTTGACTTGTCGGTGTTATTCCTAATGTTGACTGACTTTGGACCTGGTGTGTCCGATTAGGTATCATGCATGACAATGCATGTCAGTATGCGTGTCCGTATACGCGCCACATTCCCGAACTTAATAGTTGTTAATTGAAAAGACAGCGAAAAAGAATTGAACTGAAGCGAATGAGCGAATGGAAAAGGATTCTATAAATAGTTAAAGAATCAAAACAACAACAACGGAATACGTATGCACGGGTACAACAGTTTTTTTTATTTATTTTTTATTTATTTTTTAACTTTGTCGTAGACTTGGCAATGGGCAAAACATATACTTAGCGCACCGATCAGACAGCAGTGATCGCTCGAGGCACCGGGGTGGGTCCAACACGGCCCACAGTTCAAATTTTTTATGTACTTTTCAGAAAGATAGTTTATTAGCCAAAGGCGAGAGTCACAATTAGTAAGAGACCTAAACTGGCTATTGAGAATGTCAATTCTCTCGATTGAGATGTTTTTCATTATTATTGCTATTGTTATCTTTATTGTTTGCACATTATTTAGTTCGTACTTTTTGCCGCGATTCCTGTATATCGGCATTCTGGCGGCGTAAATGAGAATTTGTGATTATACTGGGGGTTAACATTAATTTATTATGCGTTGGAATGCATCTACATACAGAATGAAATTTGCCAGCATCAAGCTTGAAAGGCTCAATTGAGCTGAAAAGTTTTCAAGCACAAGTCAATCAGCAACGTGTGAGCGCTCACAAAGTTATAGTGCATTAAAACCATTAGAATTATTGTCGGGACCAAAAGGAATTAAATAAACTTGAGGGCTAGTTGGATCGCAATATAGTTTGTTTATAAAAACTGAAGATGTTTTTGTGATTATCCAGTTCATCATGCATACGCTATTGTTGTTATCGGCCGTTTCATCAAAAATAGACAACATTACTATCCAGTGCTGTAACTACAGTAGGAAAACAAAAAACAAGCTAAGATATTAAGTTTTTCAATTTATATCAAAAACATTTAAAAATTGCTAGAGGTGAATATCGTAGCGAAATTTAAAACAAAAGGAACGTTATTTACAACGCAACTATATCAGCTTACAAAAGCATAGAAAGTAAAACAGCCAAACCAGCAAGACCTGTAGAGCCAGCAACAGTCAAAGCATTAGCAGCGCCATCGTAAGTACTGGTAGCTTCACCAGAAGTGCTATTTTTGGTGTTGTTAGAAGAAACATTGGAAGAAGCAGCAGTGAATTCCAAGTTGGCACAAGCAATTCTGGTCTTGTTGTGGAAATGGAAAACAATAGATCTATTAGCAGCAATGAAAGATTCGTCAGATGGATCCAAGGACAAGTATGGGTCAGTGAATGAAGTGCTGTAAGAAGTGCTGTTGAAAGTACCCCATTTACCAGACAAGTCACCAAGTTCACAATTATCTGGAGTAGAAGCATCGCATGGGGTTGGGGCTTTGTAAGTGTTCAAGTGTTCACCAGTAGCAGTACAGTTACCATCTTCTGGAACAGCAAATTCATGAATGTGGTAAAGGTATGGAGTACCACCGGTTGGCAAGCCAGAAATGTCAACAGAGACCTTGACTTGGCCATTGCTTTCAGAGGAGAATTGAACAGAACCTTTAACAGAGGAATTGCCACCTTCTGGGAATTTGGCAATAGCATGAGCTCCAGCTGGAGAGTCAGACACTTTTGGTGCTGAAGCAGAAACAACGGTAGCAGCGGCAGTAGCGGCGAGAATATTTTGGAATGGACGCATGTTGAAAATAATAGATTAGTATTAGATTTGATAAATTATGGTATAATCAACAAAGAGCAAATTAATTTAAAAACCAAGTTGAGCATTTTTTTCCTAAAAGGCTGAGAAGATTTTATAGGCAGCCAACTCACTTTATATAATATGGTAAATTTGTTGGTACGGGACTTGAGGACCTGAGGACCTGAGCACTAGTGCATGCTGCACGGTGTTGTAAGACTTGGCGAGAGGGGGTCGATTCTCGCTGCGTATTTATTCCCCATCCGTCCTTTCCCTATAGCTATGGTTGAAACTTTTCGGAGTGAGTTTCGGAATTTAAGCCTTCCGAACTTGAGTAAAATACACCGGTACACCCTTGGATGGTTAAAATACTGCTGGTAGAAATTATCTCTGGTCAGACCAGACCATACCAGACCATAACCTACTTTCTGGCTTTTGGGACCTTTAGCTTTTTTACACTTAAAGGCTTTGCAGTAAAATACAGTATTGCCAAACCACGCTTCTCCACAAGCTGCAATTTTTCAAATTTTATTCGAACTTTTGTTCTGTGATTAGAAGTATTAAATTTTTTAAAATAACGCACTTTTTCAAGCTAGCCATATATAGTTAGTTTGAGGTGCCTTGTGCATTGCATAATGTCATTTTAAAGACACCATAATCATGCATCAAATTTAAATTTTAACTTATTTTTGATGCTTTTTCGACCGCTTCTTAACTATCATTCGCTCTTCAGCGTTTGGGCAAAGAATCGTATAAACCGAGGATCTGCAAAAACAAAAGCCCCCAGGTGTGCCTACAAAATCTAACAGCTGCGTTTAAAAGAACTTGTATTATAACAAAAGAAAAAAACCAAAAAACCAAAAAATATTTATAAAAAAAAAGCAGTAAAACAAATGCAAAGCATAATGTACCATACAAACTAATCCATGGCCATCTTCTCAGTTCCGTCATTCTTAATGTCGGTCAATTTCATTGGCAAACATTCTTTAATCTTGATACCAAATCTTTGGTCTTGGCCCAATTTAATCAAATTCAAAATATCCTCATCTTGTAACTTGTAGTTGGAATGAACCCAGTTAGGAGCCGTGCTCTTGGAACCACCGGTTATTCTTAAAACTTCTGCTGGCTTGTTATCATTGACTTTACTGTTGTTCAAAGCGATAGTAGTCACTTCTCTAGCAACATCAACCTTTTCTGATTTCTTCAACAAAGATTTCAATTTTAAGTGGGTTATACCCAATTTAGGCAACGGAACTTCGAAACCCGGCAAGTTGTTGTGCATTAGAGTCAAGTCATTATAGCCGGTTGGTCTAGCGTTTTCATTAGAGCTGTTCAAAATGTCTTCTAATGGCAAGAATTTAGCAAGTTGGATTTTCTTTTCTACCACCAAATGGTTATTCACACATTCACTCAATCCCAATCTAGATTTGTTTATGTCTTTGGCAATTTTGGCCATGATTTCACGTTGTTCATCAATGCTGAGCTTAGTCTTGATTGGGAAATTTTCAGACAAATGGTTAAGTTTGAATGGGTATACAGAGCTAGTGTTTTCAATCTTACTTAAAGCGAGACGAGCACTTTTCAATTTTAAAGTGTAACTTATGGCGAAATCTCTAATGTAGACATCTGATTTGGCCACAAGTTCAGTTTTGTTGTGGTTCTTACCACTGTATCCATCGACATTTTGTAAAGTCACAACACCCGGTTTGCTAAATCCGGCAACTGAAGCCATTTTAATATCAATAGCATACACTTCACCTGGTGTAATGACAAATTCATCTGTCGGTATAGCAGAAGATTCACTAATACCCAATTTGTCATAATTGCCATTGTCCATGGTAATCAAAGCATCACTTTGACCATTTTGTAATTGCTTGGATCTTTGTAACAAATTGTATTCTTGATGAGCTTCAGCCCAAACAACACCTTTAAATTCTTTTTCTGCAACAATATTTTCAGCTTGACCAGCCAAAAATCTTCTAATTCTTCTCACCTTGGAACCTGGAACAACCACACAGCCAAAAGACTCGGCAACTTTGTCAACAACTTTTCTAATCAAAGAACCGGTTATTTTTTGGCTGTTATTGCCAGAAGGAGCAGCAGTAGCAAGATTTTCTGGCAACTTCTCAGGAAACAATGCACATCCGAGAAGAGATACCACAGCTTCAGTGGCAGCATAAACAGCACAAATGGCGTCTGCTTTTGGACCAAGCAATGGACCTTCTGGTTGTGGATTAGCATTAGTGAGATCTGGCGGTGGATAAATAACAACAGTATGAGACACTAAGGCGGTGTAACCGTCAATATGAGCACCAAGGGTAATTTTCACAATATCACCTGGCTTGAATGGGTTGTTTGTTGGGTTATTGAAGCTGGCATCAGCAGACAATTCTGGAGAAATCCCATTAGCAGAATCGTTTATATCCAAAGACACTGGATATGCAATACCTTTTTCATTCACTGCTTTGGAACCTTTTTGATAAACGGTAGATAACGCTCTGTACAAATATGAATCACCCAAAGCACAGATCTCGGCTGGAGTTAATGGTGGGTTGATCTTTCCTAAATGGTAGGAATCATGAATAAGGGAAATCACATAGCTAAGACCGGTCTGGGAAACTTGACCAGCGAGTCTATATTTGTCTATGACAGTCTCGTTGAGAGCATTCTTTCCCTTGAGCAAGATGTCAGAATCTTGGTTATTCACTCTAGATAATTCCATTTTGTATTATATAATTCGTTTTCCCTGTACAGAAAATGTATGACTGCTGTAGAAGTAAAAAAATACAAGCTGATCAGCTACTTTTATTACTATTTCTGAATTTTGTCTTGATAAGCAGATTTTCTGTGAGCTTACTTTGTACTTGGGTAAGTGAAAGTAAATCAATACAGTTAGTGTTTCTATATTAAAAGCAGCTCCTGAAGGGTAGAAATAATATCCATAAGTCCACAGAGACTATGAAAAAGTTCATGCAAAAAAAAAAAAAAAATTTTTTTTTCAATCTCATCGGACGGACAGGCGAAGAGAGTGGTACGGATTACGTAAGTGGTCACCGGAGAGTTAAGTGCGGGTACTGTGCGGTCTAAACACCCGTTATGTTGGATCCTCAAGTAAAGATGTTAGATGTACAAACATCTCAAGTAAAACAAACGCAGGCATCAGATATTTCCTACTGTATGAAGTCATAAATGCTTCAAACCTTCACCAGTGCTCCTATTTTTCCCGAGTAGTAGCATTCGTAGTTCTAAAGAACTTAACCGGATGATGCCTCTGGCTTAGATTTGTCCTCGTAGCAGGACAGTGAAGCCATTGGCAAGGGACTTGTGAATTTGAAACGCTGTTCAAAAGTATTTTGCGAAGATATGTGTACATTAGCTTTGGTAAGAAGCCAATTGGTATTTCGCTGTATTGCTTTAAGCTAAGTTTATATTTGATAATAACGCTAAGTATCGTACTATTAAGATTATTGAGTAATACTGTTGAGCTGAAGAGAAATTTAAAGGAGGGAGAGAAAAATAGAGAAAGAGAGAGTGTGTGGGAGAGGTCGAAAGTATTTGTGCCTCCAAAAAAAAGTAGTTTGAACACAATATTTTTTAATCTGATGATAAATCATTTCAACGTTGCAATAGATTATCTATAGAAAGTGATCTGGATTTCTAGATACACTCCTATACCGAAAGTGTCTGGACCAGATTTTATTATTAAATCCTATAAAACCATTGCAGATTTAATATGTATCCGCTCTCGCTTACGTACATGAGACCTGACCCTACGGTAAGTTCGCAACAACAGTTTATAATTTTCCATGAAACTTAAGAAATATCGCCCCATAGAATCACATTTATGTGCTAATGTCTATGGGTAACATACTTAACTTTTCTGCAAAACGAAACTCCAAAACTATACCTTTGCTGTATAATTATTAGATATGAGCTAATACTACTTTCAAGAAAAAAAAGAAAAAAATCTGAAATTCTTCCCGATCGTGCACAACTTCAGGGGTGGGCTCGAATAATTTAGTAATAATATAGTTTCTGGGTAGGCTTTTTAGTATCATAATAGTTAATTGAATTGTCGAAAATAGAAACATAAGTTTGTTTGCATGAGACTAAAGCAAGTGTAGCTATTGTTGAATTGTAAGAAGTGTCGGAGCAAGCAAGTATTTCTACTGCAAACCTTAAACGTAATGACAGGTTTTTTTTGCCAACATACAGATTCTACAATCTTACTGACAGTAAGCATACAATCTCCTGGTCAACAAAGCAAGACCCGAAGCAAAGCAAGGTTGGCATACTTTATATTGTGTATACAATACTGTCCACACATGGGGTTTGGTATAAGATGTATTGCGGATGTTTGTTGAGGCGTTGAAGACAGCAGACATGCATATATGCAGTGCATCTCTTTTATTTGTGTGACATGAAAAAAGCGCAACTGAGGAGATTTTGTCACACTCAGTAGGAAGAAACACCAAGGTTACAAAGTCAGGGACCTAGAGCAAGGTATATTTGTAATACAAAACAGAACAGGTTATAAATATTTCAAGGTTTTCCCCTTGGGAAGCTTTATCTTCATGACTTTTACATTTTAAAGAAATCAACATACACACACACAAAAAAACAAAAAAAAAAAAAGCACCATATACCATAAAAAAAAAAGTATATCAGAGAATGTTTGCTATGCTTTCCAAGCTAACTTTGTTTATTTCGCTTCTCGCGACTACAACTGTTGCTTATCCAGTCGACAGAAATACAACAGACCCTTTTGCCGACTTAATCCAACCATACACTCCATCTGGCGGAAACGGTACTGACAACACTACTGTACCTTATTACCACCCCCTCTCTGATTTCGACTACCAATCCCTACTTCTTGCACTCAACCAAGAATATATTGAATTGGACTTATTCAATTACGGTTTGGCAAAGTTTTCTGCTGAGGAATTTGAGGCACAAGGGTTTACGACTGCCGACAGAGATATTATTCACCAAATGGCCATTCAGGAAGTTGGCCATGCTCAGTTGATCTCTAACATGTTAGGAGAAAGTGCACCTAAACGATGCAATTACACCTACCCATTTGAGACTGTTCCTGAATTTATTGCCTACAGTCAACAACTTACTCGCTGGGGTGAATCTGGTGTGTATGGATTTTTGGGTCATTTGGATTCTAGAGCTGCCGCCTCCCTTTTGCTTCAATCTATCACCGTTGAAGCCAGACAGCAATTTATTTTCCGTCAATTCCAAGGTTTGAGTCCAATGCCATATGACTTTATTGCAGGTGTTCCACAAGCATGGGCTTGGACTTTATTGGCTCCATATGTTACTTCGTGCCCAGCCGAAAACCCTTACATTGAATTCCAAAACTTCCCAGCTTTGCATGTCTTGAACCCCCCAAAATCATTGAGCAATGACACTGGATCAAGACCAGCTATCTCAACCAACAACAACACTTTGACCGAACCAGGCAGAAAAATTCAATTTAGCTGGGATGAACCAGGAAAAGCAACTGGCTGGGTCGCTGTTCACAATGCTCCAAATATCAATTACACTAACGCTGGTGAATACAATGGTAGCACAACAGGTAACCCAGATGATGTTGAAGGTGACAAACTTTACAAGACTGCAACTTTGAGTAATGGTGTACCAAAATTCGCTGCTTGGGTTTCTCAACTCAACACTACTTACACCAACTTAACAGACGTTAACACCGACAACCGTACAGCCTGGACTATTCAACCTGACACTACTGTTTTCCCTAATCTCAACAACACTATTGTCAATGGTACAGTGTTTGTTGCTTTGGTTGATGAAGCAGTTCCTATTACCTCTTTCAATATCACCAAAATTAATGAACATGTTGTCGCTGGTCCAGTTCTTTACCAAGCAGACTAATGCCGTTAAAAGTGATTTTTCGGGGCTACATTAATTCTTTGAGAATTTTAATCAATAACCCTCTTTTATTATTTCTATATGTCAAAAGTTGACTCCTATTTAGTGTACTAATACCAATCGTATTTTCTAAATTTTTTCTGTTCAATATTTTTCATTGTGGAGCTTGTAAAACTTTATGTGCTAAAATATCCGCTTGTATGTTCTATCTATCACCTTAAGAGGTTTTTCGACTGCAAAATTGGGTGGGATATAATAGTAGCTTTTGCCAACTATTTGCAGGGAGGCCCAAAAAATTCAATTTTTAGCAAATTTCCTCGTTCACTTACAAGTAAATGGCAAAAAATAATCGACAACGGCAGGACTCGAACCTGCGCGGGCAAAGCCCAAAAGATTTCTAATCTTTCTCCTTAACCGCTCGGACACGTTGCCAAGTTGAAAATGTTATTTCTTAAAGAGAAAATGAAAAGAAATATGACACATCGCTCGTAACCATTAATAAAAAATAACAAATTCAATTTTTCAGAAAATTGAAAAGAACAAAAAAAAGACTATTGAAAAACTCTTGATGCTGACTGTAGTGAAGAAATAACTGCTATTTTGACTTGCCTGTAACCTACACATCTTACAAGTCAACATTACACGAAAAATGGCCAACTTGAGAGTTAGACAGAGCATACGCTTATTTTCCACATCCTCGAGATTCCTTAATGGTAAGTTACACTCATTTATGGTCTGTTCACTGAGTAATTAGTGAGTCGGAGACTTATCTTTTTACCTTTTTTTTCCCTTGTTGAATCATTTATATTAACAGCAATGAAAGCGGGATCTGGATGGGGGAGCAAAAGAAACTCCATAAGTGCTTTGAAAAGTGTGGTTGATTTGGAACAGGATTTTTCTAAGGATGAGGCGCTTCCTATTGATCCAAGGTTCGCTAAGAGATTCACCGAGGATGAAGTTTATGATCCTTTTGATTTTTCCTTCGCTAGACATCAACTCAACCGTATAAAAAACACTCAGAGAACAAATACTATTGATCCATTCTCTTCCAAAGAACCCCAAGGCGCTGCTAAAGCTGTTTCAGATCCTTTCACTAGATGTAATATTGATCCAACTAACTTGTGGGCTTATAACTTCATTTTGAGATACTATGTTTCTGAAGCTGGAAGAATCTATCACAGAGACGCTAATGTTAGTGTTTCGGCTAAAAATCATAAAAAGTTGACCAAAGCGATTAAAAGAGCTAGAGCAGCAGGTTTAATAAGTAACGTCAATAATATCAACTTCGAAAACCCTGCCGGATATTATCCGCAAATGTCAAGAGAAACTAACTTTGTTCTTGAGTAGTTTTATTTGCTTCATTTGTTTCATTTAGTTCTCTTTCGTGTAAATAGTCTGTTTACTAGCTAATATAATTGTTTTTCTGCGTATGGTTTAGTTCGTGGTTCTTTGTGAACGTTGATTAGTGCTCTCGGTAGATGATTTTTGACATTTTTATGTGCTCAGAATTGCAGGCAAAGGCTTTTCCAGGCGCCCTAATAGGATTTAACCTTGATAACTATATGATAACTATATGGAAATAAGATTTTCTGTTTACTGATGTCATCACACTGTCGCATTTTTTTTGTTTTATCAGTACGTTTAAAATAAATATTGGATCAGTCTTTTCAAAAGATTATGTTGCGCCTTAATTCTTAATACTGGCAGCTAATTCTTTTTTTTGTTCTTCACACAAACAAGATCTGTTTAGTATATATATATATATATAACGGACAGAAAATATGATCTTATAAACAGTATGTGCATGTATACGCATCAAAATGTATTATAACGCAAGGCTCATTAGATGAGAATTTTTTTTTTTTTTCGTGCGAAGAGGAAAATTTTTTTTTTTTTTTTTTAATTCATCTCATCTGCAGTTCTGTTTATCAAAGCTTTAAACTAACTCTTTATCTACTTTTTTATTTTTTTTCGACACCCAAGTTATCATACACATAAATTCTCTTTCATGATGTCAGAATTAGGCAGACCATCCCAAAAGCAGCAGAGCTCCCGTAAGGGCAAGAAAGCCTGGCGTAAAAATATTGACATTGACGATATTGAAAAAGCTATAGAAGCTAAAAGGGAAGAAATTAGACAGCTAGGTGTTGAAGCAGATCAAATACCCTCAGACGAATTATTTCAGATAGATGTTGCCGGTGACAAAGAGTTGCTTCAAAAGAAGAAGATAAAAGATGTGAAGCCTCTAAAAGCGGATGAAATATTGGCCAATAAATCCAAGGTGCCAGGTTTGACCCATCCTAAAAAGATCAAAGAAGCCAAGAATAAGAAATTCCAAGGTGTTTCTGGGAAAGAAGTGCATAGTTTGATGAAAATAGCTGGTAGAGTGCAAGGTGTGACATCAACTCAAGGGCTTATTGAAAGACACGGTCTTAGCACTGCTGCTGTTGATCGTGATGCATGGGAGGAACCAGAGGAAAATGACAACATGCCTGAAATACTCAAAACCAAGAGTGTTACTAGTTACACTAGTGCAAAACACGTACCGAAGACTTTGAAGGAAGATCCAATTAGTGTCAAAGAAATTACTCCTATCCCTCATGCAGGGAAGTCATACAATCCGTCATTGGATTCATGGAAGACTTTAATCAATACCGAGTTCTATAAAGAAAAATCAATTGAAGATAAAAAGGTGGAGTTAGAAAAACATCAAGAAAGAATTCAAGAGTTGATTAATACTGTTGATGATATTGAGGAGAAGTCTGACTCTGAATCAGATGTTGAAAATAAAGAAGGCTCAAGTAGCGAGGAAGAAGAAGAAGATCCATCAGCCAATAGACTTTCAGTGAACAAGCCTGTGAAAAATAAGAAGAAAACTAAAGCTCAAAGAAATAAGAAAAAGAAGCATGAGGAAAGAACAAAGCTTGAACAGGAGTTGAAAGAGCTTAGAAAGCAAATTACTGAGTTACAGAAGATCAAAGATATTGAGAGTGAAGTAAATAAGAAGGAAAATAGAACCGAGCAGAAAAAAAGTAAAGAAAAGAAAAGAAAGAGCCTCAAATTAGGAACTAAATACCATGTTATGGACGATACTCTTGAGGTAAAGTTAAGTGATGAATTGAATGACTCGTTAAGAAAATTGAAGCCAGAAGGGAACTTGCTTTACGATCAAATGAGAGTGTTGCAAAGTAAGGGGAAGATTGAGAGCAGATTGCCAGTGAAAAAGAAGAGAAGATATACTCCTAAGGTCACAGAAAAATGGACATACAAGGATTTTAAATGATATGCTAGATATGTGCTTAATTGATGTTTCTTTTGTTGGAAGGTAAAGTTGTAGTTGTAGTTATAGTTGTAGTTGTAGTTGTAGTTGTAGTTGTAGTGATTGTGGCTGGTGCATATTGATAAAGCGTGGCTGGTGCCTTTAGATGGAACTGCGTTTCTTCTTGAATAGGAAACTAAAGCAGGGTAATATATAGAATCAGCTAAAATTAGCGCCGATGATGTTTGTTTACTTTTGGCGAGAGCAAAACACCGATGCTCGATCATCTCAAAAATTTTTTTTTATGTGAGACATCGTGGTTGGAACTCCCTCAGTCCAGTTCATGCCTGATGCCTACCTCAAACTACCATTTTCCTGTCATCAACATCTTCAAATCATCCATTCATTTTAATTCAATTCTTTGGTTTTGTATTTAACCTTCTTCTATTTTTTTTTTTTTTTTTATTTTTTTTATTTTTTTTTGTTTTCCTCTCAACTTCCTGATCTATTCTGTTTCTGTTGGCTTCCTTTAGGGCTGAGCTCTGAGTGAGATCTTCTCCTGATCACCCAATTACAAAAAACCTGCAAGATCGCCTCCATAAACTGTGTCTTCGGAATGCAAAACCTACAGCTGGGGAGTGAAAATTTTGACCTTTGGTTGAAGCTCGCCAGTGATAACAAGATCAATTCAAGAAACAGCTGGGATGTTGCTTTAATTGATTACTTTTATGATTTATCAATTCTCAGAGAGGGTGATCAAATCAATTTTCAAAAGGCCTCTGCTACCCTTGATGGCTGTGTTAAAATCTACACTTCTAGAATTGACTCCGCTGCTACTGAGACTGGAAAATTGCTTAGTGGATTGACATCTAACAAGGAGAGAGAGGATGAGGAACGCGCCAATCACGAAGCTTCGGTAGATCCAAAAAATCAAGATTCCTCCAAATTATCAAAACAGCGGAATGCTGCCAGCTATAATAATGATACTTTGATAGAATTTAACAAAATCAGATATAAAAAATTAGATAGTGAATTAACTATTGATCCAGTGTTTAGAAAAGCTCTCAGTGATTTTGATGAAGGCGGATCCAAATCATTATTGTTCAACATCTTAAAAGTCAATGAAGAAGAGAGAATAGTGTTTGATGCAACAACAGGATCTAAATCAAAAACTCACCAAGAGAACGATGAAATAATTACAGAGTCACAGGAGCATGCAGAGACCGTCATTGATTCGATATGGGATACTGATGGTGATGTCTTAATGTCGCCCAGAGATGATCTGGAGCCTAAGACTAATTCAACAATTTATATCGATGAAAATATCAAAAGTCTTGGAAACTATTTTATGCAACAAATTGATTTCAACAACGATAAATTGTCTGTTTGTCCCTCATTACCGGTCATCGAGGATATGCTCAACAATTTGGATATAGAGGCAAATGATCTATTTGGCAAAATTGTTGAAAATACGGACCCTAATAAGTCACTTGATTATGATGCTCTTCACAATGAAATTTCCATGCACCAGCCGGACGCGTCGATGAATATTGAACCAGGATCCTTCTTTGATTTTGGCTATGACAATGGAATTGACATCGATGCTGATGATGACAATGCAGAAGAAGATGAAGAAATTGATTCTCTTTATCATATTGGCAACAAAAGTATAAGAAATCTCTTTGGTGAACCTTCGTTTGCTGCAGCTGATATTCTTGGGCCGGTAGGAACCATTGAAGATGATGATCAGAGTAAGGATGAATCCAGCACGGTGGCAGTTGAAACTCTGGTGGATAACAAGTTGATTGCGTTTTTTGATGAAGGTTTGAAGAGAAATTGGAGGGGACCTGATAACTGGAAGGTGCTGAATTATAAAAAGCGATTGAAAGTGGACGCGCCCAAGGCCGGTGATGCTAATTCACTAAAGCCAAAGCTCAAAAAGAATGAGTTTCAAATAGATTTTCTCGGAGCTCTAAATGAAAATTTGTCTGCTGATGATGAGTTTGAGGAAAAATATTTTCCTGATGTTGCTGATTTAAAATCACATAACTCTACTAATACTCTTCCAAAAAGCCAATGGGTCTCAAAAGATCATAACTTACTCCCAGATGATAAAAATTTTAACACAAGAAGATTCATTACTCTTTTTGACAAAAATGAGTACATAAATTCAGTGTTTTTGAAAAAGTATAAGAAGCGAGTTGCCCCAAACAGCCATAATGATAATGGTAATAATATTTTACCACAAGATGAAGACTTGGATGCAGGCGACAATTTTTGGGCTAATGATAATTTTGATAATGGTGATTTCGACAGCAATAATATTTTACTTGGTCATGATAACGTTAATGAAAATGGAAGCAATGGTTTTTTTAGCCATGTTCCAGACCTTCATCCACCAAGCGATGTTGCGGCTTCACCAGGATTAGAACCCGCTTTCGGTTCAACACGAAGTCCTTTTGGTGGATCACCTCGAAAGTTTGGCACAGGAAACAACAGCAATGGTTTGACCATAGCTAAAAGGGCAAAAAAAGTGGATATTAAACTACTCAAGGATAATCTTTGGGAGTCTATCAAACTTCAGCAGATTGCATATGGTCTACGCGATGATAAAAATATGCATGATACTAATCAGCCAGACAATGCTGTTGAGAATAACAATGGCGATATCATTGAAAAGGAAAAACAGGAACAGGAGCAACTTTTATCACATTCTAAATTACATACCGAGACTTTGCCTCTGAAGGGGCTCAAGTTTTCAGAAGTTATCCAAGTAACTAACGATAAATACGATCTTGAAGAAGGAGCAGCAAATGATATTTCCTGCAGTTACTACTTTATATGTCTTTTGCATTTAGCAAATGAGAAAAATCTCTTGATTGAACAGGAAAATGAATTTGAGGATTTAACAATCAAGAATACTCAATTATAAAGTTTCACTTTTTTTTTTTTTTTTTTTTTTTTTTGAAGTGTTTCATTCCTTTAACTTTGCACAACAACTTGCATTTTGTTTTTCGTAAATCATATTAACTCATCTTTTCTACGACCGTTTCAGTTCTTTTGTTTTATGTTTTTAATTTTATTTTTTTACCTGCTTATATTGTTCCCATAATATTTAATCAAATCACGAAGCATCTTATACCTCATAGTCTTGTTCATATTTTATCCTTTTTTTTTTTTTTTTTTTTTTTTTTTTTTTTTTTTTTGTCACTTTCACCAGATGATACCATTTAACACTACGTGTCTACGATTTATGAAACTACACCGACTTTTCACTCTTATTTCTTTCCATTTATATTTATTTTTTAAAACGCCACTAAACACACGTTGTATGTGTTCAGCTGTATACTACTCCAAATATAAATTATGCTCCTGCACAATAGTATTCTTCTTATTTTTAAAGAATCAAAAACTAAATGTAAACAAATTACTCAACAGCAAAACATTTGTCTTACTGACAAAAAGTCAAACGCACCAACTACTTTTACTGTCCTATTCAAGTAATTCTTCACATATTCTTCAATAAACTCTTTGTCATCGTTAGCGAAAGGATTCAAATCTAATTGGTGCATGTCACTGTAGCTGAGCTCAATTACTGGCAATCCCTCATCGTCTAAATGCCTACTATCCTCAAAAGTCTCGAAAAGGTGATGCCTGTTGCTTGTAGTTCCATTTGTATCAGTTAGCGTAACTCTGGCTGCGTCCGTTCCATCAGCACAATCATTATCATTGTAGTATTGCATAATGGAAGCCCTGGATGATTCATCTTCATCAAAATTTTCGATAAGTTTAACAACTGACTTTTGGAAATGCTGCGCCAAGTTGCTGAAATGGTTGGTAACTAATTCATCAGTAATTGAGTTGATATCTATGGAACTAGAATAATTGACAAGGTCTTCGTTTCGTTCCAGAGCAACCACAGTAGTATCACTGGCGCTATTACCACCTTCAGTAGAGCTGGAGGGCAAAGGCAGCAGTAGATTTGCTGTTATAGTTTTACTTTTCAAGTCATTGAATAATTTTGTTTCGTCAACTATGCCATAATTGTTGATATTTGGTAACACTTTATACCGTCCATAGATCCAGTAGTTCAACAAAGAGGACCAAGAATTATCCACAAATAAGTTCCAATCAGTGATTCCTGATATCATACTAGATGCCTCCTGAGTTGAGAAATGCTCTTTGATGATATTATTGATATGCAGTTTGAACTCCATAAAGTTATTTAAGTCATAATGATTGAATTTTAGCTCGTGGACTGCATAATTGTTTCTGGCGTATGATCCAGGGTTGCTCTCTACTATTGTAGATGTGATTTTTTTCAATATTGGCTTTCTGTCCAACAGATCAAACTCTAGCAAGTAATCAAATAAATCTAATTTGGTAGCAATAATATCATCGGAAGTGGAGGCCACGTATCCAATTGCTTTTGAACTGCTAAGCTTTTTGAGATCACCTAAATCTTGCAAAGTTATGTTGTATAAAGCAATAGAATGCTGCTTTCCTTGTGACGATAAGTGCCTAGAAGATGATTTAGCAGTTTGGATAAGATAATTGATAAGGAGAGTATTGATATTAATTACGTTTTGATTACCGGCAGTGTTACTCTTATCGAAATGATTAATGATGAGAATGCGATTGTTGTTCATGACATATTTCCACAACTTGTAATAAGTTGGACCTGCATAACCGAAGATCAGATCGAAAGTGTATTGTTGGTTATAAAGAACATTTGATGAACGATGATGTTTCAGCACAATAGTGTTACCAAAATCTTCTCTACTGGAGAACTCTTTGAATAAGTTGCTAAGCTCTTCAACGAAAACGTCTTCGGTAATTGTATCGTTATTAATGTATGATTTAAGCATTCGGTCAAATTTGGCAAGTAATTGAGTGATCTCATCGCCGTAATGTTGAGTCAACTGCTTCCCAAGTATTCCTACCGAGTACATTTTTATGGTTTTTCTGTTATTGGGATCTATGTCCTGGTTCATGCCATTTTGTCTGAATATGGCAGCCCCATCGTAATAGAATTTATCTGGGCCTTCTCCACCATTACACGAATTATCGCTGCAGTGCTGGAACTTGAAACGGATTATGTCAAATGCCGACTGGTGCAACCCGGAGGGAATTGCCTTGTACTCAATACCATCTAGGGAGAAAGCTGAAGGGCTATTGTAGATGAGAGAGTAGCCCTTGTGAATATCGAACTTAGTGACGAATAAAACGGTTTTTTCTTTTACCATTATGTCTTGCTGTTGATGTTGTGTAGCTGGCCGTCTCTCTTGATATTAACTTTTCTTTATGCTGTTGCTACATGTTCAGTATACTATACAATATATATTGATATGTCCACAATATTACCCTGCCGTATGCATCGCAGGATTTGGAAATCTCCAAAACAAAAAATCAATAAAAAAATTGACCGCTAAACTGCCAAAACGTAAACAACCAGAGGTAAACAACAACCAGCCACGAAGCATAAACCGATCTCATTATATTTGACTGTCTTCAAGATGTTTGATGTCAAGGGCAAAGACCAACCCTCTGTGAACTCTAACATCCAGGGCTCTAGGCTTTTAAAGGACTTGATTGAGTCTTCCAAAAACTTACCCACCACCTCTTCAGAGCTAGGAACAATTCAGTTGGGATCTAACGAACTAAAGAAAAGATTACAAACCACAAGAAGTACAAAATCTGCAAATGAGGCAAATTTTACCAAAGCGCACTACTTGTTGGCTGGAAGCGGGGTTGCAATTGAGGATCTAGAGAGTGAAATCAAATCTGTTGAATTGCCGAATTCTTTAGAGAACTCGATTGTTCCTGCTCCAGCTGTTGCTACTGTTGATTTTGACAGTCAGTTAGACAACAAGAAGGATGAAAATATTTTGGCTGCTATTGAACAGTCCTTGACTACTGCAGCCAGAGACTTTGATAGTTTTGTAAGTCAGAATCTTGCTATGGATTGGAGAAAGCGCAAGGGTGAAATTTATAAATCGTTTGGATTTGATATCAAATATATGAAAACAAACAGCAGTAAAGCTGTACCTACTGCTTCAACTAGCTTCTCATCTGCCTCAACTCCTTTTGCTTCATCAAACGGATCTGCAGCTCAAAATGGAAAAATTAATGACGAACGTGCTAGACTTGCTCACAATTGGGGCAAGTCTACTATCGGCCATTCAGTGCTAGGTCCAAGGTTAGGAGGTGGTGAATTCACTGATTTACCAAAAGATGCCAAACTTACTAATGTTAATGATTATTCAATGAGGGACAAATTCGAAAAGTATTCAATTATAATATACCAGTTGAACAATTTTCGCCAACAGCTAAAACCTTTCCCAGTTGCTACTTGTTTTCTCGACGCTACTAAAGAAGCAACTGATAGTAAAACTAAGCAAATAAGCGAGTGCTGGAGAATTTTGTCCTTGTTTATTGACGAATCTGAAAATAACATTTTGCCAGAACAATATTACTATAACCAATATAGCAATTTCAATAGCAAAAATTCATCTGGATTGAGAAACAGAATTGTCAGAAAAAGTACTAAATACCTTGAAAGCCAATTCTTGAATCATGTCAATGTCATTTATCACAAAAAGATTAATGATCCTAGCGATGACACTGTTATTGATGATGATGGTTTACCTACAAACTTGAATAAAGTCAAGTATTATGTCAAATCACAGAAAAAGAGGCTTTTTGGAAACGAGGATATCAGCAAGAATTTATTAGTAGTCAATGATGTACCAATATGGGCATTGATTTTTTACTTGATCAGAAGTGGTTGCTACGAAGAGGCTGTAGAGGTTGTTGATGACAATGCTTCGATTTTCAATAAAATTGACTCAAATTTTTCTACATATATGAGAAGCTTCGCCGACTCTGTTAAAAATAATGATGACCTGGACATCCATTCGTTATCTGCATCGTTGGAAAACTCAGTACAGCAAGATTTCAACAATAACATTAAGAATTCATTGGATGTAGATCCATATAGATATGCTGTGTACAAGATTATTGGTAAATGTGATTTGAGCAAGAAATCTTTACCTAAATTGTTTGTCAGTGTTGAAGATTGGCTTTGGACGAACTTTATGTTGATTAATGAAAACAGCAAAGATACTTCTAAATTGTCTAGATACGAGTCATATACCCTTGTTGAGTTTCAAAAGAATTTAATAAGTTATGGTGCTAGTTACTTCAACAACAATTTGAATAATCCAATTTTCATTCAAGTGTTGTTACTTGGTGGATTATTTGAATTAGCAGTGAAGCATGCGTTCTCGATCAGTGAAATTGATTCGATTCACTTAGCTATTGGCTTGACTTACTATGGCTTACTTAGAGCCAAAGACTATGATTCGATAATCACTAATAACAAGCAAAATGACTTAACTCTTGTGAATTCTGCTGGGTTGAATGAAATCAATTATGCAAGATTGATCGGATATTATACTAGAAGTTTTAGAGTATCAGACACTAAAGTTGCTTTAGAATACTTGTTATTAATCAATCTTGCCAGTGGCGGCAACGGTGCTTTGGAAAAGAAGAGCAAGTATAGTAATTTGACTCTTGAGGCTATTAGAGAATTAGTTATTGAAACTAGAGAGTTCAGCTTGCTTTTAGGAACCATCAACAAAGACGGTTCCAGATACCCAGGCCGGATTGAGAATCGTCAACAATTATTGTACATCAATGGTGACCGTACCAAATCTGCTACTGGTACGACTGCTAATGCCGTCACAAAAGTCGGTACCCCCACAGTCAAAAGCAGCGGCAGTGAAGAAACCAAAAGCTCATATCTTTACGAAATCATTGAGCAAGCAGCTAAGCGAGTGGCTGAAGAAGGCAGAGTGTATGATAGTTTGTTGCTTTATCAATTATCTGAAAACCATAATCAAGTGATAAATATTATTAATAGATTGCTTGGTGATTTGTTGAGCAGCATTGATATTTTTCAACCAATTTCCAAGGAAAATGAGCAAGAATACTCACCAATTGAAATTGGGGAAAAACTACTCGATGTTTACAATTTAAACCCATCCAAAATCACATCATCGGCAAAAGAAGTACTAAAGAAGCTTTTACTTATTGCTAAAATTAAGACTCAATTCATTGCCGGAAATCACGAAAACACCTTGATTCTTATTAAAGATTTGGATCTAATACCAATTAGCAGCACTGAAAACCTTGCATCAATTCGTATTAAATGTCAAGAGTTTAACCATCAACAACTTGATTATAACTTAATCAAAAGCGTTGGTAATTTGTTGCTTATTGCAATGACATCGGTGAATCAATTAATTAAAAAGAATTCTGATAGCCAGTATAGTCAAAATGATGGGTTAAAAAATGAAAAAGCTAAAGAATTGGTGAGTATATCTAAGCAAATCATGATGTTTGCTGGGATGGTACAGTATAGAATGTCAAAGGAGGTTTACATTAAATTGACTCAGTTGGAATTGCTGTACAGTTAGTGGGTGGAAAAGGTTTCCAAATAATTATAAAAAACTTTATAGCTTCATAATGTGTTTTATATTTGTTTAATTTAACATCAGTAGCATTAATGGTTTATCACTGTTTTTTTTATTTAAACTTTCTTCTCTTTATGGTCTGTAAGAGAACAACGTAGCAAAAGTAGCTTCAAAAGAAATTCTTCTAAAGAACTTAGATCGCAGGATGTATGTTACAAAATATCTTACTTGCAAAAACAATATGACAACGAGTTAAATTTTCTTAAAGATAAGTTTATAATATAAGCGTATTTGCAGCTTAGCTTCAATGCAACCGGAAACAATAATCGTGCAGAATAATGACAAGGAATGAACCAGACAAAAAAAAAAAAAAAAAAAAAAAAGAAAAAAAAAATAAGCAGATTAATTTGATGGAGTGAGGGGAATAAAAAGAATTGTAGTAACAGATTCAATGAAAAACAGGTGACATTAAACAAATATGATTGAAACAGAAGAAACGAAAAGAAAAGAAAAGAAAATTGAAACCGAAAGTAGAAAGAGGAATAAATTGTCTCTAATTAGCTATGAAGCAACAAATAAATAACTAATGAAAATGCAGAATTAAACACGAATAACAAAAAGAATAAATCATCAGCTTTAAATGCATGAAGAGGTCTAGTTTCGATAAACAAGCAATCTAAACAACAGAGCCAAACACCGGGGAGCAAAGTAGAGAGATCTTTAGAGAAAATAAAAAGCAAAAAGCGCAAAACAACACAGCAACAGGCAAGTGAACTATGATCATAGAAGTAAGCAAGGAGAGAAGTATCTTAAAGCAGCATTGTTTTACTCTTCTTCACTACTGCTAATATCAGCTTCATCTCTTTGACTCTCTACTAAGCCTCTCAAACTGATTGGTTTTGTGCTTGCTTTACCAAACGGATTATCATTACTGTCAGTGTCAGTATGCTTTTGTTTCTTCTCATTGTACTTAGTGTTGTTTATTGGGTCTTCCTCAATTTCAAATCCAGAGAAATAGTCTTCATTATCATCATCTTCTTTATCTTCACCGCCAAGAATTTCTTCAAGCTCATCCTCGAGCTCATCTTCAAGAGAATCCAAGTCCAGATCATCAGGGTTTTTGTTTCCTGAGTTGCTTGGTTTTCCTGGTGTGGACACCAATGGAGAAGCGGGTACTGATTTGGTGCCAGTAATGGCATGTTTTGCTGTTGCATTTTGGGCTGACGGAGAAATTGAAGGTTGAGGGAGTTTCTTTGATGCAAATTCTGGTCTTGTAGGTTTTGAAGTAGAAATATCAGCAGCAGCAGCAGCAGGAGGAGGAGGGGGTGGGGAATTTTTATCTTGTTTTGCATCTTGGGTTTGTTGAAATGACAATTCGTCATCAAATTGGTCAAAATTGTCAAAGTCAAATTCATCCTCTTCATTGTTATTGCTTTTAGTGGGACCACCACTAGTTTTCTCTTGTGGTTCAGTGGCGGATTGACTCACTTGGAGATTTTCCCATTTGTTCAGGCTCGATACCGCAGAAGAAGAAGACTCAGTTTTTGGCAAAGATTTCTTTGCTCTTCTTGGTTGTTGTTTCGGAGTATTTGTGGTTGGTACTGACAGCTCTTTGCTGATCTCAGCAGGAATAGGGACGGAATCAGAATTTCTGTATAGTTCTCTAAGCTCACTAAGTTCAGAGTTATTTTTCTTTGTGTTCCTCGGTTTATTCATTCTGATTATTGAGTTCAATCCACATAGTTTAAATTTTTGCAGTTCTTTATCAAAAACTAGCACGTATTCTGAGTCTTTTGTCTTCAAGGCACTTCCTTCCAGAATAAGCTCTTTGTTGTTGGAGGTTGAATCAGTGGAGATCAAGTAATGACTATTGGACGATTTCCTAGGGTATAGTTGGAATACTGGGTCGGGAAGAAGGGTTGTTGGGTATTGTGAGACTAATAGACGTTAGTAAAATGAGAACCGGATAACAGAGGAGTGGAGTATACTAAAGCAAACCACATACATTTTAGTTGGAATAGGCCCTGATCGTCATCGGTGTCAGAAGCGTAGTTTATGTCTGAGTTTTGACCCTTGGAGACTTGAGAGAGTTTCTCCTGCAATGACGAGGATATCTGGATATCGTATTCGCCATCAGGCAACAAAATATTCGTCTCGTCCATGGTACAGATAACTTGGCTTGCTGTTCAGGTTGTTGTTCCAGTCGGTTGAGACGTTGCTGCTGCTGGAAAGATGATCAAAAACAAACGAAGTAAAAGAATAAAAATAAAGTCAAAATAAAAATAAAGCATTGTAGCAGCAGCAGATGCCCCGCTGAAATGGCGGCTGCCGTCCTTTGCTGCCGTTTGAATGAAGAGCACGTGGTAGGGTTAAAACGCTCCCGTCACACAGGGAAACAAAGCATGTGGACGGCACTCGATGGGCAAAACAGCTCAAAACTACAGGGAGGGAATACAAGCGGCAGCCCATGGAGGATGAGGAACACAGAGATGGGGGGAGGTCACTGGTGCTGCTCAGTTGACAACTAGTCAGAAAGAGGCAATATGTTGAGAAAAACAGTGAGCGGAAAGGAGGCCAAATAGATCAAAAGTAGAACAAAAATATGGAACAAAACAAAATAAATACCGAACTCAAACCATAGGGGAAAGAAAAACAGTCAGTATGAAAGCAACAACAAAATGAAGATTAAATTATATATCTTGAGTGAAAAAATGATGATGGTTGGAAGAGAACAACAAAATAAATAGATTAAAATGGAACGAATAATAACATAACAATAAGATGAGGCATGGTGGCTGTATGACGAGCAAGCAGCAACCAACGATAAATCAGCATTGACAGGAAGAGTCTTGAGAAGAGACACCTCTGCTTAAATCAACAGCAGGAACAGCATTTCCACGAGTGTTTGGCGTCTCTTTGTTTATAGGCAACTTGCGAGCGATCTGCTCAAACACCTGGTAAACTCCTTCGCCGGACTTAGCACTCACTTCAAAGAATAGTAAGTTCTCTTCTCTGGAGTATTCAAAGGCAACGTTTTTGTCGACTTTTCTTTCGCTGCTAAGATCAGTTTTATTTCCTACCAAGGCAATGACAATGTCTTTATTTTTGAGAGAGTATTTTTTGAGCTCGTTGACCCAGTATTTGGCCTTCAATAGAGACAGTTCGTTAGTAATGTCGTAAACAACAACCGCGCAGTTAGCATTTCTGTAGTACATTGGGGCAAGGGACTTGTATCTTTCCTGACCAGCAGTGTCCCAGATCTCAAATTTGACAGTTGTCTGTGGGTCGAGCTGGATGCTCTGGGTTAGGAAGGCAGCGCCAATGGTGGATTCTCTAAACTCATCGAACTGATCTTTGATGAAGCGGTATACGATGGAGGACTTGCCAACGGCGCTCTCACCGAGAAGCACCAACTTGAACTGAGCGAAAACGGGCTCCTGGGCCATGATGTAAATTTATGGTGGTGTGTTAGTAAGTGGTAGTGGTGGTGGTGGTGGCAAGAGTGTAGTGTTCTCTAGAGGGGGCAACGAGGCATGTAAAGGACAGTTCGGATACTTGTAATTAACTAATTGTTTGATTGTTTTGCAGCGGTGACGATACAAGATTATGTAATACTGTTGAGTGGGAATAGTAATAATAGAGTGGCTCCTGAAAAGACCCTATGAATTGGTATATTGACGGACAAGACTACATAACCATATATTACATAATACTGGGGTAATTACCTATTACCCTCCTCATATTTAAACACCCTCCCGAGTGGTTCACCCCGCGCACCCCTCCGCCGCCCTCGATGCGGCAAGAACAGCGCAGTATCGTGGATTTGCTCATTAGTGAATATCAAAGCGATTTACCCAACTACAAAGCAATGCCCGGCAACCATTCCTCGCGCCTCCCATTCTCCTAATTTTCCCTTCAGCGCTTCCCTCAGCATAACAATGTTCAGCAAGGTATTGCGATGATTAATGAAGAGTCAGAGTCTTTCATCGTAAGCAACATCTCCGCATCCCAGTTCAACGCCATTATCGACTTGATCTTGTCCAAATCCCTAAATAATGTCATTTCTTCTGCCTCCGATTTGCACCAGTTGTCCAATTTGGTCGCTTACTTGAACGCCCTTAGCAAACACCATGATATCCTCACAAACTTCTTCAGCTACTCTTCTATTTCAAAACTCTTTGCCGCTGTCAACAATCTTACTGATGCCTACATCATATCCAGAAATCCTGATATCAAGATCTTGCTTGTGCGGCTTTGCTTAGCCATTGCAAACTCTCTTTTGATCAATAAATCTATATTTAATCAATTTAATCTTTGTCTACAAAAGAGCCCATACTACATCCTTCTCAATATCACAATTCTAATAGAAGGCTGTTTCATTAACCATACGGACCATCCAGATTTTCAAAGAATTAACCTAAAATACTTGATTGCCCCAGTGCGATTGATGTTTTTATTACTTTACAAGAAAAACGACGATTATTTAGAAATCAAAAATTTTGCAACTTTTGTGGTAAAATTGACAAACTTGATCATATCAAACATAAAAAACATACTATGGCTTTTTTTTAAACATCCTGATACCCAGATCCATGAAGATCTACTTATAGAGCTTTTGAAAACTCTTTATGTCCTTTTCCACAACTATAAAAAATGCATTAATTTCACTACCGGAGATGTGGTACTAATGCATAATAATAGTCATAATCATCACCATCATAGTCACAAGGACCTAATACAGAACGAGAGATATAATTCCTCTGCAAGCCCAAACTTGAACCTAGAAAACAGCTTAAACACAACTAACCATGATTCACGCACTAGAAGTCCCAGTATAAATTATGGAAGATCTCCGGGTTTAAACAGCATATCCGCAAGATTGCAACCTATTATCCATGGCTTGAGTAGCGAGCTCCGTCCCAAATCCAGAGGATCAGAGTCTAGTGACCTCAATGAAGAACATTCAACTGGAAACACAGACTACGATTTACTGTTGACCGACGCCAAGGCTAAAAAAGTCGATTTTAATGAAGTACATATAATCTTGGTCCTATTTGCCAAGCTAGTCAGCTTGGATCGGAAGTTTTCAATATATCAATCAAAATCAAAATGCGACAACAGTAATGATAAAAGCACTTCTACCTCAAAGTTCTCGCTATCAAAAAGTGGAAAACAAGACAAAGACACTCATAAACAGGAACCAGCTAGAAATGTTACCGATGTATCGGTGAACTTGTACAAAAATATTGGAAGTCTTATGCTATCCCTACCGTTCGAATTTTATAATCAGTTTTTCTTTATTAACCATTACAAGAAAAATTCTTTAAACATGGAAAATTCTGTCATGAAGTCGATATTCGAGATTTACTCAATCAAGCCAATAAAGATCTTGCAAATTTTGCTTTTCGGATCATTCTCAATTATCAAGCTTGAACTAACTGACAACCGTGTACTTGCTCATGACTCAAATTCCAAAGAGCGAAACCAAGATTTGATTGGCCACATCACTAATATGAATCAAGATAACATATTTGTGTTTTTAACGTTAGTCAATCACGTTCTAAAGTTCAAAAATTATTTGCGAAATGACATCCACCAATTAAAGCAAGAAATTCACAATAATAGAATAAGATACAAAAAGACAAATCCTGATGTCAATGTACCTAAAACTCCCAGTATTGATAATATCCAGTTTGAAAAATCCCTTGAGTTTTTTCAAAAACTTAACTTTATTGATGAAATATCTGATTTTTTTGAAAAGTTTTTATTACCGTTCAAGAACTTGACTGCTTCAATTTCGCTCGATGTTCTTTCTAACTCGCGGTCTACGAGGCTTCTGAAAGATGTTGAGATAATACTGACCATGCTGAGTCAAAATTATAGCAGAAATGGCAGCGTCGCTACAGATAACACCGAACCATATTTAAATACTTCAAGTGAGCTTGAAGCCGAATCAATACTGACTAAAAGCAACAAAAATAAAAGCAAAAATATCTATAACAAAAACATTGATACTATTGCTGATGGCACATCAGATACTCACAATGAACAGTCAAGAAATTCTAGACCGCTCAGAAAGTCCAAATCTACAGGCATTTTGCGAAACATTCACACAAAAGTCAATATGTCTTCTGGAAGAAGACCTAGCAATACTAGCACGTTAGCAAGTTTTAATGAAAGAATTAACACTAAGACGCCACCGCGCAATGATACTGCAAACCATTCATTCACGGCAAACACTGATCTTCATGGCTCATCATATTCGTCTCCGCGAAGTATTCAACGGAAAGAAAGCACCACAAAACTTTCTCATAGCCCTTTTAAAATGCTAGGTTTAAGTCCTAAAGTTTCTTTTTCAAACTTGTACAACAAGTATAACCATCAGAGAGGCGGGGCAGGAGGAGCAACAGGAACTGCCACGACCAGCCCTAAAAAAGATACTAAGCTCGGCGAAAAGAATATGAAAAACACTTTGGCAATCAATGCTGAGTCATTGCACTTCAATAATGAGAGTAAGCTGGTTAAAAACCGGCCAAAAATAAGTAGGCAAGAGTCGCAAAAGCATTCTATATTAGAACCTCCAGACAAGCCACTAGATGAGCTACTTGCAATCTTAGCGTGCAAAGTTGATGGAGTTGGATTTCTTCAGAAAAATTATCCAAAGGAATTTAACGAAAGAAATGTCAAGTTGGTGTTGGCCAATAATTGCTATAATTGTTTGATGAAATGCTGCAAGAATCCGTTTGTCCCAAGTGCCGTAAAAACCCTTATTATTCAAATTTATTTCAACTTAATTACAGAGCACTCAAATGCGGAAAATGAGCATGAAGAAGATGACCAACAACAAAGTGAAGACACAAGTTTTAGTACCACTTGCCAAAATGACGTACTTTATTCCAGAAACTCCATTAGAAAATTTGGCAATCACTTGAAGACTAGAAAGCTTGATTTTGGGGCTGAAAGGAAAACTAGCAATACCGGCAACTCTAGAAAGCTGGAAAGCACTACTATCAATTCTTCGTCTTCTGATTTTGGGAAACTAAGCAACGGTAAATCTTCCGTTTCCGAACTTCCTTCAAATGGAGTAAGGCATAGCGCTAGTTTAGACGATGATTTCCACAAATCATGCCACGATGATTTAGTTAAAGCCAGCACTATCAATGACTTTTTTTTGAAATTTCAAAATTTGAAAAACTTGCAAAAATTCCTAATTATCTTTCTTGGCAATGACTTATTTTATTTGATTTTTATGTTCTTCCAAAGCAATAACATCAACATCAATGAGCAAGAGTTGAGAATAATCACCGAGTATTTGCATCTGAATTATAAAAGCAATTCAGCTTCCAAAAAATCAGTCACTTCGGCTCCCAATGGACTAAGCAATGCTCCAGATTTTAGCAAGAATCAATTTGGTAGTAAATATAACAACAGGGGAATGTCGGTGGTGCTGCATTTTGGAAATGCATCCGAAAACGATACTATATTTGATAAAGAAATTTCAGTTGAAAACAATCAAGGAAACTTGGAGGGATTGGATTTTGATATGTTTCAAGTTTCTGATGACGAGAATGAGTTTGTTGATATAAGCTTGCTGTCAAAGCGTAGCAATGGCAATATAATTGCTGCTGATGCGGCTGCTGGAAACGCTAATAATGGCGATGGCGGTGGCAATGGCATCAATCATCAAAAGAGCTTTGCTAGTGGCTTCCCTAAAATTCCGTTTATCGGCAATAATACCAATAAAACCCCGGATGGATATGCTAATTCGCATAATGGCGGAAGTATAAGTACCGGAAGACAGCTTAGCAATTTTGGAAGCATCAGTACAAAGTCTTCTTCAATTGCTAGCAGGACTAAGCAATTTTTGTCAAGGCAAAAAAGCTACAAATTGGGCCCCGGCAACTGTAGTCCTGATCCTAATTTAGTTTCCCGATTTGAAAAATTTGCTTTTGAAACAAGTGGCAATGGCAATGTCATTGGCAACGCTAATGGTAGCGGCGTTATTGATTTTGGTTTTAAAGATAGTTTTGCATCAAAAGCAACATCACCAAATAAACCTCAATTAAATAATATTGAGGAAAGTATTGATCCTAAAGCACCAATAGCAATAACTGACCATGGCGGTCATCAAAACTATCAAGATCAAAGTCATAATAGTTATAATCAGGGTCATAATAATGGTCATAAAATTTCTGCTGGAATCCATCAGAGATCTCCATCTTTCAGCAGCAGTCCAATGAAACGTGATGGCATGACAAATGACAATGACGGCAATAATTGGCCTCCATCACAACATCATCTTCGGTCAAAATCTACTAATGATACGATTGTAATCAGCGATCAAATTCCGGAGAATCAAATTGATGGTTTAGAAAATGGAAACGTTTTTGATTTTGCTGGGACAGTTAATGATATGAATGTAACTGAAAAAAGCAAGCTCATTGATGGTAGACGGGAAGACAATGTTACTAGCAATGATATCATTAATGTTAATAACGGTCATAATGGGAACCAGAGTGGGAAAGACAATTTAAGTTACACTAATGACAATTATAGTACCACTCTTAATAGTGGTGATAAAGCCGCACCAGCGTCTGGTAACAGGTTTTCTAGATCTAGTTTGACTTCGGCGGAGAAGTATCAAGAAGCGGAAAAGTTTTTCAGTATTATAGAAAAACTTTCAAAGAAATAGAATGGCAAAATCATAGGACTTTTTTTTTTCATTTCATTTTCTTCTGCTCATCTGTTTTTTTTTTTTTTTTTTTTTTTTTTTTGCAATTTACAGTTTATATGGTTTAAAAGCGTTTTTTCTAGTACTGGTTGTGTTTGTTATTTATATTTGTGCTCCGTTAATATTTTTACAGCTTTTTTCATTATACTGGTTTTTCATTTCATTTTATCCCCTTGTGATGTTGTCTTGATGTTTTTTGATATACATTTGTTGGACAGAAATATGACTTCCTATATATTCCGAAAACACTCATATCGCTCGTTCAATCAACTTACCTACTTCCTTACTTACTTATTTACTTACTTTTTTTTCTTTTTTTTGTTTATTTCCTTTTTGCTTGTATACTCACAGTTACTATTACTCATATGCAAGCACGGTGTGGGTTTTTTTAATGCTTCTTTCTTTTCCTTCTTCGTTGATATAGATTGCATTTCTGTTTTTTTTATTTTGTGTGGTGAATTACTCTGGATAGTAATTTATTTTTTACTTTTTATTTTATTTTGTACCCTCAAGAAATACATCGCTTTTGTTTATTTATGAGTCAAATCGCGGTTTTTAAACTAAAATTGTGGAATAACTCTATTTTGTACAGAAATGAAAATCAACTCATAGAGCTCTAAAGGGTCTCCTTATGGCACAGCTGTTTGCTGTTTGTCAGTACGCTAAGCACCCGTATTCCCTGTGTGTCTTTACTCACAAGTGACATAAGCATATCACATGAGATAACACGTGCCGCACACATACTGCGGCACCGCGTTGCTGGCTATTAACTATTGTTGTTAGTGCAGTTGTAAGACAACAGAAGAAAGCGAAATAAAGAACAGTTGGACGTTAATTCCTCTCGGCTGCCACCTACGTATTATATTATATTATATTATATTATATTTTATTACATTGGTATATTATACTAAATACCAACAACCATTACTTCTCTTGGAATCAACCAACCGCTACTAGTACGACCACACTGTCATAGCACAATCCTCACTTGTTGTTGTCCCACTCTATCGTACCGTGCACTGGGTTTCCCTATTTACGTTTCTCTTTTTCTTTTTTTGCCTGTTGTGTCGCTGATCGGTCTGATTGGTCAGCCAGCCCTCTTTCCCGTTTGTTTTTATTTTCTGTTTTCTGTCTTCTACTTCTGTTTCTGTTTTCGTTTCTGTTTCTGCTATTTGTTCTACTTTGAAGCGCCAGAAATTGTTACTGTTACGGTTGCTGTTTCAATCCAATCAATCTTTGACTTTATCCTTTATTATCGATTCCTTCATCAATCAAGTTTATTGCACATTGCTCACCGTGCTTGACTTACTGCTTTTGCCATCAATCCTCTTTTACCAATACCGCTTTTTCCCCTGTCTTATTCACGAACTTTGTCACCAAGATAACTAGAGCACTGCTCAATTCGTCTCACAACAAACTCTAGTTCCACCAGATAACTACTTCCATTTTTATTCCGCAAAGATGATGGGCAAATTTAAAGATAGATTTAAAAACAAAACAAAGAATAAAGACAAAGACTCTTCGTCCTCCTCTTCATCTTCCGGATTGAAACGTTCCGGAAGTAAACACGTTTCCAAAGATAAGAAAATAAAAGATAAAGATCTTAGAGACTCCAACAATAGCTCAGTTGAAACATTTGAATCCAGTACTAAAAAAAAATCAAGTCCAGACCCCGATGATGCTTCTTTGAGCTCAAATGCTAATAACCCCAGCACCAGCACTGCAAACACCACCCCTATCTCTGTGGACAACAGTGTTGGCGGTACCAATACAAACAACAATAGCCAAATCGAGAACAATAACAACAATAGCACTTCCACCAATATTGACACCAACACTAGCAATATTAATGCTATTACCAGCAGCCCTAATCCGAAAGTACCTCAGTTGAATATTAGCGCTCCTCCTGCTGAACCAACTGATAAAAACAATTTACTATCCAGTAATAGCTTGTTGTCCAATAACGTTCAATCTCCAACTTCCATAACTTTTGCTAATACCTCTAATACCTCTAATAATAACAATAGCAATAGTGGTATCTCCTCTAATAGTACCAATAACGCTGCTGGCAGTCATCAATTTACATCCGCTACATCCGGTTCAAGCGTCATGGATAAAGACGATGAAGATATGACGATACCAAGATCATCTCATTCTTTTGAGCGATTACCGACCCCAACAAAGATTGATAATGACATTGATTTGATCAAAACCCCCAAAAGACATTCATCTTCTAGAGTTGAACCAAACTCTCAAAGACAAACGTTTGAAAAATTACCTTCCTTTGATGAAGTTCTTCCTGAACAACAGATTGAATTGTTTTTAAAAAAAATTAAACAGTGTAATATCATTTTTGATTTCAATGATCCTAGTGATGACTTAAAAGGTAAAGAATTAAAACGTCTCACTTTGCAAGAATTGATCGAATTTGTTTCTTCCAACAGATTCACTTACACTGATGAAATGTATAAAAGCGTGGTGGAAATGTTCAAGAAAAACTTGTTCAGACCAATTCCACCACCTGTCAATCCTGTGGGTGATATTTATGATCCTGATGAAGATGAGCCGGTAAGTGAGATTGCCTGGCCACATATGCAAGTGGTTTATGAATTCTTTTTGAGATTTGTTGAAAGTTCCGATTTCAATCATCAAATGGCTAAGCAATACATTGATCATGAATTTATTCTTAGATTGTTGGAACTATTTGATTCAGAAGATCCAAGAGAAAGAGATTGTTTAAAGACCACATTGCATAGAATTTATGGTAAATTTTTGTCCTTAAGATCATTTATTAGAAGATCTATTAATAATGTTTTTCTTCAATTTGTTTACGAAACTGAAAGATTTAATGGTATTGGTGAATTGTTGGAAATTTTGGGATCAATTATTAATGGTTTTGCATTACCTTTAAAAGAGGAACACAAAATTTTCCTTTGCAGGGTGTTGATTCCTTTGCATAAAGTAAAATCCTTGTCATTGTACCATCCACAATTGGCTTATTGTGTGGTTCAGTTCTTGGAAAAAGATGCTCTTTTAACCGAAGAAGTGATTATGGGGTTGTTAAGATTCTGGCCAAAGGTTAATTCTCCAAAAGAAATTATGTTTTTGAACGAAGTAGAAGATATATTTGAAGTTATTGAGCCATCGGAATTTCAAAAAATTCAAATTCCATTAATTGTTCAATTATCAAAATGTATAACTTCACCACATTTTCAAATTTCTGAAAAGGTCTTGTGTTTTTGGAACAACGAATCATTTTTAAGTTTGGTAACAGAGAATGCAGAGACTATTTTGCCTATTGTGTTCCCTGCATTGTATGAAATTTCTCAACTTGGAGCAGTACATTCCCATAATGATGATAATGACAATAATCAAATGAGCGGCAGCTCATTGAGTAATAATAGCAGCTATTTAGATAATGGATATGATTACGGTTATGGCAGCAACACCAACAATTGGAACAGAACTATTACTTCATTAGCTTACAATGCTTTGAAAATTTTCATGGAAAGTAATCCTATACTATATGATCAGTGTACAATGTTATATCACCAGTCATTGAAAGATAACGAAAAAAGAGATAAAATCAAGAAAGAAAATTGGAAAAGGTTGGAAAGTTATGTTCAGGAACACAAAAAGAAACAACAGTTTGAAAATCTACAACTGAATCAGCAGCAATTATCATCATTAGAGAATGCAACGGAAGCTGATAATAAAGATAAAAAAATTGAAAAAATCAGCAAAAATGTCAATGATTTGGAATTGAATAGTGGTGATGTGAAAACTGAAACCACTATATTTGAAAACAGTGGTAATTAAGTGTATATTATGTAGTAGATATAAGCAAGACAATATGTTATAATAAGCCGCTTATTTAATTTAAATTTTTCAAGTTTTACAAGTGAGTTTGAAGTTGTATTGGCTGGCATGAAAAGCTGAATGTTTGTTTTTTTGAGTTTGAGTTTGAGTTTGTATTTGACGCTACACTGCACATGTTGGAACTTCCAGCTTGGAAGACATATATGTATGATGCATCGTGCCGGTGGTGTTCTAATACTAGTGGAAACCCGTTGCGGGAGCGCTACCTGTCTTTTTATCCTTTTAGGTCTTTCAATGGTGCCTTGTTTATTGTGTTTTTTAAAAAAGTGTGCTTATATCTCATTCAAATGAATGATACCTCCACTATGCCTTTTTTTAATTTATCGCGTGACAAAATAATTTTTTAAAGCACACCTGTAAGGGACTTTTCAACATTACGATCCGATTCGATTTTGGATGATCAAAACATCATGTAATTTATGAAAGCATGTTTCATTACATGACCTAATATCTTGACCTTTTGAGTCGAATACTGTGGCATAGTTTTGTATCATTTAGATGGTGCTTCAAAAAAAATGGCTAAAGAAAAAATAGAATAAAGAAAAATAAAAAAATAAAAAAATAAAAAAATAAAAAAAGGAAATGAGACAGGAGAAAATAAAAAACTTTTTAAAGTGAAGTACACAGATAACATATAATGACAAAATTGTAAATTGACAAAACAGAAAAAAAAAAAAAAATATAAAAAAATGAAAATACACTTTTGGCGTGAACGTAGCTAAACACTATACATTGAAGAACCTTTTCGTTTTTTTTTTGAAAAAAACTTATAAAAGCAGAGATAATTCATAACGATAGAGAACGATGCAAAATTGAAGATAACAGCCAACTATTAGGCAACTTAATGTTTGAGAAACCCTAATGTAGGATAAAAAAATAATAATGAAGTAATATTTTCATCTTTTGGAATTTTATTATTGTTTCTATAACTCGTCCCTCTCTATAACGTCTTGAGTTGAACTGGCTTCTTCAGCAATAGTATTTGTTGCAGTTTTAGTTTCAGGTTCAGTTTCAGTATTGGCAGTTACAGGACTAGTCGTGGGTAAGTTAACAATTGGTTCTTCCGCTTCTATGTTACTACTGCTTTGATAATTTTTTACTAAAGAGCTCGATGAGTCTGATGATGAGTCTGATGATGATGATGCAGATGGTGCTTGCTCTGAAGTTGATGTTTCAGTGTCAGTTGGCGTAGCTAGCGTATGCACAGTCACTTCGACTTCTTCTTCCACAATTGGAGCTGCGCTTTGGGCAGCAATAGAAGCAGAAGCAGAAGCAGAAGCAGAAGAAGATTCAGGAGTAGAAGAAGAAGGAGATTCAGAAGCAGCAACGACAGTTTCATCGTTTCTATCTGTTGATTTAGCAGCAGTACGACTACTCTCAAGGCTTGAAAGCTCACTGGCACTTTCACTAACACCAGCACCGGTACTTGCACTAGCAGTAACAACAGATTCTAGTGATGCAATACTAGCTGGTTGCGCCGATGGTGATGGCTTTTTAGAATATTTAGCACGTGTTGGCTGTACTGAAGTGCTGACAGCAGCAACGGAACTAGAAGAGCTAGAGGCGCTAAAAGAAGGTTCGATGCTTATTGGTATGTCCTCGATAACTATCTCAGTCATGCTTGATTTTGTAATGGCAGAACTACTGGCCTGCTTAGGTTTTGAGACAGAAGACACAGAAACAAGTTTAGAAATGGATGGTTTAGCGGTGAAGACTGGTTCAGCAGGTGGTACAGAAGTCACTACTTTTGCTGGTTGAGATGTTTCAGCAGTCTCATTAACAACTTGTGTACTTATTGACTCAGATTCAAAAATGTCTTGGCTTGAACCGGCGGGATTTTCAATTTCCTCAACAGTAGCAGCATGTACTGACGAAGGCTCAGTTGTCTCTGTATCACTGCTGATAAAAGCAGATGCGGAAGCCGAAGCTGAGGAAACAGCAGTGCTAATTTTTTCAACAATTGAAGTCAATAATTCGGAAGTGCTAACAATATCTGGATTCTGTATAGCGCTAGAAGCAGCTGGCGTTTCTGAGGCTTGAGTTTCGATCTTGATTTCCTCCTTTGGACCACTTGACAATTCTTTTTCAATTTCAGCAGATGGTGTGGCGATCGATGCTGATGAAATTACTGATGGTACGTCAACAGCTTTTGAAACTAGTGCAGATGATACATTTGGTATTTCAACTGATAATAGCGACACACTGCTGATTGTTTGTCCTGTAGCTTTAGGTATTTCATTATAAGAGCTTGTGACTATTGTTTTAGCCTTTGGCTTCGCCTCCAAAGATGATGATTCAGTCTCTTTTGAAAAAACAGAAGTAACAGAAGAACTACTTGACGGCTCTGCAACACTGATAGGTTTGGCGCTAGTTGGAACTATGCTATCAACTTGCACGGACCCTGACTTAAGAGTGTTGATACTCAGGGCAATAGCAGTAGGATATACCAGACTACTTGTTTTTGGTTGCTGCTCTTGTTGTGACTCAGGAATAGAAGAAGCGGTTGAAAAGCTTTCACTTGAAGTTGTTGCAGTAAGTTCTTTTGGATCAATCATTGTTCCATATTCAATTGCGTCTTGTTCTAACTCAGCAGGCTGATAGATAGGTAAATCATCTTGTTTCTTTGCTGTCTCTATTGAAGCCACATTTTTAGCACTTTCGGAAGTTGATGCCACACTTGATTCAATGCTGGAAGATGATGATACTGGGATTATAGAATTTGTTGTGTACTGGGCCACTGACTCAGCTAGAACAGTAGCTTCAGTTTGCGCCTTAGGCGATTCAGATAAAGCTTTTGACACCATCTTTTCATTGTCAAGTTGCAGAGTTCGAGTTTCTACAGCACTTTCAGCCAATTGAGTTTCCGCCACTAACTGTAATTTATCTTCACTACTAACATGATCATAAGAATCTATTTGGTCTCTTTGTTTGATATTTTGAACAGGCTCAAATGCCACAGTTCCACTAGAGGTAGTTGACATTAGATCAGGATCAGATGACTTTGATTTGGTAACTGGTTGTTTCACCACCGCTTGTGTCAGTCTAGTGGCTTCGGGAGCAGAAATCCTAGTTATTTCGGGTTGCAATGTTGGTAACTCTGCTGTCTTGAGTTCTGATGTCTTTGAAGATGAGATTGAAATAGTCTCAGCAGAAGTGTAAAGTGCACCATCTCCTGTAGTTTCTACACTTTGATGAAACTTATCCTCAACAGCTACCTCAGAAGCCAATTCATCGATAGCCTCAGAAATATCAAGGTGAACGGAAGACTGAGGAGTTGGCTCTTGAACAGTAACTTTGATAGCAGTATCTTGGAGAACTTTGGAAAAATTGTTGCTGGCTGATTCTACCGCACTTGTAGCAACTTGAGATGAGGTATAAGAAGATGCACTAGTCGGAGTGGCTGACGATTTAGGTAAGCTGCTACTTTTTTGAAGCTGTTCTTTAGTTTGTGATGAAACAGTTTCTGATGCTTCGACTTCCTTAGCAGACAAAGGAGTAGAAACAACAGCTTGTGGCAGACTTTGCACAATAGTAGACTCTTTGATGTTTATCATATCATCTGAAATTTCAGTAACTTGAGTGACTTGGGCTGGCTGGGTATAAGTTATTGGATCACGCTTGCTTATAGTATGCGCCTCTTGATTTAATTGAACTGTAGACTTGCTCATTATATCATCGTATACAATTTCCTCCACGATTGATCTTGGTGCAGTGTACGGTTTAGGAGTAGTGTTTTCGATAAAACTAGAAGTGACGATTGGCTCATCTTGGACCTCATTCATAGTGAAGTAAGATGAAGAATCTGCTCTATTTTTCTTTATTTGTTCAATCAAGTGGTTGAAAACTCTTTTATTGATGAGGTATTGGGTAATGACAGCAATCAAACCAACAAATACAAGGCAAAAGAATGAATAAAATACCGAGGCTAAGATATTGGAGTTTCCTGAAGTCACTAGTTCTTCCAATGGTATTTTAACAATATGAACGGTATTTTGAGAAGAAACAGTAGCCAAGTATTCACCAGTTGGGGAGAAAGTCACTTTGGTTATAAATGTTTGTTCTTTATCATAAGTAGCAACTTTTTTGAATTTTTTGTATTTTAAGATTGTAATGGAGCTGTCATTTCCGGAGAAGCCAATTAAGGAATTATCCGGATCAAATTTCTTAGTTACTGGATTTATAACTGGACAATAATCTAAAGAAGTTACTGCTTTAATTTTGGTGGATATTTGCTGAGTTTTCAACACTTGCAACTTGGACACCGAGTACAATATGAAGACAATTCCCTTATTGTTTTTCAACGAGGCGGCAATTAAAATGTCATTGTTTGAGATAAATCTGATTTTGTTCAAAGAAGAAATGTTTTTACCAAAATCGGTGTTTTTGAGTAATGATCTTCCAGTAACGGTGGAAATTGCTTCGAAAGTGTTGTCAGTAATGTAACACAAGAGCTTACCATCAGGACTGATGTGCATATCCGATATCTGCTGATTATCAGCGGCAGTAATTCTATATCTGACGGTCAAATCTACCGGATTAAACACCACAATCTTTGGTGCCTTTTGATAGGAGGAAGCCACTGCACCGACAGTGCCATCATCGGAAATGTAGCATAATTGGGCAAAGGACAGGGTTCTTTCAATGTTTTCAAAAAGCTCCACTGGCTTGTCAAATACCAAATGTTCGTTTTCCCAGTTGTATTTTCTCAAGTTCGAGAAGTCAGGGAAATCCGCGAACTCTTCTTCGTTGAACACCTCCTCGTTGAAACCGACCAAGATGATTTCTCCATTGGTGTCCAAGCATGTTGGGTAATTGAAACAGAAGGGCAACACTAATTCTCTGTACTTCTTCAACTTCTTGTGCTTTCTTCTAAAATTGACCTTCAATGCTGTGATCTTGTTTCCTACTTGCTCGTTGCTCTCGCCGTAACCACCAGTGACGAGCAAGGTGGACTCATCCACAAATTTTGCTCCGTAGACGGGATAGTCGATTTCAAAAGTAAAAGTTCTCAAGTGCATGGCTAAGCTAATAGAGTGAGGGTGAGCTCGCTATATACTGCAGCCTGTATTGCTCAATGGCTGTTGTAATGGCGGTGATGGTAATGCTTTATCTGTATAGTGATGTCGATATATTGGTTGTAACTGTGATTTGGCGTTTTGGCTTTTGCTGTCTACACGATGGTCAGCAGCCCTGGCGATTGTTTATTTCAAAAGTGAAAATAACTATTGCAATAAGAAACTCAATCACCAAACAACCATCAACTACCAAAACCAGAGCATCAATACTTCACACAAAACAACAATGGCCAGTGTAACCAGCGCTCCCCAGGTCTATGGCGGCGACGAAGTGAATGCCTTGGTGTTGGACCCCGGCTCCTACTCCACCAGAGCAGGCTACGCCGGCGAAGACACGCCGCGGTTCGTCATTCCATCCTACTACGGCCTCAGCAACGACAAGAAACAACAGCAAGATGCTATGGACGTTGACATTGACTATGCCACCACCGACTACAAGACTCAGTTTCATAAGCGTTCTTACACGTACTACGGTGATGAAAAAATACATATTCCCAGAGAAAACACCGAAATTAAGCCGATTGTCAACGACGAAATCATTGAGGATTGGGACTCCGCAGTTGAAATGTTTGATTTTTTGTTTCAGAATTTGCAGGCAGACATTCATGAACAACCAGTATTGCTTACTGAACCAATCTGGAACACCAAAGTGAATAAGCTCAAGTCATTGGAAATATTTTTGGAATTTTTTAAAACTCCCGGCTTTTACTTAGCTAAGGCTCCTTCGTGTACTTCATTTGCCGTGGGCAGACCAAACTCATTGATCGTGGATATTGGCCATAACGTCACCAGTGTTACCCCAGTGCTTGATGGCATGTGTTTGTCAAAAAATACAATGAAAACTCATTATGCGGGTAGATTTATTGATTCTCAGCTACGCTCTTCATTGGCACAGCGAAATATTGAGTTGGTTCCCAGATTCAAAGTCAGCTATAAACAAACTGCTAAATATTCATTAAGTCAATTTAACAATAATGATGAAGTCAAACCTATTTATACCGCCAAGTCAGACACTTTCTTGCCAAAAACCATCACTTCCTCATTTACAAATTTTGAAACTCAAAGAGTATTGACGGAAATGAAGGAAACTTTGCTAGCGGTTTCTGAGACCCCAATAAACGATTCGCAAAAATTTGATTACCAGTCCAGGTTCTTCGAATTACCTAATGGGCTTCAGGTGGAATTTGAAAAAGAACGATACGAAATTGCTAATTCTCTTTTCACCCCAACTAATTATGTCAACTTCTGGAAAAAACATCCACAATATCATTTCGATGATGATTTGCAATGGGAAGAAGAAGATGGTCAGTTGGCGGAATTAGATATCAATAATAATTATGTGCCGCTTAAGCGAGGCAAAAAGAAAGAAGACAATGATACAACGGCAACAAAGGCAGAAAACGGTAATGCTGGCGATGAGAATAATGATAACAATGATGATGAATCAAAGAAGGAAAACGGTGATGCAGAGAATAATAATAATGATAATAACAACGACAATAATAATAGCAGTAATAATAATGACAAAGGTCAGAGTAATAGCCAGAATGAAAACGGTAACAAGACCGCAAACACAAATGGCACATCAACATCCTCCAGCGACGGCGCCAAAACACTAACTGGAAAAGTCAGCGGCCTCTCAGCATTGATCAACCGCACTATAGCCAACATTGATGTTGACATACGGCAACAAGTGGCTCATAATATTGTAGTTACCGGATCATTATCATTAATCCCTGGCTTGAATGATCGGATTTCTAAAGATTTGAATGAATGGAACCCGGGCCTCAAGATCAGATTGCTTTCAAGTGGGCATACTAATGAACGGAAGTACCAGAATTGGATCGGTGGGAGTATTGTTGCTAGTTTGGGCACTTTCCATCAATTGTGGGTCAGTAAAGCGGAATACGAAGAAGTTGGGGGTGAAAGGTTGATTACTGAGCGTTTTAGATGATTTTACTCGTTTGTCTCAACTCTATTGCTTTCCCGTGTTCTACTCGACAAACATAGAATGTTTTGCTTAAATGGCTCGTCTCTCCATGCTATGCATTTAATTTTATATTATGCTGGCTTTATATTTCTATTTTTTATTTTTCAATTTATTTTCCTGGTTAATGTCTACCAATACTCGACGCTTTATATTTATAATTTTTACTATTTTTTTTCTTTGTTTTAAAACTTATTCTAAAAGAAAAGGAATGGATAAATTTAAATAATGTACAATACGTAAACCATCTCCAAAAAACTTTTTGTAATTTAGCTATATTATATGCCAACTAAAATTAAGTTATACAAATACTGCCATTTAATATAATCATTTTAAATCACTTGCTATTTTATTCAAATAATGTACAATACAATACACCACTATCTATCTATATAATAACAATAATAATAGAGAGAAAAAAATTATCATCATCATCATCATCATCATCATCATCATCATCATCATCATCATCATCATCATCATCATCATCATCATCATCATCATCATTATCATCACCACCACCGTCATTATCATTACAATCAACGGAAAGAGCTAAGATTTCTTCTTACCTTTTTTTTTAACCTGAGAAAGCGCATCATTATCCTCATTAACATCAAAAGCAAGCCCATCTTTGATCATTCCTTCTTCTGCACAAGAAATTAAACTCAATTGTCTTGAAACGCAAAATCTAGCTTTTTGGATAAATTGCAACTTGGAAGCAATGATTTGCTTTGGTGAAGAAATCTCAAAAAGTTTAGACAAATCTTCCACTGCGTTACTTAAACTAGTTTGATTCTGTTCAAAAATCAAACCTGAGTTATTGCGATTGTCTGACAAATAGTATGAGAATGCATACGACCATTTGAGAGTATTACGAGCTTTCAATAATGTTGAGATGGAATTTTTCAAAAATTGACCCTCAATCCAACTAATCCCCTGGGTTCTTTGTAACAATCTGATTTTTTTGCTAATTTTTTCATATATCTTCAAATCTTGATTCATTGAAACTTGATGAATTTGGAATCTATCAAAATAATGCAAATATTTGGTATGCTTCTTCTTCAAACTATCCAACGTGTTTCTTGATTCCACCGATGCAGATTCATTGTATCTGTTGCATTTATAATATTCATTAGCGTGCAAATTCCATGGTCCTGAACAAATCCAACAGAATTGATGAGTGCACTTATTACATGTCATATGATTACAGCCGCCATTTTTTTCAATTGATGATTGACATTTAGGACATGGCTTAGTGTTTAAATTAATCCAATGAGCAGTTTCTGAATCATTGTTACATTTTTCCACCCATCGTTCAACGATAAAGCAAGGCACAGGAAAATGATTTTCATATTTGCAAAGAACGCAAAAATTGTGATCCTTGACGCAATTGATGATGGGGAGTTGAGTAATTTTTTTGGTGACTTCTTCTTTGGTAGGTACGTAATCATTAAATTGAACTAGGGTGTTGCAATCTGGAGCAGGACACCAATGAACGTTTTTATGAGACTCAATGTATTTTTGCGCCACGCTTTGTAAATAAGTGTAGGATTTCTTGTGATAATTGAGATTATTTTCCTCCTTGATGGCTTCTTGGAATTCTTCATTATCACTGACATCGTAATAATCTCCGTCGGCATCATCTTTTTCAAATTCAGATAATGATTCATTATCGGAACGGTTTCCATTTGCATCAGAACTGTAAACATTTCCATCCTCACCATCATCATCATCAATCTTGTATTCTTCTTCGTTATCACTAGAATCACTACTACCGCTGCTGCTACTACTACTATCACCAATAAATGAACCAAATGATACTGGATGGTAATGTCTAAATTGCTTTCTTTGCTTTTTTTTCAGTTTCCGTTTGCTTTTAGCGCTTCTACGCAGCAACTTGGCCGCATATTGTTCAAAATCGTCTTTGAAAATTACATCAATGTCTTCTAGTTGTAGCTTCATTTTACAATCAGCTTCAGGACACTGGATCAATGTGCCGCTGGGTATTTGATCATTGATGTAATGTTTATAACAATTCTCGCAATAGTAATGGCCACACTGGAGAGCAAACTTGCGGGTCATGTTGGTTTTTGCATCTTCCGCATCATCACAGCAAATTGGACAAACAAAATCTTTGTCAAATGGCACTAGTTTCCTATATTGGGAATTGCTAATGGCATTATCGTTGTTACTATTGTCACTTGGTATGCCCACTTCAGTTAATAATTCACCATACTTGTCCATATATTTTTCCATCAAAGTATCAGTATTCCACTTAAAGTAAATCAAAAGATAAAGAATTTGATTCCGTGACAAATGAAGCACCGAAGATATTTCATCAGCAATCTTAAATAGCACCTTTTCGGCAAATTGAATAATCGTGTATCTTGAATAAGAATACAAATTAAACTTTATATTATCGTTATTGTTGATACTGAAAAGTGCGGAGTTTGTCTTACTGTTGCTTCCACTACCACTACTGCTGTTGTGGCTATTATTGCTTTTAAATATTCTATCGTCGTCGTCGTCGTCGTCATCATCCTCATCGTCGTCATTATTGTCGTTATCGTCAATATCATCGTCTTCTTCTTCCTCGTCATCAACTTCGAAGCTCAAAGATCCGCTTCGCTGGCTGTGCATATCATTATCATCGTCGAAGTCATAATCGTCATATTCAAAAGAAAAGTTTTCGCTGTTGTTGTCAATTGCTTCTATCTGGATATCATCATCGTGGTGGTGCTCCAGGTTCTTCTGCTGCTGTGACATGGTGGTGGCACATGCAGTTGTGTGGTATAGTATGATATGGTATGGGGTATAAATTGATAGTCAAGTCGGGCAAAAGAAACGAGAATTAGAGGATAAGGTACGTAAAAAAGGATGTGTTGTGGTACTGCTAGGAACTTCTGAGAGCAGGAGATGGCTTTTCCAATGAAAAAGAATTCAGTCTTCATACAGAAGGGTTGATTGTAGCGGTGATGAAGGATAAACTGTTCATTACAGAGTTTCTGGTGCGCGATGGCAATATCAAAATCTCCGCTGACTAACACACATGTGACCGAAACCTGGAGAAGCACTCTTGATCTAAAGTTAGTTCAAACTACGAACATGATAAGTCACTGCTATGGGCATATATTAGTGATAAATAGTGAATCAAGAATTGAATAGAAATAAAGAAAAAAAAAATGAAAAAAAATGAAAAAATCAACACCAATGCACAGCACTGGCCTCATATGAAGTAAACAAGCCACCGCATCGACAACAACCCATGATCATTCCCTGTGACAATCTCCATCAACTTTAACCCTAAAAAGCCCAAATTTACCACAATAAGCAAATTGACTTGGAATGACAGCATAGAATCATCATTGCCTCTGCCAACCGCTAAATAGCGAACATTACTTAGAGTTGTTTGTCCGTTGTGAGATGACTTCTTTGCTGAGAACGAAATATGGACTTCTTTGTCATCAAAGTTAGTGAGTTCGTTGATCATATCAAGTAATGGTTGAAGAAACCTGAAGGAATTAGTAAAAGACTCATCCAAGTCAGGATACTTAAATTTAAGACCATGGAAAACCTGGTACTGGAAAGTGTCTTCAATGTTAGGGATTAAATGGTACAAGTGCACCAAATTGATATTAAGAGCGCTATTATTGTCATATCTGTTCTCGATATAACCAAAATCGTAATTATTCTCGATATTGTAAGCGGGCTCATGTTGCAGGAATGTGTCACCATCAGCTTCTTCCTCGCTACTGTTTCGCAATAACAATGCTAATAACTTCTCTGTATCATAGATATAATCGCTACCAGCAAACTCAATCCCATTAGCATGTTTGAAGTTTGACAATAACTTCTTGATATCCTTCCTGCTAATCACTTTCTGCAAAAAATTGTCAGTAGACTTATTGATTTTCACAAAATTGATTAAGTCCTTGTCTAGATTTAGAAGGCCCCTATTGTTGTTTTGGACCCCAAGTTTGCGAAGATATTTGATAAAACAGTACAAGACATTATTATAGTCATGGTTCAACTTGGTTGATTTGCTGTCAGATAGCAATATAAGCGAACTGGACTTTATTGAGGCGCCAGTATCATCGTGATAGTTATCACCGTGATAAGTGGGGAAAAACTGTTGGTTATTATGTTTGTTGAAAATCTGGTTATGTTTGGCAAATGACGATGATGACTTTGAAGTGAGATAATAGTACCCGGAGACGTCATAAGATACGTAATTGTAAGTAGTGATGTTGATGGGGACTGCTTCAGCAATGGCCAGGAAGAAAGCTACTGCTATAATCGTCGCAGTAGCACCATTGTAGAGCTTCATCCTGCCGGTCAGGAATACTTTATGCTCAATAGACAAAAAACAGCAAGAACAGTAGTTGGTGATATGTATATACTGCGCGATGTGCTTTAGTGTAGTATATATATACTAAAGTATTACCATTACACACATGTCTTACAGTACAGAGAAATGAAAGAAAAGAGATGACCGGTGAGTAGTGAGTAGTAGCTAGAGAATAGCAGATAGTAAGCAAAAATTCACCCTACGGCACCACCAACCCACTGGGATGTTTCGCTATGCGACAGGGACGCTTCACTCCAAGCTGGTTTGACTTGGCTTGACTTCAGTACTAGAATAGGGGACTACAGTACGCTGTCTACATGTACACACACGCTGTCAAGAGGCGCAGACCACACGAAATCATTGGGTCAGGTGATACTAATAACAAAAACTAAATATAGATAACGCTACTATGCACAATACGATATACACCATCTTGTATTGTAATTCTTTTATAACAGTATATTTAAACAGGACAGAATGATAAAAATAAAAAATAGAGAGGGAAAAAAATAGGAGAAGGCAAGCACCCGCGTAGCAGCTTGTCTAAAAGCATCACTCATGGCACATTGAAAAGACTAAAGTTACGCACGATATTTGGACCGTACTCATCATAATCAGCCTTAGTGTGGCAATATGCTTTGAACTCACTAGTTTGAGCCAATAAACTACCACCAAACCAAACTGCATTTCTTTGTCTTCTGTGGCTAATCACATTGACATCCACTCCGCTAGATTTAGCATGAGAAAGTTTTTCACTATCAGTAATTCTTTTCTTAACAATGTCTCTCAAATCTCTTTGTAGTCTTCTGCCAAAATCTTTGAACATGGTGGACCCACCACTAAGCACAATATTTTTGTAAAGACCTTTTCTAACATCGATTGGGGACTGTTGGATCACCGTGTCGACAGTGATTGGTAATGGTGTCAAAAAATCTGAAGAAGCAATTTCTGGGTTAAAGAAAATTTCTGGGGCCAAGAATCTTTCATATCCAATATCCACGGTTTTTTGTAATGTCTTATTTTCATTTTCAACGATAAATTGAGCAAATTTTTCTGCATCGTTATCGAATTTTCTAAATTCTTTCACAATATCTGGACACACATAACAATAGTCTTGCTTGATTTTTTCAGCAGTACGTAATGAAGAATCCAATTCTCCTCTTTCTCTCAACATTCTTTGGATGAATAAAGTAATGTCTCTACCAGCAATTGGAATGTTTTTGATAGCGGACCCAATCACATAACCTTCAGCCACTGGAATAACATGAGTAACCCCATCACCAGAGTCAATAACCGTACCAGTCAACGATCTATCTTGAACTTTAGACGATGTCCAAGATGCAGCAAGTGCCAACACTGCTTGCACCGCAATATAAAGACCAGCACAATTGAAACTTTCAAACATGATTTCTGCTACATTCTCACGATTTTCAGGGGGATTCAAAGGTGGTTCAGTCAACAAAAAGTAATGATCTTCTGGCTCACATCTCAAATACTTGAAAATAGAATTTTCCCAAAATCTTTCCATATGATCCCAATTTTCTATTTGTCCATGTTTTATAGGATAATTAAGTGAGTAACTTGGTCCATTGGCCGCTTGAATTGCTTCATCTCCTATAAAAAAATCTAAATCTTCCATTCCACGCTTACTGGCAAGATTGTTGTTGGCTGATGTGGAACTTGCTTTGGAACCAAAAATCGGTTTGGAGGTGGTTTTTGCAGAAGTGGTAGATCTTGAAGCAATTGCAGTGGGGAAAACAAATGATGGGGCATCGTTACCAGCAAAACCAAGTTTGGTTAAACCGGTACCACTAAAATAGTTGTCAGTTAGTATTTGATCATTGGTCATGAACCCATTGGTCATCTAATTTCGGTTTTAAAGCCTTGATTATTGTTCTGAATTGACATTGGTCTATGCTGGATGCTCAAATGCATAGCCGAACATTACTTACTTGTCTAGAAACGTTAGTTAGCAAATCGTGCTTTGAATAGAATTGATAAAGACCAATTGGAAAAACAGCGTTTGGCAATGGCATCCCTTGACAAGACAAAAGATCAAACGATCCTTGAATACTGCGTAGTCCACCATGTAGACGAATAACAAATATACATACCCATAATAACAGCTGGATTGGTAGACGCCATCTTGCACTTTTTATTCTATGAATAATTCTTGATATCTAAGCTTGAACTAAGCTTGAAATTGGCCGGGTCGTGTATACTGTATTTGCAACTTTACTCAAACAATAGCAATCTGTAAGCCTGTCTGTCGTTGATTCCTAGTGTCTTTAACAGCGTTTCGGCAAACCAGAAAAACTCGGTAAAACAAACGCGAATGATAGACGATAAATGATAGTTGGCAATTGATAACTTGACAAATTTATAAAAATCTAGTGCTAGTGCCTCAGTATCAATGTTCTCCGTGTGTATTGTGTCAATTGCACTAACAAGCTTGCCGGTTATCTACCTATCTGTCTGACCGTCTGTCATTTCTCATTCATTCATTCATTCATTCATTCTCGCAACCGCTGTCGTCCTGTCCAGGGGCAATACACACAACACAGCACACTGGCCAGCATAGCGCTAAGCGGACTTGACTATGTGTCATGTGATATCTGGGCCGGGTTACACACAAAGATTACAAAGTGATGGACTAAAGAGTACTGTATAGTACCGGCATAGTACTCATTTGGAGTAATGTATTGCTATCTTGTAGATGGCACGAAATCTATATATTAGGATTAAGTTTGTAAATTAGTAGTGATGTGTGATAGTTGAAGTTGCCTCAGAAATAATAGTTACTATTGGGTGTTGACTTAATATTCATATTATCACCAAGAGTCAGGCGTAAAAAGCTAGTTCTTCTGTGACGGTTAAGAAGGGTTAAGTTTTTAACAGTAAATAGAAAATTACAAAACCTTAACCTTGGGCATACAAATTTACACTACTGATGTTTTCATGATATTGGCGCAAGGTACATTAAACCGAAGATATATTAAGCTTTAGCGGAACAAGTAGGTCGACAAACGGGTCAACACAGCATGTTTTACAGTAGAACAAACTCTCAGTTTGATATCCAAAAACACAAACCCAACATCTTACAAAACTCAATCCTTAAAATAGGTCAAGAATAGACAAATCAAAAAGAAAAGTTAATTTAATAAGGAGGCGAATAGAACTCGTAGAAATAAAATAAGGTAAACTGACAAATAAAGTAAAACTGTATACGAAAAAAAAAAAAAAAAAAAAGAAAAAAATATATATATATATAAAAATAAAACGAACTAGGTAAGTTTTAAGACAGTAAAAAAAAAAGATCTAGACAGACAAAATAAATTTACAACAACAAAAAGATAAAGATACAAAAAAGTAAAAAGAAAAAATAAAAAGAAAGGGTAAACACTGTATAACGCATAAAACAGGGTACAAGAAAATGAAGAGTAATTCAAAATGAAAATCAAAAATAAAGTAACAAATTTAACAAAAAGCAAAGGAAATCAAATTGTCAACAGCAAGCAGTTGGCCACTCAGCCAGTCAGTAAGAAAACTACTACTGCTGCTGCTGCTGATGCAAGCTCCAATATGGCTTGCAGAACACGAAACAAAAGACAATTGGGGTAGTGAAGAAATAAGCAAAGTGCCACAGTGATGAAGTTGAAGGGTGAAAAAGGTAGAGGGTATGTAAGAGAGAAAAGGAATAGATAATAGTAGCTATGGTTGATGGTTGTAATAGCTGATGGTGAGAAGTGAGCATGAAGTAGAGTCAAGAGATGAAAAGAGATTCAATAAGAATTGAAGAAAAAGTATAACATAGCTCAAAAATATGAACACAAAGGACCGGATATACTCATCATTGTAAGTACACGCAATCATATCCAGTTATCCTGAGATGGGTAAGAAATATGAGGAATGATTTGATCAACTTCCTCCATATCACTACCACTTTGATTATACTCATCTTCATCTTCTTCATTAATAGTCAACTGATCCACCAAATCATTACCACCATCATATTGGCTCTCTGCGCCAGATCCAGTCATATATGATTTGAAAGATTGGTAACTCATTCTTCGTTCTAGTGTCGCTTCTGAATAAACTGGATTAAATTTAACTTGAGCTTGTTCTTCTTGCATCTTTGCCAATGCAGCAGCTCTAACGGATTCATCATCTTCATCAGCATCATCCGCAATTGGTAAAACAATGTTACCGGTCTCTTCAGTAGAAAATGGCAACGAGCCTTTTCTTTGCTTGTACATTTTGAAACCAACCAAAAGCACAGAGATATAAACTGCGGCAGAAACCCCTGAAGTAGTACCCACCACACCAAGCTTATTGTTAGCCTTGGTGTTTGGATCCTGCACGGCATCAAAGGAACCAGAAGATGATGAAGATAACCCATTTTGACCTTCATTCTCACTGCTGCCAGAACTACTACTAGAAGATAAAGAACTACTAGTAGATGAACTCTCTAAACCAATCAAAGGAATATTTACATCAATCAATTGGGCCAACGAGTTTTCAGTTGGGTTTGGATTGAAGTAAAACTTGGAGTAAGTAGTTTGCAAAGATTGATTCAATGCAGAAACCCAATCCTTTGGATAGTAAACTTCAGCAATAGTAACAATATAATTCAATGACGGAGATTGGAATGGCACCAATTGCTTGACTTGAACATCACTATCGTCGGATATTGGATAAGTTAAAGCTTTTGGCAAATATTGGAAAATTTGAGCCGAAGCCAAAGAATGTTGTACCACAAATGGATAATTCAAACCAGATTTGAAACCAATAGTAATCACGGTATAGTTTTCAGAAATTGGTACTTGAGTAGAAGGAGCAATTGCATTTGGTAGTTGAGGAGATGATGATGATGATGCAGATGGAGAACTGGATGCAGAACCGGTTGGATCACCTGCAGTAGATGTTTCAAATTCAATGGAACTTGGTACCCAGTTACTGGTAGTAGATTGTTTGCCAGTAGCCGTTGCTTGAGCTGCTGAAGAAAGAGCAAGTGCGCTGGATAACGGAATAGTAGTGGCAACAAAACTTCCTGAAGTTGGAGAATATAAAACCACTGATTCAGGAACTGAAGATCCGGAGGAAGAAGATGCAGATGGTAATGGTGATGATGAAGCAAATGCAACAGAGCTAGAAACAAAACCGGTTGGTGAAGACGAGGCTTGAGCTGGAGCTGAAGAAAATAGAACAGCAGAAGAAGTGGTACTTAATGAATCAGTAATAACAGCAGCAGAGTCTGGAACAGATTCAGATGATACAATTGTGGTGCTACCTCTTTGAGAAGTGAGAACTGACCCTAAGCTAAAATAAGCGGATTGAATGTTAGTTAAAACATCGCTGGTCAGTTCAGAAGAGAGTTCCCAGACATCAGAAGAAGAAGCAATAATTGCCGAAGCAAGTGAAGATTCAGACGAGGTAACAATTGCATCAGATGCAGTAGCAGCAGCTGATTCAGCACTAGTAGTGCTAAAACCACTCAATGGCAAAGAAGAAGCAGCAGCAGTTTCAGTAGAAGAAGTGAATTGATCCCAAACACCAGTTGAAGAAGACAACAATGATGATGAAGAATCAGTAGCGGTAGTGGATAAAATAACTGCGGCAGATTCACTAGAAAGAGGAATGGTACCACTGGTAGCTGCGCTTTCAGAAGAAGTTTCACTTGCTGAAGTAAAAACAGCACTTGTTTCGGAAGCTGCGATAGCAGCAGAATCTGTTGTAGAAGCAGATGCCAAGTCACTGGAACTACTATCAGTTGGAAAAAGCAAAGCATCAGTGCTACTACTAGAAGGAAGTATTTCAGAGCTTCCAGATTCCACGGTGGAGGCAGAAGTAGAAAGAACTTCAGAATCAATTGGAGTGGATGATTCAGGCCAAACTGATGAGATTGGAGCAGATGATAATGATGATTCAGCTGGGATGGCAGAAGAAGTAATTGGGGCAACTTCTGATGATGTTACTGCATCAGAAACAGTTGAAGATGCAGGCACTTCAGAGGAAATTTCAGTAGCTTCAATAGAAGTGGTGTCGGAAAGAAGACTGGAGAAAAGGTTATCACTGGTGGACTCAGACTCAATGGAACTGGTAGTAGAAGCAATAACAGCATCACTCGAGACAGAAATGGCAGAAGTGCTGACCGGATCACTAGCAGCGACATCACTAGATGATGGTGCAGCTTCAGTAGAAGAAGCAATAATCTCACTAGATGATGCCACAATGACACTTGGAGTGGCAACAGCTTCACTGGAAGAAACAGCAACACTACTATCAGAAGTAGTAACGGCTTCCACTGATGAAGAGCTCGTGGCTTCAGAAGAAGCATCACTGGAAACAGCTTCTGAAGCAGACGCAGTAGAGCTTTCAACAGAAGAGTCGACTGAGCTAGAAGTAGCATCTGACCCGTCTGAAGATGAAGAAACTTGAGCACCTACAGCTTCATTAGCGGCGGAACTTGATGGTTCCGTACTGGAAGAATAAGAGCTGTTTTCAATAATACTACTAGTGGTATCTTGACTTGAAGTGCTTTGCGTATTTTCTGAAGAGCTTTCAGTAGATGATTGTGATGTGTATGATACTGTTGTGGTATCATGACTAGATGCTGCTGTACTTGAACTAGAAGTAGCTGCATGTGTTGAAGACCAGTATGAAGATGCCGTAGATGATGGAGATGAGAACGACGATGACAATGATGATGACGATGACGATGACGATGATGATAAGGATGAAAGAGTTGATGCTGGTTCAGCAACCTCAGTAGTTTGACTCTGACTGTTAAGTATTGAGCTGAACTCTGAAAATTGAGAAGCAAAAGGAGCAGTGTCATTAGAGGCTAAAGCTCTCTTTTCCACTGGCCTCTTCTTTATAGATTTTGCAATCAATTTGTTCAAGTAAGCATTTTCGCTATTTTCATCTCTACGGAAAAAAGAAGGAAGTTGAAGAGCTTGAGTCAATGCTGGATATAACACAAATACTGCAAACAAAATATTGTTGTTGGATGTGATAGAGACCATGATGTTTTTGTTTTTTATTAGCTTTCTAAATTTGACTCTGTTGTTTTTCTGTCTAAAAAGTATTAAACTTTAACTCTATATTCTATTGAGCGAAAAAGTATGACTTTTAGATGGATTTTGTTTTTGAAAAATTATATTGAAACAAAAACGAACAATAAGCTATCTTATTTCTTTATTTTTTGTAAATTAAAATTGCTGGTTGATGTCTATTGCAAGAATCTGTAAACAGTTTTGCTGTATTTTGAAAATCTAAAACGGGGTCTATAGTTACTCAGCCAGTGAATAACAAAGGGTTTGATGGAAAAAATAGACAATACAGAGTTGTTGGAATAGGATATCCAACAAAATTGACTAAATGTAGTTTTGATAAACGAATGAATGAATGAGCGTAAAGGTTTTTGCAGTTGTAGTTGATTGCCAGTATTTGTCGTTTCCTGTTGACTCCTATTTTTTATTTATCTTATTTTTTTTCTTCTTTCTTTTTTTTCTCAGGAGAATGCTGAGATGGTTTTAAAGACTGTCTTGTGTTTTGATACAAGAAGCTAGTCTTGACGAGTTGAGATTAAAAGCCAAACCCACAAGAACAAGAAGCTGTGATTAATCTGTAAAGATAGAGATAGAGATGGCAGGATGTAAAGAAATAGGAAGAAAAGAGATGAAGTTTTGGAGTTTAGAGTGAGAGGAAAAGGGCGCGCGGACAAAACAAAGAACAAGAAAAAAAAGCTCAAAGACGAGGGAGCTGAAGGCATAATAATGAAACGCCAGCTGGAGCCATTCAATACTCTAGAAAAAGCGCTTTACTTGGCCACGGGCGGGCGACGTCTGCAGCCTAGCTGTCCCCATGCATGGCTTACGCATGTCTGCTTTACAAATCACAAAAAAGCCTGCATCTAATTGCATATTATACCTGCTAGTGCTCCTTAGTGCCTTTTGATGCGTCTTAGCCTGCGCGGGTGATCACAGTATTTGCCTATGATTGCTTATCTTTGCATGTAGGCCTATTGCTTGTCCGCTGCTCCCATCGCGGTCAGTTATTGTTGACTATAGCTAATAAGCGCTATCCAAGGTGTGAAGGGCGCGCCTACTGCATGTTCGATGTACATTATGTGGTGCCATGCGTTTAAATGTTCCCATTTGTGGGTGTTGCTCCTATTGAAGCTGCATAACCGTGCACCGTAGGGCTAGGCCTCTTCCCGATTTGGATAGTGAGAATGCAAAACTTGTGCAAGCAACTAGTCACCTGATATGGCACATGACTGTATGAATATAGACAAAAAAATAACTGGAATGTCCACATTCCTCGCTGTGGCAGAGAGAAAGAGATTTTGTTAACAGTGAGGTATATTGGCAGGAAAATACCTTAAGGCATTGTCTTCAGACATTGGATGATATGATCAAAACGCTTTTAGTAAAAACCAAACACCACCACATTTACCATTCATCTGTAAACGACAATCAGAGCTAGAGTTAGTACTTGTAGATCGCAGCAATACTAGTGGCAGGTAAAGTATCCATTCATTATCTCCTCCGCCATCGCCCCATAACCGTGTCAACCTTGCAACTGGTAAAATTGCCGTAGCTTAATTATCTGACGACTTCGTATTCAAGCTAATTGACCAAATTGATCCGCACTAGCATTTCTCAAGGTATACGGACAGCGAGCTTTGATGATATTTGGTGAGACTAAAACATGTTTTATATAAATAAATATAAATAGGTGAACATCAAGCAAACATTCTTAATTTGTTTTTCTTTGTTTTTTTTTTCAGAGATTACAATCTTAATACTTATAATTTATCCATTAATTTTCTACAATTAAACAGTGTGTATAGAAGTGACGCGCTTGATGCAAAAAGAAAGTTAATGTAAAAAATTAAAAACGCCATAAATGGCAATAACTATCCTGGTTATTATGACTACTGCCAATGGTTTAAGGTGTAAACAACTTTATTTCCTTTCTCACTTGCCTGGTTTAGTAGCTTTCAATTTACAAGTTAATTTAACTTATAACTGGCGACATTGCTCAGTTTTTTTAAGAAAAAAATCCGGCTAGACATATTCATTAATTCAGGAACAAGGTCATTGTGGTGGCTAAAAAGAACATAATTGCCTCTTCTCTTCTTTTCTTTGAAGTGAAAAGCCTCCACATTGAAGATGTTGCGTTGCACATATTGTAGCAAGCATCTAGCATGCTGTTTGTAGTCTTTCAAAGTCCTGTCAAAGGGACTTTACATACTCTATTGTTCGGAGCAAGAGCAATAATTCTTCCGGCATCAGGTTATTTAAAAGAATAACGTAGAAAACAATCACTAATACTTTATTCATTATTTCTTTACTGTGGTTTTGCTCTCACGGTTACGATCTTTTTTGGCCAATTCACGGAACTTCTTACTTCGCAACATGATAATATTTTACACTCTGGACCCCTAACCCCCATTATTGTTGATAATTGCCTTGGCCTTTTTTGAAAAGCACAGTTGTAAAAGATAGCAGCGCCAAAACTTAAGTACAAAACTTCTACGAAATCCGCTGCTTACAAGCAACGGGTACACTTGTATTGGACAATTATGTAAAAGTACTGAGTTGTCTATGGTTGCCAATCCACGAACTCATACTAACCAACTAACCAGCCAGTACTTCAGTACGTCCGTAAAGAACAGATAGTTCCAAGCTTGTGTAAGCTTCTGATCCCCATGCATAGTATCTTGATTCTAAAATCGATCCACTACTGTCGGTTGTCACATACAATTGACTGTTGTCGTCGTAGCAGTACAACGCAGCTATTCTATTTTTAGTTATCAAAATCGCGTTGTGGAGCAGCTTTCTACGGACGTATTCTTCTGTGCACATACAAGCTAATTTGCGAATCAATTAGCTTATTGGTAGTTACAACTTGTTTTCAAAATTTCCGCCCTTTTCTTTTTGTTAATTTTTTCCGATATGTAGAGAAATTTCTCGAGTATTCGCTTTTTTGTCGTTTTTAATATAGTATTGACAATGATTTTGAAGCCAGCAGCTGTCGCTATTGTTGCCTGACATAAAACAACCTCAACACGATACAACGCTTGTTAACAATAAGCACCGACAATCGGAGCGTCGCCAGATTCGGCAATTCAGTGTAACTAATTTGAGAATCGCGATGCGCAGCAAAATCTAAGGAAAAAAAGAAAAAAAAATTTGAAAAAAATTTCACATTGTAAGCAGTGCACGTAACCGCCGTCAACAGCATCTGAAACACTAGAGAAGATCTCTTAATCTTTAAAGATTAGCTCACAACATGCAGTTATTTTGCAATATCACTCGATAAGCAGCTGTTCTACTGTTATTAAAATAGTATTTTTATCAGAAAAAGGTAAACAAAACCATACGCTTTAGCCTATTATGCGAATTGAAAATAGTGGAATGAAAAAAACGGAAAATGGGGAAATGTACAGCAGCAAACTTCTAAACAAAAAAAGCAGAATAATATGAAAAAAGGAAAAAGAAAAAATGATAGTTATCAAATCAAAAGAAAAAAAAAAAAGAGAGAAATGTAAGTAAAAATATAATATGCTTATTAATGCTTTAATTTGTCAAATCAAAATTGAATCCGGCATCTTTCAACTTCTCCAATCTCTGCTTCTTTTTATCGTCATTTTTCTGTTTCAATTGGTTCCATTTTTCAGTGCTTCTGTATTTATCAAATTTATTTTTAGAAATCTTAGCCCATGGCACTTTCTTAAATTTTTTATTACTATTTTTGAACAAATTCAATAATTTTTCATTAGCTTCAGCATCTCCGGTGCTACTTTGATCTTGATCTTCTTCAAGAAGCTGACATTTCAAGATATGATTGAATATCAAGTAGTTGTTCATTGTTTCTTGAGCAATTTTGGCCACTTCATAATTGTCAAATTCAAGGAAGGCATAATGTTTAGATTTACCAGTCTTTTTATTACGAGCCACACGCAAGTTGATAATGTTACCAAACTGGGAGAAATATTTCTTCAATTCTGGTTCATCAAAACCTTCTGGTAAACGGCCAATGTAGAGAATACCTCTTTTGTGCGGTTGCTTTTTGCCAGCATTCTTTTTGTTCTTGTTGGCATTGGCTGATATAGCAGTGACTTTGTGTTGAGTCTTGGCTTTCTTAGCAATTGGTTTTTGTTCTTCTTCTTCTTCTTCAACATCTTTCTGCTGTCTCTTTTTGGAATCCTTTGCAACTTTCTTGGAAACTGATTTCTTAGTGTTTTCATCTTCTTCATCTTCTTCTTCGTCGGTACTTGAAAAACCACCAAAATCTTCACCTTCACCAGAGTTTTCATTATCACTGTCACTGTCATTTACATTTTCTTCTTCTTCTTCTTCTTCTTCTTCATCGCTGCTGTCGGCTAACTTAAGTGTATCTTTGTTCAACTCATCTTGTTCAGCTTCTTTATCTTTTTTGGATTCGGCTTTTTTGGTCTTCGCACTTGCTTTACTCTTCTTAGCAGGAGCAGCTGGAGCTGGAGCTGGGGCTGGAGCTGGAGCGGCCTTCTTGGTGGCAGCACTTGTTTGTCTTGTTACTCTCTTAGCCATTTTGTACTGTTATTGCTGTTATTATAGTAGGTATTGTTATGGCTATAAAAACGGTCTATAAGTCTGTTTTGTAAACTAAGCACAAAGCAGGTTGTATCTGAAAAAGGATGATTTTCCAAAGGCATCAATCAAACCAAGATGAGAAGAGGAAAAAAAAAAATTTTCTTGTGGTGCAGAAAAGAGGAACAAGAAAAAAAAAATTATGCATTATGCACGTGAGCTCATCTGGAGAATAGCGCATAAACATGCATAGTTATAGGGTGGATGGAATTCAATGAATTCGGTTATGCGAGCCAGTTGGTATTCTTGAGGGCAGTGATAGCTGTTTTATATAGAGTGTTTTCTTATGAGATTTATAGTTGGTTTCGAATTAATTTATTTATGAAACTATATTCTTATAGATAAAAACCAAGGTAAGTTACAGTAATTTCTATAATTTAATAAATAATCCGCAAGAGATAAAAGATGTCATTAGCACCTTTGTTTTTTTGTTTTTTTTTTTAAGAATAAAAAAAAAACTTTTTGTGCTTCGTTAATAACAATCAAAGGATATTACTGCAAAATTAGCCTCCTTCCTGGTACTATAAAATGGAGGATTTTATTTTGCATAACAAAAAAGACAATCAAAGAAACGCCAGCTTATACAGTACATTAAAAAAGTACAGTAAGCCAACATAAAACTGTATATAATACAACCATATCATTATTTCACTTCTGCCAGTGGATTGCTAAACTTTTTCTGCAGAGCAATGAATCCCAGAGCGCGGCTCTGAATAAACAGCTGTATATTAAATAAATCAGTTTCTACTTTTTTTAAAAAAAAAATTTTTTTCTTTTAGTCTTTTTGTGTGTTAACTTGTAAAAGAAGCATCATTTAAAGGGCTTACCTTATCCGAGGCTATAGTTTGAATTCGTCATGAAGGAGTAGTAAAGAAACGCAATAAACGTATAATTATAAATTTCAAGCTTTGAACCAGTACTTCCGAATCCCCTAAGTAGTAACTAGTATTTATATCTAGCATCACCAGAAAACCAAATGAGTAAGCGAAAGAATGCATATCTGTATATTAACGGTCTCAAATAGAATGAATATCAAGAATTCCAGCTATAAAAAGTTAATCTAAGGTTCGTCAAAATACTTTCCCTAATATTATGTTTTAGAAATGTTTTTTTTTTTTTTTTTTTTTTTTTTTTTGTGAAACCAGCAAGGAGATATTTGTTTTCAATCTGATATAAGTGCACACCCTCAAAAAAAAAAAAAAAAAAAAAAAAAAAAAAAAAGATAAACAACGCACTGCGGAAAATTCCAAAATTCATGACCAATTCTTATGTTTCTCCAATAAACCAAAAATGAATGGACAAAATAAGAAACAAAGACAGAAAATCTTTGACACAAGCCCACAAGTTTAAGTTCTATAAAGTGCGCGATTTTCAACTTTGCATAGTTTCACTTTTGGCACTTCTGGCTGAAAGATGGTGTGCGATGTGACTAAAGCGACTATATCTATCGATATCAATCAGATAAAAATTGTGCCCAAGAGATACATTTGCTTATAAACAAAAAAACAAGTGTCTTTTCAGGAGCGTTTTATGATGTATTTTGAAATTTTGTCAAACTTAAAAGACAAAGGATTGAATGAGCAGTAAAGCAGAGGGCAGAAGAAGGATTTACCAATGAATTTACAAACATTATAGATTGACGGTGAAGCAAAAAATAAAAGAAATGAAAAGCAAAAACTGTACAAATTAAATTTAAAATAACAGAAAAGTGTGCGATGGAAGGAAGTGAAACATATATGCAACTTTTTTATATGGAAATAAAACAAAGACAACAAATCACAAAAAACCAAGAAGCCAATTTAGACTGCAATTGTGAGTAAGAAAGCAAGGTTTATAGAATAAATCCGCTGAAAATAGCGCAAAATATTAAAGTCTAGAAGTATAAATGCAATTTGAAATTTTTGAATAACATAGATCTCTTGAAAGAAATGCTGAAATAGAGGTAAAAAATGACAAAAGTAGGCGAAAAACGAAATACGTAAACATTAAACAAAACAAAAATAGAAATGCAAAGCAAAAAAATGGAAAATTAAATAGCAGTGTGAAACTAAAAAAGCAAATAATAAAAATCAAAAAACATTTTAGATGAATAGAGTATGATTAAGTTATCTCTCCTCTTCTTCCTCCTTATGTTTTTCTTCCTCTTGCTTATAATGCTGATCATTATAGTTATACCCCTCAATCCAGATCTGCCCATAATAATCATAAACCATCTGCATAGTTTCATTAAACTGTGTCCACTGGCCTGCTTCTGGTTTCCCATTATCTCCATCATAAAACTTTGTCAATGCGCAGTACTTGTACCCAAAACACTCATTTTCCATCTTCCAGCCCTTCCTCAATGTCCGTTCATCAATTTCTTCTAATGCGGGAGGCACAAGCACTCCATATATATGTAGTGCCGATCCGTAATATTTTCTAAGCGCATCCTGATTATCCTCACCAAACATGTTGCGGTATTTGGACAATAGTATATCGGCGCCCCAGCTCTCTTTTTTGCATTTTTTAAAGCCCGAGTTGATCCAGAGTAATGTTTGGTTATCATCACTGGACAAATGCGCCGGTTGCACTGAGCAGGCGCTTATTGAAAATTTTGTCTTTCTGTCGTTAGCGCTGATGCTGGAATTATCATTAGCTATGGCGCCGGCACCATGTTTGTTGAAATAGTATGATTCATCTCCCATCATTGATAGGCCAAGCCAGTAGGTTTCTTTGTCGCCCCACGTTTTGCTGCTTAGGGGTTCCCAGAAACTAAGCTGTACCGCGGCTAGCATGCCGGCAAAATGCGCATTACGACCAAGAGCAAGAATTCCCGATTCCATGAGATGCTTGTAGTTAAGTTTGAAAAACCTCAGGTCTAAAGTATGTGCAGTTGGCGTAGCGATCTTGAAGAACAAATTGTCGATGGTGGAAGGAAGGAGCTTTTTGAATAAATGGACATCTTGGGGCACATTCATTGCATTATTGAGTCTGTCTTTGAAAAACCAAGTCTGCGTGGTTGTGTAAGCTGGGGATTGGAAAAAGAAGTCAGGATTAACAAAAGGCACTGCGTCGGTGTCCATTAAGAGCATTTCGTCAAACGAGTTGAAGATCAACGCAAGGTATTTGTTATTGTAAGATTCAAATCTATGCTTATAGTTATCTGAGATGCAATCTGTGACATTAACAAACCATATTTCTTGCTTTGGGTACAGCGGGTGGATACTGCCATGCACTGAAGAGTAGTTGCCATAAAGACTTTCAATAAAATCGTCCTTTGGGTCTCTAGCAACGCTCACGAGTTTCGCAACCGTTTTCTCGGTCAAGTCACCTTTATGAACCACTTGGATAGGGAGCTTGTTGTTGAGAGCTCGCAAGATGCGCAAGAGGGCAATCATGTCGTTCACTTGCAGGTCTGAAGCAGATAGAACAATTCCACGGCCATTGATTGATTGCTTGAGTGATTGGATGAAGCAGTTGTTGTTGTTGTTTTGTGCGCTGGATGTCTTGTATGATTTGGCCAGTGGTTGAATGCCCTTTTCTTTATTGTATTTTGCCATATCAGGGATTCCATCATGAATGCTTCCATCCCATTTTTTGAATTCTGGAAGTTTTTTAGACATCCATGGGAATAGTCTTGGTTCAGTGTCAGCGCACATTGCAGTGTAGCCATCAAAAACGTTTTTGTTCGACTTTTCTTTGGCAGTATCTTTAACGGCTACTTTATCAGCCTCTCTTTTGTCGTGGCCATTTTTCTCATCGATAAATGCACTAAACCCATAAACTTTACTACGCAAGTCTTTTGTCAACTTACCAAAGTCCACTGAATGATTCTGAGATCTCAAATAACACTGGTCAAACACTCTTAAATGAGTCATAGTATCCACCATCAAATTTTCAACGAACTCAGTACTTTCCCTGACATAATTGAAATCCTGTTTGATTTTTTCCATTTCTTCTTCAGTGGCCGTGACATCCTCATCCTGGTTGTTGCCATCTTCTTTTTGCTTTTCCTTTTTGCTTCTTTCAAAGTCTCCGATCCTTTGGCTAATATACTCATCGGCATTAAAGACTCCAGCATCATGCTTCATGGAGTTTATATCCGCAGCGCTCCATGATGAGTTAGCATGGTACAAGTCGTTGAAATAAAGTTGACATCTTTCGTCAAATGTGAACTTGGTGGGGAAGTCGTCCAGGTACTTTTCAAGAAGGCGCTGGTAGTGAGGCGACGCGGCTTTGAAGGTGGCTGAAGATTTGACGGCCTCAATTGCGGTATTGGGACTCGTATGTGAAGCAGAAGCAGAAGCAGAAGCAGTAGTAGAAATAGAAGCAGTAGTAGAAATAGAAGCAGAAGCAGAAGGAAGATGTTCAATTTTATCACTGGTGCCGAGCAACTGCAGAATGATATATTTTGGATTAAGCTTTTCAGAGCCATTAGTGTATGAGTAGAATGCCTTTATGGAAAAATAAGCAAATAGCTGAGCAACAATAAGAGCTGCTAGCACTCCGACAACGATTTTTTTTCGTAGTGTGAGTAGCAGCATTATTTAAAGTGCTATATAGTGTCAGATTTGATATAACCGTAATGTTGTTGATGTAAGTATTGATCTTAGGAAACTATAGTTTGTTGATGACAATGATCTTATAAAGTTTAACTTTGATTAGTGCAAAACAAAACAGCGTATCCGGAAATAGACGAAAAACCAATCAAAACGAAAGCAGAGACGGATATGCTCCAATAAGCGAATGTAATGTTTGTTGTTGTGTGTAGCAAATATCAAAGTCCCGAGATAATATCAGTCGTCTTTCACCTCAGTCTCATAGAAAGAGCATCACGATAATAACCGGTCTACAGATCCCAGGGCTGCACCAGATCTGCTATTGCACTTAAAGCCTCGCAGTGTGTCGCGCCGTTGGGCTGGAAGCGATTAGAAGCATCAAAGGTTACCCGACTGATGTATCTTACTTACAGTGTCAGTGCCAGAGAAGCTTCTAGCTGGCACTACAAATAGCGGCTGATGTTGGGAGGAAAAAAAATTTTTTTTATTTCTTTTTTTTTCTTTCTTTCTTATCTTTTTGGTTTAATAGATGCTTTCTTTGTTGTCGCTGCAAATCAAGGCAGACGGCGCTTGTTGTTTGTGATTGAAGAGCTAGTGTTTAATCAACGCGGCCTAGCGTTGTGGTCATTGGCTCTATAGATTATAGAATACACGAGTGCGTGTCTTTGGCCACAATACTGTTGCTGTGTTGGTATTGCACTGGCTTTTGTTGTACCGGCTTCTTATCACACTCATGCTTTTGGTTTCGATTTCCACTCGAGTTGAGTGAAACGTCTGGGACTATATCTCCATGGCCTCGCCCCGATGGCATTTTTGCTGTCTGCACAGGAGGCTGTGGTAAACGAATCCCATATAGCGAAGTATCCAATACTCCTCAGAGGGACCGAGCTGAAATACGTACCCACAGCACTGTCTTTTTGAAAGTACGGGACAATCTATGAACTGTATGGATGTTGTAGAGCTTGCAGTGGGTGATAGCGCCTGCGTATATACGCGCTGCAAACACAGTCACGTGCGTTATAGTATCACATGACTGAGCTGGGTGACTATTACGAGCGCTCGTATTTGCTGGGGTGATATTAGACGCTCAGTCATTCGACTGAACCGCCCAGCGCCTGCTTTTTTCCCACTAGGAAATCGTACAATTTCGTGTCTGTATGTGTGGGGGTAACCCGTCAGCTGTAGCGGGAATCGCCTCGCTAAAAGAAAAATCGAACCATTAAGACACGTGATCGCCAAACCCCGTTCCGCAGCCAATCACAGGCCGCGAATAAGTAAAAGAAAAATTTGTCCTTGAAAAATATAAATTTTATTTACTGGGCAGCTTTCCCGCTGGCAGATATAGCAAACTGCGTTGGTTAGTACTTTGTTGTTATCAATCTATATTCACTCCCTTCCCTTTTCCATTCCCTCCTCCACCCATCAATATACAAACACACATCCACACGCAATGTTCAAACAATCAGTTGCAAGATTCGCCACCCCAGCTTCCAGCTTGTTGGCCAAGAGAGCCGCTTCCACCCACGCTCTTTCCAATGCCGTGGTTGCTGACTTGAATGGCAGATGGGAAGAATTGCCATCTCAAGATCAACAAGAAATTGTTTCTCAATTGACCGAAAGACAAAAATTGAACTGGAAAGAACTCACTCCTGCTGAAAAACAAGCTACTTGGTACATCTCTTACGGCGAATGGGGACCAAGAAGACCAGTCCACGGTAAGGGCGATGCCGGTAAGATTTTGAACGGTGTGTTGATTGGCTTGGGTGCTGCTTTGGGTATATTCTTGACTATCAGAGCTAATGCTCCTGCTGCCCCAAAGACTTTGGACAGAAAATGGCAAGAACAATCCGATGAATATCTTAAATCCAAGAATGCTAACCCATGGAGCTCTTACTCTCAAGTTCAATCCAAATAAGCGTGTTTGCGTGTTCGAGTGCTTGCTTTGTTTGCTCTTTGTTTTTCATGTTATAATCAATTAAAGACAAGATATTACAATAATTCAACGTTAACGTTTATTTTGAAAAAAATACAACAACAAAAAAGAGAAAGTATAAAAAATCAACCAATAAAAATAGATGAGGTGTGGTTTTGCTATTTGCTGAACCATACCGAACAACCACCAACTTCCAAATTCAATATCATCCATCATGAAAATTTTGTTTAAAAATTTTTTTTACTCATTCAAAGCGTTTTTATATTTAATCATTCATCAAATCAACAATATATTACAAGGAAAACAAGGAGAAGAAAAAATAAAAAAAGAAAAGAAGAGAAAGTAGAAGTCTTGTCAGTAATTTGAAAGGTTGGGGTTTGTTTTTGTTATATGGAGAAGAAATGTTCTATGAAAGAAGAAAGTAGCAAATGGTTGATGAAATCCTTGGATATTTGTTGTTGATTGACCAATACCAGAGTTTCTTCACACCATATTATTGTTTTTTTTTCTCTTCATTTTTCTCTTTTTCTTATCTGCATAAATTTGCATAATCTTAATACTCGAGTATGGTTACTGTTCAAGACTATCTACATTGCGAACAAAAAAAAGTACTATTCATGCATTGTTGTTAATGTTTTTATACTTTTTTCTTTTCAAATTAAACTAATCACTTATTATTATCACGTTTAATATTAATAATATTATTATTATTATGATAATTTTTCATTTTCCATTTTTTTTTTTTTATTATTATTATTTTATTATTCCTTTAGCCTATTTACTTTTGTTTTTTTTTTGCTACAAGTCATTACAAGTCAGTTTTACTAAGAATGCAAAATTAAGGAATTTGAGCTTGGTGTTTGGTCCATTGTGCACTTTCCTCATTTTGTTGCAAGTAGAATAGGTCTCCTGGCCAATGATCCTGTGTCGTTACATGCGCAAAGACGCCTGAATGTAGACTGCTATAATCGTGGCGACATCAGTCTGTGAACAATGCCTTTTCTTGGGCAGGTACAATATCAATTCACTTTCAGGCTTTAGCCAATTCAAATCGTATTCTTCTGTTGGAAAAACAAAGTACACTAGTAAAGATTTTGTTACCTCAAAGAAGCAAGCAGCTTCCTGTTGATGCCATTCTATAGTGTTAACCTAACTGGCTTACAAGTATTTTGTAAAAAATTGACACTTCAAAATGTTTACAGAATTGTAATATATCTATATATCTACTTCATAAAAATCTACACAAACATAAACCTAAAGTCTAATTTTTCTCTTATTACAGTTACAACTAACTACATTACCTTCTCCCATCTAAATATCCTTCTTGAGATCTTCAGTAACCTCTTCTTCCTCCCCAATCTCCTTCCTAGCTGCTACTTTATCTCCCTTCTTACTAGCACCACTACCCGCAGCCATCTTTTTGGCAATTTTAATCATTTTAGTAAACCAGAACAAGTTGAGCACATCTAACAGAAAATTCAACAATACCACCATACTAGCAATCCCCTTCAACCCCAAGCTCAAACTACCCCACTCGGCAATCAACAACGACAACACCAAATATATAGCATAGAACCCCCAGACAATTCTCACTGAAAAAAAGGTCCCCAACAAGAGCAATCCATTAATGACTATGGCTTGCTTGGGGATCGTGCCTTGAGGCAATTTATTAACCAACCAGTTAATGTTAACGAAGGGCGAACTCAACTCAAAGATCAAAAATCTAGGGATCCAGTACTGGAAGAACGGAATCAAGGTGATGCTAAAGACAAACAACGCAGCAAAGGCGTGAAGTAGGAAAGAGAACCCAAATAGATCAAAATGCTGCAAGCAGACCAACAAGTCCCAAATAAAGTACCCGGTGGTGATGGCACCGACAAAGCTGAAGTTGTAATTGTAGCCAAAGAGCTTACTGGCGTTCGTACTACCAAAATCTTGACCCATGGCGTACGAGTTGTCTGGGCCTTGGGACTGCAAGAGGAGTGGAACGCAGGCAACGATGGATATAAGGCACTGGATCATTGCGATTATGTGAATATCGAAATTCAAGCGTTGTTTGCGATTAAGAGCGGTGTAGTTTTGCTTGAAGGTAATTTTGCCAATTACTGGGCACACAAGGAAGAGGGCATTGTAGAAAATGAAGGAGTATAATATTTCGTGATAGTGTGTGGAGTAGAAGTTGTTGGGGATGGTGAAGAAGTCTGGTCTGAGCGACTGGGAAAGTGACTGTAGGGACATGCTGCTGGCTTGTAATGATAAATATTGATATATTTTAGCCAGGTGGTGTGTAGTTATTGTTTATAGAGACACTATAGTTGTTGTGTTTTGTATTTGTCCTGGCAGAAAGCGATCCTGTTGCTTAGCAGCGAGTGGCAAGCAGATGAGATGAGATGAGATGAGATGTGAAGCGTGGTGTAATTATTTACAGCGTCAGTGCCATAAAGGTGTGGGTTTACGCTGTTTTAGTCAGTCAGTCAGTCAGGATTTTTGTTGATTTGTTTTTTTTTCTTGTGATTTGCATGTCCGGGACTTCGGATCCCCCCCCCCTGCGTGGCAATTTAGTGCCGATGGACATTATCGACAGGGGGCGTAGCTTTATGCTGTCTATAAAATATAAAGATATGGATAATGGTTATAACAGCTACGAGGAACAGCTCTACAGCCTTTCCTAAAAAAATAAAAAAAAATAAGACCTCAAATCCTAATAAGCACACTCTATAAATATTTACACTTTTTATGTAGATAACGACACAAAACATAATCTGCTGAAATCACTCTAGACAGCGACAGCAGCAGCAGCAAAAATACAACATAACCTAATTAAGATCAAACTGCTCAAATCAAAGTCTGCTCATAAGTAAGTTCCTTATTCTTTAATTTGAAAAACATTCCTTCCAACACCGCTGCAGAGTCTTTAACCTCATCAATATACTCAATACTCTCACTTAATGGATTTTCTCTTCCCTCCGGCGCAAACTCAATAACTTCATCAACAAATTCTTGCTTAACTTTATCCCACGGGGTATAATGGAACGCCGAATTATCTCCATTTCGTTCAACCAATTTTTGTTCCCATTTGATTTGCTCCTCTTTTGGAGGCAACTGTTTGGCATTACTCCATATTCCCGCAACTGCAGCAGCGCTAGCTTCAATAGTTGGCCATTTCAACGTGGTCAATTTGACTCCCACGAAAGCCAATGTTGGATCTTCAATAGTGAAAGTGTGCTGAAATAAACCTTTAACTCTTGAAAATGACGAGGCAGTGCCGTTTTGAGATGGATCAGGTTTGCTGAGACTGATGTACTTGTCCTTTGGCTGAATGAATGGATAGTGCCAATGGTATCCAGTAGCGAGAATGATTTTGTCCACGTCATTGATTTTGGAGCCATCAGTGAATTCAATCTCTTTGGTTTCAGGCAAAAATCTAGCAATGCCGGGCTTATTCACGATTCCATCAGATTCGGCCGCATTTTGCAACCATTGGAAAATTTGCTCTCTTTTTCTTCTAGAAACGTATGTCTTATTAGCGATGGGGTAAACGTATTGCAATATATCAATGGAACTCAAACTACCACCAACAAAAAGCACGTTCTGGTTAGTGTATGGTTCAGGGGATCTCCATGACTTGTTGTGGATGATGGAGTTTGGAAACTTAAGAGCGTATTCTGCAAGACCGGGGATTTTGGGGATGAAGGGGACAGAATAATGTCCCGAGGCAACAATAACTGCATCGAATTGTTCTTGATACCATTCATCCTTTTTGGTGCTTGGGTTGAAATGTCTAAGGGTTAGGGTCCATTTATTGGCCAGTTGGTCCTTAACTACTGATTCGACCTCGGTGTTGACTCGAACATGTTTTGTCAAGTCGTATTTCTTGGCAAAATTTGTAATGTTTTGTTGAACTTGCTTGTAATTGATGAAAGGTTTGATTAGACCGGCAATGTTTATGTCATCGTTGTCTTTGTTGCTCTCTTTGACAATTTTTTCTGCCCTTTTGACAATTTTCTCCTCTTCTTCGAATGGAATTTTGGAGAATCTGAGGAATCGTTTTGGTACGTTTGAAAACAATCCATCATAAATGGCACTTTTGCTCCATTGTAGTTCATCGCCATGAGGCTCAGTAATCACCGGGTTATCAACTGAGGATTCAGCCAAAGATTCAGGAGCAACGATGTTTTGTTTAACAGGATGAATAGCATCAGCGTCGTTGTAGTTTGCGTTTTGAAGAAATTGCGCAGGAGGAAGTGGATGATCAGGCTGATCAAGCTTGATATTCCATACTCCACCAATATTGTCTTGTTGTTCAAAGGCAACAACCTTGGAGAATGCTGGGTTTTCTGGAAGGGTGTCTGCTTTGACTGTGCTTTTACCATCTTTTGAAGTGTGCAAGAGCTCAAAGATCGATTCGAGACCAGCAGGACCTCCACCAATAACAGCTACTGAGGCGATGTTGAAATCTTGAGTCATTGTGTGTATTGATTTTTAGCAACGTGTAAACTCTGAATCGAACGTGAAGTAGAGTTGAGATGTATACTGTATAAGAACAGTAAAACAAGAAGTGATTTCATCTACATGATGCAAACGAGAGTCCTTGGGGTTATATATAATCTTTATGTCCAGTGAGTGAGTGAGTGAGTGAGTGAGTGAGTGGCATGTCTTTAGGTGTTAGAAGGACGTGGGGCTGCAGCACGGTTTATGTGGCTATAGTATACAAGCACGGTGCGATAGCGCAATTTCTATTGATCTCCCAGTAACTGTGGCATTGTGTAATGCAACAATACCAGCGAAAAGAGAAAGGCAGAGAAGGGCTTTAAAGCTGACGAGACAGAGGTTGAAGGCTGCCTTTAGAGAAAGAAAAAGAAAAGAGAAAAAAAAAGAACTTATTAGAGTGCATTCTGGAAAGATAGAACGATAAGAACGTCAGAAACTCTATGGATCCGCCGTGGTACTATTTATAAAGTATTATAGTGCACATTACAGTAGACTGAGTCCAGCTTCTTGATGTTTGGCGTCAAGCAAAGTTCGCCCAGCGAGCTTTGAACTGAACTGAACTGAACTGAATCAAGCAGGCCGGTTTACGCTCACCTTTCTAACGGGGCTCTTACGATGCTGATCATCCATCATGTTGTCGCTCATACCGCTGGCAGCTCAATGTGGCTGGGTGGTAGGTAGCATGGTAAACACCAGCCACAAGATCTTGTTGTTACTATATTACCCTGTCTACAGTTTCGCGATAGTGTATGGTTAGCGGCCCTGGGCCGTGAGATTGACAAGAACTGCAACTGCTAACAAGCGCGGAAAATCGCCAAAAGGAAGAAAAAAAAAATAAAGAAAAAGTAGAAATTAAAACAACAGAATATTATAGTTATATTAGACCAAATCCAGAAGACTGAGAAAACCATAGCCAGACCTGTCCACCGCGCACACAAGCACCAACACCAGTCTTATTGGGTTACATCAGCGCTTTGATTTCAGCTTACCTACATAGTGCTTTCCCGATCATTTGCATACTCTCATCTCTGCTGGATGGCAGCTATCCAATAATACAGATATCACAAAATAATATTCCCGCTTTCCATCTTTTTCTCCCAATATATATATATGAGCGCTTATATCAATATTTCCCATCGCAGAATATCAAGCAGCTATCAATACCAGTATTGCCATATTCTCGTTATATCACATTCCTTCCTGTACTTTTAATATCAAACCCGGCTTTTGAATATTTCAGCACCCTCGCCTTTTCACAACTAGTCAAGTGCTGAACAATCATACTCACATCCCCTGGCCAAATGGGCAACGATTACAATAAAAAAGACCACTACAAGCCATACTCCTATTACTCCGGCTATTCTGGTAAAAAAAAAGATGCTAATGGCGGCAGAGTAAATGGCAGTGGCGGCAATGGAAGCGGAAGTGGCAGTGGCAGTGGTGGCAGTGACAAAAGAGGCGGCGCAGGCGGAGGCGGTAGCTCTTCCAATATGAGACCATATAGCTCTTCCGGTAATTCTTATTATCCTTCAAAACGTTCATCCATGTTTTCTAAATCTCAAGGCTACGGAGGCTCCAGCTATATTGGCAGTGGTGCCAGTAGTAACATCAGCCATAGTAATAGCATAAATGTTGGCAGCGGTAGTGGTAATAGCAACAGCAATAGCAACAGCACCAGCAATAGCAATAGCAATAGCAGCAGTGGGCCTGGATCTTCAAATTCAATGTTTTCAGGTAAACGCAAATTCAGTACTTACTCTGGTTATGGCAGTAGCAGGTCAAGGGGTTCGGTATATATTCATGAATCAAACAAACATAAAAATGGCCTTAGTAATGGTCCTATAATCAATAGTAACAGTGTACCAATCGGAACGAGCAAGGCGAACATTTATAAAGACTTCAATAATAGCCTATCGCAGCAGCCCAATCCTGGAACGAATTCAGAAAAACCAGATCTTTTTAAGAGACATATACCACTGGATAATAGCAATAGCAGGAAGAACTTCAATGACCGCAAAGGCAGTGGTTTTGAAATAAATTACGAAGATAAAGTGCCCAGTAGTTACTCAAGTACCACAAAGTTGAAAAATGATAATCATGCAACAGATAAACATGTGCCTCGTCCATTAACTGGATCTGCAAGTTTGAGCAAGTCTGAACAAATTGATAAAAGCATAAGGCCTACTGAAAAGAATAGTGTACAAAATAGTGGTATAAATAGAACACAACATTTTGAGTCAACTAGAGAACCGCTACCGAAAGATTCAAATAAAGTTTCTTTACATAAAGATTTACACAAGCCATCATTACAAAGAGTACAGTCTCAAAAGGAAGCTTCTCAAAGGGAAGCACTTCAGAACGAGGTATCAAGAAAAGAGTCATCTTCAAAAGAATCTTTTCAGCGACCTCCACAAAATCAACCTTTACCAAAAGAGACGTCAAAACAAATTGAAACAAGCGTACCAAAGGAGCCTGCAAGTTCTGTATCTAAGCAGCCTACAAGTTCTGTATCTAAGCAGCCTACAAGTTCTGTATTTAAGCAGCCTGTAAATAGTACGTCAAAACTGCCTATTGGTAACGTGTCGAAGGTTCAGAAGGAACTAAATACTACTTCAAGTAATGTATCAAAGCCAGAAAAGAAAAGTGTACTTCAAAAGACTCTGGATACCAAGCCGCAGGAATCGGAACTTACGCAAGCAAAAAGTGATAATAAAAATGCAAAATCGAAGGAAGAGAGTTATCAAAGAATTGATGCTGAAATTGCAAAACCTAAGGAAGAAAAGCAATACAAGACCAACATTGAAACTACAAAAACCAAAGACGAAATTGACTACAAAGTTGGCAATGAAACTGCAAAAACAGAGGATGATAGGCAACACAAAATTGACAATGATAGTGCGAAAGCAAAGGTTGCAAAACCACACAAAACCAATAATGAAAGCGCAAGACCAAAAGAAGTGAAACAGCACAAAAGTAGCGTTGAAAGTACAAAGCCTAAGGAGCAAAAACAACACATAACCGACATCGAGGGCTCTAAACCTAAAGAGGAAAAACGGCAAGCAAATGCAAGCCAATTATCCACAAAGCCAGATCCCACATCATTACATCCACACAAGAAAAAGGAGATTTTAAACTTTGACACGAACATTATCGATAATAAGGACAGTAAAATCGGTAGTCAGCGAAGCAGCAAACACAAGCCTGAAAGTCAAAAATCAGATTTGAAACGTTCAGCTTCAACATCTGCCATTTTCAAAGACAAGAGCCGAGATCTTCCCGCAAGCATTAATACTCACAAGAAGCCGAAGCTTTTGGCCGATAGTTCAAAAATTCGAGATCTGCCTTCTACAGATTTAACCACAAAAAGTCTGACAGAATCGCCTGCTGGCAAGAATTCGGAATTAAGACAAGTTGGTTCAACCCTCAATCATGATTCAGCTAAGGTTAAGAGCAAACCTCGGAGTGAATCGCCTAATGTCGGGCATTCAGGATCTCTATCGCGACATGGAGAAAAGCTTAAGAAGTCAAGTCCGGTCGTTTCAGAAGGAAATGAGAAAAAGAAGCAAAAGATTAAGGAAATCGTTAAGAAGGTCGATCTGAATAGAGATTCGAGTAAAAAACATAGTCTTTTTAAAGATAGCAAACCCAAAGTAGCGCCGTCTTCTATTAAGAAAAGTGACTTGTTTAAAGATAAAAATAAAAAATCAGGTCCTTTCAAAGACACTCAGAAAAAAAGCGAATTGTTTAAGAAATCTTTTGGGTTTGAAAAACTTCCTGGTTTGGAGCATAAAAAATCGACTGACAAGATAAGGCCAACTGCAAGTTCAAGTTCAAGTTCAAGTTCAAGTTTATTGTCAAAAGCTGAAAAAGTCAAACCACCACAAAAATCCGATCACGGAAAATCTGCCTCGCCTAATCATACGAGCGATTCTGCAGATGTGAAAGGAACAATTGCTAAAGAAGCGGTTAAGAAAAAGGAAGAACCGCTTAAAGTTTCTGAGTCTCAAAAGTCCTCGAGGACTGAAGTTAAAAAGGGAAAGATAAGGATTATTGATGATGATGATGATGATGATGATGATGATTATGGTGATTATGATGATGAAGAGGAGGAGAGGGAGAGGGAGCAAAAGGAGGAGAAGGATGAAGATGAAGGCACTAAGGCTGAAAATGTTAAAGTTGATGATGGGAACAAGAGTAACGATGATGGTGTTAGTACAAAGGATGAAAATCCTAAAGCAGCTAAGTCAGAAGTTGAAAATAATAGCAACAAAAATAGTAACAACAACATTAAAACAGAAACGATTGAGAAGACAGTTGATAACCATGATTCTGCAACTGTAGCTGAGCCTCAAGTAGAAAATGTTACCAAGAATGTTGCAAAAGAACCTATAAGAGAAGAAATTGTGACAGCGACAGACCACGCCAGTAGCAAAATAGAACCACGTGTGGATAACGAACAAGTTCTTAACAAGGAGGATCATAGCCCATTAACAAACGATGATTTTCATGATGAAAAATCGGCTGAAACTACTGATGCAAAGATATTAAAAAGTAGCAGTAACGATAAGGATCAGAATAGTACTCAAAAAGCCCAAGTGAAAGATACAAATAAAGTTGACCAAGCTCAAGATTCTGCAAGTCCTCGCTCAACAATAGATGTACAAAGATCTTCACCGCTAAGTGAGATAAACTTTTCACAGCATGATCCTGTTTCTGATGATGAAGATACATCTACTATCTTTTCCAAAAACAAGCAATTGTCTCCAAAACCTTCAAAACCTTCAAAACCTTTTTTCAATGACCGTCAAGATCAGCAAGATGATGACCAGCGTGCTTCTGATGCACATTCAAATCATAAACGAGTTCTTGAATTGAGAGAATACAATGATCTTGATGGAGATAAATCAGGCTCAGATGCTAGAGATTATTCATCAGCAGATGATGATAACTCTGACGCAGAGACAGTTATTGCTGATTACCCACCGAGATCAAGAAGAGGACGAGGAAGATTAGTTCGTAAATCGGATTATGATAATGGTAATAACGATGGAGTGGGATCGTCAAGTGTCAAAAGGAAAAAGCCTTCTAATAATACTAAAAAGACAAGAGTCGGACGTGATGCCAGTGGCAGATCAAAATTGCAAAGAGCTTGTGATAAAGGAAAATATGAAATTGCTGAACAGTTAATTGAGGAAGGCGCTGACGTTAATGATACAGATTATGCCGGAAATTCATCGCTTCATGAAGCCGCTTTAAAAGGGCATTATGATATTGTCAAACTTTTGATTAAACATGGAGCTGATGTCAATATTCAGTCAGGACCAGAAGATTTGGATACACCATTGATTGATGCGGCAGCTAATGGGCATTTGAATGTTGTCAAGTTGCTTTTAGACAATGGAGCAAATCCAAATATTTCTAATGCAGTCAATGAAAATGTCTTTGAACTTTTAAAGGAGTCGGACGAGCCGGAGAGCCAAGAACTTTTGGATGAAATTTTAAAAAAGAGAAAAGAGTTTGCCAATGTCAAGTCTCATTCTCATGCCACTAGTGAAGTTGAAGATAACGAATCTGATGATAGTTTTAATGGTAATGATTCAGACTTTGATAAGAAAAATCTTAAAAGAACGCATCGTTACAATCAAAGTAGGAATGATTTGTTTTGGGTTGACCTTACTTCTAGATCAGGAAGAAATGAGGTATACAAAAGAGCAGCAGAAGGTGATTATGCTTTTGTGGGTAATTACTTGGCAGGTGGTGGAAAGGCTGATTTGGACACATTAATTATAGCATCGAGACATGGGCATAGTGATATTGTTAGTATTTTGCTAGGGTTTGGTGCTGAAATAAATGGGGTTGCTGAAGACGGAACTACTGCTTTGATGCATGCTGTTGGCAGACGTCATTTAGAACTAGTTAAGTTGTTACTTAATAGTGGTGCAGACCCATTCAAGAAAAGAAAAGCTGATGGCAAAAATAGTCTTCAGATTTGTCAAGAAAGCATCCTAGCAGATGAAGAGGAAATAGCTTTGTTAAAGGAGCGGATGGAGGCACCTCGGAAAGTTAAAACAAAGTCGCCCCCATCAGAACCAACTATTAAAAGAAAAGAAATTAAGGCTGATTCAAATGAGGTTTCTGAAAATAAACGTTCTTTGACTCCTACAAGAGAAGAGGATGATTTCCACAAGCAAAAAAAGCGGAAGACTTCTGTTCCACCAAGTGAATCACCAAAACGCAAAGAGGATGAGAAACCGTTGCGAGTTGACAATCATGCAGAGGAAAAAACTAAAGATTCAGAGGCTTCTAAAGCTTCTCAGCGTCTTGATGACAAAAATTCTGAAACTTTAACTGACTCTAAGCTTTCTACTATTGACCTTGATAAAATTTCCAAAAAATCTCTTGAAAAAAGATCGCAAAGTGTTGATAGACATAAAAAAGCATCAACTCCAACGGATAAATTTGCATCAAAAGTGAATAGAGATCATAAACCCTCAATTTCTAAAGACGTTTCATTGAAGACATCTAAGCTTTTCAATAATTCTAAGGAGGAAAGAAAGCCGACTTCTGGAGATATCAAAAATATCAGTGATAAAGCAGAGAAGAAGAATGCTGAAAAATCTGAACTTACGGCTAAGGAGCACAACAAGAAAAAGGAAGAATATGAATTACAGAAGGCTGAAAAGATAAAAGCTAGACAACAAGCTGTTTTGCTTAGAATTTCACAAGCAGAAAAGCAAAGAGAAGAGGAAAGAAGGCTTCAGAAACAAATGGAGGAAGAGAAACGAAAGAAGGATCAAGAAGAAGCCGAGAAGAAAGCTATGTTGTTAGAACAGCAGCGCATTGAAGAAGAAAAACAAAAAGAAATAATTTTGAAAAAGAAAATAAGGGAAAGTTATCCTTATGGTCTACAATGCGTCAGCTTTTATGATTATGATTTTATTGACTCATTAGATAACGAATCTCAAGCAAGAGTTCAAGCTAATGTGGCTAAACATTTGCCATTATACTATGTTACTTTTGATAATACCAAGTGGGTTATTGATCTTCAAGTGAATTTAATTTCTAGTATTTCAAACATTTATGAAAAAATTCCTCAATTGAATGGGGAAAAAATTTTAGTTAATGACTCTCAACAAAGCAAGTTATGGAACTTTTTTAGTTCTTTAATGATGAAAGATTTTAACAGTTTTTCAGCTGATTCGTATAGGTCACAGTCAAGTCTCGAGAAAAGATTAGACCTTTACAATAGTGAGGGCAAAAAATTTCAAGCTTTGTCACTTCACTGGATCAAATTGTCCACAGTACAACGTGAGTTGTTTGCCAAGCATAATTTTCTCCAAAGTAATGTAAATGAAAATAATATGATAGAAATGGACTATTCTTTCTTAGCATCAGATAGTGACACCATTTCAAGCAAGTTTAATACTATCAAGCTTGTTAATGACATCAAAAAAGGATCCGCTTCTCTACAATCTGATCCACAACCTGCTAAGGCAGATAAATTACCAAGAAAATTTCAAGGCCGTTATATGGCATTCAGTGCTATCAATGCCAGCAAAAAGAAGCTTTGGTGATTGATTTTGTTGATTGTTGTTCTATAACCTTGTATTTTTTTTTTTTTTTTTTTATTTTTGTTGCTGTTTTTGCTGGTTTCAAGTTCATGTTTCTATTTGTATATTAGTATATTAGTAATTATTTGATTTTGTTAATGATGCTTAATCTTTTTTTTTTTAATGACTAGATATGCATGTGTATCTATATATGACGAATTGTTTAATTATTTGGTGGGTTTATATAAAATTGATTTATGTAATGATTTCTACAATTTGCAGTTTTTGAAAAAAACTTAGTTTTAGCTTCAAGAAGTTATTTATAACATTTGTATATTTACATGTGAATTTTTAAACGTAACATCGTTATTCAGCAAACCTATCAACTAATAAAGTCAACTTTTAGTAGTTTGTCACTCAAGATACATTAAAATATTATAGCATCAATTTATATGGTTTAAGCAGCATCCTTGTTGATTTTAGCCAAGATTTCATGGTCTCTGAAAATGAAATATTCTTCTTCATTGACTTTAACGGATTGTCCACCGAAGGATGGGATCAAAATTTCGTCACCGGCTTTAACGGAAGTTGGAATAACTTTACCTTCATTGTTAGCCACACCTGGACCAGCAGCAATAACGGTACCTTGGGACAATTTTGGCAAGTTTTTTTCTGGTAAGTAAATACCGTTAGCGGTCTTGGTGGCGGCCTTGGCTCTTTGGACCAAAATTCTGTCGAATAAAGGTTGTAAAGATTTGACTGATTTGATGATGGTAGACTAGTTTATGTTAGTTATCTGGGTCAAGGTTATAAATGATTGTCTTTTTTTTGTATTCGATGAGGGATTGGTGCTAGTCCGGAAGAGGGATAATTATTATAGTAGCTGATACAAGATTTTGCAAATGTAGAGTTTACGCTGAAATAATAAAGAAATATTAGACATCAGCCGCAACTACTTTTAACGTAACATCGGACATGGTAACAGACGTTGAAATGATAGTAATATTTATTAAGGTGAGAAATGGCTATGTTTTGATACACTGCTGCCCCCAAGTGATAAATAATTAACCCTAATCAACTTTCATCAACCTATCAATAATCACATAGCATCGTATATTACTGCCAAAGATATTGAAGAAATCCACACATACCATTTTTAAAAGCTAATTATTTATAGGATGAGTAAATGATAGAGTAGTGAACTGGTGTTAAACCTATTATTGCAAAGACAACAGGAATATAGCTCAATGTTATATATATTTTCCAAAATTTACAGAAAATTTCCTCCAGGTTTTTTGCGTGCTTCAGTAGAATCTTCTCGAATTTCCCAAACGGATCCGGTTCCGGTGCAGATACCGTACCGTACTATTTAGTGTGGACGGATAGACGGAGACGGGTTATCATATATCATGTGATAGCACATGTGATATATATTCATTATACCGCATACTCGGTTCTTACAAAATTTGAGAAACTTACGTCTTGGATTCAATTAGTGGGGCGATAATGATCTTTGGGTATAACGATTAGCTCACCCACGTTCGAATTCTAAGATTTAGTGAGACTAATTGATTTGATTTTGCTAGCTGATATTAGAAAAACATGCTAACTAGTAGTTAGTTTTTTGAATAGCTTGGTAACTATCAACAATAAACACAAACGGAGCGTAGTAGTTCACAAGTTTGCCCAGAGTACTCAGCAGAGCGCAAACAGTCCAAAGTTGTATTTTATATGTTCTGGGATTCTTCATCTCATGTTATTTTGGTAAAAGTATGGTACAATAGGTGATGGTACCGGTGAAAGTCTAATATTTCCACGAAAGTGGAAAATCATTTTGAATGTTGTTTTATCAATACTACATCGCGAATCATAATGGTTCCAATACTTGCAACATTAATCTCAAGGCGGAAGTTTTTGGCATCATTTTGAAAATTTGGCATTGTCGACTTATGCATCAAATAGATTAAGGTATCAATATACACTGATTCTAGGCTTCTTTTTTTTTTCTTTTTTTTCTTTTTTAATTCGTCTGTCCTTGTCTGTCTTTGTCTGTCTTTGTCTTGCCATTGGAGAATGAATCCTTTCTTTCAAGTACTCGTAATCGTCGTGCAAAGTGAGACGCGCTCCTGTGGGCCCATCAGACCCATCAGGCTAGCCAAAAACATTTGCATTATCAAAGATTATCTCGTTACAGGTAAGAATTTGGGGTCCAGAAATGCTTAACTAAGCCAAACTCTAGTAATGGATAACCTTCCTCCATGGTATGCACAATAGAAACAGTCATTCCATGGTTGACTAATTTAAGGATATCTTGTTTCTTTGGAAGCTTAGATTTGAAGTTTTTGGAACCTAAGGTTCGTGTATGAAGGTCAGAAGCAATTTTGCGGTATCTTAAACAGAAATTAGTCTGGTGGGTAAATTCAAAAATAACTGTTTAGGAATATCATAACAGCAGTCTGGTTAAAACCATGATGGTGTTTTTAAGTGTCTCAAAGTTCAAACACGAAGGAATGTAATATTTTAACATGACACAACACACGCAAGTTGTTTCCTCGAGAACAAATATACACATCGTCGGCAATATAATCTATAACGTCATTATAATAAAATTCTTCATAATTTGTTTTGATAGTTACCATAACTTTGCTCTTCACTAAATATCTTAAATAATTACCAACAATTAGCCAATACTCAAAGCCTGTTTTACTCCAACAGATGCTTATGGGTTTTCCGCCAGTCAGGACCCCAATGCAGGTCGACGCTGTCTTTGGGCAGCATGCATGACGCAACCGCTACCATCCTGTTACCGCAAGACAATAGACTTTCATCTCGCCGCGAACTAGTAATGAAGAGTAAAACACAGTCAAATATAAAGTGCTTTGCTGAATTTGAGATTTATGCCAAAGTTTATGATTAGATCTTAGTTTCTTTCTTCAGATCATCGAAGAAATAAAAGAAAACAAAAAAGTAACATTTCTTTGATTGTTTTTTTCCTGACCAGTCACTCGTTTATTACTCGTCACATTCTTAACCCAACTCCAACTTCATACCTAAAATTTCCTAAAACTAGTGTCACCAAATCCAATTAAAAAAATTTCATTTTCATTTTTTAGTGAATAGGACCTACGTTATTTAGAAAAATGCGTATCATCATCTCAATCCTTTTAGCTTTCTTATTATCACATTTATCACCAGTGGTTTCAGCACCTACTGAGTTGAACAAAAGAGGAGCGCCAACTTCTGCTTACTTCTTAGATGCCACCAAAGGAGGTGATAATAATAAGGGAAGCTATGGCAATTTTCATTCATACAATAAGGGTAGTGATCCAATTAGGGGTGTCAACTTGGGTGGGTGGTTGCTTCTTGAACCATGGTTGAACACTGACTTATTTTCCAAAACATATTTTTCTGATGGCAATATTCCAGGAGATGAGTTTAATTTTTGTGCGACTTTAGGTTACCTGAAGTGCGGCTCTCTTCTTGAGACACATTACAGTAGCTTTATCACAGAAAGCGATTTTAAAGAAATTGCAAGTTATGGCTTGAATGCCGTTAGAATTCCAATCGGCCATTGGGCTTTCATATTAGAAGGTACTGACAAATATTACAAGGGTTCTCAAGAAAAATACCTTCAAAAATCATTAACTTGGGCTAAGAAATACGGCTTGAAAGTTTGGATTGATTTGCATGGTGTGCCAGGGTCACAAAATGGCTACGACTCCTCTGGCCACAAAGATACACACGATTGGGCTGGTTACAATAACATGGATGATACTAAGAAAATCCTTAGATACATTTTCAACAAGTATGGCGGAACAACTTATAAAGACACAGTTATTGGTATTGAACTTGTTAATGAACCTTTGGTTGGCGATAATGGTGTTACCCAAGACACTCTTTCTGATTTTTACCAGGGAGCAATCACGGAAATTAGAAACACGGTCAAATCTAAACAAAACATTGTCTTGCATGATGGATACCAGAGTCAAGGTGCCTGGACTGGGAAGTCATATAATAGTGGCTCAAATCTTATTTACGATACCCATTTGTATATGCTTTACAATGATTATTACAAAAGCTTGGATTATGAAGGAAAAATTAAACAAGTTTGTTCTTGGGGTAATGAGATATCTGGCTTGAACTATAAGGAAGTTGTTGGTGAGTTTACCGCTGCTTTTGATGCTAACAGCAATTCTGTCTACACCAAGAAAATTTCCGAATGGAGCAACAGTGATAAGAAGAAAATTAGTAGATTTGTTCAAGCTGAATTCAATGCTTTTGAAAAGAACTATGGTTGGTTTTTCTGGAACTGGAAGATGGGAGATTCTGATCAATGGGATTTCCAAGTATTAGTCAAGAATGGGGTTATTCCAAATCCTGTCTCCAAGAGAACCTATAATGATTGCAAATAAGTAATTTTTCAGAGAATTATTAATTATTTCTTTGTTTTTTTATTTTTTATTTTTTTACTTTTTTTAATTGAGTTGTCTGATATACTTGGGATAGAGCTGGTCTCTAGTCGAGTTCTCTATAAACTTTTGATAAGTTGCCAATTTTTTTTCCAGTTTTACACTTTATACCTTAGAACCTGTTGAATTATTTGTACATTATTTTGTTTTTACCTCACTATCATTGTTTATTACCTTTTAATTTATTTTGTCCACTTTTAGATACCTTTTCACAAATTTCAATATAAAAAAAATTATAGATATGTACTGTTTCTAATAATTCACTAAATTTGATTTCCTAAATTTGATTTCCTAAATTTGATTTCCTAAATTTGATTTCCTTTAATTTTTCCAATTTTACCGCGCTGTTATTTTTTGTACTTTTGCATAAATGTTCTGCATTCTGCCTTTGTCAAAATAAATAAATAAACAGGCAAATGTTAAATTTGAACCCTTGTTACCGGCAATGGAAAGTGTGATACTAAATCAAATTTCAAACTGCAGTATTTATTTGATCTTAGAAGTGATTTGGCTAGCCGAATGCCAAAATCAAAGAAAATGGCCGTAAAGAGGCTAGCTTCTTTCAGATTGTTTCCAGTCAAGAAAGCCTAAGCCTCTCAAGGTAGCAGATTTGAATTCAAATCAAATAAAAAAGCCTTTAAAATCAAATCAAGAAGCGAGCCAGATACACATCACCAGCGCAAGTGCTTTCAATGAAGCACAATGTTTGCTGACAGATGAGCCAGCATTAATGATGCAGCGATGATATAATTGATGAGGATTTTATGAGACAACGCATGAAGATATCTACAACTTGGCCAGATTAGGAAGAAAGGATGCTATCCATTTCCTACATAGAGCCAAAACCAGCTAAAAGCAAGATCAAGACGTTTGACGGGTTGATTAGTGTAGACATTTACGTTGCTTGAATCAAAAAAAAAAAAAAAAAATTATGACTAAGTTTAAATAATAGATTGAAAAAATGAGTACAAATGGAAATTGTATTGTGTGAGACAAAAGTTATGGGCTGGGCCTGCTACCTCAATTGGTGGAGTGCAAATTCGGTGGGCTGAATCAAGAAATACAATGAGGGTTGTCTTAAAATAAAAGAAGGCATACATACATGCTGAACTACATGATGCTTGATCTATGTGCTAACGAAATCTAAATTTCAACTGTAATCATAATATCAAGTCGCGGGATCTCTGATCTGCTCGAATAAGGTCTGCCGTCATTGGAAATTTTTGCTTTCCATATCCAGCGACTAGTATTGCTGGAATCAGTCAGGCCTGAGTGTAAACATCGACAAGCCCCGGTGCAGAGGGTGATAACGTATGAAAAATAGATGGCTGCATGGTATATGCACGGTACTGCACCATCTCATAGACCACCAAGAAACCAAGTATAAGGCTGAGGAAAAAAAGGTGACAAGCACAGTAAAATTGAGTTAAAACCATCAACTAGAAGCCTCTCTGAGCTCGTAGCTATCCTTTGGTCAAAACCCCAAATGTTTCTCTTCCTTCTCAGATTTTTGTCAAGCGGTCTTGCTGAAATCAGGGTGCTGGCTGGCGAGGCGGGCCATTTGTGACGCTTAGCCGTTTGTTCTCAGCATATCATGCAAAATTCTGCATAAAAGAGTAGAGAATAATACGTTAATATGCACGACATATGCACATCAAACGCCGGGCAAAAATCATCAGCCAGCAGCATGCAAACCAGACTGCCATCGAATTTTACAGCTTCTTATTCGGGCCTGCTGAAGATCGTATTGTTCTGTAGTGCTGGATCATCAGAGGTTTGGAGCAGGCAGGCAGTAATATGAGGATGTGAGGATAAAAAATCTCATATAAATGTTAAAGGATTTCTCAATCTTTTTGATTAATTGCAATGTCTTAGCTTGATTGGCTTTTGTTTGCATTCTTAACCTGAGACATACTCTTTAGACACTTATATTTAAGACATCTACAGTTAGCAAGGCATCTGTCAACATCTTAGACATCTGCCGCCTCAAAGCTTTGATTCTGATTTTTAGTGTTCATACCAAAAAATTCTTTAATCTTAAGTACCACTACTACCACTATTATAACTATCACTACCCTTTGTTGTTTAATACTTTCTGATCAAAGACGTTACCATTTCTCATCTACGACTACATTTAGGATGTCTGCGATATATCTCTCTATATTTTCCTCAATTCTCTTTTTGGTCTTGAGTCAAGTGGATGCTTATCCTGTCTTAGATGCTTTGAAACCCAAAATTACTGATTCTCCCTCTAAATCAAGCGCTTTGTTAGCGCAAAGAGATTATTACCAAAACACCACTACCGAACACTCAACTTATACCTCATATACCACCACTTGCAACTGGTCAAGTCTCCAAGCTGCTGCCGCTTCTGCTTCTGCTGCCGCTGCTGCCGATACCTCTGGTGACACTGCTATCGCCTCTGCTTATGCTTCCGCAATGTCTGCTTATGCTTCAGCTACCTCTGTTTATGGTTCTGTCGCCTCTGCATATGCTTCCGTGGACTTTTCTGGTGCCTCTTCAACCACAGTTTTATCATCTGCTATTCCAAGTACCTTAGTGGAAGCTACTTATGTTGACCCTAGCACTGAAACAGATTCAGTTGATGCTAATACTGTTTCTGCAACTGAAAATACCGATTCTCCTTCTACAGTTACTTCTTATACCGCTACTAATATTGCTACTGCTTTTTCAACTGTCCATGCAACAAGAAAAGCTCACCACAAGAAAACGGTTACTGTGCATGGCTCTAAACCATCAAGTACCCTTTCTTCCTCTGACTCCGGATCGTCTGCTACTTCTTCATCTGATATCTCATCTTCAACTTCCTCTGACAGCTCATCTTCTACATCCTCTGGTTCGTCTCCATCTTCCACATCATCTTCCGATTACTACTCATACACTAAAAATGGACTTAAAGGTGTCAACTTGGGTGGTTGGTTAGTTCTTGAACCTTGGATCAACACCGATCTTTTTTCCAAAGATAATTTTTCCGACGGTGATATTCCTGGTGATGAATTTAACTTTTGTGAACAATTGGGAACTGATAAAGCCGGCGAACTTTTGGAAAAACATTATAGTTCTTGGATCACTGAGGATGATTTTAGCAAAATGAAAGAATATGGCTTGAATGCTGTTAGAATTCCAATTGGTTACTGGGCTTTCAAGTTGATGAGTACTGACAAATACTACAAGGGTAAGCAAAAGGATTACTTGGAAAAAGCTATCTCTTGGGCCAGAAATAATGATATGTATGTTATTATTGATCTTCATGGTGCACCGGGTTCTCAAAACGGTTACGATTCTTCTGGCCACAAAGATTTCCACGACTGGAACAAATATAACAACCTTGACGAAACTAAAGATATTCTCAAAGATATTTTCAAGAAATATGGTACTGATGATTACAAAGATGTTATTATTGGTATCGAATTAGTCAACGAACCTCTAGTTGGCGGAGATGATGGTGTCACGCAAGATTACTTGAGTGATTTTTACAAAGATGTTATTGATGAGGCCAGAAACGATGACAGCATCAAACAGAATATTGTCTTGCACGATGGCTACTTATGGCAAGGTGCTTGGGCTGACAAGAGTTACAATGATGACTCTGGTATTGTCTATGACACTCACTTGTACATGCTCTATAACAGTGACTACAAATCCAAATCATACGATGATAAAATTGAGCAAGTTTGCACCTGGGGAAAAGACATTGACAAGTTGGATTATAAAGAATTTGTTGGTGAATTTACTGCTGCTTGGGATGCTGATAGTGATTCTATCTATACCAAAAAGATTTCCAAATGGAGTGATGATGACAAAAATAAACTTAGAAAATACATTGAAGCTCAATTTACTGCATTTGAAAAAAGTTATGGTTGGTTCTTTTGGAACTGGAAGATGGGTGACTCAGACCAATGGGATTTCCAAGTGTTGGTTGAAAATGATGTTATTCCACAGCCGTTATCCGACAGAAAGTATGATACATGTTGAAACTTTCTAAAAAAGGACATTTGAATTACTAAAAAAAAAATATAAAGCTGGCCTTTTCTACGACTTGGCAATTGATCAACTTAACTGATAATTGTTCTTGTTAATAATCTTTTCTACTTTATTTTTCTTTCCTTTTCGTTCTTTTCTTTTTCTTGCGTTTTGTTTTGTTTCGTTTTATTTTATTTTATTTTATTTTATTTTATTTTATTTTATTTTATTTTATTTTATTTTATTTTATTTTATTTTATTTTATTTTATTTTATTTTATTTTATTTTATTTTATTTTATTTTATTTTATTTTATTTTATTTTATTTTATTTTATTTTATTTTATTTTATTTTATTTTATTTTATTTTATTTTATTTTATTTTATTTTATTTTATTTTATTTTATTTTATTTTATTTTATTTTATTTTATTTTATTTTATTTTATTTTATTTTATTTTATTTTATTTTATTTTATTTTATTTTATTTTATTTTATTTTATTTTATTTTATTTTATTTTATTTTATTTTATTTTATTTTATTTTATTTTATTTTATTTTATTTTATTTTATTTTGTTTCTATTTTCTTTCTCTTCCTTCTACTTTGTGCTTATTTGTTTTCTCATTTCTTTGCATCATTTTTTCCGTTTAATGTTTTTACTCTGTTTTGCGTTGTTTTCTTTTTATCTCATGTCATCTTTTTCATGTCATCTTTCTTGTGTTCCCTTCTTTCTGGGTTTAGAACTTTTTTCTTCTAGAACCGTCCAAACTTAAACTTTGGATTTTATATAGTTTAGTTTAGCTTTTTGGTTTTTTGCATTATTATAAACAAATTTCGAAATATTTATTGCCTTCTGTAGTGATTAATTAATTGAAACTTGTTCATCAAAGCCCCACCAAAAAAAAAAAAAAAAAAAATAGAATAAAAAAAAAGGGCAATAGTATCCATGGCATCAAAACAGATTAGGGTTTACTTTTTGAAAGATCTTCTTTTGAGGACTGCAGGCGCAAATCTGCTAATTTAGTACATAAAAGACAAAATACATATTACACGTGCCAGCGGAGTTGCGCAGCTCATCATAAACGAGCTTAGTTGGCCTGCGTATCTTTTCCACGGGCGAGAATTTAACGATATGCCATAGCTTACGCAAGACAATCTTGAAAAAATATTTCGTAGAGTGACTGAGGTGTGTAAAGCATTATGGTGTAAATGATGCACTTTACATTGACAAAGTGCGCTAAAGTTTCCACATTATAGGACACAAATGATTCAAAATAGATAGGGAGAAGTTGTTACTGAGGTACTAAGCAAAGCTGTGTTTCAGCCTAAAATTAATAAAGTAACTGGATCGTTGGTTCTTTCTCCTGACGTTTGCCATTTGAAGATATAGTTCCGGTATTGGTCATCTAGTTAGTTTATAGGGAAAGTTATTAAAGATTTATGTTTCTCCTATTTACTAGCTTTTGTGGCGTTGCTGTATCTGCTTTCATCATATGTATTGATCAATCAAAGTCTACCATGGCCATGCAAAGTATTTGACAAAAAAGACAGGAACCTTTATTGTAATACACAAACGCGATTAGCTTTGCGGTTCGAAGATTTGAACATATATATATATATTTATTTGAGTGATATCGTGAAGCATTAAAATGAAAGAAATGAAAATGAGAAAAGAAAGCGAAAAATAAATTGTTGAGACAACATTAACCAAAGAACCAAAACCAGAAGCATGAATAAAAAATAAAGCACAAAAGATAAAACGATGAAAACGTACCCCATAAAGAATAAAATAAAATAAAATAAAATAAAATAAAATAAAATAAAATAAAATAAAATAAAATAGCGCTTAGCCTATCCATACTTTGATCAATATAGGTATTCGAATTCCGGGTTTTGATCACCAAGTAAAATCTGATCTCTTTCGGTGAGGTTAGCAAAAGCAATTTTGTACTCTGCAGTTCTCTTCTTCTTGTTTTCACGGTGTATTAAGAATATATAAACACAAGTGCAAATAATTGAGAACCCCATCAACACAGCTGCCGGAGTAACACCACTTTTAACAAGTCCACTTGGGTCTCTAATATTTTTTTGAGAATTCATGGCAAAAACAGACGCCAAACCACCGGCATTACCACAGGAAACAAGTAACGCTGTAGCTATACTTTTACGCAAATGGCCGCCCAAGTTCAAAGTAGCCCAACAAAGAATTATAGGAATGACTGAGTAAGAACCGCAAACAATCAAATAACAAGCAGCGTATTTGTAATAGTCAACACCTGGTGCGGATAACTCAAAAATAATAATAAGACATCCAGCTAAGACTAGTAAACAGTTGAAAACAACAAACGGAAATCTGATTTTAAAATAGTCTGATAGAAATCCCGTCAAGTTGCACCATACAAATGAGATTATCCAAGGAATAATCGACATTTTGTTTGTACTACTCAATCCAAGGCCCATTAGCTTCATTAGCACTGGCTCATAAAAGGCATAAGCATAACTAATAAAGAAAGCGCCAAAACAGGAAAGAGCAGGAACCAATATTAAAGGATCAAGAACTGCTTTGAAAATAATATCTCTAGCCGAAGATTTTAAATTATAGCCAGATTTACCTCCGTAAATTTCAAGCTTTTTGATAACAAATAAAGTCTCTTTGTCACTAAAAAATGTTGCTCCTTCAGGAAAGTCAGGGATGATGAAAAATAGAACAAATGCCATGCACATGGTAACAATACCTTCAATAACGAACAACCATCTCCATGTTTCCAATCCCTGTTTTCCCAGTAAATTTTGATTAATTGCATAACATATGGTAGTACCAGCAGCTCCGGCTATACAACTGATGGAATAAAAAGCACTAAATCTTTTTTGTGATTCAGCTCTGGTATAGTAATGTGCCATGATATAGAAAATAGCTGTTTCTGTACCAGCTTGAAACAAGCCATGCAAAAATTCACAACCGATAAAGGCGCCGTAATTATGAACAAACCCAGTTGCCAAAGTAGCAGCACCATAAAGAAGCACAGTAGTACTTAGCCAAAAATGTGGTCTAACTGTCTTTAGCAACAAATTAGAAAACACTTCAAATAGAATATATGGTGTAAAGAATGCGGCAAATCCACAAACAACTTTGAATGAAGAAATGTCTAAAGTTGACTCGATCCCAGTATTTCTTGCATAGCCCAAATTTGTTCTGTTCAAATATGCAACAAAGAATAAAATTGAAAATGGAATGACCACACATATGTCAACTTTCCACATGAGTCTCTTTTGATCGAGATTGTACTTATCTGCTAGGTGATCAACCATCAATTTTTTTGACTTACTGCTCAAGTATTCGTTATGATAGCTGTTTAGTGATACTCCCATAGATGGCGAAGAGGTGGTTTGCTTCAATTCTGGGAATGATGGTTCCGCGAATGTGAACATATCTACATTCTTATCGTATCCATATTCGTCATTCTTTCCTGTATGATAGTTCATTATGTGTATGCTTGGGCTTAATGTTTGCAGAATGCGGACGTGTTGATGGCTTGAACTAAAAGACAAATCGTTGGAAAATGCCCTGTAGTTGGGTCAGGCGTATTGTTGCTATTGATGTTGCCTTCAGAAGTTTTGAATTCAACTGAAGGAATATAAATAAACAATTAACGATTTCTTGTAATCAAGAAAAAAAAAATGTTTGATTCAGATTATGGATTCTCGGGAATATATATGACAGAAACGCAAAACAAATTACAATAGTGCTTTGCACGCATCAGAAACCATCGGAGCCTTCTAGACTGCTTTGTAAATTTCCACAAATCGGGCAATAATAGTGTATTCTACGGTTTCAAGTTTTGAACCATTAAATTGGCATGCAGCACCGTTGCTCAGGGCTAAATGTTAGTCAGTACGCATATTCCCAAAAGGGAAATACAAACCATCGGGGTATCCTAAAAACGTTAACCTCTTGAGTGTCTAAATATTTATCTTGCGATTATCGAATAGCACTAAGCTAAGTGATTTGGTGTGTTTTTTTTTAGAGCATTTTATATCCGCTAAATTTTTAACTGGGACGTTTCTTCCATTAGATGCTATTGTAATTTGAGACGAAAGATCTCTTTCCCTTTAGTCTTCAAGTCGTCCCGCTATTGCGACATGTTCGCAAGTTCTCTACGTTGTCTGGCCGTAAATTTCTGTATTCAAATATAAGGTTTGGAAACGCATTAACTTGCATAAATCTGATAGTTAGCCATTTACAGCCTTCAGCACTACGCTACTCCTGTTCGCTTGATCTTTCTGCCTAAAATAGCTATCTGCCAATTTTTTGTCCATTAGAAAAGCTTAAATGTTATGGATTTTTTATATCAGCCCCATAGTTGCAGTACACAATGCTATTAAAAAAAATGAGTATGAAGGTTTTATCAGTCTGATAGTCAAATTTTGAGATAGATTCTGGAACTTACTCTTTTTGACAAATCTAACGAAATGGACTAAATCATTGCGTCTTACTGCCTTCAAGCGCATCAAGTGCCATCATCAATCCCGCATATCAAAAATCCGAGCTAGCACCACAACTTGAAACCAAAGCTGCCTAAGCAATGCCTATTAGCTATTATTGAAAACATGCTTTTTGGGCGCTAATTAAATCATGTTGTGTCTTTTTGCAGCAGATAGTGCGGAACTTTATCCACGCACTTGCTGAATATCAGTAAGGATAACGATGTAGTTTTTTCCTCATCTTTTTACCGAAAAATTTAGAAATTGCGTTTCCTAGCACTCTTCCTTTTACATGCCCCAGACAGCCTTGCTCAAATCAAAGTGCTGTAATAAAGTAAGTAATTCTATTCATGTTCTGCAAAGATTGAAATAGTGTCTCAAGTTTGGCATTACTGAAAGCATCTAACATTGGAACTACAGTGGTTGTCATCAAACATACCACCACACAAGAAATTACTGGTTTTTTGCGCATCTGCATTATTGTCTCACTACTTGGGGTCTGCGGAAGTATCCCTAAATGGCTAGCCTTCCGATGTTTTACGCCTCTGCTCAAGCATGCAGGTTTAAAATCTTTAACTAGTGTATTCCATATAGTCCTTACTTTAATATATGTTATGTGCGTCTTCCGACATTGTTGACTGTCCTTGGGAATATAGAAAACAAATAATTTTGTTACTTTGAGAAGCCGCTTTTTACTGTAGTGAGTCCCAACATGTAAAAAATTTTCTGTACTGCTGTTGAGACCTAAAGTGGAAGCAGTTTGAAAATATGCAAAGGTGCAGCTGGCCTGGTTTAGGTGATTTTGGTGAATGAAACATGCTGGCTTGATTCATGATTTTAACTCACATCATCTAAAGTGTTATTATGGCAAAAATTTTAAAAGCATACCCTTAAGCTTATCTCACCTTATAGAAGCACGAAGAGCATTGTGTAATTCTTTTTCTTCACTCTTATCTATAAACAAAATAAAGACTAAGTCCAAATCGGTGCTTTGTCAAAATTCACAGAGCCAAATATTTGTATGGCAAGAATACTATCACTAGGTCTTGCAAATTTATACATAGCTATAGCTAAAATGGAAGTATTACTTTGCAAAAAAAGAACTGTAAGCTTGAAAGTTTATTGAACGTTTAACACTTATACATTGCGTGTATTGTTGGTTATGATCGAATATTATGACTTTGAAGTCAACCAATTTAGCTTTTTTCTATTACTAACCATTAAGAAAAACAGTAAGTAACCTGAGATCTCAGTAAGTGGCTATCCTTCACTACTAGAGGAGAGACTAATCTAACCAGTGCTACTCAGAGGAGACAACCTCAGGTATGAGTAGTAGATCTAGTTACTATGCTCCGACAGAAAAGAAAAGCATTAGTGCGTTTTTGAATAACAGCATTGCTTTGCTTTTGCAGTTTCAAGCCACCTTTTTTTTGGTCCTGAGCGTCTTTCATTTCTATAGAGTCCATTATCTGACTGTAAAAGCCTTATCTTTCTAATATAGCTAAATAGTAATAATATATAACAATATTGGGCTGAACCATATATAAACAATAAACAGGCTGAATAAAACACATATTAGTGTTGAGCTTTTGATAGCAGTAAATTTTTTTTCACACACAATATCGATTTATTACTGATTTTTTTTTATTTTTTTTATTTTTTATTTTTTTTTTTTTTTGAGGGTCATTGCTTTGCTGTCGACAGATAAAAAGAAAGGGGTCTCACTTCAATACCATCTTCCACTCACTAAGATAACACTGATGTGTTATCTAATTCATTACCGTGGTGATGTAGTAAACAAGACTAGAGTTTGGAATGGTTTTCCAATCAAAGTCCTTATCTCTCCGTAGGCGGGAGTATTTCTTTTGAAATATCAAGTAGTTGTCGACTTGGATTAATTCTTGTGTATCACTGGATGGAAGGATGAGGCTGTCCCAGCTCAATTCCTTATTTATATGTAACTTTTTCCATAACGCTTGTGCTACTGGACATTTAACCAAAAAGTGCTCCATTTGTTTGTTGATAGCATCTTCGTATGACTGCTGTTTGTACTTTTTACGTGACAAATCTTCGGAGCACCACTTACATTCCTCACCTTGGAATTTGAACTTCTCGACTCCGAGGTGGAAGCTCAAGGCTGCTTATTTTCTTAAAATATATAATGAATCAGTCTAAAAAGACCCGATCAAGATCAGCCTCGCTAGCACAATCGGTAGTGCATTCGACTCTTAACAACGAGCGAAATCGAAAGGTTGCGGGTTCGAGCCCCGCGTGGGGCTTTCTTTTTTGCTATTTTTTATGGCATATATATTTTGAAGTTTTTGTTTTGTTCTTTTTCCTTTTCCAAAATTTATGTGATCAAATTTTTATTTCCTAATTTTTTAGTAGAGATAGAAGATGCCAGGAGGGTTAGATGAGAATGTGATTGGTGAGTTTATTAATTGGTTTTTAGCACTTACCACTGATCTTGAATAAAGATTTCAACAATTCTAAATTTGAAACCAAAAACGCTTCACTTTCCACAGCGCTGAATTCATTTAACCGTTATATTTCCTTAAAGGATCTAAGCCTGCGATTTGTAAAAATGTATAATACGTACAATGTGATATGTATACACATCCAAAACGCTCTCTGCAAGAGGTAAATTTATAGCGTAACTAAGGTCTGGCGGGTTCAGGAGTTTAACACATTTTATTAGATGCATCTATGAGAAACCCGCCTTTATATTAAATAATATGTATGCTATAACACTGATCGTTGCCAAATATTTCGTACATGATTTATTTGAGTTCATGAATTACATCGCATTCTGTAACACAGATAAGTATTGAATAACCTACAAGTAAGCATGGGATATTTTTCTATATGTAGGGAAGTTTGGTGGACTTTCATCACAACATAACTTTCAAAACTCATCTATCAAGTTATTCGCAACATTGATGTTTTTTAAGTACAATTCTACCGCCATGTAGAAAACTGTCCAAGCAGCCAGCATCGCAATATATATAGAGATATAATCAAGTATCTCTGTTTGCTTGTCCGCTGCTTCTCGAAAAAACTTTCGTGGTTCGATGGAATTTATAGATAGATTTATTGAAATTTAAGGCAAGCCAATTAGCACATTAGCACAAGATACCTAGGTACACCTTTAGCTCAAGGCGCACTAGCTAGTATCAAACAAGCACTTTATTTTATTTTACCGGACAGCTGCAGTTATTTTATAGCAACAAGCAGGGGAATTTCTCGATCGAGGATAGAACATCGATGGATCTGTACAGGAAAACTTATCACTTGCTCGATTGAAATAATAAGCGTTGGCGCATCTCACTGTAATTTATGCAAGCCTTGCAAGGCGTGCATCTGCCCCGGCCATGCTACAGTAGCATCCATGCAGAAATGTATAGGGATCCATGTTGAAATATGAAACTCGATATTTGACGTCAAAGTTCTTTGGAGGAAACGTTTGTCCAGCTGGTTTTTGACAGCTGATACTGTAGCACTTTAATAGCCAAGAATCTGGGTTTGAAGCAGTGTCGGTTGCGGCGATAGTTTGTTATTGGAATAAGCCACATTTATGTACTACTTTTGCCTTGTTTTTGTGATAAACCGGGATGAACATTGCAATATCTTGTGTTTAATTTTCAAATGACCCAAAAAAAAAAAAAAAAAAAAAAAAAAAAAAAAAAGGGCCACAGTGTGGTTGCTTTCCTTTGTTTCAGCTCTTTTAATGTTTTACAACTTAGGCTGGTCATGACTATGATGAACAATTTCATAACAAGGTGCTCTGTCTGCAGCATTCTATGAGCCGTATTAGCCACTTGCTATTTATTTTGATACAATGCATATACTTTCTTTAAGAATAGTGCCCTATAAGCTACACAAAATCAGAAAGCTGCCAAGTCGACCATGCTTTGCTGACAGGCTACAGTAAGCTATATATATAGAACAACCAGAATATGAATTTTTGAGCCAGTTTTGAGCCATGTACGCATATAATATTATGACTTGTTCTAAACTACGGTTTCGGGAACCAACGCCAATGTAAAATTGCATTCTTGCTGGTGTTCTCATTCTTAGCTATAGCTATAGTCATTGGTATACAACTGCCAAGCGTGCCTTAGTTGCTCAGCTACCCACCTCAACAACGTTCTACTCATTGCTTTTGCTCACCTTTTTGATAATAATAATAAAAAAAAAATGCAGAAATGCTTTCCATTAGAATATTTGACCAAGACATCATTATAAGACTTGGCTACCATTACAGGGTGCTTGCTGTGTGGTGTACTGCGGTGCGGTGCTGTGCGGAGAGTTTATCTGCCAGCCCCTCCCTCCCCCAGCGTTGATGGTGAACCAGCCAACCAGCAGATGAAAATCAATAGACAAAAATTAAAAAAAAAAAATAAAAAAAAAAAAAAAAAGAAGAAGAAAAAAACAAACAATCAAAAGCACCCAGTCATCAAATAGCACAGTAGCAGTATTGTTGTGAGACCTTTTTACTCAATTGACATGTTGCGAAAAGTGATAAGTGTGAGACAATGTAGGACAAAATATGTATAATTTGTCAAATTCAAACAATCTAAATAAAAAGTCAAAGCCAAATTTTAGAAATCAAAAGTCAGATCAAATCAAGTTGAAACATAGTAAGAGAAAGAGAATCTAAAACTATTTATTTGAGCTGAGCATTAAAAAGTCAGTATTTCACAGTTAATGAATAGAGTAAGTGAAAAAATCAAGAAAATCAAATATATTTCAAAACACCGAACATAAAAGAAGAAGTGTGATAGAAATTTAAATCAAGTGTGTAGTGTAGAAGAACTAGTAAATAAATAAATAGAAAGGTAGAAACATATAGTACAAAAGATATACAAAGTTGATTAGTAAGAAGAGTCCAGGAAATAAAAGGTAGAAATAGGAATACACTAAAGGGAACAGAGCTTTCTCATTCCCTAGTAATAATTAACAAAAAGAGGCAAAATAAAAAAAACCAATAGATAAAAAAGAAACCAAAATTAAAAATTAAAACAAAGTGTAACATCAAGCATCACAGCATTAAAGCATTAAAGTATAATAAAGACAAAATCAAACCAAAAATCCATAATAGGTCCATAAAAATAAATAACAAAGTCCAAATTCAAAACATCAAAATCTCAAGCCTTCTTCAACTCAAGGTGGCAAGAACATCTCAAACAACGATAATCTTCTTCTATGCCATTAGCTTTGTTCTTAATCAACCCAAACTCTCCCTTTGCCGGGATTCTCAAGCATTTGTCATTTAAGCAACGAGCATTTGTCTTCTTGTAACGAAGACCACAACTGTTACATAACTGGCCTTCAGAAAGGGACCATGATGGTCTCCAGCATGGCGAACTGCTCAGGCCACATGATAAGCAGGTTCTTTTGCCATGGTGAGTAGAGTTAGATGTGCCAGAAGAGGAAGAGGCAGATTTCTTGGATGGGGAAACGGAAGTGGATTTTTTGGATGGGGATTTTTTTTCTGGGGAGGTTGCTGGAGAGGCAAGTTGATGGTGGTGGTGAAATTGGTGCTGGTGGTGCTGGTAAGATGGGAAAACTGGAGGATATGGAGATGCCGAGGAATGCAAAGTTGGAGTCAACGCATCCGGCAATCTCGACATATAATAATTATTGTTGCCTTTGCTTTGATTGTTAGAACCAGCAGCGGAACTAGATTTGAAAGCAATCAAAGGAGGTGACAACTTGCTAGTAGCAGCAGCGGCGGCAGCAGCCCCAGAATTCAAACCATCATCAGCAAGGAAGGATGATTGTGCATTAGCAGTGCCATTATCGGAAAACACAGAGTTAGCTGACTCTACCGAAGAAGTAGAAATTGATCTTCTATCACCAACAGCAACAGCAGCATTGTTATTTGGCAAATAAGTTGACGAAGAAGAAGATCTTGAAGGGGATGAAATTTTGGTCACTGAAAACGATTCAGAGTCCAAAATTTCGTTAATCGAAGGCAACCTAATTGCTTGTCCTGATCTTTCATTCTTGGCGGTAGTGGTGTTGTTATTTGCGTTACTGTTATTGTTAGCATTGGTAGCAGAGGTGCTTTCATGATCATTGGCTTTTGGAATGGAGAGAATTGGACTCAATTTAATAGAACTACTGCTATTACCATTATGTTCACGAGCAATAGATCTAGGCGTAGCAGCAGCAGCAGCAGCAGCAACAGAAGAAGCACCGGCACTATTAGAGATCTTGTGGCGTTCGAGACTATTAATGCTTTTGCCAATGGCAGCAGAATGATGAGAGTATGACATCAATGAAGTGGTATCATTTCTCTTTTTGATGATGTTGTTGAGAATCATTTCATTGCTTTTGTTTTTGAATTTCTTGGAAATTTTGGAATTAAACACTGGCTTCTTGACCAAGTATTGGTTGATTTTGTTTCTTATCGATGAGTCGCTGGTACTGTCATTGTTGTTGTTGTAGTTATTGTAGTTATTGCTATATTTATCACTTTGATATTGTTGATAGTGGTACAGTTGAGAATGGGAATTGCGTATCAGCTGTTGAACATGCTGATTGTGGTTGTAATGTTGTTGGCCTTTCACCGGAGAGGAAACAGGCAGCGATCTTTTGTTATGACTGAGTTTGGCATATTGTTCAAAATCGAGACCCTCTTTATCTACGGAGTTGAACTTCAAAAAACTTTTGAATTCGTTGTACTTTTTTGGATTTTTCATTAATAACCACTTTTCAAAATTTTTTCTCCAACCAATGTAGAAGCTTTCAATTTCTTGTAATTCACTAGCCAATTTTGGTTGTTTCATTTCTGCTACTGCATTGGAAGAATGGGTCTTGTAGCTGTTGTTGTTTTTGCTGATGATGCTAGTTTCTGGATCGCTGAATGAAGAAGCTTGAGTTTCATCTATCTGATGAGGATAATGATGTTGATATTGGTGTTGATTATGACGCTTTTGAGTATGCAATGCATCCTCGCTGAGATCCCAAGGATCGCCGTGCAGAGCGGTGGTGCTGCAAATTTTGTTGATGTTTGTTGGCAAAGTGTCAAAATAATTGAGAGAACAATCCGTGATAACCGAAGACGAAGCGGTATTTGTAGAGGAGTTTGAATTCAAGGATGAAGCAGACGATTTGTTGGAAAGAGTATTCAGAGACTCTGGAGATGCTGGTGGTGTGTTATTGCTGACAGCAGCAGCAGCAGCAGCTTGAGAAGCAGCGTCATCGGAAGCAGGATTGGCAACGGTGGTTGCCATGGGGAAACAGTTATTTATAGGGTTTGAGGAGGAGGAGGAGGAAGTGGTGGTGGCGGTGGTGCGAGGAAGTTTCTGTCTTTTGGCGATTTGCAACTCGCCGGCTGGAGAAGTGTTGTTGTTTGAAATCATAGTTTTGGCCATGCTATTGGTATTTGAAGAATTTTCCTTTGGGGCTTCGTAGGTGTAGCTAGCCTTTCTCTTTTTGTTGATGGACGAAGTGGTGTCAAAAGTGGATGCAGGATGTGAAACAAACTGGTTTTGATGGATTATTGAATCAGGGGAGCCATTGGGTGGGCTAGTGCGAATATTGGATGTCGGCAAGTAGCAATTCATATTTGCCAGAGAGGATGGTAAGCTGATGAGACTTTAAGAAAAGGGTGTAGATGTCAAGTGGAAGACAAGGCTTTCTAGAATGAGCAATTATTTTTTCCACACTGGAAACAGTTTTCAAAAGGGAAAAAAACACGGAAAAATGGCGTTTGTGGAAAAAGACGAGACGCAATCAATCGGTCAGCTGCAGTAAAAGTTTCCGTAGGGAGATCAGATAGGATATGGAGAGAGACGGGAAGCAGTTGTGGATAGGTGAAGTAACTGGCAAGACAGACAGACAGACAGAAAAGATGTGTAGACTGATTGGAAAGATATATTTGCAATGGGTGAATGAATATTATGAGAGCAACAATGAAACGAGAGGTGAGGGTGCTAGTGTTGCAAGGTACTAAACAAGGAAGGAAGCGAACGGGAGGGAGGTGCTGGATTAAGGGCGGGCCGTGACTAATCGGGTAGATCTAAAGATGTCAGGGAATAGCAGTGTACTCTCAAGAGACGGACAGTGATCAGGGAGAGACTGGAATTGGAAAAATTGAAAAAAGTGGAAAAAGTGGAAAAAGTGGAAAATGGAACAGAATACAGAAGTGGAAAATTAACAGACTTAAAGTGATAGCAAATGATAGCAAACGGCAACGTCTGGTGTCGAGCCAGGAGAACGGACGTGGGGCAGGATTCAAGATATATATATAAATATAGATAGATAGATTGTGGTTAAAGCAGATGGCAGGCAGAGTGTGTGTGCTATAGCTATTGATGGCTGGGGGGCAGGGCCTTGCAAGGACGCTTACAGCTGGGATGGTGCATGGACATGGCCCAATGGGGAAGCTGCCCAATTGGGAGGAATTGCAGTCCCATCTGATATATGGGTTGTGGTGATTCAGTTGCTGCAATGATCTTGCCAGTCAATCACTGTCTCTGACTGTGAGCTGTGTACATTGTTCCGATACTCGGTGGCTGGCACCCCCCGCAGACACCCCTTCCTCACACACTAATCGATTACATAACACGCCCAGTAGGGCCCAGTACCCGCCCCACGGTGTCTCACTATTTCTGCCATCGCGGGAACTGCACAAAATTATTTGAGATTTTTGCTGGCTCAAGGACGCTGTTTCTGGTAGCACCAGATCACTTCTTCCAGCAGTTCCCATCAGCTAGCCGTTTTTAGCTTGATCCAATCCTGATCTGTTGCCTGCCCTGCCACTGACGTATCATACCATACCATATCATACCATATCAAATCCTGTTCTCTTCTCTTCTCTTTGCCTCGCTTCTGCATCGCTCCCAGCAACAATACCGGTCAGTCATTTTTCACCCAACCAACACAACAAACAGCAACTACTACTACATCACCAACAATGGCTGATTCCATCAAAATCCTCGTTGACTCAATATTGGACTCTTTGGATCAAAAGCCTGCAAACCTCAATCCTGCTTCTTACATCACCCTCAACCAGCTCAGTTCCACCAATGTCAAAATCCTAATCAATTCTTCTCCCCTTGCTGACAAGCAACAGTTCCATCAATATTGGCTAAAACTACCATTAACCCAACACCGTCTTTCTTCTTTCGATTATCACGCAGTGCCCGGCTTAGATGTCACTTCCGTGGTTGTGACTGGCAAAGTGCGATTCGACGAAAGCGGTAAGAACAAGTTGAACGAATCGGCGGACTTGGTGCAGCCAAGTATCCCAATGACTATGAACACTAGCACTACTACTACTAGCAGGCCAATATGGGGATCTTGGTTTGGATTCACCATTGTGTTGGCAGTCGACAGCACTAAAGTTGTTCCTGGCGGCCAAGCTTCCGCTAATGCAGTGGCGAACCAAGAGTGTATCAATAGTTTCAATTATAAAGTGAATTACATTCCTAGTGATTCGGTGATACAGGTGTAGTGGGAGTAGTAAAAAAAACAAAAAAAAAACGGCCACTGAGACCGAGCTGCTAGAGGTTACTCAGCTATTTGGCGATGATTATATAATATCTTTGGCGCTGCTTGTTGTGCGGCACAGTAATAGACGATATTTATAGATGCAATACTGTAGCTTTATAAAAAAATGATTTATAGAGCAATCATAGTTTGGGAAGAAATTTAGTGTTTCTACTCTGATACGTAAAGTTAAGTATAACAAAAAGCATAGATTATGGGGAAAAATAGAACAGATAGAATATAGAAACTATTGAAAGTATAAGTCAGATGAAAAAATTAAAATGCAAAACAATGTAAAAAAAGAATTCAAGAAACAAAACAAAACAAAAAAAGCATTAAATGGTAACAAAACAACCAGCAAATATTGGACCCATGTCTAGAACAAAAAAAAAATCATGTGCAAACTATATAGTATTTTTTAATATTTTTCTAGTCTTTTAGTAATTTTTTTTCTTTTTTTTTTTTTTTAATGTAAAAAGTTTAGATTCTTCAGAAAGCCTTGATCACTCCTTAACTTCATCATAATCATAATGAGGTTCAGTACGACCACAACAAATAGCAAACATCCATCCAAGAGTAGACAACACCCCAGCACCAAACGACCCCCAAATCAATCCGAAATATTCAGGATCAATAGTTGCTTTAATTCCCGTATCACCCAACTTCTTATTGAACTTATCTTTAACGATAAGCCACATACCAGTAGCACCAGCCGCGGCCAAAAGCAAAGCAGTAGTGCCGAGTGCACCAAGCAAAAATGACAAGATACTGGAAAGATGGGACCGTTTAGCAATAAAGTTGTTCAAGAATTGTAACGCAAAGGCACCAATTCCGATAAATGTACAAATGAAAATCAAGTAAGAAACCGCTTTGATTGTAGGAACATAATCTTCCATATCGTCAGGCAAGGAAACATTCAATCCGCTACTTCCTACAAGCTGCGAGATCACAGTTGAGTACTCATTCTTGTCTAATTGTTCCTGGATGAATTTTTCTGGATCAACGTAATATAACGCCTTGGCGCTGCTGCAGCTGTCATATTTCAAATTGTTACTGCTGCTGGAGTCATCCGATTGACAATATCCCCAATATGAAAAGGTATAAGTGTTGGCGAATCCAAAATCCGAGCCTTTGAAAGAGATGGACTTGGCAGCACTGCTAAGAGTCGAGGCAACACTGGAATCAGAAATTATTGACGATAGATCAATGCTGGAGAAATCCAATCTGATGAAATGAATAGTATCAATAGCTTTACTTTTGTTGTCAACTGATCCAACAGCAGCGAATACTGCTAGGGCTAATGCTGCCAATGTGAAGAACCACGAAACTGTGGTGAGAAATGTTCTAAACCCGCCCATTTACCGAATAAGTTGTGTGGTAGGTACTGTAAGCTTGTGCTTGTGCTCGAATTGGAGTATCTATCTATTTGCTTGTGATAGGGTTTTTGGTCTGCCAATTGGAAGGCTTGTTGTGCTTGTTTGAGTGGATGGTACTATAGTATATGTGATGCTGGAGTTGTTTTCAGTGAATGGACCAGCAATGATTTGTTCAAAGTAACGAATGTGTACGTCCACAATAATATATTGTAATTAAGCGCTAAAGTGTTTAGTGTTGAAAAGACAAAAACGAAAAATACGGTGGTGAGCAGAAAATGCAAATTGAAACTGGAACCAAGAACAAGCAAGGTAATATATATATATATATCAACCACCAGCCTGACCGCAAAAATACCCCCGGATGCTTTGCGCCCTAGCCTAGTCTAGTCTAATCTTCCCCGTCATTTCATCCCGTCAGTTTGACTTGAGCTCTAGACGAGCCAGCAGTTTTCCCCCTCCTCCACCCATTCATTGCCCATCTCTCATCGCCCATCGCCAGTGTCATTCTAAATGATCCGCTCAGCTGCAGTCTTGCCCCCGACAGAAACACCGCCAGACAACCCTCGAGATACTGCACAGAGCATCATACTACGCCATAATGCATGTACACGCATTTTGATTCCGCATGTTTCACGGTGCCCATAAGCAAAAGTTCTGAACACCAATCACATGATCATGGTATAATTTTAGACGAAGGCATACTGCATATGGTAAACGCTTCATGCTACACGGTGCACCAGCCACCTCATTTACCTACTAAACTGTTTTTCACTCAGCATTGATCAAGAATTAGTATTAGGGTGAGCAACCATTGGCTCAGAGCTCTGCTTGTTGCTAGGAGGCCAGAGTGCCTTATTCCGTACTCGTTATTTGATTGTAGTCCGTTCTTAGATTTCTATTTGCGTTGTCTCGTTTTTTAACCATTGGTAAAAAAAGAAAAAAAACTGCTAACATTCGCTTTTATCAACTGCACTTGCTCTTACTCTTATCCGAGTATACTTTCCTAATTTCTCTGTTTAAACTGTTGTGTGTAGTACAGTGAGCTGCTCATCAATGCCCTCCCCGTGGCGCAGCAATATTGAGATATTAATAGAAGCACCGCCACTATCAATACTTTTTAGAAACCGACTGGCTAAAAGAATAAACGGGAAAAAAAAAAAAAGTAAAAGAGATCCACGAAAGCGGTCTTTTGTGACCTCACATAATTGATTGCGATTTAGTTTAAGGTACAGATGGCGCATGCTGTTTGATTTAGTGATTGATTTTAGCCACTATTACTTTAGTGGCTGATGTGGGATTTTCGACCTGTTATGAACTATGAATAGTTTCATGATCGCTGTGCCATTTTGAGGGGTCATTCGGAAACGAAGCTGCGAAAGTCTAACCATTCTTAAATCAAATTTATACTTGAAAATTGCTACTTCTTTGTGATTCGTGCAAAGTTAGCTAGCTGTTGATTTGCTTGCAGAGTTGTGAAACCTGAATGCAATCAGCTGTTAGCCAAGTGGGTGTTTTATCTTTATAAAGCACAAACAAGGCATAGACGCACATCCATTAATGATTGCGACTCTTTGCATTTTGTAGTTATAATTGTGAATATATAACCCAGAGTCTTCCACGTTAATAACTGAGTATTCTGACTAGTTCATGAAATGTTAATGTTAGCTATAATTATTAAATTGCCCGCAGAATGGGAAGCAAGTTTCAGAGAAAAGCAATGCAACTGTATTGCAACTGTATTGTTTTCTTGATTTTGACCCTGTTTTCCCCTTAAAGAATTACAATAACCTTATTCAAGACACAATGCTCAGAGTCCGGATTTTGCAGCAACCAGTCACCAATTCCTTCAACTTCTCACTTAAAAGATTAGTCTGAGGAAGGCTTGAAGACGCAGTTTGTCCACAGCAGATTGGCATATTATAAGCCTTGCGGCTTATGAAAGGATATTATTTATATTTTGTAACATAAGTCTACGATCAGTTCTCCCAATTCTCTTTCTCTTGTTACTTCGAATGCCCACCGCGTGGAGTCTCAACTGTAAGTGGTAACAGGTGTCTTCCCGTCGTTTACGAAACATATTATTATCTACCACGACATTTCTTGAAATTTAACCAAGAGTGTTTGTTGTTCTCCGTTCAGTTGTATATAAGCAATACAGCACCGCTTGATCTACCTATCACTCCCACTACATATTTGTTACATGAGAATTTTGGAAAGCTTATTTCTGGAGAATTTAGGTAGAATAGACAGAGAGATGTTCGCGAGAAATTGTCAACTTTCTCAGCTCAATATTTTTCACTGGGGCTCAACGAGTCTGATTTTTAATTATGAATAAAGATTGGCCACCATATTGAAACAAGTTGTAACATCGCTAGTCGTATTTTTTTCCCCCCACTTCAACTCAAATCCAGCCTACCTACCTATACTTCGATATCAATAACTTTAAAAAAATGGCGTGTGTCTCCTGTTCTCAAAGAGCACTTTTATGGTCCTTTGTTTTGTTTTATAAGCTTCAACAGACCAAGCTTTTTGACAGCCTGCATGTAAACCTGCACCTCACTGGCAAAATTTTCTTTTGCAAAACAATAATTGTTTACAAAAAAACACAAAATATATCCTTGACAATTGCCTTGAAAAATTCGCACTGCTCGAAGTTTGCTGGCGGTCTTTCAAATACCGCTAATTTTAATCAGCCTTATGAACGACACCGGCCATTTTTATCTATACATGCAGGCTAATGCGGTTTGCCAATATATAGCGCCTCAACATTGCGTTAAACGGCTCACCAGCATCTCAATAAACGCCTCGAGGCATTAAAGCGGTGGAATGAAGCTCAATGCAGCGGTGCCAGTAGCAAATTCCCGCCAAAATTTTTACAAGATATGGATGGTATACGGTTATGGCATGAAAACGCATGATGTGGTAAAGCCATTTGCTAGTGTGTATGCTTGATTGTTGCCATGGATGTGTTGAATCAATGGTGGATGCCTTGAGGCTTGAGGAAGGGCAAGTCTTTACTATTTTTAGATCATTTTTCTAATAATTTGAAAAGCCATATATGATGCCAAAGGAAGCCATGGTATAAATGTTGGAGGACTTTTGTTTATGTGCGCTCAGGAGGACTGACTTCACTCCATAATTCAGCTGTTATCCTGAAACAAAAATATGAAGTTTCTCAATAGTGTGCTGCTGCTCCTCTGGTTAATACCGGCGGTTTCATGGGCAGCAGAATTATCTATTTCATCTATTTCATCTATTTCATCACAGCCCACTGTGGCAGACGGATTCTCATCAGTAACCGATAGCTTTTTAACTTTAAGACCGAATAATCATCTTAATGAGCAAAAAGTGAAAATTAGCCCTGAAAGTTGCTATCTTGCCTCGCCGAAATACTCCCTCACGGAAGACATTAGCTTTGGGTATTATTTCCTAAAAAGATCGGATGGGAAATATGAAGTGAAATGGTACTACGACTACGACAAGGCTTTTTCTTTGCAACTTTTCAAAATCAAGTTTCGCCATAATGATGACCGTTTCAATAATTTATTGCACAGTACAGTCAAAGATGGATTTTTTTACTCTTGGCATACAGATTCTTGGACAGAACTTACCCAACAAGATTTCGAAATAAGTTTCAAAAAACACAAACATGAAGAAGTGGTGTTTTCTACTTCTTGCAATGGGAAGGAAAACTGTACTCCTATTGGGTTTCCTGATCGTGCCCCTTGTGATTACGAAAAATCACTGCTGTTGCCTACAATTATAGTTACTTCCACTGTCGTAAAAACTGTTCCGGATTCTATTCCTTCTTTGTCAGCTTCAATTTCAACTCCAACTTCAACTTCTTCTCTTTTGCTGAGTACCACTAGCTCCGAACAACATTCAACAACGCAAAGCGATTCTAAATTACAAGGTTCAGAGACAAAATCTACAAACCACAAGACGCAAGTAGAACCAACATTTTCATCAACGTCAAATCACCCTAACCCATCTTATGTTTACGTCACATTGTCGCTTTCTAAAGAGCATCAAAAATTGAGTGTTATCTCTAATGAAAGCAGCAAACGTACCATTTCAGGGACCGATCGTCTAAGTCAAACAAGTCTGTCTGCTATTAACTCAAATACAATCACTTTTTCAGAAAGTGTAACCTACAGTGCAACGCCGTACACTTTTACTACTGCAAATATTTCTACATCAGCATACAGTAGCCGGTTTACAGCATCATCAAGTTTTTTGAGAAACATAACTCAAACTACTAAACTTTTTGCAAACTTCACTACCAAAACTTCAACTGAATATACACCAAGTACGTCATCAAGCACGTCATCAAGCAACTTGGAATCGCCTCCTATTTCTCAGCCTTTGACAAGTTTTTCGTTGGTCACAACTACTACAGTCAGTGGAACAATAACATCGTATAGCACCACTTGCCCATTTAAAAACAGAACGTGCAGTTCGCACAGTTTTGGCGCAATCACTGAAACAATCAGCGGAACTGCAACTTCTTACACAACTACTTGTCCCCTATCAGGTATCTCAGAGGACATTAATTACAGCTATAAAGGAGACTTTGGTTATGATACTTTTGTAAAAACGGATAATGTGACAAGATTAGTTACAGAGACCTCCTGTTCAGGTGGGTGTCAAAATAACATAATGGCAACAGCAACATCAACCAAAAATTCGTTGGATAGCTTTCATCTGACAAAGCTACCTTTTGCAAATAACACACTTTCTTATAACGAAGAGCCTCTAGGATTTGACAATTCAACAATGTTCTTCCAAGTAAGCTCCTCTTATGGTGACAACTCATTAAAAATTACCAACTTAAATCCAGAAACTTTGAGCAGTTCTGGAAGAAAGAAACCAGTTTCTGCCTCGACTTTGTCTGCTTCTGCACAAAATACTGAATCAAAAATCCATTTTAGTAATACTTATAGTGGGGTTGGTAGCTATTTGAGGGTTAAACTGCCTTTATTTTGTGCAATAGCTGGTTTATTGCTTCTATGAGACAAATTAACCAAACTTATTTTTTCAATATTCTCTAATTATGCTTCTCTAATTTTTTCTTGTAAAGTTCGCATATTTTAATTCTTGTTGTTCAGCTTTTTTTTTTTTTTTTTTTTTTTTTTTTTTTTTTTTTTTGCTTCGTTTGTTATTAAAATCTGTATTGTTAAGCCTACTATAATTGTCCACGGTGTTAATAAACGCAGTGCTGTTTTTCTTCGTAACTTTAGACAATAAGATAATAATAATTGTAGACAAGATACTACGCAGATTTGTGGGAGAAGGTTTTTTAGTTTGTCCTAATAGCCATACATCCCAGAAGGATATCTATAGCTGTAATTTGGGAACCCTTCGAAGGGCACAGGCCCATAACTTTGGTACAAAAATGTTAGAGATTCGCTATAAATTGTAAAAATAAAAAAGTGCCAAAAATTCTAGCAAGAACATTAGTCCGGTTCATCTTTGAGTAACTGCTTATACTAGCCAACCACCTAACTTGAAATAAAGTCAAAATAGCATAACAAAAACATGCCTAGAACTGGAACTGAAGGGAATGTACAATGCCTAATTTGGCAAGTTTTTAGAAAGATACCGCTGTTGAGGACCTTTTGGGAATGGGGAGCAAATTTTTGAAAGACCGTTCAAAGGGTGCTGCAGCGCCATGCACTAAAACAATCGATCTTTTTCGGCAAGGACTCGTTCCTCTTTCTGTCTAAAGGTTATTATCTATTTGGCGATAATGTTCTTATTTTCACCTCGGTTGACATTTATTATATTGTGGCTCATTGACATATTTAACAGCAGGATAATAAAGTAGCGTAAACTTTTTTTTCAAGTGAAGAAAGAGCTATATGATGTTATGACCTTTCCATAAAATTCCTCGCTAAGTTCTAGACCACACAAGAGCAAGGCGAGTGAATCTACGGCAGTGGTCCTGGGCTACGGATAGCGGCGAAATTTGCCCAACATTGCATTGCGAGAAAGCTAGCACTAAATCACTTGTAAAGCCACTCTTGTCTGTGGTATGGCAGGTAGATACCACTGCACATTCCTTTTTTGTTTCCCACTAAACTTGGCGCCGGTACAAATTTAAAGAACTATATAATCTTTTTGAGTTCCTAGAGATTTTATGCCTTTTGTTTGTTATTTTCTCTTTTCATGTAAATCTATTCAATCATACTTTGACATTGTTTCCCAGCTATCTCATATATCTCATATAATACAGGATATAAAACCTAAACCGCTGGCTTATTTCACTCGTTTAGCAAGTCCCCTTGCAATTACCACCTTGTTTCATTTCAACTACACCCACAATATTTTAATAAACAGCTACTAATAAACCGCCAAAATGCAAAACAAAGTCTTTTTCGATATCTTAACCGCTTTGGCCTTAGTTTCCGCTGCAACTGCTTCTCAGGCACATACTGTATCTGATGCTGAATTGGTCAGTCAAATTGGTGATGGCCAAATTCAAGCTACTTACAGCTCTACTACTTCTCCTTCATCCACCCTTGATGCTACCGGAAGCACCTCATCAGCTGAAACCTACTCTACTACCGCCTACACCGACACCGCAACTAGCTCATATCCTTCTTCTACCTTGGATGCCACTGGATCTACCTATGCGTCTTCTGAAGAAACTGTTTATGTTACAGCTTCCACTGTCACTGAAGTTAGCACTGCATATACCACCGTCTGCCCTTGCTCTGCCACCACCTCTTCTTCTGAATCTTTGATTGGAACCCTTTATTCTTCTGCTCCATATTATTCTTCCTCAGCAGAAGATACAGTCACTATTACTGAAACCACCACTGCTGTTTCCACTGAAACCACAACTACTTGCCCAGAGTCAACTACTTCTTCATATTCCTCTACTTCATCTTTATTTGATACTTACTATTCATCTGCGCCATATGAAAGCATTTCTTCCACCACCAGTTCAGAGGAAACAGTTTACGTGACCGCTTACGTTACTGCCGTTAGTACCACTTCAACTACAGTCTGCCCATGCACTCCTTCTACCAGTTCTTCCGAGTCTTTGGTGGCTACCCTCTATTCTTCTGCTCCTTACTACTCTGAATACACCACTTCAGAATATTACAGCTCTACCCCATACACTTCCCCAAGTAGCACCCTTGATGCTTACGGTTCTTCTTCTTACCCAGCTATCTCCACTTATTCATCTTCTGGCTACAACTACTCTGGGAACTACTCCGGCAACAATACCATAAGTTATGCTGGTGGTGCTGAAAGATCTTGGAAAGCTTTTGGTGGTTCAATGTTATTAGGTGCCGCTGCTATGTTGTTTTTATAAGCTAAATGATAAAAAGGTAACTTGTTAAACGCAAACTCAAATTATTTCCATTGCATGGCCCCCATAATCTCTTCCAGTTTTGCATTCATAATCTGCTTTTATTTTAATCATGTTGACTTTTTGTCAGTGCTGGTAAACTGACACTACACTCATACACAGGACGTGACCCATATTTTTGCTGCCTCTTTTCAATGTCAGCAATAATTTGAATAGCCCTTTTCACTTCCCCTAATTCTGTCCGAGAGTTTTAACTTTATTTTTACATTTTTTGTATAACTACACGATTCCCATTTTGCATTTCTTCAGTTCGTTTCCTTTTTCATTTCTTTCAACTAGCTCTAAAGTATTCAATGTGCCAATTTACGCTAGTACTGCTTTTTCTTGTCTTAGTCCTTGGCTTTCTCTTGTAGCAGCATATAAACCATCTTGGTATTGCTCTTTTGCATGTTTTGTTGTTGAGGATTGATTCAAACTGACGCATGATAATGCGCAGTAACGCGCTAAGTTTTTTGCTTATTTTTTAGATGTCAACTTATATTACCACAAAAGGCAATAACTATCATTAAAGGGGGTCATTAACCCCGAAAGCCTTAAAGACCATACACGCGGTTCGTTGGCTGCAAGATCTTCCGTTTTTCTCCTTAGAGAGAAATAAGATGGCAACACCTCAAACAGCTGTCAGCTAACCACAAAAAACCCACCAGGAATGAAAACCAGAGCCAATGGCACATAACAATGGCTTTGTTATTTAGAAATGCCATATATGCTTTTCTAACATCATTGTTATTCTTAAAAGCTCTTGCTAGCGGATCAAGCGCTGACAAGTCGCTTGCCGCTGTCCTCAGTCAAAATGACACTACTCCAATCTGTCAACAGGTCCATCAAATTGCTAAAGCAGATCAATGCCAATTTGCCAAAGATTACTGTCAAACAGATAATGCCGGGTTGTTTAGCTATATACCTGCTTACTACTGCTTCAAGTCCTCTTGGGAATCTAATTTTTTATTCACGGCTTCAGTAGCTTTACTCATTGCCTTATTCACCACATTGGGGATAACTGCATCAGACTTTCTATGTCCTAATTTGAACACAATATCAAAACTTCTCCGTATGAGCGAAAATGTAACAGGGGTTACACTTTTGGCCTTTGGAAATGGCTCTCCCGATCTATTTAGTACTTATAGTTCAATGAAAGTGGGTGCTGGATCGTTAGCTTTTAGTGAATTGATAGGCGCTGCATTATTCATAACCTCAGTTGTGGTGGGGTCAATGTCAATAGTTCATCCATTCAAAGTAATCAAAAAAAATTTCCTTAGGGATACCATTTACCTTCTTATATCCTTGGTAATTTTGGACTGCATCATAATTACAAAAGGCGGTGTCTCCATATTTGACTGTTTGGCTTTGATGGCTCTTTATATACTCTATGTTATTGTTATCATAACATGGCAGTTCATAGATCAAAGACTAAAAGAAAAAAGAAAAAGGGAACTAAAGGCACGAAGCCAGTACATTGATGACCTTGAGTATGGGCCTTTGCGCAATGATATTGCCCCAATCGGGTCAAACAGATCTTTGAATGGAAATAATCCACCCGAAGATGCTTATGAAGAAGAAGAAAACGAAAATAGAAACCCCAGCATTAATGATTTGATCAATGAAACAACCAGCATAAACCTCAACAAGAACCCATTTCTCAGTTCCAACGAAGACATAAATAGTACCGAAGATCCTGCTGAGCGGCATAGTAATTTAAGCGCTTCTAGTGAAACCAGCAGAATTCTTCCTAGGGACACTTCTACAAATTATCACACATATCAAGAAGTTACTAAGCCAGGTGAAATTAAAGTTGGTCCTAATTTGCAGTACAATATCCACGAAGAAACATTACGAAATGACGTGTTTGGCGGTGATGATGAAGGTGATGAAGGAAATGAAGACGAAATCGAGGAAACTCGATATTTTGTTAGGCCTTCCTTATTGGATGCGTTAGAGCTAAACCAAAGCATAAACAAAAGTCAAAGGTCACCAAGTTGGGTTGAAAGTGAGGAAATTTTGGACGATAATGATGACAACCAAAGTACTAATTATGATCACCTTAGCTTGCATACAGTAGCACAACGAGATACTAACAATTTAGGGTTGAGTAGTACAAGCGAAAACCGCAGACCTTTTTCGGAACCCACATTCAACAGCAGAAAGCTGGTTGCACCAAAAATAGTTTCTAATTCAGCCCCCTCTTACAAAGATAATCCAAATGCTATGTTTTCGGACATGGACCCATCCGAGATCCATAACGAAGGGGGTGAGCAGCCACAAGATAGCAATAATATTAGCGACCATCATCAAAATGATGCGAATAGTGTTGACAATGATAGTGGACATGCTAAAACTGCAACAAATCTACAGAAAGCCAAAAAAAAATTAAAGTTTAAAAAAATATTATCATATTTCAGGTTTTCGAAAATAAAAAAATCACAAAATTTGACGCTGGTAGAGAGTAGCTCTTTTGGGGGCAAAATTATTCTAATTTTTTTTCCCAGCTTAATTGGCTTTAGTACAAAATCAGTTCTTGACCAAATCCTCACAGCTATCATCTTACCATTACTATTTCTTTTAAGATGCACAATACCGGTTATTGAGTACTCCAAATTGAAAACCTTGTCAAAATCACTTGCCGAATTGAAGCATATGAAATTTATGAGTGACTTGGTAGATAATGGTACCACCAATCAAGATATCGAATCAAGAAGAAAGTATTTAGAAGCTCTTGTCACTATGAAACAGACGCAAGAAGAAATATACAACGAGAGAGTTATTATTACGATTCAAGCCTTCATTGCCACACTAATTATACCTACAAGAGTATTCCCTAGCAGTCCGGTCACTTATTCGGTAATAATTCCGGTATCATTTATCTTTGCAATCTTCTTAATTCTGCTAATCAGAAAATCTTTTGCAAACAGATATAGTGAGACATATAGACAAGAACGAATTACTCATTATATTAGACTTCTCCAAATCAAAGGTATAATTCTCATTCTTTTATCGATATATGGGTTTGCAATGAGTATCCTTTGGATATCGCTTATTGCTGAAGAAGTTGTATCACTGTTGAAATTTTATGGTACAGTATTTGATCTTAGTGATGCTATCCTCGGTTTTACAATTTTTGCCATTGGTAATTCTTTAGGAGATTTTATTGCTAATTTTACCATTGCCAAAATGGGATTTCCCAAGATGGCGCTTGCTGCGTGCTTTGGTGGCCCGTTGTTGAATATCCTTATTGGTATTGGAGGCAGTGGGTTGCTCACTATTCCAAACATGCAAAACACCACTTCAGTAATCAACAATGTGTATATGATCAAGTTTGGGCTGACTTTGTGGATTAGTAATTTGGCGTTAGTAATAAACTTAATGTTTTTGCTAATTACTGTGCCCAGAAACGGATGGAAAATGGATCGATCTGTTGGCTATATAACGGTTTCATTTTGGGTCTTGGCAACTATAACGAATGTTGCTATTGAGATCTTTGAAAAGTAGTTTATTGATTATAATATAGATTGTGTTATTTTTTTATGGTTTACTGTAATATAATCCATGTTAAATATAATACGATAGGCTACAAATTAGTATCTTCTCAAAATTCATGCCATTCATTTTTGTTCACAGGAAAAAACTATAACGGGAAGAAACGCTCAAATTATATGCGTTCACCTATTTTTGAGAACGGCTTTCTAATCCAAACTCAAACCCAAAGATTCTCTTTGAGACTTTGATTCAGGATTAAAAAACGGAACTTCTGCCAAACTAGTAACTCTAGTGCCATGTCTTGGTTCTTTACCTTCATGATCCCAAATTGATCTATGTTGAGAAACTCTATTATCCCAAATTGCTGACGTTCCTAAACCAGGTTGGCTTGGCTTCCAATTAAATCTAACTTGAATATCCGCATTTTTCTCATAAACATCAAACAAGTAATTCAAAATTAAATCGCTTTCCACCGGGTTCAATCCAATGATTCTTTTAGTCATTGATCTATTAACAAACAACGCTTTCCATCCAGTCGCTGGATGAGTTCTAACTAATGGATGAACTCTTTCAACTTTCTTAGGACCACCAAATGGATCATCACGGTCCAAATATCCATGAGCGGAGAAAAAGACTGCTTTTTTCCCATCTAAGAACTTTTGCACTTCAGGGGATAATTTATCATAAGCGCCGTAACCAGAGGCCCAAAGAGTATCACCGCCAATTTCTGGAATAGTATCATTATGCAAATGAGTAATACCGGCAGGTTGATGTTCATGAACCAAATCAGTATGCCATACTTGATTACCTCTGCTTCCGTACTGTTTATCCCAATTGCCCCAATTGTTGTTTTTGAAAGTCATTCCTAATCCACCTACTTGATTTCTATAATCGTTCCAAATGACGGAAATCCCTGGTAATCCAGGCACTTGAGACGTTTGTGGATGTTTTTCAACTTGACCCCAATATTCGCCCAATTCCAATTGTTTTTGAGGAGAAAGTTTTTGGTCTCTGAAAAAGACAACTACTCTTTCTGCGACAAGTAATGCTAATTCATCTTTTTGTTGATCAGTAAGTTCAGATAACTGTAAACCAACAATCTCAGTGCCAATCTTAGTGGTTAAATGCTTGACTTCTTTAGCAGCACTAAAGAGAGCTTTTTTTTCTGGATCAGCATTTTTACCACGCTCAATGTATGGGTAGTCTTCGTTTCTGACTTGATATGCTTCATCAACGAAAACTGGGATTTTCTTAAGATCCGGTCTAGATGGATATCCTTTGGAAATGTCAACACCAAACTCCTCAAATCTCTTGCGCGCAGTGGCTGGTAATATTTTGAGCCCTTCTGGGTCAGGCCCAGTAGTACTGGCTTCAACATTGTTTGGGGAAATTTTATGGTCAATGACGAGTTTTTTGATGTGTTCGTCAAGTTTGACAGTGTCGTCGTTGACAGCGCCAGTCAATTCGATAGTAGTGGTAGACATGTTTGAGAGTTTGAAAGTTAAAAAAAATGAAAAAGCAGTGAGTAGTAAGTAGTATAAGAAAAATTAAAGCAATGATTGCTGCAGAATTAAAAGATAAGTTTTGAAACCTCTATAAAAACTTTCTAGAGATAAAGGATCGCGCTCCTGTATATATATATATATATATACACCCAAGGGCGAGCTTCTCCCTATGATGCTTATACCATATCGTACCTCGATCGGTATCGTCTGCATGCTGTGCTCCACTGCGCAAGCTCACCACACCGCGTGCACACTGTGGCTTTCTCTTCTCTTAAATTTAATGCAACAGTGGCACCACCGGGAAGAGTGAGAAATGTCAGCAAGCTTAATCAGTTCAAAGACAATCAGCAGCCAATCAGACTTCAGATTACCTTGGTTTGGCTCTCCTGGGGATGGGCCCACCACCGTAACCCATGATAGATAGTGAAGTTGTTATACAATACAGTGTAACAATCGCATCCTGTCAAGTCACGCGCAAGTGAAGAATTCTTGCATTTTCGCTGAGACCATATATCCCATCCATAATGTGTCCACCCGTTACGCCATCTTTCAAGCATCGTATATGATACCACGATAACAATTATATTCAGTTAGACTTGGGAACCACATGACATGTTGACATGGAGATGAAGAAACTGTGGAGGCTTCTGCCTTTACTTCATTTGTAATCAAATTGATCAGTATTGATTTGATGCATCTATCTATCTTGGCTCCTCGACTAAAAGGTTTTTGAGAGACTCCTCCAATAGAATGATGATATGATTTTGTTAGGGAAGGACATTCAAGTAATCATCATATTGTCAAATTTTTGCGCAATCGATTAACTATCGTGTGACAACAGCTAAAGGAATTACTTTGTGCTGATGCATGTGACCATAGTTACATACTTGATATTGAGTTTTACAAAACCTGTATGTTTCACAGATTCATAAATGTGCGCACATGGCTGAGTAGAATACAATCGAATAGGTGAAGTATAATAGTAATATTATATTTTGGTTATATAAGAATCCGGTATGATTGAAAGGAACGACATTGGACCAAAAGACACAATATATATCTACATAAAAAAAAAAAAAAAAAAAAAAAAAAAAAAAAAAACCTAACACATGCTACCGCAATATCCATGTTTCCCTTTAGTAAAACGAATGTTAAGAGGTCAAGAAATTAATTATTCAATCATGGAAACCCAAAATTCATAGACGGATTATCCAAATCTGTAAACAAGGAACTATTAATCGAAAATGGATCAATATCATTTAGATTTAAAAACACATTATCCATAGCTAGACCACCGTTATTACTTCCACTGTTACTATGGTTAGCACTATTATGAATTCCGCCGCTAGTATCAGCATTTGTATTATTGCTGCCATTGTTCTGGTTGTTCATGTATCCAATTTGATTTGATGGTGTGGTTGGACCATTTTGCGGATATCCTGAATATTGTTGCTGTTGTTGCTGTTGTTGCTGTTGGGAAACCCTGTAATTAAGTGGCGATCCAGTAGCTACATACGGATTATCATTAGTTCCAGTTCTAGCGCCACTAGTACCATAGACTGGATTAGTAATTGGACTATTCACGTAGCCAAAAGCGGGCAATGTCGTTGCTGTTTTGGCACCAGTCAAGTTTCCTTGATTCATTTGATTTGCTGGTTGATTTTGAGCATCGTTGTTAAATGTAAATAATGCACCATCTGCCAACAGCGGAACCGACGAATAATCTGATCGCATCGAGTCATTTTCCAAACTCATCCCTGTATTATTACCATTAATACTTATATTACCAGTGTTGACTCCATTAAAGAAATTTGAAAGGTTGTTGTTATTATTGTTATTATTGTTATTATTGTTATTATTATTAAAATTTACGGGATTATTTCCATCATGAACTCTTGTTGAGAAAGTATGACCCATAGCTCTTGGAGGATTGGAACTGGAGCTAGGATTCTTATCGAAAACATCTTTAGAAAACGCTAAAGAGAATGAGTTATCAATGAATTGATTAAGATTCAAGTTATCCGTAAAACTACTACTACTGCTCAGGGACGCTCTGTCTCCATGACTTGTTTCTCTTGATGGTTGGACATTAGGGAAATTTGATAATGAATTGATGCCGTCATTGTTTATGTTTTGCAAATTGCTGACATTCGTGCCGTTGTTGACGTTGCTATTGTTGAATGGAGACGTAGATACGTCTGCAAGGTTCTGACTTTGTTTATTCTTTGTTGGAGAATCATTAGTATTGTCATTTAAATTTTTAGCAGACGTACTATTGTTAGTAGTACCACTAGTATCTGCCGTTCCCAGCTTAACGTCCCCTTTATCTCCAAATTGCTTAACATGAGCGAAAAACCTAGCAAACTGGGAATCCCCATCCACATCATAATCAGTTTTCTTCCGCAATTGGGCCAAACATAATTGAATTGTTCCACGGCTAAAGTATTCCACAAAGTTGCTGTTCAAATGACGAATGATGAAAAACGGTTTACTAAAACAGCAAAAGTAACACTCAGTTAATAAATGCAATTCCGCAATACAAGTGTCAATGCTCTGTTGTTGCAATTGCCCACTAATATTTTCTTTATCATTGGCTAAAGTGTGGACTAAATGAATAAAAATTGCAAAATATGCCCCAAGAATAAAATGCACACCCCAATAAACCACTTGGCAACTGTATCTGGAAACAGAAATTGATAGGTTTAAGATTTTTCTAGCGCTTATTAAATAAGCTTCTTCATAAGCTTGAGCTCTTGAAGTCAAATCGTTTTCCAATCGTTTCTGTTGTTCTTTAGTCATGGTTAGATTTTTAAACAATTCACGACGTTTGAATAACAAGATACATGAATTGTGAGCAATTTTATTAGCTTTCATCAAGTTGTAAAAATATTTGAATTGAATAATTAAAATTGTCCCCATATTTGAACTAACCACGCCAGCACTCTCGGTAATTGCATCAAAATCATATCCGTGCAAATATACCTTTTTATCATTAGCTACTGCTTTTTCCAAAATTTTTTGATTATTCTGAGTACCATAAATCAAAGTTTCATTGGACTGGGCATATTTGGTAATATCAACTTCATTGACAGGATTAATAGTATCAGGTAGCCACAGAATCCAACGGTCCATATTAACATTCAATTCACTAACGACATCTAAAGATTTGAAAAATGAATTCAAAAATTCCTCATCATTAACGCGAGCATTTTCGTCAATTGTTAAGTTTCGCAACACTGAGTTCAAATACACTTCTCTAGTATATTTAGAAAGCAATTTAGTTAACGAAAAAGAGAAATAATTGACAAAGATGGAAAATCCTGTAGTGCTATAAGTGGCGAAATTATGCAAAATTTGAAAAAATTCCTTAGTATTTGGAATAGTGGTGCTATTTGCTTCAAGTTTAAACGCGTCAAGTGATTGCAACTCATCATTGGATTCAAGGCCATGATTTCTGCAATACCTAGCAATGGCAAACTTGGTAATTGTTAAGAAATCTGCATCAGTGAGTGATGTTTCATCTTTAATTAATGGGGGTTTTTCAATAGCGTAGGAAACATCTCTATCTGACATGAAACATTTAGCCCACAACATTTGCTTAGAAAGCGCATCGATATTGAGACTTTTGCCCACATGATAATTAAATTTGATCTTATGATAGCCCAATCGCTGAGCATGCGAGGCGGCTATTGCCAAAATCAAATAATTACATCTACTAAAGATGGTGGAACTCAAATAAACGCAAAGCAAAAGAATCCCAATGACTGTAATTTGGCCATCATTATGATTAACTAAGCGATGGAAATGGAAAAAACAGTTCTTCATTGCCACTTTCTCGATTTCCAATAAGTCCTGGTTAGAAAGGTAAATAGCAGCATCGGGTTCTTGTTGTTGGTTGTGTTGTTGTTGTGGTGATTCAGAAGCAGCGCCATTGACCTGATAAACTGTAGCAGAAGCATAAATGCAACCAAGACATACAATCGCATTAAGGATCAAATGCTCTGAATGATTAAATTTTAGTTCTTTGGCGGTCGTGGCTTCAAGAAAAAGCGCTAATGTATTATGGACCAAACTATCACAAACTTCATCACTACTCAACAACAAACTCTTGATGTTGAGTTTCAAAAAAATGCTAAGCAAAAATTTGACAATCGGTTTCCGTTTAAGCAAAAAGTCCATATCATTGGTACTGGAATTGAAATCTTCTTTGAGCGATTTAGTAATTTTAGCCAAAAGTTGCGAATGCTGCCGCGTGATGGGTTCAAAATAACGAAAACTGCTGCCCGTTACATGTTTGAGCCACTTAAGGGATCGCGGGGAAAAGATTGTTACTGAAGTAGCAGTATTGACCAAGCCAACAAACTCATCTACTAAAATTTGATGAGCTTTCTTGTCAGGACCAGTGTCTTGCAAGATTTGAGAAATTCGCATCGTATCTTTGCATCTATATGGCTTCTTGTATGGCGGACTCATTTGCTTGTTATTGGAATTGCTGCTGTTGTTGTTGTTGTTGTTGCTGCTGTTGTCGGCAGTAGCATTACTGATGGTTCTTTTGTGATGAATAGTACTGTTCCTACCAGCGCTAGTACTAGTGCTGCTTTGATACTCTACTCCATGAGCCAAGACACACGTATGGCCATTGGTCTTGATATTAGGATAATTGTTGCTGGGAATATCATCTTCAGCTTTTATCATTGTGTTGCTTGTGCTGCTTGGCGCCAATGTGTTGAGTTTATCCCAAAGGGCTTCATTCATCTTGAAAACATTGTCGAGTTTCTCAGTAAGACTGCTCATTGTATTTTCAATCTTGTCTAGTCTGGCAGCAAATTCCCAGGTAATGTTATTAGCGCTACTACTGCTATTGCCATTTCTATTGACATTACCGCCACCATTCACATTATTGCTGTTAGCATCGTCATGATTACTGGCATAATTACTAATATTGCCAATGCTGCTGTTTGAGGAAGATGCCGCTAGCTCTGGTTTCGGATTTTTTTTGTAAGCGATGCGCTTCTTGCGGACATAATTGTAGCAGCATTCTAAGCTATGAGCAACACAGTAGGAGCAAGGCTTGGTGCCACTGCATTTGGTCTTTCTTCTTCGACACAGGTCGCAAGCATTGGAAGCTCGCTGCTGCTGCTGGGATGCGGCTGAGACGTTGCTGTTGACGGAAAACACGGTACTCGCACCAGCCCTGAGCGGGAGAGGAATCAGGTGGTGATTGAGCGAGCTGTTAGAGCCGTTGTGATTAAGGGACTCATTGGTGGAACGGGGAGAGTAGCCGCGAATGTTCAGAAACAGCGGATCAGAGGCCATGATGGGTGATAATTGCTGATTGATGGCTGATTGATTAATGATTGATTGATTGATTGATTGTCTGGGGATGCAATGCTTGGCTGGTAAAGTTGAGTTGCTTTTCTGTCGGTGCGAATTTCACTTCCGACAAATTTTTCCGTTTTGTTTCACATCCATACACACGTACTCATCCTTACACCACGTAATAACTACAACATGATCCTATTACATTATGACTATATTTATAATACTTTAGCATTGCTTATAAACTTTATAGAAACTATTGCCTGCTCTACTTACAACTTCTCCTTGAACAACTGTGTAATCTCGTCGACGGCCTTGTCCACTTGGTCAAACTCAGTACCCATACCTTGGCAAGTGTTGCCTTTACCACCAGCTTTACCACCAATGTATTTAGACACAACATTAGCAATTTCAGTGGCATTCAAACCCTTGGCAATGGCCTCATTGGAAATGTAACAACCGTGGGCCAATTTACCATCAGCTTTACTACCCAAGATCAAGTAGATAGACTTGTTCTTGTTGTTTTTCTTGATGTAGTTGATGGTCTCGTTCACATACTTGGCATTAGCTGAAACATCATCAACGTATTTGATATAGAATTCGGATTCTGAGGCAGCTTCGTCACCTTCAAAATGTTTCTTCACTAGTTCCAAAACTTTGGTGGTTTCTTGCTTTTGCAATTTCTTCACTTCATCTTTGTAAGTTTTTTCAATCTTGCCAAACTTGTTCTTGAGTGATTCTTTGTCGAGTATCGAGATGGACAATTTCTTCAACTCAACCCCAAGTTCTTTGATTTTCTTTTCTTTTTCACCACCAAATGGTAAAGCTTCCAATACCGTCAAAGCATCATCGAATTGCTTAGCAGTAGTTTGCACTTCAAATGCCTTAGCACCAGAAACAACAACTATACGTCTAGTACCTTTGGAAATACCACTTTCTTCAATCACCACCATGTGCTTAATCACCCTGGTTTGATCAACATGAGTACCGCCACAGAATTCAATAGAATATTGGTGCCATTCTGGGTTTTCTGGGTTCTTGAGTAAATCTTCCACTGAAACACCAATTGAGACAACTCTGACTGGATTTGGATAAGTTTCGCCAAAGACTGCTCTCAAACCATTAATTTGCTTAGCTAATGGCAATTCAACATCTTTGTAGTAAACGCTCAAATTCTTAGCAATGTATTCGTTGGAAATTTTTTCAACTTGTTCAATTTCTTTGAGGGAAAGACCCTTGTTGTGAGAGAAATCAAATCTAAGTTTTTCTGGAGCAACCAATGAACCTTTTTGATCAACGCCATCACCCAAGACTTCTCTCAAGGCAAAGTTCAAAATGTGTGTGCCGGTATGGTTGTTCTTGATTGGCAATCTTCTTTCACTACTAAAAGAAGCAGTCACAGTATTCTTAGTGGACAAAGATCCACCATCGAGCAAATGACCAGTATGCAATACGTAACCACCATACAACTGCACATTTTCAACTTGAAATTCAGTTTCACCAATCACCAATTTACCAGTATCGTATTCTTGACCACCTTGTTCAGCGTAGAATGGAGTCTTGTCAAGAATAACCCCAAATTGTTGTTTATCATCACTGATTTCTTCGACAAATTCACTACCATTGTAAATAGCCAACACTTTAGCTTCAACGTCATTAGTGGTGTATTTGAAACTGTCATCAGTCTTTGGTAATTGTAATTCCTTCTGAAGCTTGTCAATAGCATAAACATCCAATTTAACCAAAGTAGCCTTGTTAGTGTTACCGCCAGCCTTGGAGGCCTCGTAAGATTCTTGCTTAGCTTTTTCAAAACCTTGTTCATCAATCTTCAATCCGCTTTCTTCAGCCATTAACTGAGTCAAATCCACTGGGAAACCGTAAGTGTCATATAATCTCCAAACGTCTTTGCCAGATAAGGTCTTTTCCTTGGTTTGCAAAGCAGCTTTAGCATAAGTTTCAAACAATTTTTCACCTCTATCCAAAGTCTTGGCAAACGAGAGTTCTTCATCGTTCAAAATTTCAATAATGTTTTTCTCATTTTTCTTCAATTCTGGGAAAATTTCGCTAACTTGTTGGACTAAAGTTGGGAACAATAAACTGAAAAATGGCTTTTCACCAATTGGATAATTCAAGTATTTTCTAGCATAACGAGCACCTCTTCTAAGAATTCTTCTCAAAACGTAACCTCTGCCTTCGTTATTTGGAACCCCACCGTCAGCAATAGCAAAAGCCAAAGTTCTAACATGATCAGCCAATACTCTGTAAGCAGTATCAACACCATCTTTGTCATCATCACCAAATTTGCCAGCGTATGGTTTAGCATTAGTTAATTCTTGAATTTTGGTAAACAATGGGCCAAAAACATCTGTATCATAATTAGATCTAACATTTTGCAACACAGAAACCAATCTTTCAAAACCCATACCAGTATCAATATGCTTGTTTGGCAATGGTTTCAAAGATTCCTTGGAGACTCTATTGAATTGGATAAACACAATGTTCCAAATCTCCAATACATCAGGATCATCCATATTAACAAGACTAGCAGCATTTCTACCACCAATTCTATCATAGTGAATTTCCGAGCATGGACCACATGGACCCTGATCACCCATTTCCCAGAAATTGTCCTTGGTGTCACCTGGCAAAATATGGTCATCCTTCACGCCAACTTTTTGCCAAACTTGCTTAGCTTCCAAATCTGGCTGCAATCCCAATTTTTCATCGCCACCAAAATAAGTAACGTATAATCTATCAGCATCTAAACCGTAAACTTTGGTCAACAATTCCCAAGCATATGGAATGGCTTCTTCTTTGAAATAATCGCCAAAGGACCAGTTACCCAACATTTCGAAAAAAGTATGATGATAAGAATCCTTACCAACATCTTCCAAGTCATTATGTTTACCACCGGCTCTAATACATTTCTGGGAATTGACGGCCCTTTTCAAAGTGTAGAAATCATGAGCTGGATCAACAGTACCCAAGAAAATCGGCTTGTATTGGTTCATACCAGCATTCGCAAAAAGCAAGGTTGGATCATCGAATGGAACCACTGGGGATGATTTGACGTACTTGTGTTGTTTAGAGTTGAAATAGTCCAAATAGGTGTTTCTCACGGTGGCAGCGTCCCACTTCTGGGTGCTGGCTGGAGTGGCTGTAGTGCTCATCTTTCTTGAAGTTGTTTTTAAACAGGAAATTAATATTTTATGACAATTAGCGCTGAGCGGTCTAAAAATCATAAAATATGTGGGGACAAAAGAGGGAGACCTGCTGGAGAAGGGAATGGAATGGATGGAATGAATGGAATGGATGGAATGGATGGAATGGATGGAGTATATATCAAGAAAGAGAAAAAAGTAAAAATTTTGCTTCGCGTTCATCGATCGCATTCTCCAGTTTCTTTTTTCTTGTTTTTTTTTTCTTTTTCAGGACGTCACGTTCTCTTATCTTGCCAAAAAAATCAATACATAGGTGGGGATCCGCCCCAATTGAGCGACTATCGCTATCACCAAGTGCTATATCTGTAGATATCGCTGAACACTTTGTTAGATATACCCCATATGTCTCAATTCGCACCGTTCCTGCGCTATCATAATAGCCGCTAGCTGTCTGTATTAGGCTCTAGCCCTCTTTTTTGATTGAGTCACCAGCACCACGGTAAGATTACTCATGCTGGAAGCAAAAACTACCTATACTTAATCAATCAATTATGGAAGGGGGGGCGGGGGCCTCAACATTATTGACAATTATGATTGATTTTGCTCATCAAGCTACTACTTAGCCACTTTTGACAAAATCCATGTCCTGTAGCTGTGCTGCCGGTATTTGCCCTAGCCAGACACTTAAAATTCATATCTGAAACACGAGACGTAAGCTTCAAAAAAAAAAAAAAAAAACATGTTGAAACGGTTTAATAAGATTATCATTGTACCTACAATTAGACCGTAACTTTAGTAGGAAAAAAAATTGGGGGGATATCTCACTATCATTTTTTTACGGTCACTTTCGCAGGAACAACATCTTTCCCATCCCGAAGATGATGGTATAAGAGAACAAAAATTTGGACGAGTTGGGAATCGAACCCAAGACCTCTCCCATGCTAAGGGAGCGCGCTACCAACTACGCCACACGCCCAACTGATGTTTTGTTTTGTTTAAAAGGGGTAGTTCTCTACTAAGTACTTTTAAACGCGTATTGTAGGAGTTGTGAAAAAAAAAAAAAATATTATCGTTGTCGATGGGTATCTTCGGCTTATCGTTTATTCCGCCCATCGCTATATACACAAGTTAAAAGGAACACAACGCCGACCTTTATACAAGATTTTCGACAGCAAACTAGGGATGCCTCTTGTCTAGACTGATTGTGAACACAGACTGATCAGGAATGTGAATACAATAAAGGAAAATGTTCGCAACATTGCTAAAAGAAAAATGTTCGCAACACTGCTAAAAGAAAATGTTCGCAACAGTTTTTTAACAAGGGTCGATTTACTAAACTATATAAACCTCATTTGCCTGGACCTAAAGCTCAAAAGTGTGTGTGAATATAGCCACAGATACAAACAATGTACGCAAAGTTTAACATTTCCGACATCAAAGATTTGTCGCCGTCAAATCAAATCATGGCCTATAATACTTTTATCTGTTTAAAATTCTACTACAAGGAGACCCATCAAAATCTCACTGACAAACAAATAAAAGAAATAGAGATGGATTTCAAACAATGTCTAAACGCCACGAATGTCTCCCTCGAGACACTTAAGACATATAGACATAAGGGGGGTTATGGCATGATAGACCAAAGTATAGCTCACCTATAGAAAAGCACAAATTGCGCAGAACTTGTTTTTTAATAAAAGCGACCCATACTTGAAGCTCTTCAGAGCAAAGCTACAACTTTTCCTAGATCACTTTTTAAAAGTACGTTATACGCTCCTCGTAAACCAGGACGTATTGACACTCAATTCTGGTGGAGAGATGTTCTCGATACAATTGACGAAGGCGAAGGCCAAGGGCAACCTATACTGACACAGAACCCAGCACAGTGTTTCACGTTGACAGCCACAGAAGCGAACATAATAGCTCTGTGGAAACAAGTAGTCCCCAACAAACACAATCCTGGTATCCGTCGGCTCCAGCGCACATCAGATATAGCAGAAGCAGTGGAGCTCGGTGTACCGTTTTTGAAAAAATGGTTTATTTCAAAAGAATTCTTTGACTTCGAGTCCAAGAACGGTAGTGCACAATTGCGCGAGAAGAAAGATAAACTACTATTCTCAAACCAGTTGGCACGTCTCAAGCAAGTCACTGAAAAAGAGTGGAAGATGGTATTTAAGTGAGGCCGTTTCTTTTCAAATGTCAACAGCAAAACAATGACCCTCAAAAACCAAAGTATCAACCATCCTAGACTAAAATCTCATATATCTATTTCAAATTCAACTGATCCATTAAAGCCATTTTCATGCATAGAATTTTGAAAATATGGGAATGCAGACCCTGTACCAAAAGGGCAGCCAACAACCAATGGGTGCCTATATGCCTCATCTGATTAATTGAAAGAATACCATATATTCCAAAACTGTTTAAAGGTATCCCTTTAAGGTTCTTGTCGTCTTGCAGCTGGTACTCCATGGCAAGAATAGAGCCAGAATGCGCCGCTTAAAAAAATGGCTGTAGAGGGTGCGGCACCCTACATTACATTCCGACCACCGCCGTTTGCATTGACTTATAATGAGGCTAGGATGCAGATATACCTCAACGTTGCCAAAACGGTGAGAGAATTAAGGGCATCACATTATTGACCATCATGACTGGTACCCGTGAAGGATTACAAAAATAGCAGTTGTATTATAGGGTCCGTTTGGCCCTATACTCTGCTCGTAGTTCTCGTCCCTTATAAAGCAAGCCGTTTTCCTAGTTAGCCGTTGAGGTACTTGTGAAATACTTAGGCAAAATAATACATCAGTCTCAATACATCATAGATCATTAGTTATAAGTCATCGAGGAATATTACATCACAGTGAACTCACCCAGCCATGCTCATAGCTCACCCATTCTCCTTAATCCTTGCAGTAGCTTTTTCTTTGATCACTATTGCTCATGGTGCTGCTATCCCAACAGCTCCACAACAAGAACTGCAACAACTATCCTACACTCCTCAGCTCAAGGCCAGCAGCGGCATCTTAGGATCGGATCTCTGTGACGACGTCAGTGACCGTTTCTTCAAATTCGGCCAATGTATTGCTGCTACACCACAATTTCAATACTTGAATCAAACTTTCTGGTATCAAGCAGCTCGAAAAGAACTTTGTGGCTATGATATGCAATACCAGTGGCCAAGTGAAGAAGATACTAAGAATAGAAATGCTACCCAGGATAAATCAACTTTATTGAGATTGTTAGGAATTCAGCAAAAGACAGCCTTACAACAACAACAGCCAGGTAGCCATAACACTAATACCACATTCCAAGATGATATCAGACTCGAATTGCTGGCTGAATATTTGTATTTGAAAAGACTCGCTGCGCAACTGAACAGTTCCTCCATTGCTGGTAACAGTAACCTTGCCGGTAAAACTTACGATAGAAGTAACGCTAATCAAACAACTACTTTGTGGAGTGATGATGAGTTAGCAATGATGAAAAGGGATGGTACCACTCCAATTCTCACTAGTAATCAATGTTTGACTTTGTGCAATTACCTTCAACAAACTTCAAACATGGTGGAAAACTGCTGGCAAGTGACGGGGCTCACGGTGTTATATGGTGTCTGTGAAGCTGGTTGCCATTATTTCCTCTAATTGAGCCTTGATTTTGCTAAATGGCTATAAGCAATTGCAATTTATCTCTTTCTCTTTTGTTCTTTGTTATGCTGTATTTAGTTTGCACTCACCCATACTTTCACATTTACTTCTCTGCAGTGTTGATTCTGGAAATCGCTGCCTAAAGTCAAAATTTTAACTAATTTACTTTTTGAAATTTTTTTCTTGACTTCATTTCTCTTGCATGTATCTTTCTTTAATTCGTTTTTTTGCTATCTAAGTATAGCTCATTCAATTCAGTATATTTGCCGTGCCTTTATGATATATATTGTAGTGGTCGATGCAAGCTTCAATTGCGAGGGTCACATTCACGTGCCTGAAACCGGAACACGGTTGCGCCTAAAAAAATAAATAAATTTCAGTAACAATAACAGTTAGTTTTAGTTTTACAATTTATTCGACGCGTTCGTGGTGGCCCAAAATATTAAATATATAAGCTCGCCAAGTTCCCCATTTTTTTTCCAGTTTTTATTTTCTTTTCGCGACTTTGTTTATGAGCTTTTTACGTCGTTCTATTACTTCGAGACACATTACTAAATCACTATTAACCACTAAGAGTCAGCCACTAGCAAATTGCAACTTAGCCTTTGCCTATAACATATCAACCAAATCATCTACAATAATAATGACCGCTGAAACCAAGCCACAGGAAGCCAAGACTGAAACTCCAGCCACTAGCGTTGATGCTGCCGTTGTTGAACAACAAGAACAACAACCAAAAAAGCAAAAGCTCAATGATCAACTCAAAGTTTACAAAAGATCAGAAAATGCCACTTTACCAACCAAAGGTTCTGCCCTTGCCGCTGGCTACGACATTTATGCTTCCGCTGAAGCTCTCATTCCAGCTCAGGGTCAAGGATTAGTCTCTACTGACATTTCAATCATTGTTCCAATTGGTACTTATGGTAGAGTTGCACCACGTTCCGGATTGACAGTGAAGCATGGTATCAGCACTGGTGCTGGTGTCATTGATGCTGATTATCGTGGAGAAGTGAAAGTCGCTTTATTTAATCACTCCAAAAAAGATTTCGAAATTAAAAAAGGTGACAGAATTGCTCAGTTGGTGTTGGAAAAAATTGTTAATGCTGATATTGTGGAGATTGAACAATCCGAATTGGATAATACTAGTAGAGGCGAAGGTGGATTTGGCAGTACTGGTAACTAAGTACTGACAAAAAGCGCTTTATTTTTGTATTACGATTTATATTTATGTTAATTTTTTTCGGTGTTATTTAGATTTTATGTTCAAATGTATGTATTAGTATTGTTTTATTTTTTATTTTGAAGACTTTTCATCAATTTTTTTCTTTTTGTTCAGTATCGTTGCACATAAAGTAAGTTTCATCATTTCATCAGACCCAATATGGGTAATTGAAAAAAAAAAGTTAATAAGGCTTAAAACCCGAGACAGTAATGTTGAATGGTATAGAAATAAAAGTAAAAACATGAAAAAACAATCATCAAAGAAGAACATAATAAAAAGACTAACCAATAATAGAAAAATAAAATAAAATAAACAGTTTAATGAATAGGGGCATGAATGTGATATGGAGATATGAATATAAACTTTGGATGCCATTTGTTATTAAATGTAGGCGCAACCCATGACATCAACAAGTACAATCAAGACAATAGAAACAAACTACATTTAGCTAAAGTTCATTTGACTTATTTTTTGGATTCTGCTTCCTTTTTGGCTGCTTCAGCATTGAGAGTTTCAGTAGCAGTAGTTTCTTTTTCAAGAGTACTCAACTCACCTTCTTGGACTCTCTTACCTTCTCTATCAATAGTTCGATCAGCTAATCCTTCATCGTTATCTTTGTTAGCTTCAGCATCAACGCTTCTGTCATCAGTTTTAGCTTCATCTTCAATTGATGGTTTGGAGCTCTTAGCAGCAAGATCAGCAACAATTCTTTCATCCTTGCTAACTTCTTCTTCAATGCTCTTATCATCTTTAATGATTTCACCTTCCACTGGCTCTCTGTCTTTCCAAACTTCTTTACTTTTGCTCTTTTGACTAGCAAGATCTTTCTCAGCTTGTTGCTGTTCTTGTTCTTTCAATTGTTGTTGCTCTTGTTTTTCAGCGTTTTCAGCGGGCTGTTCTTCTTCAACAATCTTTTGGCTCATCTTCTTTTCTTGTTCGTTTTCTTCTTGAATCTTTTCTTGTTGTTCTTTCAATACATTCAATTTCATCTTATAATCATCACTCAATTCAGATTTAGCAACATCGTAAACTTCATCAGGAATAGAAGACAAGACATTTAACAAAGCATCATAATAATTGTCAACGTCACTTTGACCATAAGTGTAAATCGAACTCAAAATCAACAAAGTTGATGGAATCTTTTGGTTCAATCTTAATTCTAACCAAGTGTTCAAATCATCTCTTAATCTACCTGGGGAAACATCAACATTTTTCAACCCTCTAGATCTGCAAGCTAATTTCAATTCAGTGGTGGACAATGCATCAACGCCTTCGTATCTAATAGCTCTGTCATCTTGAACAACGGCAATCAATTTGGTTCTGATTTGATATCTAATGAAACTATCGGAGCCGAATGGAGTCAATCCCATATACTTGGCCATAGCCACCAATTGTGGACGAGATAAATTATCCAAAACATCATCATCTTTGAATAATCTAGCAACTTTAATAATTTGTTCGTTAGATGGTCTTTGATCAATGACGTTAATTTTTCTGAAAAATTCAATAAACAAAAATTTCTCCTCTTCGGTGATTTTCTTTGGCAATTTCATCAAGTTGTTGCTTTCTTGAATAGTGTTTCTTAAAAATGTTGAAGCCTTGGATCTAATAGCCATCAATTTTTCCCTCTTTTTCTGTTTATCTTGATTAGATTCATAAGTGGAAGGAAGTAAGTTTGGGAAAATTTTCAAAGCAACAGGCAATAACAATTCAGCAAATGGAACCAAGACAAATGCGGAAAATGGCACAAGTCTAAGCACATCACTAAGAGTTCTTTTCAATTGAGTATTTTCTCTACGAGTCAATTCATATCCAAGAAGCATCTTAAAAAGTAGCTTGGTAGCGACTTTGATTTCAAATCCAAGAAGTTTAGTACCGGACCAGTAATGGTTAGCTTCATGCTTGACTTTTTCCCAAATCGTCAATTTTTTTTCTTGTTGCTTCGGCTGTTTTTGACTCTCGGCATTCTTGGCAAGCTCTTGTGCTTTTTCAGCAGATGTTGGAGCTGCTTTTTCATTAATCGATTTGTTAACTTCGTCTTTAGTCTCACTGAGTATTTTACCAATATCGTTTTTCTGGGAATTGAATCTGATACTACCGCCACTGATTAAACCCACACCATTAACATTGCTAAGAGAACCATTGGCATTAACACCACTAATGGTGGCGTATCTGTAGCAAGATAACCCAGGAGCAGTTTTGCTCACTAACCCTAACCGGCTTGAACGGCTAACGATTTGCTCAACTGAGCGCTTATAACTCATGTTTTAGTAATTTCGATGTATGTTGATGTTGTGAAAAAAGACAAGGAATATTAGCCAAACGTATATCTTCTCCAATCAACTAAGCTTAATCGTAAATCTTGTTTCTGCTCTCAGTGGGTTTTATTCTTTTTTTGTTTTTATAGAACTCTATGATCTATAATAAAACCGAATTGTAACTTTAAATTTTATCCAACTCAATTGATTTGACAAAGTAAAGTAAAATAACAAAAAATAAGAATAAGAACAGCAGCAATGAAAAAAAAAAAAAAAAAAAAACGTTTTAAGTCAATGTTGAAATCTCAAACACAATTGTCAACTGAAAAAAAATTCTATGCCCATCGACCGATGCCCCAGCCCCAGCCCCAGCGCTGACATTTTTTTTTTGCCCTCAGTGAACAAAACGCAGCCGGGTAACGGGGAAAATGCCCCTTTATTATACCCAGTGGAATCTTGGAGATTAGTAAGTGTGCGGGCACTTGTGTACGCTGTGTTTAGCAGAGCAAAGATTGCTCTTCGTGGAGTTGGATTCCCAATTGGATTATGCTACAATGTAAGATTGAATAGATGCAGCGTTTATACAAAGAGCAAGACCAATAATACAGAGCCAAATATCAGGCTAGGAAAGGTGGAAGATGGATATTGCTTTCATACTCGACTACAAACCAGCAGCTCTCCAAATATGTGAGAAAAACAAAGTAAAAAAGGAGTAGATCTCAACGTAAAAATCACTGGCTTTCATCTCGTCTTATGATATTTGTTACATACACAATAAATAAAGCATAGACATAGACGTATCTTTTATTAGAACTTCTAGCCTTAAAAGGATAGAAATACTAAAACTTTAGAGGGAAGATTTTACAACAAAGATTATTTTAGTAGGAAGATATATTTTTATTAGCCTAATGAATAAGAACGATGATATGTAGAATAAAGAAAATAGAATTTAATTTAGTGCTACTTGTGATATAGCTAAATCCTGAAAGAGAAAAAAAAAGGTTAAGATGAAAGAAAAGTTAAGACAGAGTTTTTCTTGATTCAACTGAGCATCTAGACCCGTACGAAGAATAGAATAGCGTGAAGAATTTTTGAGAGTTACAACTTTCTCCTTTTTTGATAGTCTTTTTCCAATTTTTTCAGCTTTTATAAGCATTAATATTTTTTTTTTTTTTTTTTTTTTTTTTTTATATTTAGTCTTCCTACTTGTTAATGATAAACTTACCAACATCTAGCCGTAATGCCCATTTACACAGCTTGCGAATTAGCAAATTTCTCATTATTAGCATTAGCATTAGTATTAGCGTTAGCACTAACATCACCATTGGCAATAGTGCCATACTTTGAAAAAGGATCTCTTTCAAGCATCAACTCGTCAGTAGTCTTTGCCATCAAAGTTCCTTTCTTGCGCTTATAAATCCGCTTGCACCATTTCCAAAATTCTGCACCAACGATAAATAGAATACTCAATGCAAAAGAAATCCCCCATTCATAAGTGATTCCTTTATGCATAAATACCTTAGTATTAATTACTGGAATATACACCACAGGAAACACTGAAGCAAAAGCACAAACTACTGACCAGAACAAGAATTGATTTTCCCATAAATCTTCACCAGTTTGTTTCCACCATGGCTTTGTCGATCCTGGTCTCATTCGAAACAATGAGTTATTGAAATGCAAGCATTCCCAAGCAAGTAAAAGGGCACACCATGTCATTACTGCAAATGAAGCTGATCTGCCTCGGAAAACCACATCACATATGCCAGTGTCAGCATTAGTATTATTGCAATCGTAGCCCAAATCCATGTCTTCGACGCCAACCACAATAATGACGAATGATAGGATACAGCATACAGACATCCAAAGACCGTAGACAAACAAGTCTAAAAGCATTTCCTTAGTAAAAATCTCATTATTAGGAGGATGATCAAGAATATCTTCAGATTTTTTTTCCATGCCTAACCCCATTGATGGGAAACAAGAAGTTACCATAATGATCCAAAGAACTTCCACAGGAGATAAGGGAAAAACCGATTGATGATTCTTGTCAATGAAGGCTAGTCCAATCATCAAATAAAAAGCTTGAGCAACATTTTCAGCCAACAATTGTAATACAAATCTTTGAATGTTGGCAGACATTCTTCTACCTTCTTCCACCGCGTTCAAAATCGATGAAAAATTATCATCAGTTAAAACAATATCAGATGCATCTTTAGCTACATCAGATCCATTTAATCCCATAGCAACCCCAACATCAGCAATTTTTAAACTCGGTGAATCATTTACCCCATCACCAGTCATAGCAGCAAATTTTCCCCGACGATGCAATGCCTCAATCATCCGAACTTTGGTCTGTGGTGCACAACGAGCAATCACTAATGGCAAGACAGGTAATTTGTCAATTTCATCTTCATTTAAGCTATCAAATTGATCAGCAGTCATAATCATTGATTTGATAGTATCTGGATTATAATGACGATCCAAATCTTGTGGCAAAATACCAACTTCTTGAGCAATAGCTTTAGCAGTACCAATATGATCACCAGTTAACATTCTAACGTTAATTCCAGCGTGATGGCATCTTGCCACTGATGAAGCACTTTCCACTCTTGGGGGATCGTAAATGCCCACCAAGCCTTGAAAACTTAAGCAGGATTCAACATGCTGTCTGTTGGTGATATCAAGGTTAAGCTCAGAGATGTCTCTGCTGGCAAATGCCAAGACACGTAAACCCTGACTTGACAAAACGTCCACTTGTGTTTCAATGAGGGTAATGGCTTCCTTGGTCAATGGAACACTACCACCGTCAGTTGCACTATCATTACTGCCTTGCCAAAACTCACAGCATTCCAAAACCCGTTCCACTGCGCCTTTAGTATAGACTTTGACATTAGCAGACTCCCTATGAGTATAAATAGCGGACATTCTTTTGACCGAAGAATCAAAGGGAAACTCATTAACATGCTCAAATCGCGAATCTAGCACTTCTTTACTTAAATGAAGTCTGCTGGTGAAAACTCTGATAGCGATTTCCGTAGCATCACCATTAGCTTTCCAAACCGTATTACTATCACCACTAGACCCATCAATGTTCTTGTGTAATGAGGCAATATTAGCAAGCCCACCAGTAAGCAAAAACAGTTCAAGATCCAGAGGTAACCCATCAGAAGCGGATAATGTAATCGGTTGAATTTCATTATCAACAGCCGTACCACTATTTTCAGCAATAGTAGCCGGATTAGCGAGCCTAACTAAGTTCACTTCTCCAATAGTAGGATCATAAACGTCATGACAGTCACCAACAGATAATGTTCCAACACTCGGAACCCAAGCTTTTTTAACAATCATCTTGCCTTGAGTCAATGTACCTGTCTTATCGGAGCAAATATCATCAATTCCACCTAAAGCTTCCAAAGAGTCCAATTTTCGAACAATAACATTTTTTTTAATCATGACTTTTGCCCCTACTGCCATAGTAATTGTCAAAACCACCACCAACGACGACGGAATCATGGATAATGCTACACAGATTGCATAAATGGCAACTTGTCTAGTAACATGCATCTTTTGCGAAGCCATCACCACAATGGCGAACACCACCGCTAACCAAAATAAAGAAATGGCAAGCCATGCTAACCTAATTTGTAACGGAGTACCTTTGGAAACCCCCAAAACATTACCAATAATATCCTTACAAGTTCCCAACACGGCATACACATATTCTCTTTTACTTGGAGTGCGGTTTGCAGTCTTGTCAACTTTTCTGACAAAGGTGTTGCCGTTGCCTTGTAAAGATTTAGCAATTTTACCAATTTCACTGTTTAATCCGGTAGCATAGACAATACCAGTGCCTCTGCCCTTAGATACCACCGAGGAACAGTATGCCAAGTTTAATCGATCACCTACCGGTACTGGTACATTGAGGTTATCATTATAAACCACAGCATGGTCCTTGGCAACTGGTAATGATTCACCCGTAAGTAAAGCTTCATCGGTCTCTAGATTCATGGAACCAATGAGCCTTAGATCTGCAGGAATGGTGTCACCAACGGTAATATGGACAACGTCTCCAGCAACCACTTGGTCGGCAGGAATGGTTAAGTCAATTCCATTTCTGCTGACTCTAGCAGAAGGACTAGATAAGTTCTTAAGAGAATCCATAGTCTTTTCGGCGTTAACTTCTTGCAAAAAGCCAACAAAAATGTTCACAAATAATACAAATCCAATAACGCCACCCGAAATCCAATCTTTGATGGCTAGGGCAATAACCATCGAAATGATCAAAACCAAGATCATGGCATTGAAGACCTGGTGAGCTAAGATCCGCAAGTACGAGATGCTTTGCTGCTCACCCAAATGGTTTGGGCCATGGGCCTTTAGCAACGCAGTGACTTGAGCATCATTTAACCCATTAACAATATCAGTTTGCAATAGTGATGCAATTCGGTCTATAGGTAGTCGATAAGGATCGTTAACACAATTGTCAACGAAACTAGTAGTAGTAGTAGTAGTAGTAGTAGTAGTAGTAGTAGTAGTAACACCAGGTAAAGTAGCGGCGCCAATACTAGTTTTTTTCAATTTTGGAAAATCACAATCATCTTTGGCAGTGGCGTTAGAAGACTTCATCCCCAGTCCAAAAAGTACAGGTGTTGTAAATTTGAAGTCGAAAGTTGAGAAGAAAAAAATTATTAAAAGAAATTAAAGCTATAGCCGCACTTGTAACGTCTTTTTTATTTCTTTTTTTTTTCCTTTGCTGTTTTCATCATTTTGGGGAATGCCGTTCCCAGTGTTAGTAGCAGTCAGCTACCCGGTAATTATGTCATGATTGTAGGAAAATCAGCTCACAAGTTTTTAAATATAGAAGTGGCATCAATGAGCAGTACATAGAGATAACTACAGCAATGTAATTATCTCAGAAGGAGGCATTTTGAGGTTTGTAGAATCAACTCATTTTGATAGTAGCGTTGCAGCAGCTGGAAGAGAGAGAGAGAGAGAGAAAGAGGGTCCTCGGGTAGATCTTAGGTTATGAGCTCTGTCATTGGTATTACGAGCCCTGGCCACAGGAAAAAATATTAAACAGCCTCAATAATAAAGAGCAGAGCACAGTAATATCAACATGAGTGTCAGAATAGCAGTACCAAGTGACAATTGTTTTCACGTTTAGAAGTTTCCGGTAGCAGTTCATTTGACGAATTTTCACTGAAATAATAATGCCACCTAGAAGAGGAAGACCAAGAAAGGCAGACACTGCTGCAGTGACAGCCGCAGAACAGGAGACAAAGACAGAACAGCCGCAAGACCAAGAACAAAAACAACAACTGCAGCCGCAGCCACAACAGCATGATAATGATACAATAGTGCCGGACCAGGACCAGGACCAGGACCAGGACCAGGACCAGGACCAGGACCCAAGTCAAAATCAGATTGAGGGACTATCAGAGCAGCAAGATGCTACAAAACCAAAGGGCAAGGGAAGACCAAAAGGATCAGCTAAAAGTAAAGCTAAGACGAAGACAAATGAAAAGACCACAATTGGTCAGATTCATGACCAGCAGCAGCAGCAGCCAAGCAAATTGAAAAGAAAGCAGCCTGATGACGATGACGATGATGGTGATGAAAAAGAAGAGAAACTGAAGGAGAAGGAAAATGATACAGAAGGGGTGCTGGAAATAGTTCAAGTTAAAGAAACTGCCACTACGGATGCCAATGACACTAATAACGAGAGTGATATTAGTACAAAACAAGACCTAAAAGAAAACAATAAAGTGCTGAATAAACAGGAAATAGAACCTGAAAATGACGCTAAAGTAGAAAATGACCCCAACACCACTACAGATGCAAATGAAAAGCCGAATGGGAAAGTTGCTGCTGCTACTGCTACTCCTACTACTATTACTACTACTACAGCCGTTACCACCGTCCCAAGCATACCCGAGAAACCAATACCACAACGCAAAGAGCTCCAATCACAAACACAACCACCAACCAAAAAACAGAAAACAACTGACGCAATTCAACCCAACCTAACCCTCTATCTTAGCAACCTCAACGACAAGATCCACCTCCCTAAACTTCGTGATGCAATTTTTTTATATTTTAGCGCATACGGTGATATAGTGGAAATTAACATGAAACCTCATGATTTTAAATTACGAGGTCAAGCATTTGTTACATTCGCCAAGTTAGAGCAAGCTAAAGTGGCGAAAAAGTCTGCTCAAAGCGGGGTGAGGTTTTTTGGAAAAGACATGAAGGTGGAGTATTCCGAGAATCAAACAAAGAAGATTGCGGTGTTGCGATGAACTGAACTTCTAGGTCTGCGGATCAAGATATGAAAGGTATTATACAATCTTTTTTTTTTCTAGAAGAAACATAGTCTAAACATTGCATCGCTAAAAATTTGTAATAATAGTGTCTCGAGTAATCGCAAAATTTATCTACAAAAGTTTATTTTGTATAGGTGTCAATGAAATAAAACAAAAACAAAAGCAAAAGCAAAAAAAAAAAAAAAAAAAAAAGAAAAAGACTTGTAACAACAAGGCGTACGTAGAAGTATCTCAAAGTGCAATAATTAACTTGCCTCAATTCTGCTTAAAGGGGGAACTTTGTATGAAGGTCACTCTAGTTATCAGCTATTTACTCTAATGATACATGAAAAACTGACACCGCTTTTGAGTTTCATGGGTATTTGATCATCATTTTGGGAAAAGAAAATTGGTTTTTGAAGACTCTTGTTTTGAATTTACGTTTTTTTCTTTATGTTTCTTGTTTTTGAAATCAAAAGTGAAATCAAGTATCAAAACAAAAACGATTCCTTCATTCAACTATGCAGAAGGCAAGAAAGAACAAAAAAAGGAGGTTTTTTTTATACAATGCGAGTATGAAAACAGAAAGAAAGAAAAGAAAAAAAATAAGAAAAAAAGGGAAAAACCAATCAGAAACCAGTGATAATAATAATAGTGATAATAATAATAGTAATAATAAACAATTATGATGAAAAATGGGTAAGATAGAAAGAATGTAAAATAAATGACAAGGAACAATGAAGATGCTAACTAGAAGCAACTGGAAACGAAATGTTTTATGAAAGGCATTTTGAAAAACCATTGGATTTTTCTATGGGTAAAGTCGAAAGGTTATTCAAGAAAAATTATACAGACACATTTACACAATAAAGTTCATCTTTTTTCTCCAACTTTTACCATTAACTTTTTTTTTTCTGTTTCTTTAAAGTATCTGTACAGCATTTTTTTCAATAAAAATATTTTCTTCGGAAAAAAACGCATTCAACAATCAATCCAAATCCCAAAATCTCTTTTTATTTGAAGAAGAAGAAGTAGCGGATGCAGCAGCCATACTCAAAGTTGGCTTCTTAATATTTTTAGTGGCAGCATACCACGCACTTGGGTTGCCCAAAGCAGTAGCATAGTTGATGGCGGAAGTCTTGGTATAAGACCAACCAGGAGTACAAGTAGAAAGTTGGAAAGCTGGTTTAGAGGCACTAGTGAAGTAAGTGACGGCACTAGTAGGAAATTGTCTTGACCAAGCGGTGGCGGTAACGGTGCTACCTGGTTGCATTTGCATTGGAGCAACTCTAACTTTACCAGTTTGTAATGTGTATGGAATAGTAGCGGTTGCGGAGAGCTGCATTGTGGCAGTCATACTGGCTGGATCATTATCACCAGCGTTATTTTCGCTTCCTGGGGTAAGATCCTGGACGTTACCAGACGGTTTATGAGAGCCGGACATACCCAACAATTTGAATCTGCGGGTATAGTGAATAGAAGCACCGGTGGAATAAACGCCAATAACTTGAAGGAAATAGACACCACTAGCGCCGGCGCTGGCAGGAATGCTGAGGGAGTACTTGTTGTCACTTGGAGCAGAAACACCTTTTTTGATAGTTTTCACTGCTTCAATGTCAGAGTTTTCACCCGTACACAAGATAAAAGTAAGGGTTTTCAACTTGCTAATGTTTGGATCTTTGTAGTCGTCTTCATAAACAATATCCACATCAACGTTACCACCAGAAGCGGTGAAGTTTTGGTGCAACGCTGGTTTTGTTATCCAAAGGTCAGCGCTAGAGTATTTGAAGAACGATATAAAAGATATGAGAAGCAAAAGCCAGTAATTTTGCACAAGCATTTTTTCGTAGTTGTGTTGTATTGCGTTGTACTCTGTATGTGTGCGTGTGTGTGTATGTGTGTAAGTTTATGGGTATGGATATGAATACAATATGAGTATTTGCTCTGAATGTGTGAAGCTGTGGCAAGATCTATGAGTGCACGAGTCTGAGTGGAAAAGAGAAGAAGCAAGAAATCAAACAACAAGATGGTTTTGCTTTCTTTGCTTGGTAGATATGTTTTATGTTTGACCGGATGCTAGTAAATTGGAGAATGAATAGTACAAAAAAAAAAAAAAAAAGATGGAAAGGAAAAAACCGCCTCCAGTTGTTTTCTTTTCTTTTCTTTTTATTTTTTAGATTTGGTGGATCTAAGTTTTGTAGTGGGCGATCGCTGGACGGTAGTAGTGGCAGAGAGTGATCTTTGGGAGTGCAGCGAGTGGATAGTGCTAAAACACAGGGGAAGATAGCTGCAAAGACTACTTGAAGAGAATGAATAGAAACGAAGGTGAGAAACAAGCAGACAGATGTCCTGAGTAACGTTTGAGAACAGTGTTGATTGATTGAAGAAAGCAGCAGTCAACAAAAGATAGAATAAAAAGAAGAAAAGAGAAGAGAAGAACACGAAGCCGTGTAACGCCGGAAATCACTGAAACTGCAGCACAAGAAAAAGAAAAAGGAAAAGCTAAGAGTAAAGAAAAAAAAATTTTTTTCTTCTGTTTTTCGCAGTAGCAGCAGCAGCACGGACAACAGCACTTTTGCTATTGTTAACGCTCAGCTGCACGTACTTCTGCCAGTATATATATATACTATGCCACACCAACTGTAAGACCAAATACAACTACAACAACCACTGCTACTGCTACTGCTACATGTCATCGCAAGACAGGCAAGGTTTACATGGCCAAGCCAGCCATAATGCCATAATGCCATAATGCCATAATGCCATAATACTTACTTTCTTATTGATACAGAGCCCGTATAGCTATCTAGCTATATATCTGAAAGGCACCGTTTGTCTTCCTTTCTCCTTGGCTTTGCGTTCTTGTCCCAAGTACTGACGTTGGCTTTTCAAACAATCAAAACAATTGCTTCTTCCTGCGTGCCTGATTCACAGCCCCATCCATCCCTATAAGACAGACAGGCTAGGCTCGTGAGCAGCGCAATCCCGACAGTATCCCCAGCAATGCCTCGTTTACTATACTACATACAGACAGTCCCACAGTGTATATAACCGCTGTATGTTCACACTCTCCGATCCTTTAGCTCTAAAGAGTCTAGGAGGGGAGGGCTTTGATAGCTATACTTGTAGATTCGGTCTTACCTGTAGCAATCAATCTTAATTTTCACACTTCCAGCACTAATCTTGAGAAGAACAGCTTCAGAGAAAGAAAAAGAAAAAAAAAGCTTTTACAAATTGTTATGTTGATGGCGTTTTCCCCGTGGTTGTTGATGCTACAGAAGAGGATGAAGCTGTAGACCAAAGTCACCAAAGCATACCAATCAAATCTCTAGAAAACTCTCTCGCATGTACTCGAATGAGCGTTGCTCAAAAATATTTAGAAATGCCAATATAATAATGATCATCCATTAAAGCACACGTTGTAGTGTGTGTGTGTGGCTATATTTAGACCATAATAGTACGCGAACCAAATTTCAACGCCCCTTTATGCTCACTGATGCGTCCTGGCGCATTGGTTAATGCGCAATGCTGTGAAAATAGGCAATAATTATGCTGTATGCTGTTTTACGCTGTGCTATGTTGCATAGTTCTGTTTAATGCTGTTTCTAGCTGCACAATCCAAATGACAATCTTAACATTCAAGAGACTATTTCAGTAGTAGTATTACTACTGCGACTGCGACTGCGACTGCTACTGCTACTACTACTTCTACATGAAACTGCTTGGATATCTATCTCCATCTCAGTCTTTTGAGTCAAACGAATTGCTTTATTGCATTGCAATGGGAAGCTGTCGTTATGGTATTAATTACCAAGCTTTTCTATTGTACAATTACGCACTTGAGTATTCGCATCAGATATTTCTGGCGACAGTCGGCGCTGCATACACAATATTTATAAACCACAAATTACTACGCGGACGTCATATCCACATGCTAAAATGTAGGGCCTACATACTCACAAAATAAAGACACATTCTCCATGAATCACAACATTGCATATAGATTTCAACTGACTAACTAACTAACTAACTAACTAACTAACTAACTAACTAACTAACTAAACAGCAAGCTCACTTACCTTAACAAAACATTACCTAAATTTCCTTAATGTATTCCCCAGATTTGAAAGTCTTACCTTTAACTTTCTCCAATCCTTCGCCACCATAAGACAACAACCCATCAAGTTCCACAAGCCCTTGGCCCTCGACTGCGCCTCCATTGGCTTTAATCCAAGTAGTATGCAAGGCTTGTAAATCATGAGCACTGGTTTGTGGATTATCGGACTTTGTTCCTGGTGCATTCTTCAATGGACTAAATTCTTCATTTCTTTTAACTTCAAGTGATCCAAATTTACTCAAATCAACCGTAGAGAAAATGTCAAAGATAAATTGCTCCAATTTGATACCATTGCTTTCTGTTGGTTTCACATATTCATCATTCAAATTTAAATGTGGAATCTTCTTTTTAGCAACATGGTATGGTAACGCTTCTCTAGAGTTAATCCATTCTGGGATTTTCTTGGCCAACAAGTCCACAGAATAGTAATGTTGCACAATATTGGCAGCTCTCAAGTAAAGCAAGTCTGAATTTTTTTCATCTTTCTTGTTCGCTAATTCATCACTAATTTCAGAGTATTCAATCACCGATGGTTTGTTGTTTTTGCTAACAATCAATCCAACAGATTCAGTAGGTTCAGTCTTTCTCACCACTTTAGTAGCCAAATCAAATTGTTTGGAAACCGCAAACCCAATAAATAATGGGTCAGCAACTTTAGCCAAGCAATTATCAACGGAATACATATGAATATGTTTGATTCCCTTGGCGGCAAAATCTTCCACCAATTTATTATCATGAATTGCTTTGTACAATCCTCCATTTCCATCGGGACTCTTAGTCAATGTGGTTTTGTTTTCTCTGAAAATTTGCTTACCATCTTTAGTAAAAGCTGGTAATGTACCTTGATTGAAGAAAACAACTTGGTTGGTATCTAATCCAAAAAATTTGTTTTTTTGGAAAAATGCTTCGGTCTTTGCTCTAGTTGGTTCCGAAGTCATAACGTACCAGTTAATTTTACTTTCCCCGCCAGCCAATTGCTGTAATTTAATGATTCTTCTAGCCTGTAATTCAAATAATGACTTCTGTGAAGGAATATCAATAACATAAGTGCCCTTTGGGTCCGATGAACCCAATCTGGTGCCTTGTCCACCAGCCATCAACAACACTGCAACTTCACCTTTGCTAATCAATTGTAATCCTAAATCATAGAATTTTTGCTGATCTTGCTGGCTAATATGATCTGGATCATCTGTATTTAATGAGAAATATGAAGAATCAGGAAGTTGGCCAATGTCAGCGGCTCCAGAATTACTGCTGGAAAATTTAATGGCATCTTGCACTTGGTCAAAAAGCTTAGAGTCCAATTGGCTCAATTGGTTAGCTAAGGCTGCTTCTTCTTCCTTAGTGACTTTGGATGGGTCGACGTAGATCTTGGACAATGTGGTGGACATTTTTTTATTTTTTATTTTTATTTTTTTTTTGGTATTATGTTGATTAGCGAATAGCCTTTTTTTTATATAAATATATTTATGTTTATTCAATTAACAGATATCTAATAGCACCAGGAATCTGAATGCAAAACAGCAAGCTGAAAGAAACGAGTTGTAAGTAACACATATCCAAGTAACACAATCTGGCCTATATATAGAAGCGCCGTTTGCGTCTTATATGGAACCGAGGAAAAGTCATGTGAGATAGCACGTGGACTGAACTACCATCAAGATGAATTCAGAAGAATGCCGCCTGCTACTTTCACAACATACATACGCGTTCCAGCCAGTAATTTATAAGCTACAGCATTGCAAAACACAAATAACTAAAGAAAGACAATACAGTGCTATTAAATTGAGTATGTAACATTTAATCGACTTCGATCAAAAGTAGTTGATTAGTTGTAGTGGTATCTTTCTTAATGACCCCCGGTAGTTGGCAATCCAACATAGGCTTTGAAACTATCATAAATTAACCATTGAGCACCAGTCAAAGTACCAATCATAACAATTCTAACTGCCAACCCGTTCCAAAGGCCACCGAAACCAATTTTACCATAAATTCTAGAAGTAGCTTGACCAATGGATTCATTGGCCTGCTTTTCAGCATTAATCTTGGATACCATCACGTCAGCCGGATGCGACACTATAGCACAAAAGATCCCAGCAATGTAACCACCGAGGAAAGAAACCCCAGTTTGCTGATAAGTGGAGTATTCACTCTTTCTCTTCGGCAAATAGTTGTAAATAGCCTCAACAATTCTTTCAAAAGTAGCAAATTTCACCATGGTGTAAGGAATCTGTCTCAACCATAAAGGAGCCAATCCTTTGTACAACCCACCAAAACCTTCTTTGGCAGTGATTTTCTTCCATCCATCAAGTACACCGGTTGCATATGGAGGAATAGTAGTTTGCGTCTTAACTTTAATAGCCTCCCATGGACACAAAGCAATATCGGCAAAGAATTCAGCACTAGCCGAAGCACTCAAATATAGCGTGGTCTTGTATTTATCTGCAATATCTTTACCGACCAATTGACCGTACTTGTACTTGAACAATTCATAAAGACCATACTTACCTGCGCCTTGGAACGAATAGCCGATGAAAGTAGCACCAACACCGGTCCAGATACCTCCTAAACCTTCAGCCTTAACGATGGCCCTCCAGCCCTGGATGTTGCTTTTGTACAATGAAGAATCGACTTGGCGACGGCATTTGACTAAATCTAGTGGAGTGACGAGAGAATGTGTGGGACCACAGGCAAGAATACCCCCCAAAGTACAGGTGTAAAAGTATTCAGGGGAGTTCAATGGAATTGTGCGGCCTTTTTGAGTAGGAGTAGACATTTTGTATAAGACGATTGATGTTTTGGGGAGTTTGTTGTGTATGTTTCCTCAAAGGGGATGAAGTATTTGAAGTAACAGAAAATCTAATAAAACCAAAACTGTAGAGACGAGAAAGGGGAGGAAATAGAATATGAGTTTGACTGTATCTTGGGTAAAGATGAAGAAAAAAGAATAAACCAATGGCAATTGAAAAGAAAAGAAAAGAAAAGATTAAAATCAAAGCTAACCAACAACAACAAAAAAATAAAATAATTATAAAAATAAAATAAAACAAAAACAGAAAGATATAAAGTCAACGAAATATTGCTACCAAGGGCGGGCCAGTGAGTATTTCTACCAAGGTTGCTCCCTGCTACTGGTGTGGTTTCTCCAAGCGGCAGCGGCACACGCGGAGCAACTGCATCGGAAGCTCCATCCAGGACTGCTGATAATACACTTTTCAGAGACTAACACCAACTACAAAATATAGCTTAGCAGTTGCTCTTGGGTAAGTTACACAATGCCAGTAATGGTATTTTCAACAACTGATTTTGAAGTCCTGTTTATCTTTTGTCCACTGGCCATTGTATTTATTCGCAGCATTAACGATATTGGCTTTCTGATTGCAAGGCATCGCTTGCGGCTCCTCCGGAAACAAACATTTAATCCCCGAAGCTGTCAAAACTACCTCAAACTCGCCAGTAATTGTAGTCTTGCGTGTGAAACTGGCTATAGTATATATATATATATATATATATATTCTTATGACCAGCAGTATTCACACAGGGGCCTGCAAACAAATGTCTCCTCCATTCATTACTCTAACACACCTGGTGCTCTGTATATATGCGATTCAGCGTTGTACCGTCTGCGCCATTAGTATCGTACCGTCTGCCAAGCCGGTCGATTTACTATGCGTCTGTCACTGTTAATTGTCACAGAGTCTTGGTGCATGATACAATAGAGTGCGCTGCGCGGGTGGTGCGGACCGAGTTAGTGAGCTTGAATTTATTGTATACAGTATAGCTGAACAATAGTGATAGTGTGTATATAGCACCAGTACTGGCACATATTATCTTGATTTTGAATTTGATACAGTATATATAGCGCACATTTTAGCTCTGTGATATACTGAAAAGCAAAAGTGGCTAGCGAAATAAATTTTTTAAAAAAAAAAGAATGAAATGAGAGCCACTGAAATTAGCCATTTGTGATTTCAACGGCCTTAATTCAGATCTACACTCGAACAAAGCAAAAAACAATACACTTTGAAAATGCAATTGCTTGGTAGAAATCTCTATAAAAACATTTATTGTCATCATTCAGCATCCTAGAGCCCTATAAAACCATTGCTTTATGCCAGCATTATGTACTGACAGTTGCCACATCCACTGCGGCTCCACGATCGCCTCCAGAAACCACCCCTGGACTTTTATGCTTATCGTCATCATATCCTTCAAACAACTCCAAATTCAATGCTGCTAAAAAGCACGGAATTTCTCCCTTTGCACGTACCCAATAACTAATTAAACTCTCGCATTTTTGATGAAACGCTTCACTAGCCTCATTGGAAATCTGCAATGACTTATTGTAAAGATCAATTACCAAATAGTTGTGATCTTCTGTTGTGGTGTTTTCATTGTCGTCATCACCTTTAGCGTTGGAAGAATTATTAGCGCCAGCAAAGTAGTCGCCAGCACCACCGGTACCTATATCGGAAGAGTTGTGCCCATTAGTGTTACTGCTACTGCTACTGCTACTGCTTTGTAAAGCTTTACGCTTGGTAAACTTTGACTTGATTTTGATTTTCTTGGAGTTTTCAAAAAACTCAATGTTGTAGCCAAAAAGCAAAGTAATTGTAGACAAGTATTCGGCGCTCTTTTTATTGTAAGCTTTCTTTAATCTGTCGAGCTTTTTGTTCAATTTTTCTAGTTCTTGCTCGCTGGCATTCACCTCCACCATGTATCTGTCCAACACTGATCTTGGTATCATTTTAGTATTCTGCTCTCCAGCAAGCACTGAATTTTTCACAGCTGTTTTTTCAGTTTTGGATTTTTCTTTTTCTTGCAACTCACCAATAAGCCTAAGTAAATCTGTATTTTCTTTGCTCAATGCTTTCAAAGTTTCTGTCTTGATCTTTTGATAATCCAAAGTTGGATTGCGAAACAATTGCAAAATTCTTTCCTGTTTGCGTCTCTCCAATTTTTTAGGCGAAAAAGTTTCTTCTTCAATATAGCTTTGTAATTCTTTATTGCGTAATTGGATAGCTTTAATCTCGCTAGCTAACAGCTTAACTGATGCTTCAGCATCAAGTAGCTGTTTCCGAAGCTTGACTATTTCGTCATGGTACTTGTTGAGCAACGCATCATCGGAATCAATAGCAGACGACATAGAATATTGGCCGTCATTCAATTTTTTTCGCTTATTCAGATCATACACTGTTGTTGTTTTGTTTTGGTTTTGTATTTCTGTTTCGTAAGCACTTAGTGCCCTTTCTAATTGCTCTATCTGCTTGGTTTTTGCTTCAAGTTCTTCTTTTGTTACCGTTGGTTGTGGTTTCTGCTGTTGTTCGGGAAGCTTTGGCTGCTCTTGAGCTTTTGGAGCTAACTGGTTCTGGTGCGTTTCTTGAAATTGTTGAAGATTCCGTGAAAATTCTTCTAATGATTGTATCCTTTTCGTTAATTGATGTACTTGTCCAGAAAGTAGTAACTTCTCATTATTTAAATCAGCACTATGTTGTCTAGCTGACTGATGAATCTTTTCCAATTTGTTATTTTCAACGTTGAGCTCATTAATGCGTAATGCTTGAGACTCATTTATTGTTTTGAATGTTTGTAATTCATTATTCAAAAACTCTACCTTGGATTGTAGTTGCTTGAGATTGAAAGAAGCACTATTGTATTGTTCGACAAACGCCGTCAATTTACTATTTGGCTTTGTCGTGTACTTTCCATCTGCGGGTTTGATACTATTGCTTTCAAAATTGTCCAATAATGCCACAAACTTTTGCTTATCTAATTTCAATTCTTCATTTTCGGAAATCAAATCAGATAACTGTAAACTTTGCTCACTTAATGTGCTCTCAAAATAGTCAATTCTTTTCTGTAACGATTTTTTATCTTCTTCAAACAATTTGATCAACATTGCATCCGCCTTCAATTCACTGTTTTCTAAAGTTTTTGTCAAAAGTTGCGACTTGAGTTGATTATTTTCATTTATTTGTGCGGTCAAGTTTTGATTTAGCACTCTTACATCTTCCAAGCTCAATCCACTACTACCATTAGCACTACTATCATTACCGCCATTATTCTGTTGCTGGTTTTGTAATATCTTTTTCAATTCGTTTACCTGCTTGAGCAATTGCCCATTCTCGTCGAGTAAAACTTTAAGCCTACCTTGCACCTCTTGTCTAAATTCCTTCTTGTCATTTTCAAACACGCCGATTTTCGCCACTAGCGTACGATTTGTATTTTTTAAGCTATCAATCTCATAATCTTTGCCAATCGTGTTTTCTTTGAGTTGATCAATAATCAAATTTAGCTGCTTTACTTGAATTTCTTTAGCGCTGTTTTCTGCAGAACGTTGAGATTCTAGTTGTTTGAGTTTTTCTTGAAGTTTCGTGTTCTCGTGGTAAAGGAATGTTTGTGTTGTGGAGACTTCCTGATATTGTTTGTGTAAATTTAGATACTTTTTGTTTAGTTGGGCAACTTCATTGGTTTTCGAGATGTCAAGTAGTTTGTTTTCATTCTCTAGGGTCTTGATCCTGTATTGTAATGATGATATCTGTGCGGCGGTTGCCATTTTTGTTCTTGTTTATTGTTGAGTTCCTATTACGGCTCCGTAAAAGATTGTAAAACGAACGAGCAAAACAAGATATTAATAACAAAAGACAGAATAAAGGTATATTGAAATGGTAATGAGTTGACACCACACTATTGTCAAAGCACTTATTTTCCTTATTAGATGTTGAAGTATCATAGTGTTTTTGTTTTGTTTTCAGGCCTCAATTATTTTCTTGTTTTTCTCAAATTGCAGAAATTCATTTCGCGCACGGGCTACATAACATGCATAAACTACGCCAATTAGATTCAACGTACGCACAGAATTAAACTCTACATTTTTCACATTAATTGCTTAAAATTTTAAATAGTTTACTATAACCTTGAAATTGTAGTATATGTATTAAAAAGGTATCTGTTGAAACGTAAACGTAAATCGCGAAGCAAATGCAAAACAAAAAAACAAACAATATACTGGTAATAATACAAAATTAATGAAAGTAAGTGACAATAATAGAATAAATAGCTTAGAACCCCTGACAGCGGCAAGCTAAAATCAAGACAAGGTTGAAAAAATTTATAAAAGCGGGCAAAATGAGATGGACTTAGAACCAGCCGACCAAACCATCTTCCACAAGCATAAATTTTTTGCAAAATGAATCATCAGAGTTACTACCCTTGAGAATATCTTTTTCATTAGCATTAGTGTCTTTCAAGAATGCTAACTTGTGAGCTTTGAAATATTTCAAAAACTTTATTATCGAATAGCTGTCAACAAAAATAAGTTTCTTTGTAGAGGTTTGAACTTCTGGCTTCACCGCTTCTGCTGAGTTCAATACTTTTTTGAAGAATTCTGCATTGAGTTCTTCGAGTGCTTCAAATTCTTCATAAGTTTCCAAATCATTTTCCGATAGCACTTCAGTTGCGCTTTGTTTTGTGAATGCAGAGTAGAAAAGCTGAATTCCATATTTAGAAAGACTTGGACTTTCATGCTCACCGCTTCTGCTTGATCTTCTTAACTTGTTAAAAAAGTTCTTCTTTTTACTATACATATGCTCTGCTTTTACTTTTTCATATTCTTCGACATCATTATCATCATCTTTTCCCTCGGTGTCACGACTTGACAACACAACAAAACAATCTGCCCATTTATCGGAGGTTTTCAAGGATTTTATACATTTATAACCATACATTATATCAAACAACTCACACTCATTAATATGGTCATAGTCGACACCAGTATCAGCAAAAGCGGTGTCGCTATTAGAGTTGCTTGTTTCAATTGAGGATTGCTCCGTGCATGCAGAGCTTCCCAACGATAAGCGGCTCTCACTGGATCCATTAGTCTCTTCACTCATGTTGGAAAATCTTCGCTGCTCCAAATTACCCGTAGAGAAAGAAGAATCCTGTGAAGCTTGGCGGAAACGTCTGAAATTAGGTCTAAAGAAATTGAAATTCTTCAAGTTCTTGGAGTAAAAATCCATAGATTCAATAATGTTAATTGGGTAATAGTTATTTTTGTTCAAGTCAATGTTTTCGTTTTCATTCTCTGCTTCCCCAGAACGAAGGTCGGAAAAAAGGAAATTATAATGAGAATCCAAGGAGGTATCACTTCCTCTTCTAGGACGATAACTTGTTTGATCCAACACATTGAAAAACTCACTAGCCATTCTTCTTCTGGCTATTCTTCTCGGTATAGTCTTGCTGCGCTCGATATAGCGCTGTTCGATTGGCAAAGATATTTGAACTGCATTCGATACTAAACTGTACCAATCAACCAATTTTTGCAAATTCACAAACTTTACCAAAAGTTGGTCCAATTCAATTCTAAATCTAAGCACAAAGTTTTTCTTCTTGTAATCCGAAGCTTTGCCTACAGTGGCGCTTTGTAAAGTGTATGATGATTCTAAATTACCAACAATGGAGCTGATTTCCTCTTCAAAAACATCTTTAGAGTCACCGAAAACTAACTTTGTCAAGATATTGGATTCATGTTCTGTTATTTTGAAAATGTTAGCAATGATATTGAAAATTTCCAACAATGATTTTGTTTTGCTTCGTACTACACGGTCATCGAATTTACTGTTGAGAAGGTTGCTGGTTGTTTTCAAAAGATTTTTTACCCCAGCAGATCCGGATCCCGAGGATGCGCTGCCACCCCATGCATCCAACTCATCATCAACGTCAACCAAGTGTTGTTGCTCTTTTGCATACTGCTCTTCAACATTCAAATCGGCTTTTTTGAAGAAAAAATCAATAAAACTTTCGATTCTAGAGCATTGGAAGGAGTAAAAATTTATCTGAGTGGAATTCAAGTTAACAATAACTGGTTTCCAGCATCTCGTTTTGGCAACATGGAATGGCGATACTAGTTCTGTCTTTTTGTATGCTATTGTGTATATGTTGCTGGATGGCTTATAATTTGGAAGCGAATCACAGATGAACTCGTCGTATTCAGTGTATTGTGGTGGTGGTGGTGGTGGTGTACGTTGTAATGTTTTTATGAAATCGCCAGACATCTTTTATTTGTTTTGATTGGTGATGTTAATTTGTGAGGGAAAACTGGTTAGGATAATTTGAGATTGTACTGTATGCAGCTACTTGTGAGAATTATATGGGCGGTTGTATTCCGTAAGATAGTTTCCAACAAATAAGGATGGTTATAACAGCAAAATACAAGCAACAGAGGTCAAATGCGTTTTAAAGAAATGTGATTAAACAGAAGCTTTTTTATAAACTTGGCTGGTAGTGGCGATGTCGAGCAAATTATATTTATAGACAAAGTGGTTTTGCTGCCGATAATGACGTATTGCCATATGCAAAGTGGAGTAACAGTAGACCGCAGAAAAATGCACTTCAGCAATTGCGCGCGTCCAAGGCAAAAACACAAACTCTTGCTCTCTTGCGGTGCGGTTTTGTAACTGACACTGAATATAAGCGGCAAGGCAAAAAAATGAGATCGAGAGCCGTTGGCGAGCAACGTTGTTTTCGATAAGCTTTCTTCGCTTCTGTGTTGTTTGAATGGGCGCTGTCGTTGAGCACCGATTGTGTATATACAATAGCTTGCTTTGTAATGGTCTAGAGTTCCAGAATGGATATAGCCGCGGTGGTCAATATACTATAAAACAGTAAACTGGGGAACTGTGTAGCGGCGGTGGCTTCTAGTTAATTAGACTGGACTGGTATTATCTTGGCAGGAGTCCAACACAAAACCAGATATATAGGATGTGTAAGAGAAAAAAAAAAAAAAAAAGACTATGGAAACAAGAACAGAAAGACTTTTTTAATCGCTGAATTACTTACCAAAAAACAAACAAAAAAAAAAAAAAATTCGGATATTGCAGGTATTTAAGTTACTTGGGTATGGCTTTTTCATTAGCCGAAAATCGAAAATCAAGAAGCAGCAAAGAGGCAGAAAACAAAAAGCATGCACGCGCCGTTTTCGAGTGGATGCACGCAACCTTGAAGGCAACGTACAAAATCCGCAATTGCGAAGCGGCCAACTCTCGTTGATTTTTGCTTTCGGTAAGCTTTTGGCTACATTTGTTTAATTCTAACCTTTTTGGTTTCCCAAATTTCAGTTGGTTTTTTTTCCCCCATTTGTCAAAGAGGTTTTGACTTGAAGTTATAAATTTATCTCTTGCGGTGTTTGGGGCCTTCTTATCTTGCGGAGCCCATTGCCACGCGTATTTCGGTGCTATGCTGTAACATGCTGCGCAATGCTTACTCCAGGAATTGATGCTAATTTTATCCTCTTGTTCTCGGAAATTAACCATTAATAGAAATCTTTTCGCACTTAAGCGTTTCGCTAAGGAGACCACGCTTCTCCTCAGTCGTATACCTTGTTGATCAAAACAATACACCAGCAGCTTTATAAGACACTTGCAATTTGGCAATAGTATAGCCTATGAATACGATTGTGGCTGTGTTTACTAGTGTTCGTACACTCACTACAGCCATCTAACTATATAAATAGTAGGCAGCACGATACTCACCTAGCATGTAGGCTGGTTGATTCTGGCTAACAGAATACTTGATAATTCTTAAAAGGGTGAAACTAAACTGCAGCATGCAACAAGAGTTATCAATATGAATTATCAAAAAAAAAAAAAAAAAAAAAAAATCAAAAATCAAAAAAAAAAAAATTAATAAGCAGTTGTCATCTTGCTTACTTTAGCTACACTCTCATTGGTCTGTTGTGGCCTGGTTGACAGGGTTTGTTTACCTGCACGCATGCATCAAAGAAAGAAAAAAACAACGGTCGCTGCAAAGATCTTCAAATGTTTCTTCTGAGTTTTCATCAAATACAGAATTGTCGGATTCCTGGCATTCATAAAAGTCCCTTTTTCGTCTCTCTCTCAACTCGTAGTAACATTATCGACTTTTGGTTGATTGGTTACTACTATGGCTCTAGGCTGCACAATATGAAAGCGATATGGTGAATGCAATAAGCGCTATTTGCCTACGGAAAACATACCACAGAGCTGCTAGAACCACTCGCAAATGTAGACCAAATTAGGCAGGACTCAGGTGGTGTGGTTTTTGATAACGGTTTTTCTGTAATCCCGAAATTTTGTTCCGATGGACACCCCGTTTCACCCCTCAAATTGCATCTTAGCGGCGGCAGGCAGCGGGAAGCCTTCAAAGACTTTGATAACATGTGCATTATCTGGAGGGGGTGGGGGTGTAACCAAAGTCGGGTCGAATAGTGTGAGGAAGTGACTCAATAGCTTTTCTGCTTAAACAGCCGTATTTGGTGTTCTAAGCCAATAAATAATTTTGAGCTACTTTTTTCAATTTTCCGGCTACTGGACCGACCTCAAGGGCAATTGCTGGTTGGCTTTATGAATATCAAGAAGCGTTTCCTACTTTGAAGCAAACAAGCCACCAGCACATGCAAAAAGTGGGTTTGCGAAGCTCTGGGTTAATCTGTCAATGTTGCACGCTTTGGTATATGAGAATACAAAGTACCTATCCGCAGCAACTGCTCATCAGAAACGCTGCTGCTTCATTCTACACCACCCTTGAGTTTATGCTGAGATATAGACAAACTAGCACATATCTGATAATTAGCGGTTTCTTGATTGTAACTGCTGGGGTTTTGATTAGTTGAACATCAGAGTCGAAAGCAGTTGCAATTTGCAATTTGAAGATTTGGGGTATAGTCTGGGGTGCATACCAAAATCACCAGACACAGGAACTTGTGAATACAATTTCCATCAATAACTACCAAGCAGCAATTATGGAACCCCAGACAGCGTTAATTTTTGAATAGCAGCGTCATAACAGCAATAATCATAGTGATTTATGACATGTCGTCTTCATTAGACGCCGTGGAGGTAATTCAACTATATTCAAGATACGAAAATCTTTCTAATATTGGCTATCACTGTAGTTTGACAGTTATACTATTCTTTCCTTTACTTGCACATGCACCTGGTTTCTAACCAAGGGCTGCTGGTAGCTACCAGCGATGTTGTTGTTGTTGTTGTTGTATGCGGAACTGGTCCAAGCAGCAAGCAAGGCTCTTTTGATCATATGAAGTGATCCAAAATAGGTGAGGTGTGGTTTGAGGAAGTCCAGCATGCTTCAATTTTTTTCTTCTGTAATGTATGCTCAATAATTGACCGAATAACTACTGTTGTGGGTGAATCTAAAATACTGGCTATCTTCAACTCTTGAATCTTAGACAAGAACTTGAACATGGCCGTAAAGAACAACATCAAATCAAAGAACGACGACATGTCTGTAGATATTAGCTGATTGGTCTCTGCACCTTTTTTTTTTTTTTTTTTTTTTTTTTTTTTGTTGTTGTTGTTGCTGTTGTTGTTGTTTATTGCCAAAGGCTATGCAACTGCCAGTCCAGCCCAAATATTCCACCTAATGTCAATAATAAGAGTAACAGTAGCATTGAAATGCTTGGACAATGCAGCGGAACCGGCCATCTGTCAATTTTCGCAGAGACAATAGAAGGAACTCAACAAGTGCCACGCATGTTTCAAAAGTCCGGGAAAGATGAATTTTCTTATTCAGACATTTACGAGAGCAATACATTGCACTCCGTCAAAGGCCCCTTGAAGACTCTCCCCGAAATTTATAAATATAAATATATAAATATATAAATATATATATATATCTATATAAGCCAAACATAGCCATGTCTTGCGATTGTCGGTGGTGGTCCAAATGTCGGCGGGTTGATAACGACAAACTGCACGGCCGCGTTAAACGATAAGCGTTAAGCGTCAAGTATTGTGTTTGCATGTCAATTGCTGACAATGTAGAACGCACAACTGCTTAACAATTGCTAAAACAACTGTTAACCGGATGCACGGTGGGCTATATTGGATAGACATCTTTTTTAAAGATGTACCTACATAAAGGAACTTTCAAGCTGGCGCTCAGCTTTGGCATGACTGATGGGCGGGATTATCCTCATGCTGTGATATAAGCTCCTTGTGTATGGTATGTGCGTGTCTTGCTGTTGGTTAATTTACTAATTCCATCTAGATAAATCTACGAGTAAACAAAGGAACAAAAAGAGCACGTTTCGATTTTGGCGCCAATTTTGGTATTTTGGTACTTTGTTGAAGTGTAAATTGGTTGGCTGACTGAGTGAGTGAGTGAGTGAGTAATTTACTGAATCATTGTTGCTATTCGCTTCATCTATTAAAACTCGTATTGATATTGATTAATTAAGCAAATGAGTAAGTATAACGCAGTACATAGTCCATGCATTTGCATTGGTGAGAATGAATGAAGAGCTCATGGGGGGGGATTTGAAATTTCAGTGCACACCAGCAGCCAGTAAAAAAAACAGTCAGTGTTTTGGAGAGGGGAGGGTCCAATTCTGGTGAGAAACCAATGACTATAATTTGCAGCTTACAATTTGATATAATTGATATTAATACCAAGTATGTTGTGGATAAACTGGGGGGGTATAAATGTAAAATTAAATTTAGCAAAAAGGCGCTCACCGCCAAATGAGAAAAATGAAGAGAAGATTCTTTTCATTCGATTCCATTTGTCGTGATGTATTACTCTTCTTTCCTCTGTAAGGTTTTTGGTGGTAATTAATTGACAATAGCAAAGACAATAACTGTGCTAAATTGACGCAAATTTACTGGTGGAAATATAGTTTAATCGAGCATGTCATAATTATTATTCTTATTATTATTATTATTATTATTATTTTTTTTTTCTAAATTTCTTTTCTATTTTTTAAGTTAAATTAAGTCAAATAAAAAATAGCACATTTTGGAAACAATAAACAGGATAATTTGAATGCGCAACGGCTTTTTTCTTTCTTTTATTATTCCTGCAAGCTTGTGAATAAGTGAGGGAATGAATGGATAAATGAATGAATAAATGAATGTGCCTGAAACGCCAGACATCAATAGTCAAACAATACCATATAACACAATAGCACTGGCATATAGTACAAGTCTGATCAGCGATCAGAAACTGCGGTTTTAGCAACGGCCGTTGCGGTGCATCTCTATGCGCATCAATGTCTATTCCATGAGTAAACAGCAACTACATGAGTATAATTCTTAAGTAAGGTACGTGTCTGTCAAGCCAGGATGATCTGGGATGATTGGCGGGGGCATACCAATAAGCAGAAGGAGGGAATGCGAGCAAGAGAGTTTAGGTAGTGGCGGTGACGGTGACGGTGACGGTGACGGTAATCACGGTAGCAAAGTTTACCGTATGCTACAGTATGTAAATGAGACGGATCATCTCCAGATGGCCTGGGAGTCAGTCTATCAGTCTATCAGTCTATCAGCTGCGGTATTTTTTGCGGGCGTGGTGGGCAGTTTTGAGTTTGAATTTGTGTTTTGGTTGAGCCTTGGATGATGGGGTCTTTGAGTTTCTGGAGCTTTCTGGAGTTTTTCCCGGATTCACCGCAGCACACATACACACTGTCCCTGTACTGTATTACAACGTAGTTGCCAACACAACTGGTATTCCAGCTAGTCTGCTGATCTAAGTATAGCCCACCGTCCAACCAAGGAAGCTTGGGAGGGAGCCAGAACTCTCATCCACAAAGCTAGAAGCCCCAAGACAGGCGGGTGCAGAATTCTCGACCGATGCACACACACACACACACACAAGCACACGCCCTTTTGTTCGTCCTGCCAACCACAAAATAAGCTCAGCGGTGTATTGCATGGGTTGTTTGACGTCTGTTGCCACTGATTGCCAATTACTACTGTACTGTATACAGTACACCGTACACCGTATACAGTAGTAACAGAGTATATACAGTCTTGATGGCTCCAGCAGCACTGCTCGAGCAGAAGCGATCCACTTATCGGTGGAATTGTGGCCGCAGATAATGGCAGCTAAGAATAGCAGCTAAGAATAGCACAGCTGGGGGGAGGGGGCCGGCTGACAGAAGCGACCGCCGTTGAGTGCCGGTGCTAGTGCCCGATTGGATGCTGGCTGTGCAGAGAATTTACGTTAATGTGCACTCTCTGCTGTTCCAATCAGTCAATATGTTTCCACAGTCAGTCAATCAATCAATCATTCAATCATTCAACCATTCAATCATTCAATCAATTAGTCAATTAGTCAATTAGTCAATTAGTCAATTAGTCAATTAGTCAATTAGTCAATTAGTCAATTAGTCAATTAGTCAATTAGTCAATTAGTCAATCAACTACGGTTGTTCTCTCCATAGCCGAGGGTGTTTTCCTTCGGTTCCTTCGTCTTAATCTTCGTCTTAATCATCTTTGTCTGCTTCTTCTTTCTTTGTTTCTTTTTCTTTTGCAAACCTTAATCCAAGCCATCGCAGCAGCTGCGGCAGCCATCGGCCCAGACTCTTTCTTGTGCCAACTTTCTTGTATTATACCACCGCATATCTGTTATCCATCACCAAATGAATATACGTGCAAACATATATATATATATATATATATATAATATAAATATATGCAAATATATATATTCCTTCTCTTGTCTCGTTTTGCTACTCCCCTTCCATAAACATCTACCACACCCACACTCACACCCACACTCACACTCATCTCTGTCCCTACCGCTGCCGCTGCCGCCGCCACTCTCATCCAGTTTTAAGCCTTTCTGTTTCTTTTTCCGCACTGGTACAGTCCTCGGTTGCTCCAATACCAGCCCTTTCTCTTTCCTAAAGGCTCAAGTCCATTCCGCTCCCGTGCCTGTGTGTCTGTCTGATCGTTCTTCGAAGCGCGCGAGAACGCTCTTTTTTCCGGATCCTGATCTGTCACTTCACTTTACTTTACTTGACTTGACTCGACTTGACTCGACTTGACTACACTTAATTACACTTCACTTCTATTTTCATCGTTTCTTTTTGCGCCTCTTGTCTTTTTTTTTTTTTTTTTTTTTTTTTTTTTTTTTTTATTATCATCTATTTATCTGTCAACCATCTATCTGCTTTCCATCTCATCCACCCCCCTCCCTCTTCCTTCATCCACTGAAAATTTTTTGTCTCTTCTATTTCTCCCTCCCTCTTCCCTTTTCCTTCCTTCCTTCCTCTTTCTCGCTTCTCACATCTAGTTGCCCCCCCTACACTCTCATCCACTGCTGCATTTATTACAACAGCAAAACCCTCCCCTCCAACCAAGATGGAGAATATTCCTCCTGCATTTGACGGTGTTGTTGAGGCCGCCTTGCCTTCCGACCACTCAAGCTCATCGGGCGAAAACTTTGCCAACAGCACAACTACTTTGCAAACCCCTGCCTCCTCAACTCCCCCAGCCAATAACAACAACAACAACAACAACACAAATAATAACCAGCAGGGCACCCTGCCACAGCAGACTTTGCCTCTAGATGTCATCAATTCCAAAATCCTCAACTCCACAGAGTTGCTCAAGTCACAGACAATATCAGAGATCAAATCGCTCATCTTGCCTTCTTCCGATAAGAGATCCCCTTTTTTCCTCAATTTGCCAACTTCCTCGAAGCCAGTCAGCAAGTTGATCAAAAGATTGCAGTCTTGGATCAAGGTGCTAAAATCTTTGATCTATTACTACCAAATGTTGGCCATCTCCTCTCAGCAAACTTCCAAAATTCACTTAAACATGTGCGAGGCGGTAAATTTTCCGATTTTCACCAATGGCACATCTAAAGGCTTCAATTACCAAGAAACCCTTAGAACTCCAAGTGACTTCCACGACTTGTTGGATAGACCTCAACAGCAAGATACCACCAAGTACCCAGTCATTAATCAACCTTTGGACAAGGACGACAAGGTTGCCCAAACCAATTTTTTGCCCTTTGGATCAAACTCTATCCAAGACTTGCCAAACATTCTTATAAACTATCACAAAAACTTATCCTTGAAAAACCTAAACTTGGCTAATGAGCTCAACACTTTGACCATCCCAAGACTAGAAGAATTGAAGCGCGATTTGGGTCAAAAAATTAGAGAAATCAAAGGCTTGAATGAAGATTTCAAGAATGACTTGCGTGAACAAATTGCCATGACGGGTCAGCGATTGTACGATTACCTCGAGGCGCTTAACGATGTTGGTAAGGGGAACACACGCACTAGTGCCCAGTCTGCTGCCAGCGGCACCTCTTCTGCTAGCGGCGCCACTAATGGCAATGGCAACTCCTCCACTAATCAAACCATCAGAAAATTTAAAAGAGACCCATTCACATTGAAATTCAAGTTGGACTATCAGTTGAAGAACCAGATTTTGCAAGAAAGTTACTTGCAAGAGGCGTACATCAATTTGCAAACCACTGCTTCTGATTTGGAAAAAATCATTATCCAGGAAATTCAAAGATCTTTGAGTACGTACTCAAGCTCCATTAATGCTCAGATCAGAATTTCGTACCAGTTGATTATTAATGACTTGTGCAAAGATGGGTTTCTTAGCAAACCATACTATGAAGAATGGAACAAGTTTATTGACCGAGACAATAATCAAACTTTTCTCAAGGATATCAAAGTTGGTTCTGCAATTCCAAAGTCGAGAAAATTGTCTGACATCAACTACCCTTTTAAAGACAACTTTTTGTCCAAATGTATTAAAACCGGTTATCTAAACAAAAAGTCCAAATTTCTTCGCAATTATAGCAAGTTTTTTTACTTATTGACTGCCTCTTCGTTATACGAATTTAGTTCTGATTCTTTAAGTAATTCCAACAAGAAGAATTATAATCAAAATCAAAACCAAAATCAAAATCAAAATGGAGAATACAGCAGTGATGTTGAAGACTATGGAGAAGGCGGTGATGAACTTCAAAGCGATACTGGCACTTCATTGCAGTTGAAAAATGCAACCCCTAGTGCTAGTTATAACTTGAGCCAATGTACTCTTGGCCAATTAGAAAATGACAAGAATAAGTTTACCCTTTTTTACAATACAAAAAAGAAAATTTTGGAAACATCGAATATTGAAAGTGACTTTGTTGATGAAATTGAATCACAAAAAATTGCATTCAAATCAAACGATCTGAAAGAATTGCTTCTTTGGTACAATTATCTCAAACAACTTTTGAAGTTCAAAACTCCATTTGATCGTGCTATTTACATTGAAAAAAGGTACTTGAAGAGTATCAACAAAAAGAACAAGAATGGCACTGCTGTTGGTGGTAGCACAGGCGATTTCAATGGCAACAATAAGTCAACTTTTGCTAACCATTCTAACGAAAGCAGTAGTACCTTTCTCAACCCACCTGCCACCGGAAATTACAACGGCAGCAGCGGCAAAAATAGTCAGCTTCAAGGCATTGCTCCAGAAATTATCATTTCTGATAATTCTTTCATTGAAGAGCAGCAGCAACTGCAACAACAACAGCCAATGCAAATTCAAATGCCGCCACCTCTTCAATCATCGGCTAGTTTCTTTAGTGTCTTGAGCGATGAAGAAGTCTTTATGGGTGGTAATCGTTCACCTCCATTAAGTCAACAATATAATTATTACAATGGCTCACAAGACTACTTCCAGCATCATAAGAGCCCACGGTCACTAGCTTCTGCCTATGACTCGTCACCAAAGTTGCCTCACACAATGTACAATCTGCCTTATCAGCTGCAACAGCCTCCACAGCAACAACAACAACATCATCATCGCCGCAACGAGAGTTCATCCAGTGCTACCAATTTTCTCAAACGGCCAATGATTAGACTTACTAATTCCACATCCAATATTCATGAAGGTTCATTGAAGAATAAGTTGAATGAAATTAATATCAACAAACATGGCAGAAGAAACAAATTCATGGAAAATTTGTTTAGCACTGGCAGCGGCGGGGGTGGTCATTCACGCAAGAACAGTGGCAGTAATAGCAGCAGCAGTAGCATGCAACTTGCCCCACCAGTTTCAGTAATGTCAGGAGTTCCTACCCGTGAAGGTGGTTTTGATGGTGATAGGCTACAAAATATGCATAAAAGCAATAGTTACAGCAATATCAACAGGCAGGGATGAACAATGCTGGTAGCTTTTTCAACGTTTCAATATTTTGAGAATGAAGAAAGGCTGTCCACGGAACTTGTCAGGAATGTAAACTGATTTTTTTCTTCCTTTTTTTTTTTTTTTTTTTTTGGAAAAAATCAAATATGAATTACTAATGGTTACTTTTTTTTTTTTTTTTTTTTTTTTTTTTTTTTTGTTTCTTAAACATTTTTTATTTGCCTACTTTTTTCTCTCTTTGAAGTTATTTTCTATTTTTTTTTTGTTCTTTATTTTTTGTGTTGCTCTATTATCTCATTGTTATTGTTACCGGTTTTGAAATTGTTTGATATAAAATACAAACTCAGTTGGTATCACGTTTGATCTTTTTTTTTTTTTTCTTTTCCCCTCGTCATATATCTCGGTTAAAACTATTGTTATCATTATTTGTTTTTTCTTAGTACCTCTTTTGTTTAGCTGGCTCATTTTTCAGTTTTTTTCTCATTATAATTCTTGCAGAAACATGAAAAAAATGTTTATTTTCGACTACTTTTTTTTTTAATATCTCTTTCATGGCGGTCATTTCATTTTTCGTGCTATATATACCCACGATCACAATCATACACATAAACCGAATGCTTTTTCTGCCCATACAAATACATAGTTAATGTGGTATCATAGCGGAATATACCAAAATTTGCTATATCTTACTTAGCATAGCTCTAGTTTCAAGAATTCAACACGATCGCATGTAAATGTTACAAATCAAAGATCAAAGCATTGAAATTCAGCAACAGAAAAATAACGAACGAACATAACGAAGACAAAATTTTAGCATTGTTTAGGCAGAAACATCGCTAACGTTAAGGTTCCAGTTGTAAATGAATGTAACGGTTTTTCTCGTTATCATTGTTATTTTTGGGTCTACTTTTTATTTTTATTTTCATTTTTATTTTTTTTTTTTTGTTTTGTAAGTGCTCATCGCATCGTGTTGCATAACCATACAAAGAAGTCATGCATGTGCAAAAAAAAAAAAAAAAAAAAGCTATTGGCTGATACTGATTGATGTTGATCGATAAATCGGCAGATATCACACTAGCCGGTGGCCGGTGTGCACACTGATCGTTATTGCTAGCTTGCTACTTATTGCTAGCTTGCTACTTGTTGCGGGTAGCTGGTAAAATTGTCTATGGCTGTGGCTGTGCTATAATTGTCTATCAGCGCTGCCTCGTAGCCGAGTTTTGACAATTATTATATTTTATTTTCAATAAAATGCTGTGGTAGTCAGTGGACATGGAATGGAGTGCGGGGGTGGGGCACAGAAGCAGAAGCAGAAGCAGAAGCAAAGGCAGAGGCAGAGGCATGTTTGGCACGTATGGCATGTGGTGCACTATGGCGGCGGGCCGGTCGGCTAGTCACGCAGCGCTTGCCAGGGCGTGGGCGTTGCGCTAGCCGAGGCTAAGCAAAGGTGAAAGTTATTGATTTAAAATGAACGATGCTGTACTATATACATGGCTAATATTTTGTAGGTTATAGTAATGGAGCGGGGGCGGGGTTGTCAGCACATCTATCTTACCATGATCTGGTGGAGCCGGAGTACGCCTTCAGGAGCATGCTCACGAAATAGATTTGTTGGTGTTAGCCGTTATTATACGCCTCATGAACATACCCAAAGTATCGTTGTTTTGTTCTGCTACAAGGAAAAGCCAACAACATACAAAGCTAATATTTTCGAATAAGACTACAAAGCTTCTTTATGGCTAGAAAGTTATTATTAGAACAGGAGCCAAGTTTATTGGCGACAGACGCCTGATGAAAACAAAAAAAAAAAAAAAAAGTAAGCTTTGTGCGGCTATATCCACTGCCGCAAAAACTGCCCCGTTTTGAGGATTCAAATCATAATAAATGGGCCTCCCAAAGTTAGACTTTCCACGACCTTGTTTTTTTGTACTGTTTCTTTTTGCTTCTTTTGAGGCAATAGTTACTTCCCAAAACAGCAACAACGGTAGCAAATCGAGAATCACGGCAAGCCAAAACCTTAAGGTCATTTTTAAACCGAACTCATTAATCGATTTGGGAAGCCGAGACAATTAAAAGTGCTTTTGCAGCGTTCGGAAAAACTATTTGCACCCGTATCCTTACAGAAGGATAGGGAGAGTGAGATAGTCCCACACCAACACATAAAATACAAAAAAAAGAAAAAAAGAAAAAAGAAGAAAGAATGCTCCGCGAGTGAATGTGAGAAAGAGGAGCGGGTGGGGAATTTTTCACCCACTTTTTGTGAATTGATGGACACCGATGGGATGTGGTGATGGGTATCCTGCATCATTCAGATGGATAATATAATACACAAGCACCGCCGCACTGCAGTGAGTACCGCGCCGGTAAGCGCCGTAGGCTGGTCATAATTATAGCTGTAGCGATTGCTGCCAGCGTATAAGCTAATAGCTAATAGCCATCAGATGAGGCCCGCAGGCTGGGTATGTTCTGATTGAAAACCACACCCTCGGTGGGTTTGCTAAGAGCTTCTCATAGTAATCTCCGGCTAACAAACAATAACAATACGACGCCATACAAAATCACACGATATATATACAGTGTGTAGCGGAAAATTAACCAGAAAAACGTCCCAAATCAAATCCCTGATGTTACATCTAAACTCCTCTGTTTCTTTGTTTGTCGGTTTTTCTTGTGTTACCTCTTCACCACGCGCACCCGTTTCTTACACCATTTTCACCCGCTTGATTTTCATTTTCATGATGCATCGCTTGAGTTTAGTTTTGGGTAAAGTTTCATGGTCATCAGTCCACGCAATGATGCTTGACGAACCAGCAGCATCTGTTTGAGCTGCAGTATATACTATGGGCACTCCATTTTGAGTGGATGAGGGCAACAGTGCGCATACTATTGCCAAAGCTTTATCTCAAGCCAAATAGCTGTTTTAGAAACGCATGTGTTTGTGTACTCTAGCGCTGGAAGAAAAAAAAAGCTTGAACGAACAGATCATCGATGGCCGTAGCCTCTCTTGGCTATCCATCAAGTTATAGTTTTTTCGTTTAGTTCTTGTGTTCCGCTGATATGCTCTCAATATATTCGTTCCGAATAGTCTACTAAAAGATCGTCTTCAATTTACCGCGCTAAATTGAACAAGCAAAATTGCTTGCTGTCATGGCACGCCGGTCTGCGGTGGCAAAATATTGACATATATTGGATTCCTATCATCATTGCCGTCACTACTACCGCCACTACGCCAAACAACACAAGCACTAAAAAAAGCACAGGACCCTTGTCAAATAAACAAAAATACACTCTCAGACAAATTGTAAAACATCGATGATTCATTGATCCATCTATAGGCGCCAGTTCACGCTGAATGAGTCAAAGCTCGCTGCACTAATGACGACATTTATATCATTTGACATTTACAAAAACCAATTTCCAGATCTAAACTGGTGAGTCCGCTGTCCCATTAGCACAGATTGCCGTAATAAAATTTATTTTGAAGCACGAACGGCCAACTATTTGGTCCCGGTGAGTCGGTGCAACGGTGGGATCTGGCTGCATCGCACACATGGTCGCGCTCTCATAGGCCCGATTTGCCGTCATTAAATAAAATAAATATGTCATTCTGCATGATCGTAATAGGTCGTCGTCGCTCAAAGCTGCCGCTGTAACATTACAACTGCTGCTATCATAAATTTGGTGAGCGCTAGTAATGTAATATTTCGATAACAACTAAAAAACATTTACAATGTGTGCAAAGCTTTTGTGAGCCAGGCCAATAGCCAGCGCTTACTTTTTGCAAGCTTGTGGGGGGCCGTTAGCGCCGGAAAAACTCTTAGCTGAAGATGTGGCTATTTGAGACCATCATCAACAGAAAACAGGAACTCCGATGCCCGCACGATCCCCTCTCGCCGTAACCCCTCGGAGAATCGGGGAAAGTGCAGAGTAAATATCCCACAAAGCACCGCAACTTACAGAAGGATACAGCATTCCGCCGCAAGCCACATTAACTAAAGCGTCCCAGTTTGCCCATTTACCTGGGTTTTCCCGCAAAGAAGCGTAGCGATTGGCCATCTTTAGTTCACGTGCGGAGTTATGGACCGCATTCGCGCGCACGGACGGGCGCCGGAGCCCATCTCATCTCTTTTCTTTTTTGCTTTTTTACTTTTTTTTTTTTATTTTCGCTTTGTTATTACGGTTCTATGACCCATAGTTTATTTTACTTTTTCCATGTTTACAGTAGCGATCGATGGATGATGAATGATACCGCCCGGTTGTCAGATGGTGCATTGTTACAAAACTCGGGCCTGGTGTTTTGCATTTAAAGTTTTTTGTAAATAAGATAAAGGAAAATTTTTTTACTTTTTTTCTAGCCTTTTATTTTTTTTTTTTATTTTTTTTTTGGTTTTCATAAATATATTGTTTTTGTTTCCTGTTTTATCGTTTTCTTGCCTTCCACTTTTGCAACATCGTTTTCTTTCAAACCCCCAATTGTATCGATCGGTAGCATTTATTAGTGACATTTTCCCTCGTTTCGATATTCTTTGCACAAACGGAAAATTTTTGTATTTTATTTTTTCTGTCTTTAATTCATTTTTCTTTCCTTCACCACCTCAAAGGACCAATTTATCAGCTTCTTTTTTTATTCCAAATCACTTACGGCGCCTAAGTTATATCAAAAAAGAGGGAACCAATAAGATTATGTCAACATAACTATCGTTCCTATTGTTTTTTACTGTTTCCGACCATACCATAAAATCAATCATTAGTATTACATAATCAGCGTTAGCAACAACACCAAATGACTAATACGCGACATTACACCAGCGCTAACATGCCTAATCGTGACAATAACACAACCACTGTGAGCAATCAGCCGAATAGCCGAAGCAACCCTAGTATAGACACCACAAATATTCACCAAAATCCGCAGATTCCTTTAAATACAGTCAATAATAATAATAATAATGGCAAAACCAACACCACCATTAATAGTGAAGCCGACGCTAATATGAAAGCCAATCTCAAGAAAGCGGTTGACGATGCCGCTGGCATTGACAAAACTATTCATGAAATTCTCCAAAGTTTGCATTCTTCAGGCGATTTGCACTCACTCAATTCAATTGAAAATTTGACGCTTGAAAACTCTATGGACAATTCCGCAAAAAGTAGCAGACCATACCACCTTCCTCATTCAAGAAGCACTATTGACGTTCCAGGACAAACCAAATCGAAAATCTCGCCAAACGGGTTGATTAATGACTTGAACTCTAAATTGGTTATTGTAATGGTTGGTTTGCCAGCTAGGGGCAAATCGTACTTGACCAAAAAAATTACCAGATACTTAAACTGGCTACAATATAATACCAAAATTTTCAATGTGGGTAATACCAGAAGACTTTCAAATCAGAATCTGGGACCAGCTGACAGACCTTTTGAGATGTCCAATAATGATCATGACGCTAGCTTTTTTGATCCAAAAAATCAGTCATCTTTGCAAATTAGGGAACTGTGGGCTATGAACACTTTGGATCAGCTAATCAAGTATTTAACCAAAGAAGAGGGCACTGTCGGTATCTTTGACGCTACCAATACCACGAAGCTCAGAAGAAGACATATAATAGAAGCTATTCGCGCCAAGACCCCAGACCATTCAAATTTGAAAATTTTGTTTTTAGAAAGCATCTGTACCAATAAAAAAATTATTAACAGAAATATGAGACTTAAGTTGAGCGGGCCTGACTATAAGGACAAAAACCCAGAAATTGCTCTCAAAGATTTCAGAAACAGATTGCAAAATTACGAAAAGGCATACGAAACTATTGATGATGAAGAAGAAGAGTATTATGAAAGTATAAATGAAAATTTGCAGTACATTAAGATCATTAATGCTGGGAAGAAGATCACATCATACAATATTTCGGGCTTTTTAAGTTCTCAAGTTATCTTTTTCATGCTAAACTTCAATCTTAATGAACGTCAAATTTGGATTGCCAGACATGGTGAGACTTATGATAATTTAAATGGCAAATTAGGAAGTTCTAAACAAGGAAGCAAGCTTACACCATTAGGCGAAAAATATAGTAAAGCATTGGCCAAGTTTATGAATTTCAAGAAAAAAGAATTTAGATTAAGACAATTGAAGAAACACTGTTTTGAAGAACAATATCTTGAGGAAGAGGAAGAGAGAGAACAACAACAACAACAACAACAAAATGGCGCTGGCCGCCCTCAAGTTGTAACAGAGCAATCAACTAAGTCTCAACCTCGAAAACGACAAATAAAAATTGTTCCGGAGTTACATTTTTCTGTTTGGTCTAGTATGTTGAGACAAACTGTTCAAACTTCCAATGCTTTTAATGAAAGGGATTTCAATATCAAACAATTGAAAATGTTGAACGAGTTGTCGCATGGGAAAGTCAATGGTATGACTCTCAAAAAGTTTGCAGCTAAATTTCCTCAAGATTTTAAGAATTATCAAGGTATTTACCAGATTGATGATAAATCAAGTAGCTCAAGAAAAAAACTTCTTTATAGATTTCCAGATGGTGAATCCTATCTTGATGTCATCAACAGATTAAGACCTTTAATTGTTGAACTAGAAAGAATGGAGGATCACGCTCTTTTGATTACTCACAAAGTTGTTGCTAGAGTTTTGCTTTCATATTTTATGAATTTGGACAAGGAGTATATTACTGAGTTAGACGTTCCATTGCATTCTATCTATGTTTTGGAACCAAGACCATATGGTGTTGATTGGAACATGTACCAATATGATGAGGAGTTGAATTGGTTTTACGCAGTTGATAAAGACAAGATTTTGAGAAAAAAACAAAAACGTGAAGTAATTCCTACTGAACTTGTTGACCTATATTCTTCTAACTTGAAAAGAAAACAATCGCGGACTTCAAGAACCAATTTTTACATTGAAAGTCCTAGTGAACCAAGTACACCGATGCGTACAAACAATAGATCAAGGGTCAATTTCAGTGAAATGGCTAATATTGTTTTTGCTAACAGTAATAGTAATAGCATTGTCAATTCAGAAGATGAAAAGGGCGATAATAGTAGCACAGATGAGGATGAGGATTCTTACAGTAGCGATAGCGACGATGAATATGATGTTGTTGAAGCACCTGAAGATGACGCTAACAATGAGCATTGGTATTATCAATTAGATAATGAGATGGCCAATGTCAATAGTCAAGAAACAGATGACTTTAATAACAATTTGGATAACAGCTCTTCTGATGAAGAGTCTCAATCAAATAATAATTCTCTTTCTTCTTCATCATATTTGTCATCAAATGAATGTATGTCAACACATCATAATACTTCATTGCCAGAAACTGATGTTGAAAAGCAAGCGAAGAGAAATAAATTTAGAATTGCTAATTTGGTCATTGCTGAAAATGATGAATTTCCAGCGACAGCTCCTCAAGCCAAAGCTCCTCAAGCCAAAGCTAGCGATACCAATGGAGTCTACCCTAACAATCATATCAAGAGTGGAAGTGCTTCGCCAGCAATAGGTCCATGTGATGATGATGGTATTGATGGAAATATTTGCACTAAGTTTAGCAGCCGCTCTTCATCTTCAATAAGTTACAATACGCCAAAAACTATGAGCGTTAGTAATTCTGATGTCAATTTGAAAGTATTGCCTGAAACTCATTTCGAGTCCTTGGATAAACAAATCAGTGAAAATTTTTGTTTTTCTGACGAAGAGCAATATCATGACAGTCACAGCACTCTGTCTCGTTATGGTCATCTACCCAAAGTTAAGCCATTGGGGAAGGGCAAACAAAAATTGAGCATCAGCACTTCAGTACATTCTTGATTGGCTCTACAATAATTTTTTTTTTTTGTTTTTGTTTGTTTTTTGCTTTAATGTTTTTTTTTATTTGTTTGATTAGTTTTATTGTGTTCGGGCATTTATTATTTATTAGATAAAATGTATTATATAGGGAAGGTTTTTATCAATTTTCGGAAGAAATAAAAGTTAACATTTTTGTTTATCTTAATTTTTTGTATTGGTTTTAGCGATAATCAACTATTATAACTTGTGAATTGCTTCTGCTCTTTGAGATGAGAGCTCCCTTATCTCAAAGATAAGTTTGTTTGCGTAAATCATATTCTCAAATTTTTTTTGTAAATACATTTTCTCTTTGATATCATCCTCTTTGTTTGCGCTGCCAAGCTGGAATGTCTTCTTGAGATCCATGACTTTTTGCTTGTAACTGCCAAACCTACTCAAGATTGAATCTTTAATTTTATCCTTGTTGCGTTCTTCTCTGTCACTTGTGAGAGAAATTTCGCTTCGGTTTGTTTCTTCCTTCAATTGCTCTTCTAAACTGCTATAGATCAAATCTTCGTTGGACAGTTGACGAATGTCTTCGAGAGATATTTGTTGGTTATAATTGTAAATATTACTTTGCTTACCATCGGCTGGAACATTTGTCGAAGTAGGACATTTTTGGGGAACGTAAATGTCTCCTGAATTAATCATAGCCCCCAACACTTTTTTCGATACGTCCAAGTCTTTAACTAGAAGCTCGTTCAAAATCTCCAGCTTGGCGTCAAAGTTTTCGGCATTAACAATCCCGATATCAAGCATGACTTTTGCACGCTCAGCTTTCAACATGTCAAATACCTGCTTCAACTCATCGTTTGTGAGTTCAAAACCATTTCCATCATTTAATTTCAAAATAATGAATGTGTCATCGTTTCCTGTAGTGCCTAAAATAGCCACTTGCCCCGTTTTTGTTACTGATAAGAAATGATGGGGGTTTTTAGAGGCGAGTAAAGATTCTTTAGCCGTTTTCACCTTGTAAAGATAAGAATCAAAATCGTAATTTTGATTTTCAGCATCATAAGTATGAAATCCGACAGGGAAGGACGAACCAGAAACAATTTCTCTGTGCAATTGAGACTCAGCTAACGATGAGCTAACAAGTGATAGACAAAATAAGTCTGACAAGTATTGTGGTGTTATTGTGTCTGATATCTGGCCAGCTAACGGCACTTTTTCAGCCAATTCGCAGAGCAAAGAGCGGCAAATTGGTATCCCATTATCGATTTCAAAACTTTTAACCGGTACAGGGTTCTCTGGGTTCTGGACAATTTGGTCATAGTCAATGTTAAGTTTTGTCAAATTAGCCCTCATGGCAATCAATATGTCTTGGCGATTAAGCTTTGTGCCATCATTAACGCTGGCAGTGTAAATATCTTCGATGCACTTAGGCAATTTTTTCTGTCTCATCGAGTCAATAGAAAGGTCGTTTGTCTTTTTATTGTCTACTGAAATCAAATTCAACCAGTTAGCACACGCTTTTGCCTGTATAGGGCAAGTAATATAGCTGGGCCCAGTAAGCACCAAAAGGGGGGACGAAGAGCCGTCCACAGTGTCATTATGCAGCATCTTCGTAAGATAATCTCTTGTTGTGATGATTTTTTTTGTCAATTCCTCGGTAATCTGATATAGATACCTTTGCACTAATTCTGGATTAGCTACCGCCACATTACCTCTTTCTATTGGGAAACAGCATCGTTAGTTTCGCCTTGCGTAAATTCAGTATCAACATAAAGGACAAAGGTCAAGAATAGTTACCACACAAATTAAGCGCCGAGCCACTACTTGAAAGGGGAATGGAAGTGGAAGAAGATGGTTGAATGCCATAGTCCCATACGGTTTCTCTTTTGGTGACTGTTACACTCCCAGAGTTATGTACGCTCACTGGAACATTGGCTTGAGGTTCAAATTCACTTTTATTCTCTGTGGCAATGGTATTTTCTGGATTGTTGGAAATCATATTTTTTTTTTAATAATTCGAAGCTCTATATTGAAAGGATATGCAGCGCTGAAGCAGCAAATGCTAATGAGGAAGAGAAATAGATAGGTTATTGCTTAGGCGGGCTGTTGCTCCAAATCGTAGCTTGTGTGCAATGTATTTTGTAATTTTGAATAATAGTTTGAATGTTCTTATCTGAGGATTGCAACAGTGAGAACACCGACTATGGGGCTCTGTTCTGTGCAAATGTGAGCTGCACATCTACAAACACAGATGCATCGCATTCTGTCTGCCTTCAGCAAAACCCGCTTATAGCCGTCAGAACATTGGTCTCCACCCGTTGAATCGAAATAACTGGGTTTTGCAAATTCAAACAAACATGAAAATTATACAGTTGTGTCAAATCATGGATCCTCAGGAAGCGCAGCGTCACTACTTCAAACATCAAAATTATTAGAACATAATCAGGTATCTGTCATATTACAGCCAAATGCGAATATTGCCTCCATGAGCTGTCGATACCCAAAGCTGGCACCAGGACTACTCTCACAATTCCACCACGAAGAGACAATACGCTTGAGTAAGACATGGCGAAACACGCTGATCACTGCAAAAGTGCTGAAGCGCCGTTGGCAGTGACCGCAGATTATGCAATATTCAGCTGCCTCAGCAGCAATTATGAACCGGTACGCCATTTACGAAACGGTGTAATATAAACATTTCTGTTTCACAAAGAATATCAATTATACTGCGCAGTTAGACAGAGGATCTGCTTGTCTTGCAATGCAAATCCGTTCTCGACTGTCTAAAACAAGAGATTTGCTAATTGCATTATCTGGCCAGTTCTTCGCCGCTTGTGCTTGATCCATTTTGATATCGTGCAAAAGGCCAAAAAAATAGAGACAAGATTCCGAAGACGAAAATCACTCTGGCTTCACTTGCAGTGCCAATCAGTGGCACTTCTCTTCCAGTTTATGTTTACTTCCTACCAAGTATGGTAACTGCAAAAACAACTCCAGTCACAATAGCTCTAACTAGGGTACGGCTATTTCTTGCTCTAGCTTAAGTTCATCTTTGTTGGAAATCTCGACCTCACCATGCTACCTGCCCATCCAAAAATGGATAGATTTGTTCCAATAGAAGGGGATGGGTTTCTATGAACACTGTATCTGCTGCCCCCAGTACAAAATGCCAAAAAAAAAAAAAAAAAATTCTGTCACCATAGTTGAAAGCGAGAAAGAGACTGTAGTGTGCCATTAATATCATGGTTATATCCACTTGGTCCAACACACTAATTTTCTTATTAGTCGAAAACAAAACAACAAATTGCGTAGGCAACATTAATCATATCAGAAAAGTGCACCAAATTTTCTTATATTATTTGTCCATCCACTATCCAAATTGCAAACTTAACTTTAACTACCGCTTCTAATTTTACCCAAATTGCAGCAGCGGGTGCCATTAATCCTATAGGTAATAATCAGTACAGCACTATTTTATCATTGATATGTCTTATTTTGGTAAGCTGAATGGCTCAATACCAGCCAGCGCCTCGACTGCTGTCATCCGACTGTACTGTAACATTTGTAATTAGCTAGCTGAATTAAACAATACTTGGCGCTTCTCGATTAGTTCATTAATTTATCAAATCAACGGTATCGAGTGTACCGATGAAAGTTTAAATTCATTAGCAGCAAAAACAGGAACTGCCGCTTTTCTTTTAATTAACAGACCCTGGATACCCAACTGCATCCAATTGAGGCAGGTGATTATAATATATAATAAAGTTCATGGTTTAAACAAGTTTGCTATATTTTACTAGACTTATAAGGGCACACATTCAAACCTGGCCGATCCAAATATCCCAACCAAACCCAATTCTGTTTAGCATTAATGATACACATGTACAAATATAACAATAGAGATGTTTGTTGTTCAACTACACATCTGGCCATATATGTTAAACAGTAGATTCTGGCGTCACTTAGAGATCTTCTGCATTTGTCCCCTGTCATTGAGGCCATAATGCTAGGTAAGTCAAAAAATTTGACAACTCTCAATATCATTGATCGCGGCACCATAATTGAAATCCCATTGTCATTGAATGGCTCAATTCAATAAATTTAAACACAGTAGCAAAGCTTCTTTTACCTTTGAGTACTTAATCATTTAGAATAACATATCCGTGCTTATGTTGAACCTTCATCTTTCTGCCACCCATTTCCTCCATTCGAGGAGATGGTCGTATCGTGGTTCTTAATCTTCGCAGTCCGGCTACTTTCGAGTGATTTGGCACCCGCTAGTTCCTTGAAGTTTCTCGGTGCCATACTGCTTCCCACTTGTATTTCCTGGGCAGTGAGCCATTGCGCTTTAACGCGTCTTCTGTGTCGTTGTTGAGTTGGTTGCAACAGGCCTGGTGTAGCATATAAAACGTTACGCCGGCTATCAATTGGTCTGGAATTTAACTTTATACAAGTAATGCAATCAAACCACAACATATAATCTTAGGAAAGTGTTTCTTTAAATCCATTATTTTTTTTCCATTTTACTTGATAGGTGGATGCAAACTGACAAACGTTAAGTCATGAGTCTTGTAGGTAGAAAGAAAAGCCCCCCCTCCTCTCCTCGCAAACTTTATGATTTGTGAGTTTTCTGAAAACTTTCTCGCTTTTCGCTTTCCGCTTCTCGCACCACCCTTACAAGCCTCGACTTTAACCGCAATACTTTTTTTTTTTTTTTTTGCAAAGAAACGAAAATATGGGCGCGAAAATTGGTTATTTTGGTACGTATTCACAAAGAGATCAAATCAAGAGTGAAAACTCGTATTCAAGTTTCCCAGAAAGACGCAGTTAGGTATACAAACCGATAGAAGGGCAACTCAATTCTGGATATTTAGATAAGCAAAATAGTGTCATCAAGCACGCACACGAGCCAAAACTGTGATTGATGGAAGCCCAAAAACGCCCACAGTGATTCATGTAGGCACCGCTAATAACTCAATCGAAAGCAAAAATGAGCAAAAAAGCCAAAGCTTTGAGTTTTTTTTCTTCTTCTTTTCCTTTAAATGAATGATCAAACGATAACGATACCTACGTAGTATTGTTTTTTTTTTTTTTTTTTTTTTTTTTTTTTTTTTTCTCCTCTTCCAAAGCATTAGTGGCTAATTCCGGAAAAAAGCCTGAATAAGATCACCAATTCAGCACATCCCACCATCCTTTCCATATCGGCAGAATCCTCCTGTTTAGAATGCTATCATTGGCAAGAGAGGTAGTACAATTGAGATATTGTGACAGACTCTTGCGTGACACGACACGTTGCCTGATGTAGTAGCACCTGTTAAACATACTATATTGCTATAGATAGCACTCAACTGCAATCCAAGATTTAGTGTTCTAGTCCCCATTTGGCAAAAGAAAAAAAAAAAAAAAAGCTTGTAAAGTCATAGTATCAAAGTTTTACCGAAAACTTTCTTTCTCTTGGTGACTTTTTGGTATTATGAAAGCTGCAAAATACTTTGTGTATGCCAAAAAGTAACTGCCTAATCGGGAAATTACTCAGCTTTCCGCGTTGTTCACGATCGCGCGATCCACGAGGATTCAGCACCTCCTCCTTTTCACTCACCAAAACGGCTGAATAGCGAATAATGAGCTGCTTAGCATTAACGTTATTATTCGCCAATCGAAAGAAGATGCCTTTGTTACGCGGTACTCTGACATGCAAAAATGATTGTGGAAGATAGCATAGTGACTCGTCCCTCGTTGCCTACTTACCTATCTCGACAACACCATCACGATCAGAAAATAGCAACATAATTATGGTTATAATCACCAGTACAATTGCATTCACAATTGAAATTTACAAGCACAAAAACAGCGTAGCAAATAATTCAACTTTAACAGAAAGTTAAGAAATGGCATGGTGAACAAACAATGCCTCTATCTTTCTCTTTTTTGTTTCTTTTTTTGGCTTTTCGTTTCTGCATCCTGTTTTCTTTTTTTTTTTTTTTCTCTTTCTGCTTTTGCCCAACCTGTTGGCGATACGCGCACGGAAAACTACTCTGTCCGAATACAAAAAAAACCAAGCGAAATTTAAATCAGAAAAACAAAAATAAAAAATACAAGCAAATTCAAAATGTACACACAACTGCCAAACTCAAAATACTTTACAACATGTAAGCTATAACATATATGTAGAAACAGCCAATCAAGGGTTCACCGCTGCTGCTGCTGCTGCTGCTGCTGCTACGCAGTAGGCAATAAAGCCACTAACGCTGCTGCAGTTACCACTATTGCTATTGCTGTTGCCGTCGCTGTCGCCGTCGCCATCAACGCCATTATCGCAATATAAACACATATACGTACGCCTAACTTTGTTATGATGGCAGACATGATAAATGTACCTAGAATAGTAGCTAGCTAGAATGCTTCTGTCCGTTCGTGGCTCTAGAACTCGAAACACTTTTGCGTTTACTTTTTTGGCTTGTTGTTTTGTTTTGATGATCAATGTAATTTCGTATTATTAAACCAAACAAATGATGACCAAATGTCAATATTCAAACTATATTTGCGTCACATAAAGTTTAACACTAGTAATACAGATGAATAACAATTACAATTAAACAAAAAAAAAAAAAAAATTCACATTCTATGAGCATTTGCATTATGAGGGAATGAAAAACTAGATAGTGCAGTAGATCAGTTAAAAAAGCAGAAATTATAGTATAGTGAATGTTTGGCAGAAAAGCACAAGACATAAGGATTAGCAAAAGCTGTAAAAAATGACGTAATAATAGTAAACGTGAGTAAATATAACCAGTAACACTCCAAGAAGTAAACAAAATTCTCAAGCAAGAAAGAAAAAGAATGATAATGAGATGAGCAAAAGAAAAAAAATAAAACCAAAAACAAAACATGAAGAGAAAGAATAGAATAGAATAGAATAAACAAAAAAAAAAAGATCATTAGGTTGTCATAACATGTTGTCAGAAAACTGACGATAAAAGAATAGTGATGAAATCAAAAGTTAACGATAATTGTAAATCATAATCAAGCAAAAAAAAAAAAAGTTTGGTATAGCTCAGTTTTGAGCAGACATTGCGGCTTTAGAAACATATTGAGGATTTTTTTGATATTGTCCTTGTCTCGTAACTTCACCAGGAGATGGTAGTGGAGTTGATACCACTGAAGAAACAGTAGTGTCATAACTGCCTTTTCTACCACTAAAAGTTGAATAAGTGTCTTCGTAATCAGAATTGGAAGACGAGTAAGAGTAGACGCTTGGGCTTCTTTGAGAAGTAGAGACGATTCCATTATTGTTGTGATTGCTATAAGATGGTGACACAGACAACGAAGACCCAGGGGAGTTCATGTACATTTGTTGTTGTTGTTGTTGTTGCAAAGCAATTTGTTGTTCCTTTTCTTGTTGTTGACGTTTCAACTCTTTTTCTTCTTCCTTCAAGGCCATAATGTGAGAGACGGAAACTTTATGAATTTTGGCAATCATTTGATTTACTTCTTTGTATTCGGTGTTGGTATAAGTTTGATAAATGGTGTTGGAGACTGTAGCGATAGCATAAATCAATCTGTTGATTTCACCATTATCATTAACAGAATGATAATGAATCAAGTTATCCTTTGGATCGTGTGTAGTGAACACATCGACTTTATGCTCCACATCAATAAGGTCATCATCAAGAAAAGCGTCTTCGTCTTGGTAATCAGAAGTTGTGTAACTTTCCACCTTATTATCACTCAAGATTTTCTTCAAGTTTTCCTGTTTAAAGTTGAAGTGATTTTCTTCATTCAAAATCAATATGGACAATAATTTTTTGATCAAAGTGGATAAAGTAGATGGATCTTGCATAATAAAGTAAGAAGAATATGAACTAAGTTCAATGATAAAGTTTTTCATGTAGAACAACTTTTTGAAATCAAACAATTGTTCATTATCGATAGAATCATTCATCAATTGAATCTCGTGCAAATTGAGACACCAGTTGTAAACTGAAGGTTGAGATATACTCCATTCCAAAGTGTTTAGAATATGTCTTTCCATTTGCACAAACATGCCTTCGTCATAACCACAAGAAGGACCACACAACTGCACGAATTCTATCAATCTTGGAATTCTTGAACGTTGGGTTGGACCCATATATCTATTGTTGATTGGTTTATTCAAAGAGTTGACAATATGGTTACAACCACCTTCATGTTTAGCAGCAAGCCAAATACAAGTGCAGCCCACCAACTGAGCTTGGGACTTGAGAACAACTCTTTTAGAGCAGTATCTATCGAGCAACTTAACGGCGTCGTAAAAGATTCCAACGGCCAACTTGGTTCTCTTGGTAACTTTATATAAAAAGTCCAATAATGGAGCTCTCAAGTCAAGAGTAAGTTCTGGTTGAGACTTAATCAATGCAAGGTCTGGCTTGTAGATTTGTTGGATATCAAGCATACTGACTGACAATTCTTCTTGATATTCATTGATGGCAGCTTTGTGAGCTCTTAGTTCAGACTTGACTAAATCTATCGGATAAAGGTTATCATCGTTGACGGTCATTATTGTATATGAATATAGTACTGTTGAATGTAGATATGGAGATTTAAAAATCTATTGCAAACACATAAAAGTGAGTAATTAACGAATGTGTGTGTAACAAAAGTGTCGGTGAGTGAAGTGAGAGTGAGTTGTTGTTACTATGATGGTGTGATATAGTATATATGATAGTGTAGTAGAGGTAGAACAACAGGCTATAGAGATTTAGAAACTGGTCTCTCTCTCAGCTAATGATGAAAGTGTCAGGAAGTGGAAAAGTATATATATGCCAGACCAGGCTCCTGCTGAAAAAAGGTCTGATCTACAAAAGAAAAAAAAGAGAAAAAAAGCTAACTCGCAGGAAAAAGGAACAAGAGCATATTGACAAAGACATGCATGAGGAACGAAAATCTTTTTCTGTTGCGTTTACTTTTGTGTTTCTGTTTCTGTTTTTTTATTTTTATTTTTTTTATTTTATTTTTTATTTTTTTTGCCTACAGCGCACCAAGAAGGCACGTCACCGCATTTTAGCGCTCTCCCACGCATTTAGCTGTATCCCACTGTACTTTAGTGTACTATGGTGCACCATACTGTGAATGTGTGTACCCATATCGTACATTCACGTTACAGACCGCAGCGCAGGCCCACACGCACATAGTGGTACTTATAGATGCATTACCATACATTGAGATACATTTCAACGCACCAGGGTGCACTATGGCGTCTGTCTGGCAGAGCCGCCTAGACTGACCGTTGCCGCTATAAATATGGCCGCGATAAAAAGAAAAAAAAAAAAAAAATTATTGCATTGTGGCAACTATTACAGCATGCGCAGTTCTTACTGGCCAGCTTGCCAGCTTGCTGGCCAGTTACCCAATAGTAGATTATATATAATAGAACCTTCTGTAATATATTTTCGATTATATTCAAGAGCCGCAGCCGTAGCCGTAGCCGTAGCTTTAAATTCTGATCTCCGACTAGCTAATCAGCTTAAACGGCCTCAAGGTACAGCAGCGCTAATTAGCTAAAACTTAGGAGCAATATATAAGAAACAAAAAAAGAAAAAGAAAACGGAAATTGGAGTGAGCGCTGCGCTGATTGACCCAATTGATACCAAAGGGATGTGCAAGCTGGTCAATGGGCGTTTCTTCTGTAGTTAAACTTATTTACTTTCTACTCTAAATAGCATGTTTTGGATTAGTATGGCCGTGGATGTCTGGGACTACCGCAGCGCAGGGTGCTAGCCAGCGTGCTAGTTAGATGGATGGCTAATAGCTGGATAGAGAGACATTTACTATTAGCTTGCAAATGGTTTTTTTTTTGTTTTTTTGTTTTTTTCCCAGACTATCCAAGGCCTGCCAGCTGGCCAGTAGGCTAGCCAGAATGACTTGATGCTGATCAGCTCATGAGCGTTTCCATGGAGAATATAGCACCAATTGCACTACTATAGCACCAATTGCACTACTATAGCATAATACTGTAATGCTAGCTAGCGCTAGAGCCGTCGCTCTATCTACAGAATATACTAAAAAGAAGTAAAATAAAAAAAGAAAAGAAAAGTACCGTCTAGACTTTCGTAAGCGGCGAGGCGAGCCAGGAGCCAGTTACTCTATTATAACGGCTGCTAGCTGTACTATAAAGTCTGCTATATATCTAGTACCGCCATACATCGATGTCGAGGATTTATACGGCTCCGCGAGGTGCCCGCAGTCGACTACCAGCTTTGAATTTGTATGGTGTCTGTCTGTCTGGCTCCCGCTTCCCGATCTAGATATACACCATCTTTGCGTATGTATGTACGGGCGGGACGCCTGACGGGAACGGGAACGGGAAACCCCATCCTTTCACATCACTCTCTGAGCTGGTCACGAGTCTGTGGGCAGTGCCTGCTAACTGTAAGCGTCATAGAATAACTACAGCAGCAGCAGCAGCAGCAGCAGAATGAGCCGAAACTGATTAAAACTCGCAAGGAAGCGCTTCCCATGAATTTATTAACTATTGCAATTGATTCAATTGATTCAATTGATTCAATTCAGTTCGAATTTGATGAATGGACTTTGCCATCTTGGCCAATAGTTGTAATAGTATAAGCCTACCTACAGAATTGTGATACCTTCTGTTTCGAGACAGGCAAAAGAACATTTACCCATATTGCAGTAACGTTACGTGGCCACTGCCACCGCCTATGCTTGAAGGCGGGAAGGAAGGAGGTGCAAGGAGGGCAAGGAGGGCAAGGTATGTAATATTAATACACTGGCACATATAGCTATAGCTGTAAGCGGTAAACCAATTAGTTATTCCCCAATTGTTACTGGCGGAGATGAGTTGCAACCAGCGATGAGCCACTATACTGATACGAATTGTCGAAGGAGTGTACTCCTTCGGTTGAATTGCCCAGTAAAGACGGGTTTTAGCGCTCAAATGAGCAGCAGCGCGGTGTAATAGTGGATACACACAATTACTATACCGCTCTCAGTATAGTTGATGAGCCCATATCGGCTCGTGCTAGCCATGAGTGGGCAACCGGTTGCCAGTGGGCGGTTGCCAGTGGGCGGTTGCCAGTGGGTGGTTGCTAGTGGCAGCCCTTCCTTCCTTCCTTCATGATGGAAGGAAGAAAGGGGGAGACATTGCAATCCTTAGCCGCCGCGGGAAGGGCGCCAGCGCCAAAAACAGGCCCGCTAGCTGCCTGCTGAAAGCTTGCCTACTACAGAATACAGCACAGCATCCCTTGCAATGTTGAGACCCCATGGTGCGCCCACCGGGAACTGCAATTGCAATTGAACTGTATATTGTTCATAGACATAGATTATTTTTATTACTATTATTATTGTTATATTATTTTATGTTGTGGGATTGTTATGTTATTGGGCTCCGATGCGCTGTATTAATGTGGCTTCAGCCTTGCAGCTGTAGAACCTGTGGAACCTGTGGAGCCTGCCTGCACTGCACTGCACTCCTGCTTCCCGACCGGTGGACGGGTGCCTGCTAAACGCTGCCAAACGCTTCTTCCGGTGAAAACTATCTGCGCGGAGGCCACCGGAACTCACGTGCTCTTGTTACGCAACACCAGTGGGCACTGGGCGCGGCAAACACAGCATGCACACCGGCAGTGACCATAGGCAAGCACAGCTCAACCCAGCTTAGCATGTCAGACAAACAGCTTGTGGGCCCAGAGATATGAGAGACAGCATCACAGTATTGCATTCTGGTAAGCCATTTGGCATATATTGCGGCCAATCGTGTATGAAAGGTAGCATAGCAGACGTTCGACAGCTGTCTAGGCGCACATTGATGACGACGCGCTGACGGGCCAGATCTCTTGGAAAGAGCTAGCCAGCCAGCCAGCCAACCAGGCAACCAACCATCATGATGGTCTTACAGTGTGTCAAAAATATTCTATTGATGCTTTTCACTTATCAGCTCGTTGAGCAAATTTTTTCCAAAGCATGCAAAAGACAACCTTTTTTGACATCAAAACGCTTTGAAAATCTTTTTTTTTTTAATAAAAGAGCAGTTGTAGAAGCACTATTGTAAGAGAAAAAAAAAGTATCAATCGCTTGTAATTATGTTATTGTTTTATAGACATTTGTATGTATGTGCTTTTCATTTTATTTTTTTTTTTTTTTTTTTATTTTATTTTTCCAGCACTATGCGTATAGAATGGAATTGTCTGGGTTCAATTCGGCATTACGAGAAGGTAGTTGCAATTTTATCGATAAAACAAAAGTATCAAAGAACCTGGAAATGCATTAAAATTTTTTAAAAAAACCCACATAAAGTTCCTTGTAAACAATGTTTATTGTGCCGGCTTTCTACAATCTTATTGTCTATAAAATTTGCGATTAGAATTATTATTATATTATATTATATTATATGAGCTTTTCCCTTTGGATATCGGTACCCCTTCGCCTATGCTTAATGCTCCTATCGGAGCGCCTTTCCTATTGTTTTCCAATCCCATTCATTGACTGAAAAGAGATACCGCAGAGATAATAGCAGATAGTGCACAAGGTCGTGGCAAAAGCACTTTAAGGCGCCATACGTTAAAATGACTAATTTGATGGCAGGCTGAATTGTCAAAAAACATTAATTGCAATGGTGAAACCAATTTGTCTGTGCCATATATAAAAACGGCTTCCCAGCTGGCCAATCAACCAATCAACCAACCAACCGAGACATAAACACTGCAAAAGCCTAAATCTGCAATTTTGCAAATTGCTTACAAGTTGAAGGGAGATATTGCAGCACTAGTAATTGCGCTCGCCATTGATCAGTCATGTAGGTCTGCTAGAAAATTAAGCACTCCTGTTGGCACCAAATCTGGAGGTTGTCTAGGAGAAACAGGAGCGAATCTGCCGATTGTGGACAACCGCCGCCCTTCAACTTTATACATCTAGCGCTAATTGATTTTCACCTTTGGACCAAAAGGCGCAAAAACAGGACGGTTTTGTCTTTGATTAGCGAAGCCAAAAAGTGTCCCCAACCAACATTGCCATGTATTCACATTAGCCCGGTAATCTGTTTTCTTTTCTGAGTCAGCAGTGTTGACTTTACAATGGCTGCTTCCAAACGATTGGTTAACCGCAGTTCCAGTACCAAATTTCTCATTACCACCATACACCGGTCTGCCTAGCTACCGCAGGCACTCTGCGAAGGATGCCTGTGGCGTATACGTTTCCAGCCTTTGAATTTATAACTGGTATTGATATTGTCCTCTGTATACTGTACGTAACGTAGAGCTGCCATATTGTATGTATGTACGTACGTACATATTGAATACATACTCGCCAAGCTCTGACTTGGCCAATAACCACAGAAATCTCTCGTATCCCTTTTCTTGGATATTATTTTCTTGCTTTTGTTTACTTTTTTTTTTTTTTTTTTTTTTTTTTCAATTTCTTCTGAGGTTCTTTTTCCCCCAATCAGAACTTTGCAGCGCTTCTCAACATTACCGCCATGAATAATCATACAATTTTCTTTTAGACACATTCTTCCTTTTTGCAGGGATATGGTTCACTTATGCACTGAATGTCTTTCGGTTTTATCCAAACATACAGTTTTACGTTTTGTCAAGCAAAAGCTTTATTGCCTTGTATTTTTTCAATGTTTAGCGCCATGGTTTATTTTTGCAACGCTATTGGATATAGAAGTAACTGTAGAGGTTGGCATTCTCCATAATCAAGCCCAAACCGTAATTCACGCTAAACAATCGACTAACACCATTTTTTTTTTCTACAATTTATCCTACTTTGTTACTACTTTTTTCAAATCATTGTATTGCTTCAAGCTTGTATCATTCAGCTGATTCATGTTTCAGTGCCGAAAGCTTTTGATCCGACCTTCATTCGTACTCCATAAATTTACAGTTTCCGTAGATCTACGAACCGTTGCCCCGAATTAAAGTTCGCCCAGTTCTAGGAAAGTGAATAATATATGATAATTACCTCAAAATGTTTAGAGAATAAGAAACTGAAAAAAAAATTTCAACAATAAACCAACAAGGTTGGGTGGGGCATAGGCCAAACAAGAATACTTCTTCTGCAACTGCGTAAACTAACTAAAGCATGCTGGCTTTAGTTGGTCATAAATCCCAGTCAAATGACAACTGATAAATATCTGCTCACCATCATCCAAAAAAAAAATATTCACTTATAGATATTTCCATTCAATCAATCGTCAATTGGTCAACTAAACTATTATTATCATATCTACAATACTAGGCCCAGCGGCGCTTCGCAGCTGCGCGCTAAAATATGCTCGCATGCTTCATCCTAGGCAGCCATCCATACCTTGTGGTGCTATATTTAGATCTTCAATTTTGTGGGAAAGAAACACTTGTTTGTTTTTTTACCCTACCACATACATTATAGTCTTTTGCCATAACGACACAATATTGTGTGAGACAAAAAGAAATCACACAAGGCACAAAAACATGTAAATGAAAACAAGCTTTGGCACCGTTGCCCTCGGTTCCACGCATGCATGCAGCCCCGAAAGTCTAATTATTTTTTTTTTTTTTTTTTTTTTTGATTTGCTGTTAACAACTGTTATATTTTGAAATTTTGGCTTTTTGATTTTTCCGATTCTCTTCCCGGTCGCTTCGCAATGTGATGCCCGCTTAATATAGCATAGAAGTGCATTCTTTGGCATTCCCACCATTTGGCGTACACCCTAGTTTAGCTCAAGCTAACAGATTAACTTATGTGTTAGTCTGGCATCGAGGATTATATCCACCAGGTGCAACATTCTTCTACCAGTTTCCACTATTTGTGTTAGTTGGTTCAGTCGCAGCTTTTCTCTTTGTTTTTTTCAACGGTGGCCACATAAACACTACGCTACACTATAGACTTGGAGGTGATTGCAAGCTGACTCCTTGATGGCCCATAGCACTTTACTTTTTAGTACACACTAAAGTGTGTTTTAACGGCATATTGATATTATTAAAGCTTAATCCGGCCTGTAAGCGTCGTAAATCGTCTCTTTACAAAGGGCAATTACATACTAGCCGATATTTATTCCGCTAGCATGTCTTTTGATTTCTATCTAAAATACTATAACAATCATCACGGGGAAAATTGCTAAAATCATGCTCTTTTTTTATTATTATTATTATTGTTATTTTTTTTTATTTATTTACATGTAAGAATTACCAAGAAGGAGAAACTTTATTCCGTGGTAACTTGGGAAGTTTTTCACGTCTAGTTGAACCAAAAAAAACGAAATTTATCGTTTACGTAAAAGGCTTTTCAAACGGTTTATCATTGTGTTTGGACACACATGTAAGGGTTCCTGTGGATCATTTGGATGAGCTGGTTTAACTAGCCAAGCACACTATATATCCCATAATATTGACGCTATACTATTGGCTCCATAATACTCTCATTGAAAACATTGCAAATCTAAGTGTTTGCACCAAAACCTTCCACTAGTGGGAGCTAGCACCCTGTCTGCGGGTTATGGTGATAGAGTAAGTTATCGCACAACATGTCTAGAGTCGACTGGTCTTACTTGATAATGCCAAAGATTTACCCCTGTGTTGTGCTTACAGTACCAACTAGTTCTAATTAGATTGAGGTTTTGCCGTTAGTGGCATTCTATTTTTTTTTTTTTTTCTTTTACTCTTGGATTCGTTTTCGTTAATGACCAATTTATAAATGATTTACACATGCTATATATGAGCTAGCTATATGGTCGATGGCGGAGAGCCCAAATGTTGAAGCAAAAGGTCTAGATCGCTGCTAATCATGTTTTGTTGAACCCGCCAGTGTAGCTCTCGGTAACTTCACTAAGCTATCTTGACGTTTGTGTTATAGCGAGCCAAAAACAGTAAAAGTGCGCTCGCACAATCACATTGTCTGTTTAGACCATTAATCATCAGCGCGATTCTGCTGTTTATAAACCCTAATTAGCCGTCGAATAGCCTTCAGGTCCAGCTTACAAGTAAAAGAGACAGCCCATTACCAGTTAACGCTCTTGACTCAAATTTTAAACGCTCCCAATTTCTTTTTACGCGCGGGCTTTCATATACAAAACAATAAACCGCCGAGGTTTGATGATTCGTTTGTTGTTTCATGATCCGATTGTCCATGCCCAAGCTCTAGAGCAAATAGAGAACGGTTTTTACCGGTTCATCATACTGGCTTGATTTACGTAAAGGGTACTAATACAGCCGTGATCACGCTTATTTAGCTTGAGTGCCTATCAATCATGAACTAATCAAGCTCAGTTGCAAAAAACCCACTATAATGACTAACATTCTAGCCGGGGCTCTAATATAGAGATAAAATCTCAATCACGAATTAGCCAAGATGACTACGCGGAGCATCTCAATCTAGCCAATATTGTCCACTCCACCGTCAAACGTTTACGCTATCGCGCGGCATATCGCACAACTATGGACTTTTTTTTTTTAGCTACTTTTAGCTTTACTTGTTGTCGCTCATCTGCTATACGTATCCGCTAGCACTGGTCGTAATTCTTCAAAGGAGCGGCACATCAATATCAATAATTTTTTGACTACTCATGTATGCGTACCACACTGTCAGCTCTCCTAAGCAGCAGTTGATGAATTAGCATACTGGGGGTTTGGTCACTAATAGCTATACTTAATTAGTTTGATGTGTTCTCGGTACTAGGATCCGGTGGCGCTTTTTGCTTTATCCTCAAACTGGCAAAAAACCCGTATACACACCTTGATAGCATGCTCATACCGCATTTTTTGGGTTTAATGTGTGATTTTTGACTCGATCCCTTTTTTTTTCAAAACTTTGTAAGCCCATTGTATCAAAATAGGTTTAGCAGCGCACTCAAATTTTACGACATTATTCGCCATTTTGCTGATTGGTAGCGGCGGTGCTGGGCATGGTAAAAGGTTGATATTATTTAGTATGAGTTACGTTTACGAATGTTTCAAAGGTAAGGGCTGGCGAAGGCCTCGTCTAATATTGAACGCAAACCTTTTTACACATTACCGTAAGGTGCACACCAAGCCCTGAAAGTGGATCCAGTGATGCAGGCATCACATTTATTCCAACCAAGTTTGTAGTAATTAATATGCTTACACATTCAAAATCTCGAAAAAACTTTTGCGAAAACGGACAACAAAGCAGAAAAGTAACTTTTGGAATCATTAGACTTACGCACACTTACGATGGATAAAGAAGTTGTCCAAATTGTTGAAGTTTAAAGTTTACGATATACTAAAACGGCGCGCCCTATTGTTTGCTATGTCAGGACATGCCGTGATAACTACAAGTCAACGCATTTTAGTCCTTGATCGACGCTTTTACAAAAACGGCAAAAAAAGAGAACAGGTAGTCCTCGGCCGAGGAAATTGAAAACTAGAAAAGAAACATTTACGAATAGTTTAGTGCGCGTATTGTGCAACATGCCCAGTATCAAACAATAGGGTTCGTCACCGGTATTGCTGCTTTTTTTTTTTTTTTTTTTCTGCAATGGAGCTACAACACAGCTATTGCAAATGAATGTTGGTTCCAGACAGCTGCCTCATTAACGTTGCGTTACGCCCTTTTCGGAGAAAACCACCAGCCGTGATATCAACTTGAAGATCAAAATAACGACTATGTGGCCATTTTATCCATTTTCATATGGTGGTACGCTTTGGCAAAATTTATGGCTAGGGGCTAGAAAATGTCGATCCAATAGTCTTCTATTACACTAAAAAGAAAAGAGTATTAGTAGTAGTATATTATATGTGGTATTATTGAAGTAGTATTATTTGCGGTATTATTAAAGTAGTATTATTTGAATAACAAGAAAATTAGACAGTATAAAAAAAAAAAAAACAGTATTAAATATATGGAATAACAAAGAGGAAAACGAAAGAGGAAAAAAGAACTAAAACAGAAAAGAAAGTCTATAAGCGGGTGTCGAAATCGAAGATCAAGCTGAACGATAAGACAGGAGAGGTGAAAAAAAGAATAAAACAAAAGACAAAAAAAAAAAAAAAAAAAAAAGGCGAACGAGGAAACGTATCTAAAATAAAAGATGGAAAAGAGTCACATACAAAAGAAAATAAAATATTATAAATCGAAACGTAAACCTATGGGAGAAATGGAGGGGAAAAAACAAGCAACGTAAAACAAAATTAACGTATAAAATTGAACAAATTATTTGCTTGAAGAGAATAATGTGTATATGCGTGTGGAAAAAAAAAAAGTAATGTATTGGCTGATTTCCTAAATTGAAAGTAGCGTCATGCCAAATTGGTATCCTGGTGTAAACAGTTTTTTAACTCTTCTTTCATGTTTGGGAAGTTAAAGGCAAGATTAAAACTAGGACGAATTGAAACAAAATAAGGGAGCTGAATAAGAAAAAAGGCGCTGTTGGATAGATATTTTGATGAAGGAAAACATGCCAAGCAAGTAAACTCTTTTAAAATAAAGCCGATTTGCAAAACAAGTGAATACAGACAAGAAAAAAAAATTGCCCTTGAATATTGTTTGAAGTTTTTAAAAATGCATTGAAACAAAATGCTAATAGAGCGCAATGTATCGTTGTTAAATCCGTTTCAAATGTTCATAACTTCTCACGCGGACCAATTATAACGAGAATCTTGTTCAATAAAACCACTGAATTTACTCATGCCTCAGCATAATTATGTGAGTCGTAATCCAATCCCACAATTTTCACCATGAAACCGAACCCCAAAGTAGCCAACCCAGCAATTCCGCCGTAAATAATCAATCTAGCGACAATTTCCACATCATAACGGGGCCTAAGGGCTACACAGCTAACAATGCGTTTAGTAGTGTCCTTCTCGCTATTAGTAATGGAGACATCAATATCAATGTCACCGGTATTGTCGTCAGGGTTGTAATCATTTGTATTATTTTTACTGCTTCCATTGTTATTACCATTTTTGCCAGCCAGCCTGTTTTTGCTCTGGGTTGTAATATAACCATCATTTTCAGCAGCAGCACTCATTAACTCGTACACGTCGGCCATGGAGTCAGGCCCTTGCTTATCTACAACTTCTGGTGGTTGAGTAATATTTTTCACAAACTTTGGAACATCCGCGATTTCATCATTGTCAAGTCTCTTGAGCGAGCTTTGATAAATTTGGTTGAAAGTTTCGTTGGATTGAGAAACTGGCTTAAAGTAGTTTCTTGGAATGTACCAACCAATCTTTGAATAAATTGGTGGTAAAACACGTAATAAGACTTTCTTGCTAACAGTTTTCCAAACAACAATCATCATTACACCTAATAACACTCTAAGCAGTGTTTTCACTATACCCAACTCTTTAAATGAGAATGGAGTAGTGACAGTAGTATCAATGCCAATACTGTGGTTTATGACTTGGTTGACATAAGTGAGTTTAGCAGCGAAATAGTGACATAATTCGAGTCCCATCAAAACCCCAATAAATGCCACTGAATCATCAAAGCAAGGGCAATCGTCAACTGGTTGTGCATGGAAATGAATACAACCAATCACCACTGCTAAAATTGCCAATGGAAGCCACTGATGCTCATATTCCGGGTTCAACAAAATTGGGTCCCAAACTTTAGCAGCCATAAATCGTCCAATGACACAAACAACTCCAATGAGCGAGCCCACAGCAATATCCAAGAATCCATGCATGCCGCAGTAAATTCTACCAAAGATCAAACTGAAATAATAAATGAAGACAAACGCGCATACTAGCAAGTGGTTAAACAAACTGATAGAGCCATAAAAATTGGTGATATAGTATGAAAATACCACCAAAGTAACTGCTGTAGCGTTAGCCGAGTGCGATGACGGAAAGCCATATTCTTTAGCAGTGTAACCACTCATCGTGATACGATGCAACGGGGGACTGCGGGGTCTTGGAAGACAAAAGTAGTCCTTGCAACAGCCACTAAGAAAAATTCCAAACCCAAGCACCCACACTAAATCTCTAGTGATAGCAACATGACCAAACCAGAACGGCAATGGGAGCATGATGACGTAGAAAGTGTGTGATGCCAAGTTAGCGGTCCATGAGAAATAGAGGTCCAATGGTCTGCAACGGAGCTTGGTTTGAATTTTATATAATATTGGGGTCTCTTGCTGCACTAAAGGAAGAAGCATCGCACGAAGCTTGTATCTGAGAGGCGAGAGCTTGAGTCTGTAGTGCTCATCAGACTTGTTGCCCGCATCCACCGCATTGCCGGAAAGCACATCAGCAACAGACATGGTTTGAAAGGTTGGTGACGATTATAATGTTATTGCGTGTAAAGTGCAAATGTCAAAAGTGTCTTTGCTAGTTGATATCAATTGCAACGCAGCCTCGATTAGACTTGGCTTTAATATCGAGAATAAATAAATTGTATTTTGATGAGCTGCACAGCGAGTTGGGAACGAAAAAACAACAACGATTTGAGGAAAGAATCACACAGCAATGATAAGGATGACAGCAGCTACCGTTTGAATGCAAAAAAAAATATCAAGCTAGCCGAGGAAGCAGAGGATGCTGAAGAAAGTGCCCTAAACTTTGATTTGTGATTTTCAGTTAATTAAGACGTCAAGGATCCTGGTACTGGAGTTCGGGGATAACAAAAAAAAAAAAGTAAAAGACAAAAAAAAAAAAAAAAAAAAAAAAATTGAGCGGTGAGCGAAGCGATTTTTCTGAAGCAGAAAACTTGAAATTTTAGAGGTTTCCTTACTCTGTGTGCGTATAGCACTTATAGGACGGCGCACAATCAGCACCATATACACATAAGCCACACACACACACACGGGCGTTTCCACATTCACTAGCCGCAGCCGCATAAAAGCATGCACCAGCCACAAAGGATATACATGCTGGTATACACCAGACCAGTCACCGTACCTGCGTAGTGTTGCAGCGAAAGTGTCTTCAAGGCCTCGAAATTCAAAAAGATAATTTCAAAAGTGTTTTTGTGCTCGCTGCATAAGTCTAGAGCAGCCCAGTGGGTATTTTAGAATGAATTTTAAGCCGCCATAGTAGCGTTGTGGTGATGAGAACAGCGCTGGTATCTATTTGAAGCATATCGTTTGGGGGTAGTTGCAGCTAGCGTGTAGTTTATGCTAAAATGTTATACAACCTCCTATGCTTTTTCGATGTAGTTTTTTTATAAGTTAACATTATAACAACAACCCGAACTTGATTCCTCAAGAGAAAATTTTAGACTATTTGGGTGCTTGAAGAAAGCTGACAGTACATATTCGAGCATGTTGGATTAGATAAACTTGAAAGGTTTTTGACTGTTCGAAAGTAAAGGTTGGTTTTGGAAACGGATCACAGGTGTGAGCTAGCACAGGCTAACAATCACATTAAAAAAGAGAGTCTAAACCACTTTTTTGACTATGATAGTTGGAGTACCCAAGCCGTGAATAAGACAGTTTTTATCATTATCTTTTGTATGAGGGAAATAAGAAGCGAAGAGGCTTTGGAAGAGTGGCAGGACCTAGAAGCTTAAGGGCCATCGACTTTTCTTTTCTTTTGGTGATAGAACAGATATCCTTAATCCATTTCGAAAGCTTTTTCATGAGAGGTCATTTCGACTTGTCAGGTTTTTACGCAAAAACCAATCGTTGCTTCACTGTGTGGCGTACATCCAAAAGGTTTTTTTTTTTTTTTTTCAACCACTTAACTCTAAAACAAATCCTACAAATTCTACTAGGAGCCTTTGAGTTCTACAACAGCTCTTGTCTTTTCTGCTATCTCATTGGTCCAACGGAATCTCTCTGTAGAAGTTTCCAGTAACTCGAGAACATGCGTCGTGCTGCGTGCCGTCGATGTGGATCACCCTCCTGCTTTGCATGCTATATGGAAGCGGCTATCCGAGCGATTTTTGGCTTCAAGCGCTACAACGCTGGTGATATCAGTTAGCATACACCAATTGCGGAGGCCGTTCACGGCCAATCGTTATAATCTGAAAGATCAAAGAATGCCTCAATTGCAACGGTCAGCTGCTGTCTCAGGCTTAGCATAGATTGTTAATTAGAACTTGGGTGACATTAGTCGGCAAGTTTGTGTTCACCCTCGAGGGTGTGTTTTACACTTTCACCTAAAGGCTGTTGAACATTCGAAATGAGATTGCAGAGGAATGTTTGGAGTTGGAAAGTTGGATACCAAAGCACAACGTAACAACAGATACTCTGGACACTAAAAGAAAAAGCAAACCCATTTAGTATCAAATGATCTTGACAACGCAATTCATAGACCATCGATGACAGATTCATCCTCGGATGTATGTAGTATAAGGACAAAAAGATTCAACATGCGTTCCGGACACACGGAACATCATTAACCATTAGTACTGTATATTTTCACCAGCACTCTGGATGACCTCAGCAACAGACAGCGCTGTGTACATGGAAAGATATCTTTTTTTTTTTTTTTTTTTTTTTTTTTTTCTCTTTTGAGGATAGATCTAAACAGCTGTCTAGTCTCAAGTTCATGGTTCAGAAGCTTGTGCTGAGCTTCAGCACGAATTGAAACAAAAAACTCGGTAACGACCCTTGGTGTGCCATCTCAGGAACCTTGTGATATCTAAAAAGGAGCTCGTGGTGCACTGGGCATGACAGTGCACGGGCATAACTGTCCAACTGGTGATGTTGGCATTGGCTCTGGTATAGATTAAGAGAATTAAGGCTGTTATATATGATTACGCTTAGTCATATGGCGGTTGTAGTGGTGGTCAGCGATTACCAAGACTCCAGCTGAGTCAGCGCAAACTAAGCAGTTACTTTCCGGACAGCGTCACCGGCCCCGGCCCTCGGAGACAGAAACGCGAGGGAATTCAGCTTTACTTTCGCAGTAGCGCAACGCGCGCCCTCATCTTGCCTCATTGACTCTCAACCACTCTTGCACTCACTCGCTGACTCTCTCACTTTACTTGCTCGCTTTCTACTTCTTGTGCACCACTTATTTTTTCCCTCTTCCTGCTTCCTCTTTCTTCATTTCTTTGCTTCCCCAGACCCTTTACTCTGGCTAATGCTTTCCCCAACATGAATGGCTACGGATCCTCATCCAAGCGCAAACGAGTCCTTAGGGCTTGCGACAAATGTATGTACTTTTTGATTTCCATATCACGGCTTTACGATCGTTCTCGCTCTCCTTACAAAATATGTCAAATGTTTGACCGCTTCACTTTTTTTTTTTTTTTCTTTATTTTTATTTTTATTTTCTATGTTTTACTTTTTTCACGCTCTATTTTTAATTTTTTTTCCATGCTCCACCTTTACCCCATCAGGAGACTAACCATTGGGATTTTATCCCACCAAATCATATAGGCAGAAAGAAGAAAGTGAAATGCGATGGTCAGAATCCATGTATCCATTGCAAAGTGTATAATTATCAATGCACGTACAATCAACCCGCCAACAAAAAATCAAAGTCGTTCCAGCAGGACTTGCAGAACCGCGCCGCCAGCTACGAATGCGTGCTTAAAGCGTTGTTTCCCAGCTTGGACTTACACAAGTTAAACGCCTGTTGCACCACTGATGATGACTTTGCTAAGCTACTGAAGTTGATAAGGTCAGCCAAAGAAGCTCCCGAAGTGAAACCAAGCAGCGATACTGCTTTAGCTGGCAGCGCGGTATTGGACTTGGAGAAGTTTAGCGCTTTGGTCAATTATAAACTTACGCAAGAGTACAACGAGCCACCGCCGGTGCTGGCACAAGCGCTGACGCTAGTGCTGGAACTGAAAGACAAGGTTGATGAGAAAACTGTTCCAATAAAGACAGAACAGCAGAATTTACCGCCATTGGCAACATCGGTGCAGGCGTCACCCACTATGGGCTCGCCGTCACCGGGAAACATTGGTACCGGAACATTGAATATTGTCTCCAAGTCGCTTGATGATATAGCAGAGACGGCTAAACCCAACAACAGTACCGCTATCAAAAACAACAATAATAACAACAATATCACCGCCAACTCCTCAAATGACAGGAATACAAGCGCATCGTCACCACCGGTCGGAATTTCCGACAATAGCCCCAACAATGATGGTAGCACCAATACTGTGAAGATCAGCTTACCGCCATTGGACGCCACTTTGCGGTTGGTACATACTGCTTGTGATAGTGCTTTCCTTTTTAAGTTCTACAATAGGTTGAACCTCATCAAAATCATTGAAGATTTTTATAGCACCACTAGGCTGCTTGATCTGAATGATCAAAACCATAACAAGAAGCTTGCCCTTATTTACAGTTTTTTGGCTATTGGCGCTTTGCTTGAAAATAATCCGAATTCTTACAACTATTACAATGCCGCATACACACTATTGAAGAAGAAAATTATCGAAACTAATGATGTGATGAATATCCAAACCCTTTTCTCTTTGATTATCTTTTTGCAATGTACCGCTAGACTTTCCACTTGCTATTCCTTTGTCGGCATTGCTCTTCGTTCCGCATTTAGGATCGGATTGCATCGTAAAGTGGAAAACATTAACCCTATTGATCAAGAGAACCGGAAAAGATTATTCTGGTCAATTTATAAAATTGATGTATACATGAACACTGTGCTTGGATTGCCTCAGATTCTGGATGATCAAATTGATCAAGACTTACCATTGGACATTGAAGATGAGCACATTACGGAGACCGGTTATAAAGTGCCACCAATGCAAATTGGTAATCCAAAAAACAAAAAACTTACCACTGTGGCAATTGCTAATGACCACACTAAGCTCATTATGATCTTGAACCACATTGTAAAATTCATTTATCCAATCAATACAGATTCATACTACGAGCGTCGCAAAAACCCTAATGAGTCATCACGTACAAGTGCCTCATTCATATCTGCATTGCTTTCAAAAGTAAAGCTTATGGAACAAGAATTGCATGATTGGCTTGAAAATTTGCCTATCGAGTTGTCTCCCGATAATACTAATATTCCTATCAGATTTTATAAACCGAACCGGTTACTCAAATTAGCTTACTTGCATGTACAGCTTGCATTATATCGTCCATTCATTCACTTAATTTCGTATAAATACATTCAGGCACCAAATATCAATCAGGATTCCATCAAATATGGTATGAACTGTATAAATATAGCTATCAAGATTGTTGAGCTTGCTACAGAAATGCACGAGCATCAGTTACTTAATGGCGGGTATTGGTTTAGCATTTATCCGATTTTCTATTCAGTGGCGTGCTTGGTTTATTATATTCATGAAAACTCAGATACTGATGATACCAATACCATGAGCGCTAATGTATGGCAAATTACAAAATATGCGGAGAAAGGCAAAGATGTGTTAATCGACTTGAAAGGTAATTCAATGGCAGCAGCACGGACTTATTCGACATTAAATATTATGTTTGAACAATTAAATCGAAGAACGAAAAAGTTTCACACAAACCATCAAAAATATTTCCAAGATACTGCCAATAGAACGAGTTTTAGTAATGTTCTTGCCAGCGAGTTTGCTAGTATTGCTAATGCCCCTAGTGGTAATAGTAGTAATACTAATGTCAATACAACCATGAATGCAAGCGCGGGAAATGTTTCAGCAAATAATTCAATCGGGGCAGAATTTAACCCAAACTATGCTGCTTTAGCATCGAATTTCTATTCGCCACAGCTGCCACAACCACAACCACAACCACAACCGCAACCACGGCAAAACCCTGATGGATCAATACTTACTAATCCAAAACCATCATTTCAATTAAATTTAGACTACAGCGATTTAGCCAATGCAAATGCTAATGCTACAACTACCGCAGGTAGTGGTACAGCAACTCCAACTGAGTCATTTAGCAGTTTCCCAGTACCACGACTGGCCAACAACAATATTGATGGAGCAAGTAATAACGCCAATATTAACAACAACAGTAGTAACAACAATAATGAAAATGTAGCTAATGTCGCCACTGATCAACGCTATTACGGAAGTATGATTGATAAGCTTGACATGAACCTTTTTGGCCGTTTCTTGCCACCATACATGTTGGAAAGCAAAAGCAACAATAGCAATTTTACTCAACAAATGATGGCAGACCCAAGCGTGGGGCTTGCTGGTGGTGGGTTAGGTGTTGGATTAGGCAACGCTAGCGTTGACAGCGGTATTGGCATAGGAGTTGGAACCGGTGGTGCCTTTGGTGCTAATGGTGGTGATACTTTTGTTGGAACGCCAATCGGTGACAATGGTGTTGGTTTTGGTGGCAGTGGAGTGGATGCAAATGATAATAATAATGTAATTTTTTTCAACAATAATGATAATAATCCTCTGGGTGAAGAACTGCTTTATAAAAATGGCGGTGGTAATGGCAATAATAACAATACTACCAACAGCATTAATGATAATGGTAATAGTGGGAACAGCGGTAGTGAGAATATTGCCAATACCAACGGCAGAACAAGTAGCACAGGTAATAATGGCAATAGTTCAGGTATCAACAACAATAATACTAACAAAATTGGCACTCCAGCTAATGTTAATAATGATGGTGAAAATGAGAATGGTAACACCAATTCTAGGAACATCAGAGAATGAAAACTCAAGCATCAAAAGTGGGAATAATAATGCAAATGCTAAAAATCTTGCTGATGAGCCACTGTTAAGTCAATGGGAACGCGAGAGAACACAATGATTTTATTGGATTATTGAAAATTTTGCAAAGAATAATAGTATTTGTGAAATGAGATTGAATATGAATTGGGTTTGTTATCTTCTTATTGTGGCTGTTCTCTTATAATTATTTTTTTTCTTTCTTTTTTGGACAAATTCAGATTCCAATAATCTGTTCAAAATAATTTACAATCGTTTATATTCGTACACATTATATGCATAAATGACAGCAAACTGAGAAGAAACGGTTGGTCTTTTCCATGTTGACTAAATTGTGTGTTGTGCGATCCTGCGATTGTTTGAAATTTTCATAAACTTTTTTGGCCCCCTTAATTACTGTTACTGTTCAATTTTCTGACAATTTTTATTTACTGAAATCTCTTCTAATTTAAAAAGCCCTTTTTTTGTACTTTTCACTCTCCTCTTTTTAGTAAATTGATTTGCTTTTTCTCTGCAATTTTTCTGGTTTGAACATTTTCATTTTTCTTTCTTCGAGTCTACCATCCTCCTCGCCCATTTGTTATTTATTTACGTGCAGTGTAACGTATTGTAATGTATACTTGATAAACTATAATTATACACTAACTCAAGTAATATTTGCTGATTACAGTGCTAGATCTGCAAACTATAAAGCACCGACGTTAACATTAATATCACAACGATGGCGCATTTTATACCCTATTGAGTACACCATATATGGTGTCAATGCACGTCGCACTTTTTTGTTGGCTTGGTCAGTCGGCAGTTGCATCGTCGGATCTCCATCTCAATTGTCTATACAATGACCGCTATTGTAATGTGGATATCATATATATAATGGCCGATGGCCGATGGCCGATCTCCAGGAAGGCCTTATGCCTGAGCCTTTCTAAATTAAAGTATTGCTTCCATCATTTTTTGATGTGCCAATAAAATAGTAGATGGCAGATGGTGCTGGTTTCAAACATTCAAGTAATTGAACGGTCAATGTCTGACAGTTATTTAGGAAAAATCTTAGACATTTAAAGACAAACTTAGACGACCGGTGAAACGGCAGTTAGCAGTAATATTAATGTCAGACTCTGATGTTGTCTTTGCCCCTTTATGCTTCTCACTTCCTTTCTTCACCTACTTTAAATTTCACAATTTACCTTGATGTTCCAAGGCCTACAATACTACAGCATTTTGTAACAGAGCGTATACAAAGACCACAGGTGCGTCGATCGCATCCATAAATAGGCGTAAGTGCAACAGTGAAAAGCACAGGTACAATCACAATGTCTTGATGTTTCAGGGACAGTGTTTCGGTGCAATGCGAGGGGCGGGATACTGCTGACTAACATTTGAGCAACCCCAAGCCTTTCTTCTGACAGACGGTGGATATTACAGTATATTGGATGCTCCTGCCAGTGGAGAGACACGGTGGCCACGGCTGGGGGAGGAGCAGGAGCAGGAGCAGGAGTAGAATGAAGCGGAATGTGGGACTAGCGTATTATAAAGAAGAGTAGCGTGGGAGAGAGAGCAACGAGGCAACGATGCAGGATCAGCGTGCTGGTTAGCGTTCTATCCAGAGAAGGCAATAGCTGAGTAACAGCACTGGGAGACTGTGGTAGTCTAGTCTTATCCGTTACTAAAGCTTTAGTGTAGTGGTTCCTCAACCAACCATCCAGCGTGTAACCGAGTGTGTCAGACTTTTTTTTTCTGACCAATATTTTTTTTTTTTTTTTTTTTTTTCTCTTTTCTACCGTCCGCATCTCGGGTCTCAAACGCTTCCTGGCTGTCACTATCTATATCCTCAAACGTGCCATATCATCAATTAGCCAGCGCACTTTCTCTATAGATTTTTCTATTTTTATACTCTCCAGATCATTAGCTAACCATTGCTAATGATCATCTCACAGAGGCCCTCTGCCTTGGGCAGCGACGACGATAATGACCTGATTGAAGAGATATTTGGTATTCCTAAGCGTTTTGCAACCTTTAAGTCCTCTTATTCCGACGATGAAGAAGAGGACGAGTATGTCAATGACCACCACAATATTGTAAACAATAACACTTATAATGACGACTTTAACTTCAATGTCAAGCAAAATCGCAACCAGTCCAAGCAGCAAAACCCATTGCTATTACAGCCAAAAACCAGAACCCGTCTTGTACATTCTACCTCACAATCAGGACTAGAAGTCAACTCAAATATCTTGGGATCAACTGCTTCAACTTCCTCTCATAACCACAATAGCCGCAAAAAGCACCAACAGCATAGATACAGCATAAGCAGTGGCCTAAGTGAGCTTCCTAAATATACTGCCCTAGCTATCAAAGAGGCTTCAACTGCGGAGCTCTCCAACATGATGATGAGATCTCCTAGCAGTAGCAGTAGCACAGCCAATGGTGCTAAGTATAATCATCATAAGAAGAGTAATAGTATTACAAGTTATGGCACTATGGGTGTCGTGCCGACGGAGGCCAATGAACTTCTTAGTTCCAATAATAAGACTGAAAATTATTCTGTTGATGATATTGACACTGACGACGACAGTAGTTCGAAAGCCGATTCGTCTATTACTGTTGAGGAAAAAACCCCATCTCCCTCAAAATCAACCCCAAGAAAGCAAGCTGCTAATACTTTTGGAAATTCCAATTCCAAGCACACCGCTATGCAAACAGAAATCAAGGCTTTAACTTTGAATAATCCTGAATCGCTGATGTCGACTTCAGCCATAAGTAGCACAATCAGCAATAATGGCACCACAATGATCCAGTCTACACATAGCATACCTTCAACAATGAATTACCTGTCAAATGTTTCAACTAACCAATCTATAAATCAATCTATAAATCAGTCAACGTCAACGAATTATGCCCCAATTGATCTTCCTCCGGACCCATCAATATACCAACAACAACAACAACAACAACAACAACAACAACAGCAGCAGCAGCAGCAAGCAATTCATAGCCAATATATCCTTCCATCTGCTAGCTCTAAGTTATCTAATGCCAGTAATAATAGCAAGAGCAATATCAATTCTAGTTTTGGTAGCAGGCAAGATTACACCCAGTCGGAACCTTCCTCTATACATAAAATTCACAGTGGTAGCAGCACAAAAAGCAGCAATAATACCGGTAACAATGGTAGCTCCAAAAAGGAAAAATTCCTAACTGGAGGCACTAGTGGCGGTAGTCTAGTTAATCTTTCGCATACTCTTAGAAAAAAAACTGGCAGTCTTAGCTATCATCACAGCACTAACAATAGCAAGACCAAATATGCCAAAAATGACACCTTAAACAATAACAATAGCAATGTCAATGTCAATCCTGATTTTGAGAGAAGATTATCTTACAAAGCAGTTTCTCGCGCAGTAAAGAAAAGAACCAATTCTATAGCAGAAGCAAAATTTTTCCAGAAAAATATTTTAGGGTCAAATACTAATCATATTTACAATTACAACATGAAACAAGAACAGCTATATCGACAGGAGCAGCAACAACAACATTGGGGTAATCATGTCGATTATAATACAATTCCGCAGCAGCAGCTTGACAATGCTCAATTCATCTTCACCGACCCATTTGCGGAAAGCGATAATAATAATACTAATACTGGTAATAATACTGCTACTAATAATAATAATGAAAATAATTCTACTACTAATACTACTGATAATAATAATAATAATAAAATCAGCCAAAAGTATAACGAAAATAGCAATTTGTCAGCGTTGCGCAATCAAGCCGAAACAATATTGCCAACCGGGGTAGAAGCAAAAGCAAAAGCACCCGTGCAAAGCACACCATTGCATCAAGGCAGTCACTCGGTACGTCGCAAAACTCGCTATGCCACCATCAGTCACGGCCATGGTAATGGTAATGGACGTGGCCATAATAATGATAATAATTACAACCATGGCCTAAATTATAATTATAGCTACAGTCATGGTCGTGGGCATGGTCGTTACGGAAGCATTTCAGGTTTTGCAGCAGCACTTAACAGTTATAATAACAATACCAATATCGACAACAACAACAATAATAATAATAGTACTAATAACAATAACAATAACAATAATAATAATAATAATAATAATAATAATAATAATAATAATAATAATAATAATAATAATAATAATAATAATAATAATAATAACAGCAACAACAATAACAGTAATAACAATAACGGCACCAGGTCTGGATTTGATGGTGGGGATACTGTTAGTATTATGGAATCGGGCAATAGTAATACTAATAGTAATACTAATAAAAAGATAAAAAGAGAGTTAGATCGTTCTTTACAGTAGAAAGATGAGAATAGATTTATTTTTAACATTGGCACTCGTGTTTTTTTTTCCATATTTGATGTTTTGCCTGTTATCTTAATTCGGTGTTGCTTGCTAAAATATGATATATATATATGTATATATATTTTGGTTGCTGCAGCAGTGCCTTTTTGAAATTAAAACCTATATCACTTTTTGTTTACTAAATATTACAGCTGGTCTTCACTTTCCATACAGCTTACTACATTGACTCTTTTGTTTTTCATTTTTCGTTTCTCAACTTTTCGTTTTTTGTTAAGGATTTTACTGCTTGCTTTTATTTTTAGTCCCGCTCTTTTTAACTTCTACTTTTTGGCTTTTGTTCAATTAAATCTAAGTTTTCAAGATATAGTTTTAATTATTTTTCTGAGCTCATAATTGATATGCTACGGTTTCTGTTCAATTTTGATTTTCTTCAATTGTTCAATCCTATTTCTTAATTTTAGTTTTATTTTATTATATTCTTTTTTTTCTTATGACTAATTCTTTTCTTCTTCTGCTTTTAAAGAGACACAATTTTCCAGAAAAGGGCCTTTAATCATAGTGATAATGTTTCTGTAGTAAATGAAGTCTTGAAATCATGATCTCGTAGGCTCGGAGTCTATAGACTACAAATAAGACCAACACGCATTTCTGGCGATCGGGCATCTCTCTTGTTTAAGTCGCAACTTTCACTGCGTCATGCATGTTAAATGCAAAAATACGAAAATCCAAGGATGTGGCGATCTTCGAAAACATGGCATATAAAATAAGCCATGGTTTCTATGCATTGAAGAGGAATGTTTTTCTTTTAAACATGCTTTACAATTTTTTTCATGTCTCAGTCATATCGTTGCTTTCAGTTATAACATTATTTTCAATAAAAACATTATTTTCAATTACTCTTCATTTCAAAAACAAGAGAAAATGGGTTAACACCGAAAACTATATCCATGAAATAAGGCCAATAACAGCCATGCATAGAAACACGTTCTTTCCAGATCAATTTTTTTCAATAACATATAATAGCTTACATTTAACGGTTATAAGAAATGGACTTTGGCCCATTCCTTTGGAACCAAACTTTTTACTCAACACAATTTGTCTTGAAATTTGTGCTTATATGAGTAAAACCAAAAACTTCTTTTAGGAGTGTTTCAATAGGTTTGTTCACAAAGTTCTTTCTGTGTACCTGCTGAATGCTTCGGGTTGTTATCCAATACAGCCCAAAGATTTGATGATGCAAACATTGCAAAAATTATTTTGAGCCTGAACAGCTAGTTTTGGATTGATACGGTTTTCAAAACTGGAAAAAGTCCATGTTTTTCTCGAGCAGTATTGATACCTATAGCAATTATAAACTCCTAGAAATTATGAAGTAATTTGTCTTTAATTTTTGAAGAGAAGCAGAACAGTACTTGGCGTTTCACTTTGACAAAGACCACTGCAAAACTACTGACATTTCCAGCAATTACAAAAATTTGCGAAATATTGAAGCACAAATTCCTTAGGATAAGGAGTGGTTTCGTGGGCAAAAACCCTGATGCAACATAAAGACAAATTAAAATCTATTCAAATAAAACTCTATATGAAACACAAATATTCAAAGAAACCCATTAAAAGATCAATAACTCACAAAACGGAACCCTCTGTGAAAGTTGAAAACAAAATCAGAAAAATACATGGGATTAATTATCTGCTAAGTAACCGAGAAAAAGATTTTTTAAGGAACGTCTTCAGCCCTTGCCCTTGACCTTGTCTTGGCATTGGCCCTTCCTCTGTAATACCCGTGCTAATATGCCATATGCTGCCCAACTTGCTGCTGCTGGCGTCACTATTGATGTTAAAGCTCCGTATACTTAGCGCTCTGCCACTATATTCAGCAATATTACCATTAGTCCTAGAAACTTCTAATGTGCTGTGACTATCCAGAAAGCTCAAATAGTCTTCATTGGCTGAATCACCTCTGATAGGTGTATTCTGTGGAGCCTCTTTCTCTTGACCTTGGAGTTGCTGTCTTGGTGGTGAACCTGACATTGACCGCAAAATTAAAGCCGACTTTCTTTTCTTTTGTTGAATTTCTTTCTTGGAGATAAATATGTTGGTTATGGCTGTCTTTTGAAACTTTTTATTATCAATATTATTTTTATTATTGTTATTATTATTATTATTATTATTATTATTCATGTTGCGTTTCTGAATATGAGTGTGTATGATGGGGCTGTCGTCGTTGTGGTGGTTGACATCGTTGCAGCTATATTCAAATTTGGCCTTTTTCAAACTACTATTACTACTACCGCCTCCATTTTTACTGCTAGAACTTGCGTTGCTTGTACTGTTGTTGCTGCTGCTAACACTACTACTTTTTTTATCGCTGCTAGGCAGATGTCTGAGATTCTGTATCATAGACCATCTAGGCAATTTGTGGCCTACACCAGCAGCAAGCCCCGGGGCGGAACCTAGAACAGTAGGGTTTTCTTTGGTTGTAGTTGAGGTGGTTGTGGTTATGTTTGTGGTTGTAGTGTTTCTGGTAGTGATACTTGTAGTGGTGTGTTCACTGGAGTTGCTTTTGGTTCTTCGCAAAAGGTTTGTAGAAAGTTTCTTTTTTATCACAGGTACTTTGCTAGCAGAAGCAGCAGTACTATTTTTTGGCTGTGATTGGGCGTTTTGCTTCGGGAGGTTATTGTGCTTAGAAGAGGAAGGTTCTTTCGGAAGGGGTTTATTGTTCATGGCGCCGATCTTTAAAGTTTTAAAGGAGCGCATAGCTAGTGATGATGGTGGCTCAATACTCGGGCTTCTCGATATAGGCAAATCAGCCCTGGTGGACGTAGTGTAAACACGAGAATCTTCGGTAGTATTGTTTTGCCTTTGCGCGGCATTTTTCTTATAGCTATACCTATCTTCGTGTCTTTTTCGGTTATATGAGAAGGATTCGAGTGAAGATTCAGAATCTGATAGAAACTCATTTTGGTAGATATTTTGCAATTTTGCTTCTATGGTTTGCATTTTTCTTTTCTGTGTTTCGTCTCTATAATCTTCCATATCTATGCATTCTACTTCATCCTCGTGAGTGCTTTTAAAAAAAAAGTCTTCAGTACCCCCAACCTTGATAAATTTTGTTGGGCCATCAAAGTATACACTGTCTGTATTCTGATACTCTCTGCTGCGCTCAAGTTGTTTGGGATTCAAAATATTGCTTTGTGGTGCAATATTTGAGCCTGTTTTGAAGTAAGGCCCACTAAATAGAGAAGTTCTTGAAACCTGTTTGGTGATATTTGTGCTGGTGCGGGAACCAATATCGTCTAAACTGTCACTTTTTTTAGAGAAGATGGAAGGAATTGATTCAGGAGTCATTAAGTGACTTTCATGAGGATTCAGGCTAGTAGACAATGTTGTGTTTAAATGGAACAAAGAGTTCGAAATGCGATTACTGTTACCATTTGAGTCGCCAAAAATACAGTTACTTGATCTCTCTGTCTGTGTCATGGTTATATCATGTGGATAAGGCATCGTGAAAAAAAAGAGATTGTAGGGTCAATTATCTTTTGTTCTTGATAGGATTCAAAGTACTTAACTGCTTATCGTTATTTTATAAATATCTTTATTTTGCCAAAACACAGAAAACTATTAGTGGAAATTTTTTATTTGCCCTTTCCTAAACTGTTCGCTTACTCTAAACAACTACAGGGCGGCCTCTAGTTGATATATTCAATTATTACCCCGTTGATAATTAAAACCCGCCTGTTTGATTAAACCAGATTCGAAACGTTTTAGCACCGGTAAAATTCCCCGCAGCAGCGTGCCTTGATGTGCGCTAGTCTTCTATCCCAAAATTTTGGGCCTCGAGAAGTCTGCATGACACAACGCCGATTAGACATGACGGAACCGACCGAGCCCATATCAGGAAATTACAAAGATTGATCAAAGCAACAGTTGTGACAAACTTTGATAGCTGCTTAATTGTAGAATGTTAATATAGAAAATAGAGAGACAGTAAAATGTAATATATTTCCGATTAGGAAGTGGTTCTCATCATTGCTGTTCCAGCCACATCTTGTTTTGTTTGTTACCAATAGTTTGAATTAATTGGGCTCCGACCACACGAAGACGATCTAAATATTTTACGTGCAGCATTTGATACAACGCTAATCATTCGTAAGCCCGTCTTGATCTACTAAAGTCAGCCAATATCAATCTCAAGAGCAAAACTTTCGATGCTAACAGATTTTTTTTACCATTTAGCTTGATAAGTTGACTATTTACAATGTGTTATTTTTTCACTCAATTCACCAAGAATGACAAAACCATTGAACTAAAAGGTCGTAAACATAATGAAAAAAATTAAACAATTTAGCTCGTCAAATGTATATATAAGCGCATCTTTCAGCATGGAGTTCTAAACCCTATTTACAAAAGCATGTAAAGAAAAATAAATTGAACAAAAAAATCGTGCCGCAATGATATAATACGAACACCAAACAATAAAAAGAGTTTTGAAAAAATTAGTATGCGACCTCTATTTCTTCAACTTGTTTTCGTACTCCTCAATGTATGGTCTCAAATTTCTAGCCATTTTAGCTTCCAAGACCTCGTCTTCGTCTTCAAGGGCTGCGTTTGATTCCCCAGATGAGTTTCCCAACTCCCGAGGTTCACTATTAATATCATAAAGCTCTTGAATTTCTTGCTGTTGTCTAGCCTTCTTTTCTATTTTCTTATTTTCCTTCTTTAATTTTTTAGCTTGGTTCTTTTCTGCCATCTCGTATTCTTTAAACGTTTCATAATACTTTTCGTATTGCGTCTTGGTATGTTTTGTATGATTGCTGCCAAACAAAATGGTTCTTGTTTTATAGCCATGACACCAATTATCACCCTTGGTAGCCTTTCTTGCATCATGGTAAATATCTTTGCCGATAGAACGAGGAATAATCCATTTTTCGATGTTACCGTCAAATGTCAACACATGAATGATAACATGGCCTTTTCTTTTCATTGGCGAACGAATGATTCTTGGCCAGTATTCTGAGCTTTTGCCACTAGTTGCCTTTTCTACTTCAGCTTTCACAAGCTCGTCTTTGAGTTTGAAATTTTTGGCTTCTTCCGCTGCATCAATTTTTTCGGTAACTTTCTTAATTCTTTCTCTTTCTTGTTCAAATTCTAATATAGATTGCTTATCTTGTTTAGTTCTTTGCATGATAAGGTAGTTAAAGTTTACTTTCTCAAAATTTCTTCCATTTGGTCTACCACTACCAGCCCCCACCAGTCCTCTGGGTGCAACACCATCTCCAGGTTTCTCCCACTTAGCTGCTAATATCGATCCTTTCTTGAATTCAATGGAAAATCTTGGTCTAGATACGGAAGCACTAAAATTCAACCAATTCAAATTGGAACCTTTGGAATAGTTGTAGTATCTGGGGTTTTGCATTTGTAATGGACACTTCAAATGATTTGGATATGGTGCCACAACTTTAAGATAGTAGTCAGATTTGATAGGAGGTTGCGCTTGTCCTTGTTTAGGCACTTCTTCTAAATCAAAAGCTTCAGTTAAATCTTTTTCAAATGCTAATTCAGATTCATCCACAGCACCAAATTTCTTATCCAACGTTTCCTTCACTTTCAAATCTTCTTCGGTTGGAACATATTGTTTTTGTGGTTTTATTGTAGAACCTCTAATCCAAGGTCTAGGGATCTTTCCAAATTCGTATTTGGAGTAATTTTCAGGCCTTATCATAATTTGTCTTGCACGAGCAATTATTTCAAAGCCTAATGGGTTACCTCTTTCTAAGATCACTAAATGGCCACCTGGTAGCAAGAAGCGTAAATAGTATTCTATGGCATCATCAATACCAAATGGAAAATTAAATGCGTCTTTCAATAATTGATGGGTGACAATAATTAAGTCATATTGTTGATTACCTGGAACAGAGTCCACGAGCTTAGTACAAGTTTTGATTCTTTTAGTATCAACAGGGCCAATATAATCGTCTTCGCCTTTGTATTTTTTGCGCTTTTCACCAACATCTTCATGCTCTTCTTCAATCTCATTGTTTGCGATCTTAGCTTCCTTTTTGGTAACTTCACGTTGCTGCTCGGGGGAAAGTTTTTCCAACGGTACTTCATTAAGTTGTCTACTTAACAATATTTTGGCTCTTTCTTTCATTTCAACAACCCCTCTAGCAACACCAGTGATATTGGCGTGTTTCAATTCTGGTTTAAAATCGTTTCCCATAATTTCATTTAAGGCAATCATTCCCGTAGCTGGACCGTACCCAACATCAAGAATTTTTTTTGGGTTGAATTTCCCACCATCTTGCTCGATTTTAGATTTGAGTTCACTCAACACCTGATGAGCCGATGCATAGTTCTGCAAAAATATGGTTGCAATGTAGGCATCAACTTCGAATTGGGTCCGTGGTGGCTGATGAAGACCATTTTCACTCATAGAGACAAACATTCTTGCTGCAGTTCTTCTAAGGGTATTGATGTTAAAACTTGCTCCTATGATATTGTTGTGAATAGCTTTGGCAATTTCTTCGGGTAATTGTATTTGATATTTTAAGAATTTGCCATCAAGCGTCTCAGGCAAGTATCTTGTTTTCAACTCATCTTCTCTAGAATTATCCGCAAAATAGTTCCCTGCAATAAAGTCTTGTCTGTCAATGACTTTGATCTTGCTCTCGCTGAAAGTGTCATCAACAGATTCATGTTCAGATCGTACCAACTGGCCATATGTCTCACTATGTTTTAAAATATTGAATGGCAAAGTTGATCCCTCAACGTCTTCTGGACTGAAGTCTGACAAGGACTCGTTGATGCTCTTCACTTTATTGGTAGATGTGACATTCTCCAATGATTTGGAAGTCAAAGCGCGAGGAACCGCATGAAAAGATCTAGTGACAGGTCTTATACATTTTGGTTTTAACGATATAGCTCTCAACATGTTTGCTTTGTGGGTGTGGACAAAAAAGTACTGCAAAGAGAAATGAGGCAGACATGCATTGATTTGGCTTTATATCATCTCATCGCTTATTTTCGGTTTCTGCAAAAAAAAAAAAAAAAAATAAAAATAAAAATTTTACATAAAGTTTTCAGCAGTCATGACATGGGCAGTACATTACAGTATGCGACGTCAACCGGCATTAAGCGTTTTGCAGAAAATAGGCAAAAGCTTTAGTCTTTGACCTCATTTTATGGATAAAGATTGAGTATTTAAAACCAAGTCAGCTATCAAGTGCTAATAACGAGAGCCTTTGTTAACGTTAATGTGCACCGGCATTGTCAAGGATCCGTAATTTCCACACCATACAAAGTGGGAGAAACTGCAAGAAAAAAAAAAAAAAAACAGAAAGCAGAAAGGAAAAAAAGGCAAAGCGGTAAAAGAAAAGAATGAACAAATGAATGATAGCGATGTGCGGAGTGTTCTTGAAAACTATTAGCGTCCAAAAGCTGTTCACTATAATTCCAGACACACATTAATTTTTGCTGGAACAAATTGAAGAACCCACAATCATGAAATAGTAATATCAACATTTCTAAAAATCACAATAGCAGACATAACTAACCATGAGTATTAATGGCAAAAATTACAATAATAGCGCCAGTGCTGAGCCCATGGTACGACAGAGGCGTGAAGTGTCCACAAGCACAACCACAAGCACCAATACCACAAGGCTTCATGCCAACACTTCCATCAACAAAAAAAAAAAGTACTCTAGCAACAAGTCACAGCTTCGCAAAAGCATTGGCTTCCAGCTTGATTTCAATTCCCTTATGCCTCGCAATGATAATAACCCTAGCGATGAGTTGTTGCAGAAACGCAACAGAAAAGAGCCACGCAAACATTCACTTAACTTGAACAAATCAGCTTCAATATCAGTATCTCCAAAGACAGAAAGCACCCAACGGAGCTCTAGCTTGAAGCAATCTCTTGAGCTGCCTATCAATTCTCAGAGTGATACCATAACTTCTGTAAATGCAAGAAAAGGTACCAGTAAAGAAGATCAGCAAGGAAAAGTCCGCATTAATTCATTGAGCAACACTATCAGCCCCAGCGATAGCAAATTGGACAGCGTGGATACTGATGACATCTCTAGTGTTAATACTGTGAATCAAGGTACTACTATGCCTGACTCAGAAACCCCTATACAATTCACCACAGAAAACGATAAAGTAGCTCTGATTTTACGCAATACTAATCCCGAAATTCTCCAAGAGACGAAAAAGCTATCATACCTAATTTTAAACATGAGAAAGTCTTTGATGGCAGATTTTGCTGACCCAAGTTATAGCTCTCTGGATCCGATAAAAACATACAACATCAAGGCATTGAATGAGCAATACAACGATAAGATGAGAAGGTTAAATGAACATCAGCAAAAATACAATGATATGCAACCTATTGAGAACCAGCATGAAATTCCTACTGAATTATCGCAGCAAGAAGGTGCATTTGATACTTACGATAAAAAGCCTCTTGTATGCTCAAGAGCTACTTTGATAAGAGCCCAGCGAACAAAAGCAGCATTAACCTCCTACTATATGTACTTGGAAAAATTTCAGCAACCCTTCAAGATCCATCCTTTAAATCAAAATTTTATGGATGATGATTTCGATCATGATATGCTTGTGGAGGAAACATTAGGTTGGAATCCATTACAAATTATTAGAAATAGGAAAGCAATGAAAAAGTATGAGGATACATCTATCCACTTAGAAACAAAGCCTTATAGCTTGCACCCAATGGCATCGACTGCGTTTTCAAAAAACTCGAAGAAAAAATTTCTATGGGAAATAGATACTGATGAGTTTTCAAACAATTTTTACTGGAGTGTCCGGAATTGGTATTTGTTAAAGAACTCTAAAAATCAGCTAATTTTTTATGATCATATAAAAACTCAAGATGATAATCGTCAGGACAATCATCATCACCATCACCATCTTCGCCGTCGGGGCAGTGGCAGTAGTAGTGCTCATTTTTACAAGAATGCAAATCACAGTAGTAATCCTTTTTTGGAATCTTTTACAAAAAATCATTTTAATAGAAGCTCTGTCTCTGGCAGAAAAAGTGAAAAGCTTAACAACGGGTCAGATCCTAGTTTTGAGCCTCTTACTTATGGCACGAATTTATCAGGAGGTCCAAGCCATCATTTTCCGCTACCAATGCCACTGATAAATGCTAAATCAATTCTGCCACATAGAGGTTCTCTTAGCAATAGCAGTTCTATAAGCCATGAGGGAGACAATGTTTTGGGTTTTCATGCCGGTGATTTCTCAGACATGCCTGATGACATTAACAGAGGAGATGTGAGTTTTTTGAATGGCAACGATATAAAGGAGCCAACAATTATGGTCAATGATGAGGAGGCACCGTATTTGAAAGAATCATCGAAGCTTGATAATGTTTCTAGCAAATTACGAAAATTATCACAGAATAAGAGCTTTGTGAAAAACAAATTCATTAACAAGATGAATAAAAGCAGAGAAACTGCTATAACTAGCAGTGATAGCTCCAACGCCAGATCCAGAGACTCTCTATACCACAATTATCTTTCTCTTGAGGATCTGCCTCTGAATGCATTGGTTTTCCCAAGAAGCGAAAGTTCATTGCTGCCTCTCAGTGAGAATCGAAACAAAAGTACTAATATATTGGGAACGGTTTTGATTGAGCCGTTATCGAAAAGAGGGGTTATGACTCAATCTTCTGAGCCTTTGCCAGAATTTGCTCATGCGGAAGATAAGGAGCTTTTGGCTGGTGATAATGATAACGAAAATAACAGCATTGTTGCTGTGCCAAAAATTGATTACTTATCGCCCGACCAAGCTTTTGAGGCGTTAAATAATGAAAATAAAATCAAAAAGACTAATAGTGGGACTAGCAGGTCTAGTCAATCATCTCGAAAATCTGACGTCAAGCACAATATGCTCAATGATTTCAAGTTTATTAATGCAAATTTGCATCTCATAGACAATCATTTGTCCGCCCAGAAACAGAAATATGATAGACTATTTGAGCTCGATAAGGAATACACTATTACTACGACGTCACCGCATTGCAATAATGTCTCAAGTTTCAAGGAACAGTATGATAAGGTTATTAAAGGCGTGGAATGGATTTCCACTCTATTACCAATATATTTGAAGTCCTTAACTAGGGAAGTTGAAAGACTTAATGGCATAAAATCCGAGATTCACAATGACCATTCAGACAAAATTGATATGCTACTATCCACTTCGGATCGCTTAATCTCTATTATCAATACGAGATTGTCTATCAATTTAAAAAACATTAATGATAAATTATCTCATACGAATAGTACACTAATGATTATCAACAAAAATGAGTTTGCGTTAAACAAAGCCGCATTTACGTTGATTGAATACTCTATTATAGGACTTTTATACTTCATTTGGTGTGTGATTAGTTTTTTTAAGGTTATTTTTAAGATTGTTGCAATTACATGGAAGATTATAAAATGGATATTCTGGTAATTATTCATTAATTTTCTTTTTTTTTTTTTTTTTTTTTTTTTTTTTTTTTTTTTTTGCTGTTGTTTACTATTTAGATTTTTACATAATAATTTCTTGTTTCTTGTTTCTCACTTTAATATCACATTTTTAATTTTATTAGCTCATTAATTAATCTATTTCAAAGAGTAACTATGTTTTCTCAAAATTGTTTGAAACTCTTGTAGAGGGAGCATTACGCATACTACAAAAAATTGTGGTGCCAGTATCGCGGATGCTTGAGAGCAGGAAAACGGGTAAATTTCCAAAGCAGTTCCGTTAAGAACAGCGTTATAACGAATTCTGAACGTCACTGTGAGCATCAACTAACTCTAAGCGTCTATTAAATAGGGCAAGACTTTATATTTGAAAATTTTCCAATTACACTGATTTCACAGTGCCTTACTGTTTCCGCACTAAGCGTTTTATTTACACACAGTCAAAGAGCTACTCAATCGAAAATAACAACACAAAACTGATATATCCCCTAATATGTCTTACTATTTGGCTTTAATAGGAACAAGCGACAACCCAATATATGAAGCAGAGTTTGGAACATACAGACAAGGTGGCGATGGTTCTTCCAAAGTATGTATATGATCCGCTTATTTTTGCTTACAAAAGCAGAGAATTACCAAAATTGTGTCCTATGACATACATAATATTAACAAAGATCTTTCTTTTTTGTTTAGTTTACCCCAGAAATGAAAGAATTAAATCCATTTATAATACATTCGTCCTTGGATTTAGTGGAAGATCTCCAATGGATCAAAAACTCCATGTACTTGAAAGTAATTGATAATTTTTACGGATACTTTGTTAGTGCTTATGTGACGCCATCTAACGTTAAGATCTTGTTGTTGCATGAATTGAAAAATGAAGAATCAATTAGACAATTTTTCTTTGAAATTAATGATTTGTACGCAAAGACGCTATTGAATCCTTTTTACAATGTCAATAATGTTATTAAAAGTCCCAGTTTTGATTTGAAAATCAAAGCTTTGGCAAAAAAGTACTTGTGAGTTGCTTAACTAAATTTTTACTTTGTCGTCGTGATACGAGTTGATACTTTCTTTTCAGGTTCAAGGTTAAATTAACGGGACAAAGTAACTGGTTTGCAGCTCAGGCTCAGCAAAATGTTAATGATCTAAGGTGACGCATAAGTTGCAATCTGAGAACGAGCACTGGATGGTGAACGAACAAAGAGTTAAGACAAAACATTAGCATATTGAAAGGTCTTGGCCAACAAACCATCATCAACGATCCAGGGTGTATAGTTAAAGTTATTAAAACAGTCATTGGGAAATGAATAAAATTAATCATCACGAAAGCAAAACAAAATGAGAACGAGAAGTTTAAGAGTCATAAGTGATGGGAAGAAAAGAACAGAAAGCGAAATAAGATACAAAAAAGACTAAAGAAAAACAGTATGAACTAGATTGAAAAAATAACTTGAAGAAGTCAATAAAAAATAGATAAATAAATAGATAAAAAAAAAAGCTAAAACTAAAAATACATTCGATGTCTCCCAAACTAAACAAAAACCAACTGGAAAATAGAAAAAAATAAAAAAAAAATTCAAGAAAATAAAAATAAAGTCAATACTATTGTACAGTGTTTACACGTTCCTTTTCAAGGTTTGTCTATCTTTGTTATACCTCTTAATAACTCAATTTCATCAAACTGGAAAGGGTTACTGGCATCGGAGCTATCATTATTATCAGCAGCAGCATTTTCATCAGATGCTACAGTATTCTGAATATGCTCATCAGTTTCATTCGAAGTTGTTTCAATTGAGTTTGTGCCAAGATAGTTTCTTATTATTCCGGCAATATGCTGTCTTTTGTTATGCTCAAAATTTTTTATGATCGAGTCATTGAAGCTTAGCTTGTCAACAAAATTATTAAATACATTAAGTGTCTGTTCATAATTCTCATCAGCCTCACTAGTTATAGCTTTGAATTTATTCTGTAATTCATCTATTACTGAATTATCAATAACTGAAGAGTACATGGATTCCAAATAGTCGGTATCCTTAGACTTTCTTCTAGACTTCCGTTTTTCTTTTCCGTTGAGATTCTCAAGCTTTATGATTTGTTCTTTTAAAATGTCAATCTGCTCTTCTTCATTTTCATTGAATTCTAGCTTATAGTTTTGTAAACTTAGTTGAGTGGCTACTGACACATCATTCCATTCATTATTTTCCTTTTGTAATTTGGCTAAACGTTTTTCAAAAAGTTTCAAAGTTTTCTCGTTCTGTATATTATGATTATTAGGAACAACTTTGACTGCCATTTTTTCTTGCTTCTTGCCTTTTTTGCTTTCCTTCCATTTTTCTTCATTATCTGAGTCGTCAGTCCTGTTCCACCAACTGGTATTAAGCTTTCCATCAACCAAATCTCTGACAAGCTCTTCCTTTATAACTTTGGCAATATTGCTCGCAATCAAATCGTCGTTACTTTGGCGCTTTGTCTTTTGTTTTTCATAATTTGCTTTATCATGATCTAATTGTCTTTTGAAGCACCATACTAAAAGTTGTCTCATCCTGTGAGGCTCGGGCGAATCTTGATCCAAATGCTTATAAAAATTCTGGTGCAAAACATCATCATGAGGGGTTACTTCGAACCCGTTACCAATAGATGAGGTTCTTTTTCCTCTATTGCCTAAAGAAGATCTTCTATTAGATTTTGTCCTTAGCTGTTTATTTCTATAATTGACTGGTGATTCTTGTATTTGTAGTGGCTCTTTTTTGCCCGGTGAGCCATAAACTTTTGTAGAAGGTAGATTTGCTTTACTGGTCAAATTCAATTCATGGGGTATATCTGCAGTTATGCCAGCATCTTGAAGTTGCTGTGCCTCAGTCTTTTTTGCCTTTGTTTTTTGCTTTGGTTTTCCTTTTGCCGCTGGTTTCACTTTTGTTTTGCTGGCAGGTTTAATCCTGGATTTCAGTTCGGGCTGAGATTTTTTTGTAGTATTAACACTTGTGTTCCTTGTTATGGAGGTTTTCTTTATAGGGCTGAGTTCCATGCCATCAAACACAAAACCTTCTGCTTTTGATGTCTTGTTAAGTGTCTTCCTCTGAGAACCTGTATTCGGCATTTGTGCTTCTTTTACAATTTTTTCTTTTGAAGTACTCAGGAGAGTATTAAGTTTTGATTTTCTTTTGGTTGATGATGCACCAATGGCTTTTGTTAGGGATATTTGATCACCGGCAGTGCTTTTGGAAGTTACTGTTGCTTTTCCATTTGTAATGCCCTTTGTATTTGCTGATGAAACTAGTGGTTCAAAGCTGTGTTCTAAATCTTCTTCGATATCGGACTCTGAGCCCATATCAAGTAGCTGGCTCTTGCTTTTGGTGGGTATCACGGAAGATTTAACTTTTGCAGCTTTAGCAGAAGGTTTAGGTCTTCTTGAAGAAGTTCGCACAGGTGTTTCTTTCTTTTGTCTTTTTTGGGGCTTATCCTGGGTTAGTGGATGAGTATGGCTGCGCTTTGCTGGCATTGTTTTGGTTCCCTCGGTATCGTTCACACTGCCACTGCCCACAGATTTGGGTCTTGATTCTGAAATACTGTCCAAAATATTTGTCTTATTTAGCACAGGCTTTCCTGATCTTTTAAAAAAAAAACCATCATCGTTTTCAAGGTCATCAACCGAAGACTGTGAAGACATGAAGCTGCCCCCATTAGGTTTTCTTGATTTACTCAAGAACGATGATATTTTGGAGCCATTTATACGCTTAATGGTTGAGGAGTTTGCGAGCACCGAGTCTTCTGTGAGGTCATTTTGAGAAGTTTTGTTGCCATATATTATACCTGAAGATGTACTAGTTTTGAGGCCATTCTTAGCTCTCAGAGCCAATTTTTTTTTCGGAGGCATTGTTTGCCTGACTTAGAAAGCAGTAAGGACAATATTCTTTGCCGGTATTCTGGAAATGTAGAGGAAGCAATATCAATGCAGGATTTGATTCAAGTATGGAAGTCGATATGACTTTGAGAAAAAGAGAATGAATTTCTCGAGTACTACCACACGATACCAGGCAACAAGAAAACAAAAAGTAGATATGGTGTGCTAAAGAGCCTCAATGCGTGTATGACGTTTGCAAACAGAATACTGTGTGGGCCCCTAGGATATGGAGTTTGGTGTATTTAGAAAAAATTGAGAAAAAGTTCACGCGTTTGGTTTATTTGTTTGTTTTTGTTTACCGTTTTCTATTTTTTTGGAGGAGCAGGAAAATACAAAATGGGGGTGGTCATGTGCTTATCACTCAATAGTCATATGATAGCTATTGTGGTGTCGGTAATATTGCTAAAAGCGCTTCAAATGTGATAATAGGCGATATAAAGCATGTTGATTTATGTATAAGCATATAGAAGTAAGCGGATGCACTCCGCGACGTAACCCGGGAACACCCCTCATCCCCTAGCTTGACACACCTCCGTTTGCCGCCAAAGGCATGCGCGAACTAATGGCAGACAAGCTGGCGCTAGCGCTTAGTTTCAAGTGAGCACAGCAGGGCCATTAATAAAGCTCTTCTTATCTCAGTTCCTCTTCTTGTTCTTCTTCTTCTTTCCTCCGTTGTTGGCATCCCGTTTAGCAAGCATCATGACTGTTGGAACTCAAACCGCCGAGGATATTCGTCTCGAGGAAGACCGTTTAAGAAAAAAGTACTGGAAGCGCTGGGGTCCCTATTTGGGAGAGAGACAGTGGGTATGTATTCTCTCTGACCTCCTCAAAGCATCAATTGATCAACATTCAGCTTTTCCTTACATTACTCAGGGAAAAACATGCAGACGTCGCGAGCTATCTTGCTAACCTACAACCTAATAGGCAACTGTGCGTGAAGATTACTCCCATGATGGTAACGCTTGGTCTGATTTCACTTTCGAGGACTCTAAATCTAGAGTTTATCGTTGGGGCGAAGATGGTTTAGCAGGTGTGTCCGACACTCATCAATTGGTCAACTTCTCAATTGCTCTTTGGAATGAAAACGATGACATCCTCAAGGAAAAAGCATTTGGTGTTGGCGGTCCTCAAGGGAACCACGGTGAAGATGTAAAAGAATACTACTTTTACCTTGACAATACACCAACTCATTCGTACATGAAATACTTATATAAGTACCCGCACAAAAAGTTCCCATACGAGAAATTGAAAAAGGAATCTGCTACCCGTACAAGATTGGAGAGAGAATATGAGTTGCAGGACACTGGAATCTTTGATGATAATGCTTACTTTGATGTCGTTTTTGAGTTAGCGAAGGATGACGAGGACCCAGAGATTTTAAACTTTAGAATCACTGCTTACAACAGAGGAGATGAGCCTGCTCCGCTCCATATTATACCACAAGTCTTTTTCAGAAATACATGGAGCTGGAATACAATTGAAGAAGAAAAAAAAGCGAAACCTCATTTGAAGAAAGAGTATAAAGATAACGACTCCTCTATCAAAATGAGTCATTGGAAATTCGGAGATAGAAGAGTTCTTTTTGCTCCCTCTGCTGGTATCCATAATGATGTTGAACCAAAATTGTTGTTTACAGAGAATGAAACAAACAAAAAAAAGTTGTATGGGCAGGAAAATGAAACTCCGTATGCAAAAGACGCTTTCCATGACTATATAATTGATGAAGATGAATCAGCAGTTAATCCAAAACATGAAGGCACTAAAGCTTCAGCATGGTTTGTCTTTGACGAGGATGGTGGTATCCCCCCTGGAGACCATGTCACCATTCGCTATAAGTTCCTTCCAATCAAAGAGCATGATCCTGCATACGATGATTCAATTGACGATTTTGACGAAGAAGAGTTTGATGATTTGTTTGGACGTAAGCAAGATGAAGCGGACAAGTTTTATTGGAGAGTCTCCCCGCTTCCAATTAGCCCTGAGCTCAGAAAAGTACAAAGGCAAGCCTTTGCCGGTTTGCTCTGGTCTAAACAATATTATCATTTGATTTATGATTACTGGTATAATGGTGACAGAGATTCGGCCATCAAGCCACCAAAAAATAGGGCCAACTCTAGAAATTATCACTGGAGACATTTATATTGTGATGAAGTTTTATCAATGCCTGATAAATGGGAATATCCTTTCTTTGCTTCGTGGGACACCGCTTTTCACTGCATTCCACTTACTATGATTGATCCAGAGTTTGCTAAAAATCAGGTTGAAATTTTTTTGAAAGAATGGTATCAACATCCAAATGGAGCCATGCCAAGTTACGAATGGTCGTTTGATGATTTGAATCCTCCGGTGTTTGCTTGGTCTGCTTTTAGGGTCTACAAGACAGAGAGAAAAATGTACGGAAGAGAAGATAAAGAATTTTTAGAGCGTGTGTTTCACAAACTTTTGTTAAATTTTACATGGTGGATTAATAGAAAAGATTCCGATGGTAATAACGTTTTTGAAGGTGGTTTCCTTGGCCTTGATAATATTGGCATTTTTAACAGATCCGAACCTTTACCTACTGGTGGTGTCTTGGAGCAGGCAGATTCTACTGGTTGGATGGCTTTTTATTCTTTGCAAATGTTAAACATCGCTTTGGAGTTGTCCAAGGACAGAAAAGTTTATGAGAATATTGCATCAAAATTTCTTGAGCATTTCTTGTTGATTGCTGATGCTATGACTTACCAATCGGAAGAAGGACAGAAATCATTGTGGGACGAAAACGATCAATTTTATTATGACGCTATCAAATATCCTGATGGCTATAAAGAAACGTTACCTGTGAGATCTTTAGTGGGCTTAATTCCTCTTTATGCTTCTATTACTATTGAACCTGAGTTATTGAAAAAGTTTCCCGGTTTCAAAAGTCGTCTAGATTTTCTTGTTGAAAGAAGAAATGATATTGCTCATCGCAATATCGCCAGCACAACAGAAAGAGGTATTGGTGAACGTTTGTTGCTTGCTTTGGTCAATAAAGACAGGCTTAGAGCAATTTTAGATAAAATGTTGGACGAAGAAGAATTTTTGTCGCAATATGGTATCAGATCTTTATCCAAGTATCATGAAAAGCACCCATTTACCAAACTAGTTCATGGACAGCATTACGAAGTTAAGTATTTGCCCGGCGAAAGTGACAGTGGATTGTTTGGTGGTAATTCTAATTGGAGAGGTCCAATTTGGTTTCCGGTAAATTTTTTGTTGGTTGAATCTTTGCAAAGATTTCATTTATATTATGGGCCAAACTTTAAGGTAGAATGTCCAAAGGGCTCTGGAATCATGTTAAATTTGGCTCAAGTTGCAGAATTTCTTCAACACCGTCTTATTAGAATCTTTTTGCCAGATTCTGTTAATGTGAGAGCATGTAACAGTCTGGACAATGATTTGCAAAACTATGACCCTCATTTCAAAGATTATGTTCCATTTTACGAGTACTTTGACGGGGATACTGGTAGAGGTTTGGGCGCTTCCCATCAATGCGGATGGACCGCTTTAGTTGCCAAATGGATTCACGATGTTGGAATTTCATGCGTTACTTCAAACACTCCTAAAACTCCAAGAACTGTTGCTGCTCAATTTCTTGATGAAGAAGGTTTGTTTAAAGAAACAACTAGTCCGTTTTCAAGTAAGTTGACCAGACGTCGTTCTTACAAATCCAGTGCCAATTTGCCATCTTCAGGCCAACTTTCTCCAAACAAAGACGACGGATCTCCTGCGCCTCTTTCTAGAAGACATACTTTGCATTCTGAATCTGGCGAAAAACTTCCGGATGACGGTTACGCTCAAATGCCAACGTTATCAAGACGTTCTACCGTTGCCTCAGGTGACGAAGGAGAACGCGATAAGGGTTTGCTTGAGCAAATTAGGAATGCAATTGAACAGTACAATCTTAGAAAAGAAAGTGGGAACGATGACGTTTCAAGTGATGAGTTAGAAGCGCACGTTAACTAATATATATATTTTCAACCTTACTTGGCTATCTTATCATTTGTCGATGTAACTGACAATATAACTACTCTTAAATGTGAACAACACAATTCTTAGAACCTTTTTTTTTTTTTTTCATCTTTTTTTTTCTCACATATCTCATTTACCTCACTCACTTACTTATTTCATACATATATACTGCTCAAGCAATATAGAGCTAAACTATTCTGGTTAGGATCCTTACATTCGTAGCATTTATAAAATTTATGTACCAACAGCTTGAAGACTTCAAATTGCTTATAAAATATTGAGCACACTGACTGTTAAACTAAAAAAAAAAAAAAAAAAAAAAATTATTATAGAAGATAAAGATAATTATAATATTATTCTTATCAAATTAAACACAAAGGGAAGATAAGAGAAAACAAGAAACAGAAGTTTAAAGCTAGGATATCAAATTAAGAGGAGGGGGTTATTGGAAACTAAAAGAAGTAGAAAAGCCAACAAGCAAATATTTAAGGTAGATAGGAGACAAATAGCTAGAGAAGAAGGAAAATAGTAAGGATTACTAAACATGTATATAGAGCCATAAATGAACTTAAAGAACAAAGGGTTGATATTGCTATACGCAATAGAAGAATAGTAAACGAATATTATAGCCAAAGCCGGAACCAGAGGATAAAATTAAAAATGAAGGAAGAATATCGAAAATGAAGAAAACAAAAAAGGTAAAACGAAACTAGAAGATCAAAAAACACAGTCTAAGGTTGAATAAAAAAGCGAAATGAGAGAAAAGTAAGATAAAAATAAGAGAGAAAAGTAAGATAAAAATAAGAGATAAACGAGAAACAAATTCAAACACACATAACCGGTATTGTCAGCTGAAACCTCAAAACATAAGCTAGTTAACGGAAGAGAACACTCTTCTGTCAAGCGTATTTTTTTCTTGACTTCTTCTCTTGAAACTAAATTTGCCAGCCTTACTAAACTTTGGAATCAAATTAGATGAAGTATTGTAATCTTTTGAATAAATCACGCCTTTCTGATGATCAACCATGAGAACATCACTATCATCATCGTCTTTCTTGGTTTCTTTTTCTGGCTCATCAACAATACTGTTATTTGATTTCTTATTGGCACTTTCAAGCAAACCATTGTCGTTCAAATCTTCTTCAAACTCTTCATTGTCGTAATATAGTGTTCCGTTCAAATCACTATGAAATTGGTTCTTGAGAGCATCAAGCTGCTTAACAAGTTTACCTTTAGCAATGGCATTATTGTGCAAGCTATCAGTGCTTTTTGATTGCAATTGCTGATGATCTGGACGCTGGTCAAAATCTTTATTCAAGGCATCACCTTTCATATTCTTGACCGTGTTTCTTAAATATTCCAATTCACTTACCCATTTGTATTTAAAATCATCGAATTTGTCATCATCGGCATTAATATCAGGACTGCTGGCGTCCGCATTAGCATTTGCGGTTATCGTTTCTTTGGCATTGTATTCTAAATCATTGTTGTGATTTTTGTTATTACCAAAGTGAAACAAACTTTTCTTGCCGTTACTTTTATTTCTCTTCAAATTAGTTGGTCCTTGAACCATAATTTCTGAACCATTATCTGGATTAACAATAACTTTGCTTCCAGCACTTTTGGATGATCTACCACTCTTATACGACTTGTGACTAAAAGTACTTTCTGTCTTACTGTGCCCTTTGGAATGGTGGCTTTTAATATCGTACTTCATTGGCGATGGCGGATTAGCATTGGTAATAATGTTCTCGTCATATATTATATTTGAAGGAAATGAGTGTAAATCATTAGCAAACTCTGGTGCATCATTATCAACTACTTTCTTCTCAACAGGCTGCTCAAGGTCAAAAGGCTCATTTGGGAACTCTGCTTGCTTAGTGGATTCTTTAGCAGACACAATCGAGCTTCTCTTGTTATTCTTATCACTTTCAGTAACGCTGGCCTTATCACCATAAAAGTCGTCTCCTGGAATAAATTCTTGTTGTTTAAATAAATGGTTGGTGACACCGGTAGAGTTTTGGGAACTATGACTCTTGGATGGCAGATGCTTTGCGCCGTTAATTTTTCTTGTGGTGGTGTTTATAGCATCACTAGTAGTAGCTTCATCAAGATGTTGACGGCCAACTAAAGCAACACCAGTGTTTGGCTTTTTGTGGATTGTATTGTTAGTGGATTCGGCAGCAATCAACTCACTAAAGTTTTCTGGTGAAGTAATACTTGCGGTGTCGCCGATATCATGAACATTAAAGTCCTCTTCAATCTTACTAGCTGACTGATCAGTAGACTTTTCGCTCTCAATAATTTGATCCAATGAATTAATGTGTTGGAGAGCTTCATTAAGTTGATTCACCAAGCTGAGATTTTCCTGTTCAAACTCAACAATATCTAATTGTGCATTGTGTAATTGATCTTTCAAAAAAATAGACTCTTTCTTCAATCTATTGTAATTTTTTTGCAAAGTGTGAAACTCCTTATTTATGAGATTTATATGCACGTTTTTTTGTTCAATTATATCAATTTTTGCTTCAATTTGGCCTTGTAATGCTTTTATGTCTTCTTTGAGTTCCTTGATCTGTAAGTCGTGTGTCCTTTCAAAATTCTCTGATAAGATCTTGGCAGTGTTTTCTATGTTTTTCTTTTCAAGTATTTGCTTCAAAGACCAAAACACTAATATTCCCACGAGTGAAGAAGTTATGATTGGAACAGAGATATAACTCTGCTGATTCATATTGCCTGAATCTGCCATAGTGGATTTAGTATATTATATTATAGGGAAAATGTTGGATAGAACCGTTAAGCCTTTTTTAAATCTATGCAAAGATTGGTGATATAAAAGGAAATGTGGACTCAAAAAATTTAAGAAATAATTATTAAGGAGGGGTTGTGGAATTTGGTTCTGTAATCTGTTTTCACCAAATGGAGTGATTCAATTAAACTGTTGCAGTGATTATGACACGTCTGATTTAGCTTTAATTGCTATATGAATACCTTTCAAAGGAGTAAAATAAAGAAAAAGAAAGGGCAAGGTTAGCAAAAAGGACGTTAAAAAAAAAAAAAAAATTGAACTTTTCTTAGACAAATTTAGTATTATAAGTAAAAACGACCTAAAAAGACAGGCACATAGGTTTGGGAACAAAAAAGACAGGAACAGCAAACGCAAAACAAAGCAGAATAGAAATGGTGCGTAGCCTTTAATAAGAAGAAGCACTAAGCAGAAGTCTAAAATAAAAAAGACGAGTAAAAGTTTGATGGAAAATTTTAAAGGAAAAGATATTAATTTTCCTTTGAAACTTCCTATCAACACGATCTACCGTAGCGTTGATTTACAGTCCCCATTCAAGCATATCCAGCGGACAAAAAGGACGGCTTAACTATGCTACCGGTGTCTCAAAGCTGCGTAGCCATGCTTTGTGGTGCGCGGCGCGGTGCATATTGGCTGTAGACTGTTTGATTGTGTTTATAACAAAAGATGTGCGCCGTGGCGCATGAAGACGCGTCCCATGGATCCTGTTTATAGCAGTCATAACAGCTGAATCAAGCAACTGGAAATGTAAATCCTCAAAAGGGTACTGACGAAATACTATTCACGGCTCCACAAAGCTATTATTACATGCTTGGTCTCTGTTTGTTTCCACAATATTTTGCGGCTCTTTTGCAAATGAAAACGCGAGGACATACAGATTTACAAGCACCATCGACATGGTCACTAAGAGTTTGACAATATTTTGCAAGTCAGTTTAAGCTTCGGACTAAGGAAAATAATCTAAGTTGAGAACTCGACAGACTTGGATATTCTAGCTAGTTGACAAATCAAGCTCGCTGAATCACGTTGTCAAAGTAGTGAGGGGATACAACTAATTTCAAATAGTTTGTGAGTCTAATAAAAACATATCAGTACTGCTTCTCATTTCTGGCTTTATGGCAAGTGATATACGCAAAAACAGCATAATAGCATTACATATCGGCAGTTAAATAATTGTAGCAGTTATAGACGAGAAATAGTTGCTAGAATCTATATGCGCTGGGCACAAGGACAACAGATTCTTATTATTTTCCATAGCCCGTATCCATTGGGAAATTTTTTCGGACACACACTTAAGTTGATATACGACGCACCGCCGTAACAATCTGGCTTTGTGTTCTATTGCGCATCTCAAACTTATTAGCTGGCTCGTTTGTTAGAGTCACATGTAGAATTGTTCCGATTTTGATACTACATCTCGGAACAAAGAATTTTCTTTCAATTTCATTAGAAAATCAACTTGGTTGATGATGAAATCAATAATCAATAAGGCTGCATAAAAAGGGCTACTTTTCACACAACTGAAATTTACTTAATTGTCATTTGCTTAAGATCCGGTGCCTTTAATATTGTAAACATTTGTGCAAATTAATGAACTTGATAGGCTACAGGAAGTAATTTAACTTCCAGCCGGTTTTTAAGAAAATCTGAAAAAAAAAAAAAAAAAAAAAAAAAACATTGATATACTTTTTGTATTTAATATGTCGTGTCTTTTTGAAAGACGCCTCGGGGAATATCAAATAATCTTGGACTCCGACTTCTCAAGTAGTAAAGCCGGGATACGTCCCTTAGATCCATGATTTTTACCTAGCCATTTGTTACCGTTTAACTGTGCCAAGTTTGGGAGTTGTAGACACGGAAAATGACCAGAATTGAAAAATAAAGCAATTTTTAGAAGTGTCAACATGCAATAAGGCCTCTTTGCTTTTGGCTGATACCAAAAGTTTACTATTTTAGCTGCTAGGTTCCAGTTTAAGGCGTTTGAACGCTATTACACAGAAATATTTTTGATATGAGAATATGTTCAATAGTGGCTGATCTATGGCAGATAAAGAACAACAAAAGAAAAAAAGCCATTTGGTACTTCTCAGACTGTATAAGAAATTCGATTTGCTCTATTCATATGTTAGACCATAAAGGAAATGTAAGAATAACAGATGGCTCGATTGGATGTGGGAACGACTTAGGAGCTCGAAAAGTAAACCAAAATGTGTCTGCCGTCAGAAAAGCTTTATAAATAAAATTTTTTTATTCAAAAAATTTAACAAAAAGCAACGATAACCAGAGTGTGTCGAGATAAATGTTATTAAAAATAAATGTCGCTAAAGGCCTATAAAGCTTCAAAACACAAGGAACGGAGAGCGTGTGATATACTATGCTTAAATTTTCTTAAAAGTACTTAAATTAGCAATGCATAATTTGAAAAGACAGGCTTGCAATTTGCACAAAGGCTTTATCTATGTTACCTCCAACAATTAGCCAACTTTCAACCACTTTACTTAGCCAATGCTAAGCCAAAGCCGCTTCGACTTTCAGTGTCTGTTCCCCAGATTTGTGAGGCGCTTCCAGAGATTATTGTCACAGCTGCATTACATAGATACATAGAGTGCTAATGCCAGTGTTGTATCTGAACATGAAGTGTTTTGTCGTGGTGAGCGTAAATGTTTGCTAAATTTTTTGATTTTCATGCTGGCAATTTCGCTGCAGGATGCAGCCGGGTACCCCCTTTTTTGGGCATGCATCCTGTTTTGTGTTTCTCAGTTTGTTAGACGTCGTCTCGAAAAGAAAACCCGACAAAGGCATGGCGGGCACTTCTGCGTTGGGCATCACCATCTCAGAGTTGGGCATGCTTTTGCACGGTTTCGTGTTTTTTTTTTACGTTTTTCTTTTCTTTTTTCTATTTCTGAGATTCATTCTTTTATCACTCATTATTCTGGCAGCCTCTTTGTTAAATTTTGCTCGCTGTTTTGCTATCTTTATTCGCTAAGCTAGTCCTTGCAAACCATAAAAGAACAAGTGCCCTGCAACTCATCTCGCATTGAACTGAAAGCGGAGCATAGAAAATAAGTCAACCAAGTGCTAATATTCAAATCAACTAGTTCAAATCGTATCCTGAGTTTCTTTATTATAATTATAAAACAACAACATTAAAGTGTATCTTACATCATAATCATAATCTTCTTCATACGGATATGGAGTTAAACAACAATAGAACATACGATGATAAGATATCGCCGCCAAGTTCTCCTTCGCCATCCTCATCGAAAAGCAGCACAAGATATTCAGCGTCGACGCCGTTTCCATTGCAGTCTCCAAATAAAAAGAAAATAAGCAAGGTGGTGTATGGTGATAGGTACATTCCTAATAGAAGCGGCGTTGATTTGTCTGCTGCTTACTCCTTGTCAAATCACGATTACGCAAATACTAGCAACCGAGGTGATGTGGAAAGCGATTTAGACTACAAAAGAGAACAAGAAGCAAATATGACATTTTCAACTGTGTTAAAAGCTGAACTTTTTGGCGATAATGTTCCCGGAGCAACTCCACCTTCTCATATAAATAATATTTCCAGGTCATACACACCTTCCAGCACAGTGTCTACCTCAGCTGCAAGTCTCGACCAAAGTCCTCCTAGATCATCACAAAATAACAATTATATTAGTAATGCAAATACGTCCTTCACGCCCATTAATAGCAGCCTATCAAGTTCCAATATTAATAATCACGACTTCATTAACACAATAAATACTTTTCCCAGAGCAAGAAGAAGCTCGTTTATACACGACAGTCCAGAAAAGCGTGTGATAACCTCACCAAAGTCCTCTTCAAATCTTTTGACCTATAAATCACCCAGAAAAACTAAATCAACCACCACAATAAATGTCGATGTAAACAATGAATTATATTCACTTTCACCAGTGAGGTCTGACTCCCAAAGATTATTATTGTCTCCTCACAAAAAGCCTAGACAGATATCTAAAGTTCCTTACAGAGTGCTTGATGCTCCTGATTTAGCTGATGACTTTTATCTTAATTTAGTGGATTGGGGGTCGCAAAATATTTTGGCTGTTGGGCTAGGCTCATGCGTTTATCTATGGGATGCTGTCACTGGCTCTGTAGACAGATTGTGTGATTTAGGGGACAACAACAAAATTACTAGTTTATCGTGGATTAATGCGGGTACGCATTTGGCAATTGGGACCAATGTTGGTTTAGTGGAAATTTGGGATGCTTCAACTTGTAAATGCACAAGAACTATGACTGGACACGTTTCAAGAGTTGGATCACTAGCTTGGAATGAACATATTCTTTCTTCGGGTTCTAGAGACAGATCAATTTTGAATAGAGACGTCAGAGTGCCCGAACATTATATCAAAAAATTGGAGCACGTTCACAAACAGGAAATTTGTGGACTCAAATGGAACGTTGAAGAGAATAAGCTCGCGTCTGGTGGTAATGACAATAGATTGATTGTTTGGGATGGCTACAACACTTCGAAGCCACTTTACAAATTTGAAGAACACACCGCTGCTATCAAGGCTATATCGTGGAATCCACATCAAAGAGGCGTGTTAGCCTCTGGTGGTGGTACAGCTGACAGAAAAATCAAAATTTGGAACACTTTGACTGGTACCAAAATGAATGATTTAGATACTGGATCACAAGTGTGTAACTTGCTTTGGTCCAAAAATTCAAGCGAGTTGGTAAGTACACATGGCTACTCAAAAAATCAGGTCGTTATTTGGAAGTACAACCATCACAACTCAAGCTCGTATCCTACTGAAAGCAACTATACTGCTCCGTATCAATTACAGCAAGTTGCTTCATTAACGGGTCATACCTACAGGGTATTGTATTTAGCAATGAGTCCAGATGGGGAAACTATAGTTACTGGCGCTGGTGATGAGACACTTAGATTTTGGAAAACTTTTGAGAAAAATAAAAACGAAAATCAAAATAGTATATTATTAGATGCTTTTATGCAATTAAGATAGTTGGTTAAGCTTCTTGCATATTAATCATAGCTTTATTCGTTTTATCATTGGGATCTTTTTTTTTTTTTTTTTTACCATATTTTTGTAACGGTAATTTAGGAGGACAATTATATTTTGATTATTCATTAAGGGCTTTTTAAATGACAGTATTTTAATTTTTTCTCTCACCTTTCCTTTTATATTATTTAGGTTGCCTCAGTAAATAAGTCAACTAATGGCTGATACGATATCTAACAAGATAAAATTATGTATAACTAAAATAATATAGGTTCAAAGCATTACTCCTAGCAATCTAATAATAAAGACGCGTACTCCTTTTTAGGTAATTTTCAGAATGTTGCTTATGTTTCAAGTTACAAAGGACTCCTTGTTACTTTAACTCGATATCTTCATGTTTATGTTCATGTTCTTCGGGTTCTGTCTCTTGATTATCTTCATCTTTTTCTTCATCTTTATCCTCATCTTTATCTTCGTCTTTATCTTCGTCTTTATCTTCACCTTCATCACCTTCTGTCTGTTGATCATACTGCAATGTACTGACAACGGTACTGTTCTCTGAATCATTATGAAACTTCTGTGAATCGTTGTAAAGCTTGTCTGAATCGTTATAGAGTTTTTCAGGCTTAGTATCGGTGAAATCCCCAGCTGTCAAAAAATGTCCATTCCATAAAGAGGGGTCAAATTTTACCTCGTAATAGCGCGAATCAATATTGGTAGTGATATTTTGGCTCAGCTCTCTTTTTTGTGTCAAGGAGGTCTCTCCCAAGGGTTTTCTCTCTTGACCTAATTGCGAATATGTCAAGTGAAGCTCCTGACTAGCATTATTGATTTGTAGACAAAAATAAGAGCCAGATAAGGTCTCGACAGAACAATATACTGAATGCACTATAGTATCGACATCAAACAAATTATTCCACGATAAGGCAAATGAGTTAAAGAAATGGTTGACCTCATTTTTTGTGGAATTTACCAGAAAATGATCAGTTAAATCTATTGAAGATTCAATTGTAGAATTACTATTGCTTTGTGATTCTATTGTTTCGAATTCTAACACTAATGAAGGTGCGTCCTTATCCAAACTCTCATAGAAGGTAGCACAATTTTTCAAAGATTTTCTTTGCAAATCATAGCTAAGTTTTTGTTTCACTGCAGTATAGTTTGCGCCTAAGTCATCTTCAATATATGCACTTGGCAAGATCAAGTAGTAATTGTATAATCGGAACAAGCTGGGTAAACGAAAGGGTGGCAAGTTTTTTATCATTTCTAAAGCATCTGTTTTGCTTGATTCAAGAGACTTATTCAAAGCATTCGGGGAGTCAAAACTAAACAATAAATTTGTACTGTATGGAATAGTTAAATTCTGAGAATCCATATTTGAGCATCCATCAGGCAATTTAAAGAGTTTGCCTTTCACAACCAATTCAGAAAGACCAACAGACACAAGCAAGTCTTGGTTTGTAACTGCTATACGCGGAAGATAAAGGTACTCATTTTGCCCAATGTACTCTTCCATGCTACCGTCAGTCTCGTTCGGATCTGCAGATGCTTGCCAGGCATAGTAGTTTTTGGCATTTGAATGTGCAAGTTCCAGTGCTGACGGTATATTTCGGGTTGCTTCAGAAAAAGCACAAGCCATTAGCGGCACAACTATCATATAAAAAGCATTGAAAAGGATCATTGTATATTTTATGCGAATGATCTTACTATTCTTGAACAACAGTTTCGCGTTGTATTAGATTATTACCTCTGACAATGAAATTGAAAAGATGGCAACAACTATGAATATCAAGAGATAATGTAGACTAAAAAGTAAAAAATGTAAAAATTAATAAACAACCAAAATAAGAGAAGCAAGTAAAAATTGAAAAATTAGGTACATATAGTATATAAAATAGTTTGATCAGCGTTAACGAATAAAATTAGTGAAAATACAAATAAAGAAACCCGCATGTTGTGGTCCAAAGGCCAATAGCAGCGCTTATACGTGCCACAAAGCTGGAAAATGCATGCTGATGCAAATACTGGATACCGGAAAACTTGGCAAAATCCCGTTATGACGAATCATTATGATCACCGATGGCAGTGTATATTTGGACAACTTCTTTACCAGCCAATTCAGACTCATCAGTAACTTCTTTGAGTCCTGTTTCAGAGACAATAAACTTTTTCACTTTCTCTGGAATTGGTGGCACATTTTCTGGAACACCAAAGGCTTGAGGGGCAACAGCAGTGTCAGCAGTGTTTGGGGGAGGGTATGTTGTTGCAGTGCTGAACTGACGTACCGGAACAAAAGCAGGAGCTTCTTCTTCTTTTGGATCTGGAATGATATCAAGTCTTGACACATAAACAATAGTCAAAAATATGACAAGCTCACTTAACCATATGAAAGTGCTCAAAGAAACAAGCCCGGTTGTGGCTTTTCTAAGACGGCAATATACAGCGGTATTATCGCAATCTGGTTTCATAAGATTTGCCAACACAAGGCCAAATGCGGCAAAGGTCAATGCTGTGCAAACCAAGCTGTAGAAAACAGTACCATTTTGGCCCAAATGGAGCACTCTCAAAGTGAAAAATGTGCTAATGGCCAAGATAATTGAACTTTGAGCAATCAAATAAGCCCAAATAGAGTGACTAATTTGGGTATCATCGTTTTTCATAGATTGCGAGCACAAGCAAACAATACCAATCTGAATAAAAATCTGAAAAACCTGGATTAATGTGCTAATGGTGAAAGCATCTGGTGGTATTTGTAAGGTATTTTGAAGGAATGTTGGGGTAATAAAGAATGGCTTTTGTAAAACTTCATTGATAAGCTTCAACTTGACGTTAGTTGCTCTATCATAAATGTAGCGCGTGTTCGGAGCATTTGTGATTTGGTACTGATTTTTTTCGTCATACTTGTTGTCGTTTGGATTTGATTGGAATCTGCTAAAGAAAGTAGCACGACTTTGAGGACGAGTTGCACCAGCATCTACCGAAATCTTGGGTTCGTCAGCTGCGTACTCTTGGGGGTTCAAATTATATGACTTTCTTCTTCTGTTTGACTTTGGAGAAGCAGCATTATTGGGGTCATATGGAAGAGGTGTCGATACACTTTTGCGGGAATAAGGCTCATGGACAGCTTCTGGGTCTAAGCTGTGTCTTGAAGGCTCAGGACCCGATGTTTGGTTTCCTGATGCCGATGGTGGATATGTCTGATGATTATACCCATAGCCTGGTTGTGATGTTGACATTGCTGCTGATATTCTCGTTATTTTCTGCAGATATTCTCGTTATTTTCTGCAAGTACCTGAGCTGCCTGCTGTCTGTATCACCTCAGTCTTTTCTCTATCCGTAGTCAAAAAGCAAGAACGTTAAGCATAAACTTTTGGTGATGATGCTGCTGGATGTTGCTGAAGAAGTTGGTTATGTGGACAAAAAGCAAAAATAAGGCAGAACACAGAATGTATGTGAAGCATAAAGCCAAAACTCTGCCAAAAATGGGTCCTAGAACAGGGCATGGCGCTGTTTTAATAGAGGAAGCTGGCGAGTGTGCAGAGACGGATGCTCCTCGTTATACTATTATGCATGTTGTACAGGATCCTGCAGAAACTAATCTGCACAACTTACACGAGCTGGTCAAATCACGTGACGTGTATCAATAACAGAGGGAAGAAAAAAATATACAATGTGTCTACATCCAAATATACATGCACTCACAAATCCCAGAGCACCAGGGAGCAGCCAGCCAGGCAATTTGCAAAATGATATTGTCTTAGCTTGACCAGTTCTACTGCTGAGACAGATTTGTTTCTGTCTCAGAATACTCTTGCTCTCGCACACTCAACACTTAATTCTGCAAGCCCAGCACACACAAGGTTGCTGAGCTGGTGGTCTTTGGTGGCTTCGATCTTGGTTCGTCTCTTTTCGCGGGTGTTCCTCAATCTTCCAAAAACACGATCTAGGAAAGGGTGGTGACTCCACCCCCAGACACCCTCCAGTGGCGATAGCCCGTAGCCTATTGACCGGGAAAAACACAATTCAGCGAACGAGAGTTTCTGATACACGAAAAGTACTCAGACCCCGGGACCACTATTGCCCAGTGCTATTGTCCTTTGCCACGGAGTCCATAGTGCTGACTGACTTGACAACCTGTACAGTCTTTACCAACTTCAATTTGAGTTGTTTATGTCGGAAAGATCACCGTTCAAACGTTAGACTTGCAATATTCAACCACTCAAACAGAAATGTCCCAAGTCAACTTGACAGTTATCGGCTCCTTGAACTACGATCTTGTCACTTTTACCCCACGAGTTCCCGAAGCGGGCGAAACCATCAAAGCAGATGTCTTTGAGCCTCACACCGGCGGCAAGGGTTTTAACGAGGCCATTGCTCTAGCACGCTTACTACCATCCTCTGCCAAAGAAGCAGGTTCACATAAAGTGCGAATGATTGGAAAAGTGGGTAAAGACGCCTTTGGTAATGAATTGCTTGATTCGTTGAAAAAAGAAAAAGTTGATGTCTCTGAAATCACTATAGAAGATGACGTCAAGACCGGAGTTGCCACTATTTTGGTCGAGCATAATGGCGAAAACAGAATTTTGATTACTGCTGGTGCAAACGATAAGCTAAGACCTACTAGTGATGATTTCGAGAAATACTTTCCGAAAGATGACACCACCGACAACTTTGTCATGCTTCAAAACGAGTTTCCTTTCTTTGTCGAAGCCATTAATTGGCTAAAAACCAACAGACCAAAACACCAGATTGCTTACAATCCATCTCCAATAAAAGAAATAACCAGTGATTATTTGCAAAATGTTGACTTGTTGATTGTCAATGAGATTGAGTCGACTCAGATTTTGTTTTCCTTGATCAGTAGCGAGCAAAAGGAAAATATAGAAAAAAGTGAAAAGAGTGTCAATTTTAAAAGTGAAGAAGAGAAAATTAACTTTTTCAAAGATATTGGCTTCAAGCTTACCAAAAAGATTAACAAGTCTTCCGGTTCGCTAAACTTAGTTATCATTACCTTGGGTGCATTAGGGGTTATCTATATTACCTCAAAAGAAGACCAGCCAGTCGCAGAGTTTTTACCATCGCAAAAAGTACCTGTTGAAAAAGTCGTTGATACCACCGGTGCCGGCGACACATTCTTTGGCTCTGTCGTTTCTCAGCTAAGTTTGAGTAGAAACTCTTACTATGATGCTATAAAATTTGCTACTATTGCAAGCTCACTTGCCATTCAAAAGAAAGGGGCCGGCGAAAGTATTCCAACTTATGAGCTTGTTGCTGCAAATGAGTAATCGGGGTTAAAGTGCATAAAATTTTTTGATCATTCACATACTGTATATACCTCTTTCATATAAACTTGTTTTATGAAACCAAGTCCTTGACAACGTATATATGCTATAGTATACACAGTCAATTCTACGGTAAGCAGCTTCTCTCCGTACTATGTGCCCGGGACCGCACTATTTTTATCTCTGACATTTTTTTATTTTTATTTTTATTTTTTTTTTTCCCGTGAGTTTCTGCCAGATCGATAAAACACTTTGTTTCACTGTCAGATCAACAAACTGCCACCTTCAAACCTGTAAACACAATAAAAGTCACAATCCACCATTTCCCAAGCATTCAGCTGGCCACACTCACACAATAATGAACTTTCTCACAAAGACGCTAGGCTCTTTTGCTGGATACAATATACCATATACATTTGGCGACAAAATACAAGATTCTGTTGCTACCAACTATTCCTCCAATACAATCTGGAATATCTACGAAGGAACCAGCAAAGCTGATAGCACAAGATGCACAATTTTTGAATTTGACTTGAAAAACACAAGAAACACTTCTTATATTCCACTAGCGAGAAACTCGGCCAAGAAGCTCAAATCCACAAGAATTCCTGGTGTACTTAAAGTGTTGGACACTATTGAAACCGACAGCAACATTTATATTTTCTCTGAACCAGTGGTACCGTTGTCCAAGTACTTGGTTGATAATGAACCGCTAAGTAGCGAGGCTCTCTTGTTAGGCATCTATGTTATTACTAAAGCCTTAAAGCATCTCAATGTTGAAGGAGGTTCTGTACATGGTAATGTTGACATTAGTTCGATTTTCATAAGTGAATCTGGAGAATGGAGACTAGGCGGATTCGAGTTATTAACAAATACCAAAAGTGACCCAGAGCAAGCATTATTTAGATATAGCTCAGCATCACCAACTTTCAGAAACATTGTGCCGCCAGAAGTGAATCAAAAAGGAATTGATGCTCTAAGAGGCAACCATCAAGTGTTCAAGCTTGATGCATACAAATTGGGTGGATTGATTTGGTGCTTGTTCAACAATGTGACTAGCTCAAGTGAGATAACTAGCAGTTCACAATTCCTTACTGTTTCCAAAATACCAAAACCAATTCAGCCTACCTATAAAAAATTGCTTCAAAATTCCATAACTACAAGAATTACCGTAGAAGTTCTCCTAAACCAAGGCGAAAGATCTTTTTTCAATAACGATTTGATTCACTGTTATAAAGAATTGGATGAGCTTAACTTGAAATCGAATTCAGAAAAACTCGAATTCATGAGATCGCTTGAAAATGTTAAAAAACTCAGTCCTCCTGGATTCATGGAGTACAAAATCATTCCAGAACTCATCAGATTATTCACTATTAGCATCCAGCCTAACAATTTTCAAACTGATATGAGCAACACTGCCACTTGTTTGTATTACATTTTGTCATTTTCCGAAAAGCTCGATGAAACAGAATTCAAAAAAACAATTAATCCAGTAATTATCCATGGGTTTTCTCTCGCTGATAGAACAGTAAGAGTCACCCTTTTGACATCATTACCTAAATTCATTGACAAATTATCCAAATCTGAAGTTAGTGACAAAATTTTCACTAATTTGCTAACAGGATTTTCAGATACTAACCCAACGGTGCGAGAAGAGACATTGAAGGCGGTTTTGCCAATTTCTTCAAAATTAAGTGATAGACAATTAAACAACGAACTTTTAAGATATTTGGCTAAATTGCAAAATGATGAAAAACCAGAAATTCGTACCAATACTGCCATTTGCCTTTGCAAAATTGCTCAACATTTAAACTCACATTCTAGACCAGGGGTGCTTATTACCGCATATAACAAATCATTGAAAGATAGATTTGTTCCAGCAAGAATGGCCGCTTTGCTTTCTTTCGAAAGTTGCATTGAAATGTTTAGTCCCGAGATATGCTGCTCCAGAATCCTCTCCTCAGTGGCCCCATGTCTTCTTGATAAAAGCTCCAAGGTGCGTAAAGAAGCAAAAAAAGTATTTGATTTGTACATGGCGAAAATCAACGAGGAAGCAGAAAGACTTCCAGCAAAAGATGACGATAACGATAAAGAAGAGGACAAATTTTCGCAGCCCAACATTAACGAACCTTACACCAGCAAAGAAGCAGCTAACTTGACTAGCAATATTCAGTCATTTGGTTTCAATTTGGCCATGGGTGCATTCACTAAAATGAGCGGCATTGGTGGACAGATGGAAGCAACTCATAATGTTCCTACGCCAACTGATTCAAGGTCATCTACGCCGGCACCTAGCAGTTTTTTCAGCAATAGTGGCAACCCACAATCGTCAGCCCCTTTGCCTCAGACGAGCAGTGATTCGTTGGCCGATGAGCTATCAAGCAAACTTGAGCTCGTTGACGATAGTGTTGTAGATGCCGACGATGGCTGGGGCTTTGATATTGATGATGAGAATAATGGCGTTGATGGTACAGCACCAGAAGAAGATGAACTAGAAAGAGAACTTGAAGCTGCAGAAAAACATAACGATGATATTGCTAATTCTGCCCTTTACCTTTCAGAAAGGCTTAAAACCAAACCTGTGGCTAAGCCTACTACTGTTTCTGGTACTAAGAAACTTTCTTCTACTACATTGAATAAAAAATCAATCGGTAGTTCTGCTACGCACAACAAAAGCCTTAAACTTGGAAATAAGAAATTGAATACCGGAAGCAGTAAGCTTCAGTTACAATTGACCATTGATGAAGATGACAAAGGGTGGGGTGATGGTTGGTAATTTTAATGGCTACTGACTGCTGATTATCAAGACGGAAAAAAAAAGCGATTTTATAGTAAAATTTACTATTAAATATTCAATGCCTTTTGTGTTTTATAGATATTGTAATGTATAGAATTTGAGGTTTGCAAAACTTGAAATAAATGGTCCGCATATTAATTATGTATGTTGAAATCAATCATCAATCCTGCATTGCATGCTCATCTCAGAGGTAACCCGCTTAAGCTTCAAAAAAGTGAATTTTTTCCACTGAGTACGCCAATGCAGATGGATATATCTGCATACAATATTGTTTACCCTTGGGTATTGTCTCTTGTCTTTCTCTTTTCTCAAAAGCTCAAAGTAATTCCACACGAGCATACTTTCAAAATATCAAAATCCAAATTTGGAAAGCTATTTGGTAGCATATGCAACAGAACGCCGAAGATGTCACAAATAAAGACTTTCCCTCTCAATTCAAGAACTAAAACTACGGCATTGAAACAGCCAAAAGAGCTCATTTCATATTCTAGAAAAATTGATGAATCCATAGTCATTGATGATTCGTGTCTATCATATTACTATTTCCCGGATACCGAGGTTGACAAGAATTATGATCTTACTGCAGGTTTCAAAAAATTTAAACAGATTGAGGACAAAGGCAGCATGGATGGCTTTTTGAAAGCTATTAGCACCTACGAAAAACAACAAAATGCCAAGGTAAAAACTGATATTGTTTCATTTCGTGGCCTTATGAGAAAAATCTTAACATTACATTATTCTCCTGATGAAGTATTTGATTTGAATGTGGTGCACTTTGATGGCCAAATTTTCGTTAAAAGCAATTATCTTTCTGACGTACAGAGAAACAAAGCTGAGTTGAGTACGCGTGAGGCACAGGGAGTAGATAAGGACACTCAAGATAAATTCACTTATACTGGGTACAAATTTGAAACTCTTGCGACACTAGATAAGCCATGGGCTGATGCATCAAGAAAAGACATTGAGTCTAGAGAAAAAGCAGAAGTCAATAACATTGAACAGTATCTCTCAGTGGTGAAAACTGGCATTGGTAATACAAAGCTTTTGCTCGGTGGTGAAGTTGATTGTGTTTTTGACTACAAGCCAGATCCTAACGATAAGTTTAGTGGGAAAGATAGTGTAGTATCGCACTATGTCGAATTGAAAACTAGTAAAGTTATTAATACACAAGGACAAGCAATAACGTTTGAGAAAAAGCTATTTAAAACATGGGCTCAATGTTTCTTGTTAGGCATCCCGAAAATCATATATGCTTTCAGAGATGATGCCATGCATTTGAAAACTGTTGAAGAATTTAAGACAGAAGAAGTTCCTTTAATCTTGAAAAATAGTCCTATTCAAAGGCATAGCAATAATCCAAAAGTTAGAAAAATAAATTGTGTGGATTCTTTGAAATGGTTCGGAGCTGTATTAGAATGGTTGATGGATGTTGTTCCTAAAGATGATGCTAGCGATTTAGATGCACAGCTGAGAAACATATTCAGATTAAGCTATAACGGTGCGCTGCTATCATTTACAGAATTGAGTGATGAAGAAAGAGATAGAATAGTGGCAGATGAGCCTGTGGTGACTAAAGAATTTGTGGAATGGAGAAAGCAACTTAGAAAGACAGGCGTTGACAAGGAATGATTTTTTGTTTGCCTTGTTGATGTAATCGATATATACTAATTGCTATTTTAATGAAGCTAATTGTTTTTGTCGTTGATGCATGTTAGACCAAGAAGCGTAGACAGAGATATCCCCAATATAGAAGTTAATAGAAGATCACATGCATATTCACGTGCACTACTCTTCTTCGTATTACCGATCGTAGCTCTATGACGCTTTTCTTTTGTATTCTCCTTTGTGTAAAGATTGATAACTATACCCATCCCACAAGATCATAATCATAGCCATTAAACAAAAAAAACAAAACAAAAAAACAGGGCAATAATTCTTTTGCTTAAATTTAAAGAACTTGCTAGTTTGTCTCAATACTTTTAGATAAGAATCTGTCCTTACTTTTTTGACAGATTTGATTTTTGATCTCTATAACTATTTCAACATCACATTTTGCCTTAACAATAAATTATTATGAGCTCCTTACCAAAAAGAATTATAAAAGTATGTATTGATTGATAATATTGACAAAAAAAATATCCGGGCTCACTGATTACATTATATGAAATATACTAACTGCTTCTATCACCAGGAAACTGAAAGATTGGTCTCTGATCCTGTCCCTGGAATAAACGCCGCTCCACATGAAGACAATTTGCGTTACTTTGATGTTAAAATTGATGGACCATCACAATCACCATATGAAGGTGGAATTTTCAAGTTAGAATTATACTTGCCTGATGACTACCCAATGGTGGCGCCAAAAGTGCGTTTCTTGACCAAGATCTACCATCCAAATATTGATAGATTGGGTAGAATCTGTTTAGACACTTTGAAAGAAAACTGGAGTCCGGCTATCCAAATAAGAACATTGTTGCTTAGTATCCAATCCCTATTAACTTCTCCTAATCCAGATGATCCATTGGCTAATGATGTTGCTGAGGAATGGAAAAAAGATGAGGCAGGTGCCATTCAAACCGCTAAAGAGTGGACAGCCAAGTACGCCTCCGAATGATTATTATGTTTCCTATCTCTTCAATTATGTTTAACTTTTTCAATAACTTTGTTTCTTATCTTGCAAACTATTCGCTTTTATTTTTGTTGGCGCTCATAATTTCTCTCCATTTATCTTATTTACGTCAGTCGGTCATATTCATCATCATCGGTCGGCGAGGCAAGAGGTGCACCATGTTGTTGCCTAGCGTCTACGCAATCTATATTTTTCCATTCTTTCACTTTTCTGATTCAGTAACTCTTTGCAAATAATCTACGTGTGAGGTATCAATAGACAAAAACTCAGATTCTGTTAGGAAAAGAAGTCTTAACGCTTTTTGGTGCGTAGTTTCCCAGAGTAGCCCAAACCTTTGTGGCGCGCACTGAGTTCGGCATCCTAGCGACGGTTGCTAAGAAAATGCTGTCAGAGACACCCGCTGATTCAACAAGCACTAAGAATCCGCGACGAAAAGCTCAACGTCGGGCGCAGAGCAAGCGCAGACCGCAAGATTTCACTTGTAAACACCTTCCGCAAATCTAGCATATATAACAGCTGTTTCCATCGTTCATCCTTGTTTACATACAGCTTTCTTTAGGTACAGCATCCAGAACAGATAAAGTGCTAAGATACTACACAATACGGACCAGCCCCCAACAGTGAAGACAACGATCAGCCGGCCCATCTCATACCATAATAGGCGCAGGCGGATGAGCGCTTTTGCTCGCTCATTGCACTTTAGCCAACTGAGTGGACGGCGGTACCGCAGGGCGTTCCGCAATGTGTTTGCTGGCAGTCCGTAGAGAATCCGGCCAGAAACCGGGGGGCGCGGGCGATGCGCCGGTGGCAAGTCAGGTGCCGGCATGCTGAAGCTCAGCGGACAGGGGCCTGCTAAGGGCTGTGATTGGTTGAGCTGCCCCTCTTCCAGATCGAGCCAGGGCTCGTGTTCCCCGGTACTGTCGCTGGCTCGCCCTTTTTAGCTTTTTTGTCATTAGTTCTTTGCTCTTTCAAAAATTAACTCCCACTTTCCTGCTACTTGTTTTTTTTCTACTTTCCCTTCTCCTTCTCCAGAAATCACCTTCTTTCCTACTCAGCTTCGTATATTATAATTCCCCAAACTCAAATAAACATAGATAGTAAGTGCTATATTCAATCGGTTTGTTATTGTCATTATGGGTAATGGTTCATTTTGTTTTAAATGTGTTTGTTCCAAGTTATGATTTTTAATTTATGCGCAAGGGTTATACAAAAGTCAACATCAAGCTTTATGAACAAGTCAGCGTTTACACCACAACATTTAGCGCCGGACATAAATCACCAATCGCGCCCATATTAGCAGCCCAAGTTTTGATTACAATTGCTTTTGTCTTTTCTGATCCATTGAAATTAAATGACAATTATGTCTGTTTTTCTTATGCGTTGGAGGAATTGGGATGCAGGCGCTTAGCGACTTGTGGCCGATTAACCGCCATCAAACGTGCAAATTAAGTCCATCGAGACTTAATCATATCGTCAATTAATTATTACCATCTATTTTGTTCTATTTGCAAATTGCATTTCATTTTCAGTTATTCGGAAGCAACCTGTTAGAGGTGTTGACAGCCTTGTATCTGTCAGCTTTGCTATGTGTGTTGTTTACTTTTTCAAACGGTGTTTGGATGTTGATAGTGGCGTGCGGTAGCACGGATCGTTGACACGATGTTGACAAGAGCCCTTGTTTTTTTCTTAGATACTCACAATCATGGACCTTTGCCTTTTTTTTTTTTAATCCAGATTTTGTTTCCCAATCCAATTAGTGGAATAATATATCTAACTAACTATTTTTTTTTAGTCAAAAATGTCTCTTTCACGTGAAAATTCAGTCTATTTGGCCAAGCTCGCTGAGCAAGCCGAGCGTTACGAAGAAATGGTCGAAAATATGAAGAATGTTGCTTCTTCTGGTCAAGAGCTCTCTGTTGAAGAACGTAACTTGTTGTCTGTTGCTTACAAGAACGTGATCGGATCTCGTCGTGCTTCCTGGAGAATTGTCTCATCTATTGAACAAAAAGAAGAAACTAAAGGTAACGAAGCTCAAGTTGCTTTGATTCGTGACTACAGATCTAAGATTGAAAAAGAATTGACTGAAATCTGTGATGATATCTTGAATGTGTTGACTAAGCACTTGATTCCATCTGCTCAAACCGGTGAATCTAAGGTCTTTTACTACAAGATGAAGGGTGACTACCACCGTTATTTGGCCGAATTCGCTATCAGCGAAAAACGTAAAGAAGCTGCTGACTTGTCTTTGGAAGCTTACAAATCTGCATCTGAAGTTGCTGTCACTGAATTGCCACCAACCCACCCAATCAGATTAGGGTTGGCTCTTAATTTCTCAGTTTTCTACTATGAAATCCTTAGCAGCCCAGACCGTGCTTGCCACTTGGCTAAACAAGCCTTTGACGATGCTATCTCTGAATTAGACACTTTGTCTGAAGAATCATACAAAGACTCCACTCTTATTATGCAATTGTTGCGTGACAACTTGACTTTGTGGACTTCTGATATGTCTGAAACTGGTCAAGAAGAACCAGCTGCTGAAAAAGAAAAGCCAGCTGAAAGCAAACCTGAAGAAAAAGAAGCCGCCAAAGCTGATGAAGAGTAAATCTGATTATACCAATCCAAGTGTTTAAGTAAGTTAATATATTTTTATCGTTATTTCTATTATAACTAATTCTTTGTCCCCTTTTTTTTCTTTTTTCTCCTTTTTGTAATAAATAAATTTTGATTTTTTGCCGTTACAACCTGACTGCTGTCTATATCTTGGTGTCTTGATATACTCAACATCGCTTATTTTGTCATTTTTTATTATTATTTTTTTTTTTATTTTGGTTTTCTTTTTTTTTTTTATTCACTCTGTTTTTGTTTCAATCATAATAAGTTCCATTATTTTAGATAATGTTCGCTTGCAAATTTGAGTTATTGCGATCTTGCAGTTACTTCTATCTGTTTAATATTACATCATCTTTGCTTGAGGGCGCTTCATTCTAGTAGCAGTCAACTGAAAAATTTAGTAGCATGTAGAATATCTGCTTTGCTTTGTGAACCCATATCCTGGTTGTTTGATTTTGAAGAAATAATAACTATAGTTAAATATCAGAATGCCGTACAACGAGCAGTTCGGGCAACAACTGAGAAATTAAAAAGCAGCACAGCGCAGCGCCTCCGTGATCGTTTTCTGTCTTTTGTTTTTGTTTTTGTTTTTCCTTGCGAGAAATGTTTTATCTGTCATCATAGACACTTATACGCATTATATACAAACGCGTTAAATAGCAATCAAGAATTCGATAACATCAAATATTCCGATAATGGATCTTAGTGACTCTAGTAATCGCTCCTTTGACTTGAGCAATGCTTTCAAAATAACAAATTTTGCTGTTGGGGTTTTAAGTGTATGTTGAATCAAGGGATTGAGAAGACAGATGTGCTATTTCTACATAGATTGCGTACATTCGCAAGCATTAAAACACTAACATTCCCAACTAGATCCTATGCGGCCTTTCTCAATTGTTATCAGGCTTGTATGTACTTTCATTGTTCTGATGATTTTATTTATTTCATTTATGCAATAATGTTACTAACGACATTTTAGTCAAAATGTATGTTCTCCGCATTTTACCACCTATCAGCTATGCACAGGCAAAGGCGGAGTCGGTGTGATAAAACATAAAATAGATTAAAAATCAGAAAGGACAGTACTAACCTTAGCACATTGCTTTCTTCTAGTTTATATTGGGGTTTTTTGTGATAGTTTCTGGTGCAGGAATTATCTTTCTTGGTATGTATCGATTTCACATTTATGCTGCTGCTTTCGTGATACCAGTATGCTGTCAAGCAAAATTTTTTTCTCCTAAATCAACATACTAATTTTACATTGTCTAGAAATTAGAGTGCCTCAGGAACTCTTCAATTATGCTTCCTTTTTATTTTCCTTTATTGGAAGAGGTGTCTGTAAGTATTATGCGTGCTATTAGATGATAGATTATGAGAACAATATGGTTTTTATAGCAGCCATTACAGCAAAGACCAACTTTTCTAACAATATTTTTTCCCTATTACTTTAGTCTATTTGTTGATTGGCGTTATCGTTGCTCATGACCACATTTTGAGAATATTCCCAGGTTTCGTCATTTCAATAATCGGTATTGCTTACGGCGTGTTGCATTTTGTTCCAAGCATATTGCCTCCAGAGAATATGAGATCCGATTTTGCTGCTTTGAATAATCAGGACGAGGAAGATGTCATTTAGAAATTCAAATAACTTGATAAATGAACTAAGCAGATAGTTTTTGAAACGTCATGCACATTGCTGCATATAGCATCTGCGCTAGAATTTGTTTCAATATCTTGTTTTAATCAAACTCTTTTCTGGTTCAAAATCAGCTATCAAGCCGTAGATTTTTCAAGTATAATTTATGGAAAATGCATTTAGAGGGAAAAATTGCATGTAAAATATAAGCAAAAACTACTAATTATACGTACTACATTTAACATCAAAAAAACAAAGTTATATCATCTCTCACATCTTTATCATCTGCGTCTCCAGATGCCCCAAGTGTATCATTAGCCACTCCTAAACCATTATCATAAGTTCCATTACCAGTCTCATCACTACCATCAGTACTTCTGTTACCCACATTGGTGATTTCATGTAAAATTTCATTAATACCTCTAGTAGTATTTATTATCCCTAATCCATTTTGTGGGGCACGGCGTCCACTGTCAAACTCAATATCATTACCAATATTATTTGATTCTGAATCGCCGTTCTTGTCCTCACCTTCATCTTCATCCATATCTTTCGCATTTAGCCTTTTATTATTTTGTAAAATATTCATTATGTCATTATCATTATTTTGAGGCGCGGATTTCTTCTGTGCCATACTCTGCCGCTTTCTTTTGTTTCTTGGATTTATCGTCGAAACATTTTCTGCGTGCCTGATAAGATCAATAATTTCGCTTTTTGCTGTAGCATCATCTTCATCTTCATCGACTGCAAGTTCAAGTAAAATAAACTCAATGACCGTGCCTTCATACGGGGGTCTATTTTTGTTGATTACCGGCATTCTTTCTTTTTGCTGGTGCTGATGCTGGTTATTGCCTCGGAATCCAGAGTTTACTTTGTTGCTAAAAATCGCTGCCGTATTATCTATATTGTAAGCGGTCAACAAATGTATGCTAATTATTCCTTTACTGTCTTTTCTAATTCTGATTTTGGAGCTAAGTTTGACTGATCGCATTATTTTTTTGAAAATATCAAACTTGTAAACGCTGACAATAAAATCATTTTTCACTGGCCTGAACTCATAATTCACTGGATCATACTGCCGAAGTTCCAACTTTTCCAAAGAAGGGAAAATAAACCTTGAAAATCCTATTTCACCCTTTGATATAAACATGAGCTGGTTACTTATGACTCTGCCTTTGTCAAGCGTCCTCTGGTCAGTAGCGCGGCTTGATGCATAAATGTAAATTTCTTCACTATTCAAATCTTTCAAGTTATTCAATGCATCATGTATCACATCGGCAGAGAGAATCACCTCCATTACCAAGCTAGATACATCCAACATTAAAAATTGGTGTTCTTCCAAATCAACAAACGTAGCGAATTCACACCTTTCTGTCATCATTGGATCCCTAAAAGAAACCACAAATGGATGACCACGACCCTTGTATGATAATGTACATTTAATGGTTAAATCCGCTTCTTTTGAAAACCCGCCCAGCGAGGAAGCAATATTAAATGATTCTACCACCTTTTTAAGATCTACACATATCTCTATCGTCTTTTGTGCCCGCTTTCTAATATTTTTCACCTGTTGAGTAAGCTGGGTATGTAAATTAGATACCCCTTCATCATCACTAGAAATATCAGTCGCATTTGTGCTCTCATTATTATTTCCGGCAGCATTATTGGTTACTTCTTCCTCCGGTGGATCAAAGTAATAGTTATCAAAGAGCTTCTTGTCAAATGTGGCAGAGACCCTAATCGTGTGAACGTTTTCGCAGGTGAAGATTAAGCCATCAGGACCAATGTAGATATTTCCCTGGGTCCCTACCACCGATATAGCAGAAAGCACAGCAGTAATGTGAGATATTTCTGTTGTTGTGGCAGAGAAGATGTCTCTATCCTCTTCGGAGTATCCAATATCGAGTTGATCCATGGGAACTTAGTGGCAATCGCACAATGGTTATAAGCTCAATACTCTCTGTTGTCACTGAGCAGAGCTCATCGCTGTTTTCCACACCAACATTAGCTTCTATAGACATTTTAGACGAAAAATTACGAGGGTCTAATTTGTATACTAAATTCTATTTATCATGTGATATACCCTCGTATTTTCATAGTAGTATTTGTAAAATGCAGTAACATAAACCTGAATGTTGATGGACTAGGTAGATACACAGATAGTTAGCAGCGACAATTAGCTGATTTAAACAATTGATACTGAAAAAAGGTAGAATTTCAATGAAAAGTCAAGAAGAGTCACATCAGTACTACCCAGTGATATTAGAAATTGGTTCTAGGTTAGTGAGGAGTGGTTTTGCCGGCGACGCTGCTCCGCTCTCCACGCTCCAGATCAATGATCCAATATTCAACTTCAAAGTGCGTAAACACGAAGAAGTTGAAAATGAGTTTCAATTTCACAATGATAATGATCTTTCCATAGTTTATGAAGACATTTCTGCTTATAAACAGCAACCGATGGGCCCAGTAGAGCTCAAATTGCGCACTCAAATATCAGAATATTACAATAATGATCTTATCAACAAAAAGTGGCTATTTGACCAGGATATTCTACTTAGTAAACAATTAGAAGCGTCTAGCAATAGAATCACAGAAAATTTACTAGAGCGAATTCTCTATCATATTTACGTTACAGACTTGCTTGTTGACGCTAAGCGCTGTAAGGTCATCATTCCTTTCCCTGTGTTGTGGCCCATTCATATCAAGCGAAGTATCGCTAACGTGCTATTAGATGACATTCATGCGCAATCAATTATTTTCTTACCTGATGCCATACTTAGTGTGCTCAGCGCTGGTACCAAGAATGGATTGGTGGTGGACCTTGGCTGGGATCAAGTAACCGTGTCTCCAGTTTATGACGAAAAGCTTATTTACAAAAATATAAAAATGACAAATCGCGGATCAGGTAAAGACTTGCACTACCATGTTTTACAGATGCTTTTGCAGAATTCTGAAAAAATCGAAGGATTGGATTTTGCTAATAAAGATACGGTTTTCGAGTTCATTGAAAATTTTATAAATGAAGCGGTGTATTGTCGCCCATCGAGTGAAGGTTTACCTTTTATAGAACATGAAGACTCGCTTTATACATGTTCAGACGGAGTTAAAGTACCGTCAGTATTGAGAAATTATATCATTGAAGAGCTTTATTTTCCGCCTGAAAATAAAAGACAATATGATGATAGCGAAGAACCATTGATACCTCTTTTGAATAACATCATTTTAAACCTTGCAATTGATTTAAGGCAATCTTTGGCTAACCGTATTATTTTCACTGGCCATTTATCCAAGGTCCCCGGTCTAAAAACAAGGATATTACAAGAGTTACGCCAAGAAAACAAAGATTTAACGTTTAAATCTATTGTCAGTTTGGGGAGCTGGTCTGGTGCAAGCTTATATTGTTCAACAAAGCTTATGGCATCTGCAAGCAACATAAAAAACCAGGAATTAGTACGTGACGACTACTTACAAGGCAAAGCGAATATTCCAGATTGGATAGATCATATATATCAACTAAAATAATTCTAAAATCAAAAAAGAACAAAAAAAAATGAAAAAAAAAAGGGGGAACAAAAGGAACCAATAATAATCAAATAATAATTTGCTAGCAAATACGCAGATGTCCATAAAAAAGAGTCAAGTATACTTTCTCAAAGCTAGTATCCGATCGATGTCTCAGCAATGACATATGGATATTCTTTCCGTGAAATAGTATCATACGTTGTAAAATCAACAACCGGGGAATGATCAATGCTATATGGAATCATATCTGTGTTGTTTTCACCTAACACACTTGAGCGTGTATCGTTTTTAGATGAATTACCTTCTCCTTTACTTTCTTTACTTCCAACTTTCTCCATATACTCATCAGGATGTAAAAATCGCAGCCATGGATATTTATTGTAAAATTTGTCTTGACCAAACCAGCTGGCAAACCAATACCACAACTGAACCAAAACACCTGAATTACCTTGGCAATCTTTTCTAGAATCTGTATCCAAATTATTAATCTCATAATCTATAATTGCTAGCAGAGTTCTTTGGTCTTTTGTCAAGTCTTCGCTTTCCGCTTTAAAAAATGGCAGTGCGTTTAAATTTTTTGGCTTTCCTACTCTAGATAAGTCTAATGGGGTTCCCTTTTCTGCCAAAGGTATCCCAAATGGTTTAATTGCCACTTTTATTGGTTGTATACTTCTTGGAGAACCGGGTGTTTGCTGCTCAAAAAAGCCCCTGTACAATATTTTGGGAGAAACTCTACCGTTGTGCAAATTTAATCTTTCCATCTCAATTGTTTCATCGACTTCAAAAGTACTAAAATCTTCATATTCACCTTCTGATATCAAAAATTGAGAGTTAGATACATTACGTGCCGTACTAAAAGGATTAAGAGGGTGCGTTTTTGCAAACTGATTTGTTGTTTGTGGCGATAGCCTAAGCTTGTTTGAAGAGCTAGCGACGCTATGTCTATCATATAAGAATAAATCATTAGAACTATCTACTCCATAAACTGCTGAAAATGGAACTTGTTCTAGAGGTGAGGCTAAATGCGCTAATGTTGGAGAGTGGGTAAACTTGGAAAGTGGTCTAGATTTTGGTGAAGATTCCATGGTGACAGGAAAGTTTTGTGGCGTGCTCACATTCTTTTTCTGCTTATCATTATTTGTTATTGGTTCTTCTAATATTTTATTGCTAAACATAGATGGCTCCTCGAAAGCTTCGACAGAATCGTTCAGTTTGATACTTTCATTTTCTTCAAATGCTTCGGCTAGTGAGAAATGTGGCATTGCGCCAGGTAAAATATCAGTATATCTCAAACTTCTTTGCTGCGGCCTGTTTAAGTCTCTCAGACCAGGTGCAAGCACTTCTCGATAAATAATAGTTAGTGTTATTGTTATTTTGTAGCTAGAAAGTTTAAAAAATCAAAAAATCAAAATCAAAAAAATCAAAAAGCACACAAAACTTACGAGCCTTTTGGGTTGAAGAATACTCCACACTAAAGCTATCTTTAGTAAAAGTACTCTCATCTCTATCAGAAGAAATATCGACAGTGTCATCAGGATAGACATTTTTTAAGTACTGCTTTTGTTGCAACTGAGCCTCACTGCCCAACTGCTTTTTGGTGGTCACAATAGACTCAAGTCTGTTTTTATCCGTATTTTGTTGATCATTGAATGACGACTCGTCGAGGTTCTCATTGGAATATGTTGATTTGAGTGAGCTTTTTGTTAAAGTGGGTCTTGAAAGAGGCACCAAGGTGGGATTATGTAGACTCTCTGAGCGGTAGCTGTTCATGTTGACTGGCAGAAAAGTGGTATATAATAAGATGCTAGTCCGCGTAGAGATATACACCGTCAAATCATAAGCCTCTAAAAATAAAAAATATATTTTATATAATCAAATATTTAATTGGTCAATTCGTACTATTATGTCCTAAGATTGTCTGAAATTTCATGTTTTGTGTCAGGTACGCCACAACACAGAAGAAAAGCAAAGCACGCAGCATCGCTACGATAGTACACAAAACCAATAAATGAAAACAACCATCAAAATACATAACAGGATATATACAAAAGCACTATTAGCAAACTGCTATTTCCAAATATACACAAAAACAGTCTACTTTGTAATTATTACTAAAACCCGAAACCACCAAAGCCTCCACCTCCTAAACCACCGCCAAAAGGATTAGGACTACCTCTGAAAGGGTTTGCGTTGCCCCCGAATGGCGAATTGCTACGACCACCACCTAAGCCACGTCCTAAGGCATCGTCGAGCTCATCGTCGTCATCTCCTGTATTACCATGTTGAAACAATGGGTTTGAACTTAATCCACCTCTGGCGCCAAAGCTACCTGTTCCTGGAAGACCTTGACCAATTTGGTCAAAGTCGTTTTGGCCGACCCCGCCAAACAAAGGATCGTCCCATCTTGCTCCCGGTGGACGTTGTAAACTGCTTCCGCTGCCCTGCCCATCATTTCTAAGTTCTGGGTGAAATAATGGATCTGACGATGTTGGATGCATGCCACCAGAAGTTCCTGGTGCACCATTATTACCAGAACTTAACGGATCAAGGTAAGGTTTCAATGATGGGTGCTTCCCCACCCCTGGTGGATTAAGGTCGCTGTCCCCATAAGAGGCATTGCCACCGTCACTCCCAGAACTAATGGGCTGTGACTTTCTATTTTCAGGCAAAAGTTTGTACTCATCTTCAAAGCCAGGTGGGCCATTTGGATCTGGTGGTTTGTAATTACCACTTCCACCTCCTCTTGCTGGTGGAATAATAAAATCCAATTTTGCGCGTTTATCATCTGTCAATTCAGTATTGAGCAAATCGCTTTTTCTTTGTTCATTTGATTTCAGAGCCGCTTCTTGCTCACTTGCGCTTTGAAAAGACTCCTGTAACTGAGCTTTGTTTCTAAACACTGACGACCTTCTCCGACCAGAGCTCTTAGTCGCCTTGGATGTAGCAACTGCGGTATTGCTGCTCTTGTTGTTATCATATTCACTATCTAAGCTGGAAAATTCAGTAAGTTTGCTGGCAAAAGTATCCTTCAAATATTGCTTTAAAGCCAGCTGCTCTTCCAAAGTTGGATCGCTGAGGTCGTTAACATACTGAGACACTTTGAGTTGTGAGCTTGCCAAGATGTTGTTATTTCCGAGCAAATTGATGATTAACGTGACATTCTTGCCACTTTCATTGCTGCTGCTGGTGTTGTTTATGGCACTAACATCTTTATTATTAATATTGTCGTTATCATTGTCGTTATCAGTTTCCACTCTGTTAATGATAAGCTTAGTTTCATTTTCAATGGTTAAAATTGCTGATGAATCTTGGGGGATTTTGGCGGTGGAGTTCAAGTTCAAGTCAAGAAACAACCAGTCCCTAATGAAGTTGGCGATATCTTGTAATTTATTTCCCATCTTTGTTTCTTTACAATGTGGTTTTGAGTTAATAGAGTGAACTGCTAAAATTCAACTTGATCTTAATATTCCAATTTTCGATCCTCAATAGGTGTAATCAACAAATTTGAATCAAATATTACTGGGGAGCAAAAATTGGATGAAGCTTAAGTAACAAATTGTTAAGATGCGATGCCCATCGATCGTAGTGGTAATCGTAGTAAGCTTTTATGCTTCGAAAAGTGACGTCTGGTCAGATGATGCATACACCATTTCGACGGACCGTATTGTCCCTGGGCTACTCAAAACAATACCTGCTTACACTAAATTGCCAAACTTGCTACTATGGATGAGAGATGTTGGGCAATGTAGAATTCTAAAGAGCAATATTAAATCTGATATGTACGGTAGTATGTAGTCTACAATATCGAGGCTGATTTTTTTGTAAATGTTGAATATCGCGATGAGGTATGTTGAATCTTTGAGTGCGGGGACTGAACGGCATTTTCCATTTTGTTGAGGTGGTAAAAACTGTAGTTTTTTAAGCCATGATAGTACCATACACCCTGAGGATCTAATTTTGGTAGACCAGCGGGGAAGCTGATTCAAAGCAGAAAGCATTTCGGGCTAAATGAACGAGTCTAAGCAACTCATGTTTCTCTTGCAGATGCTTGTCGCATAGTATTTTGTAAAATATTCACAGGTTTTACTGGAGTCTTACCAAGATTGGTCTAATAGTATCATAATATGGCATATGCTTGTTGGTTATAAACCGTCAAAGTCATCATTGATGAATGTATATCTTCAACAAACAAAAAATCTTGCTTGTTCTCATAAAAAATAGAGCCAAGTAAAAAAAGTCAATTAGAAAAAATTAATTAGAAAAAATCAATTAGAAAAAAATTAAAAATTCAACCAAAACCAAAATGAGAACCTATATCTAAAACTGAACAGAAACACTATGAAGCAAGACAGAAGAGAAAAAAAAAAAAATAGAGCACAAAAAAAAGCTGACGAAGAAAAAAATAGACATAGCGGCCCAATAAGCGAATGTTTTAGCTATATTTATCCTCTCTGATCATTACTTATATCGCTACTACTTTCATTCTCATTTTCGCTGACATCATTAATGCTCTCCTTCAGCACTCCTGGATCATCATCACCATGTTTGCAAATCAACGTTAATGGCGTCATTATTGAGCTTTTTGTATTAATTGGATAGTAACTGAAATATTGATACTTGTGAAAATTAGTCTCTGTTTTTCTTTTTACAATCATGTCAAAACGGCGTTTTGGATTAAACCAATAAATTCTACCAAAGAAACTACTCGAAGTTTCCGCGTTGTTGTTGTTTTGTGTGCCGGAAGATTTGTTTATGAGGCCATTATTGTCATTTTGCTGCTGCTGATTATTGCGCTGCTTCAATACCAAAGCATCAGCCAGATTAAAATTGTCCACATTGACGTATATTCTGCGAGACAAGCTAGCGACTAATCTTTTTATGTTGCGCAAGTAACTTTTGCGGAATCGTTTTTTGTTATAGTCTGTTTCTCTGTAGCCATAAAGCATCTGGTATAAGATATGGCTCTCTTTCAAAAAGATTTTGTGAAGCTTCTTCTTAAAAAGCAGCTCATTAGCGATAGATTTGCGCTGGAAGAAAATGTATCTTGGCAATTTATAAACTGGGGTCTTGGACATGAGCTCGGTGTGGTATTTGGCCTTAAGTTCATTGTTGAGTTTGATTTTGAAATTATTGATGGTATACTGTAATAAAAGTTCTTTTTCCCTGATAAACTCAGCGTTGAGTTCGTTAGCATAAAGCAAACTCATGAAGTGATCGCCGGAATGGTGGTCATATGCGAGATCATCTTCAATAATGCTATTACCGTTACTGTTGACTGCTCCCAGAACTGTTGCTGGTGCTACTTTAGATTTTTTCTTGCCATTTTTTTTGTTTTTTCTGGCAATAGCCTGATAATTATCAAAAAGACCCTCGTCAACAATAGGATTGTGCACTCTGAAGTTAATGTATCTTGGCTTTCTTGACTTTGCTGAACCGGTAGTAGCAGAATCTTTACTGTCCTTTAGCGGTTGAAAGAACCGGAGCTTGTTTACAACGTCACGGGGCACATTTTTAAAAGATTCATCATTGTATAAAAGACCACCAACAGATGCGTCCCAAGGAATGATCTTTTCATCTTCACCAGGGTTTAAATCTCTAGTGTCGTAAAGGATTTCCTGGAGCTCCTCGAGCTCTGCTTGTCTGTTTGTTTCTGTAGCGCCATTGCCTAGAAAAAGCGGCTTGTATCCTGCAAAAAGGCCTTCCAAGTTGACAACTTGATTCGTTAGTAAACATGTTTTTTTTTTCTTATTTTCTTTTTTTTTTTTTTTTTGTATCCGAAGGTTACAGCTTATACTTACTCCTCTGAGAAATGTGGTTCGTGTCTTTGACTCTGGGGAGCTGCAGCAAGAGCTTAGCCGGTACTTTTGCCCTCGTGGAGTTTGATCTCACTATATTCCAGGGCACTTTCGCTTGTACTATGGAACTGACAGGACGCGTCCGCAAACCAGTAAGAGAGACTCTGAGCATGACAAGTAGTTGTTGTATTGCTGATGGTGATACTTCGTATTTTTAAGTGTCTCTAGCATCACTGAAGATGCCATCATGAACCAACCATCATATTAATCAGAATGGAGTGATTCCAAACTAGAAAAAGAAACAGGAAAAAGGACCATGTCACGTGCAGCGCATAGATGCGATGATTATGGTGACCTACGTCAATATTCAGTGCACCCAGGCCAAGTTGGCAGTGGCAATTGCAACTTAAGAACCCATTTCTTCAGTTATACTTCCTTTTTATTATTTCCTGACCTCATCAATTGCCATAACCATCATGCCATTCACTGAATACAAGCTATCTGCCGTGCTCCGCGGTCACAAACAGGACATTAAGGATCTCGCAGCCTTAGGGGACCGCCACCTAGTATCTGCCTCCAGGGACGGTAAAGCCGTGGTCTGGCTTAAGGAGCAAGATGCCAGCTGGAGCAGCGCCATCAGCTACTCTACTGACAGTTTTATCAACTCTGTTGCCATTGTCAATGACTTAGACAAGCCGAACCATCATTTGATAGCTTCTGGTAGCCAGAGCTCTTTCATAAACTTGTCCGCTTTAGAAGATGCCTTTGCCGCCGAAAGTTCATCAACACTTGACGAGCCCTCATTCATTCTCATAGGTCACGACAAAAACGTATGCGCCATTGATAGTCTTCCATCGCATAACTTGCTTATTTCTGGATCTTGGGATACTACCGCTATTGTTTGGGAGGACAATGTTGTTAAATATAAGCTTGAGGGCCATAGTGCCGCAGTATGGGATGCCAAGTTTGTGACTTCTGACACTTTCCTTACTTGTTCAGCTGATAAAACTATTAAACTTTGGCAACAAAACAAACTCATCAAAACATTTACCGGAATACACGACGACGTTATAAGATCATTGGTTATATTGGACAATGATACTTTTATCTCTGCTTCTAACGATGCGACTATCAAGATTGTCAACATTCATACTGGGAAAGTTTTAAAAACCTTAACGGGCCATAACAGTTTTATTTACAAAATTAAATTGTTAAACTCTTCCGAAAATGAACCTGCCGCTCTAGTTAGCTGTGGCGAGGACAAATCAGTGAAAATATGGGACATTGCTTCTGGTAAAGCATTGCAAACCATCTTTGTTCCCAGTATCAGCGTATGGTCTGTGGCAATCTTACCAAATAATGATATTGCCGTTGGTGGCAGCGATGCCATTATAAGAATCTTCTCTCAGAGCTCGTCCCGGATTGATGACCTTCTACATGCACAATTACTTGAAGAAATCCAATCTCAATCTATCAATCCACAGGCCCTCAATCAGATTGACAGTTCTAAACTCTCTGGTCCCGAGCGTCTTGATCAGCCAGGCACCAAAGAAGGACAAACCATTATGGTCCAAACCCCGGCTACTGGGGTAATCAACGCCTATCAATGGTCCAATTTCACTTGGCAGAAGATTGGCGAAGTGCTAGGCGGCGCTGGTGGTGCTGGGGCCAATTCTACAAATTTGGCCAGCAGTGGCAAAAAAGTCGAACACAACGGTAATTATTACGATTTTGTGTTCGACGTGGATGTCAAAGATGGCGCTCCTCCTTTAAAGCTTCCATTTAATTTGAGCGAAAACCCATACAATGCCGCTGAACGATTTTTGTCGGAAAATGAATTACCATTTAGCTACGTTCAGCAAGTGGTGGATTTCATTATGCAAAATACTCAAGGGATTCAATTGGGTGGTCAACCAGAATTTGGAGCCGCAGACAGTGCAGCAGCTATAAACCCGTATGCTGATACACAAAGCACCAACGCCAGTGCCGCAGTGGACAAAGCAACATTCACAACTTTTGAAACGTTTAAAAAGCCATTATTGCTCAAAGGTATTGAAGCCTTCAATGCTAAAATCGGAGAATCTGATCTTTCTGCTAAACTTTCCCAATCTGAGATCTCTGAAATAAGCAGTTTGTTAGACAATGTTACCAAATCAAATGCCACCAGGTTGTACGAAACGGCTGGCAAAATCATTGAAAGTGGTGAGCTTGTTGGCTTTGACTTATTGAGAATCATCATTGGTAAGCTCAACTATACCAATGAAATCAATAGCCAGTTGCTCCAAGGCTTGTCCATAATAGATGGTACTTCCAAAGAACTAAGTAACGCTGATGTGGCTAAATTGATCATGGTTCTTAGATGCGTTTCTAATGTGGTGGCTAGTTCCAGCAACGGTGATAATAGCAAAAAACTCAAGCAGATAGTCAGTAAAGAGAAATTGAAAACCTTTTATAAGAGTCAAGTTGAAAATAATGGTGCGGTGAAAGATTCAGTGAAGAACAAATTGTTAGTCACTATTGAGGCACTAACGGTGAATTTGCTGTTGGTGTAGGTTTGTGGTGTAGGCTTGTGGTGTGTGGTACTATAATTTAATGAGGGTTATAGTGAAAGCGATATTAAGTACAAAAATGAATAAAGAAAGTTCTTTACTATTAACCAGAATCTTTTCTTCTCCTTGATGCTTTATTTCGTTGTGTCACGAATATCAGAACCTATGTATTTGTATAACAACGAACAGATGGTGTAGGTCATCAACATAAGGTTTACTTCTCTTGATATTAATTAGCCGCACAGCTGGAATTAAAGGCCTTTGTACTGTACAACTTTTGTGGAACTGAAATTTGTGTCACTAACAAGAAGCAACAGACTTATTGTAGAATATATTGGCTAGTAGTATTAAAAAGTAAAAAAGGTGTACCAACTGTTGAGGAAAATAAATAGATAGAAGAATCAATAATTCGAAAACTCAATCTCCTCGGACCATTGAACCACCTCTCTTATTCTGCTAATAGGACAGGGCTTCCATGGATTTTAACAAGACATAAAAGATTTTTCATGACAAATTAAGAAATTGTATTGATATTTTGTTAGAAAATGTTTTGAACTTATATATTGAAATCTCAACATTGCAAGCAATATAAGTAATGTAAGCTTTTTACTTACTTGCGGCTGATAAGAAAAGCCGTACTACTTTTTTACTAGCCATATCTACTTATATTACCTAATGAACCCGTTCTATTTTATTGTCGATATATATTAGCACAAATAGCGGCTACAACTGATTTTCGAAAATCATTGATGCCGCGGTCACAATGTATTTAAACTACCTAGTAAACTTCTTGAAAAGAGAGCGCCATCGCTTGTAACAATGAAATTCTCAGGTGTCTTTTAGCGGTTTAGAATAATACACTAAAATATGCTAGTATGGCGATGTTGGCGGAGGCGCCTTTCCCTGCAGCATGGTATCTCTGGACCGGGCAACGCCAAATATCGCGGCCAGCTTTAATATTCAGAACATGTCAAATCAATACAGGCGCTGGTCTTTCGGTAAAGCCAGAGGCCATCCATGGGATAGTGATCTACAGAGATACACTTGCACTATATCTTAACGCCCGAACCCGGAGTATTGTTTAAGGCAGCCAATCATAATGGCATACAATCAGGTGCATACTCAAAAAGAGTTGCCCTCTGTGCAAATAACCCACCAAGATTCACATCAGCCTCAACAGCAGCAGCATCAGCAGCATCAGCAGCATCAGCAGCATCAGCAGCAACAACAAAAGCAGCCTAATTCTACAGTGGATAGACTCAAGTTGCTTCGAAATATTTTAGGCGATCACCGAGATGCTTCAATAGCTAAAGATGAGCTATCAGACCCAAATGGCATGGTGGAAAAACCGCCACCATTGCCGCCAGCAAAAGTCACTGCCGAAAGTGACATCCTCGAAGACGATCTATTTGAGCATGGTTTTTTTGAAACTTTAAACGCAATGGAGTTTAGTTTAGATAGCGAGGATGTTTATAATACGGAACTAGAGAAACTCGTTAAGCTAGACCGCAACATCAGTCAATCAAGAGCCATTGTGCTGGAACTCTTGCAGTACTTGACGAATTTTGAAAGTAACTTGTCCAACTTATCAGCGCAAATGAACAACTTGAAGACGCAGTCAGAGCAACTTAATCACCAATTAACGTCGAGTTCCAAGCTTGAAGAAAAATTGACCCCAATTGTGACGGATTTCATTGTATCGCCGGATATTGTGAATTCAGTGTTGAAAGATAAAATTAATGTCCAATGGTGCGACAATTTGAGTTATATCAATCTCAAGATAGAATTATACAACAAGTATCAAAAAGAAATAAAAGAGTCTCTGGATGGAGGTAGTAACAACAACAAAGATCAGGATATAGATCCCCGAAATTTGGCAAAATTTTTAGATGAAATGAAGCATTTGGTTGATTTATTGATTTGCAAAGTTGTTGAAAAAATCAAGGATTTTTTTGTAAACAAGATTAAGTTGATAAGATACAGTAAAAATTTCACCTTGCAAGTACTCCAAAAAAATTTGCTCACGATGAAAGAAATTTTCCTGTTTTTGCTTACGCATAACAAGCCACTTGCTTTAGATCTTCAACAAGCATACATTCTTACTGTTAAATGGTATTATTTCAAGAATTTTGGCAAGTATTTGTATTCTTTGGAAAAACTCAAGTTATACAATATTGATAAGGCCTATATGTTGGGCAACATGCATCAAGAATTTGCCAATTCCTCTGGACTGACTGCCAGTGCAGCAGCCACGTCCAGATCTGCCTCTTGGTTAAGCCCATTTTCTTATTCTAATAAAAATGCTGGTTATGGGGCTAGCTCAACAGGAAACACAGCAGCAAACAAAAAGTCAGAAACAGTGCTATTGCAGGACTATTTTTCGGTCAACAATCGTTTGGATATATTAACCCAGGATGATCCAACAGTTTTACCTGCACAAATAGCTGAAACTAATCCATTAACTTATTGGCTAGAAACACCATTCAGATCATTCAATCTTGCCTTAATAGATAACGGTACTGTGGAATACTTATTTTTAAGTGAATTTTTCCAGATAAAAAACCCAGAAGAATTGTCTAAGATTTTTCAAGAAATTTTTCAAAACGTTTTTCAAATTGGTATCAATTTCACAAAGACATACTTAACCAATGCCATAAATCACGACTTTTTCACTATATTAATTTGCATCAAACTTTGCCAAGTAATGCTTTTCAAGCTTCAACACCGCAAAATTCCCGTTATGGAGAACTATTTCAACTTGCAGGTCATTACCTTGTGGCCTAAATATCAGCTTATAATTGATGCAAACTGTGCTAATTTGAAAAAAGTATTGATCAAAACTACAGCCGCTGCTAGCAACTCTTACTTTAGCTCTTTCAACAGCAGCAACACCAAGGACAACAACTCGCTTCTTCGTCAGAGCACTCACCAACGCTCTGGCAGCCTTGGCATCAGCAGTGGCCATGCTTCTGACGGTTCACTTGTCCCGCACCCAGTGACTCAGCAGTTTGCTACTTTATTAGCATCACTATTGAAAATCGCAGCCATCGACACTTCTAATCCATCGTTAATCTCAGATATCAATCAAAGGGCTGCGTTCCAGTCAAGAGCAGCAACACCGTTAGCTAACCAGTTTATTATTTCCAAAGCACACCAAAAAGCTGGACTTTCTGGTAGTGATGCTACTACGACATTGACCACAACCACTAACTCAAATACAAACACAACTACATCTGCGAATGGGACACCATCAACATCAAGAACAGCAGCCAATGCTGACGACAATAGCAGCATCTACGATAATTCTGCACAGGGTATCTCTAACATTGCACAAAAGGTCCCTGAACTTCAACAAACTGAACCGTTGTCCACAAGCATAGTGAGACTCAGAAACGAATTTGAAAATGTGCTCAATAAGCTAAGTATTCGCGCTGCTGGAAGTGGTAGCGGTGGTGGGAGTGGAAATGCAGGATCTTCTAAGAAAAGGGAAACATTCTTGTATAATAATTATTTCTTGTTGTATACTGTGACACAACAGTGCGAAGGACAAGTGGCGGAAGCAGAAAAAGAGCACTTCAAGATGTTGATGGACGCTTATTCGCAGTCGCTTGGTTAAACTGCTTTTTTTTATTTACTAGTTCTTGAAATTTCATAGAGAATAATAAAAGAAATAAAACACACAGTGTGGCGAAAGAAATGACATTATGTAATACTCACAATGCTCGGTATGAGGGAATGGAAACAGTGGTGCAAACACGCACATTCTAAATTATTGATCATTCATATTCATATGGTGGGCTACTTTTGGGTGGCTATACCACTCACCACTGTTTTGTATAACCTTTAATATTTAACCTATCAACGATACAGGGATAGGTTGCTGTCAACATGATGGATCTAAAAAGCTGTGGCTATAGCTTCTACAAACATACTGCACTTATGAAACCAACGCGAGGTTTTACGCAAATATAACAACTTCTCAACTAATGTATTTTTGGTACATTTGGGTCGATTCGCTGCACCGGACGACTCTCCATTGGTTAGGATGACATTCTCCGATTATATTGGAATTTCCCCCGTGTGAACAGAACTAAATAAGTTACGTCACATGACCCGCCTACAAACGGCTGTCGTCAGCGAGCAGATCGAGCCGCCTGGACACACATCGAAATCGCATTTTTTTTTTTTTTTTTTTTTTTTTGGCAGGCAGAAGGAAAATTTTCAAATGCAAAAAACACAGGAAACATAGAGACTAACAAAACTGACAGACAGCGTCACTCAGCTAGTAATAAGGCCATTAAATACGTTACGCTAGATGTAGCCCTTTTCTTTGCCTACTTCTCATTTCTTTCTCTTACGGCCCACTCAATAGCGCTCCATGGCATCTCAGTCTCACGTTTTCCATATCGCCAATATTCATACTCTACTTTATCTACATTAATCGCTAACAAGTCAAACCAAACGCCGTGCCTCTGGTATACGCCAAAATAAACCAACCCACATGCCGCCAACCATCAGCAACCTCACCTCCCAGCTCAAGAAGCTCTCCCCCAAGGATAAGGATAAGGAAAAGGAGAAGCAAAAGGAGAAGCAAAAAGAGAATCAAAATCCAGGACATACAAGCACACATCATGGCAGCGACAATGACACCGACCATTCTGCCGATGAGATGATGGATTCTCTACCATCGTTAAAGGCCCCGAAGCAACAGCAACCACACGAAAAGACTGACCACTCTTCGGACTACTGCGAAGACACGATTGAGTTTGTCGACGATATAAATAGTCCACTTCTTGCCCCAAGTGCTCCAAAGCAGCAACAGCGTCGCCGCAGCTCATTGGTGAGAAAGTTCTCGGTAGGTAGTCTCACTGACAGCATCAAGATCGATATTGGTGAGCCATTAGCCGCTAGTACAGGTGGCCTTACTGCGGGCGATAATGAAAGCATTTCAAACTCAATAGCTAACAGTATCAATGATGCTGGGCTGGCAGTCGTTTATGACTCGCATCTTTCTGATTCAGTATTAGACCCTAAAGTCAGCGACTTTGAACCCATCACGGTGTTGGGCCAGGGCGCTTACGGAAAAGTTTTGCTTGTGCGCCATCTGGAGAGTGGTAAATTGTTTGCTCAGAAACAACTCAAAAAAGCGTCGATTTTAGTTGCTGCTAAAACTCAGTCTTCGTTGAGCACTAGCAAAGGTAGCAGTAATGACAAGCGTAACCTCCAAAATGATTTGTCTAGTGACGAGAAAAGCAAGATCGACAAGAAGATTGAGCGTACCATGGCGGAAAGAGACATTCTTGCCAAAATAAGACACCAGTTTATTGTCAAATTATTCTATGCATTGCAAGACGCTAGCAAAATTTACTTATATTTGGAGTTTGTTCCTGGGGGAGAGCTATTTCATCATTTGAATAGCACCAATTTTTTGGATGAGAAAACTGCCAGTTTTTATGCTGCAGAAATGGCATTAGCCCTAAGACATTTGCACGATGTTGGGGTTGTGTATCGTGACTTGAAACCAGAAAACTGTTTGCTTGATAGTAATGGACATTTAGTGCTTACTGATTTTGGGTTATCTAAGATTAGCACCAGTCAAGGCGGCGATGGAGCTGATCGCTGCAATAGTATCATTGGCACTCCGGAGTATATGGCTCCAGAAGTGCTTCGTGGTGAAGACTACAGCTTTGCAGTGGATTGGTGGTCCCTTGGTACTGTGATTTATGATATGCTTAGTGGGAAGCCACCATTTACCGGCAACAACCACAAGACCATCAGCAACAAGATCTTGAAAAATAAAATTACTTACCCATTCTATTTCAGTGCTGATGCAAAGCAACTTTTGCAGAAGTTACTCAATAAGAATCCAGCAAAAAGAATGGATGTTGACTCAGAGTTTGACAAGTTCACAAAGTTGCGGTTTTTTAGACACATTGATTGGGTCAAGTTGAACGACGAGACCAAGTATGTTGAAAGCCAGGCGCCAATTGTGCCAATTATCACTAATCCAGTACTTGCTGAAAACTTCGATGAGCAGTTCACCAGCATGAAAATCAGCAACTACGATGGGGTGGCCTCGGGAGAAGAGATTAAACAAAGCCAGGAATTGGCAATTAACGCTAATGCTAATGCTAATTCTAATGGTGATTTGTTCAAAGGGTTCTCATATACTGCGAGCAGTAGCTACATTGAAAAGTTTCTCTAGTGATGGGCTGTACTTTCCACATCTGTTTTCTGCTTTGTTTTTCATTTCGGTATAGTTTTTTTATTTTTTTTTCTTTTTGTCTTTGCTTTGTCTTTGCTTTTGTTTTTTTTTGTTTTTTTTTTGCTTGCTTCATACATATTTTCATATTCCATTTGCATGCTAGCATATCAGCTTACTTACCATACAACACTTACTCCTATCTTTTCGATACTATTAATGAATATGCGTAGGTATACTTGGTGGAAATATTATTAGTCTACCCATAGCGTTGGCATATGTAAATATCACGTGCTCATTCACGTGTTCATATTTCTCGTTTCTCTTCTATAGCTTTCCTTCCTCTGGCAGGATTATTTGCATCGCTGCAATATTACACTAGTCAGACAATGACAGAAACTACAGTATACAGTTTATTGATACTACCATAATTCTACTTACCGCCGCCCTGTCACACATCTTCTAGTCATCCCACATCTAGCACTTGCTGTCACTACCTAGACAAACAATATGCTGCTACGATATCACTGGCTACCCTCAAGTATCACCCATCTACTATCGCTTTGTTTTTGTCTCCTATGTTTAGCCGCACTAGTTCAAGCTGCTGATGATGATAGTAACAACAACCATAACAATGGCATTTCCCACCAGCAGCACAGTGGCAGCCAGATTCCCAACGAAATGCTTTGGGATGAGTGCTATATAAGGCATCGTTTAAGTGAAAAGGACAGGAATATTAATGACGTTGACCATTTCATGATAACATGGTGCGCCGAGGTCGATTGTGCTGCCGTAGATCTTGATCGCGGTGACCAAGAATATCAAGCTTGTTTGCAGATCCAAAGTGATATACACTCACAAATTAAACAGAACCAAAAGGGCACCTCACCGAATTATAATAGCAATAGTTTTTACCGCTACCAAATTTCGGAATCGCTCAAGAATTTTTACACAGACAGTTTCCAACGAATCTTTAACAATAATGACGACAGAACAAATTCTATTCAAAATATAAATGGTCTCAAATTTATCAAAGTGCAAGACAAGGACATTCAAGTCATTCAACCGCGTGCCTCGCTTATTGACGGCAACAATGGAGGCAGTAGCAGCAATTCCACCGAAATCAGTGATTGGGAACCAGTTAATGACATCATTGGGCAGAATCAAACAAAATTCTACCAATTCAACGTCAACATGACATCTACCGGTCTATCCTCATTTTATCACATTTTAATTTTTCTTAGCGGTAACATTTGCACGTTGCCTAAAAGCATTGGCAGCAATGATCAGCTTCTCGTGCAGTACGGATTTGATTTGCAGCTTGTCACTAATATCTCTAATGCCACTTACTCCAATGCTACATTCGCTAATGGCTATATGAAAGGTTTAGCTAAACATTCCATTCCTACTAACCCAAACGATACTTTTGTTACTTTATACACAAAAGTCACTGCGCCACCTACTAATAACGTCACTGATTATTGGAATTATCAGTTTGGGATATCGCAAAAGGATTTAGTTTATCAATGGGATAACAAGACCTGGATTTCTTTTGTTGATAGCGATGAAACCTCGGCGCTATTTGCTACTGGTAATTTCACACAAGCAAACACAATGAAAATACCGGACTCCAACAGTAGTTCGGATATTAAATATGAAGTGTACTTGTATCCTTACAATGCAGATAAAGATTATTTTCAAGGCCTTTCAAATAGTTGGTGCGCTATTCGTAATGGTCCCTCACTCATTAATTCAGCAACAGGGATGGATGTCTCTTATACAAATCGGAGCAATGCTCTACGACAGCAATTTTATGTCCAGAGTTTAAATACCTCCACGCGGTATATTGGATACGCATTACAAACCAACAAGCAAGGGAACCTTGGTGGCACGGTTTTCAAGCCCTTTGAGTTTCTGACTAAAGAAAATGATGCATGTCAATTAATCTATGATCTTGAATTTTGCGAAAATGTGGCATATTCAGTACCGGCTAAACCGCTGCTTAATATTTCTTCGTCACTGTCATTGCTGGCCACTGATAAAAATAATACAAAATTTCTGCTTAAAAGCCTATATGACAATCATACTTCTGAACTTTATGACAACTTTGCCAAAGCATTAGACCAGGTTGCTTGTGAAACTGAACCTGATGCCCGTTATTCACCAATCCGAACCTGTCATGATTGTGCGAACTCATACAAAAATTGGCTCTGTGCAGTTACCATCCCGCGTTGCACCACTACAAATAGAACAGAATATCCAGCTCGAAATAATTCCAATTCTCGCAGCCCTTTCATCAATCAGCAAATTAGTCCTAACCCATATTTTGAAATCTTACCATGTTACAACTCATGTCATGCTATTGTCAGAGATTGTCCTGCGCAATTTGGATTTGCGTGTCCTGTTAATGATCTGATGATGTCTAAGACTAGTTATTTTTGGGATCTGCTGAAAGATTATATGACTTGTAACTATGTTGGGTCAACTTTGTTGGAAAGTGCTTCTAGAGGTTTACAAGATTTGAGATACGGGGTCAGTAAAATTGGGGTTGTCGTTGTGGTTTTGTTGATGTTTGTTGTTTAAGGATTTTCAATCTAGGCGTTTTTTACTACTATATTATTTTTCTCAAAGATTCTTTGCATTTTAGTTATTTTGGTTAGTTTTATTTGTTTTGTTTGTGTTTTTTGTTTAATTTTTTGCATTCCTTATCACATTGGAGTTCTCATTGGCTCCCAGTTTTGAAAAACTTGTTTTTTTTTTTTGTTTGTTCTTTCTCACTAGAGGTTACAGGTTTCAGCCATATTTTATTCTTTTAAAAAAAATTTTTTTTTTTTTTTGTTTTGTTTTTGTATATTTTATTTGTTTGTTTTATGTACTTAGTGATCTCCAATTGAGACGGATCCTGTACAAATTTAGCCACGCAGTGCATCTGACAGTATTATATACATGCTTATGTATCTGAATCCTACTGTAAACATTCTACTGCTTCGAAGCTTATGGAGCTTTAATGATTCGTTCCTAGCTCGGTTTCTCATTCTGCTACTGCTCCTTCACTTTCCAACTTTTGCTTTTTAATCAGTGGCTCGTCATCACGCTGTTGTTGTTGTTGCTGCTGCTGCTGTTGCTGCTGCTGCTGCTGCTGCTGTTGGCCTCTCTTCTTTCCCTTCCATTGCTTCCCACCATGATTGCGATCATTTCCTCCGCGTTTATCATTTTGCGGCTGGTGTTGCTCGAAATCCTCTCTGCGTTGAAAAACTTCTTCAAAGTACGCCTTTCCAGTTTCTTCCGGATGTTGTTGCAAAAACTTTTCATTCTCTTTCTTGATCTCCTCGTCCACATTAATTTCCGGGCCATCTTCACTCAAAACTTTACGCAACACCGCACCCCACACGTCTTCATGGTATTTCTGAAAATGTTCCACTTCGAAATTATTCTTCCCTAATACCCATTCACCTTGCATGGTTCGTGATAATGATACCATGTATGCTGATGTTCCTAGCGCTTTACCAAAATCACTAACTAAAGACCTAATATAAGTTCCTGAGGAGACTGTAGCTTTAAACCGTACCAATGGCGGCACATAATCATCCTTTAGCGTTTCTTGTTCAAAGTCTTCGGGAATAGCCACAGGCTTAGGGTAATCGACAGGCTTACCTTCTCTTTCCATTTTGGCTACATACTCATGCGAATAATGCAACTCATCATTATCAATGTTACTAATTTCTGCAAGCTTGGAAATAATTGATTTCCCATCATCATCCACTTCTGGTTTTTTCAACTTGTACTGATGCTGCTTGGTCAAAATTTCCTCATTAACAAGTTCCATCTTCAGCACTTTCACCTCTCTTGACTTGATTGGCTTAGGCAATGGTTTTTTCTCCCTAGCATATTCATATAATGGCTTACCATCAATTTTCAAAGCACTAAAAATTGGAGGAGTTTGCACAATAGTACCGGTGAATTTTTCCGGCACTGCGAAAACTTGCTCTTCAGTAATATGACGCACCTCATTTTTTTTCAACAATTCCCCTTCAAAATCACCACTAGTGGTACTGGCCCCCAATACTGCTCTAGTATCGTATGCTTTGGTGCATTCGGTTAAATAATTCTGTAATTTTTTTGTGCCGCGCCCAACGCCAACAACAAGAATGCCTGAAGCACCCATGTCTAATGTCCCTCCATGGCCCATTTTGATTTTCACGGAATTGAGCACTTTACGTGATGGTTTGCGATGTGGGTTGCGCTGAGTGAATTGGCCAACTTTTTCATTGCGAATTTGTTGTAAATCGTAAGCGAAGATTTTGGAGTTATTAAAGACTTGCTGCAATTGAGCAAGAACTTTAGCGGAAGAGACGCCAGTTGGTTTGGCAATTGCAAACACGCCGTTCATTGATTGAAATTCTGGGTTTTCTGGCTGAGCTTGAAATTGAGATTCTGGTTGAGATTCAACAGATTCTGAAACTGGTGCGGAAGATCGTTCTTGAGTCGGAGCTGTGGATGCTACTGGTACTTCTGTTGGTACTGATGCTGCTTCACTGTGATTAGACATGTCTTGAGACTTTCCAGCTTTTGATTTGTTGGCCGGTTAAGTGTGGTGTTTGAAATGAATTGAATAACAGATGCTAATACCGACGCCAATGTTTTCGTTTTTTTTTTTTTTTTTTTTTTTTTTTTGAAATTTTTCATATTTTGTTTTAGCCTCCTCGTCCCCAATTTTTTTTTCCTCTGTCATGCAGGCCGATGCGATGCCCTGTCAACATGAGCACCAGTAGAACTTGTAACTTTCTTCATGGAAGACAGTTATATACGCAGCGAGATGATTGACAAAGAAGTAAAGAGGATATCTTCTACTTTACACAGTTACACCATGTTCACCATGTTCACCATGTTGACATGCTGCAGGTCCTTGTTTGCTGCAGACTGTTTTCTCTGCCGATGCGAAATCTTGAAACTTCTGGACTCGTCATTAAAGGTTTGATGTAATCATTTTTTGTGAGGCGCAATTGCCTTTTAATGGAGTATCACTCAGTACTATACAAAGTTGCGATAGTGTGCATGGCACAATGAGACGTCACGAAGTTGCTCATACTGTGAAGGACAACATAATAGGTTATGAATTGCTTTCGTACAAGACACGAAAAATAAATTATATAGATAATTCAACCAGTGACATAGCAAAACATGGAATTGGAACATTCGTCATTTTATAGCAAATGAGTAAGTCTTTTGTCTGCTGCTCTTGTAAACTAACAGTTTTCATAGGCAATTATAACTCTTCTCGATGAAGGAACGAAAATACATTAGTTTTCCTATTTGTGATTCCAGACTTTTAATAGCAAATATTATTAGCTATCGGTCCAATTACACACAAGCTTAAGCCAGTAATATCCCTTTACTCTTCGTCAATATTAATTGACTTCCCCTTCTTTCCTAAATCTTTCTCATGATCATTATTTACTTTGTGCTTTTTTACTGGTGGACCAGTAGGCAAAAATGTTTTTTTTAGGTCTTCAATTTTAGTTTCTTTGACATCCTTTATTTGCTCCTCCACTGGCTTGAAAACATCTTCATGAAACTTTCGTCCCAAATATTTGGGATACATTGCCAAAAAGTTTTTATTTTTCTTTCTCAACTCAGATAGCACTTCATGCCTTGGCCCTAAAAGCAATATTTTTGTCAAAATATGACCCCATACATTCTGATGAAAACGTCTAAAAGTATCATATTTAAGGACATTTCTGCCAAGGATCCATTCTCCCTGCACAAGTCTTTCTAATTGCACAATGTATGCTGACGTACCTAATGATTTAGCAATTTCATTGATTAAAGATTTAATATTGGTTCCCGTAGAAACTGTAGCGGTAAGAGTGATTAAAGGTGGTACATACTTGTCTCCCAAAGTTTCTTGCTCAAAGTCAAGTGGTATGGGTATGGGCGTTGGATATTCTATGTTTACTCCTTTTTCCTTCATGTACTCGTGGTACTCATTAGAATAATGCAAGTCACCGTCATGAGTGTTTCTAGTGTCTGCTACTTGAGAAAATAATTTAGGTTTCCCGTCAGGGCCCAGTTCTGGCTTTTTCAATTTGTATGGATGGCTCTTACTCAATATTTCATCTTCCCTAAGTCTAATCCTTTGCACAATTACTTCTTTCGATTCACCTAACGTCAGTTCACCATCTGCTTTCGAACTCTGAACTAATGTTCCGGTGAATTTCAAAGGTGTCTCATACACTCGCTCTTTAGTAATATGACGAACTTCATTTTTTCCTATCAATTCTCCTTCGGAATCACTACTATTTGTTCTGGCACCCAATAAGAGGCGCACTTTGTAAGTATTAGTGCTCTCATTGATATACGCCTCTAATGCTCGTGTTCCCTTGCCAACACCGACAACCAAAACTCCTGAAGCGCTAACGTCCAAAGCCCCACCGTGGCCCAATTTGATCTTTATACTGTCAAGCACTTTTTTTGGAAGTTGTTTGTTTGTGCTTGAAGACAGCTTGTTTGCTTTAGAGTTGTTAAAAGTACGTATTTTTTCTTTTTTAATCTTTTCCAAGTCGTGGGCAAATACTTGAGATGTATTGAAGATCTGTTGGAGCTGAGACATGACTCTATCAGAAGATATACCGGCTGGTTTCTCAATGGCGAAAACGCCATTCATTGACGGTGGACGCTTGTGCCGTAGCCCTTGTTTTTTCGCATCAGGCATTGTTGAATGATGGGTGGTGTGACGCGTTTGATGGTGATGATGCTGTTTCTGTTTACTGATTAACGCTTCTTAATAATCGCTCTCGTGTGCTCCTTTTCTCATTGGTCTTAATATGTATGCTCTTTTTTGTTTTTCCCTTGTTTGCGTGTCCTGCGGGCCAACGCGATTTCCTGTCAACATGAGTGAATCAATATAAACTCTGCGTCGTTAGTTCCATTTGATTCACCAAATTACTTGAGGCCAACTACGATAAATTATAACAGACAAAATACATTAAAAAAACCAGAAAGTGTTAGAAGTATTAGAATGAGTTAAATAAGCAAAGAAAATTATGTACGCTTAATTATTAGCAGCCATATTCTTGCTGTGTTGCGACAAAGTATTGAGGATCTCGTACTGCTCCTCTGGAGTATTTTTGGAAAAAGCATAAACCAAAGCAGCCAACGTAATCTCTTTCGTGTTTCTTCAATTGCTGTGTTAGTATGAAATATATAAAGATCTTAATACCTGATTCTAAATATGCTACTCACGGTTGAAGATAAAGGTACAATGTGAGAAGAAAAACCACAAATGAAATAACAAGCATGGCAATCTGAAGGCTATCAAGATATTTTTCCACTGCCACTGGTTGAGATTCTAATTGATTAATTTTTTCATCATCTAAGGAGAAAGTTGTTTCACTATCAAAGAATGGGTCTTTTCCATTTGTTGTAATTTTGGGCTTGTTGATAAAGCTCAAGTAATTGTGATTATCAGACATTTCGGAAATTGTGATATTTGATGGTATTATTGCTGATACTTGTCTTCGGACTTATTTTGATAAAAAGTCAATTTTTCTAATCCATTATCCAGCAGTTATGTTTTGATGGTGGAGTATGTGGTGCTTTGGTGCTTGGAGCGCATTTGTGCTGCTCCGTTTTGTGGATTCTATAGTTCTTCCTGTCATGCAGCACTCGATGCAGGCTTTTCAACCTGCACTTTCCTCATAATTGATGCAAAACTCACTAAAATGTACGAAAGATGTAACAGCAGAATAATGAAAGCAAATTCAACTTATAAACTAGAATATACATAAAATATACATAAAATATACGATGGAAATCAGTTGAAAGTGTTCAATCCCTCAATACCAAATAAATCCAAAACCTCATCATTGATCTGCATAACATCATCCAGCATCAACTTTTCTTCCATTCCAAACATGTATTGATCGGGAATTGCAAAGCTATTCACGTCAAACGATGCATTAACATTCTTCCCTGATGCGGCAGATGAGGATTTGCTAGTTGCATTTGCACCACCATCACTACTGCTTCCATCAGTACCAGTAGCGCCTTCAACACCAGTGGCAGTATAACTATGATTGCTTTGAGTCTTACTTTTGTTTCTCTCCCCGGTATTTTTTGAACTTCCCCGTTTGTTAAGGTAACTCCAGAATAAGTCCACATCATTTATCGTTACTGGATCAGCGGATGTGAAAAAAGTAGAGCTCATATTTTCTTGACTTGGCAGAAATCCAGTTGACTCGTCAGGTATTCCAGGTGATGGTTCTGGATCTAAAGGATTTAAAATTGAAACAATGGAATTAGTTCGCTTCGTGTTACTATTTAACGTTTTTCTTGTGGATGAAGATAAAGATGAACTATTAGACGATTTGCATGACGCTTCCAATTTAGCAGTCAAATCGTCATATTTTTGGAAAATCTTGAGTAAATCTCTAAGTTTACTTTGGCTAAAGTATCCTTTAGAATCTTTTCCAAACATTTCTGAGCCATTTGGGTCTGCCAAACATTTTCTAGCTAAGCTATGAAGGTTGAACTCAAAATCGTTGCTTTGGTCAGAAACAAACTGCAAGCAATATTTGAGCATGATTGCACTTTTATGGCAAGAGTAGAAATGGTTAGAATGCTTATCAACCATGAAGCAAATAAAGCTAACGAAGCTTACTCCTTTCTTGAAAACCTTATGCAATAGCTCAAGAAACTCGAAAGCTTCCGATCTTAACAAGTTCAATTTGACCAAATTATATTTGGTGACAATCACTCGAATAATCATCGAAGTAAAAAACTGACTGTACTTGTGCAAGCTAACCATGCCGCTAGAAATAAACAAATAGCTGTAGCAATAAATATTTTCAGTGTATACCCTGCCCAAATTATTGAAAAATTTCAACAGCATCATAAATTCAATGTTTTTTTCAGTTATTTTGAGGAATTCCTGCCATGCTTGATCCTCATACATAGGCCCGCGATTTTCATATTCAAGAAAGATATGATACCTAATCATAAACGTAAATTGGCACAAGTTGAAATAATCCTTATACGTCCTGATGAGATTAGTTGTTCCTGAATAATCAAGCTTTGAGCCCTTCTTGTGCAAAAAATCATTAATTAATGCATCATAGCTAAATGGCAGCCCTTTGAAATGGCCTTCAATATAATGTAAATCATAATTAATATCCTGCACCGTTGGAGGGTTGTTGATATTTAAGACTTTGTCCAAAAGAGACTTGACCCTTGTATTAAGTTTGTTTTTCTCAACAAAATAGTCTATTATTCCTTTTTCTATATTCAAATCTTGGGAATTCGAACCAGAGATGAAATTAGTATAATCTGGGTATTTTGTATCGGAATACTTGTTATCCAATGTCGTTATCGCATCACAATTCATTGCTGCCTCGGTATCCAAATCAACCAAACAAAACCAAATTTTTCTCCATAATTGCACGACTCTATGGTAGTCCCCATCGAATGAACTAATAGCCATCAAATTATTTTCCGGATCTCTATTCAATCCAATGAAAAACGCTGACTGATATATCACCCCGGATAAGATATTTGATTCAGAGTTATGCAGACCATTACCTTCTTCATATCCCAACGAGTTATAAACCCTGAATAAAAACAAAACTTGCAATATCCCAAGTCCCGATTTTCTCATAAAGTTGTATTTTGTCATACAAAGTTTGGCGAAATTTAAGACTAACGCTCCCATCGGATATTGTAATAGCAATAGAACGTCCTCATTCGATTCATTGGACTGGTCAGCAGCATATATGTGTACTGTTAAATATGCAATTTTCAAAACTAGCAAAAGCATAGCCATATCAACAAATTTGGTCTTCAAATCAAGCTTTACTTGTACTGAGCCGCCATCACCACTACCACTACCGCTGCCATCGCTCCCACCATCAGTGTCCTCTGATGGGATAACAAGATCATGTAAATCTTTCCTGAATGATTGCTCATCAATAATTGGATAAAACGGGTGAACATACTTGAAAAACCTATCTACATACATATTGATAATCTTCATTGGTGGCAAAACATCCAGAATGGATTTCTCTAACGCTTCAGTATTATTCACAGTGCCATACTTAAGCTCGAGAGAGTTTCCTTTTTTGCGTTCTTCCACCGCGCGTAACATGTACAGTGCAACTTTCTCTTGTTCAGTCTGTGGCTTAATCAGATTCCACTTGTTGGCATTATTCTTGGGCCTTTTGAAATGGTTTTGCTTTCCTGAAACTGTTCCTTTGTCCTTGATTCCATGTTTCCCGACACGAACTTTAAGCATCGTTTCAAACAATATGCGCCCGTAAACGTCTTTTTGAAGAATCAGAGCATTGGTTAATGGACCAACATTGTTTACTTTGATTTTGGGCTTTCTGAACCTTATTGATGTCACATCTTGATGGAAATGAACAGTGACTTTTTCCGGGGACACTACAGAATTAGTAATAGCAATGTTCTGAAAATTGTGGGCTTGAGGAGGTTGTGATACTGAAGGTTGCATGAATTGTGGTGTCAAGGGGCTATTAAAGTCATTAGAAGTATAGTTGCTTTTTCTCATATTAAAATCACCATTCGAGCTACCATTATTAGAATTACTAGGACTACTGGCTCCATCAACTCCATTGGATACAGGAAAAGTATGTTGATAACTTGAGTATAATATTTCATTAGGACCAGGAGAATTTATATTGCCCCGGCTAGCAGAGTCAAATTTGAGTACATTGAAAGATCCTTTACCAATCAGGGAATGTTTACTGGTCTGTAAAATAATATCAGAACTTTGTCGCTGTTGTTGTTGAGACTGATTTGGAAACTGTAATACTGACTCTTGCTGCTGGGGCCGCATCTGGCGCTGCTGGGGCTGCTGGTAATCATATTGATATGCTTGTTGTGAAAGCTTTTGTTGATCTAAACCATTGCTATAAGCTTCTGGAATATTCCTCAGTGGTACCAGTTTTTGTTTTTGGCTAAATGGTCCACCACCAACCAGTAGCAAACCGATTGGATGAAGCGCCGCTTTATAATGAGCTGCCGCTGACAGATCACCGTTTCCATTACTGGATTCCTTGAGCCATTCTGGGTCTTTGTATTCACACTGGTCAGTAAAGCCATTACTCACACATGAACCGCACTTTGGCCTGTCTCTGTCGCACTAGAAGTTGGTTGTTAGTATGTAAAGATCGCGTCAAAATCTTTAAACTATAAACGGGCATCGCACTGTTTCACGTCATCGCCACTATGATTCTAAAAACATCTTGAGAATTGGCCGGACCAACCTACAACTTTCTTGAAAGTCTTCTCTCACACAAAAGTCATTTTTCTTGAAGTGTTAATCAACAATCGACTCGAGTCGAGTCGAGCCGAGTCGACTCGAAAACATACCTTGACTTTCCTCTTGCGGCACACTGAACAAGATAACGGAACTCTCTTCCTGCGCTTCTTCAAATGCGCACCATCCTCAATGGAGCTCATGAGAATATCTGTTAAAGTGTATTAGCTTCTCCTCCTATTATACTGTCTTAGAATAAATATATTGCAACTTGAAAAAATAAGAAAAAAAAAACTTGTTTGGGCCTTTGACTTGAAATGTTGATGTTCCTAGTACCTCTGGCAGAGTGTGTGCATGCTGGGGCGTGTGGGGGGTTCCAATGGCCCTTACTGCTCGGCTTTAACAAATTTGTTTATTCGTTTTTGGATTTTTTCCGGCACTCTGATTTTGCCTTGAAATTTATATTTCTGTGAGCGGTGCACGGGTAAAACTTCACGGGGTTCTGCACCCCCTTTTACAGTATATATAGAATTCCTCAGCAGATATAACACAACATTAAAACAATCTATGTAGATAAGTCAGGAATAGAACAAGTAAAGATAAGGAAAAGGATAAATAAACTAAAAGCACAAGCAAACACTAAAGTAAACACGAAGTAAAGAGAAGTAAAGAGAAGTAAGAAAACCTCAATATAAATAACATGATAATCATCCACTGCGTTCGGAAACTGGTGTAACATCAAATTGCATTGGCGCTCCATTACCAAAATCCTTCATGAGCTCGTTGGTAATGTAGCGTATTTCGTGATTTTCAAAATACAAGAAACTATTGAAATTTGGCAAAATAATGTTTGTCCCATTCACGGTACCAAACTTCTTCAACTTAACAGAGCTTACCTCAAATAAGTCTGCAATACTGTCATCGGAATCAAAAATATCGTCAATCGAGCGAAGTTTCAAGTTTTTGATGAATGCATGTTCCAAGCTCATTAATGATACCGCTTCACTAGAAAACAAAGTACAAGTTTTGAAACTATGACGATTAACTTTTTCATAAGCGTCAAGCTGTGCCTCAGATAACGAGCTCTTGTTTGGTTCATCATGGCAGTTGTTCAACACTTTGAAAAGCCTAAGGATCTCGCCGTTACTAGCAATGGTTCTAGTGAGCATCTCAAATAGCAAGTTCAGTTTTTCGGTTGTTTCGGCAACCTTGACATCATGCTGGTTCATATTAATGTAATCTTGCAACAATTTAATGGTATGAATTAATCTAATCAATGTACCGTGCTGGTACATGAACAATGACAACAATACTGGTTCAACTGCCCGCTTGAACAAAACTTTGAAATGACCACAGATAAACTTCCGGTAATGGCCATTACCTAGGATCTTATTCATCAATTTGATAAACCCACTAATTATTGAGGCAATGTTAAGAAACACTTTTTTGAAAATTGGCACATCATTATTGGATCTCTCAAAGCAGATCACCCTGTCAAGGTGAGCAAACAAAGAGTAGTAGATTGTGAACTGGATACTTGTTGACGTGATATTCCAGTGCAATGAATGAACAATCTCGTAATTTTTGTTAACAATCCGGTTCTCGATAGCAAGGTATTGCTGTTTTTGCTCGTCGTTCAAATAGCAATATTCTTCAAAGAAAACAGGATACCTTCTCTTAAAACCGTCAATAAAGTCGAACACCTCATTCAATTTGTAGTCATTATGAAACTCCACATAATTGTCAATTGACTTAACAATACTCAAATAATCTTTCAACTTGAGCTCTTTGCGCTTCTTTTGAATCCATTCATTCAACTTGAACATTGGGCATAAGACAAAATCGTGCACTTTTTTCCGCTTGGCCAAAGTGTTGAGCTTAACCCGATCCTCAGCATTCTCCACTGCAAAATTATTGTCATCTGCATTAACAAAATCGTTGAATTTTGTTGCATAAATTCCATCATCAAGAATCGGTTTTTTTCCCGCAGCCATGGAGAAAGTCTTATCGAAATTAATCATTTCCAACCACGTTAGTCTCCAGTCCTTAATCTGAGAAAATGTGCTGCTTAGCTCGTCATTGGGAGTGGTAGCGCTGACGGTTAAACTCAAATCAATAAAATCCAATGGATCGCGGTCTAGTTTGAGGGTATTGCAAAACTGGATCAACGTAGCATATGTGTTATTAGCGTCAGCCAATATTGTTTGCACAGATAACAAAAAATCCATTCCCTTGTTTGGGTAAGGCCCCATATCAGCAGCAGCAGCACAACCACCACCACCACCACCACCATCACGATTACGGCTGCCTTTAATATTCCCGTGGCCATGGCCATAACCTCTTCCGTGTCCGCCATTTACATCACTCAGACTCATTGGACATATCCCTGGTGGGGTTAATTGATGATCTAATTTGTGATTATTGCCGTCCACCAATGACATCAAATCTCTAGTGTATGAATCATTATCAAGCACCTCTTTTTCGTAAAGGTCGCTATTCTGTTGTTGTTGTTGTTGTTGTTGCTTGCTTTGAGAGCTCTTGCTGTCCACTGACGCTGGAGAATCATAACACGCTTCCGGATTGTCATTGCTGTAATTGTTGTTGCTGTTGCTTTTTCCATCATCAACACCATTCACGCTAGCATCTGCGTCCCTTTGATGGGGTCTTTTCTTCTCCCACTCAGTAGTATTGAGCGACTTGAACAACAAGTCATCCAAACGCATCTGGTCCTCAAAGCACAAGGTATAAATCAACAAAAACAATCCCAATTGCACTTTACGAAGGGCAAAATCAATGCGGCCAAAATTCTCATAAATGTTACTAAACTTGAAATGGTACGAAAAGCAACATTTAGCCAAATAGATAAACTTATCCGAATGCACGTTGTCAGCCTTCAATAGATATTGTTCTGCTCCTGTTAATGCCTCGATATTGAAGTTGGCTCGGTAAAGTTTTTCTCTAAGAGAATCAACACAAACCAAGTATGAAACTCTCAACACCACAAATATTGTCCCAATGCAGTCCAAAGTGTAGCCAACTGAATCATATAAAAGGCACTCACGGTACTCACTACCACTGAAATCGATGACATCATAAAACAAATGATCAAAACTGGTCAAGTCGCTGAGAATTCTTGCCTTATCAAGAAATGGAAAACAATGAACAAATGTCTTGAAAAACTTTGTCATGAGCAAGAGCGTCACTTTCCGATCAGGAAAAAACTTTTTAATTTCCTTTAATAACGCTTTGACGTAACCTTCCTCAAGCACGGAATATTTGGCATCCACCGCAGTGACCATTTTCGATGTAGCAGAATCAAACACCAAGTATGGGGGAGGCAGAATTACCATTGGTTCAACACAATTGCGCAGTGAGTTTATATTGCCGATGATACAGCTGCGGAAAATCTTCAAGTCATTCAAAGAGATCTGAAGTCTAGCGTTTCTCATAGTTTCCAGTAGAACACTTTCGCCTTGCTGATCAAGCATGAACTGAGGGTTATCTTGCAATAAGCAATCATTAACAACTTCGTTTATGCCAAACAAAAATGGAGAGATTTCCTGGCACCCCAACGCTTTTGCGGATTTTATATAAAAGTCTTTCTCAAACACAAACCAAATTAGACTGAAAGATATGGCAAAAAGGATATTGTTGCTGGAATCGCACACATAGTTGAAGTTATCAAAAGTGCGCGCTTTGGACTTATGCACCCTCTTAGTTAAGTCTAAAACAAGTTCGCCTTCTTCAAATGTGAACTTGTTGCTGAGACTTATTGGCACTGAGTAAATAAGTTGGCTATCGGGGCTGTCCAAGTAAGTGGCAAATTCGCCTTTCTGGAAAGAGCGGAGGAAATTATCAAAGAAAGAGTTATCCAACATACTGAACTCAGCACCTTTTTGAAAAATCTGATTGTCATTGCTATTGTTGTTGTTTCCGCTGATATATGGTGAAGCGCCGACTTGTCTAACTTCATTAGCATCTAAGCGCCCATTTTTATCACTGGTTCCGTTCGGCATGTCCAGAGACGCAAAGTTACCATTCCCACTTCCGTTCTCAATAGCAAAAAGATCGTCTCTGAAACCAGGAGAAAACGGGGCAGTTGGCGCTGCATTTTGAGGGGAAAACCCAGCGGCGAAATCAGTGTTTTGTCTCGAAAATCTGGCATATTTAGCTGGAGAGTTTGCAGTAAGGTATTGGCCGCCTGTGTTGTTGCTGCTAATAACACCTGGCGTTGAGCTGCTTTGGAACGCTGTCAGTGGCCTGGTTTGAGCAACCGAGGTTAGGCTTTTTATCCTCTGTTGAGCATCATCGCTTGAGGTTTGATCGCGTGAGTCTGTCCCAATAGCAATATTGTTGCTGTTGCTGTTGCTGTTGCTGTTAACATTGAAAGCAGGAGCCGGTGACTGTCTGTTGCTGCTCGCCGAAGTGGAGGTGTTGGACTTGGCAAGCTCAGTTATATAGAGCGACGCCTGGAGTCGTTTGATCTTGTCCTTGAGCAGATCTATTTCTTTGTGGACAGTGTCATGAGAGGCCCTAGGGGACGGTTGTGGTGCGAGACCTGGAAGTCTGGTGTTGCTGGCATTATCATTATTACTACCGGTGCTAATGTTGTTGATGTTATTAGTATTATTATTAGTAAGCCCGCTTGCAGCGGAGCCGTTATGGTTGTTGATGATACTGCTGATGCTGAAGCTATCTCTGGGGGTGTAGCTATGGCTGGCACTGTTGCTATGGATGATATTGCCAACATTATTGCCTGTTTGAGAAGTAGGAGTGGGCCTGTTGGAGGAACTGGTGCTGTTTGGCCCTGGAATATGAATGGAGTTGGCACTCGGCGTTTGCCCCTCACCATATCCGAGGCCGCCGTCGCCGTCGCCGTCGCCGTCGCCGTAGGCTGAAACTAGGGCTCTCAGTAAGGGCAATGGCGCTCTGATGGGGATGGAAGCAGATTCTGGGTAGAAAGGATCGCCTGCTCTGTCTAAAATACCATTTTCTCTAGAAACAGCTTGAGCAGCAGCTTGAGCAGCAGAGTTTTCGGCAGCAGTAGCGCCACGAGCGCCGCCTCCGGTGGTTGTCTGGGCGTGGACCCACACTGGCTTTTCATATTGGCAAAGGTGCTCAACACCGGAGCGCAGACAGGAGGAACAGAAAGGTTTCTTGCGGTCGCACTTGATCTTGCGCTTGCGGCATACCGAGCAGGATATGGGGACCCTTTGACGCTTGGAGGGGTGTTCTGGGTCTTTGGGCATCGCTGGGGGGGACGTGGTAGAAGAAACTTTGTGGGGAGTAAGAGTAGTGGAGCAGTTGTATGTATCCGTTTGCGAGGTTTCTGCTATAAACTAATGTGGTTTGGGATATTATTCTCTTGACAAATTCTGTTAACTCCAATATCTCCGAGGCAAAAAAACAGAAGGCTCCGATTACACCCGTGCACCGTTTACTTTACACCATTAGCTAACACCCGTGCACCGCTAATCCAACAAAAAATCAAATTTTTGTTTGTTTCCAGACTGTTCTCCAGGAGGAAGGGAAGAAGAAAAAGAAGATAGAGAAGAAGAAGGAGGAGTATAAATACTCTGCTGTACCCCATACTTGGCCAACGTTCTCTTCATCACCATCTGTGCTCCACTTCCTCTGTCCGTCCTATCTTTACTTTCCTCTCACTTCATATAGTCACTTTGCTAAATAAATGCCAGCTGCCCTGTCTGCCCTGTCTGCGCAGTCCCACGCTCAATCCCAGAATGAGTCGACCTACCACGAGTTCTCCGCCATCAGAATCCTTATCTACGATTTCGTTCTCTGGACCTTGAGTCGCATCTTTGACTGTTTCTTTAGAGAAATCAGACCAAGAAACGGCTTCAAGATCCCGTCTGAAGGCCCTGTAATCTTCGTGGGAGCGCCCCATGCCAACCAGTTTGTTGATCCCATCATCTTGATGAACCAAATAAAACAAAGAGTGAACAGACGTATTAGTTTCTTGATTGCCGCCAAGTCCTTGAAGAGAAAAGTTATTGGCTTTCTTGCCAGGTGCCAGCTCTCTATTGGCGTCAATAGGGCTCAAGACAACATGAAAAGAGCTACCGGTAAGATTTTCATCAAGGACATGGAAAACGATCCAACCAGAATCCACGGTATTGGCACCAAGTTCACTCAGGAGTGCATGGTCAAAGGGTTAATCGGTTTGCCAAACTCCTTAGGTAATGTCGACATCAAGGAAATTATCTCCGACAACGAGCTTGTTGTTAGAAAAGAATTCAACTTAAAAAAAAGCTCCAAAGTCGCCAAACTTTTAACCGAATCCACTGAATTTAAGGTCGCCGACAAGATTGACCAAAAATACGTTTACGAACAAGTGTTTGAGCATTTGGCTCACGATGGGTGCATTGGTATTTTTCCTGAAGGCGGCTCCCACGATAGAACTACATTGCTTCCATTGAAGGCCGGAGTTGCCATAATGGCCTTGGGCGCAATGGCTCACAAACCGGGTCTCAATGTGAAAATTGTTCCTTGTGGTATGAACTATTTCCACCCCCACAAGTTCAGATCCAGAGCAGTGATTGAGTTTGGAAGTCCTATTGAAATCCCTGCTGACTTGGTTGAGAAATACTCCAATCCAGAAACTAACAGAGATGCGGTTAAATCATTGTTGGACATTATCCAAGATGGGTTGAAAGCGGTTACGGTGCAATGCGACAATTACGAAACCTTGATGGTGGTGCAGGCTTCAAGAAGATTGTATCAGGCTAACTTTGCTCAAAGACTTCCATTGCCGTTGATTCATGAATTCAACAGAAGAATTATTCAAGGTTATGAGCATTACAAGGACAATGAACGGGTTATTCAAATCAAAGAAAAGGTTCTCAAGTACAACAAATTGCTCAAGTATTACCATTTGCCTGACCATTTGGTGGAGAATGCAGAAATCAATGTTATCAGAAACTTTTTCATTTTGATTTACAGAAGTATCAAGATTTTGTGTTTGTCAATTTTGGCCCTTCCCGGTACCGTCTTGTTTTCACCTGTATTCATTAGTGCAAGAATTATTTCTAAAAAAAAGGCCAAAGAGGCTCTTGCTGGCTCAGTGGTTAAAATCAAAGCAAGAGATGTCTTGGCTACTTGGAAGATCTTGATTTCTATGGTTTTTGCTCCACTTTTGTATATTTTTTATTCCACCATCATTACCGTTTACTGCTACAAGAAGCAATATTTTGCTAACCGCAGCTTGATTTTGATCTTTATTGCTAGCTATCTTGCCTCTGCTTCCGTCACTTATGCTGCATTGATTGTTGGTGAACAAGGTATGGACATTTTCAAGAGTTTAACCCCATTATACCTTTCCATTGTTGATCCAATCAGCTTGAACAACTTGAAGATTGAAAGACGCGAATTAGCTGCTGAGATTACCGAGGTCATTGATGAGCTTGGTGTCAAACTTTATCCTGATGACTTCAACTTGCTTGAGCTTGGCAGCAAAAAGAAACCTGCAGTGGATAAGAGTGGTAACACCATCTTCATCAATGAAGAAGAAGAAGAAGACAGAAAAACTGCTGAGCTTCGTCAAAGAAGAAAACAAAAGAAAGCACAACAACAAAGAGAGAAACAGCAAGAAATGGCTACGGCTTCAGGTAGCACTACTCTTCCCGTCGTTGCTACCGAAGCAGACGAATTTTCCGACGCTTCACATAAAAGCACTGCTTCCTCATACGTCGATTCCGACGGTATTTCTAGAATGAACTCTAACAACTCCCTTTCCAACATCCCAGTGTTTTCTAGCTATCAAACTAGAGAGAGAACCTCTAGTCTTAGTAGCGCCAGCAGTAACACGCCAATGAGTATTCATGATCAAGAAGCTAAACAGACTGCTGCTTCCGAACAGAAAGAGGCATTGAAGAATAAAATCAGAGAGCAGATGCATAATAAGATTGATTGATTGGTATACTTGTTGGTATTAATGCTTGGTTTTACTAATCAGAAAGACAATAAAGAATCATTACTCGAATTTATCTCTACTTTAATTATTGTTTTCAATGTTACTTTTCTCGCCCTTTTTTTTTTCTTTTTTTTTTTTTTTTGCTTTTTCAGTTTTCTTTTTCTTATTATCGTTTTTTACATTACTTGTTTACTAGATAATCATTGTATTTTTTTTTTTTTTTTCATGTATTTGTTTTTGTTTCCATCTTGTTTAATAGTTCTGCTTCACTGTTTTCTTTAATTCCTTGTTTACTCATTACCTTTGCATGTTGTATTTTTCCTAACGTCTGACTGCCTCTGTTGTAAATATTTTGTTCAAGTCATTCCTTGCTATATTTTGCCTTCATAATCACACAAACTCTTGATCACAGCCGCAGGTCTCACCCATCGCGAAACTTGTACATTGTAAGCTTGGGATGTGCGACTACAACACAGCGCTGCTTGTTTACAACATTCAGCAATAAATACACTCGGCAAATAAAACAGGTTATAAATGTGATCATTTCGAGTCATGCAAAAAAGGAAAAAGCAGAAGGTATAACTCTGCCATCAAAGCAACACTGTTGTTGTCTTTCTTTTCTGAACCTTGTTCCAGAAACAAATATTTTTCATGATTTGCTCAAGGTTTTCTACATGTAGATGCGCTGCCGGCATCATGCCTCGAGCGACGCACTGCCTCGAGCGTCGCACTGCATGTCTGTACCGCACCATGCAAGAAAGAGAGCAGATCTCGGCCAAAAGTAAGAGGGTGGGGGAAGAAAAAAATAAGTAAAATAAGTACAGAAAAATAAAGCCAGGCAAAGCCAAAAGGAGGTAATAAAAAATTGCGAACTCTGTGGATCGAACACAGGACCTTCAGATTGCTATTTGAGTTAGCTGCTTTAACAGATCAACTTCAGTCTGACGCTCTCCCAACTGAGCTAAGTCCGCTTGATGAGAATTTTTGGTTCAATTTTATACAAATCTGCTCTTGTATTACCTTGGAATGACTTTGACATTTGTGGCAATTTTACTGGTACGTATCTACTTGCGTATCAATCGTCTAAGCTATTTGATTATTCCATAACACATACTTTTTTTTGCATACCATATCAACATTTAGCTGGTTAATATTTGTCAGAGTATAGTGACTAGATCTGCTACCCATACCTGAGGTTATCTTCTCTGAGTAGCACTGGTTAGATTAGTCTCTCTTCTAGTAGTGAAGGGTAGCCACTTACTGAGATCTTAGTTACGTAATGAAACTTAGCTGAGTAATGAAATTGGACTTATATTCCTTGCTTTTATTATAAACTATATCACTAAATAAAAGCATTCTGTTTTTCAAACTATATATAGTTATTTCATTTCTCACCCTAATGCTCATATGATGAAAATTTTTAGATCTGTTGTGTCCTTGCAAAACCGCTGACACCGCTTCAGATCTCAACACAAACAAAAGCCGGAAGCTGCAAAAATATTTTTCTCGCTAGAGAAACATCCGCGATCAAAAACCTTTATGCTACCAGGGTTGGTGTTGCCCCAGAACGCTTCTTTTTTTTTTTTTTTTATTAACGGTGAAAACTTGGTACAGCCATCATTCAGCCGGCGGTTAGATTCATTATTAAACAGTAACATTGAAAGGCTAAAATAAAAAAAAACTTTAAAAAAAAGCTTCCCCACCAGGATTCGAACCTGGAATCCCTCGATTCCTATCAAAGCCGTAGTCGAGTGCCTTAACCATTGGGCCATGAGGAATGAAGCTTGATCTGTATTATAATGGGGCAGTCACCACTGGCTATACTCCAATATATTAGTTATGGAAAAAGTTACATATAAAAACTGAAGATTTATCACGTAAAAAATACAAACAGCAGTCATACGAAGATGCTATCAACAAACAAATGGAGCACTTTTTGGTTAAATGCCCAGTAGCACAAGCATTATGGAAAAAGTTACATATAGATAAGGAATTGAGCTGGGACAGCCTCATCCTTCCATCCAGTGATACACGAGAATTAATCCAGGTCGACAACTACTTGATATTTCAAAAGAAATACTCCCGCCTACGGAAAGATAAGGACTTTGATTGGAAAACCATTCCAATCTCTAGTCTTGTTTACTACATCACCACGGTAATGAATTAGATAACACATCAGTGTTATCTTGGTGAGTGGAAGATGGTATTGAAGTGAGACCCTTTTCTTTTTCAACTGTCAACAGCAAAACAATGACTCTCAAAGCCAAAATATCATCCATCCTAAAATAAAATCTCTCCTATATCTATTTCGAATCCAAAAGATTCATTAAAGTCTAACTAATACTAACGGGGTTTTCATTTGTATAAGTTTCCCCTATATAATAACAACTGAACTATACTGTATATACTATATAGACAAGATTATGAGATTTTATTTTCTATCGTTTATATAGAAATAATAATTCGATATTGTGTGTGAAAGAAAAAAAACCTATCTAGTCTTGGTTGGTTGTTCTAGGTCTATTCTTGCTTCCTTGAGGCACCTTTAACTATCATGAGTTTTTATGGAACTTATATGAATCAGGATGCATAATTATCAGTTGAACATGCCTTGTATTTCTAAATAATATAAAGAACATATAACAATATTGGATTGAAGCTATAGCGGCTGATTGTTAAATCAAAAGATAGTGAATTAGTTATGTACGACAGAATATAAAATAGCAAGTACTACTGGTTTAATATTGCTAAAATTTTCCTAAACAAAAAGTCATTTGCGACCGCTTCCAAGGTGATATGCTAAACATTATTTTGTAACCGAAAATCCGATGTGGTAAAGGACAGAGCCAGCCATATATAAATAATAATAATATTAATAATAATACCAAAATAGAACAAATGTTAGTGTTGATTAGTTAATAGTAATAAAATGCAATTCAGTGTAAAATATATATCATTCAATAATTAGCTTATATTGAAAAATGAAATAAAATGATAGAAAATATTAGAACGATATTTTAAGTCATAAACTGTTAATATTATAATCATTATTCATCGTATAGCAAAACTTTTTTTCTTTGATTTTTCGATAACATTATTCAGAGCGAAAGATATTAGGGGAATTCTCTGGGCCATGCTTATTGAAACGTCAATTCTTAAACTTTCATGGGAACAGTAATCATTTTTACAAGCCTCCACTGCCCTTTGATCTTCTTAACCCTAGATGCTTTATTATCGACCACACCACTAATGCCAAACTTCAAAGTTTACAAAAACACTTATAGGTCAGGGAGAGCTTTGCTGGAAAGAGGTTAATATACTTATAAAGCGCCATAGCAAAACTGTGAAAACTACAAAAAAAAAAAAAAAATATAAATTAATAACACTTGTAGCAAAAGCATAAACTGTTCGCCCGGAACTCTAAATAAGGAACTAAAAAAAGGGTATAAAAGGAATATAAAAAAAAAAGAACAAAGCCTACTCTAATTTACTTATCTTATCTATAATACCGTATATGATTTTCAACTGATCTTCAGAAAATGATTCCTTCACATCATCAACCAACTTGTGAGCCTGTTTGCGTAACTTTTCCAACGTTAACTCACAGTATTGGAAGCTTTTGGACACATTCTTCATATATTCAACCACGTGGCTCTTCAACTCGTTATCATCGGTGTGCTTCTTCAAAATATTAATCACCTCCTTATTACTTTCATCGTGCCGTATGGCATGTATTATAGGAAATGAAAATTTCCCTTCTTTGAGATCTTCGCAGAACCCTTTATTTGTAAAATATTTTGCATCTGACAAGTTTATGTAATCGTCTTTGACTTGATAGATTATACCCAATAAATTGACAAGTGGAACAAAAGATTTATTAAAATTTGACTTGAGCTCCATCAAGCGAATTGATAGCCTAAATAGTCCACCTGTTTTATTCATCACCATGTCAATGTATTCTTTTTCCGATGGACAAATTAATGATTCACGCCAATACAAATCCATAGCTTGACCACGATGTAAGTTCAAAAACTCCTCATTTAAGATCTTTATTGCCTCAGGTCCCAAGCTAAGAGCTTCTTGGATTGCCACAAAATACATGTAATTTGCAGTATTGATTGTTACTGGTACTCCAAAGATTTCATGTGCAACTGGGTTTCCTCTTCGAAGTTTTGAGCCATCTTCAACGTCGTCCACAAGCAAAGAAGCATTATGCAATGTACCTATAATTGAAGTTATGATTTGCAAATCTGTGCTATTAATATCGAGAAGTTGGTTAAATGAGGAGATAAGTAGCGTGCGAAGCTCTTTGCCTGCCAGTGACTTCAAATACTCGAAGGGACCTCGAATGATGTCCTCGTTGGCCTGGCTCCATTGAGGAGCGTTTTTGAAAGCGTCAACGGGAAGGTCCATGTTGTGCTGATTATTGGCTATTGAAAAACTGCAAACGGATAAAATGTAACAGTTTTTTTTTGTGTGGTTGTCTCTCTTTTAGTAATGCTGCGATGCTTTGGAAATCATTTAAGATCATTTACTAACCATTATTGTTTTCCGATCTGTCTTGGTCCATCTCATCGCTTTTCGAAACCGTGGCGAAAATAAACAGTTCCGGCGATAGGTCAGGTGCGCAATTGCCGGAACTTTATGAGCTTCGATCCTGTTCTCTTCTGTCATCTACAAATCTATCTCCACCCATCAAAGCCAGTTGATGACAAGGAACCTTAACAACGCCAAAAGATAATCAAGCAACGAAACCAAAAGACACACGAGCATCACAGGCTTTTTCTTTTAGAAAAAAGTCCTCTTCATATTGTATTTAATTGCGGTATCCTGCCTTGCTGCTGATCCGCCTTCTCTAATTGACACCAAACACGTTAGCTCTCATTGATATCGTTAACACTGCACAAAGGCTATACATGGATCTTATCAATTGCATCCGATAAACCACTCAATATAAAAAAAAAAAAATTGAAAGACAAAAAGCATGGAACACGCAATATTCAGTCTTTTTCAAGATATTCCACCAGTAACAAGGTGTTGGTTGCTTGTGGTATGTGGTTTGACATTGGCAGAGTACTGCGGTGTTGTTTCCCCATATGACCTTCTCTACACGTTCGACCTGGCATTCTTGAAAAAAGAATACTGGCGAATATTTGCCAGTTTGTTTTATTTCCGTCCGTTTGGCCTTGATTTAGTCTTCACTCTTTACTTTGTGATGAAAACCTCATGGTCCCTTGAAGAAAGCATCAACAATACCAAAGCATACTTGCGACTCCTCTTCATCAACGTGCTTATCATTCTCGGAATCTCTGCATTCCGCAGTCCATTCTACTTATTGGGACCAAAGTTGGATCTGGCGTTGTTGTACATTTGGTCAAGACGTAATAGTGGGCTTCGTGTACAGATATTGTTCCTTATGGAGTTTAGCGCTTCATATCTTCCTTTTGTATATGCCTTGATTAATGTGTTGCTTTATGAGAAGCCTATGGAGGACATCTTTTTTGATATTTTTACAGGCCAAATTTACTTTTTCTTGGAAGACGTGCTTCCCAAGGTTCATGGATTTTATCCAATTTCACTTCCTTGGAATAAGCGTGTTTACTCGTTATAAAAAGATTGGAAGTGGTACGCGTTTCTTTTTAAAGTGTAATTTTCTTCTTTACCATTGTATTATTTTTCATCTTTTAATTGGGATTTATGTTTTATTGCATGGAGTAGCTTGGGTTTTTTGTTCTATTGTTCGTCTATATACTGTTTTCTTTCATTTTGTTAGTATTGATCTACTTTCTGATCTGTATTTTTCTTTCAATTCCTATTTTTCTTTAATGTATACTGTTTGACCAGAATACCAATTTGCCACATTTGACAATGTTACTCTTTTTCATAAAATACAAGACGTTAATTGTAGATAAACAAGGTAACTTATATAACGCAAAACCCAAAATAGTGAATAAGATAGTTAATATAGTTGGTAAAAATCTAGACGTAAACCTGAGAGCAATAAAAAAAAGAGCATAAATCAACGAGAAAAACAACAAAACAAAACAAAACAAAACAAAACAAAACAAAACAAAACAAAAAATTAATAAATAAATAAAAATACAATAAAACAAACTAAAGCACACCAATTTTGACAAAGAAAGATAGGCAAAAAAATTGCTAAAACAAAACTTATGCTAATAAGAGACTAAAAATTGAAAAAACAATCTATAGGAGACTGCATATTAATTTTAAAGGAATAAGACACAAAAACAATAATTTAACAAATAGTCGTTTGCATGGTGAGCATTACAAAAAAAAAAAAAAAAGGCGGACATGACGTTGACAAACTATACTAATTATTTGACTGTGGCTGAATTTCTATACTGTATTTCCAGAATCTATCATTATCCGCCAAATTGTATTGATTAGTGGCCCAAAGCTTGAATAACAAAAACTCTTCCAACGCTGGATTAGGCACAATAACATCAAGACTATCATTATTATTATTGTTAATAGTAGGACTGAAAGAAAACACCGAAGCCTTAGAAATTGGAGAGGTTAAACTGTTTGATGCTGATCCACTACCATCGTTACCATCTGGATAGCTCACTTGGAAGAACTCCAACTCAGAAATTGTATTAACAATCTTGACGTATTTGTCAAAATTCACCAATGTCTTTTCTTGTCCGTCAATAGTTGCTATTCTTTTGCTAGGGTTACCATCATTAGCAAAGATAATATCTTGCAAGAAAAGGTTTATATACGGAACAATAGCAATCGATGCTTTTCTCTCATCAGAGACCAAATATGGTTTGATAATATTTCTGTAAACTTTGTAGTTCTTATTCGGATTGATGATTTTCACCAAGAACTCAAATGTCTCAATGTACTTGCTGCTGAAGCCCGACCATAGCTTCTCCAATCTGCTGATGGCCGAAGACTGCAAAATGGTCATTATCGCAGCAAGCGAATTATAATTTTTGAGCTGATAGCATGCTGTGGCAATCTTAAGCCACTGTTTAACATTAGCGACTCTGTTCTTCATCGAAAGACCAGGGCTAAGAATGGTATCAATGACAAAGTCCGACAACAAGTTAGTAAAGAGCACTGATCTTTCAATATTCGGACTTTTCTGCAAGTGTATTCTTTTCTCTCTAAAATTCTCATCCAACAATTCTTCTGACTGGATAGACAAGAAGATAGTAGACTCAATATCGGTTAACTGTTTAGCTAAATCAACTGCATTAAGGTTGGAAATCTCTGTGGAAACGGCTGGCGGATCAACACTTAGTTTTTTAGCACAAGCATTAAACCATGCATTAATTAATTTTGATAGCTCAATTGGCTGAAATTGCTTTAATAACTTTTCATCAGCAGCACTAGGCCAGTGTTCACCTATAGTGTTTCTAAAAGTCAAAACAGATTTCTCCACTGTTGAGACTTGGTTCTTATTCATTATTGCAGAAATATGATAATTGCTGAAATTCAAAGGCAAGTTAAGTGAAACAAGCGAAGAAACTGAAGAATTTGAACTCAATGAAGATAGATCATTTTCCGAATTAGAAGCAGACAACGATTCAGTAGAAACCGGTGCTTCAAGAGTAGCAGAATCCTTTCTCGGTAAGCCAATTCTTCTTGAGATCAACTGCAAGTATTCAGTATTAAACTTCTCCACTTTTTTCTTCGATGGATGGTTTATCGCTAATCTCGCGCATAGTTCAAGGGTAATCTGGACTTCTTCAAGAAGATAGTTTGCTGCACCTTCATTTAAAAAGTTCATCAATGTTGGCAAGCTTTGGAAATCTTTTTCATAACTCCAATAGCTTTCCAACCAAATTCTGATGATCGTAATAATAGTTTTTCTCCTCTTCTTTAATCTTGAGTCGTACGCAGCAACTTCATTGAGTCTCAATGCATGATTTCTCATAAGGAAATCTTTCTCTCTATCGCCAATATCAAATCTTTTGATAAGCTCATGAATCAAATCCTTGGTGCTTGCAAAATTTCTAAAGTTCATAAAAAAAGTTGCAATAAAAAAGCTGCTTGGGCTAGACCGCTCATTTGCTAGTAGAAACACCAAAGCTTTAAAACTAGCGCCGAGAATGTTCTTGTTATCGTCATAAACTACCTCCTTCATAATTTTGTCCACAGAGTATTCAGAATCGTATTCTTCATTAGTGATTGGAGTGACGGACTCGATAGGATCTGATTTAGAACCAATGTATTCCTTCAATAAACGAGTCCCATCAGGAGTAATCGACAAACGGTTTTTGGAACCGCCTCTAATGTGAGAATATCTAAAAGAGTCACCACTTTTTCTCTTATCAACAACCCCAGAGTATCTGGATAACTTCAAAGTAAAAATCTGGTTTTCTGTAAGCCCTGAAACAGACTTCTTGATAAATTCAGAAGGCAATATTTTCATTTTTCCAAAATCAGGGTATTTTCTATAAATATTGAGCTGAAAATCCTTTGTTAAACGTAACAAATACTGACAATTGTACATTGCTTTAGAGATAGACACAATCATTTGTGCAACAACCCTGATCAATTTAGTGCCTTCTTTAGAATAGTAGTACTCTTCATCCTTGATTGATGGTTCGTAATCACTATCATCATCTTCAATTTCTGCTTTGGATACCAAATGTTTCACACTGGTAACCAAATCGCTAACGTATGCAAGTAAATTGTCCAAAGAACTGTCAAGAGAATGGTTACTTGAACTCAACAAAATAGTTGCTGACTTACCAATGAATAATAGCTCTCTTAGTAACAAAATCACTTGATGAATAACACTCTCCAATTGCTCACAACCAGAATAGTTATTTTCAATAATGTCTAATCTGCCCATAATCAATGACAAATAACTGAAAAGTAAGTCTTTTACTTCTAACAATCTTTCTGTAGCAAACGGGACCTTATCCAAATACAATACTTTTTCTTGCTTAGATCTTCTTCTGCTATGTCTCTTATTTCTTCTCTCAATTTTTTCTTTTTCCTTTTCCTTCTCATAGCTTTCTGTCTCATTACCCCATATATCAAGGAATGCTAAAGCTTTAATAAGCACTTTGTAAGTTAATGCTTTTAAGAAATCAACCTTTGCCTCATTAGTAGTGCCTTTGTACTTATCAGCTTTGGACATTAAAGTGTACCAATCCGCAAGTAAGGCTTTTCTGACTTTTCTAATAACCGGTCTCTTGTGAACAACAGGAGCAGTTCTTGAAAGGCAATCGGTGTACTGTAATAATAACTTCACACCATCTCTAACATCGTTCATATGTTTAGTAGAAAATGTGTACAAATCATCCTCGCCAACAGGCACGTCTTGAGGATTCAACAAAAATTCAGCAGCGGCAATAAAAAGCGGTTTCAAAAATTTTCGAGATTCTGCTTGTTCTGCTGGGGTCTTTGGATCGGCCGATTCATCAACGGCTGGCTTGAAGTAATTCATTGGCACCCAGCCTTTAGACAAATTACTCAAAAGCACAACCTCACCCCATCCAGACTCATCAATATTATAAACAAATGCAATGTCATCTTTTTCAAAGGATAAACAAATTGCAGTATCTTCTGAATTCAATGAAGATGAATCGAAAGAATGAAGTGCTTTAACAAAAAGCAATGCCAACTCATTGGCTTCGTCATTCTCTTCAAAATTCAAATTGATGAAAGAGTCAGTATGCAAGTTAGAACTGTAATGACGACTTCCATGACGACCTTTAATATCCAAAGATGATACACTGGAACTCTTTTTCATTGTGTTGAGTGAGATATCACTTTTAAATTCTTCCCTAAGTTTCAAGTTTCCATAAACTTCTTGATAGATAGACTCAGTGTTACTGTTTGATCTATTCGTCTTGGCTCTAGGAGACCCAGTAATGGAGTGCTGGGCTGAGTTGTTATTACTGTTGTTCGAGGAGACGGATTCTGGAGATCTAACACTGTAGTCGTTCAAATTCGTATTATTACGTCCAGGAGTGGCCTTGCCTCGCGGGGTAGTAACTAGCCTCAAGCTATTAGAATTCTTGAGTTGACTTGGTCTTCTAACCAATCCAGCCTTTTCTGGCCTAAATGGTGACGTCGAAGGAGTATAAAATCCCTTTGTCAATGTTCTATTACTGTTACTGTTACTAATATGCACAGTAGTGTTATCGAAGTCAGACACTGTTGAGCCAATATTGTTATTGGAGTAAAGCATTTTATTTAAGCTTAGTTGACTTGGCTTCTTTGGTAACGATATGGCAGATTTCACATTATCAGTTTTTTCATGGTATCCAGCATTGCTATTATAGCTGTTATCTTCGAGAAATGGATTGGCAGAATCGCTCGTTTTATTGATACCGTGAACGTTCTTTGCAAGCCCGGCCACACCAAAAATAACGTTGTTAGAGCTATGTACTGACAAAACTTCAGATTTCGGGCTTTGCTGAGAGCCTGTATCTGGTTCCGATTCCTCTGCAATGGTGGGATGGTGATAGCCAGAAGGCACTGGTGCTGGAAATCTAGGCTGACTAGGTGCCACTATGATATCATTGAAATCATTTGATTCGACACTTTTAGCAGGTGACTTGTTATTGCTGCTTATGTTATTATTCCAGTGCGTTCCTTTATTGGTACTATTATTTCTGGAGATATTGGCAAAAATCGGATCTTTGGACATCTCAATAGGAGTGGAAGTTATGCCAAAATCAAGTTTCTTTCCCTCTTTCTTATGATAATCATTAGCGGTTGCAAATTCAAACTCGGAAGATGGGCTTGATTGATTTGAATGCATGTATTTTTCATAATTGATGTCCACAAACTTTGGTGACATAAATTCATTGAACCCTTCCTTTTCAAGAATAACATTAAGCTCAGTAGGATTGTCCTTGGCCACAGACTCTTTACCAGATTGCTCTTCATTTGCACTAAGTGGTGTCTCATGCTCGTGGACAGGGCCTTCTAAATTATTAGTACCAGTAGCACTGACACTGACACTACCGCTACCAGCGTCGAACTCATCTAATGGTTTTTCGTCAAAATTCAACGTAATCTGGCTGCTATTTTTTCCATTGGAAGGCAATATTGGTGTTTCTTCCAAATCGTCTTCATAATCAGGTAACATTGGTGTCTTGAAGGCAGCCGAAATAGGTCTAAGAGTTTTTCTATTAGCGGAAATTGTCGACAAGGTTTTGGCTGACCTTGTCAAAAAGTCTTCTTGGTAAGATGTAATGTTGCTTCTAGGAGATTTAGCCTTGCGCGGTCTGGCCACGACGTTGTCAATACTTGTATCGCTTTTGTTCTGCTCCTTATGAATGACTTTGCTCAAGCTACTTCCGCTTCCAGTAGCATTGCTTGTGTTACCATTTTCGAGCCAATCTGGAGTTACGCTCTCTGAGAGTATTGACAGTGTCTTTCCCAGTCTTGAAAGTGAAGATGAACGTTTGTTATTAGCAAAAGCCACCGGCATGACCGGTAAACTTGCAGAGTTAAGAAATTCTTCTGATTCTTCACTGGTCAAAAGCTTCTGGGGTTTTATCTTATCACTATCAGTATAAGGAGTGATACTTCTTGTATCATCCAAAGGAAGCTTTTCATTGCTGCGAGATTTATCTTTGTATCTGGATTCGGAGATTCGAGGAGAAGGCAGAGGCAGTATTTGTCGAGAACTATTTGTTGCTTGGTGCCGCTCATCTTTGATATGCAGATCACTATTAGATGCACCAATAGTAGCGGCGCTAGCACTGGCAGTCTCGCCGCTTTCAAAAAGCGCTGCAGCTGGACTCGGTAGTGATGTCTCGGTAGTATGGAAAGAGGTTTCGCTTGGTGACAACGCCTTCTCATTTAAACCGTCGCTAGGAGGGAAATAAATACTATCAAGAGACTCATCTGCCACTGTGGGAAAATTGCTATTATTACCAACATGGCTATTACTACCACTATTACTACCAGTAGCAAACTTATTTAACGATGAAGTAATAGACGGCATTTCACGCTGTCTTGCGCTTAGCTGGATTTTTCCATGTGCACTTTCAGGAGAGTCAATTTCTTCAATTGGCGACAATTGGCTATAATTATGGGCCCCGTCAGAATAATCACCATCATCATCAAATTCATCAAGTCCAATGTTGTTAATATTTAGCTTTTGCAACAGCTCAGATCCTAGAGCCTCATTTGGCGTTCCTGAAGGGCTGGCAGAGGTCGTCTTAGTTTTTGCATTTTGGTACGGTAAGTTCTGATTGTAAGACGAAAATTCCTCTGGCTGCAGTAGAGAAAGCGAAAGAGGGTGAGAATGAGAATGAGAATGAGCAGATTCTTGCTGCTGCTGTTGCTGTGACAAATCTTTGTCATTAATATTAGTGTTATTGATATTAGCTTCTGTGCTGCCTTTTCTTGAATGGCCGCTACTCAAGCTGACGCGCACTGGTGAAACACTGAATTTCTTTGCTGTTACCAAAGCCGGCGCCTCAACAATTTCAGCGTCATTAAGCGAGGACTCATTAGTGTTAACTGAATCTAGTTCATTGTCGCTAGCACTACTCACGCTAGGCTTCAAGATAGCTGGCGCTGTTTTGGCTTTTGCCGTTGTTGTTGTTGCTACCGTTGAATGTTGAAGTTCTGGCACGCTTATTGCCGTTAGTTGTTGTTCACTGTTAGTGTCATCCATTGCTGACATCAAATTGTTATCAATACTACCACCACTGATCTGTGGCGGTGACGAGTACCGTTTTGGCGAAGCGCTCTTGTATAATGACATCAATGGGGATCCAGAAAACTTGCCAGAAAGTCTTTTGCTAAGTCTCTTTGAAGGTGACCTAAAAAGACTTTTTCTGCCTGTGTTGCTGCCTTCTAAACTGTGTATATCATTAACTAGTGGGGGTGGTACTTGATTACTAGCCGGGCTTCTCGGAGAGTGGATGTTGGCCAATGATGAGGGCTGTTGCCGTTGTTGGTCTTGTGGGCTGAATTCTTGCTGTTTAATACTGCTAGCCTCAGTTAAGCCAATCGTAGGTGTAGGTAAGTTACTCGAAGACTGTGCATCGCTAGCCACACTGCTTATTAAACCACTATCGTAATTATTCGAATAAATATTATTGGCATTCAAAGTGACAGTAGCAGATCTGATAGCACTCTCATCATCATCTCTATTGTCATCATGATTTCGCTGGGGTGTCAGAAGTAGTTGCATTTCAAGTTGGGGCACCTCTTGTGGTTGATCAAGAGAGCTTCTGCCACCACCGCTGATGGCTGCTTTTGGTGTGGCCATAGCACTGCTACTGTTATGACCATTATCATTGATAAACGTAAACTCATTATTTGCTAAATTATCCAAATTACTTCCATTTTTCTTTGTACTAGTGATATTTTGATCAGTATCATTGAAGCTTTCATTGCCTTCTCCATCACCAAATAATGGCGTAGATAAGGCTGACCTTTTGGCACTCCCACTAGCCACTGAGCCAGGTCCAGATCCAGTCGCTGAAGCTGATGCTGACCCTTGGTTCCGAAGTGAGATCAACGATTGCCTGTTTCTTGGAGTGGTCATACCATTGAATGAAATTTTGGAAATAATTTTGCTGAGTCTGGAAGAGCTACCAGTTGGAGATCTTCTAAGAGCCCGTGGCGACACCATTGAGCTTTCTTCACTATAAGGATTATTCGTAGCACTATTTATACTATTATTACCAATATGATTGTTGCTATTGCTGTTGCCGACACTGTTTGATTTATATGCGATCTCATTAACTGACCGACTATTAATGTTCAATTCATTACCTATTGGCGGCAACAACTTACTTTTCTTCCCCAGACATTTTTCGTCATTGATTGTTGAGCTATTAACACTGGCAGCAATGGTGTTATTTCCCTCCATATTCTGCTTTTCCTCAGCAGGGATTTCAGGCAACCCTTTATTTATCGAGGATGCCGGAGATAACGACTTGGAACTAGTTATCACTGGAATATCCAACACATTAGAGTTTGATCTTTGACCAATCTCTGGCAATGGCTTGTCTTTGCTATTATTACTAGAACCATTGATTAAATTACTATTGCCATGATTATGATTGTTATTGTTCGCAGTTGAATAAATGGGCGTTGTTGGGGTCTTCGATTTGAAATAAAATGAATCCTCGGTCATTGTACTCAATCTACCATCAGTGTTAACCGCTAAGTTACTGGGGTTCCTTTCGTGAACCGCGTCATCGCCGCTTGCGCTTAAGTTGAGATCACTGCCATTTAAAGATTCATCAATATTGAATTTAGTCTGAATAATGTTGGCGTTCTTATTTATGGCATATCTCTCAGCTGGGCTATGATATGATTGTTGATGTTGTTTAGTGTGCTGTTGCTGTTGTTTTGACTTGCCTTTGGACGGCTTAATGAACTTGTTGAAGAAAGTGAACGACTTTTTGTTAACTAAATTATGCAGCTGCTGAGATGTATTTAGTACATTTCCGTTGGCATTGGCGCTACTATTAGTATTGGTATTACCAGTACTCACACTAATATCTGACGCAGATACATCACTGCCGGTAATATCATTGCTCAGTGGCACTTCATGTGAAACAGCGATGGTGGTTTTATCCAAAGCGAGACTATTGCTTCTCAAATGACTAAGCTCATTGACGCTAACTTTGCGCTGTACTCTGCGCTTACTCAGTTGGGATACACTTCCTGACGATTGATTATGTTCTGAGGCGCTAGAGTTATTGGAAGTCAAGTTGTGCAAATTGTGACCGCTACTGTTGCTGTTATTGTTATTGATGTTGGCAGTATTATTATTTCCCAAAAAACCAAAATTAAGTTGACGTATTCTGTTAATGCCATTACCATTACCAATATCGCTGTTGTTGTGATTGCTATTGGTATTGCTATTGGCGGTTGTTGGTGGAGTCGTGAACCCCAATAAGTTAGATGACCCATGCGATCCAAGAGATCTGTTATCTGCATTTGTGTTGACAGTAGTGGAGCTTTTGGTAATGTTTGCAAGGTTTTCGTCAACGACATTGTCATCATGAGAATCATTGTTTGATCCAAGAGCCACCAAGTTATGGAGCTTAGACTGAGTTTTTCTTATCGCTGGCCCTACTCCTGCTGTTCCTGCCGTTGATGATCCCTGGGAGTGTAGTCCACCATTATGGCTATTCACAACATTAATACTGGAGCTGCTGGAATTGTCGTAGTTCAAAGATGCTAATGACATTTTAGAAGTCTTCTTTTTTAACGCTTGGATAGTTCTAGAGTTGGAGTTGGAGCGGCTACGTGAAGCACCAGAAGAAACGACACCAGCAACATTAGGGGTAGCGTTAGCAAACGAAGAAGCATTGTCACTAAATGTATCATTGAATGTGTTCAGTGCAGATAACCGGGGCGAAGAATCAGGAAAAATTTTGCTATTGTTATTAGTATGATGATTATTATTATGAATATTACTATGCGCCGAGTTGATGGCGCTGCTATCGGCAGCATTTGCATTGACATTTTTCAATAACGAGGAAGTGTCGTTGGTATTGTTGTCATTGCCTGCTGGTATTGGTTTTCCCGGGTACGGCACCAGGCTGTCCTTCAAGTCGCTATTGCTGGCGTTGGCGTTGGCGTTTATATAGGGTTTGTTGCGACGACTAAAAATGCCCATTTGAGAGGATTGTCATCTAAATGTTTGTAGATAGAATGATTGATATATCGATGTTGTATGGGTAATGCGTCGTTGGAAAGGATGCTAAAAAATAATAAATTCAAAAACGAAATATAACTCTAAAACGCAAAAAGATGGAAACGCTAATTAGAAAAAATGGGGTATTGACTTTGATGTTGACGTTGATTTTGGCTAATGATTTCTGGATATTTTGACTTTGATTTTTCTTTACTTTTTTTTTTTTTTTTTTTTTTTCTATGTTTTTGGCGCAGTGATCTGTTTTGGAGGAGGACAGCGCAGGGCTGGCAAGCAATTTTGAGAAATTGATTTTCAAACGTTTACGTGGATCCAGCTACAAGGGAGGAAGGAAGGGCGAAACGCAGAAAAAGCGATAATACTTTGATCAACAGCACAGAAAGATGAGAGAGCCGCGAACAGAGTTTCGACACTACAGTATGTAAACATCGCTAATCTTTCATGAAAACCCGTTCAGACACTCAATTAACTGTGCTTTAACGACATTTCTGGTATAAATCACTGTACAATCACTCAATTACTGGATAGAAGCCATAATCGAAAATCAGAGGCCGACAAAAAGAAAGGGGCGTTTAATGATCAGGTGCTTGTAACAATGCACTACAATGCTGTATGGTGTGCCATGAAGTCTTCCAATGCACTGTTTTCACGCGTTATGCATAATATTACATTTATATGCCTATACATGCAGTGATATTTAATATGGCTTTAGTGGCAGATGGCTGATCTATAGATCAACGTCGACGTTAATCCAACTCCGTAGCGAGTTGATAATGGCCTTTCAATACAAACGCTTTTTTCAAGGCGAATCGGGGTATGGGTTGATCGTGCATTGAGGTGTGAATATATATGCTACTGTTAGCACCGTACTGACTATTGGTCAGGCTTAAGTCCGTAACACCGAATAGGGAATATGAACCAGTTGACCAAAAAGGTTGAAAGTGTCTTTTCTTAGGAAGCGTACTACCCAAGACCAGCGCACTTAATATAGTAATGCTGCTCCCGAATCGAAAACCATCAAAATGATACGATTTTAAATCATCTTCAATAACTTGAAAGACGTCAGAATCACTAGAAGTCATATTGCTAAGTTCCAACGAATCAATAGTGCATGTTGTTCCATAGAATCATGGAAGGTTGTCAGATTCTTCTATTTTGACATTTTGATTTATCAAATCACAACTGAGGCCCAACATGCCCATTTTCAAATCTATAACTATCCCCATTCTCACGTTCGCGTGTAGCTGTGACCCGTGCTGTAGCTCTGAGTTCAATTTTTACTATCGGATCAGGAAACCCCACCACCTGGTATGCCCTGCCAATTTTTTTCCTCGTCCCAATAATACTATCTTTCATCGGCAGCACCCTCGTCATCATCGACAGTATACAATCATCGAATATTCTATCAATCTTGGGAATTTCAGCCCGATTCAGGACAATAATCACCACGTGAATTATCTCTATTGATGACGATGATAATGGCCTGCCATTCATCAACTGTTGACTGATATTAAAAACTGCTTGTTTGAACTGTTCTTCTATTCTTGCATCAATGTGCCCAGTGTTGTAGTTGACTCCGATTTGTCCGGCGCTTAAGATTACTGGTGGTGACGACATTGATGAAGGCTGGAATTTTGATGAATTTGATAGGGGCCTCTGGTGAAAGGCTTGCTGATGTTTTTCAAACTGAAGAGAATCTAGTGCCGTTTTCTGTCTTTGCTGTTTGTTCCCCTCGGTAGATAAGAGTGCGTTTTCTCTAATCATATTTTATTGAAACTAGAGCCCTAAAAAGAGATTGAAAGTTGTTAATGATAGTAATATATTTGAGTATCTTTGAACAAAAGGTTTCTTTAAATGCGGTTCGATATGGTGAAGCTTCCTTGGATTGAAGTTTGTGGATCTTTGTTTTGCAGGGCTCTGTTCTATCCTGTATTTATCGGTGTATCTAAAACCAAAACCTCTTGTATAATTGTGTTACTGGCCACTGTACAAAAGACCAAATCAAAAAAGAAGGTTTCCAATATTAAAAGGAAGGCAAGTGAAAATTAGGTTTGAATTTATTTTTCAAGAAAACTCCGAAGCAGGCATAATTCAGCGTTTTTATTTACTGATTGGTATAAAGAGGGATGCTTTGACACTTCGATGCTTTGATGCTTGAAAATTTGCCCTATACATTTCTAAGCAATCGGCGGAGGCCGGTCTCCTAAATAAAACTAAGCTTATATAAAGATACACAAATCTCGGATTTTCCAACTTTTCCGGTTGTGGGCCCTGTTACGTTTAAATATTGACAATTTATTAGAGAAGTGACCAACAGGATTAGAAGCGTAACATGTTGTTTGGCGGTATACTATTGAATAGATAAATTAGCAAAGTGGTCGATGGCGTTTAATTTTTATTCTCTGTACTCATCACCTGTCTGGAAGTCCAATCGTTACTCAGGGGGAGATTGCGAAGTCACGTTGGCTGAGTCAACCATTTATCGGCAATCAGTCTGGAGAATCACTACAGCAGTTGGTTTGACTTTATTCAGATTTGTACTTGAGAAATTGGATTGTAATTTTTTGAGCGATGTGATTCTTTCGACCCACTATCGACGTTCTGCATTACCATAAAAATTTTGTCTAAAAATTAACCCAGGGGTCCAATTTTCACATAATGCACTCCCTCCTGCTACGTGCCAGATGAATGCATGCATAGGTTCACTATAAATTATTCTTCTCCTTCTCCCTTTCTCTCCTGTAGGAGCTTTTTTTTTTTTTTTTTTTTTTTTTTTTTTTGCATTATTGGCTACAACAGAAATTTCCAGTTAGTTTAATAATTGACAACGCTCGTATAGTAGTAGTACATTATATTAGGAAGGTTTTACAGGTTTAAGATATAAGGGCTGTGTAAAATATCATATTCAAAGGGATTTGTTCAAAACATAGACGAGCTCAACAAAATTCATTTAAAGTGATTTGCAATACATAATCATTTGAGCAGCTTACGTAAAATTCGCTAGTGCAGCTTTTGAGCAAAAGAAGTCAAAACAGATCAGGCATGCATGCGAAACATTGCCGCACTAGAACGCTTTCTTGCCACGCCCCGTTCCCAAGCTTTTGGGTTCTTGCTTCTTTTTCTTTTTATTAACAAAATGAAGAAATACTGATTATATTTAATTTCTCATCTTTAGCAAAAACTAGGGGAAAGAAAAAAAAGTATTAGTACTTTCGTGGAACTCTCAAGTTAATTAAAATCTTGAAAACATGAAGTTTATTATATGCTTCAAATAGCAAACTGTTTAGGGAAGAACAATCAACAACTAATGGTTCAGTGTAAACTTTATTGCAAAACGTTGAAAATTTTTGTGGGTTTGAAAGAAGAAAAAAAAAAGGAAAAAAGAGAAGAAAAGTTTTGCAGGTTTTCATAAACTTTATATGATTCGAGGCTAATATATTGGTAAAAACTGAGTCTCGTTTAAGTGGCACCAAGACATTAAAGTTTGAGTTCTTATTCGGAGTTGCAAAAACGATTAAAGTTTTGCATTTCGGCATTTGAATTTAAATCTAGACGAGAAGAAAAAAGAAAACGGAAACTAAAAATTTGGAAAAGAGAGACAGTTAAACTTCAAATTGAAAGAACAAACAAGATAATTCAAAATTTGGTTGAGAGATAGGATTATGATCGACATTCTTGAGAAAAAGAGAAATCATAACCGTTTGCGAATAGGTAAAGTGAAACTCAAGCTATTCAATTGCCGCATCACCACATCGGATGACTGAATTTTTAAGAAAAGGGACAAGAATAGAAAAGATATAGGAATCTATCATTGGTAGTGTTATAAACTTTATAGACTAGACGCAAACACAGACCACAGCCTCAAGCAGTTGATTCAAGATGCATCATCTAGTCGTATACAAAGTCATAGTTTTATAATAGCATTAAAAAGCTTCGCGGAATATTATTAGCGTTAGTCCTTTACGTGAAAAAAACAAGCTAATCATACTTCCTAAAGCGGCAACGGTCCCTTGTAGTTGTCGGCCGAGAGGCATGAAAATGTATGATAAACTTGCTTGCTACAAATTAGATGGCTCTTTGAGACGAGCATGTAAAGCACTGAGATCTGTAGACACAAGTCTAGATTTTGGAGGCCAAGGAGGTTCTTTCCTTATTAATTTCAAAAAGTTGTCAAGAAACGGGCGCATAATCTAAATAACGTTCTTAGGTGCTTTGTTTAGTACAATAATAATAATGATATTCAGAGCCTTGGGATTATTGAGATAATAGCCTGTTTTGGTATATCTTGTTTTAGCGGAATGAAGAAGAAATCACCGTGAGCTGAAATTTTTTTTTCTTTTTCTTTCTTGAAAAATTATATATTCAATATACTTCAGAGAAAAGAAACGTTAAAAAGTTATGAAGAAACCGCCTGCTCTCTAGTATATATGTAGTGGCAAGCCTTATACTATTTGTCAATAGTTGAGGCAATACATTACATCTTACCCTCAGATTTAACTTCATGAGTCGTTAAAAAATAGGTTTAGTCATTTATCTAACTCTCTTCTGAATAGAAAAAAAAAAAGCAATTATTCAGAAAGAAAAAGGAAAACTATATCAACGAAGCAAACAAACTAAAAAAAAAAAAAAAAAAAAAAAAAAAAAACCTAAAACTTTGATGCAACTGAAATCGAACGAGCTTAAGTTTCGCCGTTGAAATAGCTAAACTTTAAAGAGAGCACGCACCTGGCGGAAAAATGCATTGGTGTATTTAGTGTAATTGGGAACTTTCATTGAAGACATCATCAGCAATTTGCAGACGAAAAATGTCTCGCGGGATTCCAAACTCAAATATTATCAATTATCGAAAGCCATATTCATGGTACTCGCCGGTGTAGCGTTGGTTATATTGATCATAATCAATTAGTATAAGAGCGCAATGTAGCAGCACCAATACTAAACTAGATTTACGTCACTGCCCCATACTTCGGCTTCCAAGTAACATTAACACTCCTTTTCATTCTCAATCGAATAAGCAGTTTATTTTTTGAGCTTAGAAGCATCAGAGGTACGTACTCTCTACCTATTTTTCTCCAACTGAAGCTCAATTAATTGACCATCCACCTGTTATGCATATCCGTAAACATTCTTTGATGAATCTCCAATGATATCATCCACTATTTTGAGCCAAGCAAGGCTTTTCCAATATCCGCAAATGCAATGAGGGAGGTTTTCAATTAATCAACTACGATACTTTAGCAATTTGGTCAATGAGCATATACTTGTAGTAAAATCTAGGCCACTAGATTCTGAAACAACCTCTGAATGTTTTGCCAGATAGGATAGCTACTCATTTGATAGCAGCGACAGAGTACTTCACTGGACACAACGAAGCACAGACATTGGTGCTTTTTTGTGTGCATTTCTCACAAGCTAGCTTTAAACAATTCAATGATCGAAGGGAACTACATGCTTTTCGAAGACTTTCTTGTTTTGTTTGCCCAAGTCCTTTGATACTTGTAATTGAAACGGCTTCCATATAGTGTATCTTACAATTGATGAAACACTCCCCCAGATCCCCACCACCAGATCATTGCTCTTGTTTAGCAAAACAAACCAGTAAATTACTATGTTACGGAGCACTATTATAGCAGCAGTCGCTAGTGAGAATCCGCCATTCATTCATTTGGATTTTGAAGCTTGGAGTTTGGAAGCAATATAGATTTGAAACCAAATCTACCCATTAGAGGCACTAGCCTCAGATCTAAAATGAATACCCGGACAATTTGAAATGGTTTATGCCCCGGGTAATCTCAGTGCACGCTTTTTTTGTTTGAAGAAATTGTGCCTTAAACCTTGAATGCCCAGCTCTTTTTCTGCCTCAGTGCCGGTAACCGGTGCGGAAAGTCTAGATCTTGCAAGCCAAAACCAAAGCTGGTAAGTATACCGGTCGCCTTTGAGTAGATATAACTTTCAAACCATGATTTTTCAGCAGAAAACCTTCTGTGAAACGTTGCTGAATATTTTCACTGTAGATATTTCTAAAGTTTTATATACCGTTGAAGTAGATAAACCCAAATGTAACTTAGATCCTCGTTGAAGCTCTGAGGAACCAAACCTCAAGCACTATTGCAAACACCCAAAACTCGAGTCAACAGTCGTTAGCAACTGCTACCGCCAAGGCATACCACGCCTCCAACGCGCTTTTCCTGCTCACCCAGTTACGTACTCTCTAGTCAAGAAAAATATACAACCCCGTTCTCAGGTATATGCGTATCTCCCACGCTTCACAATCGCAAGGCTTTTTGTCCAGTTGACTTTGTGTTGTGCAGTTGAAGGCAGCTAGGCGCAACTTTAAACTCTGTATTGCAACTTAAAGTAACTACAGGTGGTGTAGTCAACACCAAGCAGCGCTTAGCATACTGGCACCGGGGAATGCGTCGCGTTGTGCATGGGAAAGATGTGCGTACACCTGCATCTCGATTCATGCACCGCCTTCAAAAAGGTAACGGCAGTACAATATAAAACGTATCAGCCTCCCTACTCTCCTATTTTTTTTTGTTTTATTTTTTTCATTCTCTTTTCTGTTTCTGGTACCTGTCTTCTTTCTTTTTTTGGCGTGTTTGATATATCTTGTTTAAGTACCTCAGGCTTTCCAACTATTTTTCATTCATTCACATTCATTTCAAAAGAAGCCACTTACATTCCTTTGAGCAGATATTAAAAATATTTCTTTGAAACACTTCATAATAAAGGACAACTCATTAGCAAAGTAATAGAATTTAGTTATCACTACTATGCAATTCACTGTTCCTTTTGTTATGGCCGCTATGGCCTTTTTGGATGTTGCTGTTGCCAGCAACAAATTCATCCAATACTCTGGTGTCGGATACTCTGGTAGTTACAAAGATGTCACTAAGATGGATGAAAGTTCTGGTAAATGTAGCAGCAGCACCAAATCTTTCAGTGGTAACCTTTCTCCATTGGATGAAGATTTGTCTGTCCACATTAGAGGTCCAATCAATTTGAAAAAATTTGCCGTTTACACTCAAAGCTCTTCCAACTCTAAGAGAGATCTTTCCGAAAATGTTGATTGTGAAGATAAAGTTAACTTGAAGAGACATCTTCACCATCAACACAAGAGAGAAGCTGCCACTCAAGTTGTTGACGTTACTCAAACTGTTTATGTCACTGAAGGTGATGATGAAACCACTACTGCTAGTCCATCCACCACTACTTCTGCTTCTGTTGTCAACAACATCAACAACAAGGTCTTGGACAAATATCATAGCACTGATGTTGAACCATCTTCAAGTGCCATCACTTCCGCTTCTTCTTCTTACGCTTCATCTTCTTCTTACGCTTCTTCTTCAGACTCAGCTTCGAAGACTTCTTCCTCTTCCTCTTCCCCATCCGCTACTGGTTCCGGGAGCTGGTCTAGAGACTCTTATTATGATGCCAGCGAAGGTACTTCTGACAACGTTGTTTTCATGAACCACAAGGGTGATGAAAGTTACTCTGGTACCTGGTCTTCTAGCTTTGGTAACTCTATCTCCTACGCTGATTCCAAGGGTACTGGTAAATCTAAGTCAGCTACTACTTTGAGTGACACCACTTTGGACTCTGATGATGAAGTTATCTTATTCAGTGGCAAAGACTGTGATAACGATTGTGGCTACTACAGAGATGGCATTCCAGCTAAAAAGGGTTGGGATGGTAAACTCAAAATTTTTGCTTTCAAATTCAAGATGCCAAAGGCTACTGACTCTGTTACTAACAACCATGACATGCCAGCTATTTGGTTATTGAACGGTAGAATTCCAAGAACTTTGCAATATGGTGAAGAATCCTGTTCTTGTTGGTCCACAGGTTGTGGTGAATTGGATTTGTTCGAAGTTGACAGTGAATCTGATGCTAGTAGTTTGACTAACCACTTGCATGATGGTCAAGGTGGTCACAACCTCTCTAGATGGGGTGGTGGTGGCTCCTCTGAAACTTTTGACAGACCATACAATGATTACTTGACTGCTGTTGTTATCTTTGATGGCTCTAACATTTCTTTGATCCAAGTTGACGACTTTGACTTTGACAGCAGTCTTTCTGCTTCTACAGTCTCTAAATGGTTGTCTGGCAGCGCTACTAAAGCTAATGTTTACGGATCATAATTGTGATCATATTAGAGATTTTCTAGATTTTATTCCCGCTCTTTTCTCTTTTTGATTGGACGGCCTCAAATATTTAATTTGTTATATTTTGTTCTTTTCTCATTTTGTTTGTTTACTGTTTGGGAAACATTTGCATGTTTTCTAGAAGATTTGAAAATTTTTTAATATTATGAGATTTGTCGATTCTTCTAGATTTGCTTCCAGAGAAATATGTAAAAATGTTTTGCCGATAGTGACAACAACTATTTATTAGTTTTTTGGTTTTCGGTTCTGTATATTATTGTATTTTTATTTATTTTATAGCTGGATAAAGAAAGTTTTCTCTTTGTATTAATTTACTTCATTGTAGTCTTCCACAAACGCAACCCACGCCATGGAAAAGTAAATAAACAAATAAGAAGGCTTAGCAAAGTAAACAAACAAGCAACCTTAAGTAATATCAGTAACAATAGCAAAGATACTTTGTATTTCCTATTATTCTATGTTCCCTGCAGTTGCCTCAACATGAGCCAATGACAAAATTTTTAATCACATTTTTTTTTTGTATTTTTTTTGATTACTTGTTTAGTACCCATATAGTACTTGTTTAGCCGTAAGTAATCCATACAGGCATCCTCAATATGATTTTGTACTCGATCAAGGTCGAGAGTAGAACCTGCCAGTGTAAAAACCTTTTTGTCGTGCCCTCTTTGTGCATTCCAATCTCTTGAGATCCCAGCGTCTGCACGCACAGATATTGGCATCTGAAATACATAATTCAGCTCTACCCAATGGCCTTAAAGTACACATTTATATAGTTTACATTAGCACCACTGATGTAAAGTCTTGAGGTTTCACCAAGCTGTCAAAAATTATGTTTAGCGCAGGAACTGTTTCTTTTACAGTACGATTGATTAATGGAGGGAAGGTAGGACCGTTAACTAAATTAGCGCTTGTGCGCTACAGAAAGATTATGTTGTAGGGGACGTAGCTCTTTATGACGTTGCTAGTAAACTGAATGAGACATATGGTAAGCCGGAATGTTACATATTATAACTTTAACATCATTACAAGGTTTGCCAACGTATAGGTAGCGGAATGAGTTTGCTCATTTACTATTGGATGCACTTCCAGAGCACAGGGTATTTATACCTATATCGTTACAATTAATCTAGGAGGACATAGGTAGATTTTACAACAAGCAATGTCGAATATGATCTTGTTCTGGTTAAAATAGTGGTTCAATTACACTGCCTTAATATCTGAACAAAGAAAAAAGCAAATCATCTCGACATCTCGACATGTTTTTCAAAAAGTATTGAAAGATAGCAATATCTATGCTTTATGGTTCTTTTTCACAAAGCTCTTTACTCAGCATGCTCAGTGCTTTTAGTACAGTTGCAACTTGTTGTCGCTATAGTGCACAAACAAAAGAAAAGTCTAAAAACTCAAGGTAGCCTTAATGTAAGCTCGTTACGCATAGCTCATAGACCGGCATTAAGAATTGAATTTGTCAACATATTCACTGATCCAGTTAGTCAACTTAGTCATGTCAGCCAATTATTCAATCCGCTTTTGAAAAAGTATAAATACGCGTTTTTGAGTCCTTTTGCCTGCAGGCATGCTTTTGTTTACATTTTCCCTTTTTTGGCACTTCAGTTCTTATTTTGTTTTTTTTTCTTTGTTTACGCGGGCTTATTTAGTACAGCTACTTTTTCTGTTGCTGTACAGTGGGGATTTTCATGTGTGTACATAATTACAACAGAGCGTTACGATATCACAAAAAAACAAAAAAAAAAAACAAAAAAAAACAGGAAGAAAAAAGCTGAGCCAGCATAATCATGCTCTAATGAACTATAGTAATATAGTGCACGAGTATGTCTGTGCTAAAATAAACGAGATGAATATAGATGTAGCCTATAGCTGCTTCCAATTCGCGAAGAAATTTTTTGCCCTGTGGCTCCAAATCGAGGCTGTAAATAGATGAAATTGATCGATTCTTGGAGTTAGCTAATCTCAAAATCTATAGATGTCATATTGAATGTTAACGTTTTGATATCATATATGTAAAATACCTTGGCGACTAAACTTCATGTTAGGTATTCAAATATCAATACCTAAATAAAATTAACAAACAATACAACTTGAATAACCAGTGCAGCTTTTTTCAGTTGTATGTATACATATATATACGCAAGATTTTTATCCTCAAATATTATGATCTGATTTGAGTTACAATAAAAATAAGATACAGCATGTATTGGAATTACTTTTTAACCCACCAGCAGATCTGCTTGCGCAGATACTGGACACCGGTAGCTGTCATTGCACATAACCGAGTTAAAAATTTCTATTCCTAATGTCTCCTTCAGATGCATTCAAATGTTGCTGTAATTGTTCTAAGCAAGATTACTATACATGCTGTATAGCATTTATCCTCACAGCATGACTTTTAGTAAGCTATCGCTGAACTGAACTTCTGTTTTCAGATGGGTGCTACAAAGATCAATTCGATTTATAATTGAGTTTATATTTGTATGAAATAGCAATTGAAAGTTAAGAAAATGTGTGCAAATTTTTTATAATTTTTGATGAGAAGAAAATGTAAGAGATGAAATGGTGAAAAAAAAAGCTTCATAAGAACCGTTAAGCAGAAAAAAGTAATAAAAACAGCATGAATAAAAGGAAAAGTAAAAAATAAATCTAATCAATCCAGTTAAACAAAGCTAAAAGCGAAAAAGCAGAAACGAAAAGAAAAAAAAAATCCCAGCCAAACCAATGAAATGAATCCAATTGCACAATCGTTAAAATGGTTGTATAATTTTACAGTCTATAATAATAACAATTACTTAAAGCAAATTGTTGATCAATGATTCAATCTTGGCTTCCATTTCAGTAACGGACAACTTAACTTTTTCTTCCAAGTCAGCGCCATTCTTTTGAGCAGCAACAACAACGTCTTCTTGTTTGCTCTTGTTGCTACCTTGACCATTCCAGAAACTGGTCAAATCTTCACCAGCACCATTGAAGGCCAAAACATTTGGTGATCCAGTACCAACATCACTCAAAACGTCTTCAGAACCATAAGAGATCAAATTCTTCTTCAATTGAGCTGGGGTAATAGCAGCGGCGTTACCAAATTGAGATTTGTTGTCTGGAAGCAAGGACAAATAGTAAGCTAACAAACCAGCAACGTGTGGAGATGCCATAGAAGTACCAGACAAAGTAGCAGTAGCGGTGTTAGAACCAATGTATGTGGACAAAATGTTCAAACCAGGAGCAAAAATGTCAACGCATTTACCCCAGTTAGAGAAATAAGCTCTGGAATCAGAGATTGTGGATGCACCAACAGTTATAGCACCTTCAGCAGAAGCTGGAGAAGTATTGCAAGCATCTTGATTTTCATTACCAGCGGCAACAGCAAAGTTGATACCGGCTTTAACAGCGGCGTTAACAGCAGCATCCAAAGATGGAGATTTACCACCACCCAAGGACATATTGGCAGAAGAGCCTTTGAATTTGCTGTCGCCTTCTTTAGTTTTCTTGATATAATCTTTAGCAGCAACTTCAACACCCTTAACAACATCAGACATAGTACCACTGCCATTAGCGCCCAACACTTTGACACCTCTAATGTGAACTTTCTTGGCAACACCATAAGTCTTGGAGCCAATAGTACCAGAACAGTGAGTACCATGTCCATTGCCATCAAGAGCACCGTCACCTGGAATATCTTCAATCAATTTGGCTCTACCTTCAAATTCTTTATGAGTGTCTAAAACACCAGTGTCAATAATGTAAGAGATGACACCTTCACCACCTTCATCATCATACAAGTATTTGTTAAAACTACCCAAATTCAAAGCTGATCTGTGAGAGACTCTAGCCAAACCCCATGGAGCGCCATTTTGAGTTTCGAGCTTATCAGCAGTGACAATAGAGTCCTTTTCGATAAAGTCAACCAATGGGTTTTTCTTCAACAATTCAATAGTTGAGTCCAAGAAGTAACCGGCATAACCGCTCAACAAGCCATCAATGTTAAAATCATGCAAAATCCCACCAATGGCATTATTAATAGGGGAAGTAGCGGTGGCGGTAAAGAATTGGTGAGATGGGTCTTGTTCAAACAACTTGCCAGCAGCGGTGAATTGCTCAGATTCCACCCATTCTTTATGGAAGAGAACTTCTTCAGGGGAAATGCCTTTCTTAAAGACAATCATGTAACGGTGAGGAACAATTTGTTTGCCTTGCTTCTCAGCAGAAAAAACTGGGGCATCTTTGTTACCGGAGACAACAGCAGCGGCAAATTTGTCTGTGTTTTCAGACACGGCCTTGTTCTTTGGAGGAGCAACGACGTTTCTTGGTCTTTCGTTGCTGTTTTCTTGGTCTTCAAAGACAAACAAGCTGTTGATGTCTTCCACAGAAGGGATGACCAAAGCGCTAGCGGCAGTAGCGAGGGCAACAGATGCCAAAACAGATTGGGAAAGCTTCATTGTAAAGGGTTTTAGGATTTTAGAAGGTAGAAGAAGAGATTAATATAAAAGAAGAGTTACTTCAAAACAACAACAACTCAAATTGGTGACTTGAAACTGCTGTTTTGCTGTTTTGATGATGTTGAATTGAGACTTCTTGCAGAGGAAGGATGCTGGCGGAGGAGCAGCGATGAGCTTGGTTTATATAGGGTGCTGGCAGAAGGAAAAGGAGGTTTGGGGATGTGCGGGTGTGGCCGTGTGTGGGGGGCGATCCCATTTAGGCGCTTACTTGATTATATCAGCAGATGGGGCGTGTTGCCCTGTCTATGATGTCAGTCACGAGTTAAGAGCGATAAGATCACGGGGTCTTATCACACAGCCTTAGGTGATGAGCGATGACCATCGGCCAGGGTGGCCGCTACAGGGAAGAGATGTTAGCTTAGATATGAAAGGTGTAGTTCATTAGACATTAATTTGGGGGTGATATATACGTAAGCAACATGATCACAAGAGAGGATGATTAATCGGGCAAGAGGACGGGGCGTGATATAGTACAGTAGTGTGTTGACACCAATTTCACATGGCTCTGTGTTTCAATTAATTGATGCTCATCGGCAACTAACAATAGAAATAGAATCAGTTCATGAGACTAGCTATGCAGCTCTCATCAATACAAGATTAATAAAAGCTCATAACTCAACTCCTTAAGCTCCTGACTCTTATTCTTATTGGTGGTAAAGTAATTGACAAACTTAATCAACTTTTTGTGATTGCTTTTCACGTTCAAGTATTCAATTGGAATTTTGTTCTTCTTGCATCTCTTGGTGGCAACAATCAAGAGTTTAAATTTGTTAGCCAAGTACTTTAAGTTAGCCGCGCTCTGATTTGCGACCAACTCCGGAACAATTTGAAGACTAAAGTTCATTAGCAGCGTTTTATTTATTGCGTCTTTCAAATTATCCAAATTAATGTGCTGAGTTAATTTAACAAGAATTTTTTCAACTAGGTACTCCTTAGTGGTATATGCTGCATTCATCGAGTTACTGTAATTATGGTTGTCAAGAAGTACCTGAATGAAATTAGTAAGGGGAGATATTTTCTGATCATTATTGTCTTGGATATGTTTGTTATTGAGTAGCCAAGCATATTCTTCAACCAAGTTGTAAATTCCTTTCAAGGCTAAGTTCTCAAGCAATTGATTATCGTTAGAATATTCATCTTGTGGTGTACTACTAGCGGTAACCAACACTTCTAAATAATTCAGTAAACACATATACTGGATGCACTGAAATTTATCAAACTGAGTTCTGCCTCTAATCAACAGATTCATGATTTCAAAAATAGAAATTTTAACCATTCGCATGGTCACTTGGTCCTCTTGTGTGCTGCCCGGATAAAGCTTGTCATTTGCTTGCAAGATATCATTGAACTTGGATAGGAGAATCGGTAACTTATCAATATATATGATTTTGGCCAATTTTCGCGCTTTTTCTTCTTCAACGTCAATATGATGTTCTTTCATAGCGGCATTATTGTATTGTTGGGCAGCAACTAACAAGCTATTCAAGAAAAAGGTCATACATTGCTGGAATTTCAAGTTGCTGGAACTCAAGTAGTCATTGATCATCATATCAATCAATATCAGATGGTCATCCACAATTATCTCAAATAACTCTTCATCCACAAGTATGAGTCTTCCCAAAATGCCAATAATATTGAATTTGATGCTAATGTTTTCACAGAAGAATTTGTCATTAGCTAACCTTTCTGTAAGAATTTGAAGAAGAATATAATTGAGATCCAACCCACTTAGCAAAAGCAAATCATGTTTGTCGTTATTGTATACAATTTTGTTGATATATTTTATGATGATTTCAATCTTTGATAACTCCAGAGCGGTAGAAATGTAAAGAGATTTTTTGCAGTGCTTCATAATGATACTGTTGCGAGCTATTAGCTGTTTAGTTGTGTTTGACTGTGTAAAGAGAAGAGATTATAAACTAGTTCAAATAAAGGCTTTTCTAGCTTTTGGTTGTTGACGGACTTGAGCAATTTTTCAACAGTGTTAAGAATATTGGTGTCGTGCACTAGTTCTTCAGCTTGCGAGCCATTTTGCAAGGTTGAGCTCAAAAATTGTAAGGACTTGGTGATTAACATGCTGCTCAATTTTTTCGCATCATGCCCACTTATCTTACTATTGTTTTTATCTATGTTTTTGTTGTTTGTCAAACTTTGATCAGAATTCGTCATGAAGTCAACGCTTTGGTTCAAATGGTCAACCATGATTTTTGACATTCCCAATGACATCAAGGTATTATTGATAATTGTTGATTTTAACTCACTTAGCTCACAGATAACAAGCAATGCATGCAATTTGACAAACTCGTTGGAACTGCATCTAGCTTTAGAAAGAATAGTGTTTGTCAAACACGACAATACCACAAACCGATGTTCAATGAATTGGTCAGTAATATACAGTTTCCAAGTTTTTGAGTCATCACATTGCTGCAGCTTCACAATTAAGTTGTAGATATTAAGTAGCAAATTTTCGAGAATCACATCGTTATTAACTGAGGATGTTAATAAAAGTTTGAACGACTTATCAAAAATTTTCTTGAATGTGGTTGGAAATGTTGAGTCTTTGCTTGATATTGAAAGTATAATTTTTTTTAAAAGTTGTAAAACACCGAGTTTAATTTCACTGCTTGAACTTTCTAGCAATGATATTAGATAGTCAATATGAGTACTGCTATTGTTCAATGGAATTTTTGATGGGTCAATATCATAATAGATGCCATTACTGCTATAATGAGCGGTGCTTAATTTTCCACTGCTATTGCTATTGATGATGACTTCCATATTTCAGCTTTTATGCTATTTGCTCTATAAATTATGGCTGTTTTTGTCGTTATTGAGAGTAAATTCAACTATCAAATAACCAGCAATAAAAACTAACGAAAAGACCTGCTACCAAGAACCTTTTTATGTAGCTTGTAAGACTTGTAATATTATTAGTATCCAAAAATACTGATGTTTGGGATCTGCTTCAAGGGCTCTATTTAACCATGCAACTGAATGTGTCCCCTGAGACACACGCAGGATTACGGATGGGTGCATATAAGTTTTATGCTATTTTGCCTTGAGATGCATCATTGTGCGTCAAAATAATTTTTCTTATTGACTGACAATTGGAAATGATGATACACTGGCCAAATAAAATATATGATATTAATCACCAAAGTCTGCAGTCTAAAAACTATCCTTGGTAACTGTTTAGTTTTTCTTCCATTTTTCCCAGATAGAACGCTGCTGGGAAGGAATATCAACTCAGCATTGTGAAGCCTTTACCGAGATGTACCTGCTGCATGTTTACATCGCGGGTCATTAAGGGCTGCCGAACTCTGAAACCAGACTATTTACGAATTTGTTGAACTTGAGAAAAGAGACAATGCTGCATAAAGAAACCATGGGTGTACTATTGAATTATCCTTCCCAAGCTGGTTCGAGTTTAAGTGTTTTCTTTATTCCTTTACAACTTTTTTTTTCTTTAGTTACGTTTCCAGGAGATTTAGCGCAGAGTAAAATATTAAAGAATGCGGAGTAGAGTGCGCATCTGACGTTAACATTAGAGTGGCGAGCTATTACAATTATTATTTCCAAGGATACAAGGTTCTGGAGTAAGATCACTTGACAAAACTATCACCAGGCTCATGCCTCATCTTCAGATCTTTCTGATCCCCATTGAAAACTTGAGCGGTGAGACAAGTACCAGCAAAATCTTACTTTTTTTTCCTGTAAAAAAAAAAAAAAAAAAAAAAAAAGGACGTGAATAGAATGTCAAATAAACTCAGCGTGTATTCAATATCGCCGGCCATCTAAGACTCAATGAAGTGCAATTAAGGATCTTCAATCTGCTTTGCTGGATAGCAGGACTGAGCAAGAAAAAACTGACTTGCACCAAGGTATCAGCAACCAAAAATCAAAAATGGGTTTCAATTCATTAACGTAAGCGATAAAAGTACACTTTTCCAATTTCCTAGTTTGGAACATTAAATCTGCCAGAAAAAACATATTGTTATTCGAGAAGTATGTTTACCCCTATACCTTGTGAAGATAGTTGTTAATTTTGTGGTTAGATATTAGCAAGAAACGGCGCAATGCTTGATATTATTTAAGCGAGAAGTGCCAGAAACAATAAGTTACCAAAGATGAGTACAAGCAATATGTAATATTATATAGTAGATTCAACTGATGCAATAGAAAAGTGACGTGCATTTGAGCAAGGTGAAAGAAGATCTCCCGTTTTCAATTCAGACCCGCTATCCAGTGGTTTTAGGGTCCATCCATGGCCAACGCTATTGCATGAACTCATAGATAGACTTGCGTGTGCCCAAAAACGGTTTGAGCTACGCCTCCAACTTTGTTGTTAGCTTCATTACAAACATTCTTAATACAGTGGTTTCTGATGTTAACCTTGTAATATATTCTTTGATTAGTCGTATAATTCCATCAATGGCAGTTATTATTACCGAGCCACGAAATTACGATGGTTGAGATGCTCGTATTATGCTGCTTCAGTAAGCAGCAAGTCTTTATTTGCATACGCCAGGTTTCTTATTGCTGATTTTTGTCTATTTATGGGAATCATATGATATCTTACTGTCTAATAATATAATAAATTGATATTGAGCTATAGAAATAACACCGAATTTGTCCTGATCCCAAGCCTAATGAGATTGTTACGGGTAAATTAGTTGGAAATGCTCACTCATTGACTTGAGCCATTTAAAAAAGTCAAACAGACTTCATACATTAAAAAACTCTTTCCAACCGTGATTTTTAACATCAAAGCTTGGCATACCAATAAGTCTCTTCTTGTATATTTCGTGTTCTTCATGTTTGTAGAGGTTAAATTCATTTGCTTTATTTTTTTCCCCTCTGCAATCCTTTGTATCTTCTTCGCTTGTTTTTGGCTGATAATCCTCAGGAACTTCTTCAGCCCCATTAAACAACCCATCAAACTCCTCATTGAGGAATCTAAGTACATAAAAACTTTTTACTAGTGGCGAGAGCTTATTGTTGTAAAAAATTAACGTTGCGTAAATCATTGCTTTTGTTACTATTTCAGATTGTATGCCGCCGTATCCGGCACCCAAAGCAGGCATCACTATATTTGAAATGTATGCTGAGGGCAAAAAGTCGTTTTGATCGATATGATTCAATTTATTACTATGACTTGTACTGTTTGAAAGCATAAGTTGATTATCAGTTTCTATTCTATCGTTGTGAGCACTAACTTTAGAAAAAATTTCCCAACATAGATCAAATATGAAATTGTACGAATCCTGAGAAGACAAAAAATTCAATTTCTTAGGAGACTTCATCGTTGGGATAACTAGAACGTATCTTCCTTTAAACTTATTCCACGCTATAGAGTTGTTTTTGAATAAATTCCGGCGCTGTGCATCTGTATCTGCTTGTAACTTCTTAGTGTTGTTGCCTTTCAAATTACCATGAGCGTCGTCTTTACCGGGAAGAAAGTCAACAATCACTGATGAATTGGCTGGCAAATATCCATTATGGCTCTTTAATATTTGATTTTTGACATGAATTTCCGCATCTTTGAAAAAGTGGGAATTCTTGTCACTTGAAAAGCATCGAGCCAAATGTAAGTCGTAGCCACCGTTCATGTAGCCGAATGAGTTTCCTGGAGAAACAAAACAAGTGACACCACTACTACTATCGAGGTCTTGCGCTGCTTGGCCTGTAACATTGTCTGGTAGCATAACATCATCAGCAAGCAGTCTACTAAAACTTTTATAATAAGATGAGGGCTTTTCTTCGCTCCCAGTATCACTTTCAAGTGGAAATTGTAGATCCGATAAATGAGTCTGTTGGACCAGAAGATTCACTGCAAGACTCGATGGTGCAGTAACCAATGTTGGATGAGTTAAACCCAAGAAGTCCTGATAATGCTGGTTCCATAATTGGCAAACTTTGGCATTCCCGTTCAAAAACACCAAATTGAGCTTTTGCTTGTACATTATTCTTCTTTCATCAAATGGATCTATAAATTTATTATTCTGAAACATCTGTCTATGACATGCCATTTTCTTCTTTAAATATGCCTTTGCTCTGTTTTACGGACATCGCCGGCTGTCACTTTCAGGGCACCCGATGGATCCTAAGCGCACTTCATTAACACTTGTCTGATTTATAAATGTTTAAACAGCAATGTTTTTATGAACTTATTGTCTTGAAAAACTATAGTGCTGCAAGAATTGAGAGTAAAAGTTTAGATTTGTGCTGTTTAAGCTATTGGAAGCCCACAACGAATAACAGCAACACTTGCCCTATGTAGGTTGGACGACGACGAAGTGCAGAAGACTCCGTCCGAAAGCATAGCATCCTTCAAACACGTCCTTTTTTCTACTATATACAGGTATAAGATGGTTTTTTAGACTGCAGTTTTTATCGCTGAAACCAAATGAAATCTAAATCAAGATTTTTGAATCGTGCGTTAAAATTTTTTTTTTTTTTTGAAATCAATATATGAGTTTCTAAATGCTGTATTTGAGAGCAATTAGCTATCTAAAATCTGATTTATGTAGCATGCGAAAACTACTCCGGGGTACCAAAATAAATTTTAAGATTTTTTTTTTAACATATTTTGAGTTAAATTATACAGTGTTAGATCACGATGTGATGAATTACGCAAGGATGTATTGGAAAGAATTGCGAGTCGGGCCAGCTACCATGCAGTCTCCGTATTGCGGTACAGTGCTGCAGCCGTAGTTCCCCAGTGCGGCCGAACAACACCGCTAAAACACAGCCTAAAAAAAGCGGCTGAATGATAAGAAATAGATTATTTTGACACGATGGCTGTCGTTAAACCAGTATAGCATTATGTTGAGTATGAAGCCGTTATTTCCTTGCGATGCGCAGCTTCGTTATAACAATGTGTGCCATAAATGCTCTGAGATCCTCCTACTGACAAAAGACTCGACAAGTTTGCATAACGTTTCGGAAAACCGTTCGAGATAAATATAGCTGGAACCTAAACCTGCATTGTTAAATAAATAATAATACCCTTTAGCAGCTGAAAAAAATTGCATTTTTGAGCAAAGTACAAAGAAACAGTAACCTCAAAAGATGACCGTCACTCCACTCAAAGAAACTAATCTCTTCAAGCCAGTTAAGTTAACTAGTTCTATAACTTTGCAAAATCGACTTGTCCTTCCTCCTCTTACCAGGCTTAGAGCCTGTAGCGATGGCGTCCCAAGTGACCTTCAATTAGCATACTATGACGGCGTCACCAAAGAACAAGGAACTTTGGTAATTACTGAAGGCACCTCAATTTCTGAAGATTCTGGAGCATGGAGACATTCGCCAGGGTTCTGGAACGATAGACAAGTATCCGGATGGAAAAAAATAGTGGATAAAGTGCATGAAAACAAATCGTTTATTTCACTTCAATTGTTCCATGCCGGAGGTGCGGCTGAAGTTGATGTATTAGCTGAACAAAAATTTCCCTTCAGAGGTCCATCTGAAGGAACGTATACCGAAGAATCACAACATCAAAAAGCAACTGAGTTGAATACACCTTTAAAAGGTTTAACTACCGAAGAAGTCGGAGATTTAGTGAAACAGTTTGGAGAAAGGGCGGAAAAAGCTATTAAAGCAGCTGGGTTTGACATTGTTGAAGTTCATGTTGCTAACGGGTACTTACTTGATGAATTTCTTCAAACAAAAACCAACAAGAGAGCTGATAAATATGGAGGCTCGATCGAGAACAGAGCACGTTTTGTGCTCGAAACCATTGACGAAGTGGTAGCCAAAGTTGGGATTGAAAAAGTTGCAGTTAGATTATCCCCCTGGGGTATTTACAATGGCATGGAAGGAGCAAACGCTGATCCCCATCCGGTGGTTACTCATGGCTATATTGCCCATGAGTTGCAAAAAAGAGTAAATCAAGCTAGAAAAGAACGTAAAGGAAACGGTTTTGCATATTTAAGCGTTATTGAGCCTCGTGTCAACGGAAGCGTCGAAATTGACGATAAAGACGTAGTGGGTTCCAATAACTTCATTAGCCTTATTTATGACGGATTTATCTTAAAAGCTGGAAATTATGGTAAAAGACCTGATCTTGTTGTTGAAGAAATGAAGAATGATAAAACCTTAATAGCTATGGGAAGACAGTATATTTCCAATCCTGATTTGCATTATAGATTGAGAAACAATTTAGAATTGACTCCGTACGACAGATCAACATTTTATGCTAATAATAGCTGGCGTTACACTACATACGGAAGCTACGGTGAAGATGAACTTGTTGAGAAGCTAATTGCTGAAAAGCGACTACCAAAACCGTTGGCCTAAATTTTTGAATTTTTGTGCTTGATAACTTTATAACCATAGTTAAGTTAAATGATGGGCAGCCATTTTCAATATAAGCTTTGAAATCTTTTGATTTTTTCCTTTTTACTAAGAAAATTACAGTTGTATATGAAAACACAATTACGCAAAATTTGCTACAAAAGCCATGAAAATATATTAATGCTAAATGTAGCATTCATGAATGATTATTAAGCAAAGAGATGCTAAATTGGAAAGCAGGCTTTCTGGGGGCATTATTGGATGACCAGCCAGTAACAATAGGTACAAAGCTTGTAACTTCCACATGTAAGTTTATGCGGTTTCCCATCATCACCGAGAGTTAGGCGATTGACGGCGATTAAAATTAGCTCGCAGTTTTGTCCGAGCCCTCGGCATGCGTATTTAATTCCGATTAAAAACGGTATTTTCTCGAACAAAACTGTTTGAACCGCCAAAGTCCGCTTCGCAGAGCGGGCATAAATTCCATAATAGGTAACATTGTCCGGCGCTAGCTACAAGAGGCGTTTACACTAAATGACGAAGCGGTGTTGAGGATGATGGGATACACGGTGATATAAAAGACCTGATTTTCTGCTGTTGCTGGCCATTTTATTGAAGAATGAGAGAATTTTACTCCAGATTTTTCGTTTTTTACTCATAGATATACACTTCAACCCTTTTTTGACTTTTATTGATATTTCCAATTTGTTTTCTTGGTTTTTTACTCTACAAACACCTAACCATGACCATTACCCCTTTGAAAGACACTAAACTTTTCAAGCCCGTCACTCTAAACAGTGGTATTACTTTGCAGAATAGGCTCGTGCTTCCACCAATGGGTAGAACTAGAGCAACTGAAGACAATCTACCAAGTGACTTGCAACTTGAGTTCTTTGACCAGCGTTCCAAGAGACCTGGTACTTTGGTGATTACTGAAGCAACAGGAATTTCTGCAGAAACAATACCATTTCCAAGAGTTCTTGGGATCTGGTCAGATAAGCAACGCGCCAGTTGGAAAAAAATTGTTGACAAGGTCCATGAAAACAAATCTTTCATTTCTGTTCAGCTTTTTCATTTGGGAGGATTTCGTGATCCAAATTACCCAGGGTTAGGGCCAGATGAAGACTACAAAAAAAACGGAGGATTAAATAAGTTCTCTGTTGAAAAATTGAAAGCAATAATCAAAGAATTTAGTGATGTAGCTGAGAAAGCAATCAATGAGAGTGGGTTTGACTTCGTTGAACTTCATGCTGCCCATGGTTTTATCTTCGATCAGTTTTTCCAAACGGTTTCAAACAAAAGAACCGATCAATATGGTGGATCCATTGAAAATAGAGCTCGTTTTTTCTTGGAAACTGTTGATGAAGTTGTCAGCAGAGTTGGAATAGAGAAAGTAGCCTTCCGGTTATCTCCATGGGCCACTATGGGTATGATGGAAGGTCACAAAGCCGACCCACATCCAGTAGTCACCTATAGTTATGTAATTCACCAAATGCAAAAGAGGGTCAACAAGGCTAAAGCAACTGGTAAAGGGAAAGGTTTCGCATATTTGAGTTTGGTCGAACCAAGATTCAATTTTGCATTTGATTTGGAGGAAGAAGATGTTATTGGCTCCAATAACTTTGTCAAACTCATTTGGGATGGGTTCGTTATTAAAACTGGAAATTTTGAAAAAAATAGAGATGCTTTAGTTGAAGAGATTGAAGACAAAGATGACAAGACTTTGATTGCTATTGGTAGACCATTTACGTCAAATCCTGATTTGCACGATAGATTGGAAAATGATTTGGAGTTAACCCCGTACCAAAGAGAATATTTTTACACCTCAACAAACTTAGGCTATAACACTTTTACAAGATATGGCGAAGAACTCAAGTTTGATGCTGAAGTTGCAGATAAACAGTTGCCAAAACCATTGATCTAAGGGTAGATGAATATATTTTGCTTAAATTATTTTTATCTTCTATCAAACCTGTCTTTTTTTTAGCTTCTTATATTTAATAAACATTCAATATATTATGAAACATACGATAGTATTTAACAAAAAGTCAGGACATTCAATTGAATGCTTGTACTGTCTAGACTATCCGCGCATTGTATATGAGGTGTTGGGATGACTACATATGGTGTCAGGGTGTTTATCTATAAGTCATCTGACCATGTTACATAAGTTCTTACACATATATGTTGTGCGCATATCATTTCGAGGTTCCCCTTCTTTGTCAATTTTTTTTCTTTTTTTCTGGCAGCTTTAATTGGTCGCACGCTGAGATTTGAAAATTGCAAACTGAAAATAGAGAGCACCCGTAGTAGTCGACTGCAGAGGAATAGTATAGCGGCTTCGCAAATAAGTGCTGTCGTTGTTGTTGTTGTGTCTCTCTTTCCTTTTTTCAATTGATTCCCAATCAATCCAACACAAACCTAAAAAAACAAAACATCAAAAAGTAAATACTGCACTTATGTTCAGCGCATCAAGGGTTGCTACTGCTAGAGCCGTGAGAGCTGGCTCTAAGCGTCAGTTCCATGCTTATTCTAAAGTTCTTAACGAAAAGGCAGTTGCCAACACTACTTCTCAAGCCAATGTTATCAAGACTAATGCCGCCAAATTACCAAAGAAGAGACATCCTATAAGAAACTTTATCTTGCAAGTGACTCTCGCTACGGTTTTATTTTATGGTGCTGGGACTTATGCATCTCTCAAGAATGATACTTTCAATGATTACTATACCGAATACGTTCCGTTTGCTGATGAGCTAGTTCAACTTATTGAAGATAACCAAAAATTCTTGAATGATGAAGATTTGATCGATTTGAGAAGAAAAGTCACCGAGTTGAAAGATAAAACCGTTAGTGTTGCTCAACAGGGTGCACTCAGTGAAAAAGTCACTGATGCTTATGCTCAAGTGAAGAGCAAATCTGAGGACTTGTTTACTTCTTCTTCCACCTCTAGCCCACCAACGCCAATTCCTGCTAACTCTGGCAATGCTGGCGCTAACAACAATAAAGCAGCTGCTGCTGCCAGACCACCAGTCGTGAGCAATAAATTGCAATTGCCAAGAATTGAATACAAATCCACTAATGATCAAGTTAATTCCGTGGCTAGTAAAGTGAATTCATTGATTTTATTGATTAATGAAAACACTGTTGCTCCAGCATCTTCAAGTTCATTTAGTTCATTGATTTCCAACATTACCGACTCTATTGAAACTATTTCCAATAATATTAAAGCGTTTGAATCTTCTAAAGAAGAATTAACTAAAGATTTGACCGCCAAATTGACTGCTGATAATGCTTTAACTTTGAAAAAACAAGAAAACGAACTTATTAGCAAATTCTTGAGCGATTTTAACAGGGAAATTGGCAAAATTAAGGACAATTATGAAAAAAATTTGGCTCATGATGTAGAATTAACTAGAAAAAGTGTGGAAGTTGAATTCGAAAACAAATTGAAATTAGCTCAAATTGAGCAACTTAAAGCCTTTGAACAAAATATTACTACTAAGATAGAATCTGAAAGAAACAACAAGTTGAAAAACTTGAATGAATTATTCAAAAAAGTGGAATTTCTTGAAAATTTTGAAATTGAACTATTCAACAATTTCGAGAAATTTACCAAATACAACCAATTAAACGTGGTTCTTAACAATTTGAAGAAATTTGTTATCAACCCAGAGACTTACGGTAACAATTTGAATGAACTTAACGGCACCAAAATACTAAACGAGATTAACAAACTTGCTGAACTAACCAAACCAGCTGTTGTTGAAGCCACCAAAGGCAAAAATTTAACTAGTGAAGATGACTTGATCACTCTTAGTATTAAAGCTTTACCAGCCGACAACATCAGAACCACTGGGTTGCTTTCAAATGCTCAATTAATTCAACGTTGGAACCTTCTTGCTCCAGAATTGCGTAGTGCTTCCCTTTTGCCACCAAATGCTGGTTTGTTGGGTCATTTGTCAGCCAAATTTTTTAGTTATTTCCTTATTTCCAAGCAAGGTAATGTTCCAACTGATTTGCCAGCTGGTATCGGCGCTGGTGCTGGTAAACCACTCGTTGACTCCAAATTGATTGGTAACGATATCGAGTCAGTAATTTCTAGAGTCAATTACAACTTATCCAATGGTGATCTTGACAACGCTATTGAAACTGTGTCAAATTTGAAAGGTTGGAGCAGAAAATTGAGTAATGATTGGTTAGTGGAAGCAAGAAAGAAGTTGGAACTTGAATTTTTGGTTGATTTGATTGAAACTGAAATTAAATATTCTTACTAAATTTTATAATCATAATTGCTTTCTTTTTTTCTCTAATTTTTTTTATAAAAATGATTTTCTTTGTTAACATTTTTCTACTGTTGACTTTTATAAATTTTGTAATTTTGTTTTTTCACATATAATTGACTCATTTTCTGTTTTTTTTTTCACATTACCATTGACATTAGAAAAGCAAATATTTCTCATAAATCAACAGTGAAAATCTCAAATCTGCTTAAAAAACGTTTTTGTTCCTTTTTTTTTTTTGCTTTTGGCTTTCAAGCAATATAGTATATTCAATGCGTTCTATTTTGAATTCCGTAGCATTTTGCATTTTACTTATAAGTAGGGCGTAGGCATTGGAAACTTACATACTACTACACGACGTATAATTCAAATACAAAAACAACACATTCAGCTATATACACTCAACAGTATAGATTTTGAAATAAGGTCAAAAAAAAAATTTTTTTTTAATTCCAGCATTGGTGAATTCGTCACAAGCATATATACACGTCCATTTTAATTTTTAATATTTTTAACATCAGTTTCAGAAAAACATTTTTTTTTTCTTACTTGATTTATTTTCCAGGTCTTTTTCTAGTAATTAATCACATCAACTCAAATGTTGTTTCAATTACTTCTTCTTCTAATTTCATCCCAATATGAACCAGAGCCCGATGGTCCTGATCCACCACTACTACCACCATTTTGTGATCTGATTCTATCCCATGCAGAGCCATAGGATCCGGCACCACCATCTTGAGAAGAGGAGCCACTAGATCCAGCATCATTACTGCCACCGAGTCCCAAATTGCCGATATCGTCATCATCTTCAATTCTAGTAGCGAATGGTGATTGTGTTTGATATGATGGTGTTGGTGATGATTTAGGCACGCTGAAAGGATTACCGCTAGGTTCCAAACCGACATTATCATTGCCGGTGTACTTATTATTATCATATGACCCAATTTTATAAGCTGGAATTTCACTATCGTTACGATTTCCAGGCTGTGAAGAGGAAATTTCTGGTATTATTGGCCCTTGTTGTTGCTGCGACTGTGGCACTCTCAGATACTGTTGTTGTTGTTGTTGTTGTTGTTGCAAAGGCAAAGTTTCGACACTCTCAACCGGCACCTGTTCAACTTGACCATTTGGAAGTGCTCTATATTTGAATTTTCTGGGATCCTTTACTGCCAGTTCTGGTTTCATTGATGTAAGTTCAAAATAATAAGCCCATTTGAATGCTGGGAAAGCATACAATAATTCAGCCATCTTTAATACATTGGTCTTCGGCGTGCCGTCAGCGTATCCAGCAGTACCTGCATCATTTTCATTCCCAAAACTTGCAGAATTATCGAATGATCCGTCGTCATTGTTGTTACTATTACCACTACTACTTCTTGCAGCAATGCCATAATCAACTTTTTGCTGTTCTTGAGATTGTAAGCGACTAAATGCGGAAGACTTAGCCACCGATGAAATAATAGGGGCACCAAACATCATACACGCCAAACCGGCAAGAGTCCCCTGTACGCCTATTTTATTCCTTGGAACTCTTTTGAAAATTTCCTCCTTGGGGACATGAGCAGCTTGTAACTGTTTAACCTGTGCAGCAGTAGCTTGAATCTTGCGACGATTTATAAAAAACACAAACCCAAATCCACAGGCAAAAGCTAATCCACTACCTATGGTTGTTCTATTACTTATATTTTTGAAGTATGTGCCCAAAGTGTGTCGTTCTTCTTTATTGAGGTTCTTGTCAATTTCGTAAAACTTGATTGCGAATCCAATGGCTGCTTGTTGTTGTTGCTGTTGGCCAGTACCAGGCCCAGTAGGGTCTTGCTGTTGTTCACTCATTGGGTTAAAACACCAATTGATATGTTAATTGATTAAATTCGGCCTCAGTTGTAGAATTTATGCCTCAAAGGGTGCCGACTGTCTTGTGTAGCTGGCTATAGCTATAGCTTTAGAACATTAGATCATCAGTGCTTAGTTTCCATCTCCACCTCCATCTATCCTGTCACACAGGAAGAAGCGCCCCGGGTTTCCTATGCCGGGTTATGAAAGTTCAAATTAATGCTAAAGGCACTCCAAAATGCAATATTCTCAACATACGAAGCAAATTTGATATTGCTGAATACCGAAGGTGGCGATAGTAGCAGTGGTAACGGTAATAGTACAATGACAACATTTAGAGAAAAATCTAATTAACACGGTTCAAAATATATAAAGGGAATATCAAATGGAATATTGTTGTGGAAAAATATAAAGTCTAGTAGACATAAAAACAGAAAGGAGAAGTCGAGAAGATAATATAAAATCAATTTGGTAATGACTAGTAAATAGAAAAAAAGAAAAAAAAATAAAGAAATCAAGCGAAATAAAACCCAAAATAGCAAAAACACCATTATTACTGTAATCATAATAAATAGAAATCAAACACAAAAAACAGAAAAATTTCGAAGAAAAAAGAAGACAGAAAATCCAAAACCAGAACAGAGTTCTTGACAAGAAATGTAAAAACAAAAACATTAATCAAATGAAAAAAAAAAAAGACCTTTTTATCTCCAGTATAACATAAAACAGTCTAACAAAGATAAAAAAAATTAGCTTATTTATACAATCTTCTATCCAATTCTCTCAATACATTAACTACGGACTGTACTTCAACTTGCATCCCTCTAGTAGTTAATTTCCCCACCAATGTATTGAAATCCATCTTTTTGAACTGCTCATGACGACTAAGGGTCTTGTATGCATCAGCACATGGGATAAAAAGTTGTTTACCATTGGCGTTTGTAGTAGTGATGCCGCTGATACCGCTAATCCCACTTTCACCATTACTATTAGCATTAGTTGAGCCACTGTTAGTGGCTGAAGCATTAGACAATGACGACGTGCTAGAATTGCCAGAAATCGAAGAAATCGAAGATAATGAAGATGCCGAAGTATTAGTAGAAGCAGAACCAGGAGTAATGGAGTTTAGCAATGGAATACTTGGTAACGAGGCTGAAAATGATGGACGGCTATTTAATTGTGGCACTGATGGTTGTGATTGAGATTGAGGCTGTTTTGTTAAGATTGGTTTAGTACGCTCATCGGAAACTTTACTAGCAATTGTTGTACAAAATAATGTTGACATTGGATCAGATTGACATTGAAGACAAGTTCCTGGATTACCAGTGCATCCTGCTTTTGAGCCATCGCCGGATTCTTTTTCTTTGTTAGTGGCGTCTTTATTGCTGAACTCTTTGTTAATATTAGCAATCAATGAGTTATTATTATTATCGTTATTAGCCGACTTCTGGCCATAACTTGGAATTGTCAATTCTGGACCTGCACTAGCAAGGAACCCATTATTAGTCAATGATGGTGAAGTATATTGATTCAACTCTACCGTTGGACCAGGATGCAACACATGAAGTTTTTCTTTTCTGTCCACTCTATTTAGATTATCATAATCATTCATGCTGTTTTTTCTATTCAAGACCGATGATAAAATTGGCGGCAATTTTGAATCTTCTTCTATTATATCACCGTGTAATGGTTGATCATTGTTGTTATTAGAAAACTCCTCCTTAGAACATCCGTTGCCCGAGCATTTACCACCTGAGCATCCACCATGACCACTACTATTGCTGCTTTTATTATCCTTTGAAGCATTAGCAAGATTTAATGATTTGCTTGCTTCTCTCGAAGCTTCCCTGCAAACACATGGCGAATCATCAGAGCAAAAACCGCATGGTTCAATATTATCGAGATCCTTAGACACAAACGTTTTGAAAAGATCATTATTAGAGAAAATATCCGAAGAACTTGAGTCATGTCTGTTCATTATGTCTGGTCGGCTGTTATTGTTACTATTGTTGTTTGAGGTGCCAAAACCGTTTGCATTATCCTTCTTAGATACATTAGTCATACTTCTTGCCTGTTTGGTTCTTTCAAAAAACTTGTTCAATTTTTGCTGTTTAGCAGAAGGTTCGCTAGAAGTAGTTGCGGCCAGAGTAGCAGCCGGATTACTTTTGCTATTGAATCGGAAAGTAAAATCAATTTCCTTGTTTGCACTAACCATACTAAAGTTATCGGAATTTTGATCAAACTTTCTCTTTTTCAAAGGAACTGCCTTCAAAGGTTTAAAATCATTAATTGTCTGGCTTATATTGTCATTAGTATTTGACTTAGCAGTATACTGCGGTTGATGTTGATATTGATGCATAGTTGCAGTATTAGTACTCGCAGAAATAGGCACACTGTTGTTTTTTGGACCCTTAATACCAATAGTCTCACATATACACAAGTCTTTATCGCAAACACCACAATTACCATCATCCTCAACATCATTAGCATTGGTTGGGACTGGGCTTGGTACTTGGCTAGCAGGCGTTGGAAGCGAACTAACCGAAGTAGAACCAGCAGCAAAGCGACCGTAGTTGTTGACATTATTATTGGTATTATTATTGCTACTGCTATTATTGAAGTTGTAATTGTTATTTGGATAACTTCCAGTTGGGGTCATTCCATTATAGGCAAATGGTGAAGGAGTGTTGGAAAGAGAGGCGAAACCAGGAGAAGTAGCACTACTACCATTGGAAAAACTGTTAAAAGAGGCTCTTCTATCAGATCTTTGTGCCTGCAAGGTTTTAATGTAACCATTTTTCTCCTCTAAGAGTTTTTCCAAATATGTGATTTTGGCACTGAGATTGGATATGATATCGGTATTATCTGGTGGGCTACCGCCAGTAGTGCTGGCGGTGCCACTGTTATTCGACACCCCCGTTGCCGTCAAGTTATCCACCAAACGAGTTTGACATCTTGGGCACTCTTTCATATTAACCTGATCATTCAAACGAGCCACTTTATTCAAAAGCGCTTTTTTCTCAAGCACCACGTTATTGAAATTTTTATTTAAAATACTGTAGTCATTGTTAACATTAGTCAAACTGATTTCTATGCGATTGCGTTCATGTTTCAATTCAGATAAACTTCCTTCAAGTTCTTGAATCTTATTTGCCTTGCGTTCTCTGAAGGCGCGCTGAGCAGCTCGATTCTGTGCTTTTCTTTTGGTGGTTGGCATATCGAGGCTGGGTTTCCTGCCTGGCTTTGGTCTTGGTGGGAGCACCCATTGCTTGGAAGTTTGGATTTTGATGCCAGAGAACTCACCGCTGGCTGCCGGGGAAGACGTGGACATTTTCTAAGGATGGGGATTGCCGTGAGGGCGATGTAATGTTATAATTTATGTTATGTAATGTGTAGTAACAGATTGCTTATCTTTTTGGTGTGTGTTTGTATGTAGTATGGGGAAGAAGTTGGTATGTTTGGGGATGTGAAAGCAGTTGCTGATGGAATAGATAGGGATGGATGACCCTCTGTCACTCCATAGCGATTTCTGTTATTTTTGTTCGGCACGGAGAAGAAAAAAAAAAAAAAGAAAAAAGCAAAAAAGTTCTTCGCTGGGGGTGAGATTAGTCTGGCGCACATATAGTGTGAAGCATGCATATACGAGCGTATTGAAGCATGAGATCAGACTGCCATGGTCTATAAGCTTACAAGCTATATATTGTTGACTATAGTCCAGGCCTATGTACAATACGATAATGATAATGATAACATTTAGCGTATAAAATTCATAATATGTACACTATAGTGTCTATAGACAGTCAAGTATAATAATCAATATAGACCCTATAAAAACAAGCTAGTATCTAATATAGTACAGCAAATCTGCTTGTCCTATTTAGCAGCACTACCTCTACCACCAGCACCAGAAATAGCTAATTGCAAAGACTCATCACTTAATTCAATCTTTGGTAACTCAGAATCGCCTTCAGGTTTTGGTAAAAATCCAACTTGCACCAAATAACTCAAATACACACCCAATTGATCAACATTAAGTCCTTGGCCCTTTGCATTAGTACGATATTCACGACCACTAAATTGAGACTCAACCAGCAATGCATGAATAGTATTAGAATCATCCAATTCTGGGGCCTTGGTATCGTTGACCAAATCTCCCAAAACCATATGCAATAATGGGAACAATGCTGACTCTTGACCCTTGTTGATGCTAGTATCAGTGACAAAATTTTCCAACTCAGTTTTCCATGCACTGTAATTGATGGCGTTAACGTTATAACCAAATTCATTAACACTGGACAAGTATTCATTAAATGGAATTCTTGGTCTTCCAGTAACATGAGCCACTTTAACTCCTTCAAAGGATTCGATTATGGAACTTAATGAAGTAGCAAGGACAATTCTTGCTACATGGTCCACTGGCACCGCATTAGTTTTGTTAGTGATATCCTTTGGATATGAGCCAACTTCAATGCATCCTTTCAACATTCTAAGCAAGAAATCATCAGTATTACTGGCCCCATTGTTTGAAGCACCAGTAATGTAACCTGGTCTAATGATGTAACCTTTAAGACCCTTGTTACCAGCTTGACGAATTATATGTTCAGCGGCCCATTTGGATTGTCCGTAACCGGTTCCTAAACCTTGAGCTGATCCAGTTAAAGAATCTGATTCAGGAACTCCATCGGCAAGATCAAAATAATGTTGAGTATCTAATGTCGAGGTAGAAGAAATAAATTGAAAAGTTTTTGGTTTACCTTGAAGCGTCATGTTAAAAACATTGATGGTGCTTAACACATTAGCGTCTCTTAATTTAGCATATGGGTAAACCCAATGAACCATAGCACCATTATGAACAATAACGTCAACTTGATCGTTGAGAGCGCTCCATTCGTCATTAGAAAGGCCGAACTGAGATTTAGATAAATCACCAACAACAACCTCCACTTTGTTTTGAGCTTCAATAGCTTGAGCAACAGTTTCATTGTAGTTGTCATAAGTTTTCAAGGCTTTAACAAGTCTTGCTAAACCAGCATCTTTAGACTCTGCTCTAACGTGAGCAAAAACTTTGACGTTAAGCGGAGCAAAAGTGAGAAATTCTTTAACGAGGAAAGATCCCAAAAATCCAGTAGTACCGGTAATAAAAACGTTAAGGGAATCTCCTTTGGCAAGTTTGGTATTGGTTAAAGATGGGTAACTTGAAGCAAGTTTGGTTTTGGATAAAAATTCAGCATCCTTAGAGTATTCATTGCTTGATGTAGCGGTAGCACCAGTACTACCAGCAGTAGCAGCAGCAGTGCTGGCATCGGCCAAGTTTTCCACTTGCAAAGCAAATAGTTCAATGGTTGGATTTTTGAAAATCGTACCTAATGGCAAATCAACATTGAATTGTTTACGTACTTGAAAAATCATTCTAGTAGCCAAGATAGAATGACCGCCCAAATCGAAAAATGAATCCTTCACCGAACTGATAATTGGTTTATTTGGCAAAACATTAAACCAAATATCTTTAATTTTGCTTTGTAACTCAGTAAATTGTTCTTGCTCACCAGAAGCACCACTAGCACCACCATCCAATTGATAAAGATATTTGGAGGCTTCAGCTAACTCCTCGGAAGTTGGGACTGGCAATTTGTTCTTGTCAATTTTACCGTTTGGATTCAAGGGAAATTTAGGCACCACCACAACGATGGAAGGCACTGCGTAACTGGCCAATTTAGTAGTGAGGAATTTCTTCAAAGCAGAAGCAAGTTTATGATATTTGGTCAATGATTGCACTAATGATAATCTGATGTCGTCATTTTCCTCAAATTTTAAATCATCAAATTTGTCACTTAAGAATTCATCAATAGCTGTTTGCTCTTCTGATCTGAGCACCAAATAAGAAATCAAATAATTCTCATTATTTTCATCCTTTTTGACAATGGTTCTATTTTCACGCACCACTGGGAATTTGGAAACATGAGTATCAATTTCTCCTAATTCAATTCTAAACCCACGAATTTTAATTTGGTCGTCAATACGACCAGTGACTTCAACATTACCATCTGGTAAATAACGGCCTAAATCACCAGTTCTGTATAATCTGTCTCTTGGACCTTTCCAGTTAACTTGTCTCCATTCTTCGTTGTTATTGCTTTGGGCATCTTTGGTGATCCATTCTTGAGGATTAACAAACCAATTAGTGACAAATTTTTCAGCATTATATTTTGGCAAGCCTCTGTAACCTTCAGCTAAGCCACCGGCTCTAACAAACAATTCCCCGACTTCACCAATACCACAAGTTTGCTTTTGATCACTGCGGTTAACAACCAACAATTGAACGTTTTTCATTCCTTGTCCAGCAGGAATAATGTCTTTCAAATTGAATAAAAATTGGCGATCTTCATTGAAACTTTTGACCAAAAAGTAGGATACCGCTCTTTGAGTCTCGGTTGTACCGTACATATTAATAATGTTGACATTTTTAGCTAAAGATTGCAATCTAAGACAATCTTTTCTAGTAAGCAAATCACCCACGAAAAAAGCGTTTTTCAAAGAAGGAATCTCATCAACAGCCTGAGAAGCAAGTACTTGACCCATAGCTGGTGTTAAATGAGTAACGGTAATATCGTTCACTTGCATCCATTTTGCCAATCTTCCTGGAGTACCAATATCATCAGCAGTAGGAATCAATAATTTAGCACCCAAGAAGATTGGAGTAAACATATCTCTTTGTACTGGATCATGGGCAATTCCAGACAACATGGTGAAATTATCTTTTTCAGAAAGATTAAAAGTTTTGGCCATCCAGGGGAAATAATAAGCAAGAGAGAAATGTCTACCAAGCACACCTTTAGGAATACCTTCAGAACCAGAAGTGAAGGCTAATGTTGGATGGGAATCAGGGCCAACTTTAACCCCAGTAGATTTTTCTTTCAAGGCGATGTATTGCTCCAAAACGTCGGCTGAGCTAGAATAATCGGCAGTACCGCCCAATGGAATACCATTGTCTTGCAAAACAACTTCATTCAATCTTGCCTTCAATTGCAAGTTCTCCGAGATGTAATCTTCAACAACTTGGTCCAATTTACCGGCTTTGCCAATGACAATCACCCCAGCAGGTTTAGCCACGCTCAAGTAGATATTTTGACGTAATGCAGGATATGCAGGGTCGATAACAGAGAAAGTACCACCAGCTTTCAAAATCCCAAGCACACAAATTAATAATTCCACCGATCTGGAAGAATAGATAGTAACAATGTCACCAACTTGAATACCTTGAACAACAAGAAAATGTGCAATAATATTGGAGGATTCATTGATTTGTTGATAGGTGAAAACCCTGTTGTTTAAACCTTGCAAATCACTAGTTTCAATGACACAGGTTCTAGATGGCCATTTCAATGCATTGCGTTCAAAAATTTCATGGATGGCTCCTAAATAACCGGACCAATCAAGATCTTTAGTTGGGTCTGGTAAGATTTTGGTTTGAGAATCGGTTAAAAGAGATATTTTGGTAACGATGGCAGATTGATCCTGGGCAACTGCAGCAAAAAAGTGGTGAAACTGTTCAATAAGAATACTAATCCTTTCATCAGAGTATTTTTCCGTGTTGTAAGCAATGGAGAAAGTATTATCGTTGCTGTTGTAATTTATGGCAAATTCAAAAAGGTCATTTGTGTTTTGCACCAAATCTGATGAGCCAGAAGTTTTGTTGAAAGAGTAGTTGTTAAAGTCACGCAACTGGCTGTGAGAAAGTTCTACTTGTTTAGTTAGAAACTTGTTGAGTTCGTCAACTGAAGCGAATTGTTGAGATTGAGCAATGGTGTGCTGCAAGCTGGTATATAACTGGCTGAAGGGCAATGGGGTCTCGGGGACATTGTATCTGATGTAGGAGTAGCTAGACAGTTCAGAATTGGAGTAGTCACTGACGGCAAAAACAATGTCATCTATATTTGTAAAACGGTACAATATGGCAACGAAAGCGGCCAAAGCGACATTGTAGCTGGAGTGGCTGTCAATGATGGGAACGTTTAAGGGTCTAGCGCCGATGGACATTATTAGTGGGTAGGGGTTGTAAAGCGAGATTAATGAGTAAGGGAAAGAATGGCACCTGGATGGTAATTCTTCCTGAGTATATAATGAATGAAGAGAAGAAGAAGAAGCAGGAAAAAGAAATGGTGAAGATGGAATTGTGAATGGTTAAATGCCGAAGGAAAGAGTGAGTAATTGTCGTCATCGCTGGAGGAGCAGATCTGAGTCATCGCGGTGAAAAATCGGCACCAAAGCATCCGCTGCTCTGGCACCAAACATCGGAATATCCTATAGCATTAGATAAAACTAAAATAATTTCAAATAACTGCTGTTTTATTCCATGAACAATACAAGGGGCTTTCGACGACGAGATACCAAAAGACCTTTTTTCTTTAATTAACCTTTTCTGGGAAGCTTTTTCTAGAATTGAGCTTACGCTTGGTGTAGTGGGTAATAGTAACGGATTGGCACCACTCCATGTGAAAATGTTGGCTCAATGCCTAACAATTGCCTAGTAAAAGACAACCATAGTATTATTTTCTAAAAATGTATCCATCACTCAAATATTACACCTAAATACTCGAAGAAAAACCTGCGAATACTATCAGGATACAGGTTAATCCAAAAGCTAGCTGTTTGAGTGTATATGAAAACCTTTTTCGGGCTTTCTACTATATATATAGTAAGGTTCAGCAACTAGACTTTTAGCTTTATCATAGCTTCCAAATCTTCGCCATCATCTTACAATTCGAATATAGAATCGTAACCCTAAATTAAATAAGCACAAATATTGTATTTTTATACCAGAAATTATACAAAACAGTCTTTTAAAACTGGTCATTACTACTTTAACCTCACATTTCTATTATTCTATTTTACAAAAATTGCAAATCGTCAATCCACTTGCTGATCTTTTGCTTAGTATCTTCATGCTCAATGTTTGCAATTTTCTCCAACACTGGCTTTTTAACAAACAAAACCTCATCTGAGTATTTCCTAAGCACTGACTTAATCAATCCCAATCCAGTCACGTATTTCCACTTCAAATCATAATCTGGCTCCGCTACTACTTCGGAAGAAATATCAGCAGTGGGAGTATCAATTTGCGCTTCTAATTTTCCAATTTCTTGCAATTTGCTTGTTACACTATTGAGTAAACAAACGGTTTTTTCAACAACAAAGGTAAAGTTGTCAGCGACTCGTTCATCATTACTTGACTTATCCTGTGCAATTTTACTCAAGTTCTTGAAAAAAATTTCCGTAGCTAGGGAATTGGTTAACAATTGAATTTCTCCATCGCTATTTTCGATAAATAAAAATTCAAAAACCGCCTTAGCTGATAATAATTTCAATTTGGCAAGAATTTCTAAAATAATGAATCCATTTTGTGGAGTGTCGTTCCAGTATCTTAATACGGCCTCGATAATCCAAAGCTCTTTTTTATGCAATTCTTCTTTATCTTCAATAGGTTTGTAACCTGTCAAGTATGTATCATTATAATCAAACCCAAGTTCAATCATCTCCTCAGTCTTGATAATTTCACTCTCTTCCAATGTGAATCCCAACAACTTTTTGATTCTGAATAATACCTTACAGATAAATGTCTCAAAATGAGAAATCGATCTGCTTCCAGCAAAACAAATAACCTGAAATAAAAAGTTGATTTTGAATCTTTCCTTATTAGTAATCTTTTCCTCTTTGGCCAATAACTCATCGATCTTTGAGAAAAATTTCCAAAACTCATTCTCATTACCCCCAGCTTTTTCTTGAACTAGCTGTAAAAATTCAATTGTTTCATTATAAAATGGTATAGATGGATGTTCGATAAATTTCAATAAGGGTTGATCAATAGTTTTATCAACCGCTAACACTTTCGCAGTGTTTTCCGTTACGACATTTGTTCCCCAAATTTCTTCATCATAAGCGTTAACTTTTTCAATAGTATTAAGAATAGCAATATTCAAATATTTGCCAAATTCTGCCACGTCATCACCAAAAGATTCATAAATTCGTTCTTTGGTAGATAATCTAATCTCTTTGAAAATCAAATTCTTAACAAAGACTTTCTTTGGATGATAACGGCTACCATTTAATTTAGAACTATCTGAACTCCATTCATTCCATTTCCACTTGAATTGAAAATTACTTAATTGCATAGACATCCAATCCATAAATCTAAGTCTGAGTTCGAAATCAAGTAATGCCATGTTATTGTAAAAATAGCGCATGGCTTTGCCAAATCTTGGAGCCATCCCCACTGGAGCCCGTTCGCAAGCATCAACAAGAACATTATAGTAATAAATTGGTAATGTTTGAGCATTAGGAAGTTGGAAAATTAATGACAAGGCATTTTCCACAATGATGTCTTCTACTGCCCATGTTGAACTTCTTTGTGATACATCGTCAATAGATTGATTCAATTCATGAATAGCTGTTAACTCGTTAAGTGATTTATTGATTGGTACAAATAAACCAGGCTTGAAGAAAAAATCAATTGATAATAATTGATTACTAGCCAATTTTTTGTTGTATTCTAATGATTCAAGAACATCTTGAGTTAAGTCTTTGAACAAGAGACCTTCATAAGAGGAGACATTGGGCATGGTTTCAAATGCAGAATTTGGAGGAAAAACTTCAAATAATAATCTTGGAACTCTCCACAAAGAGTCAATTTTTCCAATCCCTTTGTCTAAGCCAGCATGCTTTTTCAACACGTCAATTGGTGGGAAAGATAATTGAGGCAAGTTGCTAAGAATTGTTTCTTCAGCAGCTAATGATTCTCTAATTAGTCCACCAGAAATGACATGCAAATCTGGGAACAAGTTATCCAACACTTTGGAAAAATCGTCTTTAGCAAGTTCCTTAATTGCAGGCAAAACCGTACTGATCAACAATTTTGGCTCATATGGAAGTGCAAATTGTGAACCATCTTGCTGTTTCTGCTGTTGCTGTTGCTGTTCAGTACTTTTGCTATTGTAGAATGGCTTTATAAGCTCAACTGAGTCATTTTCCGCGGAAACTTTAAATTCACTAGCCCTTTGTAATAATTGTTCCCTGATTTGGTCTTTGAAAGTTTCGTCTGCATCATTAAAGATAATCAAATATGGTATGGAGATCAATGTGTTGTAGTAAAGTGCTTCAGCCAATGGACATCTTTTGTCACCATACTGCTTCTGCAATTCAATAGCGACATCCAAGTGTTGTTGAAACACTTTAAGAATAGACTCTTTGCTTATTAAGGCCGTCAAAGTGGCGAAAAAACGCAACACCAACTTCAACTTATTCCAAGGCCCGGTATCATTTGAGTTTTTCTCATTAAATGCTTCTGCTTTGGCGTTCTCGCTATCAGCAACCGCAAAGCTAATCAAGTCCAAACATTTCTGATGGAAGAACTCAACCACGTATTTGCCAATTGTTTGATTCTTAGCATTAGAAATCTGGACAAGGCAACTAAGCAAGATGATCTTATGAGGTTGCTCAATCAATGTGGTGTAGATTGTCAACAAGCAATTGTTTCTGAAATAGTCTTCCTTATTGAACTCCACAGCGATTGGAATAGAAATGTGGTTCAAGTTTTTAAGCAAATCACCAAAGTCGCAATCTTCGCCAATCTTGTTTATGTCTTTACAAACATTGATTGTGGTTTTTTCAATGGCTGAGAGTTGCGAGTAGAAGCTGTTGTTGTTGAACCGGCGTGGTCTCTTATTAAATGGTCTGCCGCCGCCGCCGTTACCAAAGCCACCAGGGGCTCCACCAAAGCCACCACCACCAGGAACACTTTGGTCTTCTCTGTAGTCAAATCTTCTTTTTCTGTTAAAACTCATTTCTGCTTGGCTGAGACTGAGGTTGAGAGGTGTCTAAATGAAGCTGCCACTGGCTCCATTAATGCTGTTGGTAAAAGTTGTAGGCGCTGTTTCCTGTAATTTTTTGTATTGCTTGAATTTCACTGCTGCGAATCCTGCACAGAGCGCGTTACCCGCTTGCGGTTTTTCTCAACATGAGATTGTTGACTGATAAAACACTGGCGATGGTCGATGAGATGATGAGATGAGATTTACAGTAAGCCACAAATCAATTGCCAGCCGATTTCCCACAGAAAGCACCCGCCATGGCCGAGACAAATAAAAGCAAGTTTTACATTAACAGAACCAGGATTGCTGGGGGCAGGCTTTCTAACGTGTACAAGTGCACATACACAAATCCGAGCTCCGCCAGCCAAGCACAAGACCAAAGCCAAGGTCAGATCTACGCCTTGAAAGTCATTGATGTTGACAATGGCGAAGTGCCGCCACACTCACTCAATGTGGAAGCCAATATCTTGCAATACGTCACCGCTTTGAAGGGCTATGAGTCAAATGTTATCCAACTTGTTGATATCTTCACCCAATATGACGATCGTGTCTTTGTGCTCCCATTTTGCCAGTACACGCTTACAGACTACATGAAGAAACATTCGAGAATGAAGACCAATTTTAGCGCGTTGCTTGGAGGCCTGCTGCTGGGTAGCAGCCAATCAAAAAATCTTGTTGATCCAATAGAGGACTATTTTGAGAATGACGATCTATTCGAAGATTACAGCAAAGTTGATGGTAATAATAATGATGATGATGATGACAACGACAGCAACAATTCCAGCAGCGCTAATGTCTACCAAAGGATCAACAAAATCAACCTGACCTCTGCCCTAACCATTATCAAAAAAATTTTCAAAGCATTAGCGTTCCTCCATGCTAATGGTATTATTCATCGCGATATAAAACCAGACAACATACTATTCCAAGATATCACTGGAAAAAACGTTCCTGAACCAGTGCTTATTGACTTTGGCATCTCTTACGTTGTCGAACCATCACAGATTGCTAATCTAGCAGGAAAATCATTAGCACCAACATACGATTTCTACCGTGGTGATGAACCGCACTCATCTCATAAACAGACCCAAATTTCCACTGGGGTATACAAGCCACCAGAAGCAATTTTGGGTGTCACTGATTATGCTTATGGTGTTGATATTTGGTCCTTTGGCATAATAATTACTCAACTTTTTAGCAAAAACCTGCTCCCCGTCTTAAGTAAAGGGGGGAATTTTAGTGATATTGTGCTTTTAAACACAATTTTCAAGACTTTTGGTACTCCCAATGAAAAAATATGGCCCAAAGTGGCAGAGATTAAGTATTTTCAATCATTTAATTTCACCCAATGGCCAAGAATTGACACTGATCAAATGTTGCCGTTGATAGCTAGTACTAAGGATGAAAAATTGATGGTTTTCAAAACGAAGGTTTTTGATCAGATGATGCAATATGATGAAAATAAAAGAGTCACTGCTGCTCAAGCATTGGAAATCTTGGAAAAATGGTAGAATTTTGCTAAATTTTGGAGAAAATTGCTAGTTATTTTTACTTCAGGTAAGTTATCTTATTGGATAGTGGCCGTATAAGGACCACTTTAAACTTTGTGTAATTGCGCGCCCTCAGCATTTTAGTAACTCTAAGTATTTGTCTTCAAATCACCAATCCGGTTACTTTTTTTTAGTTTTTCGTTTTTTTGTTTTGCCAGAAAGATAGCAAAATTGCTTGGTACTGAGTAGGAGAGCCAAAAACTGGCAAGTAAAAAGTATTCAGCCTCATGTTATATATTATAAGTTTAATAAAGTGGGTTCGTTTATAGCACCCAGATACATGGAAACTTCAGATAATCTATTCTAATCATATACACATGCTTACTTCTTCAAGCTGGAGTAGTCCACTGACTCCTCCCATTCCACTTCGAGCCATTCTTCCACGTATCCAACCCCATCGTGCTGGTTTTCTACCGGAATATAATCTTCAATATCAGTGTAAGCTATTATGGTACCCCATTCCATTCCCTCGGCAATATTGGTTGAATTGTACTCCAAGTCAATGATTGCCTTAGGCATTAACTGTAGCTCAAACTGTCTCGCAGAGCTTGGATTGAATTTCGGTGCCGGAGCACTATTGTTATTCTTAAGTTTGATGTCTTTGGAAGAATACACCAACGGAGCGCCGCCCAAATCGTAACGGAGCACCTGATGAGGATTATGGGCCACTCTTTTGGCAAAGTCCTGGAAATCTGCATCGCTAAGTACTTCTGATTTGAATTCTTCAGTAGTTTTTTTGCTTTTGATGGCTTGTTTAATTGAGCCAGCATCATTACTGTCATCTTCTTCAATCTGCAAGTTTTCTGGGATTGGATGAAGAACATCGTTTTCATTCTTGAGTTTTTCTTTTTCAACGTAAAGAATATAGCCTGGGTATTGTGGTAATGCGATGTCTGTCTCTGATGGTTTATTTTGTTTTGCCTTCTTTTCGTCCTTTGGTGGGGCGTTCTTGGATGCTACTTGAGAATAAGAATTTTGGTTTTGGTTTTTGCTTTGTTTGTGGTTGCTATTATTGTCTTTGGATTCAGTATCTTTTGTGTCTTTGGAGCCAAACGGAGTAGCATTAAAAGGATTAGAAGAGCCACTGCTGCTGAATGGGTTGTCGCTCTTGCTATTACCAAATGGATTACCACCAAATGGATTAGTTGTCTTTTTAGAATCTTCATTCTTGTCATTTGGTCCAAATAAACCTTGCTTAAGCTTAAGCTCATACTGCCTTTCATTTTTCAACTGCAACTTCTGCTCCAAACTGTCTGCCAATGCTTGTTGTTCTCTCTTTTCATTCTTCTTTATGGCTTTGAGACATCTAATGCTGCCCTTTTTACGACTGCACTGATATTTTTGACAGCCAAAAATGTAAATTATTCTATCATTATTAGAATCTGGCAATGGCGCATAGCTTTGCAACAAAAGTGACATCAACTCGTTGCAGTTTTGACAAACTAACATGTCTTTGGCTGGTGCAACATTATTCATCCAAAGTGGTTCTCCGCCAATGAAGGAATCTTCAATCGTTGGCTGCTCGTCTTTGCTTATTGGCACATCGACAAACCCCAAATATACGCTGGTGCTGGAATTCCCGGCAATGCTTTCTTCATCTGATGAATATTCTGACATGTTTGGTAATTGTATGTGGCTTATGATGTCAGCTGGATAGCAAAAGTCCCAAATCAAGTAGTTCGTCAAGTACTTCATCAGTGATAATAATGAAATAAAAAAAATTTACTGACTGTCATCTCCGGTTGCGAGCACTGTCCCATATTTTGCATTCTCAAATCTTGACACTGCAAAACAACTGCAACAAGCAATCCGGCCAAAGTTAGCCAGTCACAAGTTGATAAGCTTATCAAGCAAGTCAATAAAACAGTAACATTAACAATAGCCCAACACAATGCTCAAGTCCGTAGCTATCGTGTCCCTTCTAGACACGTTGGTGCAAGATTCTGAAAACTCAACGATAAACAATAATAATAACAACAGCAGCAATGCCAACGCCAAAAGCCTACCTAAAACATTAGCGGCAACATTTCTATCCAGTCAAGATGGTTCTCCGTTATTATCATCCCTTTCGTTACAAGAACCACTAAGACTCAAATTTGATAGTCAAGATGCCGTATATCTGGAATTTTTGGATCAATTTACATCCATTGATCTTACGAAGATTAAAAATAAAGCATCTCAGTTAACTATTCTTCAGTCTTCTCCGGTACCAGATGGAACTGTCACATTTCTCGAAAATAATAATAACTATAACAACATCAATAAACAACAAAATTATGGTGCTATTCAGAAACCCCAACTAGGATCCTTTGACTATGTCTCTCGTTCCAATCTACAGCAACATCAAGATCAACATCAGCATCTGTCACTGCGTCTCAACGACTCAGCTGCGTATGCTGCCAAATCAGGAACAGACACAACAAATGAAGGTGAAGGTGAAGAAGGAACAATATCCAACCCTTTTGATAACAACAATAGTGGCCACCAACGACAAGGAAGTGCTAGAGCCGCTGCCTCGCCAGATGGCGTCACTGATTCACATTACGCATTAGGATTACTCTCGCATTATGCATTTTCATGTTATCAAACTTTTAAAAATGACTATTTGCATTATAAGTCCAGCATTGAGGGCATAAATATTCGTAATCGGACAAATTATTTGAATTTATTACAGAATGACGATGAGTTAAAGTGGTTCAATTTACAGTTGGACAAAAAAAGTATTTTTTTGCATTTGGTTACTTCGAAGACTGGTGAAGAATTTTTCTTGTTGCTTGTTACACAGGAAAAGTATCCTAAGGGGTTAGCGAAATTGAAACTTGGTAAATTTGAAAAGTATATTAAAAGTGCTGGGTTTTAAGCTGCGTTATGTTTCGTATATACTTCGACGGTGAGCGTGTGGTGCGGTGTGTGTGTGTATTATATGGCCTCAATCTATAGAGATTTGTTTTTTTAAAATTTTTAGTAATGGTTTAGTTTTCAATAGCAAGTATTTTTCTTATTAATTTTTTAGTTATTAATTTTTTAGTTGTGCTTCTTGGTTTTGTGTGACAATTTGTAGGTTATTGCTTCTGTAGCTCCAATTGTGATCCATTAAGGGAACGCAAGTATGGTATTCATTTTTTCACTAACCAGAATCACTCCTTTCGAGTCAAATCAATCAAACAGTTCTTACGTTGAAAAGTAGTAACAAGCAATTATGAGAAGTAAAAATAATGCAATTAGAATGTTTAATGATGTAAAAATGTGCTGATATATGTTCAAAAAATAAACAAAGGTATGAATGAGTAAAACAAACAACAGAAAAAAACGAAAAAAAAATTATATGGAACTATGAAGAAACACAAAAAAAGAAAAAATTAAAAAATAAAAAATAAAATGAATAAATAAAACTGAAAAAATAAAATAAAACAATATCTCCTGCGAGATATTCTAATAACCTTCCAATCTATCCATGGCTGCTTTAATCCTCATCCCAGTTCTAGCACTGAGTTCATAGTCATCAGCATAATTGATTGCTTTCTTCAACCAATCCTTAACTTCAGTAGTGCCCTGTAATCCGAGCACTTTCCAGCAAAAAATTGCTCTTTCGTATAATGCAGTAGGGTACAACCATGGATCTTCTGAACGTTTGTGATATCTTGAAATCATGCTACCGTTCAAAGACTTATTAGAAACATTTGCACTAGTGACAGAATCAACAGATGTGGATTTGTTTGATTTTATGGAAATTAAACCACTTCCTGGGTGTGATTGCGCTCCTCCGGAACCAGCAACGGTGGTAGTGTCGTAGATTAGAATCTTGTCTTTGATGACATAATTATCAATGAGTCGAATGCCTTCAGGAATCCGTCCTAATCTTCTTAAAGTTAAAGATTGCAAGAAGTATCTAAGCATAGATTCTTGTTCTGTCTCTTTAATGTATGAATAATTTTGTCTTTTTGCACTGTTGGTACTAACACTGGTATTGAGTGAATGTTCAGCATTGAGAGCTCCACTATATCCAAGCAACTTCAATGATAACTTCAAATTCGCATCATCCATTCTATTATACGCATTCCAGAAATAGCTCAACTCATGAACCAAAGATGTTCCAACACAGTCAACAAAATCCAATTCTGGATTCTTTTCTTGAGTCTTCTTAATTCCATGCAATTTTCTCAACAAGTATCTATCCATCGGCATTTGCTTGCTTTGAAAAAAGCCTTTCTTTGCTCCTTGCAAATAACTAGGAGCTTTTAAAAGATAATGCCTAGCCTTATCTTTGAAAAATTTCTCCTTCTCAGCAATAGTCTTACATGGATCAGTAGCGCTTAATTCAAACACGCCAATTCTGCACATTCTGTAGCCTTCCAAATAACAACTTCCGGCAATGTAAGTATACAAAGCATGGGACCATGAGTTCAATTCAATAAGTCTGAGAAAATGCTCAGCCGCAGTTTCGTATCTGTGTAAATATACAAGAATCATAGCTTTATCAAAGACAAGTAATGCTTCTGCTTGTTTCATTTCAATTTTCTTATAGGATCCGTCAGTGGCAGAATCCATTAAAGTTACTGCTTCAGTTAACTTTCCCTGTGAGGCAAGCATTCTACCTTCTTGAAGAAGCCATAATACAGAGTTAGGGAAATATGCTCTGGCCTTCAACAATGCTAATTCTAATTTTTTTCCTGGACGTAATAAAGTGGCCTCGCCTTCTTGACTAAATGCTCTTGACTCTAGCTTTTGGATATCGTTAACACTGCTCTTAGCCGACAATTTATTATCATTATTATTCTCAGTAGATGGTACATCAAAATCAGTATCTGTGAATTGAAATGGACCATCATAGAACACAAGCAACCCGAGAGTAGCAATCCCACCATGAATGTTTCTTTCCGTGGTGGCTCTCCAAAGCATTTTTAGCCCATTTTCTCTTGATCCTTTGAATCCGACAATTGACAACACTTTACCAATAGTTGGAGGAATTAGTGATAATACTACTTGCAATATACCAAAACAGAGGTTGACTCCTGAATGAATGAATTCGTCAACTGTCAAAGTATCTGCTTTGCTTAATATATCGGCATGGATTGATTCAATAAGTTTTCTTTTGATATCTTCTGCTGACTTGGTACTGAAGTTTTCTGCATGTTGTTGCTGTTGTTGGTTTTGCTGCCTTTGCGTTCCGTTGTGGATCTTTAAGTTTTCAAAGCCGCCATTAATTGGTTGGGAATCATCGGTTATGTCTTCTTCAGCATCCACAAAGTCATCAGTGCTATCATTAGCATCATTGTCCAGAGTCACCATGACACTTGGGTGACTGTGCTGGTTCTCACTGACTGCTGGCGCTGGCGGTGCAACTGAAACTTCGCTATCGGATAAATCAGCACTCTTTGGAACTAGAGAAGACTCGGAATCACTATCGAAGCCGATATCTACCCTTTGTCTATTAACAGCTGGAGTATTACCAATATTAGATCCAATTATTCTTGATTTTTTCAATTGATAAATCTTCTCAGCTAATTTCAAAATCTTAATATCCTTTTTCTGTTTACTGCTTAAATTCACCGGTATATGCTTAAAAATGATTTCCTTGTCTTGCTCGCCCAAACTTGAAGAGCCATCATTATTGATATCATAACTAGTTATCACTGTTCTTGAGCTGTTATTAGTCAAACTGATATCGGAAATTGATCCAAGGGTTGATCTAGAATCACTCAAGTAATTAGCAGACAAATTTGGCGTTGAAACATTTTTCTTCAACAAGGCAGCAGCAGAATTAGTCCCAGTTTGACGGTGTTTGGCCTGATGGCTGTTTATTGATTTGTTAATTTCGTCCAAAGTATAATATGCTTTTCTTAATTTGTACAATGCTTTAGCCGATTCTATAACGCTCTCGCTAAGTAACATGATCAATGCATTAAGCAAATTAGCTTCTGCATAAGTGACAGCATATTGTGTACCTGGCGGATATATCGTACTAGTCTTGAGTTGAGCCTTCTCATGGGCAACTTTCTTCTTGTATGATAAGTTTTCTGCTTCATTCAATGTGTTTTGAGCCAACTTCATAGTTTCGCTCTCAAATCCCAAAGTTGCCTCAATAAACTGAATGACACCAAGCCCAAGAACAAAGATTGGCTCCTTGTCCTTTTTGGCGGCTTGGCTCATCAATTCAATACCCTTTGATGCCTGATCATCGAGCACATAATCCATTGCTTTCAAAGTCAATTCAAAATCATGAAATTCTTGTAAGATAAGCTCAACATTTTTGCTGTCAGTACTGTCACTGCTGCCATTTCTACCATTTTGCTGATTGGTGGGTGGTCGTAAGCTAGCAGAGCTTTCTGTCTTTCTGAGACCTAAAGCACGAAGCATAGTACACTAATAAGGGTGGAATTACTGGCTTGGCAGTTTAGATTAGCCGGAGGTAATAATTGAGTAATCAAAAGAACAGGCAATAGAAAAAAAAAGCCGAAGTGGGCAAAGAAAAGATAATATTTGACGGTGTCAAAGAAAGGAATAACAACTAGTATTATGGCCAAAGCAGACGGCTGCCAGCGCTAATGATAGTGATGGTGACGGTGATGATGTGGAAAAAAAGCAAGAGGAAGGAAGACAACGCAGCCCATTTTTCAGCCGCCATCTCCGGTCCCGTGACGTCATATATTGTCGGGTTCCTCCACAGCGGGTCATTGGGGTTTTCTCCATATTTCATCCACAATTGCAAACAATCAGTCAGTTATACCTCGTTTATTGAGCAAGTTCACTATATAGACCTACTTTGTTCTAGCACTAAAGCTTAGCTTCTGCTGGGAGCTTCTCGATCACCAAGGCAGAGGCTCCACCACCACCATTGCATATCCCCACAGCTCCAAATCTGCCTCCTTCTTGTGATAGAACACTCAACAATGTCACCACAATTCGGCATCCTGAAGAACCCAACGCATGGCCTAAAGCAACTGCTCCTCCGTAGACATTCAATTTCTCTTTTGAAATCTTTAATAATTTAGCATTGACTGCTCCAACCACTGAAAATGCTTCGTTGATTTCAAAGTAATCAATATCATTGATATCCAAGCCACTGTGTTTCAAAGCAACCGGAATGGCTTTCGCTGGGCAGGTGGTAAAATTGATTGGCTCTTGTTCTGCCTCCCCCCAGTTGACAACTTTTGCTATGGGTTTTAAATGGAGCTGCTTCACTTTTCTTCCGGAAACCAATATCACGGCTGATCCGCCGTCATTCATTGGTGAAGCATTAGCGGCAGTTACGGTGCCATCCTTGACAAAAACAGGTTTGGCCTTTTTCAAAAACGATTCATCGAATCTCTTAAACTCTTCATCACTATCCACAATCACTTCCTTCCTCCTTTTCGTGCCAGGAATGGATATTGAAGCGATTTCATTCTTAAATTTTCCTTCACTTTGAGCTTTCACAGCCCTTTCATATGACCTAATGGCAAATTCATCCTGTTCTTGCCTCGAAATATTGTAGTCTTTTGAAGCCTTTTCGCCAGCAAGCCCCATAGCATAGCCTTCATAAGCATCTGAAAGCCCATCTCTTTGCAACCCATCAACCAAGCTGACAGAACCAAACTTAGGGTTTTTGTCAGATTTTCTCAAGTTTGTAGCATAATATGGCACATTGCTCATTGATTCACAACCACCAGCAACCACAATATCCGCATGTCCTGTCAAAATGGATTGTGCCCCAACAATTATAGATTTTAATCCTGATGCACACACTTTATTAATAGTGGTTGCCACAATATCATTTTGCAAACCAGCTTTCAAAGCAACTTGTTTGGCGGGCGACTGACCTAAGTTTGCCTGTATTACTGAACCAAAATAAATCTCCTGCACTTCAGAATTAGGGATTTGTGGGACTTTATTTAAAGCCGCATTGACGGCGTGTGCACCTAGATCAATGGCGCTTAAGTTGGCTAAAGAGCCTTGGAAGGAACCAGTTGGGGTTCTTGCAGCGGAAACTATATACACTGCGTTGTCTTTTATCATCTTCAACTTGGTTGATACGCTTAACTTTATAATAAGACTGTGGTTAAAAATAAATTTTTTTTCCAAAATATATGAAGATTAAAAAAATATTTATTTTTAAACCTATATAATAGAGAGAGACTTCCGGGGATTGCAAAGGCGTGATTCGCTGGTATATTTCTCTATATAGACTCTCGAAGCGGTTCTCCGCATTTGGAGCTTGATGGCATACTAACAGGGAAGCTGCAATGCGAATTATTGCGCGGCAATTACGAACTCACACTGTCATTTCTTCCAGCAAAAGAACTAGTTGATAATTACTTAAAAAGATTAATCTTCGTTGCAAATGGTTGTTTGCCTTACTAGAGGTAAAAAATAAAAAGAAAGCCCCACGCGGGGCTCGAACCCGCAACCTTTCGATTTCGCTAGTTTTTTAAGAGTCGAATGCACTACCGATTGTGCTAGCGAGGCTGTTGTTGCTTTTTTTATGAAAATGCTCGATTTGTTAAACTATATAAATCCCATAGGGTGGAGAGATTTTCTCGATGTGTGAGTGGAAGATGGTATTGAAGTGAGACCCCTTTCTTTTTATCTGTCGACAGCAAAGCAATGACCCTCAAAAAAAAAAAAAAAAAAAATATTATTCATCCTATACTATAATCTCTCCTATATCTATTTCAAATCCAACTGATCCATTAAAGTCTAACTAATGCTAACGGGGTTTTCACTTGTATAAGTTTCCCCTATATAATAACAACTAAACTATACTGTATATACTATATAGATAAGTTTATAAGATTGTATTTTCTATCGTTTATATAGAAAAAATAAATCAATATTGTGTGTGGAAAAAAAAAAAAATCTGTGAAACTGGATATACTGTTGTTAGAATTATATCAACTAACATCTTCCACACCGTTCATCAAATATAAATTCCTTTTTGAATAAACTGCTTCTTGAAGCCAAAGACATTTTGTGAGATTTTTACTCACTAAAAGCCCAGTTTAGCAATAGAAAGGATAGATAAAATAAAGGATAGATAAAATAAAGGATAGATAAAATAAAGGATAAGGAGAATAGGATAACATAATTTTGGTGTGTAATAAAAGTTAGAATTGCGATGAGACCGCCATAAAATTTTGTACATGCAACTGTAGATCCAAGGACCAGTTGTAATTTTGGCTTCGTCGGTTCTTGCCCACCTGATGAAGGTAAAATAGGAAGCGGTAAATTTTGAGCAAAGGACTTGTATTTTTTACTGGATGTACAAGCAAACCGGCGTGTGAAACTTTGCATCCCAAAACGTAATGGTTAAGGTAGTGTGCTTTGCTATGCAGGAGTGACGCTTGGTAAGAACAGCGACAGCGCGGACCACTTTCCATCTGGTAAAGCAAAATGCCGAGGTTGAAAATATGTAGATATTCCATGGATCCAGGGTGTGTCCACTTGAGTTTGTTAATTAACCGATAACACCTTTTCTTTTGGTCTTCGCTTGTTGGGCAGAAATACTTAAATGAAATACTTAAATCTTTTTTAATATTTCAGCTGGTCTACCTTTGCTTGTTCAAATCGTTCGGCCAGCTTGACATGTTGGCAAATTAGAATCATCTCTAATGAATGAATTGCCAGACAAAACCTATACCAAATGACATCACATAATCCTTAAACCAGGTAAGATTTCTTTCTTAATCTGAATTCTGGGACAAAATAGACTCATTTGTTTACTATGAAAAATGTTCTTCATGAGAAGAATGAGGTAAAAAAGAACAATCTGTATTTAGACCAACTTCATTACTCAAATGATTCACTACTATTCCAATTTATAATAACTAACATTTCTTCAATATTACAGAAGAGAGTGATCATACCAGTACTGCTAAAAGGTATTCCCTTCAGGTACGATCAATAGGTCTAATCACTATACTTTGACAACTAAAATAAAGGGTTGATCATTGCAACTTGAATAACACTAATTTGGAGCTCCGCATTGGTGCATCTTTACGGAATGTGCGTTTGTCATCAATTTCGTGTGATATTTAGAGCTGTTTTGTTTATTAACAACTTCAATAAGAAAATTGGGAGCAACCGGAAAATCAAATGCTTTTCAGTAAACAAAAATACAAAGTGCCATGACACTTTACTTTAATTTCATAATTTTTTGTTTTTCTTTAACCATCAAATTAATTTCTTCTCTGAAAAGGAGCTTGACCTGACTGATAGCAGCGTCTTGGTACTAGCTAGTGCATGTCTTTTTGTCATCGCATCGCACGCGCATCCTAATTGGGAAATGGACCTAGATTGTGCAATTTTTCAAAATGCCTTTGGCCTTTCACCTTTCATTCTAACTTTTGTTAGCAGAAAACCTTAGATAAACAAGTAAAGAACAAGGAAATGGTATTCTTTTATTTTTTTAGTTTATAATTGAAGAGGAAAAAATAGGAGCTCGCGAACAAGGCTACGTCTATTAGACCATTATTAGGTATCTGATGTGGCCGTAAATACACAATTTGCGAATGATTCAAAGGCGTGGTTGCAGTTGATGATAGAGGTAGGAGCATTTTTTGGCTCTTGGAAATTCTTGATAGAAAGAAGAGCCAAAATATAGATTGTGTTTGATAGTGTTGTCTTAGATTCCATATTAAGGGTTAAAGTTGCAAGTGAAGAAAGGGGACGGTTGCGGCAGCGGGTAAATTATGGAAAGTTTCTGCGGTATCATGAGTTAAAAAACAGGCCAAAAGGCAACTACGGCCTACTTGTCTAATTAAACTGTAGACTAAAAAATAAACTGTAATTTGAATTATAGCATGAACATGATTTTGGCCACACTTGAAGGAAAAAAGCGTAGCTGTAGATTTGGCCATCCAGATTGATCAAACTAAAATGCAAGCACAAATTGGTGTGGTTGGAAGATAGAATCTATAGTCGCATTCTGGTAAGTGTCGCTGTTTTCGCGTAATTACGTTTCTGTTCGTTTCCGTTCATGAAAGAGAAAATGCAATTAGCATACCGCAATCACGGCGACAGGCGTGTCTGTCACAAAATGAGCGAGGCATATTATGCTTTGTAACACCTTTCTCTGGGAGTGAAGACCCATTTTTGAATTGCATAAAGAGTGAGTGCGTTAAAATACGTGTTCTAGGCAAACATGTTTCATCAAGAGAGAGACATTTTTTATATTCTCTTGGTGCAAATATATAGTATGTAGATATACTGGGCCGGTAGTATCAACCGGGCATACAAATTGATTAATTGAGCATCAAGGTCTTCTATAACCACTAATCTCAGTTTCCATCTTTCGCAAAATACTGCCGGAAAGAAGCAGCCTGCCAAAAATGTTCACTAGTGCTACTACCTAGATCACAAAATGTTCGAGATATCTTGTATCAGAATATGCACACTTCCCCGAGCCCGAGCCTTTGGGGCCTGCAGATGTCTGTTTCCTGCAAAAGATCGCATCGAATTATTTCCCGTTTAATCTAAAACATGCACCAAGATGCACCACAGCGCAGAGAAACATGGACTTAAAAAGTTTCCTGCAGAAATGCGCATCAGGCTATATATTGGATCAGCTGGCCTCAAGGATTCGCTGCACTTCGCAAAATATCTTTTTCAAAATTATTATGGCTGTAATTTTGCGACAGTATCCTTTTTGGCTCCATTTCCAAACTGCGTTGCTGCTGGCTAAATCACAGTGTAGGCGACGTAGCTCTGGTTAGGGCGCAGAAAAACGGCTGTTATAGCACGCCGCAGGCGCAGATATCCCAATTGGGGAGTCAAACACTTCAAATTACCGCCACTGCTTTTTTCCCTCTTATTTTAAATATAGTCGTCTGTCTCCTATTCATACTCGTCTTAGAGGCAGAACGGCCATTTCTATTTCTTTTTGCAATTGTGTACTATATTCTTCTTACGCTTTGATTTACGGCAGTACTTTTATCCTCGTGCTCGTGTTGTGTGGTCAGGGCCCTATATTTCTCATTCACTAACATTTATTCAATTCCAACTCATCGCCATTAGTCAATTCCTTACTAACCGTCAAAAAAAAGCAAGCAGAGAACTCATAAGCTTCTAGGCATACTTCTCATTTAACCAAAAGAAAGCTGCTGCTTTGCCTTCAGTGTTGCTCCATTTTGTGTTGTTTTACCTTTTATTCATCTTATTGTATCCACACAATAAGCTACATGTGCAGCAATATAGCCTGCACATTTTAAATAATAATTACTGGCAGCGCAGGGCCCCTTTACTCAACCAAGTTGTCATCTGGCAAAAGTCACAAAAGGGATATACAAAAGAAAGTTGTCCCAAAGGATATTTATAGCTCTCGCGTGCCTTTCTTTGCAAATTCTTTATAATCTTTCTTCGCAAAGCAGGGCTTTTTCTGCGTGACTTCTTCCAACTTCAACATACTTATAATATTATACCATTGTGTCTCTTCTTCACTCATTAAAGACAACTAAGCCACAATCTAATAATGTCTGCTAGCTCAATGCACTCAAGGGCAAATAGGGTCTCAATAATTTCCAAAGCCCGAAGCCAAGATGTATCCAGTAGCAGTATAGGTGCTCACTCTGTCAGAGATAGTTTTTACGATTATGACTCGTACAACTCCTTTACTGAAGAATACTACAAACTTAGCAATCATAAGGCGGCACTAGAAAGAAAATTCAACAGCTATGACTATCAAGACATTTCTGACTTTAAGGTTAAAAGCTCTAAAACTGCCAAATTGCGCGCTTCCATAAGTGGCGCTACTTCAATCAGATCAGCTGGCTCGAAGAAGACATCTAAGAGTGCTAAGTTTCACCGTGAGATGGAGCGTCAGTCTCTTCCAGCACCTAATAGAAGATACTCTTCCTTGGTAATCTCACAAACCTCCAGAACCTCTACATTGGATGCAATGGCAATAAATATGCATTCAGTGGCATTATCTTCAGCTCAACCGAAGCATATGCACTATGGTTTCGCGCAAGATGATCAGACTCCTCAAACTAATTATGAAAAACAGCGGCTCTTACTTTACAAAGAAAGAAAAGCTCTTGGGCCGAGAACTCCATATGATATTGCCAAGTCTTTACAGCAAACTAGACCACCACTTCACCATTCGCGCTCTGTGACAACGTCGTATCAAAGCTCAAAGGAAAGATTTATTAAAGAACAAGTGACTTTTGAACCGATAAAAACTGTCAGAGCGGCACAATCTACACCAATGTTACAGAGCAATTCTTCAAAGAACCATCATCATAGGCAAAGTCAAAACCATCACAATTCTAGATCATCCCGATCTTTTGATCAGAGATCAGCAACTAGTCAAAAATCATCTTTGTCTTTACAACATCATAATTACGCAAAACATCTGCATCAGCTAAGAAGTCATCATCATAGATCAAATTCGGGCTCATCTCGCGACTACCATAGCAGCCATGGTGAGAGTGATAGAAAAAAAAATGAGGATCCTAATGATCAAGTTTATTTGATTGGTGGAGATAGCTGTATTTTACTTGATGATGATCAAGATAGTGTGATGGATGTAAATTCAGTCTTTGACAGACCAGCAAAATTATCCACATCTTCCGTTTCATCTACACCCTTGACTTCTCCTGAAAGCTCACCGCTTAATAAAACAGTACCTTTCGAGGCCAATAATGGGTCCTTTTCTCCATCAAATCAGCAATCATATATTCTCCTGCCAGCCGTTCTGCCTCATACCGTCAATGCAAATCCGTTAAGCTCCATAGTTGAAGTATCAACCCCAAAAGACGTAACTACATTCAAACGTGCGTCTACGCTGCAATATAAAGCGGGGCTTTCAACTTATGATATACCCGAAGAACAATCAGACAATATACTTAACTCAAGAGTTTCATTCATTCACAATAAAAGCGGTTCAGCTTTACTTAACAAAGAACCAATTGCCTCAATAGCTAAAAAGTCTTCAAGATTATCACTCAAATCAAAGTTATCACAAAAGAATTCTAGTCAATGTGAAAAACTAAGCAGTGTTGCTTCACCAAAAGCCGTTTTTAGTCTTGAGGATACTTTGAAAGCAGATGAAGAATTTAGAAACAATTTGCCTACTAGAGAAGAATTTCATAAGAGTATTGCTGCTAACATGACAAAGCCAGTACCACAAACAGTGCAGCCTGCTACCAGTGCAAAAATCAGACAATTCAAAAAGTCAAAGAAAAACAATAATAGCGGCGGTATAAAAGGCTTCTTCAGTGGTTTGTTTGGAAGAAAAGAACGTACCATTGACAAGCGTAAAATCAGAGTAATAAATGAAAAAATTGGGGTCTGCTAGATAAGACCTTATACACTTGTTTCATTGTCTTTTCCCTGGTTCGTTTGGTATTATTTCTCTCTTCTGGTATAATAGTTATACTACATATGGATGTTTCATATTTTCTCTTAGTAAGTGGGCTTTAACTCTTTTTAAGCGCCTTTTGCTTTTATTCTTTTTGTTTTGGTTCTCATTTATGTATCTTCGGTTTGCTTTTTTAAACTTTACTTGGTCTTGATTATGTTCTTCATGCTTTTCTTCTCATATAGCTATATACTTTAATTCTATATACTTTATTCATATACTATATGATCAGACGTTTGTGTATAAAATTTCGAACTAGTTTTCAGTTCTTCTATGTTCTTCAACAACAAGTATTGGCAACATTTGTGTTATGGTCTTACGTACTGATACGACATAAGTATGCAGTCAATGGAGCACGTACCAAGCCGGCTAAGCTAATGTTACTCTAAGAAGGACATGTTCCTCTAGTGAAGCCCACCATTAAAACCATCAGTTATTGAAGATTAAACTTAATTAACTTTTGCGCTGGTTATCTGTCATGATATCCTATGTGCTGTTTAGTTAAACCCAACTAAACTGATTAGTATGTGCTAACGTGTAACCCAAAAATTGAATATTGATCTTTTGATCCGTCCAATGTACGTCTCCGCATAAATGCGCATTCTTCGGTATATATGCATTTCCTCTAACTTCAAGATGCACCGGTACGCATAATTATCCTATTTAGGAATTTTGTCGGATATTTTTGAAATTTTGAACACAATTTGATATTTTTGACTGCAGTAAGCTTGAATTAAACGGGGGTTTTCAGTTTGCATCACAGCAGCCGTAGCGCAGAGAGAGAATAAAGGGGAAAAACCTATCATGATCTTCGAAATTTGAAATTTACGGGGACACTCGCTGAATTCAGGAATTAAACTGATTTTAAGGTAATTTTCTTGGAAGTGTGACCATAATCTGCAAAATTGAATACAGTTTAGTTTCTTTGATTATTAGTATTATAAGGAGGCACTTGACACCGCAAGTGTTGAATGATTACTATTAAAAGTCTCATCAAGTGTTTACAGTTTCATGGCATATAGGATACACATCAACACACCAATAGACTCTGAAATCATATAGCAAAGATTTTTTTTTTTCTTTACTGATCTCTATAGAACTCGCATTCTGCTAATTCTTTTTGTTTATTTAACAGAAAAGTTGGTTCTGCCGTAGCTTCAAGGCTCTTCAAGCTGAATAGCTATGTGAATATTTCAGCATAATATCTATAAATAGATAAATGGGTCTCCTGCTTTATATAACTGTACTGAGATGGGGCCATGAAAAAGAAGCTAAAATGATCCGACGATCACTATTGTAGTTTCTGACGCACTGACGCTTCAAATGTTAAAGTCTTTTCTTTCAGCGTAGTAAAAAAAAGTGGCAAGGGCTGGGATCACCCTGCTGCCAATGCGATGAGATGGTGACGGGTGAGTATGTTTATAGCAAGTCAATGCCGATAAGCATAACAACCCGTTTAATAATATCTTGAACGCTTACTTGTTTTGCAATATTTTGACGCATGAATTTTTCAGCCAGAAAGGAATTTATGGTTTACTGAGATAATCCTCTGTTGGTCAGTCTAAAATTTCTGATTCGCATGTTTGTACTATTTTGCTAGAAAAAAAAAAGATAACAAAACATATTACTAGTAGATACAACACCAAAAAAATAATGGACGCGATGAGGTTCGAACTCATGCCTCTTTCGAGACTCGATTGCTCAGCTGTGTAGCTGCAAGAGATTTGTTTCTCTTGAGTCGAGCGCCTTAGACCACTCGGCCACACGTCCTTTACAAAATTGTTGCGAACATTTTCCTTTATTGGGTTCACATTCCTGATCAGTCTGTGTTCACAATCAGTCTAGACAAGAGGCACCCCTAGTTGCTATCGAAAATTTTGTATAAAGGTCGGCGTTGCGTTCCTTCTAACTTGTGTATATAGCGATGGGCGGAATAAACGATAAGCCGGATATACCCATCGATAACGATAATAACTCCTACAATACGCGTTTAAAAGTGTTTAGTAGAGAACTACCCCTTTTAAACACAACAAAAATTGAGAATAACTAGATATATGATATTTAGATTACCTTGTTTGAGTACTGCAGTAATGGTCTGTAAACACAACTTTTCTTTCGTATAAATTGTTGGATTTATACCAATTAACGTCTTTCATACCGTTCATTTGGTATAATCTTTTATTTTTGGTAAACTGCCTTTTGCGGCCGAGAACATTTGGGCGCACGCATAGTTGCTAAGGAGAACAACATCAAAGATGTGGAGGAAAATTTTCATCACCTGAGCATTATGGGTGAGGAATGAAATTATTATATATAGTCTGAAAAACAGAATGCTTTTATTTAGTGATGTAGTTTATAATAAAAGAAAGGAAAATAAGTCCTATTTCATTACTCAACTAGGTTTCACAACGTAACTAAGATCTCAGTAAGTGGCTATTCAAAAAAAAAAAAAAAAAAAAAAAAAACCTGGAGGGGAGACTAATCTAACCGGCGCTGCTCAGAACTGTCCCTCGGGTATGAGCTGTATATCTAGTCACTATACTCCGACAATGGTACTGTAGTTTTTATTGTCGTTTATTATTACTTGGCCGGTATACAGGGAAAATACGGAAGTAACTGCTAAGCTTGTAGCTATTTTCGCGCAGCAGTTTACGGTACTGGCTATCGTGGATACACGGATCGATCTTGTGCGTTAAAAAAAAAAAAAAAAAATCAAATAGAAAATAATAACTTGATTATCATTTTCAACAGTATAACCTCTTGTTATACTATTTTTTGAATAACAAACCTTTTTATCTCTATGTGTCGTCTTTTATCTTTTAACCAGATCTTCCCCAGAACCACACTATTTACGATTGTTGGGGATATATGATACTTGATCGGGAAAACACAGGTTAACTTGGTTGAGAATTACAGCTAACATTAGACTAATGTCGGACACAATGTAAACCAGGAGGTTGAGAAATCATAATTGAGACGAAAGAATTGAGGCAAAAAGTCTTGTTTGGGGGGAAAATCCATGCTGTAATAGTGTACTGTAGTGATATATGGTATGAAGTAGTATTATATTATCTTGTATAATTCATTATTACCTAGTACCGGCCTGATAGCAAAGAACAGCTATATTCTATAAAGTAAAGATAAATAAAGAAAGGCCAAATCCAATTGATAATGAATACTTTATGTTGACTTGCATTTCACGTAGTTGGCGGCTCAACGCTAATATTTTTTTTATTTGATTTGAATATTATTTGTATACTGTTTACCCAACTACATGAACGAAAACCTTGGTATTACCATTTGTTAACTTCTGTGCTCAATTGGGCGCTCAGTATCCATGTGAAACAGATTGCGATTTTATAATATAGTTTGGGGCAACAGAGGAATTGTCTCCCGTGAATTTTCCCATACAATATGCGTTGCGCCTGATATATAGCTTATTATTATTATTATTATTATTATTATCATTATTATTATTATTATAACTACAACTCAAAACCGCATACTAAAGATTACGAAGCCAATACAAATCGTGTCGAATAAACTCGCGAAAAAAATAGCAAATGACTATAATCCTGAGAAGAAAAAAAAAAAAAAGAGTGATGAAGTACATGCAATTTAGTTTTGAACTAAAGTAATTATATATAAACTGTTTTTATGCTTTTGTAGTGAAAAAATCAAACAAAAATTAATAATAATAATGAAAAAAATATTGAAATACAACAGACTGCATTTAGAGGGGACTTCCTCTCTTATAAAGCGAAAAAAAAAAAATCAATGTAAGTACCCAATACTGAAACCACCCAAAAAAAAAAAAAAAAAAAAAAAATAGAAAAACCAAACAAAAAAACAAAAAAAAACACAAAAAATTCAGTACACACACCTTTTGTAATGAGGGCGACAGACAAATTAAAATGAAAATAAAATAGAAAAAAAAAAGATTATGAATCCTGGAAAAAAAAAGACTATGAATCCTGAAAAAAAAAAAAAAGATTATTAAGCTCATCAAAAGAAATGAAAAAAAAATAAATGAAAAAAAACAGAAGCGAAGTAAAAAACCATAAGCATCATTATAAGAATTCAAAATCACAAAATCCTCTTCTGCTCCAAGAATCAATATCCCATTTAGTGATCCCATGGTCACTACCCACTACCAATTTGGACCCTTCATGATCGAAATTCCAATCCAAGCCAAAAATATTATATTTCGAATCATGATAGTGTTGGTAATCGGAAATATAACTGTACTGATTCATATTATACTTGTCGTAAAGCAGTTTGTTACTGGTGTTCAAAGAGCGTGAGCTAGCATTGTAATATTTTTGCAATTTGATGTTATCAGTATACTTGATGTCACTGTAATCATTGATTATTGGACAGTCAATAAGATTCTTATCCAAGCTTGGTGGTTCCGCAAGAAGATCATGTTGATTAATACTGCTGGAAGCGCCTATAATACTGCTGTCATTATTATAAGCTGTGGCAGAAGATGGTGAAAATGATTTATCATCGCTGCTGCTATTATTGCTGCTACTTTTAGCTTGATCGATATATTTTTTACCATAATTATTTGGCAACGTTATCACCTTATGATTATCAAAATCTCTGATATCCACTATATGAACTTTACCATAATGTTCAGTTAAAAACAAAAAATCATCAGTAGAATAATTTGAAAATTTCAAATGACGAAAAGCGCCATCAGTAGATTCTGATTTTTTGGTAGAGTGAAATGTGTGTATGCTCTGTTTTAAGTTTCTGATATCATAAAGAAAAGTACGACCGCTTTGAAATGCAACGGCAAAATACAAGTCAGAGTGATGAAAATCAATAGAAAATGCACAATCTTTTGGCATAGTTTCTACTGGAATTTGTTGAATCACCGTTTCTGAGGCGTTTGGGTCAATTAATGATAATCTGGTATCGTCACCAGAAGTAATCAAGAGTCTTTGATCATTTGACAATTTTGAGTAATTTAAATGATAATCGAGTTTTTTCTTGTTGATCACATTTATTCCCGAATTGCCAATATCCAACTTATATAAATGCATGTCATTATTACAAGCATAAGAAATGTATTGATTGTTTGAGAATTTGTCAATGGACACATTATTGTTAATGACATCACCAATATTTTGGGTTACTGATGTCTCAGTTTTTGGATTGTACAAGTTTACTTTACCAGCAGCTTGATCTGTGTCTCCCAGACCACCAGAGACTATTAAATCATCTTTTTCGGCAAAACATTTAGCAGGAAAATCCAAAGAACAAGCGTTTGTGACTTCTCCCGAAGTAAGATCTAAGCACTTGATGCTATTGTGGCCCACATGAAGCACCTTTTTAGAGTCACGAGAGGTGAACTTGACCAAATTTCGTAGTTGCCAGTGATAGTTGCAAACGGTGACGGGATAGAAGCTGGAGTTTGGGTACAAGAATGGGTATTTGGAGGTAGCGGAGGTGAAGTTGTCAATGACTTTGATCTTGTCGTTGGTAAGGGCAAGGGCGCGCGGGGTTTTCTTCCTGCTGATGATGGAGTTTTTGCGCTTGCTATTGGCTATATGTGTGTTGTAGTGGATGGTCATTTTTGCATACTAAGTAGGTTATTTGAATCCCTCGACGGTAGTAGAATATCTGTAAAAGTTTGTGTTGTGGTGTAGTATAGAGTGCGCTGAAGAGTGAGGACAAAAAGAGTCTTGTGGTGATTGATTGTATTAAAAAAGGTTAGAACCCAAAGGAGCGGGAAACTTGCAAGAGTGATGAAGAAAAGTGGAAAAAAGGAAAAAGGAAAATAGAAAAGATGGGGGGTTCTAATAATCCGTATTACTATTACTATTATTTTCAACCAAGTCGTAAAAAAAAAAAAAAAAAAAAAAAATAAAAAATCAAAGAAGAAATAAGAAGATGAAAAAGAAAAAGAAAAAGAAAAAGAAGGTGGGTTGCTATACTGGAGTGTATTTTCTGATGACGGAGGCCCACAGAACCTTAAAGGGGAAGACTAGTGACGGCAAATGACTTGGCGTATATATGGCGGGATGAACCAATCAATCTGCTGTTTGGATTGTTACCGTAACTATAGTTTGATTTCTTGGAAAGCACACTGAACTGAACAAGTTCTGATGGCTTGTGGGGCGAACAATAACAAACTATGATTTCTGGAAGAAGACCACAGACAATTGGTTCAGAACGGCGACAAACTGATGAGGGGCGCGACTTCGCATTTGACGCAGTTGTTGACAATAGCCCGCTGAGCTCTTTTTTATAAGTGAAGCTTAAACCCGCTGAAGCGCACCCGGGGAAGACAGACAACTGACAGCAAGTGACGTAACGCAAAGGTCATGTGAGAAGCACAGTGATTCTATTTGATGTGGCTATATGCCGATTTATGAGATATTATGCTATATAACGCGCAAATCACAGAGAAGCACCCACGTTTTGTAGAAAAACTGTATTATTACAAGAAGCATCATAAAAACAAGTGGAATATAATCGATAAGTAGTATAGAGTCAAAAGTCATTAATATTAGAAGTATTGGTAGTATCGTATATACAATGCATTAGGATGATGAAAAGTTCAATGCTTTGCATGCTTCGCATGCTTCACATTGAACTTCTCTCTTAACTGCTGCAACGTCACCGCGATGTCATAGAACCGCAACTGGGCCACTCGTTGCTCGTATTTCCACCACGCACGCAAGTATCCAACAATCCACAGCAACGACAACACAGTGTGCTGGTTACTAATGTTTTCAATGTCTTCGTAGTACACTGTTTGGGCACAATACGAGGCCATTATCATAAACCCTTTTTCAAGCCCTAATGGGTTCTGCAACCGCTCATCCAAGTTTCTCACCAAATCATTAGTCTTCAAGATCAATAGCACAATTCTTGGTAACGATGCCAACAATTCCATTAGCTGTGATAACAAATTACCCTCTCTGAATTGCTTACTCATGAATTCAATCTCATCACCAGTACGTTCCGATTTGACATCATTTACCGCATGATTAAAATCTCTACCAGTGATAGCTGCGGCAAACAATGGGAACAGCTCATCACTGACTCCAGCGAACTGCTTGGCGTATTTCTTCACATCATCTGGTCTTGAATCAAGAATAGCAAGCCACATCTTAGAATATGCTCTTCTCATTGGCGTTGAAACATGTCTGTATTGTCCGTGATCATAAAGAATAATCTCGAAATTATGACCATTTTTCAGCTCAGATTTAGGTACGGCTCTGATAGCCAAGTTACCTCCGTGTGGATCACAATGGATTCCTACTCCCGGAGTGAAGATCATATTATTGAAAATATGGGCTAAACAAGAACTGACTTGCGATCTTGAAATGTGATGTTTGTCAAGGTAATCCAAATCATCGAGTCTGACTCCCGGCAAGTAGTCCATAATCAAAATTCTATCGGAAGACCAAGTGATTTTCGGGATCTTTAACGCCGTCAATCTTTTGAATTTCTTGAAATATTCGGCCGTAGATCTAGAATTTTCCGCCTCAATGTTGAAGTCAAGCTCAATGTAAATACCTCTTTGCAATTCATCTCCCAACCAATTCAAATCATATTCGGGAAAGATCTTGGTTAATGCTTTGAAAACTGTCTGGGTTAGCAACAAATCCAAAGGAACAAATTCCTGCAAACTTGGATGCTGACATTTTACTGCCACCTTGTTGTTTGTACCCTTAAGAGTAGCAATATGCACTTGAGCTAATGAAGCCACCCCAATAGGATTTTCATCAAATTCTTCAAACACGTTTTCCACGGGTTCGCCTAAATCGTCTTTGAATAATTGAGAAATTTCTTCCACTGAACTACGCGGACATTGATCCTGTAATGGAATCATTGCCTCGGGCCATTCCTTGGGCAACAAATAAGTAAGGGCCGACAAATGCTGGCCTAATTTGATGTAAATACCACCATTTCTCGATAATGCTTTGTAAACGATATGAGCACAATGATCATGACATTTGGAAAGAGCTTCTAATCTTTCTTCTTCCGATGCATAAGTCTTAGATAACACCATCTTGTAATTGACCAAGCAACGAACGGTGGCAACACCAACAATCCCTGATCTTTTCATCATCTTGTAAAAATGGATTGTGTTTTGTCTAAAATCGTCATTTAAGGCGAAATATAACACCAATGCTGCAAGCGCTGCCGGAGCAATCCTTGTTTTAAACACTCTCTTTTTGCTCTTTGGCGCTTGCAGATTTCGATCTTGATGAGAAGAGGATGAGAATCGTACAGACTTGGATGAAGCAGGAAATCTACTATTGTCATTGTTTCTGCATTTGCTGCTTGCCCAAAAAGTCTGCTGAGCTGTCTTGGAAAAGTGTCGTTTTGGCGCTGATGTTAATAGCAATGCCGTTTGAGGTCTCTTCAACTGAGCTGCCTTGGTTCGCAATGGAAGCAGCACCAGCACCAGCAGCCGCGATGACTTAAACGCCCTAAGAAGCTCTCTATTCATTATTTAAGCCCTGAAAGATGGGGGAGGGAGTTAAGGGAGTTGAGTAATTGCAAATGAATCTCCACCAGTATGCTATGGCAAACTCTGAAGATCAGGTTAGTTCATATCCATTAGTCCATTGGTGCTGTAGCGCCTGAAAGCCAACATCCAAAAAAACCAAAAAATCACGTAAAAGACCACCACCCGAGATACGGTCATAAGTCACATGACAATAGCCCCCGGAAGATGCGCATTATTAATGGCCGCCCAGAACCGCGGACTCACACGCAGGCACTGCTACAGGCTGAAAACAGGAAAACATCTTTTATTTGGATCTCAGATCTCAGCGCAGAATAACTACAGCAGCGTATCAAATTCATCAGCTAGACATAGACAGTACGCCCCGCTGATCCTGTACACGGTGCTATAATAGACCAAATCTTTTGCAAATTCACCCAAATGAGACAATAAATAACGTTCTCACTAAATACTCTAATACAAAATACAACACAAGAGACAGCGCAACATAATATCCCATGAATCTATTTAATAGAAAAGTGAGAAAGGCGTCTGAGCAGTTGACAATACCGTCAATTTCCTCCATGTCCCCCATACGATCACGCAAAGACAAAGACAGCAAATGTTTCTATTGCAAAGGGGATATAAATCGATATGGCCCCTATTACCAAGAATCCAATGGCATCAACTTATACCATACTAAGTGTTTGACTTGTCATCAGTGCAAGCAGGACTGCTCTTCCGAGTTTTATTTCACTTTCAAGAAAATTAATAAACATTATCTCCCTACAATCTACTGCAAAAAAGACATGAACGAAACATGCCAGCATTGCGGTGGATCCATTGAACAAGGCGGATTAGTGACCTTTTTGGGATATAAGTATCATGAAGACCATTTCCGGTGTGCAGTGTGCAATGTACTCTTATCGCATGCTGAACAGGCATTTGAATTGAAGAAAAACTTGTATTGTCTCAAGCATTTTGTTGCTGAATATAAAAATGAACGACTAAATCAAAGAGCGTTCTTGGAAGATAGAGAAATAGCCAAAATAAAGAACAAGAAATCAAAAAGGCAAAAGGACGGTGAGGAAGATGATGATGAGGAAGACGAAGAAGATGAAGATGAGGTCGGAGATGAAGATATAGATTTTGATGTGAATAATTTGGATGTCAGAGATTTTAGAAATAACGATTACTCAACAAAATACTGCGGCGGTTGCAGTACAATGTTATTAGCTGGAACTAATATCAACGAAATGAGGTTTCGAAACTCCAAAAAACACGAATATTGGCATCTTGATTGTTTCTTATTATTTCAACGATACAAAGTGATTTTAAGCCCTAAATTTGTTGATCCGAGAAGATATATCATGTTTAATGAAAACGCCAGTAGTATTAATTTGAATGCTGACTTGCGCAATATTTCCAAATGGCTAAACTTGTATTATGAGAAAGTTGAGCAAGAATTTACGGAAATTAGTAAAAATATATCGTTAAATGATAAAGTGGCACTTTATAAAGGATTTAATAGATTGGTATTACAAATTCAAGCATTATTCAATGCGCTCCAAGATATAGAATTCATTATTGAAGATCATTATCCTAAAATGAGGTATTTCCAGTATACTGATGCCAAAGGTAGTCATTTGGAAAAATTGAACTTCACAAGATACAGAACCCTAAAGGATAAACATATCAAAATATTTTCATGTTTCAACAATTTACTCAAGAGTGGAGTAAGTCATTATGATATAAATGCCTTTACCACTTTGATGCTAAAAAACATTGATCATATAATTGCGTTCATACTACACAAGATTCTCATCTACAATTACCTTACTAAAGAAAAACAGCTTCTTTCGATTTTTTTGACAAAAATTAACGCTTATACCACAACCAATGATGACGACTATGGTTTTGATGATTCTTTTGATGAGTATCTTTCTGATAAGAGTGTTGATGCTGCTTCTGCTGCTGCTGATGGGCCTCTCAGCCGCGGAAATAGTACAAGCAGCAGCACCACGCCTGTGACGACCAACTTGACCACTACGGATACTACAATTATTGCCAAGGCAGAAACAGCCACTACTACTACTACCACCAATATTGCCACCAACAATACCAATAATACCACCGACATCACCACCACTAATACCACACTATACCCCGACCTAAAATGTAGTAAATGCAATCAAGACATCAAGCTCGAACCCTTCGTTATCCAAATCTACAACGATGACTCCCCACGAATTTACCGATTCCATATGACTTGCACCACTCCTGCTGACATGAATGTTTCTGTCAACGTCCCAGTGATTCCTAATGCATATGGTCCGACTGCTGGAGATTTGCTTTTTGAACCGCTGGAATACGCTCATAGTGAATACGTCTCTGTGCTTGATCAAACTGTTTACTCAATCAGAAGATTATTGAAGCGGTGGCTTGCTAAGGAGCAGCAATTGCAAAAGCAACAGCAGCAGAGAGGGTTGAAAGTGCAGCTGGAGGATCAAATCAAGCAGCGGCGTGATGATTTGCTGGAACAGTTTCACGAGCAGCAGTCATTGCTATAGGAAAACTATGTTGAAGTTCAAATTAAATCAGACCTTAAGGTATATTTAAGTTTAAGTTGACTCATTAAATTTTACGAATACTTTAGTTGTGTTTACGTTTGATGTTATTTGATTTATTTCGCTTAGTGCTATGTTGTTTTGTTATGCTTTGTTTTATATTGTCTTTTGCTTACTTTTTTTTTCTCGCTGCTAGTGATTTGATGAAAGTGTACAATAAATAAGAGGTTTATTTGGTGCACTGACTCTAGAGTACCTAAATTGTTTGTTGCAAGAGGTGTTCGATTCGTAAAAGTAACTTAGTGTGTAGAACAAATATGAATTAAAAAAAAAAAAAAAAAAAAAAAAAAAAAAGGACAGATAATATTAAACAGTGATCTTGTTCAAGAGGACAACAAAACTCAAAAGAAGCAATAACAAATGCATAGGAGAATCATAATAGAAAAGCTAACCTTGTCGTATATCCTTATAGCGAGAATCAAATACAAAAAATGCACAAAAAAAAAGACAAAAGAAAAAAATAGTAAAGAACCAAACCGAAAAACGATTGTATAAAAATTCATTCCCTTTCGTTAATATTAAACTTCCTTAAACTCGGTAGAAGACCCCCTTTCCGTCTAGTTTTCCCTTTAGGACTATTGAAAAGCTTTTTAACTTCTGCCGCCTTAGCACTGCTGCCCAGCCTTTTTGATTCAATTCCCTTCATTTTCCCATTATGGCCATTGCCACCGCCATTAGGCGATCCTTTTATCGTTTCTAAGTCATTTAAGCGATACGTTCCTGAACTTCTTCTTGCTGTCACTTGTGACGACGACGTGATAGCTGGACCAGAAACCATTTTCATTGTTGATACTGGAGTTTCTTTACGCTGTGTGAAATGAGTTTTAAATTCTTTCAGGTTAAGTGGTTGAATTGGTGGTTTCTGTAAATTCAGTTTTTTTCTTCTATTTTTTGCTTTACTGTGATTCAAGCTATCATTTGTGGTGGATTTACTTAATGCACTAAAATATGTTGATGCAGAAGATGTTGTGGTATTAGCAATGGTATTGGTATTGTCGGCACTAGCTTGAGTGATATCATACTCTCCATTACTCACATCAGCAGCAAACGAATCCTCGGACTCTACTGGCTGTGCACTTATGGTTCGGCCACTGACTTTTCTCATTTTTGATGGCCTTATTGTGTTTCTTATACTCTCCACTCTGTTTTCCATGAATTTGGTCTGCTCAATCATATTGTGCAACTGTTTCATAGAGTTGGACTTTGGCAATTTCTTGCTCAGCTCCGAAAGCGCCATGCTGCCCACTGATCCTGCGATCGATGCATGCCTGGACGTATCGTCGTGTTGAGACACTTCTTGTTCGTTGTCGCTGTGCGGCTTGTACTTGTCTAACTCAGCTTGCAATTCAGAGAGTTGGTTCTTGGTATTTTGATGATTGAGTTTTTCTTTTAATAAAAGTTCGTCTTTGTAGTTGAGCTCGCTTTCAATCAATGCTATTTTTTCCAACGAGTCATTATATTTGCTTTCCAAATCGTTCAAGTTTATGCTTAGAATTCTTTCATTCTGTTCTATGTTATCATTAAGGATCTCAATATTTACCAACTTGCTTCTCACGGACTGCAACTCTTTCTTGTAGTTTTTAAACTTGTCTTCGTTTTTACTATTCAAGTTGTTGAATTCAGCTTCCAACTCTACATATTTTGCTTTCCAGTTCTCAATGTCCTTCTGCTTAGCAGCTATCTTATCTTCAAGTTTTTCGTTTTTATCTTCAAGAGCATTGAGTTCTTTTTCCAATTCTTGTTCAAGCTCATATGAAGACTGTTGAAAATCAGCAAGTTCTGTTTCCAATTGGTTAATCTGCTTCAACGCCATCTGAAATCGCTCTTCCTCTGACATATTGGAATTCTTGGAGGGTGATTCCCAATGAACAGTACGCCCGTTATTATCGCCGCTGCCTAGCCCGCCCTCGGACTCCAAACCCAGATCATTCAAATCGTCTTCGAGGTCCAGCTGGTGTTTCATTCTTTCGAGTGGTTTATAGTGTGTATATGTCCCTGCTTCTTTATATATCTGGTGCAGGAATCACTCAATGATCTTGATATAGTGGTCCTGATTCTGTCGCCAGTATACTTTTGTTTATGTGTAAACAGAGAACTCCCTAAGGAGGAGGGTAAGATGCTATGCGCACTACGGCCGAGAAAAAAATCGTTTTTGGCGCTGAATCGCAAAGGAAATAAAACAATAAAATAATAACTAGAGACCAAAATTAAAGTGAGGTGAAGCAGTTGGAGTTGAGGTCTTTGGATGCCGAGGGTCAGGACGAAATAAGACACTAAAATTATCCGCAAAGAATAAACCATGAGTTCCCAGGGGACGCCAGAATCCTACAGCATATTGCTTGACAATATCATCAAGATCAGACTCAAGTACTTGGTGACTTTGACATTAACATTTCTCATAGCGCCTAGTTTATTGATATCTAAGTTTGCCATTAGCAGGTTTTTGTTTGTTTACTTGGCCTCTAGTGCTTACGCTGTTGCGATTATCGCTCAAAGATTCGTGTTTTTGAGGCAATCGATTAATTATAATAACAATGATTTGAAGTTTTTCAACTGGAATAATGTTTTCGGTGTATCCGTTAGCACTCTCTTCACTTATGCATTGAACACTAGTTTCTCATTGATATTTTTCATCATTATTGGCAATGCTTTCTTCCAGTCACATTTGAATTTCTTAAATGAACCAAAGAAACATCAATTGCCAACTGTGAATCAGCAATTTATTTATTACTACATATACGCAATAAGTGTAGGCCTTTTCAACTCACTTTATTCATACTCATTTAACGAAAATCTTATAAATTTTGATTATAATAGATTTTACTCCACTAGCAAGTCATTACTTAAAAGCTATATTAACGCAGATAGCTATATTAAGTTAACTTATAGCTATACACTGAGATTGTTTGTGTTTATTATAAGCTTTGCTGCATTCTTTTATTTTGCCAATGTTCATCAATTTGCAAGTAATTGGTTATCAATAATATTCAACATTAGCACTTCTACTGGCAACGACCATCTGGGCTTTAATTTACTATTCAATGCCAAATTAGTCTTTTTTGGTGTTTTGCTCAAATTGATAACCTACACTGTTAGTTTCAGCTTCTTCAATTCATATATCTTGCTCGGTGGCTTGCATTTCAATCAGCTCATTTCTACTTACTCAAACAACAAATCTGACGCAATTAATTTTCCACTTTTATTCAATACATTAAAGGAAAGCAAGGATCAATTGGCTAAAATCACGGTTTTGCAAGAACTTGAATATTTGGCCTCCAGTAAAAAGCCTGCCTTTTTTAACAATGTCATTGCTTACTATGGGGACTTTAGCAAATCAGTTGAAGCTATTGCAAAGACCAATGTTGAAAAATTGGATGTCAAATTGAAAACACAACAAGCAAATAACAAGGCTAAAGCAGAAAAGACTACAACTGAAGAAAAATTAAAGCTAAAAAAAAAGCAAGATGAAGCGGATCCTAACAAGGCAGAAATAAAAAATGTGGATGTTTTTCAAAAAAACAAATTGTCATTTTTCTGGTCAACTTTGGATTCTATTTCTTTGAAGTTTTTAATTTTAATTCAAGACAAAGAAGCAAGCGAATCAGTGTATGTCACCAATTTTGTAAAGAGACAATTGTGTTTGCTTTCTGGGTTTATTGATTATGCCAGAGCTAACATACTATACAGTTTAAACATCAATACTCTCGAAAATAATTTTGAACTCGCAGAGGCCATTTCATTCTATTATCATTTGAGCACTTTGACTCAAATAATCAGAAACTCATACGTGAATAACAAGTTTCATAACAGAATTCTTTCAAATATTGACCAAATTTTGGCATTATTACAGAAACTTATCAAGTTTTGCGAGGATTATATCAACTTCAACAATATTGACAAGAATATTAGCATAGAAGAAGCTAAATTCAAGTATTATAACGTGCAAAGCAACCAGTACACTAATCCGTTCTTAGTAATTAAGTTGCGTAAGATATTAATGGATTGTTTCTTTGATTTGATCACCAAGTACAATGATATTTTGGGGGAATTGAATTTGAGCAAAGAAGTGTTGAGCTTGTCTAAGCAATACTTGAACGATTTCAATTCAAAAAAGAGCAATCGCACCAAAAGAGTGCCGACATCAAGCGGTGCTGATAATAGTCGGAGTGAGTTTACCACTTTCGACATTAATGTAAATTATTAATTAAACTGACTCTTACAAATAAAATGAAAATTTTCAAAATCGTTTCCCAAACTCGTAAGGCATCACACCTATATATAGAACAAACTAGAAAAAAGAAGAAAAAAAAAATAAGAAAAACAAACTAAAAACTTGCCATAGAAACTGGCAATCATATACTAAAAATTAAAGACGAAAAAGCTGCTAAGCAATTTCCTTGGAGGAAATAATGTGAATGTTGTTGAGAATATAAGCCTCCTCTGTCTCATCAAGCTTATCAGCATACACGCTTCTTGAAAGATCCTTTAACACATGAGTACCGTACCCTAATTCAGACCCACTAGCAGCAGTATTCAATACACAGAAATCATAAGCGAGTCCCACCAAGTAAATGTTTTCAATCTTGTGTTTTTTCAAAAATTGATTGAGTTCAGTCTTGTGAATGCCCCAAGTATCTTCAAAGGCAGAATAGTATTCTCTATCAGTCAAATAACCCTTCTTTACTTCTGCCACATTGTCTTTGCCAGCCAAAGAAGAAGAAGACAACAATTCCTGAAATGCTTTGGCAAATTCCGGAGTAAACTCGGATCCTTCCTTGCCTTGGACGCAATGGTCTGGCCAAAGCACCTGTTCTTTTTTCAAGGTTTCCCCAGATTCCGGATCTTTCTCCAACAACGGATGTTCAAAATTGCGTGGAGTGAAAGGTTCTTGGCCCCAATTAGAAGCGAATGAGTAATGGTCTTGAGGGTGGAAGTCTCGGGTAGCAACAATTGCTTTCCATGGGTACTTGTCAGTGTCAAGGAGATCAATGATTGGAACAATAATGTCTCGGCCGCCTTTAACCGCGAGAGAGCCGGTAGGTGGGAGAAAATCATTTTGTAAGTCAACGACTATTAATGCTGAGTTTGGTTTAATTGGCATTGTAAAATTGTGAAATTACAAGCTTAGTGGCGAAATAGGTTAGCTAGAGTGCGTTATAGCAGCTTATCCATAATGAAGTCGTAGAGATAATCATCGTCAGGATAGTTTATCGTGATATTCAAGTTTGTTTTGTCCCTGAAGCAATGGCCCAGAATTCTGGTACCTCCTCTGTTCAGGGTAAACGATGAACCAAAAGAAATTTTCTGCAAAAAAAAAAAAAAATTTTATACTCTTCTCATTATTATAGCCGTTGGCCTTGGTTTTGACGGTGCAAACGGGGGAACACTGGTACTACTTTGTCAATCTTTTTTGCTTCTTTATCACCCTTAGAGCACTGTGTATCATTAATCCTTATCACAGAAACTAGCACAACGGTGTAAAAATGGTGCTTAAATCAACATCCTCCAACAATATATCCGTTTACCAGGTGAGCGGGACCAATTTCTCCAGATCGTTACCTGATTGGGTTGCCAAAAAGAGAAAGAAGTCCTTAAAGAATGATCCTGAATTTCAGCATCGTATTGAACTTATCCAAGATTTTGAATTTTCTGAAGCTTCCAATAAAATCAAAGTCACCAATGATGGCAAATTTTGTATGGCTACTGGTGCCTACAAACCGCAGATTCACGTTTACGAGTTTGATAATCTTTCCATCAAATTTGACAGACACACTGACGCAGAAAATGTTGATTTCTTAATATTGAGTAATGACTGGACCAAAAGTATTCATTTACAGAATGATAGATCTATTGAATTTCAAGGCAAAGGTGGTTTACATTACCGTACCAGAATACCGCATTTTGGTAGAGCTTTAGCTTACGAAGACACCAGTTGCAACTTGTTTGTAGCTGCTTCTTCGAATGAATTGTACCGTTTGAATTTGATGAAGGGGGTTTTCTTGAAACCATTTGATTTGGATCTTAGTGAGGGAAAAGGAACAAACAGTATAGATATAAGTTCCAGAAACTCATTAGTGTCTGTCGGGTTGGAAGATAACGTGGTTGAATTTTGGGATCCTAGAGCAAGATCGAGAGTGGCTAAGTTGCTTATTGATGAAGGAGATGCTGCCAATATGATGACTTCTTCCAGTTTAAGTGGGGTCACTGCGACTTCTTTCAAAGATGATGGTTTACATTTTGCCTGTGGTACCAGTACGGGTAAATCATACATTTACGATTTGCGGTCCTCGAACCCATTGACAGTCAAAGATCAAGGTTACGGATACGATATAAAGAAATTGGTATGGCTTAACAATAACAAAACCAATGAAAATGCTAGTGACTTGATTTTGTCATCAGATAAAAGAATTGCCAAAATATGGAACAGCGAAAATGGTAAACCATTTGCATCTATGGAACCAAGCGTGGATATTAATGATGTTGCGTACATTCCGGATAGTGGGATGTTCTTCATGGCCAATGAAGGTATACAGATGCATACTTACTACATACCGAACTTGGGTCCAGCACCAAACTGGTGCTCATTCTTGGATAACTTGACTGAAGAAATGGAAGAAAAGCCATCAGACACAATTTACTCAAACTACAAGTTTATTACAAAGGAAGAATTGCAAAAACTCAACTTGACTCACTTGGTGGGGTCAAAGGTGTTGAGATCATATATGCATGGTTACTTCATCAGTACAGAATTGTATGATAAGGTCAGCTTGATTGCTAATACTAGAACTTACCAGGACATTAGAGACAAAGAAATCAAACAACGTATTGAAAAAGAAAGACAATCAAGAATCAAATCTTCGGGTATCGCTAGCTCTAAGGTTAAAGTTAACAAATCTCTTATTGACAAATTACAAGACAAGAAACATGGTGACAAGATTGCTGAAAGTCTTATCACTGATGAGCGTTTCAGAGACATGTTTGAGGATCCAGATTTCCAGATTGACGAAAACTCTCACGAATATAAACAATTGAATCCTGTCAGATCTACTAAGGATCTTACTAATACCGATAGCGGTAGAGTGAGGGCCATGACGGCAGCTGAAGAATCGGACGAAGAAAGAATGAATAACTTTGGTGGCAACAGTAGTGACAGTGATAGTGAGAGTGAGAATGATGATGATGATGATAAATCAAATAGAAAGGATAGCAAAGCATCTGTAACCGCATCAGAATCAGAGTCAGAAGAAGAAGAAGAAGAAGAACAAAATAACGATGAGGAAATTGAAAGAAAGATTCAAGAAGCTGAAGCCAAGGCGGCTATGAAGGAAAGAAGAAGAGTGGAAAGATACAAAAAGAATAAGGAAGAAGCCGATAAATTTTTGCAACAATTTGAAAATGCTAGCGGTAAAGGGTTTGCTCCTGTTATTGGCACCAGTGATAATAACGTTAGCACGAAAGGCAAGTCATTCAAGTCTCTTGCTGATGAGATTAACAGAAAACATAGAGTCAGTAAAGATTCTGCTAAAGACGAACAAGTCAGGATCCAAAGACATGGTAAAGGTGAAGCTGAGATTAGTTTTGTTCCACAGTCGGGCAAGGATAAAAAGAAAAAGCAGAATCCAAGAGATTTGGATGATGAGGAGTATGACGAATCCAAACACGGAAGAAGAAGACAGAGATACGAAGGACGTAGAAGAGTCACTAAGAAAGCGATCTTTGAATAGATTCTTACATTGTATAGTTTGTTTTTTTTTCTTGCATTTGGTTATATCTTAGTTCACAGTTATATTTTCATGTTTTTTTCAAGTCAAATTTTTTTTGGTAATAGAAATATAATACAGGCATTGTAATGAAGAGATTGAAATGCGTAAGAAGCGAGAAGATATAGATATTTCATCAACCTTTTGAGAGTTTTTCTTGCAAAAGTCGTATCAGCATATATGCTAAACATCCCACTACCACTATACCAGCAAAAATACCAGCTCTCACAATTGGCTCAACATTCAAAAACACATACGGGTACTTTTGATCAGTAGTTTCATCAATGATCCACTTTAGCCAATACCAATATGCCGAAGCAGCAGCGGTGCATTTCACCCAAATCCAGCGCCAATGAGTCTCAATCCGAGGAACAAAGCACAAATAGTCAATACAAAGTGCGACAAATGGGGTAATATGGACTGAAAAATCAATAAAGAAGGGAATTTGCTGCTCTAATTGGAAGCTTATAAACGGAAGGAAAAGAATCAATCCCCAGTAAACCAACGACACTAGAAATTCCGCGGTGAGGGCAGTTGGCAAAATGTAGTTGTTCTTGAGACGATAAATGGCTTGAATCCCGGTAAGGTACGACACTACCGATAACAATTGGTAAGTGATTGTAAGCCAGCCTGAAAGAACCGTGAAGAACTGGTTTGCTCCTGCTTTGACTAGCAGTGGTGGCAACATTTTAGGAGCATAAGCATAGTGAAGATATATTCCTAGTGACACAGTCACTAGAGAAAACAAATTGAGGAAGAAGGAAAAACTGCTGTGTATGGTTCTTTTTGAATGGACATTATTATCTTGCAGTTGACTGGAATTGGGGCTCTTACTAAGTGCTTTTTGATGGATGATTTCTGTTTGCGACATTTTAAAAAAGCGCTACAACAATTGCTTCTGGAGAGCTAGTGTATTATTAGGGCATTGCAATATATGAACGAAAGACACTGGAAACTGGCTACTTTATATCTATATATCGAGAACACTTTCATGTGAAATTTCAAGCAACAAAAGAGTGTAAACAAGGTTTCTGGGGGAAAATTCTAATGGGCGCGCGACCACTTTCCATTTTAAAGGGGCTTGTGCCAGGTGGAACCTTCTTGTTGCCGTGCAAACCGTTGCTCTCTCATCAAATCTAGACGACAACGCCACTGGTTGATACAAGCAGTAATGACCAGCGGTCTAATGTTATTACCGACAAGTCTCTAGCAGACATCCGCCTTTCATCTTGGTGACCTTTTGCTCGCTTATGTAGGCAGCATCAACTTTGCCTCCCTGGGATCAAGCCACTTTTTCCTTTGCCGTTTCTTTTACCGTTTGCTTGACGTTCTCTTCAGCATTGCTGACATCCTGCTTGACTTTCTCTGGCACCACCACATCGTACACTTTTCTAATCACCACAAACCCAACAAAGGCTAACGACGCAATGAAGACAAAGATTCCCACTCTTTTCTTAGTTTCGACGTTCAAAAATGGATATGGGTAAAGCTGGCCCAACGCAGGATCAATGAGGAAATCCAACCAGGCCCAGTATGCGCTGGCAAGCACGCCGCAAAGACCAATGGCAGCAGCGTATGAGATTTGGAATTGAGGCAAAAACAACAAGTAATCGATAAGTAAAGTGGCGAATGGAGCTAAATGAAGACAGAAATCAACCGCAAATGGCACAGTATTTTTCATAAGGATCAAGTGGACAAAAAACAACTTCAAGGACCAATAAACAATAGTGACTATGAACTCAAGCGAGAGCACCACCGTGAGAAAATAATTGTTTTTGAAGTGATATAGGGTCTCATTTTTGGTTAAGTGGGCCACGATGGAGAGGAAATAGTAATGTACTGTCAAATGGGCAGACAAGTTGGTTAAGAATTGGCCAGCACCTGCTTTCTGTAGCTGTTCCGGAAGATTGTGTACTCGCACAAAATGGACAATATAAAGTCCATAGGAGACTGTGAGGGCCGAGATCACCGCTAATATTAACGATACTTTGTTTCCTGGGATCCTATGTGACATTGTGTTTGTTGAAACTAGACTAGTGTGTGTGTGGGGAAAGTGGGGAGCCAACTGTCAAAACGTTATATCTATCAGGCTTGGATAGAAGAGGAAAAAACAAATGAATGCGAAATCAGCGAAATCCAAATATTTGCGTTTCCGGAGTATTGCTGATCAAAGCAAGCGGACATCGCTGCCACCAGAGAGGATCAATGACAGGACCATCATCACTACAGCACACTTTCAATAATTATGCGTCTTCGTATATTATTGGCTATGTATATATGGCACCATTTGCAAATGGTTGTTGCTGTAGCTCTATACCGGGATTTTACAATGTCCTTCATAATTCAGGAATGCTTCTTGACATTAGCCTGCTGTTTGGCATAAATCACCAGTGGCACAATAAGCTCGTGGAGTTTCTTCAAAACTGTAAACCCGCCAAATGCCACAAGGCCAACAATAACAAAAATCACTGCTCTTTTTGGTGTTTCAACATTCAAAAACGGATATGGGTACGATTGGCCCTTTTCGACATCGATCAAGTATTCCAACCACAACCAGTAACTACCAGTCAACACTGCACAAAGACCAAGTTGTTGTGGTGCGCTGATGGTAACGGCTGGCAAAAAGTAAAAATAGTCAATTGCCAAACTGACCAATGGTGTAATATGAAGAGTGAAGTCAAGGGCAAATGGCACTTCTTCAAAAGTGATCAAATAAGTAGCAAAAAACCTAAGCGTCCAATAAACGGTGCTAACCACAAATTCCAACGCAAGCACCACTGGAAGCAAATAGTTGTTTTTAGCATAGTAGATGTTTTGAGATTTGGACAAATGGGCAACTATGCTAATCGCGTAGTATACCACCGTCAACACCGCGCTGAGATTGGTGAGAAATTGTAAATGACCTGCTTCCTGGAGATTTGCCGGAAGCACTAGTTTCCGAACCACATGAGATCCGTAACTAATCACCGCGGCAGCAATAATATTCAACGTGAGGGATATCTTATTTCCAACAATTCTTGCCATGGCGAATCAACTTGGATTTTTCAAAAGTTATTATATTTCGAGAAAGTGCAGTATCCGCAAAACGGTCGTTTCCTGTCAGAATGAGAAACGACAATCGACAATAAAAATTTAACTTGCCTTCCTTTCCAGCCGCAATTTATAGAGTGCAAGCAAATGCACCAGCACCAGGGATATTTTGCCGTTGCAACATGGTATGGGTATGGGTATGGGTACGACTGTATTTTTTCACTAGCAAGGAAGCGAGTATTGCAAAATTTAAAACAAATCGCAGCCACATGCCTAATCCGAAATCTTGTTTCCGACAAAAGTTGCTGCTTTTGGCTGTTGTATTTCTGTAGATGCAAATCTTGTCGTGTGTTTCTCGCAACAGTGTTGATGGTAACAAAATCTAGAACGCAAAAATTAGCAAAAAGAGAAAGCCCCACGCGGGGCTCGAACCCGCAACCTTTCGATTTCGCTCGTTGTTAAGAGTCGAATGCACTACCGATTGTGCTAGCGAGGCTGTTATTGGTTATTCGCTTTTAGGGATCAACAGTGTACTTTCTTAAACAATAAGCAGTTTTGTGGAAACTTAATGTGCGGAATGCCACATCCCTCCATCCAAATTAATTAAAATAAAATATCATTCATCCTAGACTATAATCTCTCTTATATCTATTTCAAATCCAAAAGATCCATTAAAGTCTAACTAATACTAACGGGGTTTTCACTTGTACAAGTTTCCCCTATATACTAACAACTGAACTATACTGTATATACTATATAGATAAGTTTATAAGATTGTATTTTCTATTGTTTATATAGAAATAATAAATCGATATTGTGTGTGAAAAAAAAAAAAGCGGAATGCCACATCCTTCCATCCAGTAATACACGAGAATCAATCCAAGTCGACAACTACTTGATATTTCAAAAGAAATACTCCTGCCTGCGGAGAGATAAGGACTTTGATTGGAAAACCATTCCAATCTCTAGTCTTGTTTACTACATCTTCACGGTAACGAATTAGATAACACATCAGAAAAAAAATAACAAAAAATAAAAATTATATATAAATATATCATCCATCCTAGACTAAAATCTCTCCTATATCTATTTCAAATCCAATAGGTCCATATTGTATAGATAAGTCCCCCCCACCATTACTAAGGCAACAACAATATTTTCAATTTTGAGGGTCTCGAAATCAGTGCTACTTGCTTCAACTTTGTGTCTTTATAATCAAGCCGACCTGATCATTTGAAAAGAAGATTAGTGTAATTTGTTTATTTGTTTATTCTATCAAATATAGCAAGAAATACATTAAAAACAGACTTCATCAAACGATATCAAAAAGTGATGACAATGAACATGCAGTTTGTAGATATTTTATGATTTAAACAAAAAGCTGTGGCATACATATATATATAGGAAACACACACAACCCAAATAAGAAAAAAGAAAAAAGAAAAAATAAAGTAGTAAAGTGAGGCACCAAAAAGTGTACACTAATAGTATTGATGGAAATATGGAACGCCCTAGAGACCTGAAGAACCGAATAATTTAAGCAGAGGAAAATAAGTAAAATAAGTAAAACGCAGAAAACTGAAAACAAAGGAATAAAGAGTAATTTTAAAGGAAACGTTCATATGCAGATAGTAACGATCGGAAAAAGAAAAATAAATAAATAGTGAGGATATTCACTTACGAAATGGAGAATAGTGTTATTAGATGAGGATGTGATTTATGATTATGATTTTGAAGCCAAATATCTGACTTTGCTCAACGCCTTCATTTTGTACACTGTTATATCGACCGTTCTTAGCCTCATATGTAACCTGACATATGTACGGTTTAAGACGGTAAAGTGTCAAATTAAGATTCGGCAGTACAAGAGGTACTCAAATATGATAATTATTGGAAAACTGGCAATGTGCGACGATGTAGTTGAATTGCGATGGGTAATATGGGATGCGGTGCGATAGTCGAAAGTAGAGTGGAAGATAAGAGTGTCAGCGTTGTATATGGCAAACACAACTTTCTTTTTTTTTTGTAAAGAGAAATCAAAGAACAAAGTGTGCAGATAATCTAGATCAATAGGTTGACCAAAATTATAGACAATATTGATATGATGAAAAACCCGTCTTTGACTTCCATTTTAAAGTTGTCTTTAGGTTCCCATTCAATGGAGGATATGACATTTTGCAATGTGTTCCTCTTTTGTATTGTTTGCGAGTGGTTGTTAAGGTACTTGGAAAAAGGGATCGATGAAATAGTGTTATCGACTAAAGATGATAAGCCATTTGACGAAAACTGGTGGTAAGCATCGTGCTTGTGTTGTTGTGAGACTGACCAGTACTGTATTGAAAAGGAAGAAGAGGAATATTTTGGAAGAGACGATAGTAACAAGTAGCCAAAAAAGCAAACAAAGGCTAAGCTGAGGGCTATTTTTTGCATTAGTTGTGCTCGCTGTAGTGTAACATCGCTAGATGGCAAGTGACTACAACTGCTATCATTCTTTGTGGACTTGTAGATATCCTCGGTGGGCGTGCACTGTTTACTCTGGCGGTTGTGGTTGTGGTTGTGGTTGCGGCATGCTTTGCTATTCATTTTCAAACGAGGAACCACCAAGTTGCAGAACATCTTAGTGAGAGCGAGGCGACTAAAACCGGTAAGGTAGGACTTGCAGATGTTGTCCTGTCCTGTCAAAATCAATGGATAGCGTCAAGATAATGATAACGATGAGTATTATATTGAGTGTGCGTGTGTTTTTTTTTTTTTTTTTTTTGTTGTTGTTGTTGTTGCCGTCGTTGCAACTGACAGATTTGTTTTTTTCTGGTGTTGTTGTTTTTTCCTTGGATCGGCAATAGGCGCTGACAATTGCAGGTGTTTATTAATGCAGGAGGACAATAGGGTGTTGTGTGCGCGGAAGAATGGGAAACGCTAGAGAATGTGTTGATCTAGGCCCCGATGAAAGAGGTTATGGTCTGTTTTGCGGTTTTTATGGAGACGATACAATAGAACGAGTGTTGAGGGTTGAGGTGTGATAATAACAGGAAAGAAAAAGAACACAAAGAACGGGAGAGTCAGTCAGAAGGGCAAATACGAGAGAAGTCGGCGGCAGGGTCTCAATGGGGAAGAGCGAGTGCCGATCCTGGATCTATTTATAGCGGAAGGGCAGCGGAATTCTCAAGGCTCAGCAGTGCGTCAGAGAAGTGACAGTAGGGCTTGTGTGTGTGTGGGAGTTGGACGAGAGCTTCATCAGCAGAGCGCGAGGTCAATGTGAAGTGCAAACATGAATTGGAAGAGCCTCTAGCGTTAAGCAGGAATGAAATAAACAGGAAATGGGCAGGAAACTGGTAGTTTATAAATAAATGTCCAGCCAAGCGGTTTATACCCTGTCACCGGGAGCAGGGCTGCTGACCACCAAGTGGACTTCCCCTCTATGAAAACAACAACAACAACAACAACAACAACAGCGACGCTGTGCTCGGTGGTGGTAGATATGACTCCGTACAAATGAGACGATATAGTCAAATGAAGACTATGCACACATGCTCTAATTGTACGGCGACTGCTGTATCTTACAAACAAAACCAAACAAAACAAAACAAAAAAAGACCGGTTCTAGTAAACACACCAAATTGCAAGCTTCCTCGACAAACCGCCTCAAAATGTGCGGCGGGGGCTTCCCCCGACTTACAGTGAGTGAGTGCACTTTGTTGATCTGCTTTGGCTTATATATATATATATTTTGTATACACAGTAGATACATTTCTTGGGCAAAGCTAATTGCGATATCGAGAAAATTAAAAAATTGTTTTGTGCCGCTGATAATCGGTTACGAGCCCCGAGCACGGGAGTGCTCCCTGCGTGCGCTTAGCCTAGTATTCTGTGCTGTTTAGCAAAACACCCCCAGAATCAGTACAGCCGTATAGTAGGTCAGGTGACATAAGCACGCTTTTGGGAACTACCGTGCCGCACAGGTTCCCCCAGCAAACAGGACCATATGCTGTTCTCCGTGCTCCGGCCCCGAGGCATGCAGCAAATGGGCCCGAACAGAAAAAAAAAAAAAAAAAGAACCGCTTGAATCCGGCACTCTCAACTGGCGCCCTTTTCCCATAGCTTTTTATTTACAAGATCTCTAATCAATCCACTGCTCTTCTTTCCTCTACTTCCTCCCTTCCTTCCAGTTCTGCTCTAGCTCGCTAGCCTCCAGGTCCATATTCATATTCATACTTACACATCCCCTCCAAAACACCCACAATGTTCGCCTCAAGATTCCTCAAAGCTTCTGCCCGTAGAACCTACGCTACCCAAGTTGCTAAGTTCAACGGTAAAAAGAACGCTAACGGTACTTACACCGTCTCTTTCATCGAAGGTGATGGTATTGGTATTGAAATCTCCCAAGCCGTCAAAGACATTTACAAAGCTGCTAACGTTCCTATCGAATGGGAATCTTGCGATGTTACCCCATTGCTCATCAATGGCAGAACCACCATTCCTCAACCTGCTGTCGATTCCATCAACAAAAACTTGGTCGCTTTGAAAGGTCCTTTGGCTACTCCAATTGGTAAGGGTCACCAATCTTTGAACTTGACTTTGAGAAGAACTTTCAATTTGTTTGCCAACTTGAGACCTGCCAAATCCATCGTTGGTTACCAAACTCCATACGAAAATGTTGACAGTGTCTTGATTAGAGAAAACACTGAAGGTGAATACTCCGGTATCGAACATACCATTGTCCCAGGTGTCGTTCAATCCATCAAATTGATCACTAAGCCAGCCTCCGAAAGAGTTATCAAATTCGCTTTTGAATACGCTAGATCCGTTAACAGACCAGAAGTTCTCGTTGTTCACAAGGCTTCCATCATGAAATTGTCCGATGGTTTGTTTGTTGAAACCGCTAAACAAGTCGCTGAACAATTCCCAGATATCAAACTTAACTTTGAATTGTTGGATAACACCTCTTTGAACTTGGTTGCCGACCCAACTAAATACTCTGACCGTGTCATGGTTATGCCAAACTTGTACGGTGACATCATGTCCGATTTGGCTTCTGGTTTGATTGGTGGCTTGGGTTTGACTCCATCCGGTAACATGGGTGACCACGTCTCTATCTTTGAAGCTGTTCACGGTTCCGCTCCAGATATCGCTGGTAAAAACTTGGCTAACCCAACTGCTTTGTTGTTGAGTTCCTGTATGATGTTGAGACACATGTCTTTGGACCCATATGCTGACAAGATTGAATCTGCTGTCTTGAAAACTATTGCTACTGGTCCAGAACACAGAACTAAAGACTTGAAAGGTTCTGCCACCACTTCTCACTACACTGAACAAGTTATCAAGAACTTGTAATTGTAAATCATGAGATGATGATGATTTTTAATTAGTAATTGTTAGTTTCCTTTTTCCTTATTCCATTCTTTTTTTTTCTTTTTTTTTTTATTTAACCACCTGTTTTTATTATTATAAAAATATTTGATTTACTCACATCAAAAAACCCAAAATATCATAGTAATAGATGATGCATGCCAATATTTTATATCAATTTAATTTGACATGTGAAATAACACTATAACACTACTTTAAGAGTGTTACTGTAATGACCATTCCCATTCAAAGAAAAAAACAAACAAACAAACAAACAAACAAAAGACTAAGCGATCAGAGTTCGTTTGATGTGCTCGGTTCCCTTTATCATTGTTTAGCCAACTTCAGCTCAATCTGTATATATACGCTTAGTAAATACTCCGTACCTATTGGCTATCGTTCTCGCGTTACAGTCATGGCCACTATTATACGTTTTCGTTGGCCGGCAATAGTTCTTTAAACATGCATGCGAATGCTACACGAATGCCACCAGATCAGCAAATTTCCTCAAAGACAAGCGACATTTCCAGATAATGCATGCTATGGTACTATTCAAAAGTATTTTGGATAGAAGAGCGTAGCGGTAGTGAAGGTGGTGGTGATGGCTTTAACATCCGTGGTGCTCCGAAAACCAGTTGCGGCAATTCATTTCAAGGAAAATTAAACCCTCAAAGTCACGGTTTTTCTCCAAGACACCAATGCTCCGTTATCGTCACTGTTGTGTGTTCGAGTGGTTAGTTGATCTATAGATTAGTGGCCTTTCCTCGGAGTATATGCATAAAACTTTTACCCTGGTAAGAACAAAAAAAAAAAAAAAAAAAAAAAAAAAGCCTTAACAGCGAGCGAGTGAGCGGCCAGAAAAAACAAAACAAAACAAAAAAAAAAATAAAAAAATAAAAAAGTAAAATAAAAAAGTAAAATCATGGACACTCAGAAACAGTCATATCCAAATTTCGCACTTCATACTGACAGCAGCGTGATAAGGAACATCCCAATCCAAGACCACAGGCCACACTTTCACCAACCATATAGTCTTTAGCGCTTCATAGAGGAGTTCAGGCAAAGAAGAGAACTAAAACTTTGTTGTGGAAAAGACTTGGAGTTTCTCTGCTATACTTTTACCTAGTTTATCGCTCTTTTTAATACTGCAAGCTAGCCGATTATCATCAATCACCAAAAGGTCTGTCTCACTTGATAATTTTTTTTTTTTTTTAAGGCCAAGCCAAAAAAAAAAAAGGCAGCATTCTCATTTCTCCCCGAGCCATTTGCAAAACTACACACACACTTATTACTCGCTCATATATTAGTGCACACGCTTTCAATCACAAACATTACTGTAAACCATGTCAACCAGTACAACTGAGCAAGAAGTTTTGCCAAACATAACCGTTCTTATTTCCGGTAATGGCTCAAACCTCCAAGCATTAATCGACGCAATTGCCGACAAAAAGATCAAAGCTCAAATATCCCTCGTTATATCATCTTCAGCTACTGCGTATGGCCTCCAACGAGCTCAAAATGCCGGCATCCCTACCAAGGTCCATACTTTGAAACTGTACTACGCCAGCATTCCACCATACAGTGCCAATGCCACTGATTCTAATGGCCAATCGCAAACTGAAGCAGAGTACAAAAAGCAAGAACGCTCCAAAGCTAGAGAACTCTTTAACCAAGACCTCTTAAACATCATCCTTTACGGCGACAAGTACGCAAGTCAAGAATCCGTCGCCGCTACCCCATTCAGTTCCGGCCACAAATGTCCAAATTTGATTGTTTGCGCCGGCTGGATGTTGATCCTATCTAAACAATTCTTACTCAATCTTGCTCCCCACGAGATTCCAATCATCAACCTTCACCCAGCATTGCCGGGCCAATTCGAAGGAATCAACGCTATTGAGCGCTCCTGGAAAGCGGCCCAGGACGGGGACGTGCCAGAAACGGGCATCATGATTCATAAGGTTATTCCAGAAGTGGATAAGGGGGAGCCTTTGCTTGTCAAGAAATTGCCAGTCTTGAAGGGCGAAAGCTTGGAGGCGTACGAGCAAAGAGTGCATGATCTCGAGCATGAAGGGATTGTGGAGGGGACAGTAAAGGCTCTTGAAACTTTGGTGTAGGTAGAGCGGGTGGACAAGCGACTGAGTCGCTGACTATTAGAAATGCGGTGGTGGGTGGTCGTATCGCTGATTTTATGTTGATTGCATGCTCAATATTGATTATCTAAGAGTATGAAAAGACGCCTTTCTCTATGTGCTTTTTCCTTTTCTTTCTTTCTTTCTTTCTTTCTTTTCTTTTCCCAATTCTCTTTTCCTTTTTGTTGTTTTTTGTCTTTTGCTTCATGTTATAGATTAAATGGGACTTATGATTGATTGAGCAGCAAAAAAAAAAAGAAAAAAAAAAAAAAAGAAAAAAAGATTTCCATTGTTTTGTCTCTTTTATCCTCTCTGTATTGTTTTTTTGGTTTTTGTTGTGTTTATGATAATGGATAGTTACTTACATTATGTTTCCATTCTATTGCTTATTTTGGCTAGAAGCTTGTACGTTTAAAACCAGTAAGCGCCTTCCAACACCGAAAACGTTTCACACTTTGTACAATACAAAGAGACTCTTCTCGTCTTACGCACCCAAGTGAACAAACAAAACCATAACATTTATAAGAAAAATTAAATAAAAAAATAAAAGGGGGAAAATAAAGGCCATGAAATAAAAAATATAAATCCTCAAAATTAAGCATCAACTTCCATTACATCAGCAGTAGAAGTAACTGGTATTTCAGTTTCTTCAACATCAAGTATATCCAAAACTTTCTCTCTCAAAACTGCAGTAGTGCCTCTCTTGAACTTGTAACTTTGAGCTTTGGCCTCTCTAACGTTTGGCGTTATGTAGTTTCTCAACAATTGTGCATCTTTACCAGTTTCCATAACACAAACATCAACGTTAGAACCAGAACCCAAATCGTTCCAAATACCAGCTTCAATGGCATCGGTACACAACTTGATACATTCTTCTTTAGTCAAGTCTTGTTTCCATCTGCTTTCCAACACTGCCATAGCGGCTAACGAACCGGACCCCAATGTTTGATATGGACCAACATCAGTAGACCCATGAGCATGAATGGAAAACAAGTGAGACCCGGTAGGATCAGTACCAGCAACAATCAAGTATGCACCAACATGACCTTGATATTTGAATAAATGTTGTTTGAGTAATGTCAAAGCAGCAATGACTCTTGGTGGACGACTGGTGTAAAGAGAATGAAGCTCAAGATTGGAGCCTATTAACTGAGTAACCATTTCGGTGTCAGCGGCTGTACCGGCACCAGCACACCAAATTCTTGGAGACAACTTGTGTAGCTTCTCACAATTCTTGTCAGCAACAATTGGACCAGCGGTGGCTCTGGTATCAGCGGCGATCTAAAAAGTAATAGTTAGTGGACATTCTCTACTCAATGGATTTTTTTCTCTGTCTTTATCTCCGCTCATAAGCTGTGACGTATGTTATGAGACTAGCCTAAAAATTGTGCTTTTGATCTTCAGTAATGATCTTGACACTATGTGTAAGAATACCGAGTTTTATCAACATGTTCCTGTTGCCACTGGAAAAAAAAAAAAAAAAAAAAAAAAATAAAATAAAGGCAAACTCATAAAATACCATCAATGCGCCAATTGAAATACAACCAGAGCCTAGAATTTGCTTCTTATAATCTAATTGTTGCCATAACCAGAGCATTAGAGACGAAAATTTGATTGCTTAGATTTAACTTACCACAACGCCACCATTGAATTTGCAGCCAACGATAGTGGTACCGGTGGAGGTTGCCCTTGGGGCTGGATAGCCCTTGGACACAATGTACTTGTTTCTTTGGTAGTTTTCAAAACTGAGACCTGCCATTGCAATTGTATTGTATTAATGATTGAGAGTGAAGCGCTGGTTTGTTGGAAAGACAATTGCAAGTTAACTACCATCGCCATCAAGCCAGTCTCTATCAATTAATCTTAGTGGAAATTCAGTCTTTTTCTGCTGCTCTCGCTGCTCTCTCGCTTGTGCGCGTGCTCGCAACCTACCAAAGCGCTACAGTGCGACAAACAGCGAGAGAAAAAAAACTGTTGAACAGCCTGTTAGTTATCGCCAGCTAGTGCTGTTCGTCCTTGATTTGATTCAGCTAAAGAGCATACACTTAGATAAGACTACTCGGCGCTTCAGTCAAGCACTCAGGTTGGATAGTATTTGCTGGAAAAAGACATACAGTGTACAGTTAGGAACGCATTGTACTAGACCCGGCTACTGCAGCATTATTTGACAATGTTGGATCCATACTCTTATACTTCTCCAGCGCGAGTAAAGTCGCTATTTATACCGCTTGATGAATTACCCAATGACCTGTTTTTAAACTACTTTGAAAACTTCAAGGACAATTACCAAATCAGACTAATCGATGTGACACCAAGGCCAGTCGCCAGTGATACCAATACTGTGAATAGGTTCAATCCTCAGGGATTCCCCTTAGGTAGCGTGATATACGATCATCAACTAGCCCAGATCGATAATCAAGAAGTATTTTTGCAAGATTTTGAGCCATTCAGAAAAATCTTTGTCGTGGTGGGGTTCATCAAGTATACCGAGAACTTGACCTTGGATAAATTGAATTTGCATTTGAAAAATTTGAAAAAAGCGTTCAAGTATTCCATTGTGCATAATATTGTGGTGTTTGATTCCCTCGCTAAAGATCAGCTATCTAATCCTAATGACAGTAGTATTTTCCACGTGGAACCAAAAAATAACACAGATTCCCAAACTGTGACTTCTCAATATTCAATCATGTGTGATATCACTTCTAATCTTCTTAATGCCTTAAACTCTTACGCACAATCATTCCAGCATGTTACTTTGAGATCACCAGGATCTATCAACTCAAACGACGTGTTGAAAATAGCCACCACCAACCATACTAGTTCGCACGACATTCCAGAAACTAGCTCTGCAACTGAAATTGTAGGCATCAAGAAAACATTAACCTCATCAACAGGCACTGGCGTGAAGGGCACTGAAAAAATCAAGGATTCCAAGAACAAGGGCAGACATTTAAAAATATCGGGAAACTTTTACTTGTTAGCCGGTAGATACACTGATGCGTTGAGGGAATTTGGCGAGGCATTACCACTACTTAAATCATCAAATGACTATCTATGGCTCGCTAATACTCTTGAGTACGTTGGGGTTTGTTTGGTGTTACTATCCTTCTTAAATATCCCATATCAGCTACCTAATACCTTGTTGAAATTTCTCAGCACTAAGGACAAAGGATCTGCCAAAAATACCCCAAATGGATCTCCAAGGAACTCATTGTCTAGATCTAATACCATCGGCAATATAAGCGGCACCACGACCTCGCCCGGCTCAGCAGTCGGCTCTTCTGCTAGTAATAATACTTTTTCTCTTGATAGATTGAATATGCAGGTACCGGAAATTATTAGCCAGTTGACCAGCAAAGTGTTGATGTATTATTCTTTGACTTTCAACAATCATGAAGATTACGTACCTCAACTAGTTTACTGTGAGACAATCATCAGGTTTGCCAAATTCATGACCATTATACATGTGGGCAATGGCTTCACCACTAATGTTCTTAACCATATTGTCTTAAATACCCCAATTACTGAGAAAAAATTTAACGAATATTTTTACTCAAAATTAGAAATCTTCAAGTTTACAAACAGACTTTTTACCGTGCAATTGCAAAACATGAATTTAAGCTCACAGTGCAAGGTATACTGCTCATTAGCAAGTATTTATGATGATTTGGAATTCTACAGAAAAAAGACATTTATTATTAGAACACTATTTCTCAAGCTTATACCAGAACTTACAAAGACTCATTTTGAAAAATCTAAAAAATCTAATTATGGAAGTGTGGAAGATAAAGAATTGATAGACAAATCAGCAGCAATATTCAATAGAAATCAGCAGTTGCAAACTCAAATGGAATTGAATAGCAAATTGTTAGCTGAAAATAGTGATTCAACTTCAATCACCAAAAGCGCTGGAAGCAATGAGTTTTTGATCAAATTATTAAACAGTTTGTTGTTGATTTATGGTGTTGGTGTGTCTCCAAAAACCTCTACAAATAATTTCAAAAAGACTCCTTGGTTCCTGCTTCATAAATCGGTATTAAATCTTTGCATAGATATATGCAAGTCAATTATTGATTTTAAGGGAATTATTTTTTTTTCTAGTATATTGTTATCGAAATATCTTAATACTTTATCCAAAAGTGAGCAAGTAAATTTATTTGCTTTGATTAGAGAGACTCAACAAAAGGCCAAAAATGTTAATCAGGTAATAAAGTGCTTTTATTGGGATCCATTTTTGATTCGCGATATCAATCTTTTGCATGACTTTGATGAAACTTTGCTACCAATAAAACTTAAAGAGTTACCAAGCGGTACTAACACTACCATTGAAGCACCACTAGAATCGAGTTCCAATACATCGACACCTTCACCATCTACTAGAAACTCTAAAATCATGACTAGCGCAGTGATATATAACCCATTTGAAGAAAACAAAAAGAATCAAGCCAAGTTGAAAAGAAGAAGTCTGAAGAGATTATCTGGGTTTGGATTATCCAAGACCACCCCCAAGAGTAATAACAAACCAGCAGACGATATATTTAACGAAAGCGCAGATGTAAGCACTACAAGTATTGCTGAAGAAGATGAAAGCGCCGCTCACAAAAAAAGTCAAATTACCGGAACAGGAGAAGAAGAAGAAGTTGATGGTGAACAAAGTGAAGAAGAATACGAAGATGTGGTTGAAGTCAATTATGAAAATGAAGGGGTTTTATTGGTGCAAGACGAAGTATTCACCCTTTTGGTCAAGGTGCAAAACCCATTCCAGTTTGATATTGAAATTAATGAGGTTTCTATTAGGACTGATGAAGAAGTCCAAGTGGAAACCATAGCTAATAATAATCAAAACCATTTCACAATCAATGGCGACTCAGTGACCACTATTAGAGTAGCTGTACGTCCTTTGAATTATGGAAATTTGAAAATTATTGGCGCTGAAGTCAAAGTCAGTAATTGTGAAAAACAATTTTTCAAAATTATTAGCAAGGAAAAATACCAAGTTTTAGAAAAAATTAAAAAATGTGGCATTGAAGCTAACCTTCCGTCAAACAAGAAAAAGGCAAACACCGTTAGCAATTTGATTAAAGGTGATAACGCCAGTGACAAGATTGCTAATCGTGTGGAATTCAAAAACTTGAATTTAGTTGTTATTACTCCTCAGCCAATTTTATCATTGATTGATTTATCTTTAAATAATGGCTGGATTATGTTGTTAGAAGGTGAAAAGTCATCCTTTAAGATATTATTGAAGAATTTGTCAAACATCAAGATCAACTACTTGGCATTCAGCTTTTTGGACTCTACAATTGAACCATTGACAAAAGCTTTACAATCAAAAGATTTGCCAATCAATGAAATTTATGAAATTGAATATTACTTATTGAAACGGAAGCCCCTTCGGATTCAAAAATCCGAAATCAACAAGTTGAAATTTATCAAACCTTTAGACTTTTTAAGTTTGACTTTTGATATTAAGGGAAAAAGAGGTATGAGAGATGCTCAAATTATTTTAGACTACGGTAATCAGTTTACTAGAGATAGCAATCCGGCTAATGATGATAAAGCATGCCAATTTAGCAACTTTTTCCGTCGTATTAGTATTCCTATCAGTGTGACTGTATCTCCTAGCGTTGAACTTGCTGGTTGTGATTTGATCCCATTATTCAATAATGTCAACGAACTCAATGAAGAGAAAATCAACATTATTAACGCTCAAAATGTATCCAACAAGTTGGTCCAAGATATGAAGGAGCTCGCTTTGGAGCAGAAAAACATTTGGTCATATTTAAATAAAAGAACTACTAAAATAAGCGAATATTGTTTATTGGTGATTGATTTGAGAAACTCATGGAATCAGAAATTTAGAGTGACTTTGAACTCAAGTGATTTTGTCTTTCCAACCTCAGAAGAATTTGATAACGCTAGTGACCATGAGAAAGCAAGTTTTGGTAGTGATAAAGACTCGTACATTGTGAGCGAAACTATTGCTCCAGGCCACACCGAACGATTTATATTGCCAATTAAAAGAATTGAATTTTCCACAGAGTATTTGGAAAGATCAATTCCAAGTTTAAGAAACAAGCAGTTTATTGTCCAAGATAACAGGTACACTAAAGAGGAATTCAAATACATACGAGAAGCTTTTTGGTATAGAAAGGAACTCCTTAGACACATCAAGGGTAGATGGGTTGAAGATGGAAGCAAAAGGGAAGGGTACATTGAATTGAGGGGTATAAGATTATCGCAACGTATGGTCAGTGTGTTGCGGATTGAGAAAATTGGAATTGAAATGTCTTTAGTTAGTGATTCCCGGGGTGCTCAATCCGTAACTGCTGATGAAGATGGTAATAATACAAAAAATAACGGATTATATTGGGAAGTGCAAACTGAACAATTGGTGACGATTCGTACCAAGATTATTAATCGCAGCAATTATGACCTCAGGGGAATAATTCGTCATGTTCCGCTTTCCAATAATGGGCTTCCAATTGACCGCAGAATACTTTATAATGGGGTTTTGCAGTTGAATATCGCTGAACCCATCAAGCCTGGGGAAAGTCAGGAATTTGATTTGGGAATTGTGATTTTGGAGAAAGGCGAGTATGAGTGGGGCGCTATTTTTGACGAACAGATATTCAATAAGAATAACGTTGATTTGCAACATACTCAAAGGGAGCCATTGTTTATCAGGGCTGTCTAGGTTTTTTTATTTCATACTTTTATTTTTATTTATTTTTTTTTTTTTTTTTTTTTTTTTTTTGCTTTTATAGTATTTATGAAGATTAACGTCTTTTAGTTTTCTTGTTTTTTCCACACAGGTTACCTTATTTTCAGCTTTTTATTTATTTATTTTTATAGTCAGCACACTCCTTGTTCTATTTTTCTTTTGTGATAATCTGCTCATTTTCAGTTTGTTGTTTGCATCTTAGCATTTATATTTAGAATGAACTTTTTTCCTTCTCTTTTGAAATAAAACCATGTATTATAGTTCTAGAAATACACTCAACAATCATCTACGTTGTCTGCAATCTGCCTGATACCCAAAATTCAAGCTACTCGGACTTTGTGTTTAGACATGTTTACGTATTGTATTTTATCATAAACATCGAAAAACTTCAAAAAACCGGTGAAGCAATTTCATGCATCTTGCTGCAAGAACAAAGAGAATACTATCGCTATTTTCTTTTTTCCTTTTGTCGAAGCTTAACAAATAGCCAAAGGTCAAACTGAGCTCCAGTTGGCACTTAAACTCAGTAAAATATTATTAATTTCCTACAAAACTGCCTTAAAGCTGGTCAGATATAGCACCCACAATGTCTTCTGATGTCCTTGTGTAAATGCATTTATGCTCTTGGTTATTGTAGGACAGACATTGTGTCTGTACATATTAGCGCAATGTATATAAAATATGGCAACGAAACAATAATACATGTACGATATAACATATTTTAATTCGCCATTATCAAAGAGAACCGATAAGAGGGTTGATTGTAAGTACAGCTTAACAATTGTCAATACTGTATATGCTCTATCTCCTTATACGGAACGATTGTCGATAACGCACAAACCCGGGAAAACCTTAGATAATAGAAGAGAAAACAAACAGTGCAACAGTGCTCCGCAGAAGCTAATTTTTCAATGCGGTAGGCTCTTTTAAAGTTAGGTTAAACAACTGTAGATTAATATTGTGAAATTTATGAAGCCAGTTACGAGATAAAGATAAGCTTTCACTGTATCTATTATCATTAGTAATACTGAGGAACGAGAACGTGCATGCATAATTTTTTTTTTGGAAATGAAATTGCCAAATTAAAAAAGATTTCCTACAACATTGGTTTTCAAATAAAATTAAGCATTAAATTTGACGGAATAATTAGTCGATAGAAGAACGACGAAACAGAAACCAAAAACTCGTCAATTTTGACTGCAGCAAAATAAACAACTTTTATGTTTCTGAACATCATAGCAAGCTAAAGTCTATAAAATTGAGTAGAAAAAGCAAAAGAACCAAAAGTAAAAGAGTCTAATAAAATTATTGAGTGAAGAAATTAAAAATTAAAAGGGGAACCTGAAAGATAAAAAACAATGCAACTCTAGATAGTCTAGAAAACCGAAAAGGGTATGGATAAAAAGATAAACTTTTTGTTTGTGTAATAATAGAACCAAGAATTAATGTACACCATAGAGAAAACGAATATGCAAAAAGGAAATTGTAAAAAATTTGTGCAGAAACTCAGTAAGAACCTGCCAAGTCGAAAAAGTAGCTTGTCATGAGTGAATTTGAATTAGGTAGGTCATTATTATCGTAAATGGCGGAGATGATGAGATTTAGTAGAAACACAAATCATGATGGATTCTAGTTTAGAGGGGCAAGAAAATAGCCATCATGAAGCTTGAGATAACTGGAAAACGCATCAAGCCACTTACAACAACAAAGCACCGGCAACACCAGCAATAGCGGCAACACCAGCAGCCAATTTGTTAGCACCACCAACAGAGACAGATGGTTCAGCAGAAGTAGCATTGCTGGCAGTTTGGGCAGCAGAAGTGACTGGAGTGGTAGCAACAGATGGAGCAGCAGAGCTTGGAGCAGCAGAGGATGGAGCAGCAGAGGATGGAGCAGCAGAAGATGGAGCAGCAGAAGATGGAGCTGGGGCAGCAGAAGTCAATGGACAGTAAGTGGTGTATTCAGTGGTAACAGATTCAGAGGTGACAGTGACAACGGTGACACCAGTGGTGACTGGGACAGCGGTACAGTTCTTTTCAGCACAAGAAGTGATGGTGAGAACGGTGGTTTGGACATCACCGACAGTGGTGGTGTTGTAAGAAGCAGCGGCAACAGCGGCCAAAGCAGAAGCAACAATGGTTTTAGCGAACATTTTTGATTATTTGGGAAAGTTGTAAAGAGTTGTAGTAGTGAGAACTAGTAAGTTGTGATAAACTTGTATTATTGTTTGTTTGATGATGAAGGAAAGAAAGGACAAGATGGAGATGTGATAAAAACCAGAGGGAAATAGTCTCTTTTATATTTTGCAAAACCGAGATCCAAAAATAGACAAAAAGGAAAGGGAAATAACGCTGTAGAGAATGGAAAATTTTTCCTGTGGTTTGTCTCGGCGCAATTCCAAAGCTTATTTTACCCCTGATGACGGTATCTTTTAGTGAAGTATTCTATTTTTATCCTTCAACAGCTTTCTTAAGGTTTGCTACTGCAGGTTGGCCACTGAGCAGATTTCAACATTGGTTGATTGGGCGTGAGAGACAATATTTTCCCTGTCACATACTGTACTTTCATGCTTGTTGATGCTTTCCGCTGCATGGATGTATTGGGGGAGAAATCCAGGAAAAGTCAAGGAAAATTACTAAATTCAGCCACGTGAAAACAAAAGGAAAAAAATTTTTCAAACCCGCATTCCAGGATGTGGGACAATTAGAAGGGCCGAGGTGCCCGCTTATTTCTGCATGTGGTTGCCTTTTCAAGTTAGGATTGTTCCTAATTGGGGTTTTCTAGCATTTTCTAAGGAATTGTATGATGGGACACATTTGTCGGCCCGATGTTGAGCTGTAGCCAGAGAACCAGCTTCGACAACCATGAAATCGGGTCATTTGATAGAATGACGTATACTATCAAAGTTGCTTTATGACTCAGGGAGTAGTGTACTTCAGAAATTTTTGTAATCGATCTACGAGCTCTACTTCTGTCATGGGAGCGGCTAAATGGTCAGTGAATAGCTGCAGCGGCAGAAGATTGGCTATAGTTTAGCGAACCGTCCAACGTGAGCTATAATTAGCTTGAAAAGCTATTGTAATAACTTTTATGGCGTCCCCTATTTTTCTTTCTCTGCCATGAAAAAAAAATAAAAAAATAAAAAAATAAAAAAAAAAGAAAGAAAGGAAAAACGCAACGAGTGAAAAAAGGATACATCAAACTAATCGAGGCAAATCAAAACAAAACAACCTAAAAGGAAGCCAAAACAAAACCAAAGTGGTAGAATGTGATATAATAATCATTACTAACGATAACGAAAACTCGTTATTTTTTAAGCAAAATAGGAGTACATCAGCTCCGTATTGCCTTGAGCAATACACAAAACAGCCGCGGCGGTAAAATGTAGCACCATATTTTTGCGCATATTGATTGCTATTATTAGTTACGGGCAGCCAAAAAAGTGAGAATTCGTATTGCGTGAGAATATACCCTATGAATAGAATAACTGCTTTGGTGTTTTTTAGACATGCGGATAATGTCTCTGAATATAGCAAGAAAGCTATGGTCACAAAAGCAGACTTGGTTTTGTAAATACTGGCATAATAAAATTATTGCTATGTTAGCCCATTTGAGATAAATGTATACAGAAAGATTTGAAATGGGGGGGGGGGGGGTGGTGGAGCTGCCAACATCTAGCTCAGTTTACAAGGAAAGCTGGATCCTGAAGACCGGTCACAGAAAGGCAATCTTGTATCAGTACAAATTCTATGTTTATGTAAAGGGCTTTTGATCGAGAAGTCACATAGTGACTCTCTCACGAGCATTCTCCATCCATCAGCGACAACGTTGACCCCACCAAGAGCAAATCCTGCGGGCACCGCATAGAAAATCTTGAGAAACCCGAACATCCTAACCTGTATCCCCGACACAATAATTGCAAAGCAATAAGCTTTGCGGTAACTATGTCCAGAACCCCCGCTGGAGTCTATAACGCCTTTGCGCAACAGTCACTTTTACTGGCCTAAGAGCTAGGACGGAATGTTACTTAATTCATGGCATTTAGCGGAATAAAACAAAGACTCTTTTGCGGATATGGCGTGCTTTGGTTATAATTATAGGGGGATCTCCTGCCTTGAAGTAGTTTGACTGGTTGGCCTTCCCCTATATTATGTAGTTCCAGCTTTTTTAAAACAGCCAACCTGCCATTTTGTCGCCAACTTTGCCAACAGCAGAAAGACATGAGAAATGCCGCTCTGTTGCTGCAAGAGGTTAGCGGCCTCTACCAAAGAGGCAGGTTGCGTTTGCCACAAACAGAAAGCCCGACATCTGGCCAAATTCGAAAAAAAAAGTCATTAGAAAACAAAAAAACAAGAAAAACTCAAAGTTTCGGAGTGAAAAAAATTCGTTATATTCTATAATTAGTTTTGATTGTTGTGCCTGAGCTTAGATTTTTTTTTTCCAAGCATTAACACTGCAACTGGGCAAAGAAATACCAACCTTGGCGGACGGTTATAATCAAGGACGACCGGTCGCATTGCAAATCTGTATTGTCCAAGGAGCTTCAGAACTCTGCTAGCTTACAAATGGCATGCTAGCCTGCTCACGGTATGGGCTACGTAGCGTAAGCTAAGCTATGCGCCTACCTCACTGGTAACCGATGAAAGACAAGCAGTCTACAGCAGGTTACCGCAGCTTTTCTAATAGGAGACGATGTGCGCTGCTGCGTTCCGTCAAAATATCCGCATGCGTGGCTTATTATAGAGGTGCCTCAGCCATGCTGAAACACACTCACACCCCCTAAAAATCTCAAGACTAGTAGATCTGAGCTGGCCAGCGACAAGCGCCGCTTTGGAGATAAACGATGAGGTGCGCATAGTAAAATGGAGGGAATATCTGCCAGACGGCCATCGCAGCTATATTACACTTGCAGACACAATTGTAAGAGAAACACTAAACAGCAGCGGCAACAGCATTATACAAAGAATACAAAGAATACAAAGGCGATGGATCTATCGATGGATACTGGATAATCCACATGCCCGGTGCTACATGGCCAATAATAAGGCTTAGTGTGTAGTGGAATAAAAAAAGCAACCAGCAGACCAGCAGATCAACGGGATCTATCATGGATCTCTCGCGAGTTTTTGCATGAATTAGATAAGCTGTGTTTAAGTCCTGGCCGTCGGACCTGAGATGTAGCAATGCAAAAGCAAACATAAAAAAGAAAAAAAAAGAAAAAAAAAAGCAAAAAAGAAAAAGAAAAAAGGAACGTAAACAATTCCATCAATTATTCATAGAGAAGGTGTGTTTCTTGACCAGCTTTTAACTTTTACAGTGCGCCTGGTGGAAGAAAACTCAGCTCATTGAAGTTTGGCTTCAAGCCGAAAAGGTCTTTCAAGCCGCCCCCTGCCTGCGAGCAGCCAAACGCCAGCTGTAACTGATCTCGCGCTGAAAAGCCATTTTCTACTGGCCAACTTTGCCATCTGAAGCACAGTTTCACGCCATATATGACACTACAATAGCGGGCGCGGTAGTGTATCACCGTGCAGTGCAGCACCGCAGTACGTGAACAACGTCTGTAACGAATATCAAACACCGCTAAGACCACTGGCAAAAAAAAGAAATGTTATTGGCAAAACGCCGCGAGTGGGCAAGACAAGCTGTGCTAGTGTTATCTATATCACTAATACGAATGGTGGTGTTGTACAGTGTAGGAGAGAGTGACCAATCAATAATTTTATATACGGTAAAACAGCCGGAAAACAAATCACAAACCACAAGATATCAAATGCTGGTTCACGCATCCCAAGTTGGATGGAATATCATCTCGCCATCTCATCGCTACAAGAGATTCCATCCCAGAGCACCGCTTATCGATAAGTACAGTACGGAGCACAACAGTTGGTACTGACAATAAACGCTATTGGCTTCGCGACTCAGCACCGTGGCCGCGCTGCTATTTTTACTGCGCAAACAGCACTGCATAATCCTATGCCTGTCAGTGCTTATCTGTGCATATAACCGTGCAGAGTCCTCCCATTTTGCGCGCCTGGAGGCGTTAGGGTGCAGCTATCTGCTTCTGAGCTTGCTGCTTTGGGAAAGCGACGAGTCTGCTTTTGTCAGAAGCAAATGTTCAAGATTTTCTGTATAAATAATTACGAATGTCCATGCTTTTTCCACCACAGTTCAGTTCGTTTTATCTTTTTTCTTTCTTCTCTTACATCAACAATCAATTGTTATTCATTCGCTTTATTATCAAATAACTCATCACTCGCTTATTAAAATGTTCGCTCAAACCATCATCGCTTCCGCTTTGGCCGCTGTTGCCGCTGCTTCTTACAACACCACCACTGTTGACGACGTCTCCACCACTGTTGTCACTGTTACTTCTTGTTCTGAAAACAAATGTACTGAAGTTCCAGTCACCACCGGTGTCACTGTTGTCACTGTCACCTCTGAATCCGTCACCACCCAATACACCACTTACTGCCCATTGACCGCTACTGAAGCTGCCAACACCACCTCTTCTGCCTCTAACGGTACCACCCCATCTGTCTCTACTGGTGGTGCTAACAAGTTGGCTGCTGCTGGTGCCGCTCTTGCTGGTGTCGCTGGTGTCTTCTTGTTATAAGTTTGATTCACTAAATGTTATCCCCTAACGTGTTTCTTCTTTTAATAATTGATATGTTTTTTTGATATTCGTTAATTGGTTTCTTTGTTTCTCCGCTTTATCGGAGATCAAAATGCCTACAATGGGCAAAATGCTCCACCCGTTCTAAATAATTAAAACAATATAGATCGCGGTGACTGTTTTGTCTTCTGTTTTTCATTGTTCTTTTGCTTCGCTTAATTATCTTGTTTCGTTTTTGAAATACCTACAACCTTATCGTGTTCCGCGATGGTTTTATATCCAATCTTATCTACTGTTACTTTGGATATTTCACCCATTTGAATTTCACTTATATATTGCTGCAGTCAATAATTTGTTTCTCGGTGGGGGAAATTATGCTCAGTTCCTAGATAGAATAATATAATACTAAATTTTTGATAGAGTTATTCCTAATTCGATGTCAAGTAAATTTCTTTTTTTTTTTTAATTGTCTATATTAAGGTAAACTAGATTTAGAAAATTCCCTAAGTCGGAAATTAATTATTCTGAAACGCTTGGCTCCGCCACCCGAAAAAATTCTTCACCTTAAAAAGCTTGGTGCTGGCAGAAATGCTTGGAAACAGCTTGCAAGGCGTTGAGAGGCTGGAAAGTTAGCCGCTACGCATTAGCCGCTCCGAGGCACACAGCAGTCTGCGTATCTGTGCTTCTAAGCCAACTTTCAGGAATTTTAGCGTTTGGCAGGGTAGATCTAGCCCACTTTTGTCATTACTGCAGTCATGATTGACATAAAGATATTAGCATCATTTGGTAATTTTTTGTATTACGAATGGACGGCATACTGGGTATCATCATGGTCGACGTAAAGCATTGTTTTTTTTTTGTTTTTTTGTTTCTGATTCATCTGCTGTATTGTCAGCGAGCTACATGTTAAAAATCACCATGGTTCATGAGTTTTGGCTTGCAGCCCAGTGTTTTTAATTACGCTAAATAGGAAATTCAAAAACAATAAAACAAAAAATGTAAATAAACAATTATGCAGCATAACATTTCATCAATCCTTTTTTTTTTTTATCTCTCGTTTTGCAAATGCAACTCACAAACTACTAGGTTGTTTTACAACAACAATGTATGTCCCGCTCACAGGATATTGTTTTTCTATAATAGCGCACAATGTTTCGCACGTTTGATCCAAATAAATGTGAATAGCTATTTTTCCAACACTAATCCTATCAGTTGCTGTCCTGTTGTCCAGCTATTGTATATGAATATGTAGATTGTACTTTACCTGATGCCTATTATGGAAGAGAATTTCTTACTTTGGGAACAACAAAACTGTTGCAGTTTCGTGACAATCATGTTTATTGTGACCTTTCTGATTGCTATTCTTTAAAATTCCAGTTTGTCAAGCGGTAGGTGCAGTTTATCCAACTCAAAGACATCAACATACATCGCAGCAGAAATTCCTTTCATTATCATGAAACATTAGTAGTACAATATTGTAAAAAAACAAATTTGCGGTTGCCTCAGACAAAGAATACGAGAAACATTAGCTAATATTGTAACACAACAATAATAGATACTCACCTGGCCATGGAAATTGGCCAGTTTGCTGATAAGCAATGCTGACCTTATACTTTGGGTTCTAACAGCCAGCGAGGATTTCCCTGTGGAGCATGTTCAAATTGAGTTGTAAAGAACTTCTATGCTACAATTTGAACGCTGCTGAATCTCTATAGACCTCTAGGGCCTGGGCGGCTGTTTCGCTGCCTGACTAAGGTCCAGACAACATCAACATATGTGATGATATTTTTGGTGTCGGTTTTATTGGCGGGACAGTGGCGGGACAGTGGCGGGACAGTGGAGGGAGAGGAGGTCCACTGATAGGCTTTAGCGGAACACAAGATTGCGGGAACAGTAGTATAGAGCTCCTGATATCCTTCCTTACTCTGAATTTCCCGCGTGGGACGCCCCGATCTCAATTTTGACTCTTTTTTTTTTTTTTTTTTTTTTTGCCGCTCGGGAAAAATTTAGATTTATCGGGTCGGGAAAATTGAATTTGTAAAGATTTCCTTCTCATTAAAAGAGAAAAAAAAAAAAATAAAGCAGCAAAGAAAAAGAAAAGTTTTGTTTATGCATTCCCCAAAGAGGGCCTTGATTTTATCCGTAGTTGGTAATTGCAAAACAACCGCAACGTTGAAAAACAATAACAACATCAACAAAACTTCAAAACTTCAAACAATTCACGATTATTAATAAAAAAGAAAGCAACAATAAAAAGAAAAAGAAAGTCATGTTTATCGATGACATTCAAACAATCACATTAATGCTAGACAAACAGCTTGCCTAGGTATATATAAATTGCTTCTTCAAGTTTGGGATTGGGCTGTAGTATATACGAAAACCAGCATTTTTCACCCAAATATATGGGAATAACCTTAATTTTAATTATTATTTGCATTTCAAAAGTGTTATATTCACAAATATCAAATACTAGTCTTATACCCTTACAATGAGCTGACTTCTTAGATTGCTGGGGTGCTCTCCATCTCTCATTTCTAAATTCCTTTCAGGAACAAAAAATTGCTGTTTACAAGGAAGCAAAAATAAAAATTGTCTAAAAGATTTTAGACAGAATATATTTCAGTGTGCGGTGTAATATCATTCTACTATAGACTGCCTTAATTGATCTTGGAATGTGACTGAAACAAAACAGATAGTTGACTGACTGCTGGCTGCATTTAGTCCTCGAAAAAATGGCACTACCCTAACTACCAACACCAGTAATCAGTTAGTCTATCATTGAGTGAATAATTCTTCGTGTCTAATGTCTAGCCGTGATCAATTACAAGAACTTCTGTCTTGCGGTACCTTAATTGGTTAAGGTTTCGTGTGGGTAGTGGTGGCATTTTTTTTTCCAATGTAATATGCCAGCCGCCGATCTATTCTCAAAACTATTTTTAGAACTACGGTATCACAGAATTTTCAAGAATGCGCAGAGTGCTAAAAAAAAACTTAAACTTAAACGGCAAGAAAATTATTTTTACCAGTAATTTTTGCTGGATAACCATATGGTTTTGTGGTCATTTTCACTCTATTACCACCCATTTTTTTTTTTTTTTATATACACCAGAAGTAGTGACTGCAGCAGTAGCTTTAGTCGAGCTTTGGTGACTGTGCCAACTTTAGTCATTTATCCATGGATAGAATAAACTGTAGATTGGTTGTTTCGACAAAATTTTGGCAAAATTGGCTTTTTTTTTATATACCGCAAGCATAAGTTCCTGAGGTGGCTAATTGCATTCACTTATTGCGGTATCCTTAGCAGTTTTCTGGTAAACGATTGTGCATTGATTCTTTTCTTTTTATTGTTCTAAACCGTACTGCGACTGCAGTAAGGTTGGTTTTTTTTTTTTTTTTTTGTTAACTTGCTCAGGGTTCTGCCTGTCAGCTGGTTGATTCCAAGTCATTTGCTTTTGGGTTTCAAGAACACAAAGTACATTTTTTTACTTTGTAGTTTGTCAGTGCGTAAAAATAGTGCAAACAATAAATTAAAACAATGCAAACATCAAGATAAATTCATAAATAAGCCTTCAAGGGCAAAAGAGATAAAGCAGAGAAAATTAAGCTAGACAAAGAAAGAAGAATGAAAATGAAAAAATGAAAAAAAAAAAAAAAAAAAAAAAAATAATGAAAAGATAGGCAAAAGAATAATTGAACATCAAATAAGATACACCTAACAGAAATAGAAATGATATGCTATAGAAACCCAAATGGGGAGGGGAAAATAAACAATAGCTTTAAAAGAAATTGTAATGCCTAAATAATGCTGACAAAGTATCCGTAAAGGATACATGCGAAATAAAAAAGAGCGCTCCTTTGAGCATGCTTCTTCTATGAGATGGTAAAAAAGAGACAAAAAAGGTATTATATTTGATGAATACCGGCTTCTTAAGCAAGCAACAATACCAACAAGCTGCCAAAGACACCAACAAAAACGGAGCTCAACAATCCCAAAGCACTACCATGTCTAGCAACTGCAATCATCGGTACTCTTGGGGTAGAAGCACCAGCGAAGAAAGTAGTGGCAATAGCGACGCTGGAAGTATAATCATCGGAGCTATCCACTGATATGGAAAACAAGGTGGACTGGTAAATTGATGGAGAACTAGACGCTTCTGATAATGATGATAATGCTGATGGTGCTGATGGTGTGGATGATGAAACGTCGGCATCTTCGCCTAATGAAGAAGCTGAAGTGGCTGATGGTGTTGGGATTGGTTGGGTAGCGGAGATCATTTCACTTAAACCTTCAATTGTAGTTGTGCTTGAAATTGCAGTAGATGAGGCAACGGAACCAGAAAACGATGTAGCAGAAGTTGAAGTTAAGCTTAAGGTTAATATTGAAGTGTTCTCAGCGGTGGTACTTGCAGAAACACTAGTGACAGTACTGCTTTGGGCGCGAGAGCTGGAAAATGAAGAAGGTTCTTCAGATGAGCTGGATGAACCTTTAACAGTTTCCTCGGAGCTAGCACTAGATGAGCTTGAAAACTTGGAAGTTGTGCTGGAAGACGAGCTGAATGTTTTGGAAGAGGATGAAGATGGTGCTGAAAATGAACTTGAAGACGAAGATGATGCTGATGATGATGAAGATAGTGCCGAAGATGATGCTGAAGATGAATGAGTAGTACTGCTACTACTTGTGGTATAGCTAGCAGCATTGAATTGTGAGCTCTCGGTTTCACTCGGCTCATAGCTCTCCAAAGTGTCAATACTTCCCACCAAATTAGTTCTCAAATTAATATTATATTTCTTACCATTGGCACAATCGTAGCCATTTGTGTAGATACCAAAATAATCATCATTTTTCTCTTTGCATGCGACAAAACTCTGCGATCTCTCCAATTTCAACGCATTATTGGAAATACTAAAAGGACCAGCTCCTGGCTGTTTGGCGCTATTTTTTAAAGTCAATTGCTTTGAATTTTTGTCAACCACCACCACGTAACTATCGTCACTGTTGGTGTTGCTGCTGCTACCTTCGTGACTCAAGTAGCCATTTTTCCATATCTGGCCCTTGAAGTTATTCTTATCACTGTTGCTATCGCTGTTGTTGTTGACCGATATAGCATTAGCATCAGTTGGGATTATCAATTGGTTGGATTTGACCTGAACTTGAACATATTGTACATCACTGTTCTGGGTTCCAGAAATCGAAAATAAGAAGAAATCTTTGGAGTCTGAGCTAGTCGCGGAAGCAACTGGTTGGATTATTGTGACAAGACCAAGTAGTGCACTTACTGGAAGTAAGCTTTTCAAAAACATTGTTCGTGATGGTTATAATGAGTTTCAGATATGAAGGCTAAGAATGAAGACAATGAAAGAGCTCAACAAGGAAGTAGGTTAAATTATATAAAAGAAAAAGTCTCGAGTTTTAAGTGAGATAAGATCCTGTCTATAACTTACATTCAGTAAAAAATATTAAGTGGGAACCCGTTTGTACTTATACCAGCCAAAAGGACTAGCTTTACTATGTATGCTCCTGACAGTATTCTGAGACAAGAGTGCAACGTGTGGGATGATGAGGTAGATCGTCTAAACTAAGACAAGTCTATATAATGAAAGGTATATTTAGCACATAGCCTTTACTATGCTGCTTGGACTTCTTCTAGCCAATCAAATTCGGCTGAATGAAAAAGTTTTCAAACGATCATACTGCCTAGTTGTTGCAGTACTACAAAGTGGAAGGGGGAATAAAGATGCATTATGATCATTAAAAATAACTTTTACTTTACGGATAGTCTTGATCAAAATTAGAAGTCCAAATTTAGAATATTGGTCAAAGTGAACACAAAAAGTTTCCATCAGAAACTACACAATGTGAATTTGGCTAAACGACATCCAACAATTGCTACTTCCCAAGTCTTTTCTACTTAATTGTATTATGATAATAAGTCAATTGCTCCATTATTCTACACTGGTTTAAGCCAGCGAATATTTGAAAAGTTTTGGCCCTTCAGGTTTGACAATGTAGACCCCTCAGCCGTACACCATAGTGTTAGCACTAGTTTGGCAAACATCTCAAGAGTTTGGAAACTCTGCTTTGTGCAGGTCTCACAATAGACGACATGGAAGTATAACCAAGAAGAGAAGAAGCGTAACTTTAGGGCTTATTTGATACATTCATGCATAGCACAGTAAAGACTATTCACCATAGGTCCAGTAGCGCTGCCGCTAGGACTACTGTCTTTAAAAGCAGAGTTGTTACTGATCATATTCTACCTCGACAAATACAGAAATTTCAGTTTCATTTCATGAATTGAACCTAAAGCACTTGATCAACTAAGCCACTTATAAATTACAAGCTCTTAATAAAACTCTTATCGAAGATTAAAATCAGATCGCAAATTACTTCAATCAAAAAGAGGCCCAGGGGCCCTTTGCTTCAGGTCGGCTTCACTTTTATTTCAAAAATTTGCCCTCGTCAAATATATCTTGCATATGCATGTCGACGCCTGCGTGTTTTAAAATAGACGACCGACATGCCGGAGCCACAAAAAAAAACGTTATTGTTGCAAAAGATTACTGATTTTATTTTTACTTTTTGGATTTCCTGCGCGCATTACGTAATTTCTATTTTTAATACTGTTAAACCAGAACCTATATTCGGTATCTCAATGCCTATAAATATGTTGGTTACTATTTATACTACTTAGTCATATGGTCATATATGTGCATGTATTTTTGAAAGTGAAAGACTATTACTAAAAACATTATACTTTGTGTTTGCGAACGATGAAGCTCCTGGGGAGCTTTTAAACAATCAAGCAGAGGCAGCTAAAAATACTTGTTCTTCGAATTTTTTTGAATCAAGTAGATCATAGTGTTTTTTATTTTCAGCCTTTCTTTGGCACTGGTTTGCTTTAGAGATCACAAGTTAGCGAATGCTTCAAAGAAAATAAGATCAAAGGATACTAGTGTTTGAAGAAACTGTAACACAATTTTCATAATATCACGCGGAAAAAGATATTCAATTATGGCATTACCTTTATAGAATGTCGTACCACTTGCTCTTCAGTGTTTATCAGTTTCAGAAAACCTTTTTTTTTTTTTTTTTAAAAAAAAAAAAAACTGTGATTTTGAATACGTTTGAAAGGCACATCTTAGTTTGAGGGCTCTGCGTATAATAACTGGTACCGTGTATCATAGGCGCAGATGTGGTCTGCAGTGTATGGATAGTTTTTTTCCCGCGACAGCCCTGCGCTCAACATGCGCTAGTGAGGGGAGCATCAAACTGACAGTTCTGTTCTAGTAAACGCATCTTGATATAAGATCTGAGTAATTCTTTTTTCCCATCATAGGCTTCGAAATGTAGCCTTTGATGTCTGATAAACCAGTTATGTTTCTGTATTTATTGAAAGCCCTTAATACTCAAATAATACTCTTTATCGCTAGACGTTTTGTGGCAGTAAATAAAACCTCAAAAAAGCTACAACCTACTACAAAAGCATTAAACCAAACATCCATAAAAAACACTGTCGATTTATTATCATGCAAAACCAAAAGAACGAGATGAATAATATTTCATTCAAAGAAAAATTCAGAAAAGTCTCTATAAGGAGTTTTATAAAAATATGATTATTCTATTCATTCATCATTTAAAGTCTAAATAAAAAAGAAGAGTATTGTCAATAACAAAAAAAAAAAAAGAAAAGAAAAGAAAAAAACTAAAAAAATCCGCTGCGCTCATTCAGCAGCAAACATCTCCATTTTTTCAATCAAATAATTATTGAATCCTTTAATATCATCAAGGTAAATATGATGTCCACATCCTTCAAAGATTTTCAAATTTGCCTTCAACCCATTATTCTCCGACAAATACTTGCAAGCAATTTGCCCACCACGCTGATCCATCCAATCATTCCCACCATACAACCATTCAGTATCACAGGTAATTTTACTCAATCTTTCCTTATTCTTAACTAATGGGAATCGAGGCACTCCACCAGCACTCAACACATAATTCAAAAAATATTCCCCTGAACCATGGGCATTAAAGATACCGTATGCGTATTTATGAAGCAAATCGTGTTCTTGCTTAGTAAGTCTAGCAAAACGGCGAGAAGTCCAACCAGAAACAAAAAGTGAGCCTAAGGGACCGGTGTATCGTACAAGAGCAAATGGTGAAACGTTCTTGTTCCAAAGATATTCAAACCATTTAGGAGCTTTGCGAAGCTTTGAAGCCATAGGTTTGATCATACCTGCAGGACTCACTAGCACCAATTTTTTAAATGTTTTTGGATACTTAATGTTATAGCAAACGGAAAGATAAGCGCCTAAAGAATGAGCCACTACTAAATTGTTTTCTGGAATGTCCAAGTTTCTTTGAATACGCCAATTTTCCAACGAGTCAGCAAACCAAGTTTCGAAGGCCTCGAGAGAATTGTTGGTATTGTAATTGATTTCAGGACGGGATGAGTTACCGCAACCAAGTAGGTCCAAAGCATGGATGCACCATTTTTGATCGGGATTCAGGTTAAGGTATTGTGCTAACTGTTCAATGTTTTTGATGAAAAACCCAAGCCCAGCACCATAGCCATGAAGTAAAATAAAATGTTTAACGTTAGAAGTGTCAGTGGCCGAAGTGTTTTTCGAGGAAATGCAGACTTCGTTAATATAGTTAAATTCCAAGTTTCCTGGAGGTTTGCTAACTGGGTCGAGCAAATCTTTGTGTTTAATGACTCTACCGGCACTATCGAGGTAAATTGGAACTTTTTTCACTTCCATTTGCAAGTTTGTCAAGTTTTCCATCTTGAGCAATGAAAGCAAATCATTTTGAATATCAAGTAATTGGTTTCGACGCTTATAGTCTGCAAAAGATTGTTTTATGCTGAGCGGGAATTTGACGCTAAACATTTTAGACAAGGGTAAGCCTGATGGGGAAGTTGATGCACTGTAAACATGTTTGACTTGTTTGTCATTGATTTGGCTAGCTGTAGCGGCTGTAGCATTTGCAGTAGCAGTAACATTCGCAGTTGTGCTTGCCAAAGATTTGGATTTGGAACCAATAGTGCTAGCCAATAAGCTTAGCGCCGACCATAGTTTAGATTCAGCGGAAGAGGAGTGTTTTGTATTGAGTTGTTGCTGATGCTGATGGTGGTGGTGGTGGTTATTATTACCGGTAGTGGTAGCACCGGATCTGACAGCACAAGAAGAGTTCAAATAGCGGCGGCCATGCCAGCTAACGTTGTTGTAATTTTTGCTGTTTTTAGTGTGCGATCTTGGATCTTTGGATCTCAATGAGGCAGCTCGCTGGCAAAGAAAAGAGTGAAGCGGAGGACGAAGAGAGTTGGCGAAAGGAGATGGAGGAGAACACTGGACTACCAACATGAGCCACCTTAAGCTTACAGGATGTGTGAGTATTGTAGGTTTAAATTGAGAGATGTTAGTGGTTAGATGTAGTCTTCTCAGTTGAGGACTGCAGTGAAGAAGAGATATAGTAAAAAAAAAAAATATATATATATATATATAGTGTTTTTAGTGTATTTGTTGATCAAGCTTTCCCCAACAATCGAGATTTTTGGTTCTCGAAAATCATTTTGGCCCATCCCGTTGGCGCTATGGTAGTGTCTGTAGTAGTTTAGTAGTGCACGTCATGTGAATATAGTAACAAATTAACCAAACACCAAACAAGCGAAGTGAAGAGGATAAAGAGATGGAGATAAAAGACGGAGTATATTTTGTGACAGTAAAGACAAGTCTATAAGGTAATAAACACACCGCAATGTCAGTTGATACTCGTCATGACCAACTTCTGCTTATTAACGAAATCAAGCACCTTGAGCTCTTGCCACTTCTCGTGGACATTCTTCAGCAGGCAAACCGCTCACAATTGAGCGTCAAGGACTTAAACAACGCAGCTGGGCGGATTAGAGTGAGGCTTGCCAAATTCAAAGAAATCCTAGTGAAAACAGAAGGACTCAACCAGACACCGACACAGCGAAAATTGCTTATTGATTCGTTGAATTATCAAATATACAAGAAAAAGGATATTTTGCTGAACTTTTCCCAGTCAATTGTTGAGAAGTTTGGAGCTGGGGAATTGGACCATAGTATGGATGTGGAGCCACAGCAGCCGGATCAGCAACAGGATCAAGACAATAGTATAGCACGATCAACTGACAGTACGGCTGCTAATCCTAATACCACTTCTAAGGAAATAAAACAAGATTCTATAAAGACGCGACAGAGCGCAATGGTGAATATCGCTAACTACCTCAGCAGTTCTATCGAAGTGGGACAAGATGAGCTCAAGAACATCATTGAGGAAAATAATAGTATAGCGCTTAACGAACAAAAAGCGATAGAAGAGGCCAAAAATGCCGAAGAAGAGCAGGCGGTTGGCGGTAACAAGAATACTGATTTTGAAAACAATAATAACAGCAATAATAATAATAATAATAATAACAACAATAATAGCATAGACAATGCAAGTGACAGCTTAATGGATATTGATGGCCAATTAGGAAGTAATTTGGATAATGATTACATGTTTATGAATGATAATCTTAACCTTGATGGTACAGAGACTAATTTGGGTAAGGGAACAGTGGTAAACAATGCCGAAATTGCAGCTACAGAGGATGCTAGCAGCAATAACAATAATAAAAGTGGCGCCGTTAATGACAGTAATACAAATACGAGCACTGCTGACAAAATTCTGACGAATGAGAACAACGACATTACAGCGGATTCCCTTGGGATAGATTTACTTGGGAATAACGCGGCAGAAGAACAGCAACAACAGCAGAACGAAGATGATCAAAATGATGACGAAAAATTTTTCAGTAATAATGCCATTGATTTGAACGATTTCAATTTGAACGATTTGCCTAGTGGCAATGGCCAAGGTAGCGGTAGCGGTAATGAGTTTGGTAACTTTGATGATTTTGGCTTTGACTTAGATTTTTAAGGGCTGCTTATAAATTGTTGGAGAGTGTATATTAAATGAATCATAGTATACTATAGACCACTATAGCATCATTAACAACAGCCGTATAATTTTTTGTAGTATATTTTCAGTGGTAATTACCATTAATAGGAAGCATTGATGGTATAATAATATGCCGATTAATCTTTCGCTTGAGCGGACTGGTGGCCTGTTGGGAGTGGTAGTTACTTTTGCTTCACTAGCTTTCTGACAATTCGTTCCTTTACACCAGCAGGCTGTAGCTGAGCGGCTAGCAGTTTGGTTGTCAGTAATTTGTAGCACGAGGACATTGCAATCTTAAATTGCATACTTGTAACTACTTATTTGTAACGATTGCTATCATTTGACAAGTCAAAATGACGTCTTAAGTCATAACGTCTATCAAACTAAAACTCAATAACATAATGGCTACAAACAAATGTTTGGGGTTAATTTATTGATACTATTAATTGAAATAAATATGGTATGTTGAGTCATCTAGAGATGGGGGAAATTTAATTCCCGAAAACTTAGAAGTTAATAACCATTGAAATAGTTGACACCTTAGTATATCATACTGTAGACTGAAAAATGAAAAATGAATAATGAAGAATTATCCAATTATCAAAAAAAAGAAAGCGTAATTCAACACTTTATTCAAATATAGGGTTATTCCCTAATAGGTTTAATCACAGTCTTTTTGCTACGCGATTTGCTAAACACTAACAAGCCAAAATCCCATTAAGCGCATAAATAATTTGAAACAACAGATCCAAACAGAATTAAAAAGAATAATAAGGAGCTCTTATCTCGAGCAGAGTATAAAACTGCAATTTTCTTATGTGCCATAGTTAATTGGATACGGTAAAACCCGTAGAGGAAGTCTACTATTGCCTTTCCCTCTAGATCCTAAGAATTACAAGCTCCTTTACTTGAAGCAAAAACTTTAAAAAAAAAAAAAAAAATCAAATCAAAAACCAAAAACTATTAAACCTTCGAGTCTTATCAAAAGCTCTACAGACTGAAGCTTTTGCTTCATTGTACACCTCAAATTTTGTGATAGACTTTTTAGGTTCCCTTATAGCCTTTCATGATGAAATAATTCTGCTTTTAAAACGCAGAGATGCATCTGCGCAGTGCGCATAGCTACTTCAGGAGTGGCACGGGATGATAGGGGTGTCCTGAGGGGGTGGGGATGTGGGATGGGCATTGTTTGTGGTGCATCTACAGAGCTATTGATGGCGGGACTTTGGCACAGGATCAGGAGAGATGTTGCTCAGAGTGTTTGAGGCTGTTGAATTGTGATATTGCGGCGACAAACACAGTGTACTATAGTATGTTGAAATCAAAACACAGTCAGTAACATTTGGTTATGGTAATGTAGTATGAAGAGGTCTACAACAGTCGTTCCGCTGAAGCTGTTAGTGTAGCACGCTTTACGGTGTTTAGTAGGAAAGTGCACTGTGCGGCCGTCTCCTTAGAGCAGCGCAGAGCAAGATAAGAGACTGGTACAAAGTCCGGGTAATATAATGACCACGCCCCCCAACATCCGTACACTCCAGCCAAAAGAAAAATTTTTTCTCCTCTCCTTTTTTCAATTTTCACTTCAGCCGGGAGCAGAAAAATATAAAAATTTTTTTTCCCTTCCTTCCCTCTCTCCCATTCAACCCCCTCAAGACCAAAGTCTACAGCACTCTATCTAGCACATCTACACATACAAAATGGGTATGTTAATAACTTGTTATAACATTCGGCATTCATTCATCTTCACTGGCAATCATTTCGTTCGAAATGTTTCATCGTTTTCATTTCCATTCTATTGATTGCTCTTGCTAAATGCCGTTCACGTCTTAATTACAAATCACTCTCAAATTTTTTTTTATTATAATTCGGATTCTAAATACTACTCACTGGGTTGTAAGAAAATCACAGACTCAGCAATATTAATGAGATGTGTTCAATGCCATTTTTTGGAAAGATGAGTGAATGTTTGATGTATATCAAACCTATCGATGAGCATCCATCTCATCAATTGAGTTTTTTTTTTAATTTTTTTTTAATTATCTAAACTTTTTATAGCACAACTTACTAACAAACTATAGTTGCTTTCACTATTGATGAAATCCGTGGTCTTATGGACGTTGTTACCAACGTTCGTAACATGTCCGTTATTGCCCACGTCGATCACGGTAAATCTACCTTGACCGATTCTTTGGTCCAAAGAGCCGGTATTATTTCCGCTGCTAAAGCTGGTGAAGCCCGTTTCACTGATACCAGAAAGGATGAACAAGAAAGAGGTATTACCATCAAGTCTACTGCCATTTCTCTTTTCGCTGAAATGACCGATGAAGATGTTAAAGAAATTAAACAAAAGACTGAAGGTAACAAATTCTTGATTAACTTGATTGATTCTCCAGGTCACGTTGATTTCTCTTCTGAAGTCACTGCTGCTCTTAGAGTTACTGACGGTGCCTTGGTCGTTGTTGACTGTGTTGAAGGTGTTTGTGTCCAAACTGAAACCGTCTTGAGACAATCTTTGGGTGAAAGAATTAAGCCTGTTGTTGTCATTAACAAGGTTGACAGAGCTTTGTTGGAATTGCAAGTCACCAAAGAAGATTTGTACCAATCTTTTGCTAGAACTGTTGAATCTGTTAACGTTATTATTGCTACCTACGTTGACAAAGCTCTTGGTGATGTCCAAGTTTACCCAGACCAAGGTACCGTTGCTTTCGGTTCCGGTTTGCACGGTTGGGCTTTCACTGTCAGACAATTCGCCACCAAATACGCCAAGAAATTCGGTGTTGACAGAGAAAAGATGATGAAGAGATTGTGGGGTGACTCTTTCTTCAACCCAAAGACCAAGAAATGGTCTAAGAAGGAAACTGATGACAAGGGTAAACCATTGGACAGAGCCTTCAACATGTTCGTTTTGGACCCAATCTTCAGATTGTTTGCCGCTATCATGAACTTCAAGAAGGAAGAAATTCCAGTCTTGCTTGAAAAATTGGAAATCAACTTGAAATCCAACGAAAAAGAATTGGAAGGTAAAGCCCTTTTGAAGGTTGTTATGAGAAAATTCTTGCCAGCTGCCGATGCTTTGCTTGAAATGATTGTCATTCACTTGCCATCCCCAGTTACTGCTCAAGCTTACAGAGCTGAAACTTTGTACGAAGGTCCAAGTGACGATGCTTCTTGTGTTGCTATCAAGAACTGTGACCCTAAGGCCGACTTGATGTTGTACGTCTCCAAGATGGTCCCAACCTCCGATAAAGGTAGATTCTACGCTTTCGGTCGTGTTTTCGCTGGTACCGTTAAATCTGGTATTAAGGTCAGAATCCAAGGTCCAAACTATGTTCCAGGTAAGAAAGAAGACTTGTTCATCAAGGCTATCCAAAGAACCGTTTTGATGATGGGAAGATTTGTTGAACCAATTGATGATTGTCCAGCTGGTAACATTGTTGGTTTGGTTGGTATCGATCAATTCTTGTTGAAATCCGGTACTTTGACCACCAGTGAAACTGCTCACAACTTGAAGGTCATGAAATTCTCTGTTTCTCCAGTTGTTGAAGTTGCTGTTGAAGTCAAGAACGCTAACGATTTGCCAAAATTGGTTGAAGGTTTGAAACGTTTGTCCAAATCCGACCCTTGTGTTGTTACCTCTATCTCCGAATCTGGTGAACATATTGTTGCTTGTACCGGTGAATTGCATTTGGAAATTTGTTTGAGTGATTTGCAAAACGATCACGCTGGTGTTCCATTGAAGATCTCTCCACCAGTTGTCTCTTACAGAGAAACTGTTGAAGGTACTTCTTCCATGACTGCTTTGTCCAAATCTCCAAACAAGCATAACAGAATCTACTTGGAAGCCTCTCCAATTGATGAAGAACTTGCCGCTGCTATTGAAACTGGTAAGATCAACCCAAGAGATGATTTCAAGACCAGAGCTAGACTTATGGCTGACGAATACGGCTGGGAAGTCACTGATGCTAGAAAGATCTGGTGTTTCGGTCCAGAAGGTACCGGTCCAAACTTGGTTGTTGACCAAACTAAGGCTGTCCAATACTTGCACGAAATCAAGGATTCCGTTGTTGCTGCTTGGCAATGGGCCACCAAAGAAGGTCCAATCTTTGGTGAAAACATGAGATCTGTCAGAGTTAACATTTTGGATGTTACTTTGCACGCTGATGCTATCCACAGAGGTGGTGGTCAAATCATCCCAACCATGAGAAGAGCTTCTTACGCTGCTGTTCTTTTGGCTGAACCAAGAATCCAAGAACCAGTTTTCCTTGTTGAAATTCAATGTCCAGAAAACGCCATTGGTGGTATTTACTCTGTTCTTAACAGAAAGAGAGGTCAAGTTGTTTCTGAAGAACAAAGACCAGGTACTCCATTGTTCACTGTCAAGGCTTACTTGCCAGTCAATGAATCTTTCGGTTTCACCACCGATTTGAGACAAGCTACTGGTGGTCAAGCTTTCCCACAAATGGTGTTCGACCACTGGAGTTCCCTTTCTGATGACCCAACTGACGCTTCCACCAAATCTGGTGCCATTGTCACTGAAACCAGAAAGAGACGTGGTATGAAGGCTGAAGTTCCAGGTTACGAAGAGTACTATGACAAATTGTAAGCAAATTAGTGTAAATTATTTTACTAATTTTCTTTTTTCTCTTTCAATTTGTTTGGGTGGTGCTTGAATGAATATAATATTAAAATTTAAAATAAATTAAATTGTGTATTTGTGCAAGACAGGAGTGCCTGTGAATGTTATAACCTTTTTCTTTAATGTTTGTTTATCTTTTTGGTCATATTTATTATTAACTATATAAGATATTGAATAATTACAACTTATATTTTTTTACAAGAGTGTAGTAGTTTGTTTTATTTAGTGGGTCCGTTTCAAAGCATAGCGTGGCTGGGTGGCTGTTTTATAGATTTTTTGGGGGAGGAAAAAAAATGGAGATCTCCCGGGTGACACACCTCTCAGCCAGCTAGGTGGCAGCTGCCCGCTAACGTGTCTACAACCGACAGCAAAAAATCGAAAAAATGCTGAAAAGTTATGCCATCAACTGTAAAATAGACGCCGACACACCTGCCATTATTGACAATATATTGACCTTTTCACTGTCATTTGCTTGCATTTTGCTACTTAGAGACACTAGTTATCAACAAGATTGCTGAATCAGTCAATTAAATCAATTTGTTAGGTGATCAATTGAGGTTTTTATAGATTGTGTGTCAAGACAGAATTAACGACTAATAAACAAAGAGGATCAAACAGTGGTCAAGATAACAAGAAGAAATATCAATTATGGTGGCACTTACACAAGGATCCATTCCTGAGTACGTATAAAAGCAAACAAAAACAAACAAACAAGCATATATATATATATATAATATAATAATTTTTGAGTGAATACGAAGTATGCCATTAACCATTACTAACAAAAAAATCCAGAGTCAGGGAATTTGTTCCTGGTCAATGTCTTCAAGAAAGAACCGACCGTATTAGAAACTTCCCAGAACTTGGTCCACCAGACCTCGTCAACTTAGTTAAACATAATTCAAACCAAAAACAAACGGTCAGCACGTTTTTATACTACACTGGGGTAGACTGTACTAGTTCCAGTTCGATCGCCGCTCATTTAAACTTGATTTCCAACGTCATTGGCAGCACTGCTCAAGTATGGTTTGGCAAACCTAAACATTGGAAAGTCCAACAAGCCACCTACGCAGTATACAATGCGTTTCTGAAAGTTGATGTCAGAGTCACAGTGCACATTCCTGGGAAAGTGGAAACCGTAATTGTTGATGCCAAGGGAGAACCAGTACAAGAAACAGAAAAATTATGGCTAGAGACATTTGTATCGTCAACAATGAGAGCATTGTTAAGCTCAAGTGGTGCCGAAGAAGAAGAAGAAATCAATCCAGTGGTAGAATGCCGTAACTTGAATCCATTCCCAACGCTTGATTTGGTACATCAATTTTTGGATGCTTATGAGAAGTTGTTTTTAGAGGGGCCTAAATTGGGGTGTGATGTTGAAGTACAGATCCCTACGTTGGTTTCTAATTATTTGACCGATAGCTTTTTGAAAAGTTTGGAAATCACCAAGCAATTTGATTATGGGCTTGCTATATTGGAAAAATTGAAGCAGCAAGATGATTGCGTGCTTAGTCTTATCGCTAAAGTCACATTGATGAAGGATCAAGAAGTGAAAGCAATCAATATTTTGCACGACGCAGTTAAGCAAAGACCAAGAGATGCTAATTTACTTATGCTTCAAGCAGAATACTGTTTAGCTAAGAAATCTTATGACTTGGCTCTTAGTTGCGCTACCCATGCAGTACGCGCTTCACCATCTGAATTCAAGCCATGGTCAATTTTAGTCAAAGTGTACACTACCATTGGTGATTATGAAAATGCTCTCTTAACATTGAATTCATGCCCAATGATTCCACATAGAAACAAGTATCATTTGACCAGAGTTGTCGCTGCTTCTCCTGAAGCCATGCATTTGCCATTGCCTATTGATGCCACGTTGGATGAAGTCAGTGCATTGAATGCTCAAGATGTCGCTATTGAACATGAGTCAGTAGACCCAAACTTGATTGGTTTGCCAGCAGCAAATTTGAAATCAACATTCGCTAAAGCTTATGAGTTGTTGACTGAAATTGTTCACCGCACTGGGTGGGAACAATTATTGAAATATAGAGCTAAGGTGTTTGTTATGGAGGAAGAGTACAGAAAAGATAAGTCCAAGGCTCTGACTGCTAGCAAAAATGCCAGTAAAGAAAATCAAAGTAGTGCCATTACTGCTACTGCCACTGCCACTGCTGAAAACGGCGGCTCTAATGGTAGTGCTAATACCACTTTGGATGCTAATACCACTGTTACTAACGTCACTGATAACGCCAGCACCACTGAAGAAGAAACTTCCATTTTGGAAGCTTTCAAAAAGAAAAGACTCTGTGAAAGATGGCTCGATAATTTATTTATGCTTTTATATGAAGACTTGAGAGCTTTCAAGATGTGGCAAGCAGAATTTGTCCATTTCCAGTCACAGCGATTGCTTTATAAGAAGAACACTCTCGAATGGGAATTGCTCGGATCCATCGCTTACCGTTTACATAATTACAAAGAAGCAGCTGGAGCATTCACTAATGCTCTTGGTGGCAGATTTAGTGTCAAGTCAACAAAGAAACTTTTGGTTTACTATCAGAAAGAAAAACAAAATTTGATAAAACAATCATTGCAAGCGAAAGCAGCTGCCAATAGTAACGGTGCTAATAGCAATGGCTCAGCAGCAGCGGTAGCAGCAGCCTCTTCAGACAATAGTAGTGCTACAAGCATTCCTAAAAACATTAGCGGTGTTAGTCTTGCCAATTCAAGCAATGGTGGTAGCAACAACATCAACAGTAATATCAATAATAATGGATCGAGAAAACCACTCTCACACCATCAAATCCTCAAGAAGATCCAAACTCTCGATGAGAAGATCTTGGATGCTATTGTGAAATTAGCAGTATGGAATCATCGTTGGTACCGTGAATTTGACACTTTGACAATCCAGTCGTTGCAAACATTAGTTGAAGAAGGTGGATTAGTTAAAGTGCAGTCACAGGTGCAAGCATTGTACGCTACGGAGAAGAATGGCGTGGGTGCATTGATGGATGATTATTTCAAATACTTGAAGAATGTTAATTACTCCGATTCTGAATGAGAGATGATAGAAAAAAGAAAAAAAGTGGCAGAAGTGAGATGGTGGTTCTTGTATAGTGTATTTTAAATAACTAAAAAAAAAGGTTGTTAGTTTTTTTCATTATTGTGTTAGACAGTGCTTCAATATATTTGAAAATGTAGCCTCGGATTCTCGTAAATTCCAAAACGGGTGAGTGGTCGCTGTCGTACTGTCGGTCACCTTTTCTTACCCCTTACTCTTTTTTATTCCCGAGTTAATCACCCCCATCACTATTGGTTTATTTGTGGTATTGTTTTGCATTATGTTGATATAGCCAGTGTCAATAAACATTTTCTACTTTTATTAGTTTACTGCAGTAGATTCTTATATCTTTAAAAGTGTAAAAGTTATAGATATATTGTACAAAAGAATTCATTTTTTAAAATACAAAGATAGAAAATTAAACATATCTCAGAAATTGCTCACTTACTGCAGCAGTTTTAGTCAATAACATAAATCTCATCCCCCTCGTCTTCCTTTTTTCCCTGCTTCTCCTTCTCGTCAACCACAGTCTTTTGCTGCTTCTTAGCTGGCCCTTCTTCACTTGCTCCTCCATTAGCAGCTGTCGTGGCAGCAATCTCGTCATCAAGCTTGTGCTTCTTACTGGCCTTCTTGTTGAATTCTTCTGCATCGACAATTTCAATAGCGGCATTGGAATCATCTTCGTCATCAGCAAGGAGAATTGGTTCGTCTCCTGGAGCATTACCAAGCTCTGCCGCAGTAGTTGCAACATCGCCATTAGCCGTTTCTTGTTCTGGGGACTCCCCTTGTTGTTCCTTTGGTGGTTGATCTGGCAATTCCACTTCATCAAACTCAATCTCTCCCTCGCTTATTTCCTCCACATAAATTTCAATCGATTTCTTTTCGTCATTTTCATCATTCACCAAAAATGTTAGCCCGGCAGCAAACCCCAATTTGTTTATTGGTACTGGTTTATTATCATCGAAATCTGGATCATAGAGTAATTTGTCATGTCCTAAAATCACTGAGATGTCTTCATGATCATAATGTAATTTCTTGACTAGTGTTTCCACAAGTTTGCCCAACGTGACCTTGTCGTTTTGCAAGTTTAACTTGATAATGGCGCGAGGAATTGAACACGACTTGCATTTTGAATTAGCTTCGTATAATGTGGATGCAGACATGAGTCTAGTAGTATCTTGGAAAGTATAAACCATGCTTGATTCTTGGCGTGGCTGTGGCTTGAACATAAAGATTGATTGTAATGCGGAGTAACCGCTAATGATGGAGTTAGTGGTAGCAATGGCAGGGATAATGTTGCCTGCAATTTGTTTGATATCAAATTTGGATTTGAGTGGGATATGGAACATATGAGAACGAATGTTTGAAGCAGCCACCACAAAATCTAAAGTGTCTTCGTCATCTTTATCAAAGTCCAAGTACGGGTCCTCTGGAGAGTCCTTGATTCGCTTTTGCAAAGATTTGATACTCTTGATGAGCAAGTAAACGTAATTTTCAATTGGCCAGACTTCTTGACCCTTTTTGACAGACTCATCAGTAATGGTCACACCATCAAGTACTGTATCTTTAAGTTTATCATTCCATTGTAATGGTATCGGTCTTTTTCTTGATTTCCATAAATCTTCAATACTGAGCAATTTTTCAACATCTTTAATGAAAATTTTCTCAATAATTTTCTCAAAGAAGTCATCATCAGCAACACTGGTCTTGAGTTCTTGTAACTCATTATGCTCTTTGATCAAATTTTTAATTTCATCTTGGTTATCCGTACCCAAATTGTCCAAATTTTGAGGATTTTCTTCTTCTTCCTCGCCAAACAATTGACCAAACAAGTAATTTTTTGCCCAAGTGACACAATGTACCGGCTGCGATGGGGTTGATCTAATAGTGCATACAGGGTACGTCTTGGGGGTTTCTTTAACTGTACATTCGTAACATTCAGTATCATATGGAAAGATTGGGGTAACTTGACCATTGAAACCAGTGGTACCGCTTTCAATTGATGGTTTTTTCAAAAAAAGGCACATCTTGTTAACATAAGAGCGTGCTTGGATGTTATCTAATGCATTAAAAATAAACTTGAACTGGTCAAACCACAGTAATGGGAATTGGGTAGTGTCCATGATATTAGCCATATATGCCACAAGCTTTGAGTTGTGGAAATTGAATTGTTGTACTGCATTGACAGCAGTAGTAGCTTTTGGCTTCTTTATATCCTTATGACGGAAAAGGAATTGACGATTTAAGTTACTAAGGTCAATGGTGTCGAGATCAACAATGTGGATTTCGCCATAGCCCATAAGTACTAAATTTTTGAGCAATTCGCAGCCAATGCCGCCAGCGCCAACGAGGAGCACTTTGGTCTGACGGATCTCGTCAAAGACGCTGTTGCCGAGTATATTTCTAAGGTATTCGTCTTTTGCCATAGCGAGGTGATGTCCTGTTGACTTGTTCTGGTTTAAGCTATGATCTCCACTTCAGAAAGTGACATATTACCTTGAGTTTTCGCGATGCTTTTTTTTTTTATTTTTTTTATTGACGATTGTTTGGCGTCTGCTGGCACCAGAAGAGATGGTTACGTGCGTTGGCGACGTAATCAATCGCACTGATAACAGCCATTTGGACAGACAAGCGGGCCATTGGGAAGTAATGATAGTGATCAACTTGGAGGTGTATATATGGGTAGTACCAGAGATAACTGATCGACGTTTTGGCTTTTGCAAAGTTTTGAAGGGTACTTGAGCTGCAAAAGAATTGAAAGAATTCGAAAATTGTGTCATATTGGTCAATATCCCGGAAGACACACTCTGGATCAACTTTAGATAACAAAAGACTGCTAGACAAGCATATAATCACAGAACACAGTATACTACAAAGATTAAGCTAAAGTGTGCAACCAAGCAATTCGGTTTTCTAAAAAAAAAAAAAAAAAATTAAAAGTAGTTAAACACAGGGAACACTACTCCTTATCACTTATATGACTTTTGCATTGATAGCGCGGCCCATCAAAGCTTGTGTATCAAGGACAATACACTACCTTTTTGACTAAAGTAGCCTACGCAGACCAGAAGCAAAGCTAGAATAAAAATTGAAAATAGACAAAGTGATATAGTGCTAAAGTATGAGCAACCCCCTCAAAATTGTCAATATTTCCAACCCTAATCGTCATCAGGCAGGCAAAGAACTTCTTGATGCCGCCACTTCTCAAGGTTTCCTTTTCATCGAAGGTCATGGTTATTCTCAGACAGAAATAGACGAACTATTCAAGTTAGCGAAGCAATGTTTTGCTATGCCGTCACACGAGAAAGCCAAGTTGAAGTTGACTGGGAAAGAAGAGAATGTTGGGTATTCTGATTTTCACTCGGAGGTGCTCGACGAGAGAAAGACAAGCGGCAAGCAAATGGACAGTGAAAACCAAAAGCAAGAGTTAAAAGGGGACCCAAAGGAGGCGTTTAACTTTGGCAAACTCAATTTCACAACCGGCATGCCTGCCCAAAAATTACCAGAATTGGTGTTTGGCAACGGCGATTATAGTGTTGATGTTGGTGGTGGAAAGAGCACCGAGAACCTACGTGTATTAAGAAAAAATATCAAAAAATTGTACGAGGTATCACAACAGGTACTTGAGTTGCTCGCTATCGGATTGCAGATCGTTGATGTACTTGGAAAAGATTCATCTCCCTATGAGAACGTGTCAGATAGGTTGCCAAGTAAAGATAACCTTGGTAATCAAAGTTATTTGGACGGCAGCCAGTGGTTTAGATATCGCTCAAGGCCAGAAAAAAAGAGCGGCTCGGCGTTACGATTCTTGAGGTATCCACCATTATCCGCAATGTCGCCCGCTGAGGAAGTAAGGGCCGGGGCACACACAGACTACGGAGCAATTACTCTATTGTTTCAGTTGGAAGGACAGCAAGGGTTGGAGATACACTCACCGGTCTCGAACCAATGGGAGAAAGTACCATTTGTTAAAGGCGGGGCAGGTGAAATAAAATGTGAGAATTCAGATGAAGCGAAAAAGGAAAAGGATGTTGAAGGGCCGCCAATAGTTGTAAATATAGGGGATCAGTTGTCGTATTGGAGCGCTGGATTGTTAAAGCTGACAATGCACCGAGTGAAATTTGACAGGTTGACAACGCAAAATGGAGAAATCAGCGACGAGAAACAAGTTGGCAATGGCAGTACTGGCCAAGGACAAGATCGGTACTCGATTGTGTTCTTTGCACATCCTGAGGAAGAGACCCTTTTGGAGCCAATTCCTAGTGCAATTGTGGAGGAGCACGCGAAATCCCAGCATGCTAACATTACTACAACAAACAGTAAGCCAATAACAGCGAAGGAGCATCTTGACCAACGGCTCGCCAGAGCGTACGGCTGGGAATGATCACTGAGCAGTTTTTTTTTTTTTTTTTTTTTTTTTTTTTATTGTAAATTGCTGTACGCCAAAGTAACGGAGTAGCTCATATAAACTTTGGATGTTGTTTTCAGTTGTGATCTTTTAAAGTGATGAAATAGCGAATTTCAGGCTTAGCAAGCGTTGCTTTGTAGGACCCGCGGGGCTGGCGCGGTTGCTTTGGCGGTTGATGCCCAGGGTATATAAGAAATCCAGGGCCCCGAGGACTCCTTCACGCATTTCAGTCCTGTTTTCTCTTTTTCTTTCCACTTTGCACTGTTGTGACAACAATTATCTCCATCTAAGTCTGCTCTGAAATTTCATTGGGGATTTGTTGCTGTTGTTGTTTTTTGATACCCACCACCACTACTTAGATCCATCATAATGAGACGCTGCGGCTACTACTCAAACGGCTACGGAGGCGTATGTATTTGTCCAGGAGGACCCTTACTGTTCACAGTGGGCGCTTACTTTGCAGTTTGACAGTTATCAGAAAAAAAAACACCCATACTAACTTCAGTTCTCATACTAGACATCTTATCGATGCCGAGGCATTGCTGGCGGCGGAATTGCTGGTATTGTTGTGGGCATTGTGGTGTTTTTGCTCTTTGTGCTTGCTTTCTTCTGTCTCTTCAGACTCTGCTTTAGAAGAAGAAGAGGCAACAGAGGCGCTAAGCAGCAGCAGCAGACCACTCAGCAGCCATGGTACCCGCCAGGCCAGCCAGAGTACTACCAGGGTAACCCACAGAACACCCAGCAGTACCCGCCAGAAGCACCGCCACAGAACTATGGCAATGCCAACCAGCCATACCCGCCAGCCTACCACAAGGCATAGTGTATATTTTACTGGCTTGCCTTCGATACAGTTGGATACATTTTTCTGCTTGCTTTTTGTACATTAGGTTCTGATATGTATTTTGTTTAATTATAGGAATGTCTTTTTGCTTTGAGTAGTGCTTCTGTAGAATTACTGAAATTAACGAACGACTGTTTAGTACCGGTTGCCAGCTCAGGATCTGGTTCTGAAGCCCTGGCGACGCTTAGACAGCGAGATTCAAAATCACAGGTAATCGAGTACTAGCGCAGCACACAAGCGGTGGTGGTGGTGGTGGTGGTGGGTATGAATGTAGAAAGCACTTAGCTGAGACAAAAGACACAGGACTCAAGCGCTGTACGGTGGCTTCTACTCTCATGACGCTTGTACTACAGTAGCCATCAGATAATATACTCTCATTTTAACTACTCTTCCAAGAGCATCCCGCCACTGCTACTTGCCTCACCAGCAGTCTATTCACTCGTTTTCAATTTATAAAGAAGGAAAAAACCGTTCATACACTCATTGCAGTTATAATAATATAAGCGCCAGCGTACGGTAGAGCAAGGACAGGATAGTGCTAGATATAGTGCTACACACACACACACACACACACACACACACGACAAATGGAGGCATATAAAGGCCCTAATGTGCGAATATCTCTAACGGTTGCATACCCTGCAAACACTACCCAGCAGATCATCTTGCTGCTCCCGGTGCTGATCTACAAGCCCGGCATCGTCATAGCCAGGGCAGCAGCAGCTCCTTCAGCACCAGTACCAACAGCTTCTAATATCAAAAACAAAATCCTGTTGTTTCGCCAGAGGGGCAGCCCAGCAAAGATTGCTGATCTTCTAAGGCGTTTTGAACAACCGCCAGACTATGGCAAACATGTTGATGTTGGCGGTAATGATAATGAGGGCAGCTTTGAAACTGCTGATTTCTGTACTGTATTCACCCAGAAACTATTCGAGCTTATCCAGCCCTTGGTGAATGCCAAAATCACTGGTCAGTTGTGCGATTTGCTAGCGACAAATCCAGAGTTAGTGGGGATGTTTGCAGATTTGCAAGAGTTGGGGATAACTGAAGACAGCAAAGACCCGTTCTTTGACTTCACGTCAGAGTACATTGATAACGATAGCGACGATGGAAATCTTTTGAAGGATGATTCAAAATTGACTAGTAATATTCCGTTTACCACATCTTCATTCAGCAAGTTGAAACTCGAAAACCAGTTTGGCCCCAAGTACCACCAGATTGTGGAGCTCGTCCTATATTCATTCAACCTCAAACTTCAAGAAATTTCAGTGCGACACCAGCACTTGTTGATATTTATCTTGAATGTTTTCCATCAAGTCGTTATTCATTCTAGCCACATCAACGATGATATCGAGTACCTTGCTACCGTTTTTAAGAATTCAATACTTGATGATGCTTATATTGGTTTAGATTTAGGAGATGGGAAAGTTCCTAAAAGCGCACTAGTGAAAACGGTGTTTACAATTTTGGTCTATGCGGTAGGCATCGTGGTGCCCAACATTTTTAGCAATCCTCATACGAAACGTCAAATGTTTGACGAATTTGATGATACTGCAAACACTTTTACTGCTAGTGGGCATTTTGCTAACAATAATATCAGCACCAGCAGCTTCAGCACTGCTCATTCAACCCCATTTAAACCAAGCACTGTTCACAAGGCCTCCAATGCTACGGTTAACACTCTCAGATCAAGAACTAGTAACGATGATAATAATACTACTTCTGCTACTACTAGTGATAGTAATAGTACCACTAATACCACCGCTGCTCTCATGGGCAGAAAAAGTAATGACAAGTCCAGTACATTGGAAAACTTGTATAACGATTTGGATAATTTGACCAAAACCTCAAGCGAAATTGCTCTTTTAGGGGATGACAGCAACGGAAGTGATAGAAAGAATGATTTTTTGACGGCTAGTAGTCGCAATACTAATAATAGCAAATTTAAAAATCCATCACAGCTATCGTTAGCTGAGCCATCTTCAACAGAAAGCGGACTTCTTAGCGCTAGTCATTTCGTCAAAGCTAATAAAACCCAGCTATCTTTGGCAAACGGAGCAAAATCACCATCGTCGCCGGCAGCTCCGGAGTTCCCATCTGCCTCAACATCAACAGCATTGCCACCGTATATTGATACCCCATCAGTGGAGCTCCTGGATTATACATCAACTAACTTGGGTTATTCGGGCACTCAAGTGTCACATAATTCAAGCAAAACAACGGCAAGCAGTAGCAGTAATAACTCCAAACAGGAAGATTTTTCCCATAGCCAAAATGTTTCTAACAGCAATAACAACAGCACTAATAATAATAATAATAATAATAATAATGATAATAATAATAATATTGATGATACTCATACTAACACTAATAATACCACTTTACTATCACATCCATCATTATCTTCATCAGGTACCACTGCTTCATCAGCGCTGCCTTCACCAGCAAGCGTCATTAGCGCAACAAATTCAGCTAATATTGTTCCTGGTAGATCGCCTTCTCCTTCGTCGTTTGGCGCCAGCTCATCTATTCCACATTCAAATTCACACTCAAGTTTAGCTGCAGCTGGATCGCCTATAGATAATGTTGTACTTCTGCCAGGTGTTACTGTTCCAGCCGCAGAAAACGCAACTGATAATAATTCTTCTGATGGCACTACTCGCAGCAATACAGATAACAGCAAGGAGACTAACAATAACCACAGAATAAATAATAATGTAAACAGTACCCCAGCAGCACAAATAAGGTACAGTTACGGTGACGCATTAAACGCAACGACAAGGTTAGCCTCTACTTCAACGTCAATATCAACCCCAGGATCTGCAACTGCATCTGTCGCAGTTTCTAATTCCGCGTCTGCGTCAGCATCTACATCTACATTGAAAAATTTCAATTACCAACCAGGGACTGCTAGAAGTGAAGGAGCAAGAAGTCCTGCTCTTGGTGGCGACCTTTTTTCAAAAGCAAGCCCGGGTTTTAGTACTGCTAGCGAATCTCCTAATAGTCATAGTCAGTACGATAATAGCAATAGTAATGATAACAGTAATGGAAATGGAGATGGTAACCTTGGCGGTACCGTTGGCACTGACACCGACAATGACAATACCACCACCGAGGATAAACTCACCGAAGAACAACAGCAACAACGATTGCTAAAAAGTGAAGAAGAAGACCTTTTAGCATTTTTAGAAGAGCTTACATTAAGCGCAGAAGCTGGCGGTAATGGGGATAGAATCCCTTATCGATTTGAAAAACCGTTGCTTCAGCATTTGGCTTTACCTCCAGCACGATCAGCGGTGCTTGTTAGGGCAGCAGGGTCCAAGCATTGATAACAGGTGTAGGTGTGAATGAAGGTGAGGGTGAGGGTGAGGGTGAGGGTGAGGGTGAGGGCGTGGTTTATTTGGTACATTGGAAGCATAAGTTATTTATGGGCAAGCTTGATGGTAGCTGTGGTCATGCCGAAGGCGTGAAGACACAACAATCAAGTTCCCAGATTAGTCTTTATTTTCTGTGTCTAAGAGTTTTGCATTTGTAATTTTAATTTTATAATCTTTTTTTCCTATTTCGATTAGTTAATTTTGATTTTGATTTTGATTTTTCCCTCTTCTACAATATTAATATGTTACTGATGGCAGGTTCATACAGCAAAAATTAGCTTATGTCCTTAACAAAAGGTAAAGTAGAATAGCACGGTTATATGATTAACTTGGAGGGAGTTTCACACACATTACCTGCATTTCTTTGTTCAAGTAGTGTGCATTTACAACTGCACTGTTCACAAATTCTTTTGTTCAAGATGCAGCTCCAGTATAGGACGCGAGTATGGTACTACTGACTACACTGAGACACCATGGCATCCTTCAAATTATCAAATTATTTTTCTTCAGGATGCTTCCAGACTTTTGAACACAGTTTCTGCTTGATAGAGATTGCGGTAAGATGCTCAAAAAAAAAAAAGAAAATATGTGTTACAGTCACTCAACCTCTCTCATAACCAGCAACAAAATCATATGCAGATTGATCTGCTTGTTGATCTCATTGTCTGGTCATAACGCTACTCAGTACGAGCTTTTTGGCAGTGGGCTTATCATTCGTTTCTTTAGTTGGGGAGCGCATGATGAGATGTGGATGTGACGTGCAAGTGGATCACCTGTAAAGTTCTGCTTGCTGATAGCTTGCCCATAGCTTGCTGCTAGCTTGCTCATAGTAACAGACTATATCATTTTGAAAGTGATGGTCAGCTAATCAACGGAGCACGCAGAACCCAGAGAAAAAGAGATCAGCGGCGATGAGCAGACATGCACAAAGATGGCGTTGATAGCACCGATTGCAATGCGAGCAGCATGTGCTGAGTTGCCATTAAAGTGTACCAGACACCCCTTTACAGCAGTAGCGGGTTTTATTAACAATTGCCTTTGAGAATACCAATTTCTTGGTGTTTTGACACGTTGCTGATTCCTCAGTTTTGTAGGGTTGAGGAGGGGCATCATAATCGATTTTGGTTTTTCTCGCACCCCACAAAACAATAGCCATCTACTATAAAGTGGCTCATCGCTGGCTGCTTACAGGGGGCGAGGTAAAAATATTACAATACACTTGGTACGTTGGCCACTTACTAGCAATTGCCACTGTATCTTACTCTACCGGTTTATAATCCCCACGCATTATTGACTCTTCATACTAACTAACAGCTGCTGCTAAGTACAAAAAGAAACACGCAAAACTCAATTTGACACTCCGCTAGTTACACGGTACAAAAATAAACACAAATCTCATTAAGGAGAGGAAAAGAACCTCAAATCATCTCTTCTGTCCATCCCACATCTTAACGTTAGCTATTCTATTAGTCTTTTTATCACTGCAAGTCTCACATAGTTGGCCAAAGAAAACATTCGACACTACTAAATCACCCTGAATCTAATCAATTCGTTTCTCATCAGATCTAACATCTTGACATATTCACTATGGGCAACAAGAAAGCAAAACCAATCTACACCAATGACAACGAAAAGGCAACATTAAACAAGTGGAACAACAATGCCAGAAAAGACCTTTTTCTACAAGACACAGACTTGGATCAATCTGATATTTTCCATTATCCTGATTCATTAGATGATTCACCTCATGCGTCGGCCCCGTTACTGAGAACAAGCTCTGCACAGCTCAATAAGCATATTTACAATGCCGATGTGGACTCTATGAGAAGTATTTCTAGACTTCCTAGCCACGTTAGCGGTATGAGTGCATTTGAGCTGGTTGAGAACTCGTGGATCCGTTTTGATAATGAGCACGAGCACGAGCACGACGTCATTATTGGAGATGGCGATGGTGACGGCGAGAGCGATGAGCCTGCCAGCGATGCAAGTTCCATTTCCAAGGGTCTCGAGCACCACCGTGACAGGTCGCTTATCGTTGATATGGGGGCCCACGGAGCAAGGCCAGGAAAGTCGAATTTGGCAAAAGATAACAAGAAAGGTAAGCACTACGGTATTGGGAAACACAAACCTAGTGCTGCCAGCGTTGAATCTACTGCTCAACAACAACAACAACAAAAGCATCATCGTCAACATCCACATAACGAACCCCAGACGGTGAACTCTGGGCATCATCATCATCTCCACCGCAGCGGATCGCCATCGGACACCGTCTCCGCACCGCAGATGTCAAACACTAATACCGAGTCCACGAACACCGCCAGTGATAGTGACCATATCTCACAGAGTAGTAACGAGAACAAAGTACTTGGTGATTCTTTATCGACAATATTTGCAAAACACAGATTCAGCAAACAGAAGAAGAGCCAAGACAAGACAGGGAACGTCAATGTCAATGTCAACGCCAAAGGCAATGCTAACGATAATGATAGCATAGTGGATGCGTTGTCCTTGTCTACCAGCAATTCGTCAATATCAGCACCAGTAGATGATTCTTCAGGTTGTGCTACATTGCAACAAACATCCACGGTTACAGTTCATAGGCCCGACGCCAGTACTGCTACTTTACAAATGCCTCGATCAATGGCTTTAAAACGAAGCAATATTAACCTTAAACCAGCATCAACAAACAAAGAACATAACAAACGAGCAAAACATGATGGTGATAGTAATAATAAGAAAAGCAAACACGAAATAACACTAACGATATCACCGCAGACTTTAATCATTTTCCTTGGAGTTTCATTTTCTGTGGGATACTTTTTGGGTCTCCAAGGCTTCAAGTTTTCCAGCTATGATACCGGTGGAGGTGCCGGCGGTGCTAGTGCTGGAGCGGCTAGTGCAGCAGAAGAAGTGGGTAGATCATGGTTGGAAGGACATGAGGAATTGGTGAAGAGTTTTACTAGAGGTGGTGAAAGGGTGCTTTATAAGGATATTGTCTCCTAAATCGACTACTATTAAGAAAAAAGAAATTATGCGTGTTGATACTTGAGTTGAAGTGGTTTAATACCTTACCCAAAGCCACTAAATGGTGCGTTATGCAATTTTGCCCAGAATGAAACGCGAGCTGTGATTATATTATGATTTCATTGCTTCATGTTAATTATCTTAACAGAAAAGTTATTTCATTTTGCTCTGCGTATTTATGTCATTTCCATCATTTCCCACTTATTGAATATTGAGAAACAATGCTCTCTCACTTATTGTTGACTTTTTATCTGACATTTATTGCTTTGCTTTTCATATACAAATCAGTTAATAAATAACAAACCTTAAATTTTATTTTTGAAACCATTAATGTAAGATTAGAACCATACTCTAATAGTCACTACAATTGGTCGTAAATACATTAATTGCAGAGCCCTATGACCAAAAAGTAACTGCATGCCTCTAATGCTTACGAGTTCAACGCAAGAAAATATGCAAGAAAAGGACGTATTTTTGAGCATATTAAAGACAGACATACTTGAGAGAAAAAAAAATTATAACACAAACATTGAAAACCGAATGACCACAACAAAACGCAAAACAAAGAAAAAACAAAAACAAAAAGTGAAATAGTACTTACGAACAGTAAAAGACAAAAAATTGAACATATTAAAGCATAAACCGATTTACTCAATACCTGACCTCACTCATCTAAGTTTAAGCCTGCTTATCTTGAAAAATCCTTTCTAACCCTCTTCTAAATATCGCAGCATTATAGTCGAGCACTGCATTATTTGCGCTATCATCTCCAGTCATTGTGTCGTCCCTAATGAATGCAATCAAACATATATCCTTAAGCATTTCGTGCAAGTATAACTTGATACCTGAAGTCAATCTAGATATACAACGTAATCTTTTTTGCTTATTGCCACCATTAAGGCTTTCACTACCATAGCTAAGTTGGCGCGACTGGTCTAATGCGCCATTGCTGTTATCGAGCCCGCTTCCATATTCGCTATCGTTATCATTGCCTTCACCTCCTCGTAATTCTTTAAGATCTTTTTCCGGTGGACAAACTAGCGTGTCCAAGTCAATGGATAAATCAATAAATTCCGCACATACTTCGTAGATTTTTGAATCTAATGGGGAACTATCAGTGACAAAATATAATTTGGACTTTAAGTCGCATAATAATGCTTTTTCAATCAGAGAATGCTGCACGAAATTGTCAAGCAAATACTCCAATGATGGTAATTCTGGAATCAATCTGGATATAATTTTCGATAGCACTTCATAGATGCTTTGATCATAAATTGATGTTTGATAATAATCTATGCCTTGAAAATTATCCAACCCGTCTTCAAAAAGCATCTCGCTTGTGCGATCTTTGATATCTCTAACGGTATCGTCTCTAAACTCTTCCGATAATCCATCAATTTTGTGAACAAGCACTTCAATTCTAATATCTGGGTTGATTTTGACTGCTTGGCCAAGCACATAGGTTAAACTTCTTACTGCACCGAAATATTCATCTTGAGCATCAATGACGTATATAATGGCCCCCACACCATGGAACATAGCATGTGCATCGTAATCGTCCGTGAAATAGTCAATTTGGCCCGGCAACTCCATCAAGTTGATGTCAATTAAGGAAGCCACGTTGATGACCTCAGGACGTGATGTGCTTTCGAGATATACTGACTCCCATGGTTTCATTTTGTGAAAGACTGCTTCTAGAATAGAAGACTTGCCGCTTCTTCTGCGTCCCATTAATATCACTGTTGCCGCTTTGGACTCGGACTTTGTGTACTCCATGCTGTCATCATCGCTTAAGTAGCTCATTTTTGAATGTTAACTTGATAGTATATGAGATATGATTACTTGGCAGTTTGCCAATCGATTTGCCAAACTCGCTGATAACATACCAAAAGCATTAGCGATATCTCTCTGCCTCACAATCTGCTTTTTTCTACTAGGAAATATTTTGCAATTAGTGCACGTGATGCTTAATAGAAAAACTTGAGAAGCGAATTTTTTTATTTTTACTGTTTGAATTCCCGCCTCATAAAGTGAGTTACGCGCCGATAGAAAGCTGGAAAGCCAATAAATATAGATTGCTACTATTAAAATCTTTATCGATAAGCTCATATCAGTTTTTGCTTTTTGAACAGCTCATTCTATAAACTGTGAAAAATGATAAGATGAAGAATGGGGACGGCAATGAGGATAACGAAAACTTCTACGGGGTACTCCAGAACCGAAATATAGATCTCGTGCAGGTTGGTGACTTGGAGTACAAAACATGGTACGGCAACTCGCTTTATTTTGGTAGCGATTGCAAAACATTAGGCTATAAATATTCGCGTTTGGATAATAAGCTCAAGAAAATAGTGAAGAAGCCGCCAACAAACATTTGGCTAGATAAGTTGTACGTGTGCGAGTACTGCTTCAAGTACACTGACGAATCAGAACCCATGAGCAAGCACCGGATGTACTGTCGGTATGCGAAGAAACAGCCAGGGAAGATTAAATACAAGGATGATAATTACACCATCAGAAAGATAAAAGGATCAAGGCACGAGATGTTCTGCCAGTCATTGTGTTTGTTTGCAAAGCTTTTCCTTGAAACTAAGTCGATTTTTTTTTCAGTGGAAAATTTTGATTTTTATGTGGTTTATGGGGAAGTGGATGAAAATGAAGAGATGGCGCTGAGCCAGTCGCTAGAACCGAATAAAGGCAGTCAAAGTATCACCAGGAAACAAGTGCCTATGGGTTATTTTTCCAAAGAGGTATTGCAATGTTGGGATGAGAATAATTTGGGATGCATTTGTGTGTTTCCACCATACCAGAATCGACAATTAGGTACATTACTTATATCCTTCTCGTACGAATTGTCGAGGTTCCAAGGGTTAATTTCGGGCCCAGAACATCCATTGTCAACTTTTGGAAGAGTGAGTTATATCAAATTCTGGTGTAAGCAGTTGACATATGAATTCACCGAGGGAAAGTTCCGAAATGCATCAATAGTGACCATAGATACCGTTTCCAGGTACACAGGGTTTCGACAAGAAGACGTTGTGGCAGCCCTCGAGCACATGGATGCCCTAGTGTGGCGAACGCCTGAACACAACAACAACGGCAACAACAATGACAACGTTTCCACGGATAATCATGGGCAGCTTATGGTGTCAAGAGCGAAGATTGAGCAGTGGCGCGACCGAACTCCCGGTTACTCCAGACCCCCGGTTTTGAATCGCAGCAAAATGGCGCTTCATTAGGCATAAAAATGCAACTGGGCGCATGTGTCATTATACATTAGAGGGCGATGACCTCAACTGGCGCTGTTATCGTTTGTGGCCCTTCGGAAGGAGAAAACTAACTTGGTTTGTTTGTTTTCACGAGCATTAATTCTCCCTTTCTTATTCCTTATTTGATCCTCTACCATTCAATTGTTTGCTTGAGTATATACACTCTTTCTATCACTGGCCTAAGTACTCTTAACATCTCAATCTATTGTGGGTATTCTTCGGATTCTCTTTTGTCTATTTTTTCCGTTTCTTCCTGCTCCTTGATCCCCAAACAGACAGAGCTCATCTCATCCCCTAATCTCTTCTCTGCCCTTGCTATCGCCACTTTGCCTACACATCATCCATACTTGTTTGTATGCACTCTATGACTAGTATAATACAACACTATCTACCGTCATACTAATATTTAGCCCTATAGAATCATATCTCTCTTATACTCCACACCACAATCTGATATACAAATATGGTACTTTCAAAACATGGCGGCCAACCACAGCATGTGGACTCTGGCTCCAGTTCTCCTACAACCCCAGGTTCGCCTGGGATTGATTCTCCTGATAGAAACAACTTCTTGGTGGTTGAAAATGCCGAAGATGGTATAGATCAAACTTGGTCTTTTGTTCTTACTGATGATGAAACTAGGTCAACCAGCTCGTCAGAAGGAACAGTCAACCATGATGCTTATGAGGATTACTTATTCTCCGATTCTGATGTCGAAAACAATTTCGATACCGATAGTGTCAGAGGCTATAACACTTCCGCCCCGGGCCCTAGTGAATTTATTGTTGGTGTTTCTTCAACTGATCCACAAGATAGAATTAATAATGGCACAAATACAGGTAGTGGCACTCCTCCATCCCTGAAAAAGCTTGGTGAAGGAGTAGCAAACTACTTTGAATTGCCAAAAATAAACCTTAAGTCACAAAGAAGCAAACAGTACGGCACACTACCTGCTAACAATGAATTGGGAAGCTGGGCAAAACGTATTGCTGCCCTTTTGACTTTAATTGCCTTGAATTTAAGTGCATATTATTATGTGACTTACCCAGCTCAACCATCCAGTTCCACAGACCTCAGCTTAATAGGCTCTCATGACAAGGATTTGGTTTTGAAACCGTCCTCTACAACCGTGTTGGTCAGAACTACTGTAACCGAAACCATTTCTTTACCACCACAAACAGTTACTTTAGAAAGTTTTTATTTTCCGGTTCCAGAGGTGCTTAAAGAATGTCATGCAGTTGAGAAACTAAACCATGTTTATGATAACTTCATCAAATCCACGTATGAAAACAAGCTAAAAAACGAAAAACTCAACCAAAAACTAGCTGAAAGTTGGAGTCAACTTAAGGAATATATTTCCGATATTGATGATGGCAAAATTTCTGGCTCAGCTAAAAAACTTAAGGAGTCATCTTCTAGTCTACTAAGCAAATATTTGAGTCAAGATAAGAGAACTCGGATATCAGAACTTGTATCTCAGAATGGGGCAACTTTACTACGTAGTGCAAATTTTGTCTCCAAGGGAACCAAACAATTTTATGCTACTCATTCTCCAAAAGCAGTAGAGTTTGCTTCGCTGGTTGGAGAAAAGATGCTTGACAATTTAAAAAAGAGTAGTTCAGCTGCTTCAAAATATGCCAGAGTATTGAATACGGAGGCCAATCAGTATTATTCTCACTATAGACCAAGACTTGCTGATGCTGCTGTGAAAATTACAAAAGATTCATCAACATATTTGAACAAATTGGCTAAAGATGCGGGAAAAGTATTTTCCAATACCAAAGATGCTGTTTCCAGTGTTGAGTATGAAAAATACTGGAATAAGTTTAAGACTTCTGTTTCCAAGGATGCGTTAAGTAGAGTACAGTCTGTTAAGACTTTTGCCAACAAGGTAGGCGAAAGTACCGGCGTGAAGCCCAATATTCCTACATTTGGAAATTCCTGGAGTAAAATTGCTACAAGCTTAAAAAATACTGCTGATAAGACTCTCGGCTCGAGTAATATTGAGTATTTAACAAATGGTATCAATCGGGTGGTGGATTATACCAAACAACAAAGTGACTCAGTAGCTAAACAAACGAAAAGAAAAACAAAGAATGCGTCTATGATGTCCAATATTATTTGGAGCGCGTTGTTTGATGCTGAAATATGACTTTTTACTTGTTAATTCTGCTTGTTATTCTTTGTATTTGAATTTTTTTTCTTTGCAGATCCTTCTCTTTTTCTTTGGTTTGTTAAGTTATTTTCCTTTTCTTTTTTATATTGACTTTTCCTGAGATTATTTTTCAGTTTTTTTCTTTTTTTTTTTTTTTACTTTGTTTGCAATTACTTTTACTTCGTTATGTTAGGGATTTCTTTATTTATTATTTTTATTATTTTATTTGGGCTGATATATTTACTTCGTTCAAGTTTATCTAAATTCAAATTTTTTGAAACTTTTTGATTATATTAAAAATCTGTACCACTAGTTACCTTTCTTCTATTTTACTCTTTGTTCCCAGTTATTACTATTCTAAAAGCAATTAAGTAACGGTGAAAGCCAGAATGAAGTGCGTTTATAGAAATCCAGTTCTACGTAATTTGACGTTCTTTTTGTTTCTATTACTATTATTACTATTACCATTCCAAGATTATTGTATCTCTATGAACATAACACGCTATGTACAGGCTGTTGTCTTTATAGCCGTTGCATAAAAAGGCTAAAGGAAAATGTCCAAAAAAGATGCATTGCACAAGATACTGGGTTTTATTTTTTTGTTTTTTCTATCCTGTGTGGTAGCTGCATCATCCACATCACTATCTTCATATTATCGTTATCATATCATTGGTTCCTTTATAAAAAATTACACAGTATTCAATCACTATCTCACTGGTTTTTTTGAGTATCATTAGAACCTATGTTCGTCTCGCTTTTAGCAGTCTTACTAAGCTCTTCTTTAGCATCTTTTGGCAATCCCAATGAGTCCCAGTCAGACTGTTCCATTAGTTTATTTTCCATTCTGCAACCGAGGTATTCTTTAGCAAGTAAACGGCAATTAGGAGCATTGTTGCCCCTCACTAGCTTTAAACATTTGAGATATTGTTGCATTTGTTCTGTGCACTCGCCGAAATGGTCAAGAGGGAAAGAACCACGCTCTGGGGGCGTTGGATTCCATCTTGTCATACTGTTTCCTGTATGAATACTGTTAGTTTGAAATGGTTCATTATGGTGATTTTTAGCGCTGTAGGAACATAGACAGGCTGATGGATAATGTTACATAGCAGATCGGATCAAGGTCAAGCCATACATTCTCATTTTTCCCACATGAACAGACTGTCGGATATTATATAACTGTCTGGTTACGTTATTGCAGCTGTAAAGCTGTTTTTTCGAACATACCTGGACTAGAAGACATTTTGTGTTGTTTATTGCTATAGGATCGGTATTGGATAATAAAGCTTGGAATCTTACGAGATACATAATTCAATCCCCGACAGTAGCAACGATGATATGCTTCTGAAAATGCTTTTTTTTTTTTTTTTTTTTTCTGGTCTCATTCTTTGTACTGTTCTTATCTATTGGTATATGCATATAAATGCATTATTATTTTGCTTAGTCACCTACATTGTCGCTTGCCAACATGAGATGTGCTGATATGTCAATGAAAGAATTTGAAACTGTCAGGTCAACTAGGTACACCTGGTTATAGCCTAGAAATAAGCTGTTGCGAATTCCTTGCTAAGGCAAAACACAGGTACAACTAAAGTAAGGTTTTCTTTCAGTCTGGGAATATAAATATATAAGTGGCATGACGCACACAATAAGCCTTGTACATAGGTCTAATAGATACATACGCATCCATTTCCAATTGCGTGAAATGATTCAACAACACATCCTAACACTGACACTAGGCTTCCGTGAAGAGTACTATCGTCAATCTATCTAATGAATAGACGATTGCACAGAAACAAAAATGACAAGCACATGAGTAGCAACGATGCAAGCCGTGACATACTGGTTACATTTGAGGCTATCTTTTATATGACTTTTTACTAAATAAAAGATGTTTTTCAGGCCAGTGAGTTTTCAACTAAAGTATAACAATCATTTTAGATCAATTAGGTAAGATACGTAAAACAGGAATAATAAAACAGACATAATACTGACCAGCAGTTTTGGGTATTGAGACTAACACGAGTTTATGAATTTAAGATGGCAAACAAGAAAAGCCCTCACATAGCTTACTCAACTAAAGCAATATCTTCAGCATCGGTGTACTTTGCCTGAGCAATACCAACTTTACCATCATCCAAATCATAATGCACATAAGCGGATCTCAAGAAGCCGTCACCTAAAATAAAAGCATCACTTTGTGAATTCATAAACCCAACTAAATATTGCACTTTGCCATCAACCTCCACTGGTTTTCCCGTCAGCAACTTCAACTTGTACAACTGGTCCTTGAATGGTACTTTTATAACTTTACCGCCAAAATTGTACACAAAAGGTTCTCCCTCAGTGTCACAGGCAGTGATGTAACCACCGGTCTGAGGCGCAAATACCCCATATTTTGGGGCAATTTGTTGCCAAATTTTCTCCGGAGCATACACCAAAGTCGCACCAGAGTCCAACAATGCAGGATATGTTTGGTTACTAAAAGTAGCATTTCCACTACTGATGCCATCCAAGTTAACGTAAAACGCTGATGGTTTTTCTGCCTTGTTGCCCAGGGCATCAATAGGCACGATATCTAAGTATTTTAAATCACCTTCGTATTTGGCATGATCAATGGCTCCAAACAAGATCAGACCCGATTCTGCTTCAAGCGCATTCAAGTATAACGAGTACGCATTCTTTTTGATGTGTCCTTGATTTTTGAGCAACATTGGGAAATTATCATATTGGAATTTTTCGTCTCCAAAATAATTGCTTCGAGCTCTTGAAATCCAACCCCAAATATTCCTTGACCAACATTTTGATCTGTGCCTATACCAAAAGTCAAATCTTTAATAGTCACTGAGCTACTATCATTGGAGGCACTGGCCCCTAAGCTTATGTTATCGATGCCCCATTCGCCAAGCGCATACGTTCCGTCTGCATACCCTGTCTTGAATCCATCCTTGAACTTGCGATAACTTTTGGACTGTGCTTTATTAAAAGTACCCGTTTCCTTAGAAACAGTAGTGTTGACTGAAGGAAGCCATAAATCAGCCGACCCGGTATCTATATGTATAGTGAATGGTTGATGTGGTGTTCCTACTTGAATTTGTGCAATATATTTTGAGTACTCGTTGTCAAGCTTCAACGTTACTCCATTAGCTGCTTTCAAAGTATTTCTCCCAGTTCCAGAACCTGAAGTTTTGTCATATTTCACAACGTTAAAATCAAGTTTCAATGGGTGTGCTTGTGATTTTTTGGAGACCGGGAGCGAATTGGCAAAATGTGGTATGAGTGCAAGTAGCACCATCGTCAAAAACTTAGCCTGCATATTTTAGATGTGAGCTTGAATGAGGTTTGTCTTGGATTTAGATGCGAAAAATTTTATTTTAAAGAAGAAACGTTTTTGGTATAAACACTGATCCCAATGTTGAATTCACTCTTTTTCTTTGCTATTGAGATTCAAACTCAAAAATCCACATTTGAAGCGCCCGCAATAGTTTATATACTCGAGCAAAAACAGGGCCTCGCCAATGTTGAAAATATGCACTGCAGCTTGATCCGTGCCTAGAACTAGTGCCTCGCGTATCACGGAATTTTGCCAATGGTATTGCACAAAAGAAGCAGAATGGCTCACGAAGAAACAGGAGACAAGCGATAAGAACAGGTTCTGTCAACTGTGCCGCCAAAATCATACTGGTTATTGTTTCCGGGGTCATAGCTCATTCTTTGCCAACATCGCAATCAACAAGCTGAGGCATTATAGAACCAAAGATGTCATTGTTAGAAGTATTACCTTCTGAAGCAAAGAAAAATGAGTCCTCTTTACCATCAATTAACATGTCTTGGCCATATAATGGATTGCAGTTCATGCCACTCAAGTTGGGATTTATCCAGGGAGTTATAACTGAGTTTGTTTAGATATTAAAAAAGACTTTCAAACCAACCAGTCTCTGCATTCACTCAAAGGCGCGGTTACTGCCCCCGCAATATTTGTATAATTTTTTTTATTTTTTCGGGAAATTTAAAACTGCACTCGATGATCAGTTACAACAGTATTGTCAATACCAAAAAAAAATTGTGCACAAAGTGAAACTGCTGCGGAAGTTTTTTGAAACAATGACTTTTCTTGTAGAATTACTTGGACAGCATAAAATAACTTTTTACGGACAAAATTACTGTTAGCAACATCAACGTAGCAGAGACTTTTGGTGATTTGATGAACGATGGGCCGGGCACATGACCTGCATCTCTATTTTTATTTTTTTATTTTTTGTTGTATTGATTTCAATTTCAAATATAGGTCATCATCAAGATGAGCAGAGATTCTTAGCAGCCAGTGCAATATCATAAATATATCAATATAACCAACAACTATGTCCAGCTTGTCAAGCTACTTGAGCAAGAATTACGGTTCGGGCAAAAAGCAAAAGAAATCAAAGCAGAAGCTGGCTTCTGGCTCCTCCTCCTCCTCCTCTTCCAAAACCATAGTCATTGATGAAGGCAGCACTCCATTCAAATCGTCTTCATCCTCCTCTTTCTCTACGCGAGCCGTTCCGGGAACAGTAATATCACCGGGACTAAATACTCATAGTATTAATAAAAAGCTGGGCTCAGAACTCACGAAAGGTGTTTTGATGTCCGAAGAGCTCATCAACCCCTTACCTTCAATACCCAGCGGAAGCGATATCTTCAGTAAATCAGAAAAGAAACTAAAGGGTTGGAAAACGGTAGGACTGTCCACATCTGCTATCCCTAAAGTGAGGCACACAGAGTTGGCAACATCATCAAAAGAAGAAGGAATACGTATGGAGTCTGGAGCAATAGCTGGATTGCAGACATTTGATTCAAAGAAAGACTCAAAACTTGCTGAGTATGCGCAAGACTTGAACTCATCTTCTGACGAAGCGGAAGCGGAACCAGAACCAGTAAATCAGCAAACGATTTACAGAAACGCACAAGGTCAAAAAATTGACATTAATGAAAAGTTAAAACAAGATGAGCTTCATCAACAACAAATAGAGGCTCGTAAAAGGAAAATTAACCAACAACGTAACGCAGGCGACACTGAAGCCATAAAAAGACAAAAGTATCAAGATGATTTAGAAAAAGCGAAAAATGCCCGAACCACGGTTCATGCCAACGACGAGTTGCTCAACAAGGAGATGAAATCAAAAATTCATGAAGATGATCCATTGCTTGCAATTTCCAATTCTCTTGGTGGTGATGGTGATACAGCAGCAGCAGCAGCTAAACGACGGATCAATGTACCAACTTCAACAACAGGAAGAAAATTATACAATAAGGGCCCACCACCTTTGAATAGGTTCAATATTCTGCCTGGATATAGATGGGATGGCGTGGATAGATCCAATGGGTTTGAGAAAAAATGGTTCGATAAACAGTATGAATTGCAAGAACGAAGGGCTATTAGGCAATCTTTTCAGGACTATGATGAATAGTTGTTGTTTTTTTTAATTACAACTCACGAAAATTTCTTGTCTTCATTAAGTGTATATTAAAATAATTTTAATGAAACTTAATTTGAATATGCTATCTCAGCACTGTTAATGTATGGTGCTATTTTCCAGAACGTATGTATTTGAGCCTTTGTTTGGCGCATTAAGTCTCTTGAAGAGATTTACAGAACATAAATGAGAGAAGCAAAACAAAATAAAAAGCAAATTTTTATTCCTATAAAACCGTTTATAATTATTCGTACATGTCAATTTTTTACAAATACAAGTCATCAAAAATGAGGAAATAGTAGATAAACAAGATAAAAACAAATTGAAAAATAAAAAAAAAAAAAAGTATATATAAAAAAAAGGTGAGTAAGAAGCACATAAAAAATAACACAGAATTATTCTTATTTAACACATTAAAAATTCATAAAGGATTTTCAAAATCAATTTTGGGCTCCTGCACCAGAACCGTCAGCAGGTTTAGTGGATGAGCTATCCTTTTGACCTTGGTTTTGGTTTTGGCTTTGGCTTTGATTTTGCTGACCGCCTCTTGGATGATAATGGCCACCTCTTCCACCTCTACCACCTCTACCACCCCTGTTGTTACTACCTCTGTAACCACCTCTACCGCCTCTACCGCCACGGAAATTGCTGTTGTTAGGTTGATAACGGTTGTTATTGTTGCTGTTTTGGCCTTGATAATAGTTGCTGTTATAGTTATTCTTGCCACTGCCGCGAGCAAAATTGTTGTTATTGTCAAACCTTCTACCTCCTTGACCATTGTTGTCAACATTTTGACCTTGGTGTGGAGCTTGGCCTGGTGCCACATTGTTGTAAAACGGAACACCATTAACGCCATTAGGTGCTTGTTGAGGGTATGGTGGATGACCACCAGCGTTGTTTTGGTCAACTTTTAAAGCACCAATGCCTTGAAGCAAAGACTTCAATTCAGTAGTAGCAGCATTATTAGAGCTGGCATTTTGAGGTTGAGGTCCATTAGGGAGGAAACCAGCTGGAACCGGAATGACGCCAGGTGGTGGTGGACCCATTGGAAATCCTGCAGCATTTGGTGGTGGAGGGAATGGATGTGGGTAGCCAACACCAGGAATTGGGTGCTGTGGTGGCGGTGGATAGTATCCTCCTTGTTGTGCTGGTGGAGGGCCAGAAAAGCTTGGTGGTGGAAGACTGCCTGGAGCCGGTGGGGCTGATGCTGGGGCAGAATTTCCACCAGACAACAAACCATTCATGATAGCACCGTACACTTCCTTGGCAGCTTTATCATTATCAATGTTTCTTCCGCCACTTGATGCTTTCTCCGTAGCTTCCTTTTTATCTTCTTGAGTAGACTTAGTAGCATCTTTAGCAACAGAAGCAGTGTCAGCAGAAGCAGCAGCAGGGGCCTTGGTGTCCTTCTTAGTCTTCTTTAATTTGTCATCAAGAGCCTTAACTGCACCTTCATTTTCATTGACGGCCTTTTGAGCATCTTCATCGCCACCTTTAGCTCTCTTGAGCAAAGTTAGCAAAGCACGCTTGCCTGCTTCTTTTTCCTTGGCTTCGTTTTCCAATCTTTCTTTTTCTTCCTTGGATAATTCTTTCTTGTCAGCCTTCGGCTTTGGTTTACTGGCAGCAGCATTAACCGGTGGCTTTTTGTTACCCTTGTTGGAAGCTGGTTGATTATGACGCAAGTAATCTTTACCATATGGAGCTCTATGCTTGGATTTTTCCAAAGACGCTTTACTGTGGTAAATGAATTGCTTATGAGTCAAATTCAACAAGTGGGATGCTTCCACAACCATACCTCTAGTAGATCTCAATCTCCCATTCAAAGAGTTACCGTTAATCAATGGATAGTCAAACACAACGTTCAATGACACTTTTTCGTCAAGAACATTAATGCCAACAATGGTACCTTTAGCAAAAAGTGGAACTTTACCACTATCCAAAACATTCACCACACGATCGCCAAGGTTGAAAAATTGCTTCTTTAACAATTGTTGAGAGTTCTGATTATCCAAAATTGCAGCAATTGGCACTCCCTTCAAATTCTTAGTGATTTCATTGTGTTTCTTGCTGATGTATTGAATAGTATATTCCTCGATATCGGCGATATCACCACGGTTCAATGATTCACTAGCTAAAGTGGTGGTATTGAATTTAGACTTTTTGGTCTCTAAGTAGTCAAGGATTTTTTTAAGCTTGTCATCCAATTTCAAAGGATCAGTTTCCTTTGGATATAAATCTTGAATATTGACTAGTGGACCACCACGTTGATTACCCTTTGATGCATTAGCCAAGTTTCTGAAAAATGTTGGGAACAAATTTCTATACTCATCAATCAAACTAAGAGCAAGAGAACTGTATGTCCAACCTCTATCGGTTCTTCTGGTAAACCCTAAGACTTTTAATTTTTTGCCTTCAAATTTCAAATCCAAGCCAATGTTAACTCTTTTACCCTTGGCATTCTCAATTAAGTAACTAGAAGTAAGCTTGGATAAGAAAAGTGGATGCAAACGTAATTGCTGAGCAGCCTCGCCAGAAGTGAAGTAACGTAAGGAATGTCTTTCATTATAAGCTTTTTGAGCACCAATATTTGGCTCCTCGTCCTTAGAAACCTTGGAAACTTGCAAAACCAACTCGGTGTTAGATTTGTAACCAAGAACCGTTGCTTCGTTACCGTAAGCAATATCACCCAAAAAGGTGACTTTAGTATTGACTGGAAATTCAACATTGATTGGTTTTGGTGGTCTTTCTTGAAATCTTTCGTCCTTGTTAACCACATCATCAACAATCAACTGGAACGGATAAGTTTCTTGCTTTTTGGTAAATGTCTTAACGTAAGCACCTTCTTTGTTACGAATCAAGCCGTTGGTTGCCACAGTAGTGAAAATTAACTCAACTTTACCAATCTTGATACCTTTGTTGATATGATAGGTTCTAACCATATTTTTGGCATTATCATTGAAGGAAGATCTTTCAGTATCGTCCAATGGAGCCTTGATAATTCTCTTGTTAGAGTCCAAAGAGTAAGAGATCAATCCGTCAGATATCGATACCACTTTAGATTCTTTCAAGAATGGCCAATTAGAATAGATAATTTTGCCCAAATACTTTTCACAAATGTCTTCAATGGATGCGTCTTCCAACAAGTCTTTATGTGGGTTGTTGAGGGTCAAAATCATGGATTCTGATCTTGATGGGAAATTGAACAATACCAAATAGTCAATAGCCAATTGATGGCTAAATGGAATGGTTTGCAAAGTTGGGAATCCAGATAACAACTCAGTGCCAGTTTTAGCACCACGACATAAATGATTGAAAGCCTTAGCTTGCAAGTCTTCACTGTAGTAATCATCATCACCTCTGTTCTTTTTATCAGCATGTGGGTCGATTGGAGGCAACTCAAACACAAGCTCAATACAATGATCACCCTCTAAATCTCTGAAAGAATTAGGCAATGAAGACTTGTAGAATCTTTCGATTTGGGAATTGAACTTGAACACCAAATCTGGACCAAACGAATTTCTATGTTTTTCTTCCGGGGTTAATTTGGATTCGATTGGTTTCATGGCCAGTACCAATCTATCTTGATCTACAAAAGAAAGCTTCAAAACGTATTCCCACTCAGCAGTCTTACCATTCTTGTCAACTTCAACTTCATTTGGGTAAAAATCAATGATTGGAGAGTTTGGATCCAACATCAATGGACGGTAAACTTTTGGCAACAACAAATTGGATCTAGCTGGCAAAACACCCATTAGTTGTTGGAACGGCGTGAACGGTTTATCCTTTGGAAACTCAATCTTTGAATCCTCAGTGATACCTGCCGAAATATCGGAGATTCTTGGAGGGAAGTGGTATTTGTAGTACCATGACCAAGATGGACAACCTTTATAGTAGTAGTACAACACCCATTGCAAACCTTCCAAATAATTGTGAGCGAGTTTGGAAAATTCTTCCTTGTTGTTCAAGTTGAAACCAAACTTGCTGGTATAGTATGCGTTTTTCCAATCAACAAATTTCTCATCTTCCAAGTAGCTGGTAAGATTTTCAAATTGAATATCGTTATTGTCAGAATCTTGTATTTGCTTGTTAAGTTCGGCAATATCCTTTTCAGTAACTTGGCCAAACTTGGCAGCATATTTTTCAATCAACTCGTGATAATTCTGAATTCTTTCTTGGTATTCTTCAACAGTTTCATTTGGATCTATGCCCCCAATATCCAATTTCAAACTTATGGAGCCGCTTTCATTATCCTGAACAATAATCAAGTCAAAGTCATAAGCAATTTGCTTCAAAAACTCAAAAGGCAAGGATTCATTATCAGAAACCAAACGGTTTGAAATACCTAATTCTGGAATTTCATCATCGGTAATGTTTAAAACATCGATTCTAGCAGAGTCTGTGGAGTAAATGTTGAGCAACCACGGTTCCACAAATGAGAATAACCTGTTATAAGTATGATTTCCATCGCTCAAGTCAAACTGTCTGAACTCTTCCAACTTAGAGTCCAACAAGTCAAACTCGTCTTCATCAGCACTTTCAACATCGTCTTTCAAAGCACCAAAACCACTGGCAGCGGAAGCAGCAGCTGCTGCATTAGCTTGCTGTCTTTGCTTTTGTTTCAACACTTCGAGCTTAGTCTTGTTGGCTAACTTGGCGCTTTTCTTGTTTTGTTCTTCAAATCTTTTCTTTTTCAACTCTATCAACTTCTTTTTGTTTTCGTTATTCAAGGACAAGTTGTCCAACTTTTTGTTGAACCAGTCAATGTCAACATGCCCGTTTTCAAAATTTTCATACTCAAACAATGACAAGTAGTCTAACCAGATCTTAAATCTCGGGAAATTTATCTTGCCGTCCTCATTCAAATAACCGTCGGAATTGATCAAGAATTTTTTGAAAGTCTTTAACAATAATGGGAAAGCGCCCTTGTTGATATGCAAATCTGGCAAATTCGGCAAGAAATCATTACCAATAACGTACATAATCAAAATGAAGTCATCCAAAAGCTTCTCGAAATTGTAGTTGAACTTCAAGAAATTTTTCAAGTCGCTAAACTCCAACTCCAAATATTCACGAAGCAACGACAAGTGCAACAAGTAGAACTTCTCTTCTTCTAAACTCTTAAGGGTAGATCCGCCTTTACTTTTGTCACCGCGTTGAGGTCCAAACTTTACCTCTTCTCTCAACAAGCAGAAATGTGGGTCGTGGGTCACCATGCCCAACATTATTAAATCAGCGTCCAAACCGTATATACAATGTCTCAAATTGGAATCGTAATCCGGCTGTAGCTTCATGGTTCTGATGTATTTCATAATTTTATGCTCACCTTCACCAGGCACCTCATGACCGCTGTAAATAACGTCGATATTTTGCCAATTGGCATCAGTGGTGACCTTTTTATGGATAAAGAATTTCAAATGTTTACTCAAAGTAGCCATGAATTCTGTACCGGGGGTAATTGCATTGGAGTCGAAGGCCTTGGATGGATCTTTTTCCTTCTTTCCGGAATCAATGCCCGTGAGGTCTTCTTGTTCCTGCTGTTGTTTTCTTTGAGTTTCCGCCTCTAGCGCGGTTCTGAATCTTCTGGATCTTTGTTGATTCATTTTAGCTCTTGGAGCAACCCCGTCGATAGCCATGTAAAACACCTTTTTCGGCTTTATCGTGTTGAAGAGATGGTCAATGTACGCAAAAATCGAGGTGTAGACTTCGTCCTCAGATAAACTTTCGGTCAAATCGTCGTAATTTTGACCGCTTGAATGAGTACAGTTGTGAAGAATGGAATTCATATCAAGGTACAAGTTGTCGAATTCTGGGATCTGGTCCTCGTCGATCAATTTGGAAATGAGAGGCCATCTCTCAGAGATGAACTTGAAGAATTTTGGAACACCCATGATTGATTAACGATTATGATTGAATAACGTTTTCGTTTATTTGTTTCTTTTTTTGTTTTTTGTTTTATTTTGTTTTGATTTGTTTTATTTTGTTTTGCTTTGTTTTGTTTTGAAAAAGTCTGTTTATCCAGTCTGTTTTAAATCTTCAAACCAAAACTAGTCGTCTTTGCAAATATAACTTGTATGGGTGGGGCTGGCTGTATGCAAACGAAATAAAATAACTGTATCTTGCCACTTTTATACTTTATATTTTTTTTGTTCTCGTCAAGCAAAAATATGAAAAAATAAAAATACCACCAAAGAACAGAGGGCCTTCTGCTGCTTGCTTATCTTTCCTACTTGTCTTTCCCTTGGTAAATTAATCTTTCTAGTTCGACCTCTATACCAAGCTACTCTGCTTCGTATACTTGTTCTTTTCCTTTAAAAAAAAAAAAGAGAGAGAGAGGGGAGAATCGCGTTCAATTGTAATTCTAATTGCACTTGTAGTAATGCTTGTTGTAAGACATGTATATAGAAATCCTTAACAAACAAGTTGAGTGATCGAATGAAATAATAAACGCGTACGTATTCCACCCCGCCGTCGCCGTCGCCAATGTCGTTGACTTTTTTTTTTTTTTTATTTTTGCTGTTTCGCAGCCGTTTGCACTGCGCTGTGCTGTAACCCCGAGCCTCTGCGGTTGCCCGGCCAAAGGCTCGTCATATACATGCAGCTGCTTTGGCAAGATGCGCGCTAAAGGCTAAATACATTTCAAACTACAAAAACATTTGAATAAAACCATAAGCAATAAGTTTTGATTAATATATAACTGGGCTGATTAACAGTGGAAACAACTAAAGATAAAAAAAATGGAGCAACTAAACGGCCATAAAAACAGCAATTATAAATTGAGTACATAAAAGAGCAGCAACCAATATATATATATATATATATATTAATAACTAGAAAACACAAGCAACATAAAGAAATAAAGTAAAAAGAAACAAAAAAAAAAACAAGTCAATTTTATCAGTGTATTCATAAATGCATAAAAAAAGTAGATTTTAACTGGAAAAGAAAAAACAAGAAAAAACCATAAACATATAATGATAAGCAAGTGCCTTCAATTGGGGCTTTGAAAAAATAAATGTAGAGCTAAAGTATCGTTGAAATTCGTCATTTGGAGAGAAGGAAATTATAGTACAGACTTTTTGTTGTTTGATTTTTTCAAAGCAAATTATTGTTATTGTTATTTATTTTTTTTTTTTTTTTTTTATTTGTCATTTTTTATTTTTCGTATAATCGTCACTGTACAATCAATTTTGTTTTTTATTATTGGATCCATAAAAGTTCTGGAATTGTTTATAACTATTGTAGTCAAAGTTATTAACACTTGGACTAATATCTCTAAACAAGTCTAATGTTTGAACACTCTTGACCCAATACTTATTACCAGGGGTGTATTCTGATTCTGATTCTGATTCTGCTGGGGAATCTAAACTGCGGAAATTGGAGTTGAGAGTACCACTGCTGAATCCCTTAACTGACTCATTGCTAATACTTCTCTTTTTGCCACTAAACAAGCTAGCTGCTGCACTGGATGTTTGTTCATATGGAATCATTCTTTGTAAAAGCTCATAAGAAGCCAAGGTAAAACCAAACTGAGGTGAGGATCTAAACACTCTAGCTGGGCCACCTTTGAAAAATGCGCTCAAACCTTCAGTTTTATAAATAACTTTAGCGGCATCAAAAATGCCCTTGTACTGAATTTCACCCTTCTTAGATTCCAACTGAAGTCTAGTCTTGATAACATCACAAGGAGTTGTAAGATATGCAGCTGGCATACCGGCAACCGCACCAGCAGCCAATAATTGCCAAGTTCTAATATTTTCATGGTTTGGTTTCTTCACATCAAAATGTGACTTGTTATTGTTGTTGATGAAATAGGACTTCAAGTGAGCATATGTTGGGAAATAAATGGCAGAGAAGGGCACATCTCTCAAAAGACAAGCGCCCACCCCTTTATAAAGACCCGCCAAACCCAATTGTCTAACAATTTGCATAGCGCTTCTTTTGACAATCACTTCACCGTCAGCGTTTAATTTGCCAATCAATTGCCCCTGAATTTGCAATCTGATTTTGACAATTTCCAATGGGTTGGTGAAGATAACTTGAGCGCCACCAGCAGAACTACCGGCTAGTATTTCAGCATGAAGAGGAATGGTGCCAGTTTCTTTATTTTTAGTCAAGCCTCTCACCAAATCATTCATAGTGAGCTTGATTGCTTTTTCTGGGGCAATTCCCACTAGTTGTGGAACAAGACCTGAGTATAATTTTAATGGACCCTCTCTACCAATAATCTTGGCAAAGCAGTCAATTGAGTTCTTGTATTGTTTTGGCGAAGTACCGGTAGCATTTCTTTGAGCTTGTATTCTAGTCTTTACCAAATCAATTGGATAAACAATTGTGGCACCAATAGCCCCAGAAACAGCGCCAAGACCAAAGTTGTACATTGACTGAAACAAAGCAAAAAGGTTACCGGTTTTCTCAAGCTTCTTTGCGGCAACAGTAGCCACGGCAGCAGTAGTGGCCAAGGATGGTATTGGTCCATCGTTTTCAGTAGCAGCTAAAGCACTGATGCTGCTGCTGCTACCACCACCGACAGAAGAAGATGGTAGGGAAGCGCCGCTGGCCAGCGTAATCAACGGCATGTAATTGTTAATGATAATACCATTTTTAGAATCATGAGAGCTCACAAACTTGTTCAACAAGTTAACCTCGTATTCTGTAAAAACATTATTATGAACACTATTGTTTAAAAATTCGCCAAAAGATCCATGTGCTGCGCTTTTGTAGTGAGCAATCAATCTGTCAATAAGAAAATATTTGCACAACAAGTTAGAGACTAGCTTGACATCATTAAAAGAGTACTCGTCATTCTTTTTACTTTGCAACACAAAATTCAAAAAAGAGCTGTCAATTTTGTGGGAGTATAAATGGTCAACCAATTTTGCAAACTTGGTTTTGTCAACAAGTGATTTGGAGTTTTTGTTTACCTCGAAAAAGTTGATGATTCGTTCATTATTTAATTCGTTGATAATCAAATTGTTTAAATCATTGTAATTGATATAGTCTGAGTTTGACTTCTGCAAATAATGCAAGTGGATCAAATCATTGATCTTTGCCCAATTTATTTCATCAACGTCAAATTGGGGCTGCTGTGGCTTGGTTTTATCCATAGTCCGGCTTGGTTTTTTGCTGGTAAACAATTCCAAATTCTTCAAAGTCTCGGTGAATTGGTTGATTAATATTTTTTCGTTTTCCGCGGCAAACGATGGTGCAGCGGCAGCAGCTGCAGCGGCAGCAGCAGCGGCAGCAGCAGGAGGAGGATCGGACTCGGACACAAAAGAAGTGGAGATGTGCGTACCTGTCAGACTTCCAGAATTTGGCTTCTTGAACCACTTTGCCCAAAATGACTGGTGGTCATTCTTGTTCAAGTGGAACTTGCTGAAAAACTTCCAAATCAACTTGAACTGAGAATTGTCTTCATTAAACAACTTGACAAAATTCAACCAATCATTTTTTGTCAAGTAGCCCTTCAAGTTCTCATCAGCAATCAAAAAGAAAACGCCGAAATTGTTGTTTTTCAACGCCGAATCGTCTCCGGTAGTGCCAGGGTGGACGAGCGGGGACTGGGCAGAAGAAGAGGAAGAGCCAGTCAAGTAGCTAAACAATTTGATGAAATCATTGTAGGACAATGTGGCGGCCCCCTTGGAATAGAAATTGAAGATTGATTCCAAATCTGTGGACGGATGTTGTAGCGACATTGTGGTTGCGTGTTGATGTTGTTTGTATATTATGGGAGATGTTAGCGAAAAAGCAAAAAAGCTAATTGGCAGTGAGTGAGTGGTTCTTGTCGGGGTTCGGAGAAATTCGCAGTTGTTTACGCGTTATCTTCTATGTGTATGTAAAGTGCCTAATGACGGTGTAGTTGGACTTAGAGTGTATGAATTGAAACGGACCAAAGCAAGTGTTAACGAAAGGGTGTTTTGTGATGGAACTTTCTTGTTTGTTTTTGTTTATTTCTTTTTTTTTTTTTTCTATATTTTTACTCTTTTTTCAGGTTTTGATTGGCAGGAGGAGCGAGGAGTGGAGTTAATGTTTGGTGGAGGGACTAATCATTGATAAACAAGACGCATTCTACGGCACAATGGCTGGTTGTGGTTGTGGTTGGTAGTTAGAGGGCGCAGACTGATAGAAGGAAACAACAACTGCAAAGATGCGAGTGAGTAAGTTGGTGGTAAGTGAGCTGGGAAGAGGAATATCGAAAAGTCTACCTAGAGAAAAGAAACGAAGAGAAGGAAAACCCCAGTGGCGGGCGCCATCGCGGTGTTTTTATATACATGGCACAAATGGGTATAGTTTGAGAAAAGTGTAGGTTATACAGGAGGAAAAAGTTTTTTTTTTTTTCTCTTTCATTCATTCATACATTCATTCATTCTTGCCTCCACTGGACAATTAAGGTTGGAGAGCCAAAAGAAACAGTGACAGTGCTGTGTATATACAAAATGTTGTCACAGCAAGACGACGCACGATGGCGCTGGTCGGCGGCGCCCCAGTGTGGGGTAGAGCCCATAGCGCCCATAGCGCCCTGCGGCGGGCCCCGGCTCCTTCCGGACCGTAATCGCGGGTCCTACTGGTGTGCTACACACGCCGAAACTATGTTTGGCAGGTTGGTTGGTTGGTTGGTATATACATACCACACCGTCGTTGCAACGGTGCAAGGTTTGCGTAAGTGGTGGTGTGCAACTGGGGTACCTAAACACGTCTTTGTCCGGCGCCACCGCACTCCGCCAGACACACCACCACCACCACTCGCTGAGGGTGAGCAAGACATAACTGCATTGCCCAGCAAATAAATAAAATGGCAGCTGAAGATGCTCGACCCGAAGGGAAAACAAAAGGTGCTATATACCTACCCGCTGAAACAAATGGCATATGAGCTGCTGCTGCTGCTGTGTCGCTCGCCCACACGCACAGTGTAAACAAAACAGCAACTGCACCCGCAACCGGTGCCCAGCACTGTGGAAAAACACGCTTTCTTGCCCGCTGCACAGATGGCAAAGTACTCACTTAATCCAAGCAGCTGTTTGCCTTGTGTGTCAATTGCCCATTTCAGAACATCGGCACGCCGCGGCCCAAGAGCTCGTAGAATCGAAACCTTAAGCATATTGTGTGTGTGTGTGTGTGTGTCATATCGGAGCTTGTTATTACTATACAAATTACGGTTTCCACATGCACCTCGGTGCCCAAGCTGTTATTATAATAGAAAAGTGTCAACGGTTACGCTGAGGTCTATTACAGCGCTGCGGGCGTTTTGTCACATTCACTCCATTTTCGTGATGTAAACAAAAAAAAAAAAAAAAAAAAAGAAAAAAAGAATCAACAGTGTAATTTATAGTATACTATAGTATATGTGCAACTAACAAATATCGTTAGAGACAAAATCAGAACAACGGCAAACTGTAGATATATGCCGCTTTTCCTAGTTCCTGGAAACAATAAAAAAAAAAAAAAAAAAAAAAAAAAAAAAAGAAAAGAAAAAAAAAATGTCTGTAGCTCGTCGCGTCGGCATAGCGCCATACGGGGTCTTCTGGTTGTTGCGTTGTCGCCAGAAGCTCGAAATTGACAAATGAAAACAAGTAAACCAAATCAATGAGAAGGAAAACACACAAAACTGGAAAAAGAAAACGGGAGAATGAGAGCGGAGATTGGAGACAACAACGAACGCTAGCAATGCTTGCATTTCTATCCTGCAGAAAGCTCACCGCCGTGTCAGCTGGTAATCAGCTGGTAATCAAGTTGTCCAAAAGTGCATGGCGTATTGGCGCCAACCGAGACCGACTCTGTTTATAAACACACATCAAGAACTGATACATACATAATATAGTATAGTACAATCAGTTACGCCTGTTGGCCATTATTGCTAGTTTCAGCATTCACTGTGTCAAGGGTGTGTTGTTGATGTTTCTCAGCACTGACTGGCGGCGCCACCGCGGATGAACCGCCATGCTCAGACGCCGTCATAACCGTATCTTTGTTAGCAAGCTGTTCCTGCTGCTGCTGCTGCTGCTGTTGCTGTTGTTGTTGTTGGGCACCAGCGCCAGTATTGGGATTATTTTCCGTCAAAGAGGAGGACTCATACTCTTCAAATGGCTTGAAATGGAAATATTCACCATGCTTAGTGATGATGTTTTCCGCTTCAGGCGTGGTTTCCGTAGTGGTGGCTATAGAACTGGTATTCGTATTTGAAAGGACTTGGGAATTGGAATTGGAATTGGAATAATCGCTGAATGGATCATGAGTAGATGTGTCGGACAACAAAGTGGTACTGCTGCTGTTCTGCTGCTGTCTTTGCTGTTGGTCTTCAGTTTTTGCATGGTTGTTGCTTGACCCAAAACTGAAGGAGCTGGTGCTGATTTTTCTGAAATCAGACAATTTCTTGTGAAGCGAAAATTCAAATTTTGCCGCGTTGGGAACTTTAAAAATGGAGCCTGCGCTGCTGAAATTCTTGTTGGTTGCGGTGCCAAAAGTATTGGCGACATCGCCCGCACCAGCATCGTAAGCATTTGTACCGGTACAATCTTCTTCTTCCACTTGAAACTTTTTCACTGGGGAAATCTTGTTCATGTTACAGTTGAAGATAAAAGAGTCAGTGTCGGACCCAACGCTGTACGTGCTGGCTGCGCTGCTGGCAATATTGTTACCGTTGTTGCTGTTGGATGGTCCATTCAACAAGTAATTCTTCTTTTTGAACCTTTTTTGAAAATTGGAAGCAGGCAACGAAGCGCCAAGGTTTGAACTTCCACCATTACCAAACTTCAACTTTGACTTGCTGTACTCCGGAGTCAAGCCGTACTCAATAGAGTTCAATTGGAACTGGCTGTTGCTGTTTATGGCCGCGGTATTGGATTCAGGAACAATGGGGCTACCCCCACTATTGCTGAAAGCTTTGTTATTTCCACTATTGTTGCTGATCTCGAAATCCAAGTGGTTCTTTTTGGAGAACGGTGAAGCGTTGAATGAGTTTGATGCTTGTCTTTTGAGAGTAATGGTTTGATTTTCAATAATTTTGGTCTTTGAGTTAACCGAAGTAGACACCGTCACATTACTCAACAGCACCGATGAGGTGCATTTGTTCAATGAATGAATATTTCGTCCAACAATCTTGTTTAAGCCATTAGGAGAAGATTCCGTGCTGAGGCTGCTTTGGTTTATTGGAGAACTGCTGGAGCTGATTGTGTTGATATTATCACCGAGATATAAAAATGAATTCATCCTGCGGCAGCTTGCTAAAAAAAAAAAAAAAAATAACAACAATAATAATAACAAAAGGAGTCTGTCAAAAAGTCAATCACTTATATAACTGATCAAACTAATCGCAATGACAATATCCAGTCTGGTTGCTTTTTTTTGGGGGGTAGGAACGAGACAACGAAGAGGCAAGAAAAGAGACAAGAAAAAAAATTGAATTGTGAAAAGTTCCCTTTTTTCTTTTTTTATTACTCTTTACTTTGTATTCCTTGGGAGGTTTTTTCCGCTCGGGAGGAGGAAAAAAACGTAATTGGAATATCTTTGATTCTCTGACAAAGAGGAAATCACCAAATTATTTATTCTTTGTTGATAGCTTGACCTGTATGTGAGTTTTTCCGTAGCCAACTTGCCTGCAATTTAGCCAAAAGAAGACCGACGCTGCGTGAAAACAGGAAAAGAAAAAAAAAAAGAGGGAAGAGAAGAAGAAAAAGAGAGTAAGCGAAGAGCGGGCTGTATGCACACTGCAAAGATGCTTTTTGTTTCTTCAATTCTCTGTGAATTTCCCTGTAATGTCTCTATTTTCTTTAAATTAAAGAAACCAAGACTCACGACAGTAAACGAAAGACAAGATCGACGTCAAGCGAAAGAATAGTGCTAATAAAAATGGGATGTGGATGATGGGGGAGATGAGGGAATTGGGTAGCAAAGAGTGTAGATATTGAATAAACGATAGGCGCAAGCGACACTAGCAGAAGGTGAAACTCGTGTGTGTTTGTTTGTGTGTGTGTATGTTTGTATGTTTGTATGTGTCAAATGAGATGAAGCGAGGAAGGAAACGAAGAAAAAAAAAAACCTGGCTTGAAGGGCAAATAAATCCAAAATCTAAGAGGTAGGCCAGAAAAAGCAAGGATGGCCTCAGTTTATTATAGATGGAGCAGCCAGTGGCTACTTGCCGCAAATGGTGTTGCAAAGTGTCGCAGATCTGGTCCACCGCTTAGTCTAGACTCCGGTCCCAGCTACAACGCTGGGCAGCCGCCATACGTGGAAACAAGAAAAAAAAAAAAAAAAAAAATAAATAAATTACATCTTGTATGGCAAGAGCGACTTCCTGGGGAGGCCCTGCTGGGCGGTGATTGGTCCTTGGCCCTCTGGTGGCTCTACTAAGCGCACTTTATGGGAGAGCGTCCGTGGCTGCCAGCGCCGCTGCCAATAGGGAAGCGAGTCTGCCGCTCTGCCAGTGGCTGCAGAACACTGTGGAAAGCCACCCTCTGCTCTGTACAGAGCCGGGTAATCATAAGACGATGCCCTGAGCGCGGCAGAGTACTGCAGAGCGATGCGCCAATCAGAATGTGTTTTGCGCAACAGCAGCAGCAGCAGCAGCAGCCGCAGTAGCAGTAGCAGAAATTTTCCTTAAGGAAAAGTTGCCAAAACACTACGCACCAATCCTCTCAGTAGTAACCAGCAGGACTGATTGATCAATTGTTTGGCCGCAGCACGCGTATTTTTTTTTTTTTTTTTTTTTTTTTTTTTTTTTGTTTCCCATTCTGTTTTGCATTTCCAGCTGATTTAATTTGTTTAGACAAGACAAGAATCTTAGTGCTTTGCTGACAATACATTGTAAACACTCTTTGCTGACTGACACACACACGCAACCTGTTGCAGTATCGCCCGCTGGAGGGTGCCGTGGGATTTCTACACGCACTTTCAGTAAGGCACAGCTGGCATTATTCTTTCTGGCAGGAATTTTCAAGATTCGCATCCAAATCCCGCTTCGCTTGTGGTGCTGGGTGGATTTGCAGTATCAACGTTGTTCTTGTTAACAACACTAGTGTTGTTGCTTGAGTATACCGGAATTCCCAGACACTTGCTATAGCGATAATCAAATCAAGCTAAATTTTGTAAGCCTTAGCTTGCTCCTCCTTCAATAAGGGCCGGAGCCTGCTAATTTTTTTTTTTTTTTTTTTTCTTTCTCTTGTCTTCCTCAATGAATCTATTGTACTCCAAGCAATTATTAGCTAAGCGGGAAGATAAGGATGCTGCTGGCAGAATAGTAACTATTATCAACATTTTGAAACATACTAAACTATAAGTAATTAGCAAAAGTTTTTTTCACTTTTCGCTTGTTATTACACACACACACACACGGTGCCATGTATATAAATTAGCGCTGCTATTCCATTTCACAAATTGACTTGTTACGGACTTGTAGCGAATTCCACTGCTAGCTAGCGTCCGGTAATATCAGATCAACGTCTACGTAATAAAGTGTCGCATTTGCATTTGCAAGCAGCAAAGCAACGGTTTGAACCGACATTATAGCCGAAATGCAAGAGATGTTGCAATTCTTGTTGCGCTATTCAAAACAATGTTGTTGTTTGTATGAAAAGAAAACACAAAAAGGCAGCATTGAGCAAAGAAGGTATCGTGGTATCGTGTTGCAACACGGCTGGATATATCTATTATTTGATTCATCTCTTCATTTCACAGCCTAAAAAAACCCAACTGCCAGCTCACTTGTATAGTAAAAGCGCATCGCACAGCAGCACGTCACGATACCTCTCATGTGACCAGTATTTTTTTGTGAGCGCGCGCGCGCTTGCCACCGATCGCTACGCTACAGCCAGCCGATGAGGTGTGCCCCCCGGTACGTACTGAAACCCAAGGGCCGGCTGGATGGCAAAGGAGCACAATTTTTTTTTTTTTCAATGAAACTTTTAAAACCCATTGCAACAGTCAATCCAATTTGAAGTAAAGTGATTTTTTGAGTGCACTGGTGTAATTTTATTGTTATTTGGGGAGAAAAAGTAAATTTATAAAGAAGCCATCTCATTAGCAATTCAAAAAGAAAATGGCTACTGCAACATCGCATTATGGAGGGATCAAACCTTTCTTTGTTCAAAAGATCCAGGATACCCAAATACAAATTGAGCACAAGACCCAAAATTTGCGCAGATTAGAAGCAGAAAGAAACATTCTTAACGCCAATGTCAGAGCATTGAAAGATGAGTTGAAGGTGCTACAGGAGCCAAGCTCGTATGTTGGTGAAGTGGTTAAAGTAATGTCTTCTAACCAGGTGCTTGTGAAGATCCACCCAGAAGGAAAGTTCGTAGTAAGCATTGCCAGCGACATCAATATCAAAGAAGTGAAGCCGTCATTAAGAGTTTGCTTGAAGTCCGATTCTTACACTTTGCATAAAATCTTACCCAATAAAGTGGATCCCTTGGTCTCATTAATGATGGTGGAGAAAGTGCCGGATTCCACTTACGACATGATTGGTGGTTTGGACCAGCAGATTAAAGAGATCAAAGAAGTTATTGAATTGCCCGTGAAACATCCTGAATTGTTTGACTCTTTGGGGATTCAACAGCCAAAGGGGGTGATATTATATGGTCCTCCGGGTACTGGTAAAACATTGCTTGCCAGAGCAGTGGCACACCATACTGAGTGCAAATTCATCAGGGTCAGTGGCTCAGAATTGGTGCAAAAATATATCGGTGAAGGCTCAAGAATGGTTAGAGAGTTGTTTATATTAGCCAGAGAGCACGCGCCCTCAATTATTTTCATGGACGAAATTGACTCTATTGGTTCATCTAGAGTGGAAGGGTCCGGAGGCGGCGATTCAGAAGTGCAGCGCACCATGTTGGAGTTGTTGAACCAGTTGGATGGGTTTGAGTCCTCCAAGGATATAAAGATCATTATGGCTACTAACAGATTGGATATCTTGGACCCCGCATTGTTGCGTCCAGGTAGAATTGACAGAAAAATAGAGTTCCCACCGCCAACAGTTACTGCTAGAACTGATATTTTAAAGATTCACTCCAGATCAATGAACTTGACCAGAGGCATTAACTTGAGAAAGATTGCCGAAAGAATGAATGGTTGCTCCGGTGCCGATGTCAAAGGCGTTTGTACTGAAGCTGGTATGTACGCTTTGAGAGAGAGAAGAATCCATGTGACCCAAGAAGATTTTGAATTAGCAGTGGCTAAAGTCATGGCTAGACATGATGATAATACTGCTGTTTCTTTGGCCAAATTGTTCAAGTAGAACAATGGCACCCATGTGTGTATCTATGTAATGCTATCTAATGATTTACGAATGTTGAAAATAATTGTTTTTTTTTTTTGTTGTTGTTGTTGTTGTTGCCCCAACATGGCGCTGTCTGTTCAAGATGTACCCTGAAGGAATATCATTTGCAATAAAGGGGGCTGAAAAATGTGCTGGAAAAGATGATCGTAGCCGTCGTTCCGGCACCAAAGGAAAGACGAATACATCATCATTATGCTACACATGGTAGCCGCGTAACGGGGGGATTGATTTGTATAGTTGTTGAAGTGGGCACTGCAATGTTGCCATTGAGTCTACCACAGGTCTTGGACTGCCGAGTTACGCTGCTCTAGCATTTCTGGGCGTGACGTATGGCTGGTTTACTACTTTTGTTGACTCTGTAGGTTTTATTTAACTGTAAAAATGCTTGTCCAAAGTTTAACCTCCCACCATGCATTCCCGCTAAAGTATCAAGTTGAGTAAATGCATTATGAATATCAATATATATATATAAATCGATAAACGACAAGTACGAGGTCGTCAGAATCGTTGGATATCTTACAGTCCTGTAGATCACACTATAGTATGCTGTCAGCCCTGCCTCTGCCTCCGTGCCCAACAGATGGCGAGTAACTGCATACATGCATAATATTCGGAAAAACCAAACCAAGCCAAGCCAAGCCAAACCAAGCCAAATGGAGTTTTCAACATACGTTTGACTCTCGGGGGGAGGTGAGGAGGCAGTGAGGTTTTTGCATGCTTGTCAGGGACCGCATATTCAATGAGATCCCCCATTATCTGTCGATCTATCTGAAGATATTTCGGAAAAACTCCATGTCATGTGGCTTATACGGCGGCCGGTGGAGCACCAGATCAAAAGAGGAGGGTAAAACGTGCGTGGCTAAGCACAAATCCCTTGGCTAATTGACATCTCTAATGAGCACCCACTGGCTGGGGGCGGGGAGTGGAGTGGGATCATCATGGTAGTAGCAGCACCCTATGGAGCCCGGTCAACATGAATCTAAACGACACATACGGCGGGGAGCAGCGCTGCCTATAATTAACAAACACTAGCCACAGATACCATCTGTGCTATGTGTATATCTACATTAGCCACGCCCGCACCCAGACACCGCCGCTGGTAGCCTGCACCGCACTTATAGTGTCACACTATATGATATGAGAGAGCCCGCTTTGCGGATATCCGCACCCCGTTGCGGTGGGCCTTCTCCGTTCACCCCCTGTTCACCCCCTCACATGGCCAGCGTTTAGCGCCAGCGAGGGCATCACGCCTCGAGCACCTGAGGCTTCTTGTACCGTAGCAATGAATTTCTCAGAGCGAGTGCGCGCGGTGCCCGCCATGCAACGACAACCAGTGGACCGCTCGCTCCCAGTGGGCCCCCCTCCCTCCCTCCATATGCTGTTACACGTCCATCGCAACATGTATCTACACCGGGGCATCAAGATCAATAATCATATATAAGCAGACGCTATCGCTTCACTCCCAATTGTTTCATCTTGGCCCATCTCTTGTTGCACGATCTCGGTCTCATACAGTACAATACTACTACTGCTACTACTACTAATAATAATAATAATAAAAATAATAATACCCGCACCCGTTGCCTTGTCCCACCAAAGACCGCTTTGCTTCCCAATCGAGTAATCACCGCTTCACTGCTCTTCGAAATTTTTTTTTTTTTTTCTCGTTTCTTTTTTCTCGCCGTCCCATTTATTTTTTTTTTTTTCTCAGCTCATTTTCTCCTATATTTGCCGCCGGTTTCCCTTGTTTCTTTTGCTACGCTCTCTTGATACTCCACTAAGCGCCGTCTTCCAAGAACAACGCTACCCATTTACAAACAACTTTCGACAAAACATGTTTAGAATAATCTCCTCGTCGGGTATATCCACGATAAAGACAAAGGTTGGCTCCCAGGTCAGCCAGGTTGCTACCAGAAACAGCATCAACAACCTCAATTTATCTTCCCGCCGTTTGAACTCCACCATTCACAACACCATCGAACAAGACATTTTGAAGCCCCACTACAATAACAGATCTAACAGCTATAACAGAAACGTCAACGCCAACAACCGTAACAACAATAACAGCAACCGCAATAACAACAACAGATCAAGAAACAACAACAACAACAACAACAGAAATTTCAACTTGGTCAATGACATCCCTCAGGGCAAAGACAATCCATGGTACCACCAGCTCGTAGCCTTTGAAGACTGTGTTGGCAAAACTTACACCGCCAAATCTGCTCCAGCTTACAACAACCCTCAATTTTGGGACTCGATCCATAGAGCAATGTCCTTGTACCACGAATTGTCCGGTACTCCAGATTTCAACGCCGAAAGAATTGCTAAGTTGATTTACCTTTTGCATACTGGCTTGAGACAAAATAGACAACAAACCTTAAAGTTGGACAAAAAGCCAGATTTTGACGCTAAAAATTTCCACAGAGATATGATGGACTATATTTGTTTGTCTTTGAGAGAAATCGCTTCTGACATCATCTCCAACAAGAACTCAATCAATGAATACGGCGCTATGCATTTGATTACTTCCTTCAAAGAATTGCAGTTGTCTGGTGAAGCCATTTCTATCTGGGAAAATGCTAGAGCCTCTCAATCTGGTTCTGTTTTCTTGGACCCAAGGGTCGTTGGGGTCATTTTGCCAATAATGTACGAAAACGGGCATTCCTTCAGTGACATTCAATTGTTGTTTGAAACTTCAAAAGGCCAAATTAACTACTACCATCCAAACTTGGGCGTTGGTATGATCAGAGCATGTTTGTTAGCTAACGAAATTAACTTTGCCTTGAGACTTTTTGAAGAATTGTGCAGCAATTCTCAGTACAAGAAATTTGGCTATCTTACTGAAACTCACTTGAGTTTCATTGGTGAGTCTAACGATTTGGGTGTTGCCAATACTTTTTTTGAAAAAGCATTGAACAACGAGATGCCATACCAGGTTGATTTGCAAGTCCCATATGTCAAAAAGTTCATCATCAACACTTGGAATCAAACCAAAGATTTTAACCGTGTCTTGGATATTTGGATCAAATGTTGGAACAATTATGGCACCGGTGTCACCAAAGGTGTTTCTTCTTCTTTGAACGAGTTGTTTTTGTCTATTTTCTTTTCCAGCTATGAAAATGATAAAATTAATGGCTTTGAAAAATTGAAGCAAATCATCAATGTCTATGCCAACATTAAGCCATTGGATGAGCCATTTTTGAATATTGTCATGACAAAGTGTGTCGTTTGGGCTGATGCACAAGTCATCAACGAGATTTTCAAGTGCTATTACATTTACAATGTTGCCAGAACTCAAGTTGCTTACAGAGTTGGTTTGAAAGCTATGGGCTCTATTGATGTTGCAGAAGAAGAAATCTTGAGAAGATGGGATGAATTGATTGTATTTAGTGATTTCCAAGGTGCCACCTTTATTCACAATGCCGATTGGGCCGCTTTGAGAGACGCCACTATTGCATCCAAATTCTCTAATCGTGTCGAATTGTATGCTAAAATTGTTAAAGCATATTCTAATTTTTCAAAGGACTTTAACCAAATCAAAATGCTTACTGAAGTTAACTCTTCAAGATTCCCTTACATTGTTCCAGTCATGAGTAATTTGGACAATGTTGACATTAGCAATATCCACATTCCAGCACTCAAAAACATCAAACAATTGCGTTGATCTTTTCTAGGTTCGGGATTTTGACGAATTGAATAATAAGTTATTAAAATAATAATAATAATAATAATAATAATAATAATTGAACAAAATCAAAAAAAAAAAAAAAAAAAATTTACTATACCTGTTTATGATACACACTTGTTTATGATACTAATATTATACTACTTCACGAAAATAGATTATGTTTTGGGGCTTTTTTTTTCTCTTTTTTCTATTTGTTTTTTCGTTTCTTTTCTAATTTTATTTGGTTTTAATTGGCCGAGTTTTGCTTATATATTTATTTTTACATGTATACTTATAGCCGAGTTTTGTCAAAAAGATTCTGATAACAACTATAGTATATCGTCACTACGTACATTGAATTAATTTAATATTAAGTTGCCTGCTTTCTGTTAACTCCTTTTTGTAAGTTTTTGGTATAAGAAAAAGAAAGAGCTTTGTGAAAATAAAAAAAAATAAAAAAAAAACGAGAGTGAAGTTTAAATCTAATGCAGCTTCCAAACAGCAGCAAAACAACTCCGATACCGGGAATCGAACCCGGATTTGCGCCGAACCCACACATAGATAAGTCAATGAGAGGGCACCGTGCTAGCCATTACACTATATCGGATTTTTTTAGTGAAATAAATTTGTAGTGTGTGGCAACTAGCCTCTAAATAAGTACCGGGTAAGCCTCGGAAGCAAACTTAGTTCAGACTGGATCAGATGACTAGGCCGGTTGTCTATAGTTATCTTGCGCAATTGCCGGTCGGCTGCCATTTTCGTTTTCACACTATAGTGTCATTAAAGTATGGCAGCGCTGCGCAGCGCAGCTCCTTGATGAAATGGTGGGATGAGGACGGAATTGCACACAAGAAAATCATACGTGACAAGCCACAGCACAGCGTAACGCTATAGGTTTTGAGTTGCCAATAAATTAGAAGAAGCCTGTATGCTAAAGAGAACAGTAAGGCAGACGCAAGAAACAGGAGAATAATTGTGGTAACTAAAGAGTACCTGAAATAATTCATTTGAAATCAAGTTTGCACATCCGGTGACGATTAGATCAAATCTACAGACGGTAGTTGTTAACAGGTTCAAGTCATTTGAAACAAAGCCTGCCTGAATTTTACGTACTCGAATCGTTAGCATTATTCAACACACATTGATTGAATCAAAGCGGTGCCGAACTCATAGCTTGATGTTTGAGTATCTACAATTGAAGTTTGTTATGTACACCTATAAAAAGTATTAATCATACTACCATCGTTAATCTTCTTTTGTACCTGCATCAGTTGACTTCCAAACATTGAATATAGCGAAAAGCTAAAGACAGAAAAGAACAAAAGAACAACAATAACGAAAAAAAAAAAAAAAAAAAAAAAAAAAAAGGAGAATTAAAAATGGCATTTGCATTCTTTGGGTTCAACAACAATAGTGATTCCAATAATGATAACCTCGATGATTACGGCAGAGAAAACACAGTGACATCCAACAATAATCGTGAACTATACGACACTACCAGTAATTCAGAAATCAGCGGTTCCAACAATCACCCCGAAAATAGCAATAGCAACAGCAATAGCAATGGTAACAGCAATAGCACCAACCCAAACAGCGCCACAAATGCAAGCGCCGCCGCCACAACACGCAGCAGGGAAAATGAGGAACTCGACGGCGGATACAGAAGACTGATTCAGTTGCGATTCCAACAAGAATTTGTAAGGGTATTTAGACACCACGCCAGGCGCTTGAGGGGTCGCGGAGAAAGCGTTGCGGAAAGTGAAGATTTTGGTTCAGAAGCGGTACAAGAAGAAAATGTTGATGATGTTGTTGTTGTTGGTGGTGGTGACGATGGTATGAGCAGGATGAGACAGCTTGAGGATGATGATTATGAAGAGATTGGTGATATTGAAGATGAAGATGAAGATGGCGATGATGATGATGATAATAATAATAATAATGGTAATATCCAGAATAGACACCAAGTTGGCACAAACAATGATAACAGTAACAATGATAACAGTAACAATGATAACAATAACAATAATAATAATAATAATAATAATAGTAATAATAATAATAACGAAACAGATTATATGGCGCCATTTTCCACTACTGAAGGATTTGCTGGCCGCCCGTTGGATATTCCTCCAGGAGTTTCACTCTTGTCAGAATTAGTAGACATGATGGGATTTGTGATTATTCCAATTGTGATCTTGAGAATTTTAAAAAATCTAATCAATTGTGTGACTTTTTCAAACGACTATTTGATCGATGTTATCCAGTTTCTTCGCTTCCCGATTGAGTTGCTCTCTCAGCAGAATGTCACCATTTTAGCAGCACCAGCAGCCGCAAAAGCAGCGAAAGCAGTAGCGAAAGCAGCTGATCTTAGTGCTGCTGCTGCTACCATAACTGCTAAACCAGACGGTTCAGATAGCAGTAGCACCACCCTTTTAAGCACAATGGCTTCATACGTGGCAAAAATGGTTTCTTTACCGAGCCTGACCAAAATTGCTACTATTGCTGCTATGGTGCTTGATGAACTGGCTCAGCAACTGCTGTTTACTGGTAATCGTGCCAACAATATGGGCGCCAATATGAATGCCAATGGCAATATCAACGGCAATATTAATGATGTAGCCGCCGCTGCTGCTGCTGGGAAACCAGTAGTATTGAACAACTTGCTTCTTAAATTCTCCAGCTCAATCCTTGAATGTTATCCAGAGTTTTTTGGCCAATATCCAAAATTGCTCAAGCTGGTGACAGTGTTTCTTTACGCTATTTATTCATTAGTGTTTTCCGGTTATTTGGTGTCAAGCTTTTTGTTTTTTGCTGCTTGTTTGACCATTTTGTCAGTGAAAAAATGGTATGAAATTGATAAATTCTTTATCAAAGTGTTGGGGGAAAGCAATGGGGTTTTTTAGTTTGACATTGCGTGTTTCATAATTGTTTTTTTTTTTTTTTTTCAATTTATTACTTGCTGCCTTATATTATACAATTTTGTTTTTGTTTATCTGAATTTCTCTCTCATTCTTTCAGTTCTAATGGTTGATTTCTTTTTGTTGCATTACTTCTATACGTACCAATTTATGCTTTTGTTTTCATATTTTACAGGTCTATGTGTGGCTGTTCAATGCCTTTCAAATTCTTTGTCAATAAAAGAAATTTATTACACCCATAAGTAGTAGTCATTTATGTTCAATGAACCCATTATGCGAAATATTGAGAAAGAATTTATTTTGTGCTACATTATATGTATGTTTATTCTATAACAAATCGTATAATGTGCTATACAGTACTATATATGTGTGCGTGTGCGTTAAAAAAAAAAAAAAAAAAAATTCAACTCAAAAGATAAACTTGACATTAACGTCAATTGGATGTGAACTAGTCAATTGTGGCTTTTGAGAATATTTTCCTTGCAACACCGATCTAGTATTCTGCAACAATGACAAGAAGGATTGTTGTTTACCGGTATTCATCACTTTAATGAAAGCATAAGACATAGCACCTGTGGCCTGGCCACCTTCAGAAGCATCAGCACTAGTTTGGTCATCTTTACAACCAGACAACATGATAACATCCGCAGGACTTGTCTTAGTCTGTTTAGTTTTTTCAATGGCAGAACTCTTGTTACCCTCAATGAATGTGCCAACGGCATCAAAAGCTTTAGTGAAAGCACTAACTTTGTCACCAGTAATGTACGACGTCACCGCACTAAGCAAACCTTGGCCGGCTTCAGCAGCAACATTTGGCTCTTTTTCAACCCCCTTGGTAGAATACATGTATGGCAAATCCAAAATGGAACCAGAATGGCAACAGTCGAAAAGCGCAGTAAGACGACAACCAGCAGGCAAAGATTTCACCATGATATCGTGCATGATATCGTCAACGATTTCACCGGAGGTTTCGAAATCCATTGGATAAATACATTCATCATACCCGTCATATTCATCACCATCTTTATCTTCAACTTGACCACCATGGCCAGAGTAATGGAAGAAAAGCGAGTCACCTTCTTGAGCACCTTTAACAAGCCATTGCATTGCATCAAGAATGTTTTGGCGTTTTGGTAGTGCACGAGCATTGGTTTGATCATCTGTAAGAATGACAATATCCGATTTGTTGTAGCCGTGTCTTTGCAAGAAATTGCTGACGTTTTGGACGTCATTAATACAGCCTCTGAGTTGGTTTTTAGTACCAATGTAGTTTATACCAACAAGCAATGCTTTACGTTTACCGGTACAAGAGGAGTACTTGTAGTTATAACCTTGCACTTGCGAAGAGAATTGTTGTTCTTGGAAACTTGGATCAGAGACGTATGAAGCTTCTTGAATATCAACATCATGGTCATTTTCCTCAAACACAGAGACGGTATTTGCTTGTTCTTGAACTTGATCTTGAGTCCATCCTGGTGGCGGACCTGGTGGTCTTTGGTAACTTGAAGATGAAGAACTGTCAAAATGCCCGAATTCAGAATAGTTGTGTGGTCTGGTGTTATGGGAAGCATTACCGTCATTGAAACCCGGTGGTGGCCCACTAGGACGGGAGAAAGAAGAACCTGAGTATTCGCTTCTGTTGTAACCACCGGCACTTGAAGGTTCTTGATTATGGTGGCCGCCGTATGAGTTTCCATCACCATAAGAATTGCCTCCGCCATAAGAGTTGCCTCCGTGAGAGTTGCCTCCGTACGAGTTCCCACCACCGTATGAATTGCCTCCACCATAGGAGTTTCCACCATAACTACTATGGCCACCACCGTAGGAAGGCTGACCACCACCGTAGCCAGAAGGAGGACCATTGAAAGTCTGAAATGACGCACCGGAAGCGGATTGACCACCATAAGTCACATTACCTTGACCTGGATAGCGGGCATCGCCTTGATGGTGTCCCCTTCTTCTGTTATCATCATCATCGTTGTTATTGCTGTTGTAGCTGTTGTATCCTGGAGGAGGAGGACCAGATGGACGACCCCACATTTTGTAATATATTTTGTTGTTAGAGTGAGGAATGGAGTTTGCAGTATGGGTTTACCTACTCGACAATGAAAAAAAAAAAAAAAAAAAAAAGTGTCATCGTCAACATCATCATCGCCATTTTCACCACCAAAGGCATCTCTGATTTGTTCTATTTCCGTGGTGATGAAACGTAGAGTGAAACATTGTCACGTGGGCATTTTTCTCCGCCAAGGTAGCGAATTAGGTGGCGTTGTAGACTGTAGTAAAGAGGAAGCTGACTCTAGTAGTGACGAATGCTTGGTAATTAGAAGGCACCAGTGCCCATGGGTAAACCACAGTGATAAAAGATGTAGCTGTATGTGATATGGGGTAGGAAGCACAGAATATTTGAAGCAAAAACGGGCTAGCAATGTAAACCTGACACAGATTTAGTTCCTGTGCTAACAGAAGTGCTGATCACAGAATGCTTCAAAAGCTTTTCTTTGGCACCGTGAATTTAGTAAGCTGTGCAATACTCTCTTGTCTTTTCTTATCTGTGTAGTTGCTGTAGTAACAAATAGTCTCTCAAAAATGCAATAGTATATACAAAGTTGGATGAATTACAATCAATCCAACTACGGCCGGCAACGAAGCCTATCAAGCATTATCAAATTGTTGCAATTATGCTAACAAAAAAGGTATTAGTAAATGGTAGCGTCTATAAATCTAAAAACAAATTGTGGGAATTTCCGCAGTCAATCTGAAGAAACTGGAAAAAGGTTAAAGTACATGAGATTAAAAAGGATAAATTAAGCCCTGGCTTTTCAGGAAAGCGCCTGGTCGCCCCAGGTTGTTAAACTTGTTTAACTGCTCAGCAATAACTGTTGTTTAGGTACTGTGGACAGTATCTATAATCAAACAAAATATTGAATTTTCGACAAGTATAAATAACATCGTTCATTTGATAATTTGCCTCCACCAATAATTCATCCACAATATCCTCATAATTAGTGCCTTTTTGTTCCACTTTTTGGCACTGCTCAAACACCCAAGTCCAAATTTTCTGTGCTGGATAAACGGTATTTCTCAAGTAGTTTTGCTCCCATCTGGAAATATCTCTTGGGTCATGAAGACGATAACGAAGATTGTACATGTAATTGCCTTCTCGGCTATGTTGAATAAGTTTCTGAATGCCATTGCGGTAAATTTGCATCAAGCGAGGTTCATCGAAGGCAGCTTCAAGACAAAATAAGAGACGGTGGTTATATGCGGGTTGACGAGTTTGATTGTTAATCATGGCAACGTACTGAGATTGGTCGATATTGTCATAGTTGATACTCATTTTGGATTGCTGTTAATTCGAATAAAACGCAACTGGTCGCCTATTCGTTAATCTTTTTAATGCTTAATATTTGACTATACTGTTGCTTTTGATGTTATTCCTTAAGCTTCAAAAGATCTGCAATATGATACGTTGGGTAATAAGGCCTATTTATATATCAAGAATCACTATAAAGATCGAATCTTGGTGGTCACAATTACCACTAACAATTATCAAACAAAAGAAGGGTAAAGCTATATATACCAAAAAGACTCGTCGAAAAGTGTTTTTTTATATTACTTCGATGTTGAATATGCTATATTAATTGAGTTTATCTCTCATTTCCGAACCTGAAGACGCAAAAAGAGACTCTCCAGACTAACTGGGGCGAACAGCAGCCACGCGGATTTACTACCACTGTTTATGAATATTACAAACACTCAGCTGTCGTCCGTGTGATATTCCCAGTGAGAGCAGTTGCACCACTATGTTGAGAAAATGTGATGAAAAAATGCGATATAGCGCACCGAAGGACAATTATGCATGGTCGTTAAGGATCGGCGGCGCTCCTATTATTGAAAAAGCTTTGCCTTATTGAGCATCGGCATAGTATAAATGCCTACCACTCGCTCTATGGCATAAAAACGAGAGGGATGGCAAGCTTTAATCAAGGCCTCGAAAACTATGCATCTTTAGGACTAAAGTTTGTCAAACATTGTTAATACAACTTTGCTGTTTAGATGGCTAGTGGTACAGATAATTGATCTGAATAATGCCCAGAAGACACCTTTTAATCTAGCAGCATGAACAAAAGGTACAGGTTTTTGCTATTTTTACTTTTGGTAGTATCAATCAATCAAACGGCCCTTACTTTGCTTAAAGATTACCTTCATCACCCTTTACCTGTGCTTTTGTGTTGACTGAGCGTTTCATAATCTTAGTTTTATAAGATATTAATAGTCTTTAGAGCATTGTGCTCAATATGGGCTTTAAATTTTTCTCTTTTAAATTTTTGGCCGATTGAGACTTTACTTTCTATCTGCATGTGAATTTGTTTTCTTTCTGTTGGTAATGTAAGAACTACTTTTCAGTTTTTAAATCAAAATTTCAAAGCTCTTAAAGAGTTTCAAAACTAATAATCGTGTTGATAGGGTATCCATTGCGCTTTAACAGTTATCAACAAGTCGGTATCCCATAAACTTTCCTGTTTACAAAACTGTTAATCTTTAATCCGCAACAGTGGCATTTATTGGTATAGCATAGAACACACTGTTTCCTTCGAGTATTTTTATGTTTTATTCGGAACCTTTTGAGCATACCCATAGGGTAAATATGCCCCTGAAATAAGATCTATTATTGTTAAACCCACCCAAGCTTGAAAGTACTTTGGTGACGAATGTAGTCTAAGAAGTGCACAGATCAAGAATTTTTCCTTCAAACTTTACCACGATATATGAACAAAAATAGGATTATCATATTAAAAAAAGAAATTGTACATAAAATCAATAATAAGTCTCTCAGTGGTCAAAATAAAGAACTTGACTTACAATTCGTTAAGCGCCGTAGACAAAAGAAAGCACATGTTATATGCAAGATCTGCGTTAGGAGCGCTGCACCGTCCGATGAGAAAGAAAAAAAAAATTTTTTTTTTATTTTTTTTTTTTCTCTTTCCTTGTGTGGTTGAGTATGCGCCTGAAATTTTTTTACTCTATTTTATTTTTATTCTGTGCTGATTTCAACATCAACCTGAACAGCACTTTTCAGGACATACACACTCATAATGTCTGGTCAGAAAAGAAAAAGTTCTCAAGCAGTTGGTGGTGGAGCTGAGCCTAGCGCTCCGCCTAGCGCTCCTGCCCCTTCATTGCTTAAGTCCAGCGAAGTCTCATTCCCAAGAGGTGGTGCATCCGCATTAACCCCATTGGAAGTTAAAGAAGTGGCCAACCAGGCTGCTAGAGATCTTCTATTTGAATCATTCAATAAGGTCAAGCAGCAGAAAGCTGTCGCTGCTGCTGAAGCAGAGGGCTCTCAAAGAAAAAAACAAAAGACATCGAAGAAGAAACAAAAAAACCCTAAATATTTGTCAACTGACGGCGACAAGATTAAGATTGAGCATTTGAGCGCTAGAAAATGTACTCCTGGCTCATACGTATTGGGTCAAGTGGTTGAAATAACTAGATTTGATATTGGTTTGGCTCTTGCTGATAACTTGGTTGGTTACATCCCAATCACCAACATCTCATCCGAGGTCACTAAACTTGTTGAGCAATTTGAAGCTCTGTCTGATGATGAAGATAGTGATAATGATGATGACGAAGAAGAAAAACCATTTCATCAAAAATCTTTGCCTTCAATCAATCAACTTGTCAAAATTGGTCAATGGTTAAGAGCCTTAGTCGTTGATCCTACTGAATACAAAACCAACAAAAGATACTTGAAGAGAATTGAGTTGAGTATAGAGCCAGCTCTTGTTAACGATCTTTTGGAAGAAGATGATTTGGTTGTTGGTCAATCAGTTCAAGCATCTGTGAAGAGTGTTGAAGATCACGGTCTTGTGTTAAATATTGGCAAACACGAGTTGACTGGTTTCATATCAAAGAAAGAAGTTGAAGCCAATGGTTTTAAACTCAATGAAATCACAGAAGGTAGCGTATTCTTGGTTATGGTCTCTAAAAAACCAACTAATTCCAGAGTTGTGAGTTTTAATTTTCATATTCCTGACAAAAAAACCAAACAGCACCCATCAGTGGATAAGATTTCTTCTCTTGACGCAGTTGTGCCTGGTAACATTGTTGAAGCTATTGTCAACGAAGTTACTCCATATGGTGTTACTTGCAAAGTATTTGGTACTATCAACGCTTCTTTGAATTTGCCAAACTCAGGTCTTTACAGCCACGATGCTTTGAAAAGCAGGTTTGAAATTGGTGGCAGCTTCAAAGCTAAGGTTGTAGTATCCGTTGTATCGGAAGGCGAAAAGAAATTGTTTCTTTCATTATTGCCTCATATACTTCATTTCAAGAGAACTCCATTTGAAGATTCTTCTTTTGATCCAATGGAAGCCTATCCAAGAGGTTTTTTGCTTGATTCCGTTACAGTAAAAGCTCAAGACGCTCAATATTTATACATCGATCTTGGCAGTGGTCCAGTGTTGGGACGTGTGCATATTTCCAAACTTCCTGAAAACTCTGATTTAAACGCTCAATATTATGTTGGTTCGAAACACAAAGCTAAAGTTATAAGCTATTCTCCATTTGAAAACCAGTACATTTTGACAATGGATCCAAAAGAATTGAGTCAAAAATTCTTGAACGCTGCCGATATTCCATTTGGTGAATTGGTGACTGGTACTATAGAAGAGGTCTCTGGTACCGAAGGTATTGTTTTTAAAATCTACGACCGCTTTAGAGCATACGTTCCTCCAAATCACATTAGCGACATTAAACTTGTTTACCCTGAAAGAAAGTATAAAGTTGGTTCCACCGTCAAAGGTAGAATTCTTAAGGTGACTCTTAAAGGTAAAATTTTTGCCACTTTAAAAAAGTCATTGGTGCATTTGAGTTCTGATTATGATCAAGCTATTTTATGTGATTACGAAACTATCAAACCAGGTATGAGATCTGCTGGTACTGTGGAAGCCATCTTTCCTAATGGTGCTCTCGTGTCCTTCTTCGGTAATGTTAGAGGTTACTTGCCAAAGAAAGAGATTAGTGAAGTATTTGTGAAAAATATCCAAGATCATTTGAAAATTGGCCACACTGTGAGAGTTACCGTTTTGTCTGTTGATCCAGAAAACAAAAAGATGTCTGTGAGCTGTAAAACTACTAAATCAGAAAATAATGATGCCAAATCAGACCAATTGAGTGCTTTGAAAGCTGGTAGAAGCATTGTTACTGCGGTCGTTGCCAAGAAAACTAAAGACTCTATTCTTGTTGACATTAAACCTGGTAACGCTAGAGGTGTGATTTACTCCAACCATCTTTCCGATGACACATACGAGCAAAATAGACAAACTTTCAAAGCTTTGCAAATTGGTGAAGAAATTAAAACCTTGGTTTTAATGAAAGATCTTAAGGCTAAGTTGGCAATTTTGACCGCTAAAAAGAGTCTCGTTGATGACGCTGAAAGTGAAAAGCTTCCTATTACTTTTAAAGACATTAGCAAAGCTCCTTCTGGAAAAACTTTTAATGGTTACATCAGAAGTATAACGGAGAAGGGTTTGTTTATTGGCTTTGGTGGTGATCTTGCTGGTTTGTTACTTAGAAAATACGCTTTGAAGAATAAGGCCGATGCTATAGACAAGCGTTTTAAGCAGCATCAAAGTATAAACTGTCAAGTGCTCAGAGTCAGCGAAGAAAATGAAAGATTCTTGCTTTCTTTCCCAGATGCTATCCCAGATAAGAAGAAGCAAATCACTGAAAATGATGGTGAATATAAGGTGGAAGTTGGAGAAACTGTTCCAGGTAAGATAAAGAAGATTGCTGACTCATACTTGATTCTTGAATTGGTGCAAAAGAAAAAAGCTTTTTGTTACATTACTGAAGCTTTGCCAAACTACGACAATAAGTTGAACGCTGTCTACTACCCAGGTGAAGTTGTTTCTTCTACCATAATTTCCTACGATACCGACAGTCACAAATACATTGTTTCTTTGCGTCGTAACTTTACCAAAGATAAAGTCAAGGATAAACAAGTTCTTACAATTGAGGATATCAAAGTTGGTGATCTTATCCGTGGTTTCGTAAAGAATATTAACGATCATGGTGTCTATGTTTCTCTTGGTGCTGATATTTTTGCGCTTGTTAGAATTAGTGACTTATCTGACGATTATGTGAAGAACTGGAAGACTTTCTACAAGCCTGGTGATCTTGTTCAAGGTAAAATCTTGGCAGTTAAAGGCGAAGATCGTGTTTTGATGAGTTTGAGAGCCTCTCATTTAACTGGTGATGTTTTGAAAACTTTTGATGACTTACAAAAAGGTGATGTTTTCGAAGGTCGTGTCAAATCTATTACTGACTTTGGTGTTTTTGTGAGTCTTGCTGGTACTAATAACGTTTCTGGTTTATGTCACAAGAGTCAAATCTCTGATGATGGTCCAGTGGAAAACCTTACTGCTTTGTTTGGTGATGGTGACAAGGTGAAGGTGAAGGTCTTGGATGTTAACAAGAAAACCAAGAAGATGTCCTTGGGTATGAAGGCTTCTTATTTCTCCAAATCTGCCAAACAAGAGAAGAGCGGTAAGACCAAAGATGCCTCAGAGGTTGCTGATTCTGAAATAGTTAATGACAGTGATAAAGAAGGGTCTGACTCTGACTCTGAAGATGCCGAAATGTTGGATTCTGCATTTGACAAACAAAACGAGAGTGATGCTGAAGAAGCTGGTGAGAAAGCTATTGAAGAAGACGATGTTGATGCAGGCTTGAGTGCTTCCGCCATTAGCGGTCTTAGTACTAATGGTTTTGACTGGACCGCAAGTATTCTTGACCAAGTTGATGAAGATTCTGAAGAAGAGGATGATTACGAAAATGAAATGTCAGACAGCAGAAAGAGATCCAAGAAGTCTAAGAAGGCAACTCAAATTGTTGAAGACAAGACTGCTGATTTGAACACTCGTGCCCCACAATCTGTCCAAGATTTTGAAAGATTGTTAGTTGGTGAACCAAACTCATCTGTTTTGTGGATGAACTACATGTCTTTCCAATTGCAACTCAGTGAAGTTGACCAAGCTAGAGAAATTGGTCAAAGGGCCTTGAAGATGATCAACTACCGTGAAGAACAAGAGAAAATGAACATCTGGATTGCATTGCTTAACTTGGAAAATACTTTTGGTACTGATGATACTTTGCAGGAAACTTTTAAGAAAGCTTGTCAATATATGGACTCATTAACCATCCATCAAAAATTGGCCGGTATTTACATTTTGTCTGAAAAGAAAGACGAAGCCGAGCAATTGTTTAAAGCTATGACCAAGAAATTTAACAAGGAATTGTCTGTCTGGATCAACTTTGGCAAGTTTTATTTAGAAAACAAAAAGAGCGATGAAGCCCGTGAGCTTTTAGCCAAGTCCTTGAAGGCGTTGCCACAACAAGATCACGTCGAAATTGTGAAGAAATTTGGTCAATTAGAATTCAAGATTGGTGACGCTGAACAGGGTAGATCTTTGTTTGAAGGTTTAATTTCTGACAAGCCAAAGAGATTTGACTTGTGGAACGTTTACATTGATCAAGAGATCAAACTTAATGAAAAGCAAAAAGTTGAAGAATTATTTGAGCGTTTGTTCACCAAGAAGTTGAGCAACAAACAAAAGAAATTCTTTTTCAGTAAATGGTTGCAGTTTGAAGAAAGATTGAACGACGAGAAGGCTTGCAACTACATCAAAGCTAAGGCAAAGGCTATTGCTGAAGCTGAAAATGCTGCTTAAAATATTATGTATTATTTCATGTTCACAGGTTGAGTGGTTTTTTTTTTTAGATTATGTTTATAAATTACTCTCGCTTGAAATGTTTTTACTTGTTTCTTTGTTTTCATTAAAATTTCCTCTTTATTATTTTCTACATAATCTTTTTGTATCTTAATATTTGTTATATTTACTAAATCTTAATGTTTTGCAGTTTAGTGATTGGTTATGCGCATTCATTGATCTATTTGCGTTGCAATATTAATTCATCGTATTATTTCACTTAATTTTTATTTCGATTTTTTGTACATTGCAAACAATCGTACTCTTTCATAAGTACTATCCAAATGTACATAAAGGAAAGTCCAAAACACTTTTACATTGAAATAACGAGAGCACTTTTCAGCACAGCAGGCCCCAATATTCTTGCCAAGTTAACAATTTGCGATTTCTGTTCGTCATCCTGGATTGCACTGATGACTGGGAAGAATGCACCCCCTTCTAAAGGTGACAACATAGTTACCTGATTTAAACTGAAGGATTTATCCTTTTCTATCATTTCAATTAGTCTCCATAATGGAGTTGCACCAACAATCAACTTTGGAAATGGTTTTGTGTATATATCCTCATCATCATCCTCTTCTTCACTAGCTTCTTTAACATCACTGACATGATCAACATAGCCAGATATTTCTGTGCTTTCGCTTTTCTTGTTGGCAACTGAATATACAGTAAGCCCTGGTTCTTTTTTCCTTAACTTGACCCTCAACTTTTTGAATGTCACACTGTACATTTTATCAATATTCCTTGTCACTGTTCCTTCAGCGCCATATAATTGTTCAGCAATGTTGACCAACTTTTTTCCTGGTGGGATGACCCATGAAGAAGGATACACTTCATCACTTGCATGCGCTGGTTCTTGTTCACCTACCTGAATATCACTGGCACTAACATTTTCATCAACTTCTTTCAAAGTGAAAAACTTATTTGGTTGAATAATGTTGTTTTTTTCCAAGTACTCAATATTAACAAATTTGTTATTCACAACGTCAAGAAGTTCACCGCCAAACTTTTTCTTGTAGTTCATCTTTTTATTGTTAGGCACATAGTAACCGAGATAATAATGCTGCTTGTTCAATTTGTAGGTCAATATAAGATCCTTCAACGCAGAAAAATTACCTAATCCCAAGGATGCATAGTCTGGATCCCAGATAAAATATACAGAAGACACCGAGTTGGGTAAGATATCGACAACGGAAATCGCCACTAATTTGTCATTGAAATAGTAGCATTCATGAAATGCTCCTACTGCACCAAACTGCTTATTGGTTTCTTTATTCAAATACCACAGATTGAGTTCGCTGATCGACGATTGCGAAGGCTTGCTGAAGGGAGTTGTACACAAAAACCTGGTAAATGATTGTTCACTCAACTCATCTTCTTTTTCATTATGCACTCTCATCTGATACTTTTTATACAATTGATACTTCTTCTCGGAGAATTTCGCCAATTCAAACTCAGTCCTAAATTTTTTTGGATCACTTTTATGTAAATTAATAATGGAATCTTCATACTTAAACTGATTTTTTGGATTTTTCAAATCAACCTTGAGAAAATTAGCCACTTTGTTGACGCATCGCTTTTGATCTTTGGTCGGGTTAAAATAGGTGCTGGTTTCCGGCTGATAGTAGCTAGTTCTTATGGTGTATAATTGACAACAGTTTCGTAAAAGGTCGTTTCTGTATAAGTAATCACCCGATCTTCTGTAGCCTTTATTCATCAACGCTTCGTATAATTTCGCAGAGCATCTGTATAAGTGCAAGCTGACACTTGTGGATTGGAGCGAATCTTCGGTATGTGGTTTCTCCTGAAGATTACAGTATCCGCAACTCCAATGGCCCATATAAAATGGTGGTGAGCAAATCAAGTCTTTTGGCACATCAACAGTACTTCCCATTTTTAACGATTTGAAATTTTATGATAATTATGGCGCTTTATGTGATACCAAAGTCAGTAGCGTTCTCCTTATGGTTTTCGTTATATTGATTAATCCGATCGCGGTAGCCGCCTGTCTTTTTTCTCATGGCGATGCCCCAAAAAAAATTATGTAAGCGGATAGTAATCACTATAAGCAGACGGCATACACTCTGCACATCATTGACGATTTTGAAGCCAGGTAAATGTTATTTATAATCAATAATATTATATAAGAGCAGTATTTCGTGCCTTTGAGCATTTTCTACTATTACATAGCGTACTGTATCTACTGCTGTACACACTCAATTAGTATAATCAGCAGCATACTGGATAGAGTTTACAATTTGCCTTGACTTATACCCATGTCAGCAAAAAAAGCATTGGAGTTTGGTTCTCTGCCCAAAAGCTCTTTCAAGCTATCAATCTCATCTCTTGAGCCACCCTTCTTTAACACAGTATCTCTATATCTTATCCCTTTTGCGGTGTTGAATGGATCCTGTTTGAAGATTGAATAGTAGATATCAGCAGCAAACACCTTGGAGTACAAGTACCCATAGTATCCAGATGCATAACCGCCCATCATGTGGCCAAAAGAACCATAACCTTTAGTAGTCTCGTTGCCTAAACTAAGTAGAGTGATTTCTTCACGGAGGTTATTCCAAGCACGATCAACATCCACATCCCCATCTTTGGAATCATGTAAAGTCATGTCAAAGATTCCAAAATGAAGTTGCCTTAGAGTTGCAAGTCCCTGATTGACGTCTTTTGACTTTACTAAGGAATTGATCAATTGGTCATCCAAAGGTTCGCCAGTTTCGTAATGAGATGACAATTTCTTCAATTCAGGAGCGGTCCATACCCAGTACTCAAGCATTTGTGAAGGGGCTTCGACAAAATCTCGAGAGACTCTAGTTCCGTGAAACTTTGAGTACTTTACGTCAGAAACAAGAGCATGAATACCGTGACCTAATTCATGAAAAAAAGTTTTTACTTCTCTGTGTTTAAGAAGTGCTGGCTTATCTTGTTGTGGTTTAGAAAAGTTGCAAAGCAATGCACTAACTGGTCTACTTTTTTCTTTCTTTTTGAAATCGTAAAAGCCTGTCTTAATAGTAAAATGAGCAGCATGTCCATATTTGCCATCCCTCGGATGCAAGTCCAAATATATTAAACCCAAATACTCTGGGTTTTCTGGATCATCTAGTTTCCAAAGAGTGATTTGCTTGACATCCTCATGCCAAACTGATTTTCCCTCAGTGACTTCAACAAATTTCAAGTTGAATAATCTTTCATAAAACCCCAACATTTTCTCAATAGTTGGACCGATTGGAAAGTACTCTGCAATTTTGAGCTCATCAACTTGGTATTCTTGTTCTAAGAGTAAGTTATTATAGTGACTATGATCCCAGAAGTAGTATTCCTGAGCATCTTTACTATCAACATCAAACCCTAATTCCTTATATTCTTTGAGTTTGAGTCTCTTCAAGCTTTCAAGCTCGCTTTGGCCTTTGCCTTTGGCTTTTTCCCATAAATCGTTTTCAAAATCCCAAACTTTTTTTGAATTCTTAGCCATTCTTTCTTCAAGCACGTATTGAGAGTAGCTGGTATACCCTAAAGTTTGAGCCAATTCGGCTCTTTTAATCACTGCTTTTTTCAAAAGCTCTGCATTTGCTGGGACTTTGTTTTGATCACCTAGGAAAGCGGTCTTTCTGGTGCTAGGTTTCTTAGCAAACTCAACTACCGGAAGAATATCGGGGTACTTAAACGTAACCTTAAGTTTATCATCAACCCTTTCAAATTGACTAATAATATTTTCTGGAACGCCTTCTAATTCCTCTTCAGTGAATAGCAAAAATTCTTTCTGTTCAGCCAAGTTTCTGCTATACTCAATTGACAAGTCTGATAGCTCTTTAGAAATGGCTTCCACTTGTTTTCTCTTTTCCAAGGGCAAGTCCAATCCGTTACGACGGTAATCGTTGTAGACTTTGTAAATGTATCTTTTTAATTCAGGATCCAAGCTGTTGTCATCTTTTACATCTTCGTAGACTTTTTTCAAGTTTTTGAAAACATCTTCCCTAAGACCAGATTCAATAGCATACTTGGAAAATCTTCGGGATGCTTCGTTGGAAGCATTTCTAACTTCTTTGTCTGGGAAACTGTTATGATAAAAACACAAACGGCCAGCCAACAATGAGTTGTCATGGTCGCTTTGGATCATCGGATAGATAAGGTTCTCAATGGTTGGATTTTCCAAAGCAGCAATCTTGTCATCAAAGGAAGTGCCTTCTCTGATGATATTATCAGCCAAAGCAAGGATTTCCTCAGGCGTGTCTGTCCATGTTGGTGCTGGAACTGGGGCAACGAATTGTAAAGTTGTCATATTGGAGTTAAACAGTTGAATTTGTGGAATAACGTTATTTTGAAACGACGCCGGTGTGCAATATAAAAGAAATAAACACAGAAAACAAAACTAAATAAAAAAAAAAAAAAAAAAAAACAGATCTTATTGCACTCGCAATAAAAGATGAGATGGGTTGGAAAAAAGAACCACAATTAAATGGATTTTACTCATGCCAATACTGCAAGACACATGTGCCTTATATATATCCCAGTCGCTGGTACTTAGTGTGTTGCCATGGCGCACCTACCACAGCCATATTCCGCCATAAGCGAGGCTCCGCACCTTAAAAAGATGCAGCATTGGAGCCGCCGCAATGGTATAAGAATTCTAATTACGGGCGAGAGAGTGAGTGGGTGTGGGTGGGTGCAAGTGGTATAATACATGAGGAATTGTCGTCTATTGGTACAGAATGCAAGGGGAATGAACGGGAATAGATGCGCTTTGCTAGTTCTATGGCAGAGTATCTAAAGCTATGAGTTATTATAAAACGAAAAAAAATTGTAAAAACAAAAACAGATGGTGACAAAAACAAAAAAACGAAGAGAAAAAATTGAATAGCATGAAAAAACGTGAACAAAAAGAAAATGGCAATCAAAAGTGCAAACATTTCAGAATTACAATAAAGACTGGTCATAAGTAACTAAAAAGGCTAGCACAAATAGCACTTAAAAGTCAGCTTTGGCAAATTGGACTTCCTTGTGTTGCAAGACCTCATCCAAGACACCAGCAGCAGCAGCCACCAAACCCAAGAATGGTTTAGATGGCTCCAAGACCTTGGAAAGGTATTCTGGGTGGTATTGTGCGGCAACGTAGTATGGGTGCTTTTCGTCCTTCAACTCAAAAATTTCCATTCTAACGTGATTTTCATCTTTACCAACAAAGACCAACCCATTCTTTTCAATTTCTTCAACAAGCTTTGGGTTAACTTCGTATCTGTGACGATGTCTTTCGTGAACCTCATCAGCATTGTTGTATAATTGTCTAATCTTACTCCATTCGGAGTTCTTTTGGAACTTGGTGGCTCTAAGACCCAATCTCATGGTACCACCCAACTTGTTTTTGTCAATTTCTGGCATATAAACAATAGCAAATTTGTCAGATGATAATTCCGGTTCAAATTCCTGGGAACTAGCATTTTCAACACCCAAAACGTTTCTGGTGAACTCAATAACGGCAATTTGTAAACCTAAACAGACACCCAAGTATGGAACCTTGTTTTCTCTAGCGAACTTTGCAACATCAATCATACCTTGAATACCTCTGGAACCAAATCCACCAGGAACTAAAATACCATCAGCGCTTTTAACGTCTGCCCAAGCTTTGTTGTAAGCAGAATCATCACTGGTTCCATCAACAGATTTTTCCAAATCAGTTGATTCAACCCATATAATTTGCAACTTTCTCTTGATCTTCATGGATGCGTGTTCCAAAGATTTAATGACCGACAAGTAACTGTCGTGCAAGTTGGTATACTTACCAACAATGGCAATCTTGGTGGTTTCGTAAGACATGTCAATGGCTTGACATAAAGAAGCCCATCTTCTCATCAAATCTTCACCACCAGTAACTCTTTCTTGGGTCAATTCGATTTGGTCAAGACGCAATCTCTTGGTCAAGAAGTTACCCAATTTTTGCTCCTTCAACAATAAAGGAACGTGGTAAGTGGAGTTCAAGTCATGAACGCCCAAAACGTGGTCAGATCCAACATGACAGAACATAGAGATTTTGCCCATAGTAGCTGGTTCTAATTCAACTTCACAACGGCAAGCAATCAAATCTGGGGTCAAACCTAAGGATCTCAAATCTTTGATAGCAGCTTGAGTTGGCTTGGTCTTTTGCTCGCCGTGAATAACTGGAACCAAAGAAACGTGAACAAGGGCAAAGTTTTCATTGCCAACTCTGAATTGGAACTGTCTCAAGGCTTCGATAAATGGAGCACTTTCAATATCACCAACAGTACCACCGAGCTCCACAATACAAACGTCCGGAGTCTCACCAGATTCATCGACCGGAAGTCTAGCGGTTCTTTCAATCCAGTCTTGAATCTCATTGGTCAAATGTGGGACAATTTGAACAGTTTTACCCAAGTAATCACCTCTTCTTTCTTTTTCAAGCACCTTTTGGTAAACCTTACCGGTGGTGATATTATGGTCTCTGCTCAACGAAATGTTCAAATATCTTTCATAGTTACCGAGATCCAAATCACACTCAGCACCATCATCCAAAGTGAAAACCTCACCATGCTCCAATGGAGACATTGTTCCGGCATCGATGTTCATGTATGGATCGATTTTGATCGAGGTGACGCGGTAACCCAAGGATTTCAAAAGCAACCCAGTTGAGGAAGCTAAGATACCTTTGCCGATACCACTGATAACCCCACCAGAAACAACGACGTACTTCATAATGCAATCAATATATTATAACCCAGGAAAATAAACGCAACAAGCAACAAAGACAGATGGTGAGAAAGGGATGAGCGTATAGAGTATATCAGCGACTCAAATTTGAGTAAGAGAAGGAAAAAAAATAAAAGATAGATTTGAGACTCGAAAAAAAAAAATTTTTTTTTTTTCTTTTCTTTTTTTTATTATTTTCATGCGCGAAACTTAAAACGGGTAAACTCATCGGCTTTGCGCATTAATCACACTAATATTACATTACCACACGGTGGAGCGCGTATACACCCTACTATTGTTTATTATGACACCCTCTATCCGTCAAACGTTTATTATCACATAGGCAAAAAACAGCTAGATAACCGGAAATAAAATGAAACTATGAAAACAGACAAAAAAATAAAATAAAATAAAATAATAGATCGTAATACTTTAAACATCCAAGCTACTAATCAATGATATATTATCGCCCTTCAATAGTATTCTGCCCAACTTCTTCCTGCTGTTTGTGAGCAAGTCGACCTCCACTGCGTCGCCGACCACCACGTTCATAAACTCATCAAACCCACATATCTTGCCTTGGATCTTAGCGCTATTCTGTTCGTAGAGCCATATCTGCACTCTAGACTGCTGTTGGAAAAACTTGAATATTAGGTTCACGGGTGGAACCATCTAGATTAGAGATGTTAGTATCCTTGATACATGCTTTTCCCTTGTTGAAAAGAAACCACGAAATGCAAATATGAAAGTTTGCATTCATTGATGTACAAAACATTGTACATACCACTTTCTGCTGTCTTGCACTAGACATTATAATATTGTGAATGTATTAGACGATCAACTTGTTAGATAAAAATTTCGAGAGCTCTGGACTCTATGTGGTTTTAATGTCAGAATGACGTTAGAAGTTCATCGCAGCATTTCGGCTTCCTCATTTCGCTTTTTTTTTTCTTTTTTCCTATTTTATTATATTTTTTGTATGTAAGTGGGTGTCTCATATATTGCTAAGCGCACCACTTGCTCTAGCCTTTATCCATGTGTAACTACGATAATGAGAACTATATTGTCTCCATGAGTATTCATTATACCATAAAAGTAACACGTTGAAATTAAATGATGGACATCTATTATCTAATAACAAAGACAAAAATAGGAAGATAAATACATGACAGATTAATTCACAAAAAAGAATAAAACAGTACGAGAAACATAAGCAATGTTGAATGAACAATCGCGATAATAGAAAGACAAATAAAAAAAATAAAAAAAAGTAAATATGATAAAAACTGATGATCAAGGAAAATGAAAGAATAATAATGAAACGCAGGCCAAAGGAAAAAAAAAAATGAAAAACATAGTAAAGTGATTTTTCCAAAAAGTTACGTAATTAGTTCAATTGGACATAATTTCCTGGGAATACACCTTGCTGACCGTTAGCAACACCGGTCCACCATCCATTTTGGTCCTCGGTTCTTTGTACTATTTGGATAACTTGGCCAGCACTAAAAGAAAGATCGCCAGCAGCCTGGGCAGCGTAGTCGTATAATGCAGTACACGTTTCAACTTTCTCTGCAGCTGGTGGAACGGCAGCTGGAGCTGGAGGAGCTGGAACGGCAGCATATCCAGCAGAAGCACCATAAGTTCCTGTAGAAGTGGATGAGTAACCAGTAGAGACTGGTGACGGACTATAAGGGCTAGCACTGTTACCAGTGACAGCACCGTAAGATGGAGGGGCTGCTACACCAACACCGGCCTGGTGCTGCTGTTGTTGTTGGTCATACGGAGTTGGTGAGGCTGGAGTGTAGGCTGGCAAGTATTCTTGTTGTTGCTGATGTTGAAGTTGAGCTTCGCCTGCTGCTTCGTCAGCTTTGCCGTAACGTCTTTTAGTGAGCTCCAATTTGTTTTTTGCGTGATTAGTTTTGAAATGACAAATGCCAATAGCTTCAGTCAATTCTTCAATGTTACCTCTCTTTTCGTTGAATGTCGTCAACACATCACCATTTAAGTTGAAGTATGGAATCTTCAATTCTTCCATTCTGGTGTACAATGTGTAGAAAATGTTCAATTGCATATAGTAAAAAGAGACAAACAACGGTTTGATGAACTCTGCTTCCAAATGGAATAATTGAGGCAATTCCTGCTTACAAATCTCATTGTAGTAGTCATATTCTTGTTTAGCAATTTCAACATTAGCTTGGGACTTGTATAATCTTTCCTCGTCTTTAGGAGTTCTTTCTTTTTTGTTTTCAATCTTACTCATGGTATCGGTATGTCTGTCGTAATCAATCTTCTTGTGGTTTCTCTTTGTAAGCATTTTTCTGATGGTTTGGATAATTTGTAACAACTCTTTGGCTGGGTTAATAATTCTTTCTTCAATCAAGGCAAGGTCGGGAGCCAAAGAAGCTTTAATCTCGGTAACCAAGGCTCTGTAAGCTTCACAAGCTTCTATACCATCAGGGTTATCTTCTTGAATAGTAGCATTTGGGTCAGAAACTTTACCAGATATTGGCTTGTAGATTTCTTCAACACCTTTAGAGAATTCAATTTGGTGGTCCAATAAGCCGTTAACTGCTTTAAAATATTTATTGGACTCTTCGGACAATTTTTTGGTTTCAATTTCAAATTCTTTAAAACGTCTTTCGGCATCTACAAATACAGGATCTTCCTCTGCACCGCCTCCCATGTTAAACTTCTTTCTAACCATAGTTGGGGCTCTGGCGATGCCCTTGGTAAAGCCTTTGAAACTCATTGTTGATGCTCGTTATGAACGATGATACTATTGTTTGTTGTTGACGATGATAATGGATGACGGACAAAAATCAGGAAACTGGTTTTTCTGGAGCGTTTTTTTTTAAAAAAAAAAAGGAGCAATGTAAATCAAACTATGCGATTGAGTAGCAAATATTAGTTACGAACCAGATTCCAAAAAATGCAGTTCCAAGTAGCTGATATTGTGCCAAACCAAAGCAAAACCAAATATGAGGGCACGCTGTCTCTGACTGGGGGGCTGCGGCGGTAGACGGTCTTGGGGGCAATTGCAGTCGCTGAAATTGCAGCTGCGCTGCGCTCAGTATCTGGCTAGTTAGCAAGATAATATGTCACGTGTGGCCCGGTCTTGTTTACGTAATATTTGTGAGCGGAAACGACGGCGGAAACGGTAAAGTGGCGGTGCTTTCGAGGCATTTTGGTATGTCTGTGGCTTGTGTTATTAGTCATTCATGAGCTCAGCTCAGAGGGCCGATCACTTCAAGGTAGCTAGATAGTTACTAGCTATAACTAGCTGTTAATACGCAACCATCTTAGAGACTTATAAGTGGATATTTTGATATTATATGGAAACGGCTAAAGAAAAAATAACTACTAGAAGTTGAGCCCATTTCAAATGCAATGACAGACTAAGAACCGGGGTACAGTTTGTGATGTAGTTTTGCAAGTTGACAGAGGTGCTACCAAATATCACGATGCACGTCGTGGTGTTGGATCGCGGCACGTCTTGATTTAGTTTGCAAACGCAACACATTTCCGGCAAAAAGAGAAAAAAATGCTGTAGATTTCCTCTTTTGTCTAGTGACTCATATATGCTTATACTCATCTAAAAGATCAAATATGGGGTAAGAAAGGAGAGATCAGTGATAAGTGCTGCTCTGTTATGCTTCGACACTGGCTAACCGAAACAAAAAAAAAAAAAAAAAAGATTCCACTTTGAACAATTACATGACCACATACAATTGAACCTTAGTCCTTGTGCTTTTCAATTTTAACTGAATAACTTATTTTTCTCTTTTCTTTTGACTTTACTTTTCTTTTTACATACTTTTCCTGGGTGCTTTCTGCACAAATAGTATTGCCTAGTAATAATAGTCTGTATACGCTCCGCTAAAGCCTTTTATACTCATGCATATCTGCCCATATAGCAGAACCATACGTGGTTATAGGCTAATTTATATTGAGTGAGGTGCATCGGTTTTAAGGGTTATGATTTTATTATAATTTTTCTATGCTGTTGAGTCTTGAGGCTGTGAAATTGTGCAGACGGTGGTAGCAGGCTCTCTACTATACGGAGTTTACAGACTGTATGTTCAGTGAGGTCAAAAATGTTAATACTAAGCAACCAATTAGACAGCGATTGTTGGTTAAAATACCAATTTTAAAACAATGTGAATGTTTGGAAAAAAAATTTTCGGCCTAATGTCGCTGCCGCTTAGCCTGCCTAGCGCTATGGTTTCCGTGGTAGAAATATTGGTAGTTGGTAAGTAATGGTTGCCAGCTTGGCATTATTGGTACTGGTTATTTGGCTCTTCAATGTAAGAGTTCATTCACTACCGCAAGTCGCTGATGTTTACGACAATAGTTTTCTATACCGGGCTAACGGTTTTCGGCAGTAAACAAAAAGATCAAAATGCATTTCCAACTAAATTTGTGAACCATATTGGCAACATATTATAGTTACTCATCTGCGGTCTACAGCACACCAAGCTCTACTGTGACTCAAGATTGTTCTGATTTTTTTTCTCTCTTTGATACCAGACTGTTGAGCCCTTCTGTTTTTTTGCACCATTGTAGTAAAAAAAAATAAAGGCCGGTACAAATGACGAAAGAAAAATGATCTGCGCTGCTTTCTTTTTGTTTTGCTTTTTATTCTGTTTTTTTCTGCAAAGGCTATTGTTCTATTTCTGTACGGTAGCCACAAGAGGAAATTTACCGAGGAACACACTTAAGAGGGACCATTTTGGAGGGAGGGATTGGCTAGTCTATACGCCGAGATATATATGCTGTTTAAAAGTAACTTATTGAAGACACAATATTTAACTTCTGAGAACACTTTTAATACTATGCACAAGTAATGTGATTTTTTTTTAATTTCTTTTTTTTTTTTTTTGACTGCTAAAATACTAGGCGTTGTATAGTTAAAATACCGTTTAGAGGGTAAAAAATGGTTAAAAGGCTGCAACTTTTTCATGAGCAATGGAGTCAACACATGTGTACTCAACAATGCTGAAGAAGAGAAAAGAAAATCAGGATGAACATTGAATGTACTGTACACTGAAATAAAACGAATAAGTAAAACAGACAACAGTTTATACGTTATATAGTGTTTTAGAAAAAGTCTCCGTAGAAGGCATATGCAACATTGTACTGCTTTACAAAACCGTTGAGCTTATAGACTACAAAGCAAAAAGAAATAACTGTGGGTAGACGGTGTTCTTCTGTTAGTCATGACAATAATAACTAAATATTCGGATTTCAATTTTGATTGGATCAGACCGAGTTACTGAATGGAAGAAAAAGGAATAAAAGCAATAAGGGGTCGGCGCCGCGAAACTCTAACTCCCAGAGATGCAACTGATGGAATTGATAAAAACCGAAACTCACAAAAAAGAAAAAAAAAAGTCAAAAAGGACAAGAAGGATTTGCGGGAAGGGCAATATCAACAGCCACTCTTAAGGCAGAAACGAGAAAAGATGAGAGAACTCAGGCCCACTGATGGAATCGATAAAAAAAATTTTTCATTAAGGTTTGCCGCTTGCTGCTGCTCGGGTTCTTGCTTTTTGCTCTAAGCGCTGCCGCTGGAGGATTTTTATCGATTTCATCAGTGCTTGCTGCTGCGTCCACATGCCGCGGAACGAACCGCTCAAAAGATGCCGCATGCTGATACTTGTTGTTGCAGAACCGCTAGCGGCCGACGTGACCTTATAAGGCCGGGTATTCCCTCTTTCCTCTTTGAGAGGCCTCCAGCGACGCTTGGCATGTTTACTACAGGAAGACATCTTCCGACTAGAAACAGTGAGCCCCTGGGTGTTGACTCATGAACGCACGGTGGCTGTTATTATTGTTTGCTTATCATAACAGCAAGATCTTTTCTTCGTAGTGAAAGTGATGTTTTATTTTGTCGATTTCTGCATTAGATAAAGCGTATAAGCGCTAGGCCCAGGATCTGGCGGTTCCTCAACAATTTTCTAGTGTCCGACTCGGCGATGGCTGAGATAAAAAAAAAATAAAGTTTTATCTTTTCGATCAGTGCAGCGGCGCGCATAGCGCACTCTGATGCAGGCCATAGAACAATAGTCAGAGAAAAAAATAGAGAAAAAGATTTTCTACTCTTCGTCTGTTATTTAAACAAACGCAACTCCTCGGCATCAGATTTTGGTTCCTTTTTTTCCAAGTTTTTGTTCTTTTCTCTTTTTGTTCTTTTTTCACATTTCTCTTGAAAGCCTCTCTCAAACGATTTACATTAAACACATCTTTACTGAAATCAATCCTTTGATTTTACCTCCTTTTTTATTCTTTTTGTACTTTTGTCTCCTACCCACACTATACTAAAAACTATTTTTTTGCACGATTCTTGTACGACCATATAGCCCTTAGTCCTTGATGAATACCAGTCATCACAATACTTACTACTCCTTATTATTATACCACTAATTTCGCAATTCTCCTTTCTTTCTTTATTTTCCTCTTTATAATTGCTCACCACTCGACAGCAATTATCTTTTTGCCAAATCAATATTTTCTTACACATTAATTAACGGGCTTTTTATCAAGGTAACATTTTCTGTTGCCTCGACATACACATCACCAAAAAGCAACATCAACAGCAAAACTGTCAACAACCTTTCAAGACAAATAATTTCATTGTTACCTCTTCTTCTTCTACTACTACTTTAATTATTATTCACGATGGTTGCCGCTGCAGATTTACTTTTTGGCAAAAACAACGAAAAGCCAATGTTTGACGACCGCAAACAAATCAAGTCATGGATCCAGAACAGACTTTTACCCCTTGGTATCCTTATCGTTATCGAAAGATCGGATGACACCAAAATTGTTTTCAAATGCAAATCCTACAGATACTCCTCAGCTTTTAAAAAAGTTAGACAAAAGAGAATCTCTAAAAAGCAAAAACAATTGCTTCAAAAGCAAGGTCTTTTGGATTCTTTTGAGTTGGAGCAAAAATTAAAGCAAAAGAAAATCAAGACTTCCAGCTGCTCTTGTCCTTTCAGAATAAGAGCCAACTTTTCGATCAGATCCAACAAGTGGTCGATTGTTATTGTTAACGGTCAGCACAATCATCCATTAAAGAACTGTCTGGACAACAATGGAGAGTTTTTCAATGATGAAAGCTTTAACCATGACATTCATGTTAACTTGATTAAAAACAGATTTCATTCTAATCCTGCTGAACCGGAAATGGTTGAAGAATATGAAGAAGACTCTTTGAAGAAAACAAACGCCCCTGGTAATATGGCCGATAACGTATCTTCATCATCATCGTCTTCACCTTCTGCTGCACCTTCTGAAGATTCTTTATCCAGAGTTCCATCCAACCAGTATGCTTCGATAGCTTCTGCTCCTGTTAATGTTAGCAATGGGATCAAATCTTCTATCTTCAGCCAGCTCCAAACGACACCAAATAGCCCACTGGTTGTCAACTCTAATCCCCTTTCAAAATTTAACCACAACGATCAATTCTCATTATCTTCCAACATTTCGTCTATTTCAAGCGAGAACTCTATGGACGATTTCTTTGGTGCTGCTAGCAATCTCTCACACCAAATGGGTAATGTTAATGCAGTAAGCTCAGTTACTGATAGCAGTAGTAACAATGACAACGGAATTAGTAACGACAACAATTATCATTTTGGCGAACTTTCTTTAGCCCATGGCAAAGATCACAATACTGCTTCCAGCTACAACTCGCCATTCTTTGAGCCCGTGCACGATGAGGAAGAGGACCTTAACACCGGTATGACTAATATGGATGACTTAATTGCTGACTTTTTCAACAAGAAAAGAAGCACTATTGATAGTAACGCCAATCAGCAGCACAGCCAAAATAATATCAACAACAACATGGCTTCATCCGGCTACCAGAATAGTACATTACCAAACCCAAGAAGTTTAAGTAGTGGAAATATTCCTTCATACCAGCACAATCAACATCTTGCTCAAATCAAAAACTATCCATTATTTTCACATTTGATGGAAACTTTCCAAAATGATATGATGAGCAATAATAGCTCGCTTATGAACTCGCCAATTAGTCATCATGCTGTTCCACAGCCACAAGCTCATGATGGACGTGACTTACCATACAGCAATCACGTCAACTACGGAAGCAGCGCTAATATGAGACAGACAGGTAACAATAATAGCAGCAATGGTATCGTCGTTGCTGATGCTCACCATAGTGATAGCTCTAGCGAGACCCTCAACCATTTCAATATTGAAAACAACAGAGGTTTTTACGATAACAACAATGCAAGTCCAGTGGTTATGGAACAAGTTGGCGATCATTACAATAGTAACGATGTTGTTTATGGTAACGGTAACAATAATGGTGCTGATGATAATGCTAATGCTGAAGACTTGAGCAATATTCCTATTACAACTTTCATTAACGATTGTCCTGCCTTGTACTAATTCTTTATCCTAAATAATGTTATGATGCTTTTGTTGTTGTTTTCTGCTTTTTTTACGAAATATTGAAATACTAGCTAGTTCTGTTCTTGAAAAACTTATTATGTGTTTGTTTTTATATTGTTTTTATGAAACGTTTTCTTCTTAGGCAGGTTTGCCGATGTATAATTAATGTTTTGTTCAGTTTAATGATTCAAGTTTCAATGTAGATCGGGTATTTCGGGAAAAGCTATTTAACTGGCTTTGCTTACCTTGCAGTAAGCTTTAAAAAAAAGAACATTTACCGTACATAATCCCTTGCTACAAAATGTAAATAAAAACAACCTTATATTTTTCAAACAAACTATAAAGAAGCAACACTATGTCATAGGATTACAAAAGCATTAATGCTTTTTGAGCAAAAAAAGCGACCTCGGAGAGGGTCGAACTCTCGATCTTGCGATTAACAGTCGCACGCCTTAACCAACTTGGCCACGAAGTCTTACATGCCCAGTAACATCAGTAGCTTCTATTGAAGATTTTCCAATACAGGTCTTTACCCATGAGATCAGATATAGCAGAAGCAGTGGAGCTCGGTGTACCGTTTTTGAAAAAAAAGTTCATTCCAAAAGAAGTCTTCGACTTCAAGTCCCAGAATGGTAGTGCACAAGTGCGCGAGAAGAAAGATAAACTACTATTCTCAAACCAGTTGGCACGTCTCAAGCAAGTCACTAATAAAGAGTGTCAAACGTTCTGGCAAATGCTAAACAAACAAACGTTCAAACACCCTGGCTGCTTCGAGAATACACACACATTCCACCTCGGAGTCGAGAAGTTCAAATTCCAAGGTGAGGAATGTAAGTGGTGCTCCGAAGATTTTTCACGTAAAAGACACAAACAACAGTCATATGAAGATGCTATCAACAAACAAATGGAGCACTTCTTGGTTAAATGTCCAGTAGCACAAGCGTTATGGAAAAAGTTACAGATAAATAAGGAATTGAGCTGGGACAGCCTCATCCTTCCATCCAGTGATACACGAGAATTAATCCAGGTCGACAACTACTTGATATTCCAAAAGAAATACTCCCGCCTACGGAGAGATAAGGACTTTGATTGGAAAACCATTCCAATCTCTAGTCTAATTTACTATATCACCATGGTAATGAATCAGATAACACATCATTGTTATCTTAGTGAGTGGAAGATGGTATTGAAGTGAGACCCCTTTCTTTTCATCTGTCGACAGTAAAGCAATGACCCTCAAAAATATATATATATATCATCCATCCTAGACCAAACTCTCTCCTACATCTATTTCAAATCCAAAAGATTCATTAAGGTCTAACTAATACTAACGGGGTTTTCACTTGTACAAGTTTCCCCTAGATAATAACAACTGAACTATACTGTATATACTATATAGATAAGTTTGTAAGATTATATTTTCTATCGTTTATATAGAAATAATGAATCGATATTGTGTGTGAAAATAAAAAAAGTAAGTGTAAAAATGAACTGAAGCATGACCACACACATACAATTGTTCACTATAACAAATAATTACTTACTTTTTATTCCAATACAATGAAACCTTTTGAAATTCCCCACCATCTGCAATAAAATTTTAACGTTTAAAAGTTTCCCCTGTATCAACTGAGCTATATTATATATCTACTATATATGTGATTACCCCCTGCAAGTTTATGTTGCCGTTGTTATCAGAAAAAATCGGGATAATATGGACAGTGCATTTGAAAATACGTTCTAAACAGACAGAAAGCATTACTAAAATTTGGGTTGGCTCACAAATTGTATAACTAAATGGTCTTTGTCAAGATGGACTAGCTGACACCATACCATGACATAACTGAATCTAGTTCTTAAACAGTACAAACACAGATGGGCTATATATACTTTATGCAAACACACTGGCTTATATTTATTATCAAGCCCCCTCTTAACATTGTATTTTGTTATGCTGTACTTTGCATACTTGATTTAATCGTGAAGACATCTTGGAAATTAACTAACTGAGAGGCAGCGAGTGATCTCCATATTTTGGTTACGCGCGCCGCTGCACTGCGCGGAGATAAACGAAAAATCAAAAAGACGAAAAAATTCCAAATGCTCAGAGCACATACATTCTAAAGTGTGTTATTACCATCACAACTAACCGAGGGTCCACACACGAAGGCTGCCGTATGTTTATTTTTTTATAAACCAGCAGCTATGAGACAGCAACCTTTAGAAAAAGAGCATCGGAACTATCTTCGTTTTTACAACCAGCAGCTCAGAATACTCGTCAAAGAATCTCGTGAAGCCACCGCCAATTTCCACGACCAGGTCATCGTGAACCCCAACATCGAATATGCCACACAGAAGCTCCACAATACTGTTATCGGCCCTAACGGATGTGTATATACAGTAATTAAAGCTCACGGTACATCCCTACATGAGAAGACTTCTAAAAAAGATGGAAAAAATGGACAAAATGATTCAGATGAATCACCGATCGGTGTGCTATGGACGCGATCAGAGAAGGAAAAATTCTTTACAGCTTTGGCACGATACTCCATTCACAACCTTGCAAGCATAAAAGCCCACTTGCCTAATAAGTCGGAAGTAGAAATTCTCAACTACTATCATTTATTGAAGTCCTCATTGAAAAATTATCAGAAGAAAAAGAAAACTAGTAAGAAGTTGCTCAAATATGATGATTTTCCCATTGCATATGAGATGAGCGAATATTTCACAGACTTGGAGAATGGACAAGCAGACCTTGCTATTAGAGACGAAAATAGAGAGATACTAAGGGAAAAAACTGAGGCAAACGTGGTCGATGATGACCCTCAAAGTTCAACCGAGTCTCTGATAAGGACACAAGAAGATGCTCAGTCAAACACAACAAACACAACAAACACTATCGATTTCGTTTCGAATACAGTGCCCGGTGGTCCAAACGAGGAAGATAATTTATTTATCAAAGAAAATATTACCGAGCTAACAAAATTTTTAACACAGAACAACAATTTGGAAGCACTCAAAGATAAAATGAGAGAACAGCTTGATTTCAAGAATTTCTTCTACTCACCAACAGCAGTAATAGATATTGTACCGCCGCTGCTTTCTCTGCTGGCTGAAGATGTTCTCAAGCAACTTGTGCGAGCATACATTACTAAACTTTTGCACAAAGTTGTTCAAAGCAAGCTAGCTAATTATCATCTCGGGGAAAGAATGGACGACGATCAAGACGTCAATGTTGAGATCGACGACGAAGATGTGAGGAGAGCTTTATATTATGAAAATACGCGCGTTGAAACTGGCCGGAATGTGCGCAATATGGGAAATATTAATCCTCTTTATAATAAGGTATACTTGAGTAATATGCAAAAGAATTTGAATATAAAACTTGAACCAGAGCACCACAGACGGCCAGCAACTTTTCAAGCTAAGATATTTGAGTATCTCGATTTTATGATATCCGCGCGTTGGTTACGCCATTTAGAAAGTGTCAACATTTTAGCATACAACAATTTTGACTATTTTGAAAAATTATTTCCTCAAAGAAAATTTGGACTTTTATTTGTCAAGTTTCTCAAAAAGAACAATTTTAACATTGTGGATTGTGGAAAAGTTGGGCTCCCTATTGGTGCTAAAGAATACCGGGAAGCTGTTTTTTCTAAGAAACCTAAAGGTAAGCTCCTTGAAAAGAAATCTGTCAAAGACACTTTAGAAGTTTGTAATAAGGTTGATAATGATGAGGAAAATACTGATATTTCCTCTAATTTTAGCAATGATGACAGTATGGAAGAAGACTTAGATGAAGAAGATTCAGATGAAGAATTGGATATTGGGCCAGCAGTTCACGTTTCAAATTTGAAAAAAACCAACAGCAAGCAGTATAAAAGGCAACCAGGTACAGATTATTACACAAAGTTGGCATATAAATATCCTACACTGATCGACATTGATTCTCAAATGTTGGGCGATAATTTAACTGATAGCGACTTCACTAGCGATGAAAACGCTGACGAAGGCCTTTATGATGAAACAGCTACTGAAAAAAATGCATTGCCATTTATTGTTGATGATAATCAATCAACTCAGGAATTGGATAACGCTGAAGCAATTAAGGAGCATTTTAGAGAAACTGGAAAACTAGATCGGCATGATAAGGAGGTGTCTACCAAGTATCAAAAAATGATTCTTCGCTATTTGAACTTGTATAACACTGATCCAGAGTTTACATTTTTTGTCAGTGAGCCGCCAAGAAGTGTGAAAGGTAATGATGAGTTAAAGCGGGTGCGTAGACAGGCCCGGGGCAGTGAGTCGATTGTTAAGAGTTATTTAGTTAGACGCAAACAGTATGAAACATACATTGCCAGCTACAAGAGATTGCTCAAATGGCTGGTAGATAGCAAAAGAAGAGCTTTTCATTTGGCAAATTTCAAAGCCTTTGTGGTTCTGAATCCTACAATCTGTCAAGAAGTAATGGCTAATGAGGACAACTGGCGCGTTTTGAAGACCGAGGAAAATATTTGGAATAAGCTCAAGCAATTATTTATTTTGAAAATGCTGAAACACGTAAACTTTCAGTTCAAATATGATGAGGAAATGGACTATGATTTGTCAAACAGTGCTGTTGCAGGCGGATCTCTTAGGGAAGCTATCACTGTTGCCAGAGAGTTTGGTTTGAGGGTACCACAACCGCTTGTTGAGATTATAAACCGTGAACAGAAGCAGGAGCAGGAGAAACAGGAACAGCAGCAACAGCAGCAGCAACATCAAATTGGGAAGGAACCATCAGAGGCTCAATTTGAAAATCATGAGGATGGCAATAATATTGAATACTCCTATAACCATGACGATGGCCACAATCTAGACCTCCGAGAGCATTTAGTCAAACAGGGCTTTGACGGTACTACGTCAATATCATCCCATCAATCCTCTAATATTAGCGGAGGTGAGCTAGGTGAAAATGTTTTTGATGTTGGTAGCTATGGCAGAGACTACAGCAAAGATCAAGGCAAAGATAAAATAGCACCGCTTAACTTTAACTTTAGGAATATTGACTTTAAAGGTTTTGATCCTGATGAAGTCAATCTTGATGAGTATACGTTTGATCCGGGAGATGATTTATATAGTAGTCTGGATGCGGAAAGCTCTTTGGACGGTGTTATAGGAAGTATAGATGGTGACGGCATTGGTGAATCTGAAAATAAGTTTGAACATGTGGAGCTCAAGCGGAGATCTGGCGGTGATGATGATGATGGTGATTTTGAAAGCGATAATGATGCGGATGTGATGCCAGCATTGAAGAAGCTAAAAACTGCTGATGGCGGATTACAAAACACCAGGCTTGAGCAATCTCAAGATTTTCCAATCTACTAGAGAGTCTCTGATAGTCTTTGTCTATTCTTAGTTTCAATAAATATTGTTGTGAGTGTATGTGTAAGACTGTAAAGAACTTATCTCATAATCATTAAATTTGACTAGTTTCATTGGTTACCTCTGCTTATCATGTTATCATGTTATCATATTATGCTTGGCTGATGGAGACCGAGTTGGAGATTCCCTGCTGGATCAATTTCATCTACAACATGTCTTCGCAACTTTTAAAGTGCAGCGCAACAGTTAATATACAGTATTTGACAACAAAAAAAAAGTGAGTTAAAGCAATGAAACCAACCTTAGTATTGCCTGTTGAGTTAGCATGTCTAACCAGGAACTCACCCTTAAACAGGCTTTTCTTTCGTAAAGAAAAAAAAGACGACCTCGGAGAGGGTCGAACTCTCGATCTTGCGATTAACAGTCGCACGCCTTAACCAACTTGGCCACGAAGTCTTACATGCCGGGTGAGCTCCAGTGAATTTTGCTTCCGAATGGCCACACATTGAAAAAAAAAGGGCGGTGTCTCACCCGTCTACTTTTCCTACCCCTCGGTATTCATTTCTATATTAAGGCATGAGGAAGAATCTAGAAGAAAAACCGAAAACGTTACGGTACCACAGGTGAGAACTGTACAGAAATCATTTATACTGCCTTGACAGCAACGTGAATCATTTATGTCAACCATATGGCTTATATCCCCTTCAGGCTTCGTTCCCTTTACCATTGGCGCGAACTCTCTTGAATAACAACAACAACAAAATCCAGCAGCATGCTGTCTACTCTTAAGGGCCGCTCTACTTCCACCGATGAGTACACCTTTTTGAGTCCCACCAGTCCCACCAGAGAGTCATCCACACTCTTTGAGTCCCTGGAACATCACATCAATGACTTGGAGTCCCAAAGTCGCACTCTATTGAACGCGACTGATGATCGTCCTAATAGCGTTGTTACGGAGGCCACAGCTATTGGCGACAGAGACATGGACTCGATCGAAGACACAAAGCTCGGCATTTACTCCATAATAGTTGTCTGTGCTTCTGCTGTTGGTGGTATATTATTTGGATTTGATACCGCAATTATATCCAGTTGTTTGCTTTTTATCAATCAGGATTTGGGTCATGTTCTTAGTTCATTTGAGAAAGAGTTGATTACAGCTGTCACTTCTATAACTGCTTTGATTGGTGCAGTTAGCGCAGGGTATCTCTCCGACAAATTTGGAAGAAGAAACACGTTGGCGCTCTGTTGCTTGGTGTTTATCATTTCGGCTATCCAGATGGGGGTTGCCCATTCTGTATTTCAATTAGTAGCTGGCAGAGCAGTTGTTGGTGTGGCTGTTGGAGGCGCCAGTATGGTGGTACCTGTCTTTATATCCGAAGTTGCTCCTTCCAACATTAGAGGCATGCTACTTGCTGTAAACTCTATATCTACTACTGGTGGTCAGCTTATTGCTTACTTGGTGGCCAACGGCCTTAAGAATGTTGAAAATAACTGGAGATATTCTTTCTTAGTTAGTGGGATTCCACCTTTTTTATTCTTGCTTGCCGTTAAATTTATTCCGGAATCACCAAGATATAGCATCATCAAAGGCCAAACGCAACAAGCAGAAGATGCATTGTCTAGGATTTACCCATACGCTGAACCAGACCAAGTGCAAGATAGGATATTCTCAATACAAGTTGACGTCAACAATGCCAAGCAGTTATATAATGTGCCGTTTTGGGAAGTTATTAAGAGCAAAAAGAGTACTCAGAATGCTTTGCTTACCGGTTCGATATTGATGGCTATTCAGCAATGTGTTGGCTTTAATGCATTCATGTACTATTCAGCTACTATTTTTAAGAACTTGGGGTTCGAAGATCCAATTTTTGCTTCAATCTCAATTGCCCTAACAAATTTTTTGTTTAGTTTTTTCCCATTGTTCTTGGTTGACAAAGTGGGTCGCAGAAAAATGTTATTGAGAACCGTGTGGATATTGGCCGTGGCCCTTGCCATAGCTTCGGCCGTTTACAGCGTTGCTCCTGAAAATCACCCGGAGGCAGAAGCTGGCGTCTCAACATCAAATGTCATTGCCTCAATAGCCATTATCCTATACGTTGCTGGCTACGCTTCAGGATTAGGGACTGTTCCATGGTCATCGGTGGAATTTTTGCCGTTGGAGGCCCGAGCAATTGGCGGTACGATTATAACATGTTGCAACTGGTCTACGAACTCTATTATTTCCTTTACCTATCTCACTTTGATGGACAAACTTTCCCCTGGCTTTACATTCGGCTTCTTTGGTATCATTTGTTTGCTTAGCTGGTTGTGGATCTACATGTCATATCCGGACGTCAGTGGTATTCCACTTGAGGAGATCAGTAAGATCTTTGATAACGGCGTCGACATCAAGTTAGCTGATGAGCTTAGAAATAAACACGAAGCTCATAAAAGAATCTCTTTTAGTCAAATTTGAACACAATTTCACTGAACAATATGCTCCTTTTATTTCACTTCGTTATACTGTATACTTTTCCTTATATTTATTATCTGGGCAAATCCTGACTATTTATCTTCTGGATCGGCCTATGTCCCATGAAACTTTACCGAAACCTTTTGTCTGCTCGTTTGCTTTGACTATCTAGTCAGATATAGAAACTAAATAAACGTTTCATTTTTCGCTGTGTTTTTTCCATTTGCGCGCATGCATGTCACAAAACCAGAGCTGTCAGCGCTAATTAGTTGTGCTTCCGTACATCTGAGCGCTTGCCGCCACCTAGAAAGCATTTGATGATCCATGATTTCTGTATTCCAGTAAATAAACCTTCATTGATAGTACAGACAAATCAGCAATGCCGTTACTCAGAATCATCTTCGAAAACGGCCAGCTTTGGACAGATCTATTGAGTGTTGTTACTCGTGCCTCTTTAGTTCCTGTCACTCTTGCGTCGCTACTGTTAACTTGGGCCGCTGAGGATATCCAACATGCTTCACAAGTGGCAGTTTGGACAGTGCTGGAAATTCTACACATTGTGCCTTGTGTCCTTGGTCAACTTGGTATTATCCACTATGAACCAGTAGAAGAAATTAGGAAGAGGCGTATTGAGGTACTAAAGAATGAGAAGCACTTTTGGCCCAGATTGTATAAACGGGTTACCATGAAGTACACTACGGGAATTCATATATTGATACGAGATTTAAACAAGTTGCAAGCGGCAGTTGAAGAGTATTTTACTAGGGTGGGGAACAGATACTCAGTTTTGTTGGCAATATGGGTGAAAACAGAAGAGACTGAAGAATGGGTGTTGCATTACCCGCGATGTTTTGTTAGAATTGTGGCTAAAAATGTCTTTGGAGAGAATGAGACATATACCAGAAAGGGGAAACAAGCTGCTTCAAAAAGAGCTTCAGAGCAAGCAGCAAAAAAAGCTGCCGAAGAAAATGTTCTCAGACCATACAATTTAGGCAAGCAAGGCCAAAGAAATAGATCGCAGTACAAAAGACGAGATGAAAGACAAGCAAAAAAGACTAAGCCTAATCCAAATCCAAGCCCAAGCCCAAATCCAAACAGCCGCAAAAAGGCTTCAAAAAGAGTTATTGGTGTCCAAACACTACCTCCCACTACAATTAATATTGGAAACCAATCAGACTTTGCAGAGAGAAAAATGATTCAAGAAGTTACACCAACACCAAAAAGTGGCAGTTTATCTCAAAGAAGCAAATCAGCTTTCAAGCAAAGTGAAAGGTTTGAAAAAACTAAATCCTTACCAATAGATTCAGTGCTTAAGAACAAAAGTTCTCAAGAATCTAGTTTTTTTAAACAAGAGGACATCTCTTCTCCCTTAGAACCGGTATCTGCAAATGATTTAAATAAAGAAGAGCAGGGAAGTGTTGTAACCTCTGGAAAATCAAGGCTTTCAGCATTATCGCCTGCATGGAAGAAAAAAAAGTATAGCAATAGAGAGGTGGAGTTTTTCAGCAAAAAGGGTGACTATGAAGCTGTAAAAAGATTGATTATTTCTGTTCTTGATAACAAAAACTTTGATGATGGCTCATTAGGGCCATTAGTTGTTAGACTATCTTGGCACTGCTGTGCGACATATGATAAAGAAACAGGGACCGGCGGTTCAAATGGGGCAACAATAAGGTAACTTGAACAACTTTTGTGACTGTTTTCATTCTACTCAGAATATCTAATCTAACCTCTTTATCTCTTAGGTTGATTCCGGAAATTACCGATCCTGGAAATACTGGCTTGGAACCAGCTCGTGTTGTCCTAGAAATGGTAAAACAACAATTTCCATGGATTTCGTATGCAGATCTTTATACCTTTGCAGGAGTTACCGCAATAGAAGCTATGGGAGGACCAAAGGTTGAGTGGAAACCAGGAAGAACAGATTGCATTACAGATCAGTTCGTTCCCAAGAATGGAAGACTACCAATTGGATCTAAACATTCAGATCATATAAGAGCGGTTTTCAACAGAATGGGGTTCAATGACCAAGAAATTGTGTGCTTAATAGGTGCCCATACGCTTGGCAGAACTCACAAAAAATATTCCGGGTGGGAGGGAAAATGGACTAATAATCCCATAAAGTTTGACAATGAATTTTATAAGTTGCTTTTGAATGACGAATGGGATTATGGTGTGGTACCACAAACCGGAAACCAACAATACTTTAATAGAAGAGACAAAGATATAATGATGTTACAAACTGATATGGAATTGGTAACAAATCCAGACTTCAGAAAATGGGTAGAACTATACGCTAATGACCAGGACAAGTATTTTGAGGATTTTGCCAAAGCTTATGCTAAATTGCTAGAGTTGGGTATTGAAAGAAATGAAGAGGGTATAGCCTTAAAGACACGTTAGTCAAAATTTTATAGCTTCTTTGAATATAATTGCGAAAGAAATAAGGCATTTATTGTAGATTTCAAATGTTGGCAGGTGCGTCAAAAGACCCGATGCCGTGGTTTTGCGACACACAGGAAAAATGTAAATAACAATAAATAAAAAAAAAAGTACACAAATGCAGATGAGCACCATGTTTACGCGAATGGCTCTGTCAAATCCGGTGGCTCAGCACAATGGAATTGCTTGAATCAGATCTCAAACATTTGTTTGTGACTTGGATGGAAGAATCTGCCGTTGAAGCTACTTTAAAGAACTCAAGATCAGCTCTAGGAATCGGCAAAGCGTTAGATAAATTAAGGAAAGAAACTCACCCAATACAAGGTCCCAAAGATTTACTCAAAATCCAATTTTTTGGCGAGAAGAGAGTACAATACTTGACAAAAAAGCTAAATGCTTATTGTAAAGAAGAAGGTTACAAGTTGCCCGAGGCGTTTGCTACGCCCAAAGCGGCATCTGCGGAGCAATATAATCTTAATAATAGCCAGTCTCCATTACAAAAGAGATCAAATTCATCGGCAACCACAACAACATCAAAAAAATCTGCTACTGCTGCTCCAAAGAAGAAATACGTTCCTACGATACGGTCCGGAGCTTATGCGATATTGATTGTCTTGGTAAAGTATGACAGGGACAGAAATGGGTTAACTAAGGATGAAATTATTAGTAAGGCTGGTCCTTATTGCGATAAAAGTTTTAACAGTAATCCATCAACGAGCCAGTTTTATTCAGCTTGGAATTCTTGCAAGACATTAATGAAGCGAGATTTGGTCAAGGGGTCTGGAAGGCCAATGTATTATTATTTGACTGATGAGGGTTTGGAGTTGGCGGATATGTTGATTAGAGTCAACGAGGGAGAATCACGACCCGGAGAATCCGTCACAGCAGCAGAATCTAGAACACAAAGAAACGAGAATCAGACACCAGCAGCTGCAAGTATTGAAGAGTATAGGAGGAAAAGGCTCAGTGCAAGTGATCGAGAAAAGCGAAGCTTGAGTGAATTCTATGATGATGAAAAGGAGCAACAAAAACGGAAACGGCCTCAGTATCGTGATGACGGTATTCCGCAAAATTTTGGGGCAGACTATGATGGTGGTGGTAGTGATTTTGCAACAGGGCCAGCTTGCGATCCTTTTTCCAACAATCAAGAAGTTAGTCAGAAAATATGGCAACCAGGATCTTTTGACATTAAATTAGTCATTGACAATAGAGAAATCCGGTCAAGGGAAGAGCACGCATTTTTCAGTAATAAGCTTACGCAACTAGGCTTGAAAACAGATATACAGCCACTAGCAGTTGGAGATTTGTTATGGACCGCTAAACATAAAGTGACGGGTGATGAAGTTGTGCTAGACTTCATTGTTGAGCGAAAAAGACTTGATGATTTGGTAGAGTCTATTAGAGATGGTAGATTTCTTGAGCAAAAATCAAGACTTGCCAAAACTGGAATGAAGAACATTTATTATCTTATTGAAGAGCAAACAGGATCCGATTTATCAAATTTTGTGGAGTCAATCAAGACTTCAATATCCTTAGTACTTCTCGGATCAAAATATTTTGTGAGGAGAAGCAAAGATGCAGATGAGACTGCTCATTTTTTGGCATTGCTTACCAAAAGCATTGAGAAACACTACCTAGGGAGAAGTCTCATGGTGATAAGGGCAAAAAATTTAAAAGGACAAAACGATTACAAGACAACTTTGCAATCTTTTTGTGAAAAATACCCAGAGCACGAATGTTGTTTTAGTTTTGGCACTTTCCAAACAATGCTTAATAAAAGTAATTTGATAACTGTTAAAGAAATATATGTGAGAATGCTAATGACAACGAGGGGTGTGAGTTTGGAAAGAGCTCTAGCCATACAAAAGTTTTATCCTACTCCCAAGAGCCTTGTTGAAGCTTATATGGCTTTGGGAGATGATGAGAAGGCAAAAAAGTTGTTGCTAAAAAATGCAACGGAGAACGAAGTGGGAAACAGGTCACTTGGAATTAAGTTATCAGAAAATGTTCATGCAAATTGGGGTAGATAATTTTAATGATATAAAATCAGCATTTTACAATAGATGTTTTTATAAAAGCGATTATGAAGTTTAGTTTTTTCTTGTTTTTTTTTTTTTTTTAGAAAAAAATTATAAATTTTGAATGTAAGTTTTATTTTGGCATTGACAAAACATTTAATTTTTTGTTATATTGATGTTATATGCCAAACAAGGTTAGCTCTCCTTTATAAATCAAGACCCATGAAAATAAATTTTATGAAATTAAGCGTTAACAAAAAAGGAAAAAAAAAAAAAAATAAAATAAAATAAAAAAAAGGGGACGGGGAAAGACAGAAAAGAAAATGGAAAAAAAAGTGAAAGGTCATGAGGCTCTCGCTCGTTGCCGAGAATCACTGCCAGATGATATAATATACAATTAGGTAAATAATTCCTTTTATGGGTTTCTGTGAAATTTTAGCCTCTCATCTGAACATGAACTAGGATGGTATAGCACCTTGCAAAATTCAGTATTTGCCCATATTTGAGAAGGATATTTGTTGCTTTTTGGTTGTTTTTTTTTTTTTTTTTCGATTTTGAGTCGTGACTATCATCGAAAGATAGAAAATGAGTAAGATAATATATCGTTCATTTTTGAACGATGATTGCCCAAAAGGCATTTACAATGCTCCCAAGTAATCCTCCTTGATACTACCAATAGCGTAAATTTCATTAACGTCAGTTCTGGTACCAACAAGCTTCAATCTTATTCTACTTCCTTTTTCAATGATTTGATCTTCTGATTCGTATGCTGGAGGATTTGAATTTGGATTGAACTGCATATCACTTGGCACCAAATGCTTGGAGATAAACACCGATAGTGGTCCAGCATCAGCAATAACCCCCATCTTAGTGACGCTGCTGACCACGGCATCCATGACTTCACCTTTGAATGGTTTCCAAACAACAGCTCTGTATTTCACTTCGAATTCTGCCGCACCAGATTGCGGAATAACACGACCTTTACCAACATCTATCTTCATTGAATCCAATACGCATACAATGTAACCAAATTGACCGGTACATGTACCTTCCACGTCAGTTAAAAGTTTGTCTCTGAGGTATTGGTTCATTTGCGGGCCAAAGTAGGATGGGTGCAATTGCAAATTGAGTGATAGATCTTTGATGAAGAACATTATTGACTGCTATTGTTATTATTGTATTAATAATGATAATGATAATGATAATGGTAATGATAATGATAATGGTGGTGGTGGTGGTAGTGTGATTATGATTTGACTGTAAAGAATGAAGATGACGAAACAGGAATTGAATTGCAATGAAAGAAGAGAGGGCTAGTTTTGTTTAGGCAATATGTGAAGATGCTTGATAGAGATTGGAAGAGCTGTCGAGGGCTGACTAACAGTGATCGTAAACAGTCTAAATATGTGATAATGTGGCACGCTGGGAATAGCTATATCTGTACCACTGTGACCAACAACAACATCATCACCATCGCTATTATTTACGCTAGGGTTTTTCAGTTTCTGTATTTTCGTGTGCTGCACTGTGTTTTTTTTCGGGGCGCAAATGCATGCGGTGTCCGGGTGATTGCGGGCGCTTGAAAAGCGATTTCAATTTTAAAAATATTTCAAATCATCACAACCAAGACGTAAAGGGCACTGAGTGAGTGGAGCGAAGAAAGTGTGTAACAATACCATATACATAGCACAACAGAATGTCTCAGAAACTTGGAAGAGTATGTTACTTTTTTTTTTTTTAGAGAAGAAGGAATCACAGTTTAAATAGGAGTTATGCACTAGGCTTCATTCTAGCCGTGATACAGTTTTGACAAATCAGAAATACTAACGAATATTCTCTGCTTATAGACTGGTATAGCCTTTGCTAGATTATGGCATCATGTGGATGTTGCTCAAGATCCAAGAACCTTAGGTAGATTGGCCTCATCTATAGCTGTGACGTTGATGGGCAAACATAAACCAGTTTACCATCCATCAATGGACTGCGGCGACTATGTGGTTGTCACCAACTGTACGCATTTAAGAACCACTGGTAACAAATTCCAAGAAAAACAATATTGGTCCCACAGTACTAAGCCAGGTCAGTTGAAGTTGGTGCCTATGGAAAGAATGGCCGCAAATAAAGGTTTTGGTGAATTATTAAGAAAAGCTGTTAGTGGCATGTTGCCAAAGAATAGATTGAGAAAAGTCAGATTAGAAAGATTAAAGGTGTTTGATGATAGTGAGAATCCGTACAAGCAAAACTTTGTAGCTCATTGGGACCAACAACCTGAAGTGAAAAGAATCCTTGAAGAGCAGGCCAAAAAACAGACAAAATGACGTATTTTATATTACGTTTTTATTCCAGTTTCTTATTCTATAATTTTACCTACATCGTGTAAATACAAGTTTTGATCTTTTGTTGTTGATTTTTATTCTAAATAAGCTACCAGACCCGTTAAGACCCTACTATTCGATCCGATTGTAACAGCTTTCGCCATTGTTACGTTATACACATACTAAATAGTATAAGATAAAGAAAATGTTTTTTATGAACAATAGTGAAAGAAAATCTAGAAAGTACAGTTGATAAATCAATAAGTTTTTATAGAGATTATAGTAATAATAGGCACAAAGTAGAAAGAAACAATTGGATAAAAAACCAGAAAATGTATCCAACATCGTACAGTCAAGCCAAGTAAAGTCAAGTCCGACCAAATTGATTTTAACGCACACTGAGAGTAGAATGATCAGTGTACATTCTAGGAGTAATGTTCATAGCCATCAATTCTTGAAACAATAACTTGGCAGCATAAGGTATTTCAATTTGATAAATGTTTGTCTTGTTTTTGCATGCTCTGCATTCAAACTGGTTCTTTTTCAAATTTGCAATAACACTCATCAAACCACAAATACCGCAAACATGTACTCTAAAAGCATCAGAAGCTTCCATTAACCTTTCACGCAAAAATGCAGAAGTACCATGGGCAATCATACAATCACGCTCCATTTCCCCGAATCTTAACCCACCATCTCTAGATCTACCTTCCACTGGTTGTCTAGTCAACACTTGAAGTGGACCTCTTGCTCTAGCGTGAATCTTATCATCCACCATATGTCTCAATCTTTGATAGTATGTAGGACCAAAGAAACATTGAGCCATCAATTTCTTGCCAGTATGTCCGTGATACAATAATTCAAACCCTCTAGATTGATAACCATGCTGTCTTAAAAGTTCGGAAATTGCTTCAACCGTAACATCAGTGAATGGTGAAGCATCACCTTCCAAACCAGTTAACGTGGAAACTTTGGAAAGTAAACATTCAATCAAATGCGCAACAGTCATACGAGATGGAATAGCATGCGGATTAATAACCAAATCTGGAACCACCCCTTCTGCAGTAAACGGCATATCTTCATGTCTATAAGTGATACCAATAGTACCTTTTTGACCGTGTCTAGAGGCAAATTTGTCACCAATTTGTGGCACTTTGGTGGTTCTCATTCTAACCTTAGAAAACTTCAAACCTTCTTGATTTGTCGTCAATAATACTTGATCAACAATACCATTTTCTGTAATTCTTAAAGCAGTAGAAGCATCTCTCTTGGTATGGAACTTGGTTCTTTGACCCAATTCTTCATTATTTGGAGGTATTGGGGCAGTTTTACCTATTATCACATCACCACCAGAGACTCTTACCCCCGGAGCAATTAAACCATCTTCGTCTAATTTTTCATATGTACCTTGTTTCAATCTTAGCGTATTACTACGCAATGGTTTTTCAAATTCTTCCACGAAGTTCATACCTTCTCTTCTTTCTTGGTCCATATAAGATCTGAAAAACAATGATCTAAATAAACCTCTATCAATCGAACTCTGGTTCATAATAACAGAATCTTCTTGATTATAACCACTGTAACACAAAATCGCAACAATGGCATTTTGACCTGCTGGCAATTCTCTAAATTTAAGATATTCCATAGATCTAGTAGTGGCCAATGGTTTTTGTGGATAATACAAAATGTTGGCCATAGTATCCATTCTAACACCGTAATTGGTCAAATATACACCCATAGCTTGCTTACCCATAGCAGATTGATATGTATTTCTTGGAGATTGGTTATGATCTGGGAATGGAATAATAGAAGCAGCCACCCCTAAAATCATTGACGGATGAATCTCACAATGCGTCCACGTTTGCTTATTAGAGTTATATTTAATTTTAATTCTTTGGGCTGAATCAGCAAGTTGACTAGAATTCATCACATTTTCTTTAGCTCTTTCTAAATCTTCTGGGGTCATGGCAATCATTGTGGTTTCTTCTTCTTCAGCATCAATATATTCAATGACGCCGTTATTCACCAATGATGACCAGGTAAAGTTTTCAAAATCGTCATCATCATTATATTCCAAATGACCATCATTCTTGGCCTGTGTATCCATCAACATGCTCACATGTCTTTTTTCCAATTTCAAACGACCATCTTCCACAACGAACAATGGTCTATAAACTCTTCCTGCATCAGTGAAGATCTTGAATTCTTTTTCTCGAAGGTTTCTAACAATAGAAACTTCTGGACTAATATCTCCTTTTCTTCTAAGTCCTCTAAGGGCCTCATCAATAATTGTTGCGTCCTTTTGAACACCAACCCACACACCATTGACGAAAATTCTGGTAGATTTTTTATCCTTGTGTGGAACGTAATCTTCAAGAGGATCCATGCCCCATTCTTCCAAGTATTCAACAATAGCATCTGATGGAGTACCAACAGATATACACGTCATTAATGATAAATTCTTTACCAAACCACAAGCTTGACCTTCCGGAGTTTCGGCTGGACAAACAAGACCCCAGTGGGAATTGTGTAATTGTCTTGGTTTGGCTATTTTACCATCTCTCCCAATTGGGGTATTAGTTCTTCTTAAATGTGATAGTGTAGACGAATAAGTGTATCTGTTCAACACTTGAGAAACACCAGCTTTGGAAGACATTGCTTTCTTTTGTTCACCCCAGTTACCGGTAGCCAAAGAATATCTCAAACCATCCGTAATAGTTGATGGTCTAATGGCCAAAGACAAGTTGAAATCTCTATTAGTTTCCACACATCTTTGCATATATCTGAAAATATCTCTAGACAATTTTCTAAATAAAAGTCTGAACAATTTGGCCAATAACGGACCAGCAAGATCCAATCTTTTCTTACCAAAATGATCTCTATCATCAGGTTCTTTTCTTTCCAAAGCACATAACAACAATTTATTCACCATGTAACCCAAAAAGTAAGCTTTACGAGATTCAAAACCTTCTTCACGGGTAATATGTGGCAACAATTCTTTTTGCAAAATGTCTTTGGCGTATTGAATACGCTTTTCTCTCTTGATACCAATAACATTACCTCTTCTACCAATGAAATCAAGGGCCACTTCTCTTTCTTGAATAACAAAAGCTTCCTCAATAGATGGTTTCAACAATTCCAACATTTGCCAATCATTTTCATCATAACAAATATGTTCTATAATATCACCATCAGGAACCACACCCAAAGCTCTGAACACCACCAATAACGGGATATCGGCTTTAATGTAAGGCAAAGTTGCTTTGATTGTATTATTTCTCATCATTTTAATTTCCAAATTACTGATCAATCTTGAACCGTTATCTATAGCGGATCTAACTTCAGATAAGTATTTTATAGGTGATGGAGGAGCTTTTTTGAAAACTTGCACAATATTTGCTGCTGCTCTTTCTTGAGCAATCAAAACTTTTTCAGAACCATTAATAATGAAATAACCACCCATATCATATGGACACTCTTTAAGTTCGTAAAGATCAGAAGGCTCAAGACTTTGTAAAACACAAAACTTGGATCTCAACATGATTGGTACTTTACCAATTGGAGCTAGTTGACCATTTGGTCTATCAGTATCAGCCAGATCGTCTTCTTCCACGGTCCACTGCACTTCAGATGCAGGAACAATATGATTAGGGTCATCAATAGACACCAAAACCCTTTTACTAATTTCCACTTGCAAATAAGATGAATACGTCAAGTTTCTAAGTCTAGCTTCTTGAGGAAACAATTGTCTAACATCACCATCTGGTTCAGTAATATTTGGTCTGGTGATATAAATCTTACCAAATGTGATTTCATATCTCTTGTTTTTGTTATCAGTTTCAGACATATGCTGCGCAGGCTGGTCGAGCACCAATGAAGGGTCTTCCCAAATCAAATCTTGAATGGTTGTACCAACAAATTCATTGAAGGAATCAATCTGTTGAGAAACCAATCCTTTCTCCTGAAAGAAAGAGGAGATCACAATCCAACAGTCTTCTGGTTGAATTTGCTGATTCTCATAATCATCATAACCGTAGGTGTCACCGTAACCGTCATAGTTATCAACACCTTGATCATAGACAGCGTCGTCTTGATAAACTAAAAGAAATATGTTAGCGTAGTTCAAGTTGTTTGTAATGGCAAATATTTATGATTATTATTATTATTATTATTATTATTATGAAATGCCAAAATGGCGCACGCATTCTCGACTCCAAACGCGCCACCCACTCAAGTTCCATAGAACAATATAATTGCACTTGGCACCTTTTTCTAGAAAACATAGGCAAGCAATACGTACTGTCAGTCATAGTTGATTAATGAGGCAGAGTACCGAAAGACAAACGCGCCACTAACTTGCTGTCTGTTGTTGAGCTGGCCCTGCAAATTCAGCGTTTTGCTGCTTGCCGCTTTCTTTTTTGGGATTTTGTTTCGTTTCTAATTTTTCCATCATCTCCAGCACCGCGGCCACTTGCCATCACCCGGACGCTTTCACAGCGTTTGCAGCGAAATATCGAAAACAGAAAAAAAATTTAACTGTTAATAGTCCAGATAGGACAGGATATTACAGAGTGATACACTGGAATACTGACCATCTCTGCCTTCACATCCCGCGCCCTGAACATTCAAAATGCCTAGATTGACGACTTCCAATGTGCAGCTTCTCACAAGATCCTTAGCCACCGTTGCAGAGGAGCTTCCACCGGCTCTTTCCACCGAGGTTGCTGCGGTGCAGTCTGAATCACAACGTAACAGAGAAAGATTGTCTGACAAGATCTTCAACCTCACAAAATACAGCATCCAAGAAGGCCAGCCTCATTTCAGAGTAGGTGAAAACAAACAGTATTTTCCAAAGGCTAGAGTGATTCTTCTCAGACCAAATGCCAAACATACCCCATATCAAGCAAAATTCATTGTGCCTAAGTCATTCAATAAGTTGGATCTCAGAGACTATCTATATAATATCTATGGTCTTAGAGCTTTGAATGTGACTACTCAACTTTTGCCGGGATCTTTCCGTTTATCATACTCTTCAAATCAAAGATACAGAAGTGGCCAAGTTAAGAAAATGACTATTGATATGGAAGATCCATTCATATGGCCATCGGAAGAATCTCTTCAAGATACCAGTGCATTAGAAGCAGTTGAATACGAAAACGAACGTCAAAAGTATCAACAAGAAATCATGAACTCCTTTGGTTCAGATCGTCTTAAACCAATAAAGGCCTTTGATGGTGTATTCAAATACAACCATCGTTTCGTTAAGCATACTTCGGAAAACTTTATACCTAAATTGGTTGGTCGCAGACTCAAAAATGACAAAGTCAGTGCTGAACAAAAATACAAGCAAGCTGATGACCTTAAATTGATAGAAAAGCTTCTCAAGGATAAACAGCAGTCAAGCTTATAGATTTAACCATGTATCTTTTGCTGTTCATTCATTCTTTAGTCTAGTACTGTTATCTTGAGCATGTTTGGTGACTTTTTGCAAAATAGATTTACAGCTTGTATATATATATATATCTAATGAATCTTTTGTTTCTTTTTTCAAAGTAATCTGGGTATGCTTTTTACTTGTAGTCGCTACAAAAAGATTAAGAACACTAAAAGTTCAATATTTTATAATAGAAAGAAAGGAATCAAATAAAATATACCAGGCAAAAATTATGAATACAGCATAATTAGGAAACCAGTCAAGCATAAAAGGCTAGCAAGTTATCTAGAAAAAAATACCAAACTTCCTTACTTTGCGCCTAGTAACCTGCTAAATTTGCGCATTCAGCATTTCAAGCCCACCCAACAATTTTGTCTTTGCAAAACAACTTGCTATAAATATAGAAACGATATCAAAAATCGAACTTCAAAAGAAAGAGAAACGAAATATAAGAAAATAAAGTAAAAGTAAAACCTAACGAATAATAAAGAATGGAAACGAAAATATAAAAATTAAAAAAAGTAAGACATTTATCCAAAGGTCCACCAACAGCTTTCAGACAATAGAGGTCAGTCCGACTTCTCTTTACTGACTTTCACCCAGCCCATAGTAGAACCAATACCTAAGCCTGAGGCTTCATCATCATTGCTAGGAGAATCGACTATTTCTTCACCTTCATCTGCCTCTAAGCTTGTTTGAGCAAATTTCAGTGGACTTTTAAAAGCTGTATTTTCTTGATCAGAAGTTGAATTATTATTTTTTGTTGCTAAAGCATAACTACTTCTTGGAATTGTTGATAAAAAGCTTCTCAAAAATGATACAGCATTTGTATCTTCATGAGTGCCTGGTTTTTGATCTTTAAATTGGTTTAATAGACCCTCAACAAAAGAATTCGACAATTTATCATCATTATTATCTTTACCATTAGACTCGGTACTGCCGGAATATAAAAAGTTGTAGCTTCTGAGGTAATCAAGATAACTATTTTGCCCCAAGTTCTGCTGCTCCAGGGGCTTTTGTTTGATACCCAACACTTTAGATTTGAAAAGCGAAATCAGATACTGTTTCAAATCACTCAACAATGCCCAAAAATTATCGTGAACATTATTGATGAAATGCTCAATTTCCAAATCATGGCTTTTTAAAAATGGAAAAATGTAGCCATTATACAAGAAGAGTGATCCTTGAGTTTGTGGTAAAACGAGCCATAACTGAAAATATAATTTAACCAATGAATAAAACGGAATTAAATTCAGAATAAATCCCAAGAAACTCTCAACAACCGTAAAGAACGAAAAAACGATCCAATAAGTTAGCCATGGTTTTAATAATTCGTTATCATTTGACTGTAATGCTTTGTATGATGCAAATACAGGGAAAAGAATAGAAACTGCAAAACTGTAGCAGATAGTTAGTATCAGAATCCTCCGGCATTAATGGTAGTACAAACTCTCCCATACATAAACTTACCTTGCAGCAGAAAATAAAATCCCAAACATTGCTATTCTTGTAAGTTATCCTATCCAGCCCAGCTGTTTTTTCTCTTTGTAAGCTATGATCTCTTTTCGAGTAAATGTCTTTAGAATATTAGTATCTTCCCTGCAAATATTTAGTTATAACTATTTTCTTGACTCAACGTTCTACCGTTCATGTGAAGACAGAAAGCGTACCTTTGACTTTGACTGGCTCTAACTGTATTTTTTAATATTTCTCTGAAAATCTATTATTATTATCTTGAGTGCTCCTATCTTTTTTTTCCCAATTTTTTGTATTTTTGCCTCCTAGCCTCCTTGTTTTGACAGCTCTCAAGATGCAGACAAATAACACACGCCTCACTTGCAAAAAAGGATAAGGGAAACAGGGAAAGTGAAGTAATTTGAATAAATAGTATTATGTAGCAAATAGCAGTTCAAAACAGAAGCTTTGCCCAATATAGCTTTGTTTATTTGATAGTGGCGATATAATACAAGCTAAGAAAAGGGAAATTATAAGCAGTGCGGGAATGTTTACGGAAAGATAAAGAGATCATCATCATCGCACTAGTGATTTATGTTTGTCCTCATCTCGTCCCACTCCATCCCCATCGATCGACCGAGCGATGCCCGCATGCCTCCCTCCCCCGATCAGTACGTGACATATGCGCCCACATGCTCCATTTCCGAGGAATAATTGGAATTTCAGCACGTGCATTCCGACTCAACATTGCATATTATTGTACATTTATTTATTATTACACATTGACTATTGTTACATGAGATGTTTCAACAGTTGGCCAAAAGATTTCAATAACAAACTACCAAAAGTGATCATCATCATCTTCTTCAGACGGGAAAGAATCGCTATTGGAGTACGAATCATCCCCGGCGCCGATCACGAACCCCATTCGCCAGCCGTAGTTATCTCCATGATTTAAATATCCCAGTCGAGTGTATCCTGTATGAAGATAACTTTCTCCAAAAAGACCTCCAACTCCCATAAAATTATCAAAATCCAATAAATTTGTCTTTATAACAGTATCCCAAATTTTCTCATTTCCTCCAAATTGACGAAATATTTGCAATTCTGTGAAAAGTTCTTCTTTTTCGACAAAAGAACTTTGAATCGTTGTTCGGCAAATAAAACATACCCGGCGATTCAATCTATGCAAACATTCTTCACAGCCAAAATGACCACATTCTCTGAAAAATTTGAATTTAACTGTGTTATCACTGACAAAATTTCCTTCTTCCTCATAACAAACCGGACATTGCAACTTGCTGGTCATCACCAAGCTACCGCTTAGATATTTAAGCGCTTGGGGTAAAATGCCAAATTTAACTTTATCAAGATCATTTTTTTTTAACGTTGGCATCATGAATAGCATGGTTTTGTGTATTTGTTTAATAGAATGCTCATAAACTGGTTTGGAGGCAAGTTTTGCTAAATTTTTAAGAATACCGCTACTGAAATTGAGGTATGAGTCAGCTTTTGCGATTCTTTGAAAAATTTTAATTGTTGACTTTTTCATAAAAAGTCCTAGAATTTGTTCCCTAAACTGGCACTGGGTATTTTCATTTTCAAATTTAATGTTGATTAGTAAATATAATAGCTCAAAAGTACACCAAACTATGGACCACTGCTTCTTTTGAAGTGGTACCTCAGTAAACAGGGCACATTGGTCGAAGGATCGATTCAACAGCCAAAAAAGATCATCCCGATCTTTATCGTTATCAACTGAAAACGATGAAGTCTCAAGACTCATACTAGGGCATGGTGACACACTCGGGGTACGATAATGCTCGACATCTGGTGGGCTAGTCGCTTCTTTTTCACAATCAACATTTCCAACAACCAAATTACTAACAACCAGTCTAGTGAGTTCCACAGGTACACTCAATAACCCATTAGAATCGACCGCATTGTGCCCGCGTACCGCCAATTTGCCATTTGACACAAACATCTTTCTTTGATGAGCCACATTAATTGCCGTTTTCACTGTAGCAATAAGAAAAGATAAGCCAAGAGCAAATAGATTAATATCTGTAAACGTGACCAATTTTGTCAAATTTTTTAAATCTTTTTTGAACACACACCCACTAATATGATAGTCTGACCCAGATGCTAAATCGACTTCACCTAATATAAGAGAATCAGTGCAATCCACAGACAATTTTTTTTCCCGAAAAATAAGCAAATTCTCAACAGTGCAATTATATATCTCAAGCAGATGTAACGAGGAAAATTTTAGCTCATCAACAATTATATTAATTGAACCTTTGCAGGAATTTAGCGTTAATCGGTACAAATCATTAAAAGTAAAATTACTGTTAACGTTGACTGTAACTGAATCCAAACATAAATTGTTAATTTTTAAATCTGCAAGCAGCTCAAAATCAACAAATTCCTGGTCAATAATAATTAAAGAAGACACTCCCCCAGGACTATGAAGCCACTTATAATCACTGATTTTTGTATTTCTGAGCTCGCATTCAAGTTTGCAATTGGAGTTGCGGCGCATCTTCAACTCAGTAAGGGGACAATGTTCACATGTAAATGTGCAAAGTCGGTCCAAACCAACAGATTTATCGCAAAACGAAGTTAAATTTTTGCAATAGATTAAAACCAAAAATTCAAGGCTAGGATCGCTTAAGCAAAGTTTTTGTATGCCGACTTTAGAGAGAAATACTGTTTTTAATTTTTGACATTTTTCCAAATTTAAGTCTGCCAAGCCAGGGCACTGAATGACAGCCAAGTCTTGGAGCATATCAAACACAGAGTTGATTTTTGTAAGCTTTTCACAACTTGCTAATCTAAACTCAGTAACTTCCTCAACTTGACTTGAAATCAGCTCAATATTCTCGCAATGCGCAATTGCTAAACTTCCTGCAAAAGTTAAGCATTCCGGTAATGATTTAAGTGAAGCAAGCTGTTCAAAAGCACTTTGCACATGTATGTGGGCACTGGAAACAAAATCTGTCAAGCAATTGCAATTTAAAACAACGAGCTTGTTTAGTGAAAAGCATCCGCAGAGACTTGCTATTTTGAGTTTAGGGCAACTTCTAATCAAAATCTCTTTCTTACCATTAGATTCCGGCAGAGCAGTAAAAGTGCCTGTTTCATCCTTTTGTAAGTATTTTATAGCAATATTTTCAAGATCCACACACTTATCTATCATAAGAAACTGTGCGCTTAGCAGCCCATTTATTAATCGTAAGCGCTCACAGTTTTTGATTAAAACTTGAACAGCTTCCATCTTCTGTGTAAAATTGAGCGCCGTGGCCAATCTTGTTTTATTAAAATATAGGTACCTTAATGATGGCCATAGGATGTCTTTCAGAAAAAAAGCATCACTAAGGTGTGAATAATCTGCCAACATATACTCTAAACTTGGCATTGGCATATAAGTCAGGCCTCTGATCGTGGCATGTGAAGCAATGAATGAAATAAGAGAAGGAACTGTCCAAGATTTGATAGATATCATAGACTCAAAAATGATTAAGTTGTGAAGATTCTGGCAATTTAATGAGAGTGATTGCAATTGAGGACATTTTATTTGAAGACCCGAAATTTGAGGTAAGTTTAAATGCAAGTATCTTAATGTCATGTGTTGAAGAATATAAGTATACATTGGGTTAGAACTAGAGCGAAAATAAGCATAATCACGGTAGGAGGACTTATAAGTTACTGGGAAATTTGGGATCTCGTCTTGAAATGGTTCACAGATCCAAGCAACACTTAATGCAGACTTTTTTCCCAAAGGTAGCGAGTCAAAAGTATCATCATCATTAAAAAAGACCTGTCTGAAAAGTTTATCGCAGTGTGCATTCATGCTGTTGCGAAGCGCATCTTTGTTTATGTCCAAAGACTGGCGTGAATCTGACAAAGTGGTTTCACAATCAACCGAAACATGGTACAATGAAGTGGTTTCAATAAGGTCTAAAAATACAAGTTTTTGACTCACGGTTATATTTAGAACTTCTAGACCGCTTCGCGACACATCAAGTACATATAAATTTTGAAAATGTTTATTTTCAATTTTAGATAACTTGCGGGTTCCATGAACATTTAATAATTTTAAGTTAGGAAGGTTTTGTGGAAGGGCATTAACACTTGAGAACCCAGCAATCAAAGACACCAAACCAGGCACGTTGAAATGAGAAGTTGTTGAAAGATTCTTTGTGTATGAAAGATTAAGGTATTTTAGCTGAGGCGCATTTAATTCTTTGATTTCCCGAAGTCCCAAACAACGCTCAAGAGTCAAAGAGGAAAGATGCTGACAATTGCTCAAACCTGTTAACTCTTCTAGCAATTCACAGCTTGCAAAATTTAAATCTGAAAGACAAAAAGAGTCACTTAAATCATTAACCTCTTGAAGCTTAGCACAAAGGCTAATGTTTAAACTTGAAAGCTGTTGGCAGCCAGCAACAGATACCGAAGTTAGGTCACAGCAATCATGTAAGTCCAATATTTTCAAATTGGGAAAATTGTTAGATGTCTCAAATTTGTTCATTCCATTCTTTCCAAGATATATCTCTTCTAGCATTGGACATGATTTAATATCCACGTTACTTATACCACTGTGATGTAGATTCATGACTTTCAAGAATTGGAAATTCAAAACCAAATTACTGATTTTGCAGTTTTCTGCATTGAAAGTTTCAAGACTTGGAAATGAATCACCGGTAAACGGGCCCGTAGCTGTATAATTCTTGAGCATCTCAAACTGCTTTAGTTGAGGTAACACTAGCCTTGAGGGATTATTTTTTCTTCCAGTAAGATTGATTTCGGTAAGTTTTGGAAAAACAATCTTCTCAAATCCAATTATCGGAAATACCTGTTTTGATAATTTTGTCAAATTGCTACTCAATAAAACATCAGTATGCCATGTTATTTCAAAGTGTATGTTTCTTCTTCTTAATCGAGCCAAAATGTTTGTCAGGAGCAAATCCTCCAATGAATGAAGTTCAAAGTAGAAGGTTTTGGCAACAAATATGTCCTTTGTCTTTAGAGTTTCGCTAAGAGGAATCGAGATGCTGTTCGGTAAACCTAGATAATTTTCCACTTGTTTATCATAAATAATCACATCATGCACCAGATCAGTAATAATTTCTGTTTGCCTGACAGCAAATTTTCTCAATTTTTTAGAACGTGTATCAGTCTCGATGTTATTTAACTTGAAGTTGAAATTTTTAGGTAGAACATTAGGAGTGCAGTAGCTAAGTCTAGGCTTTTGAGCCCTTCTTTTGCGCCTCTTGGGCACACTCTGGTCAATATTTTCTGTGTTGGTTTCATTCCCTGGAGGAGCTACTGAGTTCTTAGCGCTGGTTTGCGTCCCGTTCCTAGCAGCTTCAATTGATATATGATTAGGAGTCTGTGATTCTATACTTGTTGTGGGCGGTTGCAGTTGGTTTGTTTGGCTATGCGTCAGTCCTGAAGTCTGGCCGTTGGCACTTGTTTGCGGATTCAGATGGTTCATTTGAGTTTGTATTATCACTACTCCATTTTAACGCTCTACTCAAGAGCATGCCCGATAACTAATGTTCGTTGTGCACAATACAATTGATGTTGATTCTGATGTTGATGTTGATCATGTAGACAAGCTATCTGCACCAGAGCTCTCTTCGCCCGCTCAGACGGGTGACGGGATGAGCATCAACAGCTTTTAGGGTGCACACCGCTCACTTTTCAATGCTCTTTTTTTGCCCTCTTTCTTTGATAGTCAGCCAACACAGCAAACCACTGTCTCCCATACCAGAAAGCCACACACAGCAAACTATTGATTTTGCACCATGTTCAAGTTCGGTCAGGCTCTCAAATCCAGGATTAATAGTATGTATTTGCCTTTTCTTTTTTTACTGCTCAATGCCGAATATATTAGTAAAATTACTAACGTTACTTTTCAATTAGTCTTCAAAACTCCAGAAATCAAAGATGCGCAAACAATACTAGATTTCAAAAGACCAAATGAGCTTTCAAAAGTGCTCACGAGATCCGACAAAGAATTGGGAGGCTATTCCAGCGTCAATTTCAATATGGATCCCGAAGAAAACAGCGCTCATTTCCATGGGTACTTGAATTTGGACCCACCAATGGATCGTCCAGAGATTGTGCAATCGGGATACGCAATGTTCAGAACTAAAGACCAGCCGGCCAAGTTTTTGCTAGGGGAAAACTTCTGGGATTGGACCAATTATAACCAATTGGCATTGAGAGTCAAAGGCGACCATAGAAAGTATTTCATAAATATCCAAGCTGAAACTTCTTTAAAAACCGATGTCTTTCAACATCGTTTGTTCTTAAATAGCCCAGGACAATGGGAGACCGTTCTCGTTTCCTTGGATGATTTCGTTTTGACAAACTGGGGCATCATACAAGACGAAAATGGATTGGATAAGACTAAAGTGAAAACGGTGGGGATTGGTTTGTTGGACAGACAATTTGGCCCATATAGTCTACATATTGATTGGATCAAAGTAATGACTGGAAAGACATTGGACAGAACGGTGAAAAAGGCTAGAAAGCGAGACCCAGAAGATGAAGACTTTCCATTCTCCGACGCTATCATTTGAGTAAATAATGATAAGCTTTTGTAACTGTGTATGCGTATATATCTATGTGATTCAAAGTTGGTATCTGCCCCATAAATATGTGTATTGTGTACCAGTTGTAGTTATTGCTCGCTGTTCGAGACGTAGATTTATGCACGGTTGCGCGCCCCGTCGTGCTCATCGCAGCATTAAAAAAAATTCCGCTCTAGTGAAAAAAAAAATACAAAAAACATCACTAAAGATTTGATATATATATATATATATATATGGCTACATAATGAAAGTGTCATTTACCATTAGCCAAAAGCACATCAGATAAACATATGCACTTAAAAATGAGCGGTCTTGATGCTGAGTTTGATGCCGGTAAGGTTGTTCGGAAAATAGACTCTTTAGCCGAAGTTACGAGTCAGTTAGCAGATAACGATGTTGGATTCTACAAGACCATCGACACAAAGTTTGCTAAGAGAGTAGATGAGAACTCCACATTAGTGCTTGGGTTGATCAACAGTTTGATTGAATCTATAGATGAAACCACTGACAAGATTGAACCATCAATTGACTCGTTGAATGATAGTTGGAAATCTATTGGTAATGTCTTTGACGGGCTTTACGAGAAATCCGATATTGCCTTTGATAGCATGAAGAATGATAAGCACGAAAGCGCCAGTGGTGTTTCTGCTTCAAGATCGGTAATTAATAGCATAACGAAGGCAAATAGTGCTAGTCCAAGCAGTGACGGACTTACTTATATGGAAGATGTTAATGATGTCTCTGACTCAAAACCCCGCAGAAGACAACCAAAACCACAACTCAAGTTTCGCGTGCCGATTGACAATTCTGAAATTGGACCATTCCACCCAAAGCTTACCACCAAGCCAAACGCATTAGAACCATTAGAAAAGAGCCTTGAAATTGTACAGTCCGAAGATCCTGAAGAACCACCTCACTTCAAACAACCATACGAATACGAAATTGATAAACAAGAATACCCAGAGTTTATTTTACACAAGAGCGATCCAGTACCTTCACAGCCATGGCCAGCTAAAGAAGAACCAACTTGGGTCGACACTGCTGCTAAGCTTGAAGAAATGATTGAAAGTTTGAAGGGCTGTAAAGAAATTGCCGTTGATTTGGAACATCATGACTACAGAACGTATTATGGGTTGGTGTCTTTGATGCAAATCAGTAATAGACAGCAAGATTGGCTTATCGATACACTAGCCCTACGTGATGATTTGACGCCTTTGAATGAGATTTTCACTGATCCAAATGTTGTCAAAGTGTTCCATGGTGCTTTTATGGATATTATCTGGTTGCAAAGAGACTTGGGCTTATATATTGTTGGATTATTTGACACTTACCATGCTTCCAAACAATTGGGTTTTCCTAAAAACAGTCTTGCATATTTGTTAGAGAAGTTTGCAAATTTCAAGACCAACAAGAAATACCAAATGTCAGACTGGAGACTTAGACCACTAACTCCTTCAATGAAATTATATGCTAGAGCAGATACTCATTTTTTGCTTAACATTTATGATCAGTTGAAAAACATGCTTATTGATAAAGACACGTTGAATATAGTGTTACATGAATCCAGAAAAGTGGCTAAAAGAAGGTTTGAATATTATAAATTCAGACCATCTGTGCCATCCAGTTTAGTTGTTACTCCAATAAGTGATAGAATGGAACCTTGGAGAAGCATCATGACTCAGTATAATATCAATTTGGTGAAGAAGCAACTTGTTATTGACTTGTATAATTGGCGTGACCGTATTGCTAGAAGAGATGATGAATCCGTGAGATATATTATGCCTAATCAACTTTTGGTCGCATTGGTTTTATCTGCCCCGGTGGATTCTTCCGGGGTGCTAGCTGCAAGTAATTATCTTACTGATCATGTTAGAATGAACGCAAAGGAAATTGCCGAGGTGATAAGATCATCTTTAAGCAGATCAGAAAGCGAAGATTTAGAACTTTTGAATACTGCTTCTTACGATACTAACGGGGCTGCTGGTAATATAGAAACTGGAGAAGTTAGTGAAAGACAAGTTCATCAGTTTACTAGCAATTTCAATAGCTTGAACAATTCTCTCAAGGACATTTTTGAAAATCCAAAGAACAAACAGGCTCCAAGTTTGCTTTCCAATAAGACTAGCTTTTTCACTCCGAATATGTTTATCAAGGACACTTCCAAGTTTGTGTGGTCAGTCAAGTTTGCAAACAAGAATAACGCATCAGAATTTACTGTGCAAGATGTTAAAGAGAGACTTAGCACTTTACATGGTATACTAAGCAGAGATTCACAAAAACCAGAGCCAGTTCAAATACCATTGATTGCCGAGACTGTGAGCAGTGAGATTAAAGATCCAGAACAAGCAGAAGCCGAAGCTGCTAAACGTGCCGCCAAAGAAAATCGCAATGAGATTGTGGTTATCAGAAAGAAAGTACAAAGACCAAAAACAAAGAAACCGAAACTTTCCAAGCAAGAAGGAGAAGGAGAAGGCGAACAACAAGCGGAGGAGAAGTTTGACTACACCAGTGCTAACAAAATCTTGTCCTCTGACAACAATACAAAGGACAGAAAACATGAAAAGAGAGGAAAGAAAAGAAAGACGTTTGATCCATACAGTAAGGACTTTGAAGAACCTAGAGCTCCAAAGAAGTTTTACAATCCAGCGTATGGTAAAAATATGTCTTACAAAAGTAAGTAGTTGCTTTAAGCGTATGTTATTTTTGATATAGACCCACTTTAATGTACCGTATGTGTGATATTATCAGCATTAGATTCTCGGATTGCCGTTGAGTAGACATTGTGTGGTATTATTCAGTAAACGGTGGAAAACCTGCCCATGAGGGCTAAAAGTCTCGCGCAAGCTTTCTAGGGCTAAATTTGTGCATCTAAAGTATCATCTGACATTCATGTGATAATTAAATGTCACGAGACAAAGAATCCCGTGCCTCAGTCGTGCCAGCGCCGCCAGCACCTTCTCCACGTGCTACACGTGCTCTGCAGTGACTGTCTTTGCGTGGCGCCGGCGCTTTTCGCAGCGAAGCGAAGTTGCCCGCGCGTTAGAAGCACTGCGCGGCAGCAGCAGCAGCACGAGCGACGATTCTCATGGAGAGCGTGAAAAAAGTATACTCAGGGAAAAAAGTACTAGGAGGAGAAAAAAAAAAAGAGAAAAAAAAAAAGAGAAAATCAACTTCAAGTTTTCTTTGAACAAGTTTTGTTGACTAGGCATCATAATCAAACAGTAATTCAAAATGGCTAGAGGACCGTAAGTGATAGATGGAAATATACTATATTATTGCTATAATGCAAAATGCAATTAATGCTATGCTGATGAAATGAACAAACTACTATCAAAATTGGTAAATTATGGAAGATTCACCAAAATGTACTGGTCCTCGATGATGGGAAAAAAAAATGCAATGAAGATGAACATTTTAATAATACAGTATTACGAAGTCTCAGAACCATAAGTTACTTTCATGAATCAATACTATTGAAGATGGGCAATATTGTGTCAGTTTTTCTATAGGCTTAAAACCAATATTTCTTTATGAACTATATTTGACTATTGAAATTTTCAAACATGAATCAGAGCAGTACATGGTAATCAGCAATTAACAGTTGCACATTTTTATTATTATCATTATCATTATCACAACCACTAGTTCAAACAATATTGTCATAAAACTGTGAACATTTGATCAACCGGATTAATAACTGAATTTTGATTTTTAAAAAAGTGCAAAGAAAGTTGTTCATTTTTCATTAGCACATTGGCATAAAATTTCCAGCATTCATACCATAATGCAAACGCTCAAAGAACTATTACTAACAACCATTTTATAGAAAGAAGCATCTTAAAAGATTGGCAGCTCCAAACCACTGGATGTTGGACAAATTGTCTGGTACTTACGCACCACGTCCATCTCCAGGTCCACACAAGTTGAGAGAATCTTTCCCATTGATTGTCTTCTTGAGAAACAGATTAAAGTATGCTTTGAACGGTAGAGAAACCAAGGCTATTTTGATGCAAAGACATGTCAAGGTTGACGGTAAAGTCAGAACTGACGCTACCTACCCAGCTGGTTTCATGGATGTCATTTCTTTTGACGCTACCAACGAAAACTTCCGTTTGGTCTACGACGTCAAAGGTAGATATGCTGTTCACAGAATCTCTGACGAAGAAGCTACCTACAAATTGGGTAAAGTCAAAAAGGTCCAATTGGGTAAGAAAGGTATTCCATACGTTGTCACTCACGACGGTAGAACTCTCAGATACCCAGACCCAGCCATCAAGGTCAATGACACTGTCAAGATCGACTTGGCCTCTGGTAAAATCGATGACTTTTTGAAGTTTGACACTGGTAAATTGGTTTACGTTACTGGTGGTCGTAACTTGGGTAGAATTGGTGTCATCACCCACCGTGAAAAACACGAAGGTGGTTTCGATTTGGTTCACATCAAGGATGCTTTGGAAAACACTTTCGTCACCAGATTGAGTAACGTTTTCGTTATTGGTGAAGCTAACAAACCATGGATCTCTTTGCCAAAGGGTAAGGGTCTTAAATTGTCTATTACTGAAGAAAGAGACAAGAGAAGAAGACAACAAGGTTTGATTGCTTAAGTTTTTCGTATTATTGAATCAATATATATCTTTTAAAACTTAACCTATCATGTCATCTTTTTTCTTTTTATCGCAGCCAAAATATAAAAAACTTTTTATTTAACATATAGGTTTTTTTGTTGTTAAACTGTATCACTTTATTTTCCTTTTAATGTAATGGTATTTTCTATTTAATGTTTTGTTGTAATCATATACCCATCTAATCAAAGTCTTGTGCTTTGTGAAATTTCACGTTATAAACTTTGCTCTATAGAGTAGTATTTTCTATGTTCATATCCGGTTGGATGGACATGATGCTGCACATGTTTTTCCTATTTACCAGCGAGCAAGAAGGCTTGGCAACGAAAAACAGAACACAAGGGGAGGAAAAAAAACAGTCTTGAACAGCGCACTAATCCACTTTATCTTTCTTCTTTGAGTGCAAGATAACCAAAATTCATACCAAATAATCATGTCTTCAAAGTGAGTACTATTGAACTTCTTTTTTCCTTGAACATAGCAAGCGATTTTACTAACAAAGCAGATACCGTATTGAATGTATGTACATTGAAGCGCTTTCTGTTATCGAGAATTCGATCATCATCGTGGCCTCAAGTTTGGATTTACTATGGACGCAACTGACTAACAACTACACCGTTTAGACGCCCTCAAGTCACATAGAAGAGACGATTTTATAGAATGGATTAAAAGTTTGCTAGCGGTAAGTAACTTCCAGCTGTGACGATTCCGTCTCAATATGACAGAGAGTCCTTATCACCGCCAATCGGTGCATGAGTCACTTTGTCTAATCGTTATACCCAATACTAACCGATACTACAGGTGCCATTTGTCTTGCACGCAGTTCATGGATCTTCTATAACGGGTGAAGAATCTCATCTCGCAGCTCGCAAAAGATACGGTGAAACTTTTGCTGATATTGAAAAACTCATTCATGATGATATAACCGCTAGCAAAGAAGGCAAACTTTACTTATCAAGATTAAGACAGCTAGTTCCAAGCTTGGGCAAGATTTTTACTGAATTGCCACTAGAAGAAGCTTTTTACATTGAGGATGAAAGAAGATCGATTTCCAAAAGAAGGTTTGTCAGTCCAAGTTTCAACGATGTTAGAAGCATTCTTCGTACTGCACAAATCTTGGAAATGACTAAACACAACAAGAAATGTTTGAAACTAATCACATTTGATGGTGATGTTACCTTATATGAAGACGGACAATGTATCAATGCTGATTCACCATTAATTGCAAGTTTAATTGGTCTCTTAAAACATGACATCTTTGTTGGTATTGTCACTGCTGCTGGATATTCGGAAAAATCAGGAGATAAATACTATATTAGATTGAAAGGACTTATTGACAGCGTTAGGGATAGCACCGATTTAACTCCTGAACAAAAAGAAAGACTTCTTATTATGGGAGGCGAGTCCAACTATCTCTTCAGATACAATGCGCAGGAGCAATTATTGAATTACATCAAGCATGAAGAATGGTTGTTGCCCGAAATGCAAAATTGGAAAAATGAGGACATAAAAACAGTATTGGACTTGGCCGAGTATGCGTTGAACGAATTGAGCAAAAAAATGAACTTACCATCACTAATCATTAGGAAAGAAAGAGCTATTGGTATCATTGCTAAACCGGGTCACAAATTGATCAGAGAGCAATTGGAAGAGATTGTTTTGTCCATTCAAAAGAGCTTAGAGAATCAAGAAGCGTCTGAGCGTATCAAGTTTTGTGCATTCAATGGAGGATCGGATGTTTGGATAGATATTGGTGACAAGAGTTTAGGAGTCAGATCATTGCAGAATTATTTGGGAGGCATCACACCAAAGCAAACCCTCCATGTTGGAGACCAGTTTCTTTCATTGGGAGCAAACGACTTCAAGGCACGGTTAGTCTCTTGCACCGCATGGATTGCCAGTCCGTACGAGACAGGCCAATGCGTTAATGATATCTTGGACTGGATGAAGTGAAAAGAGAAGAGAAGAAAATAAAGCCTTTTTTTTGTGTCTCTTTTTCTCCCAATTGTATAAATTCATAGGTAGAATCTACATATCGGCCTGTTTGATCATCACAACGTTTTTGTAATGGCTTTTCTTGTCTAAGGATGTAAAGTACGAGTAAAAAAGCCAAAAATTCAACGCTCATAAACGCAGGCCGCCGTAACATGAAGCGTCCTGGAGCGCTTTGGGGCGTCCTGGAGCAACCACTCTCAGAAGCGTTGTGAGACATGCATAACTTGTCGCAAATTTCATCTGCAGTTACGGCGCATCCCACTGCATAGACTAAAACGCCCGCCCCCCATAGTAAACGCAGTGAATAAGGTTCGCAAGACAGCAGCACAAACATGAAATGCTCTCTCCGTGGAGACTTTTTCTTGCTGCTGCTGCTGTGCGCAAGGGCACTTTTTTTTATGATGAGGTTGTTGCTCAGTTGAGTTTATATTTATAGCCATGAAGTCTTCTTCTGTTGACGTTTTTCTTTGCTTGTTTTCTTTTCTGAATGGTGTATTCTTTTCAATCGTTATCTGGTTTAGGAAGTTTATAATTTTATAATTTACCATACAAACAAAATAAAAAGAAAAAGCTGCTTTTCTTACTACTGGTTTTTTTTTTTTTTTTTATTTTTTGTTTTTTATTTTCGTTTCCTCGACTTTATTTTTTGCAAATCTTGTCAACAAAATACTGAATAATTAGCGTTCAGCAGTAACAACAATAACCATATAACAAAAAGCAATTGATATAATCAACAAAACAAAATGGGCCACCAAAGACCTTCTGTCCCTCCTCCATCTTATCAATCTCAGCAAAACCCACAATATCAGTCAGATCAAAACAACCAGGGGTACTATAATCAGGAACAGAACGGCTGGAATAATTACAGGCAAAATGATCCCGAAAACGGCAGCTATGTAAGTGAAAAGATGGGGTCCGGTAAACCAGACAAGGCAGAATCCTTTGACGAAGCATTCAAACTTCAAAAACCAAAGTACTATGACTGGCCATTTGCCATTTTCTTTTACTTGGTGCTCGCTGGTTTTATTGCTGTTGCCGTAATCACAATTAGAGCATACAGTTTGACCCATTCAAGTCAAGGTGGTGGCATATATGACAGCTCCAACAGCTCCTCCTTGAATACAAACACTATCATTATGTTTTTGTTTGCTATTGCTATTGCCGTGGTTTTGTCAACATTGGTTATTACTCTTGCCAGAATGTTTCCAAGAAAATTCATTACCATTGGTTTGATATGTAATGTTATTTTGGGTTTGGGTACTGCCATTGCTTATCTTTGCTTGAGATATTGGTCGGCTGGTATCGTGTTTTTGGTATTTACCTTAATCTGTGCTTGGTGCTATTGGTCTTGTAGATCAAGAATTCCATTTTCTGGTACGGTTTTATCCGTGGTTATTGATGTCATGAAAGCTCATCCTAGTGTTCTTGTTACTTCACTTTTAGGGGTTATTATTTCTAGTGCCTTCAGTGTGTTCTTCACCGTTGTTATTGCCTCAACATATATGAAATTTGACAATAAGAGCTCTAATTCCGGTTGCTCGGTATCTGGAGGCAGTTGTTCTCAATCTAAATTGATTGGTGTTCTTGTGTTTGTTTTCTTTGCGGGTTATTACATTTCAGAAGTTATTAGAAATGTTATTCATACTACTATTTCTGGTGTTTATGGTACCTGGTACTACTTGTCTAAATCTGATCAAGGTGAACCAAGAAATCCCGCTTTGGGAGCTTTGAAAAGAGCTTTGACTTATTCTTTTGGTTCCATTTGTGAGGGTTCTTTAATTGTGGCTATTATCAGCTTGATTAGACAAGGTATCAACATTTTGCGTCAAAACGCTCTTGGTAGCAATGAAATGTGTCAAGCAGCACTTTTGTGTTTCCTTGATCTTATTGTCATGGTCATTGAATGGTTGGTTAGATGGTTCAATCATTACGCCTACTCATACATTGCTCTTTACGGTAGATCATACACTGCAGCTTCAAGAGATATTTACGAATTGTTTAGGTTCAAAGGGATGGATGCTTTGATCAATGACTGTTTGATTGGCACTGCATTGAATTTTTACAATATTTTCATTGCCTATGTCACCGCATTGTTTGTGTTTTTATACTTGAGATTGACCAAACCATCATACAATAGTTCTGGATCATTCTATGCTCCATTAGTGGCGTTTAGTTTCTTGATCGCGGGGCAAATCGCCAACATTACCACTACGGTTATTACTAGTGGTACTAGTACATTTTTTATTGCTTTAGCCAGAGATCCAGAAGTTTTCAGAATGAGTTATCCAGATAGATTTGAAGAAGTTTTCAGAAACTATCCTCAAGTCATGGAAAAATTGAATTTGCCAAACTCCAACTAATTTCTTGATTGCCCACTCAATAATATTTAACCCCTTGCACTTTCATTTATTATTTCTTCCCTTTTATATTTCCGTTTCTTCTCTAATTTTATTTAATTATTCTTTCGCTGATGGTATTGGTACTTTTTATCTTCTTTATGCCTTGTATTATTTAGACTAATCAATACACTATGACCCGTCTCCTGTTTTGTTTGAGATTGTACTTTTTACCACAATGTCGATAGTATGACGCATATATATAAAGTGAATTATGCCCTATATACTCAACACTACAACTTTTTATCGGATATGGTTCAATCTTCCACATAATGAAACTTCAAACGAGATAAGAATATAGTATGAACATATTGCAGAATCCGGAGAAGGTTCTTACCAAAAACTAACACATTGCCGTCTACATTCGGAACCTGAAATTACACAACGGTATACGATTCATTCGACATAAAAAACAATGTCAAAAAAAAAAATATATATATATAAAATTGAAAAAAAAAAAAAAAAAAAAAAAAAAAATTCCCCGACTAAAGCTGCATATAAACAACTTAAGCCACTGAAATACGCACAAAGAACAAAACTGACTTAAAGACTGCAGCCCATAAATATTTATATATATTTTTAAAGAGAAGGAAAGAGAGAGAGAGAGAGAGAGAGAGAGAGAGAGCTTACTACAGCTTTTACTCTATAAGCACAAAGTTTACTCTCAACCAATTAATCGAGAAATCCGTTGGAACTTTCCGTGTTTCTGGAAGTATGCAACTGTCCCATTTGAGCATTATTATGCATATATATACGCCTTTATACTGTATTGTGCATTGTGATGCGCTGGAATGGTATAGGGATGCTGCAAGAGAAGAGTTTGTTGTTTATATATAGCAAGTTCGCTAGGCTTGGCGGGTTGAAGCACTATGTGCTCTGCGTTTTCTTACGTGAAGGTGGAGCTCACTGGCTGCTTTTTTGTAAGATGGTTGGAAGAGGCATAAGTGATGCGTTCATGATTTATTGTCGTTGATAGCTAGACTGACGTTTCTTGTATATGGAAAAACTGAAAATGGAAAACAAATAAAGCAGATTTCCAAAAGACTCAAGCTAATTTCCAATTCTTTGATTCTCATTTTCCTAGCAATTAGTAGACTAGAACCGGTTGTTAATAATACACTATTTGATAAATAGCATACTAAATCTAATTAGGCAAATGTGTTGTCAGCTGCTCTCTGTAGTTGATGGAATGTCTGGGTGATCAACCCCTGCAATATCAGTGTCGCCGTTCACACTTATTGTTCAAATTAAATAATAAATTTTGTTGATTCTAATATTCTCTTCCGTCTACTTACCTCCCAAGCCATGTGTTATAACTAGAGAGGTTATAGAGTCTAATAATGTTCATCACAGAGCATGCTTCAATTTTATAAATGCATGGGCACATTATTTTTAGGAAGCAAATGAATTTTCTAAATATATATGGTGTACCACTAATGTATCAATATGATACTCTTGAGTGCAAAAGACATATCCATCAAGACGTACGCTTGGCGTGCTGCGTGTTCAAGGTTCATGGTTTGCATCGTAAAAGAAAAAGAAAAGAAAAACATTTAGGTTAACCCCTTAGATAACATGACCAGCTGATAGCACCACTTAGCTTCACATAATGAAGTGGCTGACTGACTGGTTTTATTGAATCAATGTCCAAGTTTTGTGCAACATACTATAACTATAGAAAGGCCTTGACAAGTCCCGCAACATGATATAAAAAAGGACAAGCTACACTAAACATGTAGTGAATTTAACTTTCATGTTGTGATGTTTTCCAAAAAAAAAAGTCTAGGCTATAAGTTGCTGTAATTGCATTCCAGTTGTCCATACTCCTGTATAGGTGTCTGGCCGTCTACGAAAAGCGACTTTTTCGCATAAAAGCCCGAGTTCCAACATGGCGGGCGCATACTACTACATTACTACCCAAATACCAATCAAAACCAAAATCAAAGAGCCGAACTCAAAGGAAAAACAAAACTTAGCAAACAGATAGTTTAACATTTAGTGTCATCCTTTTCGTCTTGCTGATATATTTTTAAATACATGCCGACAAAATCCTTTACCTCTATGGCCGATTGCTATTCGCGACTCGGGCTTTGGCTTTTTTTTTCTTATTCCTTTTACAAATCTAACAATATTTCTGTTTAAAGACTATTAAAGTGTTAAAAACGATACAAAAAAGAAAAAATCCTATAAGTTTTTTTGGAATTTATTGTTCAGTGACCTGTAGTGCCTCAAGATTACCGCATTGCATAAATATACTGATTGAAAACAACGTTCTACACTGCTTCCCATTTGACTGTCCCAATTAGGAAATTTTCGCACCAGAATATTCAGCTGCTCAACATGTGCCGCTGATTTTCCTTCGCTTGCAAAGAACTAGTGTGCAAGTCAACCCTTGAAACACTATGTCACATCTACATGTCAAAGCTCTTTTTTCTGAAACACATATGTGTGACCTCGTAGTTTTGATTTAGTTTCGTTCTAGTTTGATCTTCTTATTACTCAGTATGGAAACCTCAATGGGAAAATCACAACTTGACTTTGCAGAAATCCAAAGATAGCCTACAAATTGCCATACATTATGCCAAAGCCCCAACAAGTGAGTTTGACATACCTTGAACAGTTTTCTGTCAAAATCGGTCAAGCTTTGGATGATTTGAGGGCGTGTCTGGTCTAAATTCAGTCTTGTAAAATAGGGAGCTTCGAAAAAGATGGCATTAGCATTACTGAAAAAACAATACACTCTATTGGCAAAAAAGAAGCAATTTTCTCTCCTTTGATTAAATTAGAAAAATGACCAATCAATCGAGTAGCAAAAAAAAAAGCTTGACGAGGAAGGAAGGCAGAGAAAGAAAATTAACGTTAAGGATTTTATTAACGGTTTCCTAAAGAAGCTATCGCGCAACCGCTTTATGCCGGCAACATACCCATCACAATAAAACGTTCCAAAGACAATGAGAATATTATAAATATGACAGCCTTGGTCCACTTTTTTACCCAACTCATCCACTCCTTTTATATTTGCAATAATAATCATCAACAACTTCCCAATTAACAAAAACAGTTAATCGACTCTTTCCACTTCAACGAAGAACACTTTACAATACTAACCATCCACAATGAAATTTGCTTCTTCTCACAACGCTACTTCTACCGGCTCCAACAAAGAGCAACAAGACAACATTTACACAGACCCAAACAATTCAAACCACATCTTGGCTCAATCTTGTATCATTGCTTGATTGATTGAATAATTTATTGATTTAAGATTAAGCGAATCTTATTTAGTAACTGGCTCTGATCCACAAATAACTTGCTGCTGTGCTATGCTTGCTTTTACCAATCTTTTATGGCTGCCACTGGTGTTGGGTACTAATATAGCAGACCTCTCAAACCATCATCTCCTTTCTTTTTTTTAGAACCCTTTATTTTCTTCCCACCCTCCTGTTGCAACATGATAAGGTGATTTCTAGATTTTTATTAAATTCTTTTTTTCAATTCTCTTTTAGAATTTTCAATAATACAAACATTCGATTGAGTAAAGAAAAATGTAAGAGAAAGGTTTTTTCACTTAGATTAATAAAATGAATTGTCTGTTTGAATTAGGCATAACAGATGACCTGGCAATTCTAAAGAGGGCCAAGTTCATAGCACTCAGCTGGTTATATTATTTAGGGTGGTATTAATATTGGTGTAACCGCTTTAATGGTATAATAGTCACATGCTCATATTTTTTCGAATAAAACTCGTGGCGGCGTTTGCAGAGAAAAGAAAAGCCGAATGAAGAGAATAGAGGAGCTCCAAAGGAAGCATTTATTTATTAATTCTCAACAAATTCACCATATCACTACAATAATAAATATAATGGCTTGGTTGCTCAGAAGTTCAGAAGAAGATACAAAAAAGGCTCCTACTCGTTCTTCTAGACAGAAGTGCTGGGATAGCCGTGACAAATACTTTAGCTGCTTGGACAAACTCCAGATCGACAATGCCTTAGACGACTCCAAGCAAAAGGAAATCAACAGCAACTGCAGCACAGAAATCAAAGATTTTGATGCAAATTGTGCAAAAAGCTGGGTTAAATATTTCAAAGAACAGAGATTCTACGCTATAAAGAAAGAGCGCTTCATGAAGGAAATGGAGGAGCGTGGCGGTACAGAGATACCTATTGGCAGACCATCGAAATGAGTATCCATCACCAAGATCATATCCATTCCACATACTTGCACTTATCCCTGTATATTCCGTTAGCTTTATATCCTGTTTGTATATAGCATTGTAACATAACATTCATCGCTTTGCATTATTCAGTTGTTATTTGCACACCAGTAGTCACATATTATGTAATGTCGGCTGCCCATGGATGGGACCTAATCACTTCTTGTTATCCACGTTTGACTGCGATCTGCCCCGGATCGCCGATAAGCAGCGCTTAACAACCTTTTTTTGATTTTCTTCCTTGAACCGCGGTACCTTTGGATATAAAGTGAGTCTAGTTTGCCATATTACAGTCACAAATCACTGGTCAAAAAGTAAGCATACTGTTGTTTTTAACTAACATCCTTCAACAATTGAATATTCTCTGGTCTCGACTAACATGGTCGTGTGTCGACTTGGATTGCTAAGCAGCAGCTCTCACTGGTTGAGATTGCAATCTCCACTTCAACGCCGACATTTTGTCAAGTGTGGCACGCATCGCCGTCCAGAAAGTTCAAATGTAACAACTTCCTTATCATCAACTTCTTCTTCTTCTTCTTCTTCTTCTTCTTCTTCTTCTTCTTCTTCTTCTTCTTCTTCTTCTTCTTCTTCTTCTTCTTCTTCTTCTACTTCAACAGCTTCATCAACAATCACGGCGACAACAACTGCATCTCCCACTATCATTCCGTGGCATCAACTGAGTTCGGTGCCTAAAGACCACACTCGTTGGTCACAAATTAAACAAGCTAAACCTTTCTCAGAGTTTCTCACTGACAACTTCAATCGTCAACATAACTACTTGCGAATCTCCATTACTGAACGCTGCAACTTGAGATGCCAATACTGCATGCCAGAAGAAGGAATTGAGCTATCGCCGTCTGAAAATTTGCTAACCACTGACGAAATCATTAAAATTGCTCGAGTGTTTGTATCTCAGGGTGTTACAAAAATAAGGCTTACAGGAGGAGAACCTACGGTTCGTAAAGATATACTTGATATTTTCAAACAACTACACCAAATAGAAGGGCTCAAGGAGATTTGCATCACTTCTAATGGTATAGCATTGCATCGCAAGCTTCCTCGGCTAGCCGAAAATGGTTTAACTGGATTGAATCTAAGTCTCGACACTCTTATTGAGGGCAAATATACCCTTGTAACTAGACGTCAAGGGCTCAAAAATGTGTTGAAATCCTTGCAGACTGCAATTGATTTGAAAGTGCCGAAGATCAAAATCAATTGTGTCATCATGAATAACTTTAATGAAGATGAAATCCTAAATTTTGTCGAGTTGACCAAAAACTTACCAATCGAAGTGCGTTTCATTGAATACATGCCATTTGATGGTAACAAATGGGCAGAAAGAAAAATGTTTTCCTATCAGCAAATTCTAGACACTATAACTGCAAAACATGGTAACAGCTTTTACAAGATCAAGGATGCTATGGGAGGTGAAACTGCCAAAACTTGGCAAGTGGAGAACTATGCTGGTAAAATTGGCTTTATTACTTCAATGACTGAAAACTTTTGTGCCACTTGTACGAGATTGCGAATCACTTGTGATGGGAATTTAAAAGTTTGTTTGTTTGGCAACAGTGAGGTTAATTTGAGAGACATTTTGAGATCGCCAATGTATAATGACGATTATTTGTTGAAAGTTATTGGGAAAGCAGTTAAGAATAAAAAGGCTGAGCATGCAGGTATTGGAGAGTTGGAGAATCTTCCTAATAGACCAATGATTTTGATTGGTGGCTGAGAGAATATTTGTTTTAGTACTGATCCCTGTTAGCAAGTTAAAGCATCCTGAGTTTGGTTGTTTTTTTTACTAACATAACAGGCAGGTAACAATATGATAAACCTTAAGAAAGGCGTCTTGGGAAAAGTTATATCAATGCCATTTGCAAATTGCGTCGGTCCAGGGTCTCTGATAAGATGTTTTTCAATGACTTTGGCGGTCAGTAACACTTATAAGAAACCAGTGACAAAGAATTTAATCAGCGTACCTGACGAGAAGGCCTTCGCTGGTGCTTCTGTTAGTAATCCACCCAAACTCACACACTTGAATGAGCAGGGAGAAGTAAATATGGTGAACATCTCTTCCAAATTAATAACGCACCGTATTGCGCGCGCTACTGGTACCATCAAATTTTCCAACTTGATTCCACTAGAGCAAATTCACACTGACAATAACAAAAAAGGGGACGTGTTAGGCACTGCACGCATAGCCGGGATAATGGCAGTTAAACAAACCAGTAACTTGATCCCATTATGTCACAACATTCCACTCCTGAAGATAAAGATTGATTTCGATGTGCTTTGGCATCTTAATAAAATTAAAGCTTATTGTGAAGTGCATTGTGATGGTAAGACTGGGGTAGAAATGGAAGCTCTTACGGGGGTTAATGTTGCGTTGTTGACGGTTTATGATATGTGTAAAGCAGTTGACAAACGGATAATCATTGGGGATGTTAAAGTGTTGGAAAAATCTGGTGGTAAGCTGGGTGATTTCAATCTTGAGGTTGGTAAATAACTAGTTGTTTTTGCTATTCTTATTTTTTTTTTTTTTTTTTTTTTTTTTTTTTTTGGTTGTTAGTCTTGCTGTTGCCAATTTGAGAAAGACCTTTTGATTGTAAAAATTCAGGTTACAAAATAGTAGTGAGATCTGCAAAAATAGTATATTGAAAAACAAAAAAAAATTAGAAGAAAAGAAAACCGGGAGCGCCAAACCGAAAAATTAAAATTATATAAAGTCTAGAAAAAAGTTCAATGATTTAGAAATTCCAAACCATCTTACAACAAAACGTTGAGAAGAAGAAAAAGGGTGGTTCCAAATGTCTGCCATTTCAGCAATTTCAGTAAGAACAGCAGTAGCAAAGGTAAAAGCAGCAGCAGCAAGCCAGCGTATCAGTAGTCTTTCATTATGAGACATTAATACTAAGACATGACTTTTTAATAAAGTAAATAAATCAAACAATGATACAAGATTGAGCCAAGATGTGGTTTGAATTGTTTGGGTCTGTGTAAATGTTGTCTTGTTGCTCTTTGTTGGAGCCGGTAGAAGTAGCGTTGTGAGAAGAAGCAAATTTCATTGTGGATGGTTAGTATTGTAAAGTGTTCTTCGTTGAAGTGGAAAGAGTCGATTAACTGTTTTTGTTAATTGGGAAGTTGTTGATGATTATTATTGCAAATATAAAAGGAGTGGATGAGTTGGGTAAAAAAGTGGACCAAGGCTGTCATATTTATAATATTCTCATTGTCTTTGGAACGTTTTATTGTGATGGGTATGTTGCCGGCCTAAAGCGGTTGCGCGATAGCTTCTTTAGGAAACCAACAATGGATGCCCTTTGCTTCCACTTTTTGTTTCCCATAAGCTTCAAGCTTTTGACATAGCTTGTTGGTGATACCTTTTTCTCAATTGGGACAAGTCAAAGGATATAGTTTTAACGTTACTCTAATGGGGCATAATATTTGTTTTTCAAGTACCTACGCCCCAAATCGATCAAAGTGTTGTAGAGATATGCAGGAAACACACAAGCAGCGTTATGAGGATACCCGCATTATAGATGGTAACCTATTGGCACCTGCGGATTATCGGCAAATTATCTGTAGATCAATTCGTTAAAGTCCCATTGTGTTTTCCCGTTAAAGTAAAAACAAACGTCAATCTAAATCAAAATTACGAGATCACGCAAGTGCGTTGCTTTGTCGCCAGAAGAAATCTGAAAGCCTGGCTGTCAACCAGTTGTGCGTATGTTGGAATTTCCTAATTGGGTGAGTTGAATGGAAAATCTTGAGATCTTGAACCTCGTTTATTTTGGCTTGATGGGATCTTGAGGCACTAGATAGTCATACATGAAAAGTTAAGAGACATTAAAACTGCACTTTTTTATGAAAGATACTCTTGAAAGGTTCTCCTGACTATACCCTTAAATGTCACTAGACAGTATAGATACAATTATATGTCGAAAAGGGAAATAAGTAGCCTACATCATAGAAATGGCGGCCGATAGCAGCACATTACCCCAGAGTTGATAGCTATTTTTAGATTACCCATAATGTTTCTTGAAAGAATTCCGTATTTGATCTATGAATTGTTTAAAATTGCGTAAATCCAAATCTCACTAATTCTGTTCCGGGAGTATGAGTGTTCAAAGATAATACTGCGCTAGGCACATGTTGAATCTCTACGAAACTGAAAAACGGAAAAAGTAAAGTCATTTTTTGAGTAGAAATCTACGCGAGCGAGCTCACTGCAGTACATTCGCATCAACTAAGCCAATCCCAAAATCAGGATCTTATCCAAAAAATATCCTAAAATCAAATCGAATTTAAGACTCCTCTTAATTAGTGGTTCTTTTGAGTCCTTCTTTGGGAATTGACTTGGATAGCCACGGATTGCAGTTTAAGAGCATGATTGCGGCCCCTGCAAAGACAAGATTGGTGCTTAGTCCGATTTATGATGGTGACGTTGCTATCAAAGGAGTGGTATTTGATATGGACGGCACATTGACGGTGCCTCAAAATTGGATGTTCGGTAAGTGAAATGTTTTCTGAGATGTTACTTTTGCCGGTTTTAATCGACAGCTACAGTCTGATAAAAGCATGTTCATGTTGTCTACAGATCATTCACTAACAGCGCAAACGGTACTTATAGGAGAAATGAGAACTGCATTAGGCATCAGCAATACGGTGGACATCCTAGCCCATTTGCTGTCTTTAAAAGGTGAAGAAAAAGATAAAGCCTCGCATGATATTAAGAAAGTGGAAGATAAAGCTCGCTTAGAGATGAAACCTAGACCTGGAGCTGAGAATATTTTGAATTTTTTGCATGAAAAGCTGATTAAAAGAACAATTTGCACTCGAAATAATCTTGTATGTTTCATATTATACTGTTTTGTCTCGTTAATCAGTTATATTTCTTTTTCGTTTCGTTTCTTTTTTTTTTTTTTTTTTTTTTTTTTTTTTTTTTCCAAAACTGTACAATTTTGCTTTACTAGGGTCATTTACTAACATATACTGTCTTTTTTTTAGGCACCTGTGCTTCACTTACTCACAAATCATTTGCTGGTCGTTGAGTTAGACCATCCCATTGTGACAAGAGATTTCACGCCTCCTAAACCCTCGCCAGAGCCACTAAAGCATATTGCACAAAATTGGGAAGCAGATCCAAGTCTGCTCATAATGGTTGGCGATTCTGCTGACGACATGTTGTCAGGACATTCCGCTGGATTTACTACTGTGCTTATCACATCAGAGGCTAATCAGCATCTTAAAACTCTGCCTTTGGTTGATTTTGTGGTTGACTCGTACGTATACTCTCATAAAGTTGATTTCTATTCTAACAATACAGAGCCAGCAAAGCGGATAGTAGCTAACACACTACAGACTAGGCGATCTCGTTCTGCTTTTGGAAGCTGGATTAGAGCTCAAGTAGTTATGTTTAATACGACAAATACACAGATTTCTGTTACTGTACTATAATGTATTGTTATGCACTAATGTAGTGATACTCGCGTAAAAGATTTCAGTGAAAGTGATCAAAAACAAAATAAAGACCAAAGGCAGATTTTAATGTTTGAATGGAAAGATACTACCTTTTACCTTGTTGGCACTAACACATCGCACTCAGCTATGAACAATGGAAAATGAATACTACCTGATCCAGTGCGCTGAGACAGAGGCTTTGAAAGCCATCTATATGAATGACTATGAAGACAAAACCACCACATCTGCATGGAACAAGAAGCCATCTCCAAGATTTCTCATCAGGCTAAGGTCAGATACTGATAAGGAGCCAGTTGTATCCTTGAAGCTAGAAGTGGAGATGACCTCAACGTACCCAATGACAGTTCCTAATATATCTGTTAGGGATTCCAAAAATATTCTTTCCAGTCAAGTCGAAGAAATAAGGAAAATGGTTAGAGAAATGGCAAAAGAGTTGAAAGGATCTGAAATGATTTTTGACATAACTAGTGCAATACAAGACAAACTAGAAGATTATCAACAGCATGCTTCGAACTTCTCTTTGGAAGAAGAAAGATTGAAAAGATTAATGAAAGAAAAGCAATTGCTTGAAATGAAGCAGAAAGATATGGACAAGAAATTATCTGAGAAGTTACGAAAAGAAAAGAAAGAGTTTGATGAGATGATACAGAAAGAATTGGAGAATCGAAACACATATGACGATGATGATGATGATACTGGGCAAACATTCATGGATATTAGTGAAAACCATCTAACGCCACCTCAATCTTTAATAAGATCCAATGATGCGGTTTTGTTTGATACTATTATTGAGGCCAAAGGATCCAAGTATAAATTCAAGGCTGTCACCGGTTGTTTACCGTTACCACATTCAGGATTAGTAAACTACGGTAATCAGTTTCTTGTCAAACCTTACTTTGAAAGCACAATCAAAACAGGCTTTTCTTCGGATATATTAAACGAGCTTTACGTATTGACTGTTATTGAATTAACCAGTGAATATTGGAAAAGTACGAATGCAAAAAAGGAATTACGTGCCCTAGAAGATGAGTTTCAGGCGCTTACAAAACTTCGTCACGAGAACATTTTGACTTTATATGCTTTTGAAATTGAGAAAGTTAACAGAAATGGAGACGATGATGATTATTATTACAAAATTAAAATTTTAATGGAATATGCCCCAGAAGGGACGATAGATCAATTGTTATCATCAATTAAAGTGGTCAATTTGTCAACTGTAAGAGGTTGGATAATCAAGTTGATTGATGGAGTAGAATTCTTGCACAAAAATGGTTTCATTCATAGATCTATTGGGACACAATCAGTCATCTTATTCAAGAATGAGGACGACTCCAATACAGTCAAACTTGCCTATGCTTCCTTTGGTTATAGACTAAATGAGATGTTAGAAGCAAATTCACCAGATGGTAAAAAAAATGGCAACGTTAATAAAGGCATAAATCAGATATGGGTCGCACCAGAGCTTACACTGGGAAATAATCCTAGACCTCAGCGAAAGACCGACGTTTGGGATATAGGGGCATTATTTGTGCGGTTGGTTATTGGTACTGAAGAAATGGCAAGCTATACTGATCCTTTTGTATTTTTGGAATACACTCCTCTAGAACATTCTGTCAATGAGTTCTTGAACAAAATATTTGTCAAAAAGGTATCAAGAAGATCTTCGCCTTTTGACTTACTTCCATGCACCTTTTTAAGAACGAGTATCACTAGCAATAACTTTCTTAATCTTAGCCAAGAAGATTATTCTACAGTCTTGCCATCATCCAGATCAGCAGGTTCCAGAGGGACCGAGATATCTGGTTCTGCGATGACCATAAAACCAAGCTCCGGTGCTAGACTCGACGCTTTTAGGAAAAGCTTCTCGAATGCAAACACTCCAGTAGTTGGGGGTAAATATTCAAGATACGAAACTGATTTCGAAGTGGACAAAGTTTTGGGTAAAGGTGCATACGGTGAAGTTGTAAAAGCTAGAAATAGATTAGATGGCCGCTTTTATGCTATTAAAAAGATTAGACACACCTCAAGTAAATTGGACAGCGTCTTGGCAGAGGTCATGCTTTTGTCAAGACTTAATCATCAATATGTGGTTAGATATTTCGCAGCATGGACCGAAAATGATGGGTTTGCAACCGTTAATTTTGAAGAAGCAATATCAGAAAGCGAAGAAGATAATGATCTGTTTGAAGATGATCTTGACAATGCCAGTTTCAACTTTGAATTTGCTTCTTCGCATCAAGTCTCAAATGTACGAGGCAGTGACACTTTGGACTTTATATCTAATTCTATGCCAAGTGGATTTAATGATGACAAACTAGATGATTCAAGTAGTGAAAGTGAAAAATCCGAGGATGATGAGGAGTCCGACTTTTCTGAAAACAGCGATCTCGAGGAATCTGATTTTGGGGGAGATAGTGGTAGTGGCAATGAATCAAGCGGTGCAGTCATGGCGTCTAAAAGGAGACATAGAAAGTCTTCTTTGAATACAAACAAGGCAACGCTATTCATACAAATGGAATATTGTGAGAACCGCACTTTGTATGATCTTATAAGACAAGGATTGCCTCAAAATCCTGACGAATACTGGAGGCTTTTAAGACAAATATTGGAAGCATTAGAACATATACATTCACAAGGAATTATTCATAGAGATTTGAAACCAGCAAATATTTTCATTGATGAAGCAAATAATGTTAAAGTCGGTGATTTTGGTTTGGCCAAGAATGTACATCAAGCAGCCAATTCGGGAAACCCTGGACCTGGATCTTATAAAATATCAGAAGACTTAACATCTGATGTTGGTACTTCCATGTATATTGCCAACGAAGTGCTTTCCGGCAAAGGTAATTACAATGAGAAGATTGATATGTTTTCTTTGGGTATCATTTTCTTTGAAATGAGCTATACTCTAGATACGCTCATGGAGCGCTATAGAGTTCTTACTGCGCTAAGAACAGCACAGGTAGAATTTCCACAAGACTATAACAGTGAGAAATATGTCACAGAAAAGAAGATCATAAATTTACTTTTAAACCACAATCCTTCCAAGAGGCCTGGGGCTGGTGAATTGTTACAATCTGCGTTATTGCCTGTCAAGCACCAAGATGAAGTTGTCAAGGAAGCCCTCAAGAGTTTAGCTGACCCCGCCTCACCTTGGCAGCAGCAGGTTAGAGAAACTTTGTTCTCGCAGCCGTACAACCTTGCCAAAGACGCCTTGTTTGACAGACGTACTGCTAGTGACGACTCGCAAGCCATACAGCTTTTGAGATCCAAGATGATTCAAGAAATTTTCAGCATTTTCAAACTTCATGGAGCAGTAGAATACACAAACTATCCTTACTTGTTCCCAAAATCGCCTTTTTACAATGAAGATGGCGTGTTTGAGGTGCTAAGCAAGAGCGGAAATGTTCTTCAGTTACCTTATGATTTAACATTCCCATTAGCTAGGTTGCTTTCCAAGCGACAAACGTCACTTTTCAAAGTTTTCAGATATCAAAATGTCTATAGATCTGCTAGCTTAGTCCAAGGTATACAACCTCAAGGTTATGGTGAAATTGATTTTGATATAATAACGAATAATTACAAAGATGCCGATTTGGCGCTTTATGAAGCGGAAACGATAAAAGTTGTTGATGAAATAATTGATATTTTTCCAATTTTTGAGCGCAATGATATAAGTTATGTTATTAATCATTGTGATATCATTGACACAATCATGGAGTTTTGCAATATTGACAAGGCAAAACGCCATTTGTTGTTTGTTTACTTAGCCAAGAACGATTTTACTGCTTCAATGAATGACATCAAATTACAACTTCGAACAACCTTAAATCTTCAGTCTACTGCATTGAACGACTTGGAAGCATTTAACTTTCGCTTGCCGCTACCTGAGGCCAAAAAGAGGTTGCATAAGCTCATGATTGATAGTCCATATTTATCGATCGTTGATAAAGTTTTGAGCCATATCACCAATGTGTTGGTGTTCTTGAAACAATTTGGTATAAACAAGAAGATTTATATATCTCCATTGAGTAACTATAACATTAGATTCTACCGAAAAGGAATCATGTTCCAAGCAGTTCATGAAGAAAAAGGGCATCGAAAGATTGTTGCTGCTGGTGGCCGCTACGATAGTTTGATCTCATACCTTTCATCGACTAATTTGGTGTCGAATAACCGAACACAGGCTGTTGGTTTTAGTTTAGCTTGGGAGACGTTGTTTAATAGAATGCAAAAACGTGAAAAAAGCTCAAAAAGCATCAAGAAATCCACAAGACAATCCAAGTTTTTGAAAGGTGCCAAAAGTATTGAATGGAAGGCGTGTCGTTGCGATGTGCTTGTGGCAAGTTTGTCTAATACTATTACTTCAAAGCTTAACGGTACAGATATCTTGAGAGTCTTATGGGACGCTGATATTTCAGCAGACTATCTTATTGAATGTCAATCTATGGAAGACATTATTACTTCTTCGCAAGAACAAGGAGTGAGCTTATTGGTGTTAATTAAGCAACAGCCAACAATGTTTTTAACGAAGAAAAACTATAAGCCTTTGAAGATTAAGAATATTGAAACTAATGTTGATAAAGATATTTCCTATGATGAACTTATACCGTGTCTTAAATCTGAAATGAACAAGATTAGAAACCATAATACTGGTTCCAGTCACCATCACTCAATTGCTGAGGATTTAGTAGTATCAAACGTTGCTACCGCAAGTGGTTCAGAGGAAAATGATGACGAGTTTTCAACATTGAACAATACTTTTGAAGTTGTTCCAAACAACACACCGAAGAGCAAAAAGAGCAATAAGATGCAAAAATTTGATAGAAATGCCAAAAAAGCGGCCCAAAGTATAATCAAAGATTTTTCAAGCGCGCCAGTATTTACTGTTGATTTGAAAGAAGATGTTATGGACATGATCGTTATTACTTCATTACAGCAGGCTGATGAATTTATTCGAAAAGTGGGAGGTATTTCATCAAATACTCCTCGAAGTTACATCACTAACGTATATAAGTCATTGCTGAAGGAGGCAAGCAAAGGAACGAAATGGGCTATATTGTATAGCACTAAAACAGATCAAACATACGTGGTTGATTTGCAAAGATGAAAATGTGTCTCAAAAGGGCATCACCTTTTTGATTAGATGTGGATAAATAATGTAACATATAAATACAAATGAAAAAAATGTAATATACAAAAACAAATAAAATAAACTTACATGAATATCAACTTGGCTGTTCATATAACGTATACTAGGTTTGTAACCCAATAATAATTAAAAAAATATAAAATAAACATCAATTACGTTTCCACTATACATTAAGAAACATGTACTATAACATAACCATTTATTAGAGCAATGCTAAGACTGTTTTAGTGATGAAATTAGAAATATAGTTTGAAAAATCCGACAAAGAATTAAATCGTTTAACGTCTTCTTCTGGAGGTGGTCTTGGTGTGTTGACCTCTGACCTTCAAACCCCAGTAGTGTCTGATACCTCTGTGAGCTCTGATTTTCTTTAATCTTTCCAAGTCATCTCTCAATTTGGATTCAACACCGTTAGCCAAGGTGTGGTAGTCTTTACCGTCGGTGAAGTCTCTTTGTCTGTTTAAGAACCAGGTTGGGATCTTGTAGTGAGTTGGGTTTTGCATAATGGTGACAACTCTTTCCAATTCTTCTTGAGTCAATTCACCAGCTCTCTTATTAAGATCAATATCGGCTTTTTTACAAACCAAGTTGGAGTAACGACGACCAACACCCTTGATGTAAGTCAAGGCGTAGACGATCTTGATTCTACCATCAACGTTGGTGTTAAGTAAACTATGGAAAAGTTAGTAAAAAAAATTCACTGCGCCGATTAAAAACTCTAGAATAACGTGAGATTAAAAACGCATATCTAATTAGTTCAAGTGCACTTGTTTGATTGATATTATTCCATAACTTGATTGTTATCTAGTCATTTGAATCATTCTATGATTGTTTGCTTCGCTAAATCTTTTCAAATCCTTCTGAAATTCTTCTCATTTTCTATTGAGAATATATCAAATAATCTGTGTTGTTCCTTAATTTATTACTGATACTGACATATAAATTAGGCTCTTGAATTCGCCATTCAGCACCTTCTATCACAAATATATCTTGATATTTCTGGGCAGCAGCGATTCTCTTAGTCCCTTCAAAATACATTGCCCTGCTTGCGAATGTCTGAATATTATTGTGCTTTGTTGTGTTTCTGAATCTTATGAACGGTACTCTTCCAAATGCTCATTTGACTTGATATTCTGATATGGTTTCCAATCTCAAATACTCTATAATTACAGCTCTTTGACATACCGCAAAATGTGTTGGAAATTACCTTGTTCTTGAACAACTAAAGACATCTTTGCTTGCTTGTGGTTTGATATTCCTTAACTATGTGTATACGTATGTATATATCAATCTGCAATTTTACTGATAATTTCAATATATTTTTTTTGTCATTTTCCAAAGAAAAGAGAAAAAACTGCCATTACATAATCACTGATCCTGGGAGAAAATAAGGTCACATTTCCCATTTTGCGCTTTTTTCCTTCTCTCCGTGAATATCATGTGATTTGAATGAGGGCTATATTTTCCTCTGGTTTGTCAAGATGTCATGTGACGTATATCAGCCCCGAAAACATGCATTATAACCCCAAATCACTATAGCATGGTTGATAACATCAATAATCATAGCTTATCAACAGAATATGCTAGTATTTGTTTCTAGAAGTAATTTACGCTTAAGTATAAAAGTCCAAATAATCGAAACTAACAATTATCTATGAAGAGAATGTATTTCATATATACAAGTTAAGATAAAACAGTTTCTACTGTTCACCATAGACGTCAGCAAAGTAAGTCAATGCACCCATCTCAACGAATGTTGCTTGAGATTTCAAAATGTCTCTCACTTCAATAAACTCTTTTGAAATTATATCTATGTTTTCATACTTTTCGGTGGCTTTTTGTAAATTTGGACGTGGGCCGTTTACTATGAAGAGCAAATTCTTTTTTAGTAGCTCATGTTTCTGCAAAAATTGAAGAGCTGCAACGGGATCATCGCTGATAAACTCTGTTATATTGTTCTCATAGTTTTCCACTGGCTTTTCACCTCCGATTATAAAAAGTTTACCGTTTCTCCACTGGCTACTTAAAGCTATTTTGATGGCGGAAGCGTACACTTTGAATTGTATCTCAGTTGAATAATCATTTGGTGCGGATCTTGCTAAAGCTCTACCACCATCGTGTCTAATTGGAGAACCTCTGTCACCAACTCTTGCTCTACCGTTCCCCTTCTGTCTCATTAACTTCTTACCAGAGTAGCCTAATTCGGAACGGCCAGGTGGGTTTGATGCACCGACTCTAGCACAGTTTGCCTCGTGAACAACAGCTTTCCATAATATATCACGTCTCAAAGGAGCATTCAAAAACGTTCTGCTCACAGGAAAAGTGCTTTTTGGTTCTAATGATGGAAATGTTCGTAAAGTAGCCAACACGTAATTTGGTATTTCTATTATTCCTTGTTAGTATCTAGACATTGTTAACGATGCAGATCAAAGACAACACAATTTCATACATACGTGTAAGATGAGGAAGTACTGGCTCAGTAGACTTTGTAGAAACGTTTCTGATTTGATTGCACAAGGAAGACCCTGGCACCTTTAGCACTGACTTGAACATTTTTGTTATTATATTGGACTGCTTTAATGCGACTCTCCAGCTGACTGTTATATGTATTACAGTGCTTCAATTAGTATCATTAGAATCTTTTCAAATTTTCAAACCCACTTAGAGAAAAGGCAAGTAAGTCAAAATTAGGATTACCCGCTAATGCACGGTTTCAACATGCGGGTCAGAACACCGTCTTCAATCTGTCATTTCTTCCTGTTTACAAGCCTACAGTATAGTATATTATTATGGAATTAAACATTTATTGGTAAAATGAGATCCTAGAATGAAACTTTTCCCCATTCGCCAATTTTTATTCAAAGGCTTGGTAGCACATTTGTTTCATATGAAGCTGTTCTTTTGCTAAGGGCTGTTTCACGGAACACTAACCTTAACAGAGAAATCTCAAAATGCAAGGTTTCAGTATTGGAGTCTATAATATTTAATTAACAAAACGGTTTGTGGGTGTGCGAAGGGGTTTACAAATCTATTTGTAAACAATAAAGAGGGAAAAAAAGATTTGAGATGATAAAAGTCCTCACTTTAGCTTGTTGCATAAGAAATCAAAGATTTGCAAAAAAACACCGAACCTGGGACTCGAACCCAGAATCTCCTGATTAGAAGTCAGACGCCCTAACCAATTAGGCTAGCCCGGCTTTCATGCCGCTGTTGTGTTTAAAAGGGGTAGTTCTCTACTAAACACTTTTAAACGCGTATTGTAGGAGTTATTATCGTTATCGATGGGTATCTCCGGCTTATCGTTTATTCCGCCCATCGCTATATACACAAGTTAGAAGGAACACAACGCCGACCTTTATACAAGATTTTCGATAGCAAACTAGGGTTCCTCTTGTCTAGACTGATTGTGAACACAGACTGATCAGGAATGTGTATCCGATAAAGGAACATGTTCGCGACAAATACAATAAAGGAAAATGTTCGCAACAGCCGCTCATTTAAACGTCTTCTAATATTATGTTTGTATTTTTAATCAATCTGTGTTTACGTACTCTTGTACCGAGGCTCGATGTGTGATTTGCAAAAAAGAGAATCATATAGCTTCTGTTTGCTATTATAACAAAAAGTTGATCCAGGCCCAAGATAAGTACCAGGACCACAGCTCCATTGCAAATAAACCCAGCGCAGCCACTATTTCTGCTAGAACCAAGAAACCAACTATTTCCACTGAAAACCAATGGCAGCTCAGTGACCCTAAAGGCCGCAAACGTTTGAGAATTAGAAACACCAATAAAGCAGACCACACCATCAACAACCCAAAACAGATAGCTAAACCAACAAACCCATTTCAAGCTCTTGAAGAAGGTGACTCAGACGATTTGTCAACTGAGGACGAGGTTAACACACAACACGAGATGCCACAGAGTTTCGTTTTTACTGCACCTAAACCCTCAAACAAATCATATAACAAACCCTCCCCCAAAAAAAGAGAAAGAAGGCAAGTTGCTAAAGCCACTAACTCACAACCAGAGAATATCAATGATGATGAAGGCACTTTCACCACCAGTACCTCTGACTCTATAGTAGCACAGGCTACTATCCTTCATGCTACAGCAACCCCAACAAAAAAAACCCCACATCAAACCCCAGACTCTTTCCAAACTCCACCTGCAACTCCTCAGCAGACCAGAATCCTTCGTTCCCATTCCTCTCTTCGTACTCCACAACCTCCATCTACTCCAACCAACTTGACCTTATCTCAGTTTCCCACTTTTGATCAGGCCAACACTCCTACCCCATCCTCCCCGAGAATTAAAGCACATCTGAACAGGAACTCGCGTACCCCAGACGAGGACAGCCCACTGCCAGATACCCAGGATGATATTGACATTGATGAGATTGACTTAGAAAATTCTTCTTCTCTCCCACCAGTCCATCACCCTCAGAGTAAGCTTAATGGACCATTCCCTGTCACTGATTCCATCAATGATGAAGATATCTTTGATAACGAAACCACAATTGACAATGAGTCCATCACAAATCTCCCAAACTCCACCGAAGATGATCCCATGACTGAGACTCAGCTCTCAACTTCCCCTGGACACTCATGATTATGCCTGAATTGAAAATACTTACACAAAATATACAAAACACTCCCTTACAGAACGATCCGCTCCCGAGTATATTTAAAAAATATGATATCATACTCTTGCAAGAAGTCAGGAAAAGTGAAAAGTATCACCACTTAAATCCTGACAAACAACTTATCACTAACAAAGCTTCAAATCCACGAACAGGTATACTCATCACAAAAAAGATAAAAATACTCAAAAAAAATATAATTGACGTTTTATGTCCGGCATCTAAAGCCAAGCACAAAACAGACATTATTATAGAAGTAACACCAAAAATATACTACTGGATCATAAATATATATAATCCCACCGGTGAGAAAAAAAGATCACAAGTCTTTCTTCAAAACGCCATTAGCAATGCACTACAAGATTATCGAAGAACTTTTAGAAAACAGTATCCAAACGCACATCTCTATATCATTTTTGCGGGTGACTTTAACAATGTTGTGGATATGCAAGAAATGGGTACCCGTATCCAAACTGCTCCAGATACTAAAGACACCAAAAAAATACGAAACTCATTGAGGGCACTCATCGACAACAACAATTTGACAGATGTTTACCGCCAACGCAACCTCCATAACATAAAAAAATCCTTCACTAACAGAGCTACTAACGGACATGAGGAAAGCAATAGAAGGCTTGATAGATTTTATGTCAGCAATGAATTGATTAGACACGACAAAGTTCGTCTCTGGATGCTACAGAAGAACCATTTGAAGGGATCTTCCCATGAATCGCTTGTTTTGAAACTTGTCCATCCCCTGACTGAGCTCCCAGCTCGGTTCAGACTTACCGAAAAAATGTTGCACAGTATATCACAACTTCATATCCCAGCCTCACTCACATCAACAAGCGAAATAATCATTTTTGTTCGAAACCATTTGCAGCTGATAAAGCATCTTGAGAAACGCATACCGGAATCTGAGAAAAAAAACTTTCAAACCGCCAACTACTATGATCACATAAACGAAATCTTTAAACCCTTCCAAGAAAATAAAAAGATAGAATTACTTATTGATCAAGACGGCAACCAGTTAACAAAAACACACGAGATCATAGACCATGCCTCAGACTTCTATGCATCTCTCTATGATGGTACCAAGGGCACGAAGGATATTCAAGTCATTGATAGATATTTGCAAGATAGCATTCCTAACATTCACATATCGGATACAGAAAAGATAAATTTGAATAAGAACATAACTGAAGAAGAGCTCCTGATTGCCATCAAGGAGTCCAATAAGAATTCGGTGCCAGGAATTGATGGTTTTCCGTACAAGTTTTATTCCAAACTATATCCGCAGTTGAAAGAACGTCTCTTAGCTGAATTCAACACTATTTTTAGAACAGGCTCACTTCCGCACAATTACAGAACAGTTCTTTTTAATATCATTCCAAAGCCGCGGAAAGATAAGACTGACATTAAAAATTATAGACCAATAGCCATTATCAATGCCAATCTACGACTACTAAGCATAATTCTCAATAATCGTTTACTAACAGTGTTAGAAAAGCTTATAGGCAAAAATCAGCTGGGTTTCATACCGAATCGCCAATCTTATACTAACATAAGAATGTTCAATGAGATTCTCGCGAGCATGAAGACACCACCAAATCAAAAGCACTATTTCGCCAAACACGAAAACTTGCGCATACTTCTTTTGGATTTTCAGAAGGCTTTCGATAATGTGTCGCACACATACCTTGAATGCTTATTGAAACATCTCAACTTTGGTACCGAAGGTTTCACATCCACAATAATGCTGATACTACAAAGTACAATCGGATGCATTCACCTTAACAATAAGACAGGCCCGCTCTTTCCCTTGAACCAAGGTACCTTACAAGGAAACCCAATCAGCCCATCGCTTTTCGTATTGGCAGTTGAGCCCCTTCTACGGAATGTTGAGAGAGAACTACAAGGCTTCACTATTAATACAAAATATCTTAGCCCAATAAAAGTCACACACTTAGCCTTCGCCGACGATATTACCATTTTTGCAGATGGTAATCAAGACATGGAGTCAGCAATCCAAACGATCCAAGATTTCTGCTCGATAACGGGAGGGAGTTTGAACTATGATAAATCAAAAGTACTCATTTCCCCATACGCCACGGATATAGCAAAAACTGAAACTCAGCTTTTTGACATTCCGATTGAGCGAGTAAAGGAAGACTATAAACTAACCTATCTCGGGATTAAAATTCCGAACCAGGGATGGCCAAAAAACTTGATACAAACAATGTACGCAAAGTTCAACATTTCCAACATCAAACATTTGCCGCCGTCAAGCCAAGTCATGGCCTATAATACATTTATCTGTTCAAAATTCTACTACAAGGAGATTCATCAAAATCTCACTGACAAACAAATAAATGCAATCGAGATGGCTTTCAAACAATGTCTAAACGCTACGAATGTCTCCCTCGAGACACTCAAGACACACAGACATAAAGGGGGTTATGGTATGATAGACCTCAAAGCACAGCTCACGTATAGAAAAGCACAAATTGCGCAAAACTTGTTTCTAGATAAAAGCGACCCATACTTGAAGCTCTTCAGAGCGAAGCTACAACTTCTTCTAGATCACTTTTTTAAAGTACGCTATGAGCTCGAACGTAAACCAGGACATATTGACACTCAATTCTGGTGGAGAGATGTTCTCGATACAGTTGACGGAGGCGAAGGCCAAGGGCAATCTATACTGGCACAGAACCCAGAACAGTGCTTCACGTTGACAGCCACAGAAGCAAACATAATAGCTCTGTGGAAACAAGTGGGCCCTAACAAACACAATCCTGGCATCCTTGGGCTTCAGCGCACATCAGATATAGCAGAAGCAGTGGAGCTCGGTGTACCGTTTTTGAAAAAAAAGTTCATTCCAAAAGAAGTCTTCGACTTCAAGTCCCGGAACGGTAGTGCACAAGTGCGCGAGAAGAAAGATAAACTACTATTCTCAAACCAGTTGGCACGTCTCAAGCAAGTCACTAATAAAGAGTGTCAAACGTTCTGGCAAATGCTAAACAAACAAACGTTCAAACACCCTGGCTGCTTCGAGAATATACACACATTCCACCTCGGAGTCGAGAAGTTCAAATTCCAAGGTGAGGAATGTAAGTGGTGCTCCGAGGATTTATCACGTAAAAAATACAAACAGCAGTCATACGAAGATGCTATCAACAAACAAATGGACCACTTTTTGGTTAAATGTCCAGTAGCACAAGCTTTATGGAAAAAGTTACATATAAATATGGAATTGAGCTGGGACAGCCTCATCCTTCCATCCAGTGATACACGAGAATTAATCCAGGTCGACAACTACTTGATATTCCAAAAGAAATACTCCCGCCTATGGAAAGATAAGGACTTTGATTGGAAAACCATTCCAATCTCTAGTCTTATTTACTACATCACCACGGTAATGAATTAGATAACACATCAGTGTTATCTTAGTGAGTGGAAGATGATATTGAAGTGAGATCCCTTTCTTTTTATCTGTCGACAGCAAAGCAATGACCCTCAAAAAAAAAAAAAAAATTAAAAAAAGTAAAATATCATTCATCCTAGACTATAATCTCTCCTATATCTATTTCAAATCCAAAAGATCCATTAAAGTCTAACTAATACTAACGGGGTTTTCACTTGTATAAGTTTCCCCTATATACTAACAACTGAACTATACTGTATATACTATATAGATAAGTTTATAAGATTCTATTTTCTATCGTTTATATAGAAATAATAAATCGATATTGTGTGTGAAAAAAAAAAAAAATACAATTGTCAAAAACCAGATAAAAGCGACCCATACTTGAAGCTCTTCAGAGCGAAGCTACAACTTCTTCTAGATCACTCTTTTAAAGTACGTTATAAGCTCCTACGTAAACCAGGACATATTGACACTCAATTCTGGTGGTTTAAAGTCTAACTAATACTAACGGGGTTTTCACTTTTATAAGGTTCCCCTATATAATAACAATTGAACTATACTGCATATAATATATAGATAAGTTTGTAAGATTATATTTTCTATCGTCTATATAGAAATAATAAATCGATATTGTGTGTGGAAAAAACATATATAGATAAGTTAACCATATACACCACTCACAATGTCCAGCGTTGAAGAGTTGAAACAATTAGTCGTGAAATTACAAGATAGAATCACTCATCTTAAGAAAAGACCGGTTTGGTTCCAGTTGTGCTTGCCACTTGGCCACTGGGGACATGCTCAGATCTCAAGCTGCCAAAAAAACCGAATTGGGTGTGGCTGCTAAGAAGAGATTGGTGACCTACCACAAGCAAACTGAACCAATTGTCGACTACTGCAAAAAAACTGGTATCTTGTCCGGTGTTGACGCTTCTCAGGCTCCTGCTAATGTCTGGACTTCTACTTTGAAATGTTTCGGCAACTAAGTTTTTTTTCAGCTTTAGTGATGGAAGAAAAAAAATGAAAGTAAAATTTAAGTAAAGCAAAAAAAAAAAAAAAAAAAAAAAAAAAAACCTAAATGTCAGTGTTGTATTCCTTTTATCGTGTGCATATATATATGGGGAAAAAACTGGTAATTCAGCATTTAATTATCTTGGCTGCTTCAAAAACATTCACACTATCCAGCCTAAAATTATAACACCACCCATACGATGCATCAGATATAAATCCTTCTTTTGGTAAACAGCATCCGGTGGCGGTACAGACAGTGGGACGCACACATGAATTCTAATACAACCAACATCAAAACGAGATGAATTAACATAAAATTATTATGGGTGAGGAATGAAATAACATATATAGTTGAAAAAAAAAGAATGCTGTTATTTAGAGATATAGAAAATGCAAGGACAATAAGTCCAATTTCATTACTCAGTTAGTTTACTAAGTAACTAAAACTACAGTAAGTGACTTTCTTTCACTACTAGAGGAGAGACTAATCAAATTATTGCAGGTATGAGTAGTAGATCTAGTCACTATACCCCGACAAAATTACAAATATTTTCTTTTTTAAAAGAAATAGACTCGCCTACGGCTAAACAAAGTTACTAATTTTCCAGTTAATAACGTAGTCACTTATTTAAATGAATCATGTGCATAAAAAAAAAAAAAGCAAAACTTTGGATTGCTATTATATATCTCACCAATTTTACCGCCTTCGATAATTAAAACAGAAATTTGCAATATTTCTGGCTTTGGCCCATAAAGTCAGTAAATAGCAATCATTTATCAAGCTGTTGGTAAACTGAATAAAAGCTCGCTGGATAATAAAACCCGACAGGTGGTAAATTGAGATTATAGTTTCGTCAGGTCAACTAGGTCTCTAAGGAAGAATACCACAGTCAATCTTTCTGATGAACAGAAGATTGTGATGCTTTTTTTTTAAAAAAAAAAAAAAAAAAAAAAAAAAAAACAATATATTGGCCTCAAAAATTTCACCGAAAAGTAAATACAAAAACAATTTTTGATATAAATTGCAGCAACCAAAGGAACAAAAATAATGGGCGCGATGAGGTTCGAACTCATGCCTCTTTCGAGACTCGATTGCTCAGCTTTTTTAGCTGCAAGAGATGATTCTCTTGAGTCGAGCGCCTTAGACCACTCGGCCACACGTCCACTTTTTCTTAGCTTACGGGTCCATTTATTAAAATATATACATCTCATCTAAGAAAAATAAAAAAAATAAAAAATGAAAAAAAAATGAAAAAAAATGAAAAAAAATAACACCCATCCTAGAATATAACCTCTGCTATTTTTATTTCAAATCCAACTGATCCATTTAAGTCTATCAAATACTAACGAGGTTTTCACTTTTATAAGGTTCCCCTATATAATAACAATTGAACTATACTGCATATAATATATAGATAAGTTTGTAAGATTGTATTTTATATCGTTTATATATACGATAATAAGACTGTAAGTAGATAGCTAAAAATATGTAGCAGCGCGTTAGAGGAAGCATTCAATAAGGCAAACAAAAACGCAAACCCAAAAGTTAAACACCTCAACGAAAACTAACGCTGCGTATTTATTCTAGGAAACCGGAACGAGATATTGCATGTGCCTCTACTGTTAATAAAGTCACATAACATCCAACTATAAAGCTGTGGTTGATAAACTATATAAGATTATAAGATTATATTTTCTATCGTTTATATAGAAATAATAAATCGATATTGTATGTCAAAAAAAATATGTAAATAATTAATTGGTATTGTATGTGATAAAAAAAATAGATAAGTTTATAAGATATTTTCCATCAATTACATATAGTTAATAAATCAATCTTATGAAAAGAAAATTATTTCCAAATTCATACCTTTATTAATTTACTAGTTACCCTCTTTGTGTTCTTTACAAGTTGTTTATTATTTTGTTTATATTATTTTGTTTATATTATTTTGTTTATATTATTTTGTTTATATTATTTTGTTTATATTATTTGTAATTTACTTTTAAATTTTTTCTTTTTATTTCTTTACTGTTTTCATAGCCCAGAGCTAATTAACATCATTATCATTATCAGTATTATTTATAGGCCTGGAAGGTCCAAACAAATACATATAGCTGACTCCAATAACAATAATGGCACCAGGCCTCCGATTCTAGCTATTTATTACTAAAAGAAAATAACAAAGTTTTCAAAAAAAACAACATATTTTTTTGTTTCAAACCTTTAAAGCTCTGCAGAATCTATTTTAGTGTAATGAAAGAACTAAACCCGTAGTACTTAAAAAAAGTAGAATTGAATAAAAGTTTCATGTATTTAATAATAACGTAAACCACTTATCATAGCATACTTGCTTTTGCTTTTCCATACTTTTTTGAAAGCCCTTTGTGTATACCTTTGTAACATGTACGTATTACTGTACAGCATGTCCTACCTACTACATAGTACTTATTCAGATTTATCGCTATATATATCATCAACTTCGTCTAAAGTGGCTTCCAAGTTTTCGTTATCTTTATTTAAAAAGACCTTCAAAGGCTCTGGGATATCTAAAGTATTTTTTTCAACAAGTAACGATTCCTTAGCGTATATCAAAACAAGAGTATCCGCCATTTGGTTTTTTGTGAGCTTTTTGATGTGTTGCTGGACATCTGAAAAACTAGTAGCTTCCGCGGAAAAATTGCTAGTTTTTGGCTCCCCTTCAAATACAAGGTAGACCCATTGATTTGGATATTTAGAATTAGCGCCATTTAGTTGGTAGTAAAATTCAAGCTCGTTTATAATCACTCCAACGAGAACGTAAGGTTCAGTTATAATACCTTCAGGACCATTTTCTACCTGTTTTTCTGAAGTGCTCGAAATATTAACTGATTCTGACTTATCTGAATCATCACTATCTCCAGAAAGGTCAATAAGATTCTCCATCAGTTTTCGTTTTTGTGATTTTTCTATATATTTCAAGACGTTCGCAATGTCATGCACATTATTGCTGCTTGAAAGGCTTTCGAGCTCGAAATTTTTAGCAACAAGTTCTGACTTGCGTGATTTAATACCTTCTTCTAGCGAAGCCAAATCCTGCGAAGCATTCAAGAGCTCGTTATTCAAATCAGATGTTGTGTCTGTAGAGCCGGAAACATTTTGGAGGTATTTGATTGTGTTTTCCAAAAATGAAGTTATACGTTTTCCTTGATAACTAACCAATGAACCATTTTCTCTAGAAACTTCACGTAATTTAGTAGCTAGTGATATCTGTTCGTCCACCATGGATTTAATGTAAGGCACGCATTCCTTGGTATATATTTGGGGATAGAACTTTTCATCAACCAGGACGCCAGCAAAAGCATGACTTGAAGGTATATCCTGGTAAGATATTGTAAGTATATCTGAAAGTTGAATGAAAAGCGTATTTCCTAAACCTTGAAAATTATCCTGCCAAAACAACGAATGAAACGTCTCATAAAGAGTTGGCCTCACGAAATCAGCTTCAATTTGAAAAATTGATGCACTTGTACTTTCATGGTTCTGTCCGACTACCGACTCAAATAAGTTTGAAATGGGATTTTTTGCATTAGGATTGAAAATTCCCACCTGGCTAATTATAGACTGGTAAAACAATGGAAATACATCACTGAGTACCTCAGTTTCTAAAGCAATCGAAACATTTTTTGGAATAGATCTTGCTAGATTTTTAGTCGAAGCAAAATTTCTTTTTGAAATGTTGCCATCCAAGAAGGCAAGAGAACGTTGTAGCTCCATCAAAAATTTTAAGTTATATTCTTTGGTGTCATCTTTGTACAATTCTGCCTTTGTGTGGATCACTTCATCTTTCCACCACTGTGGCTTATAGCCATAATCCTCAAAACCTTTACTTAATACAATATTTCTAAAAACTGGTATCTCATGAAAGATAGCAACTAAGAAAATAAAATAATTCTCCAAAAACGTGGTATCAACTGGTGTTATTATAGTGGGTGCTTCCTCGTTTTTAAACTTTTTGGGGTCCTCAAAAACAGATCTTCTTCTCAGCAATACTTGCAGATCATTGTCATTTTCTATATGCTGTGCTTCAGCTTCTCTTCGCGAAAAATCATCCAAGTTTTCCTCTTGGCCAATATTAGAAACTATCAGCGAAACTGGGTTCTCATAAGGAACATCCATTGAAGTTCTTTCCAGAGGTTCTTGATAAACGCCACTATATTGGCCTTCATAATTTTCTGGCCCTTCGGTTTCAAAATCATATCTCTTGAAGTAAATATTAGTAACTTGCCTTCCCAACTAAGTAATTTAATAAGCAACAAAGTTTACTTACTGGAGCAACTTCCCCTGGCAGGCTAGTAAGTAGTAACTCAATTGCCTTCTCCACGTCGCCTTCAGATCTCTAAACGGGCATTGTTAGTATTTGTGCTCAAGGTCTCCATCTTTAAATGATGTAATTGCTTGATCAGATGGCCACGAACCTTCAATGCAACTTCAGCAACATCTTTGCTGAAGCCCATATCAATAATCTGCAGAAGTGTTTGATTATTGCTGGACATTGCTAGTTTGTAGTGTGTTCTGCTTCTCAATTGTGCCTGAGATCATTAATGATTTGCTAAGTGCTTCAGATGGGCATCTAGCTTTAAAATGAGCAGTTTGTTTCGAAGCCAAAGGCTTGATCAGATGACATTGTATACCATTCATACGGGTGCTAAGCTATCACCAGCTACTAACACTCAAAACCGATGTACCAAAACTTTGATACAATTACAAACATGAAAATAGAAGAAAAGAGATAATAAACAAAATCTAAAAATAGTCAGATTAGCATGAGCACTAAAAAAGGAAGTTTAAACCTCACGCAAACATGCACATTTAATCAATTACCTATAAAATAACCGGATGAAAAATCGTAAATATCATGACACACTCAGCAAGACCCCTCCAAAAAAGAACAAGAAAAATAACACCAATCAAAACTAGAGCACTTAAAAAACATCTGGCAATCTCTCGATTTCGTATTTCTTTTTACCAGCATACATGATAGGAATACCAGGCACTTTTCTGATTCTTCTTTTGAGATCAGCATCATTGGTTGCCACAATGTAGCACTTGTGCTGCATAACTCTGCTAACCATACAGTCATCAGCATATGTACCTTTATGAGAGCAGCTTAATCTCTTGATTCTAGGGTCTTTGGCTAATCTTAAAGCGATTCTATATTTTGGCCCCAACTTTTCCAATTCTGCTAGCACGCAGTCAGTAATTATTGGGATACATTTAGCATACAAACAGTCCATCATTCCTCTCACTATGTCTATCTTCTTCTGGATACTAAAATTTATGAAATTTGTATCGATAAGCACTTGATAAGGTGGCTTGATAGCTTCGTTATATTGAAAGAAAAGGGCAGACGACACTTGTGGCACTTCTTTCACCAACTCTTCATCCTTCTGTTTTTGAGGCTTGTCTTGATTTTTCTTGAATCTGGCATCTTTTGTGCTGATCAAACGCTTGGTTTGAGCAAACTTTCTTGTTTTCTTTTGTTTTCCCATTGTTGATAGCTATGCGTGTTAGGTTTAGTGATGGTGAACAGGCTGATGTTAGTGCCTTCAGAAGAAGAGACACTACTAGATAGATGAAAAAAAAACTTTGTTATTTTACAGAAAAAGGAAAAAAAAAAAAATTGCGATGCGCGCACGTGCACAGAGCGATGAGAAGCAAATAAACTGAAAATTTTAATCTCTCTGAACGGACTGGTTAAACTGAACAGCTATAGTAAACAACAATTTCTGGAGGAAGAATAAGACCAGATACCACCAACACAATATCCAGCAACCATGAGCAAAAGAACAGCATCTCAAAAACAACAGTACGAAGAAGAGGCGCCAAAAATAAATGACGATATTGAGTTCAGTGACTCCGACGACTCCGACGACGACAGCGACCAAGATCAAGACGCAGAAGACATCATTAATGTGGATTTTGATTTTTTTGACTTGAACCCGGAAGTTGATTTCCACGGCTTGAGAACTTTCCTTAAACAATTGTTTGGTGATGATTATGCAAAATTTGATCTCTCCGGTTTAACGAATATTATCTTAGACCCTAAAGATACTTGTATAGGAAGTTCTATCAAGACCGATGGTAAAGATGGTGATCCATTAGCTCTCTTATCTTTGGTTAATCTAAAAAACTACAAGTCAAGAAAGCCATTGAACACCCTCATTGAATACATTTTGAAAAAAGCGCAAGCAAAACCAGAACTTTACATTTTGCTCAAGAAAATACTAGGCATGAATAATGGCGAAAAAGTGGGGCTTATAATCAACGAAAGAATTATTAATGTTCCTGTGGAAGTATCCCCACAATTGTTCAAATTTTTGGTAGAAGAAGTCAATAAACAGGAGCCAGATTTAAAGTACTTTGTTATTATCTCCAAAGTTTACAAGCTCGTTGAAAGTCAAATAAGCGATGACTCTGATTCTGACTCTGAGGAAGAGGGTCCATCCAGAAAGAACAAAAAAGTGAAAAAGAACAGCAAGGACCAGCAAGAGTTTGAATACTTTCATCATGAAGATATGGTGCTCGAAAAGAACTCTTTGAACCATGAAAAGTTTGCCTACGATACCAAATTGCAAGAAACAGACTCTAGAAGAGTGTTTACCGATTACGGTATTGACCCTCATCTCAGTTTGATAGTGATAGAAAGATCGAAGTTAGAGCAGAGCGTGCCACAGTTGGAGGAGACTTTTCCGTTATTTTGAATGAATATTATGCATGTTGGCTTTAGTTTATAGAAGAAGAATTTTAAATCGTGCTGCGTGAAGATACAGAAACTTGTCACTATAGCTAGTGTGCGGCTGTCATATAGTTTATATACGCTGTCATGTGACGCAAAGTTAAACTGCCTTTGCAAGTGAAAACGAGAATATTGTAGACAACGTCAAAACGACGACGAATCATCTTCAGCATCCACGGCATCCACGACTGGTGTAATCAAGGTAGGCAACAATGAGCGGTATTCATGGTATATATATAACTGACGACAAAAGGTATGTGCTTAATTTGATATAATGTCATCAATGGTTTAAAATACATAAACTTAGAAACATTCGCATTCTAACACTTATCTGTAGTAACCTCGTGTTCGAGTATCCAGTAACCTCGCGCGCACCATATTTCAAAGAGGTCATCTCAAAAGTCTCATCCTTAGCATCCAAAACAGCCAAGAGCAGCTCGTTTCAAAATGTGGGACTCAATTTTACTGAAGGTCTTCCGCCGGTGATAAGGTTGTCCCCTTCACAAGTTATATACCATTACAGCACAAAATACTTGACTTACTATGTTGTCTGTGAACTTAAACAATTGGAAAAAGATGATAATATCGAAAATGAAGCAGAATCCATTTTATCAGAGGAAAACGCCCCTAATATCAGTCAATCTGGTAAGAGTGCGTTAGAATATGATCAATTGGATGATGATAGTGATGAGAGTGAACAGGATGAAGACGAAGACGAAGACGAAGACGAAGACGAAGACGAAAGTGAAGATCTGGAAGAAGAGGACGATGAAGATGATGACGACGATGAAGAAGAAAAAGAAGTTTCTTCAGTAGATCTTAGAAAAAACCAATTCAATGCGTATAACCCAATAGTACCTTTGGAATTTTTGAAACAGCTCATAACTATAATGACAGACTATTTTGGTTATCCATTAGTGCCAGTGAAAATAGAAGCAAACTATGACACATTGTGTCTTTTGCTAAGTGAAATGATCGAGCAAAGCTATCCATTTGTTACCGATTTAAATCAACTCAAAGACACAGTGCAGTTCCAAGGAGCACTAAGCAGATTTTTGTCCTCGGCTACTAGTTCAAAACCTTCAACTAATGCTATTCGTAATATGGGCCGTTCTGGTGGATTTTCGTCTAGTTCATCATTAACCTCGATGCAGGAAAATTCCATAATACCCTGGAGAAAAGCAAATGTCAAGTATACCAATAATGAGCTCTTTGTCGATATTACTGAAAAAATATATCTTGTAATGTCGCCTGCAAGGGTGCCTGGTGACCATATTAATGCTGCACCTTCAGGAACATCTGCATTCTATTCAACCACTGCTGCTGCAAATCATCGGAATTATTCAAAACCAGTGATTGCTAAACTTGAAGGCCAAATAGATCTAACTTCTCATTTGAGCGGCATACCCGATCTTCAATTGATTTTAAACACTAATGGCCATAACATGGGGATCCCAACTTTTCATCCATGTATTAGACTCGATAAGTGGCAAAATTCGCCAGGTTTGATGTCGTTTATCCCTCCTGACGGCAAATGCACATTAGCCAACTATGAAATCGACTTAGACATGTTGCCTCAATCCAATAGAGTGTTGAAAAATATTGGTATTATACAAGCGGATTTCAAAACCGACTTAGGGATCTTGGGCAACGAATTTGAAATTACTTTATTTATAAGTAATTTGAAAACCGTCAAAAATATCGAACAATTGAGAGTTGAGATCAATCACGAGTTACATAAAGGCAGAGTATCTGCTATCAAGGTGCTTAGATTAAGTGGTGGTGACTTTCAATTCAACTCAAATGGTAAAAGTGAGTGGATATTTGACGATAACTTGGCTACTGGTGTCAATCCAGTTTTTAGGGGTATGATGGTATATCATGAAGATGAAGATGAAGATCTTGCTGACGATCGAGACAGCGATGATGGAAACGCTGAACTTTCTGGTGGTGGTGTTGCTGCTGCGGCTGCAAATAGTGAAACTGCAATTATCTTCCCAAACCATGTTTCTTTATCGTTCAGCTACAAGGGAGCAATACCTAGTGGAATCAAAGTTGGGTCCTTAAAGGTGGTCAGTGCTAAAGGTTTGGGAGAAAATGTTAAACCGTTCAAGGGGGTGAAATACATAGCTAAGACAGGCCAGTTCGTGTTACGATAGTTCTTGATAGCAGTTATTTACTTATTAATTATAGCATTTGCATTTTATTAAACAAGCCCATAGCCGTAGTTTGCAACTTGTAGAGCAAATCCTTGTTGTTTTAATTTGGTATAATAGCAGTCTTTAAGCTCTCATGTATGTGCCTGTTGTGCGGACATGTCGTGGGAAAAAAATCTCGGAGAAATTTAAACCAAGAAATTCAATCTTTTTTTGTAACTGTAAACAGAAACCGCATGCCAACATTCAGTCTGCTCCACAATGCGATACTATGCTACAGGCAACCACTTTAAGCATAGATGCTCTCTTTACTCCCCTTTTGCAAGCATTTGTAGCTAGTATATCGTTAGCAGCTGCTCTCAGAACCAATGGTATGGCTTCTATATTTTGGTACTGCATATTTACACTAATAGTGACATTGAATTTGATATCGCAGTTCAATCGATACTACAAACTAAACATTTTTTGCAGTTATGACAAACGATTTCAAATAAAACGAGGAGATATAGTATTAATCCTCGGTGGGTCCAGAGGACTAGGGCTTGAAATTTTGCGCAATTTTTTAGCTCATGAAGAAGATGTTAAAGTTTGCTTAGTGGACATTGTGCCATTTGACACCGAGCAAATGAAATCGATGTATGATGAATACCTGTCCAGCATCAGCCAAAAAAAAACTGCTAATACAGAAAAAAATACATACGAGCAATTTATTCAAAGGCTTGTTTTTTTCCAATGTGATGCTTCCGACGAACAAGCCTTGCTTAAAGTCATCAAGAAGGTGGAATGCGAGATTGGACCTGTGCGAATTCTTATCAATAATGTCGGGGTAAAGCATAATGAAACATTTCATCAGCTCACATACAAAAAAATAAAATCAGTTTTACAAACCAATCTTTTCTCTTACATTTTAGCCATGAAGCTTATTCTCAAATTGAGACTTGCATCAACAGCAGCAGCCAACAATCGCCGAGATAAAAGTCGGCTATTCATCGTCAATGTTGCCTCAGTGCTAGGACTAATAGCTCCAGCAAACTTGTCAGTATATTCAGCTTCGAAATCAGCCATTATCGCTATTCATGAATCTATAATTCACGAATTTTTAGCCTTGAAGCAATTGCAGCCGAATCTCGATGTTCACTTTTTGTTAGTCAAGTTGGGTCAACTAGACACATTGTTATTCAATGACGTTAAGCCTCCGAAACCATTTTTAGCTCCAGTACTCTCACATAAGAAAGTCGCTGATCAAATTTATGCGAATGTGAAGCATGGTGTTGTGGGCGAGATAACTTTACCTTTATATGGGAAGTTTGTTTCCGTTTTGAGAGCACTTCCGTTCTTCTTGGTAGAATGGTTACGTAATTTTAGTGAAATGGACAAGTCTGTGCAAAATGAACCGTATGTTGCAACAGATATAAATAACAGTGTTGTAACTTATAATGATCATGATGCTGCTGCTGCTGGAAAGCATGATAAAGAGAGCTTTGATCTGTTGGTCTCCGAAATTTTTCGTTAATCAATGAGTAGAATGGTTTTAATCAGCATAATAATAATTTTTAATAGACTATAGAGTTTTTTTAAGCAGTTTTCTTACTTTTGTACAAATCTCACATATTTACGGTAGTTTCCATGGCCGTTAAGCCGTTGTTGATATCAATGTTGATATCAATGTTGGTCTTGAACATTAATAGTGCGCAGAGCACATTACGCGCTTTACGAGGGTAACACGTCATGCGCTTCAAAAATATATAATATTCGCGGTAGACAATATCGACCGAAGGTAACCAGTGCTGCAGGTATTTGCAATGACAAGCTTATAGGAAACTTTTTTCATAGTATTAGTATTGTATCAACAAGACTTCTAATTATATTATAGCCAATAACTCAACTACTTCATCAATATGCCAGTGATTAAGAAAGTGAATTTATAGTAAGTGAAATTTGTTTATCATTCTACTGGCAAGGTGAAAAGCTAGATGTCCTTGTGGTCTATGGTGTGGTGTCTATGTCCATCTATTCTATATTTCCAGTTCAGTTAAGTTTAGTTTAGTTTGATTCATAATACTGACAGCCAACCCAACAATATAGCTCTTCAAACGACCTTAGAGCCAACCTTGACGAGAATTTATTCTCCGTATTTGAAGCCCTAGGATACAAAGAGAACTTCAACCTTATTGACGTTCGACTTGCATTAAATGTAGTGCTTTCAATCATCGCCGCTGGGGCCTTTTATATTGATAAAAAAACTGAATTCAAAGAAACTTTTGATGTGATGGTGTTGTTAATAGGCGTGTATTTTGCCATTAGTGGGGTGCTTTTTGTATGGACGAAATTTGTCGAAAAAAATATCAAGTTTGTTGGATTTAAAAATATCAATAACAATGGTAATGAGAAGATCGTGGTGAAAACGAGATCAGAAAAGACTAAACCAGTATACTTTATCGAGCTTGAAGTGAGCAAAAGTGGTAATACTAGTGGTGTGAATAATATTGTTAAGACGCAAATTGAGTTTACGAAGTTATTCAATGAAAATGGATTTTTGGAGTATGATGAATTCAAACAATTTCTCAAGGTGGAGTTGGAGAAAGTAACTAAAAAGTCAATTTAGGTAGTATGCATGAGTTATTACTTATTATTCATTTCAGAGCTAACAATGGTACCTTTTCAGCTTCTAAATTATTCATTTGAACCTAATCACTATGGCCGTGATTTGCAACTGTAGCTTTTCCGTACTACAGGAGAGGTGTAATCTTAATTGATGGCTTCGTAAATTAAAAACAAATTGCCTCCATGGGAGAGGTTGCTACGTATAATTCTTTTAATAAATTCTAATATTAACTATAGCGTGAAATTGACATAAAAAAAGGTAAAATTGAAAAAAGCAAAGCAGCGGAACTATAAGAAAAAAAATGAAGGAACTAAAAAAAAAAATGGAAAGTAAGATTAATGAAAAAAAAAGAAAAAGGTAAATAGAGAATATCAAAATCCGTAAACTGAATAAGCTAAGCAAAAGAGACTGTGATTTTTCTGAAACAAATCTCGCTGTTCTGTGTAGTTGTTTGATTTGTTTTAGACTAAAATTTATTGTATAGCAGTAATTGTATTTGTTCATTGTTTTATCAATTTCTAAGTTTCATACTTTTTTGAACATGCACTTGTTATTTTTTATATTTACTAATGGATTAAGATTTGATACAGATCTTTGATCCATCAGTCAAACGCTGAACATCAGCCTTGCTTGATGGAGCGGCCGCTGGAGCAGCAGGTTTACCACGGTTATGTTGCATATGACTTTGAACTAAATGACCAGCAGCCAATGCTGAACACAATGATAATTCAGCGGCCAAAACAGCAGAAGCAACAACCTTTGCAAGCTGATGAGCATTAGCCCCTGGAGTAGTTGGATGTGGACCACGAACTCCCAATAAATCAAGCATAGCACCTTGAGGTTCAAGAATAGTACCACCACCAATAGTACCAACTTCAATAGATGGCATAGAAACGGATATTTGCAAATCGCCATCAACATTATCAATTAAAGTGATACAGTTGGAACTTTCAACATTTTGAGCAGGATCTTGACCGCAGGCTAAGAAAACAGCAGTGACCAAATTTGCAGCATGAGCATTGAAACCACCAATAGAGCCGGCCATTGCAGAACCAATCAAATTCTTGCTGACGTTTAATTCAACAAGAGCATCAACGTCACTCTTAAGAACTTTTCTGACAACTTCTCCAGGAATACGAGCTTCAGCAACAATACTCTTACCACGACCATTGGTCCAGTTAATAGAAGCGGCTTTCTTATCAGTACAGTAGTTACCGGAAACAGAGATAACATCCATATCAGACCAACCATATTCTTCAACCATTTGTTTCAATGTAAATTCAACACCTTTGGAAATCATATTCATACCCATAGCATCACCAGTAGTAGTTCTAAATCTAATGAAAAGCAAAGAACCAGCAATGGCAGTTTGAACATGTTGCAATCTAGCAAATCTAGAAGTAGAATTGAATGATTTTTTCAACAAGTTTTGACCTTCTTCAGAATCTAACCAAATCTTACAAGCACCGGCACGTTGCAAAGATGGGAATTTAACACAAGGACCTCTTGTCATACCATCTCTAGTCAAGACGGTGCTAACACCGCCACCAGCATTAATAGCTTTACAACCGCGCATGGTAGAAGCAACAAGACAACCTTCAGTAGTAGCCATTGGAATATGGAATGGCTTACCATCAATTAACAATGGACCAGCAACACCAAGAGGCAATGGAATATAACCAATGACGTTTTCACAACATGCGCCAAACACCTTATCATAATCGTAATTCAAGTATGGAACACTAGAGCTATCAACAATTGGGCTTTTGGCCAATTTGGAAATAGCTTGACGACGAACAGCAACAGCACGAGTAGTGTCACCTAACTTCTTTTCAAGAGCATATAATGGCAATTTATCTTTAACAACAAGGGTAGTAACTTCTTCATTAGACAAGCTAGAAACTTCGCCATTCTTGAGAATGTCAACTAATTCTTCAAAAGTATGTTCAATACCACTATTTGGCAATATATTCTTTACGTCAAAAGTTGGCTCGCTACTAGCAGTATCATCGGTGCTCTTTGAAACACTCTTTTGTGATTCATAAGCAGCTTTTGCTCTTCTAGATGCTTCTTTTGAAGCAATAGCCTTGCTAAGACGTTGAGATGGCTTATCAATGGAGTGGGCTCTAGCAGCGTTCAACAAGTAGACATTAATGGCAGAACTGGTACCCAAAAAGAAAAGCAAAGTCTTACTAATAAATTTATCTCTGATAGCAGTAGACAATTTTTCAAGAATACTGATAACAAGATCTTCAACTTGAAATAAAATGTTCTTTGGAACGTAAATTTTCGGTTCCAATAAAGTGACAACAGTACCGGTTGATCCAATAGAAATATGTTTAGCAATCGACTTGGACAAGTTGTGGCCTTCGATAATGTCCTCATTGCTGCTCAAGAAAACCCAGTTACTGCCCACTAAGTAAGCATGGAATGCGAAGAAAAATGCAACGCTAGCAATTTTGAATGCGGTAACATATCCGCTGTTTGGACCCAAGCTAAGTTCTTTTTGTGACCCAAATGATGCCAAAGAAGCTTGTCTAGCAGCAAGTTCAGGAATACCGTCTTCTTCTAATGCATCCTTGAGAGAAATAGATTGGTGAATCATGTTGATTTCAACTTTAAGAGCCAAGACAGCAGAATAGTAGGAATAAGTCAAAAGCACGTCGTAAATCATGATGAATGCACTCAATAAACAAAAGCTTCTCAATCCTTCCAAGTGCGATGCATAAATTGAGCACCCAACAAATGCAGCAGCACATAACAATTGATCTTTGACAAAATTGAGGGCTTTATCCTTAAGTTGTCTATAAATCAATAAACTGATACTATGAGACTCTTTGTCAACTGCAGCGGCGTTCAAAACAGCGGCGGAAAGCTTTACAATTCTGTTGAATCCAACCGTGGCAACCAAAAATGGAATGCCTTCAGACAAGCTCAATAAGGAAACTCTAATATTAAAGATTTTGGCAGTTCCAACAGCAAGCAAAAATGCAAACAGAGATGATGAGGCTGAAGCAAAACCCAACCAGAACTTGGAGTTGGCTTGGGTTCTCATATCATAAAAGAGCTTAAAAAAGGTGTAGTACATGGCAGCGTAGGCAATTGTAATGATAGCAATATCATAAGTTTCAGCACCACGAATAACAGACTGTAAGGTTTTGTAAGCATTTTTGAGGTATTCTTGATATTTGCTGATCTTGTACTGGTGAACAATCTTCCAAGCAGTCCCATCATTGGAAACAACAGTTCTGATTGAGTCAATGCTGTCCTGGGCATTTTCGTACTCAGAAATCAAGTATTTCTCGGTGGAGTCGACGCCGTAAAAAGTGTTTGCTATAGCCGGGATTTCATGTTTAGCAATTCTTCTAAACTCAAGTGGAGTGATTGCAATACGAGCTGCGTTTGGATAAGCACTAGCATCCTCAATAAAAGTCCAATCTTTATAGTCCTTTGAAGATGGAGGATGATAGAAGGAAACATTGGAGATATCGAATGAGTCAAAGTTGAGATACTCGTCGACGACAGACAAGTAAGCAACAGCGGTTAACAACGTTGTTAAGAATATAACGTGGATTGGTTTGTGTGCCGACAACCTTGCCAATGACGCGAGCCAATTGGACACATAATTACTAAGGCTAAACATTATGTGTAACAACAATTGCTTCTAATTGACGAGTTATGAGAAAGAAAAGCGATGTGCTGTTGGCCTAATCTTGAGTTCTCCTTCCTTTGGACTGGTTGAGCTTAATTTTTTGCTTGTATGGATGGAAAAAAAAGCGTCTTCACTAAAAGCAAATTTTCTTATATGCTCGAGCCCTATACGAGGAACTGGTAAGGTCACGTGCGTGCCTCGTAACTAGACTTCTGGATTGTGGGCTGTCCTCTACTATGTGTGTAGGATACGCTTCCTTGTTTAATTAAAATCTACGTGCTAGAAGAGCAGAAATATAGGGGGTTGCTTGGATTTGATGATGATATAGTTTTTTGACTTCTCTCTTTCTCCCTTTTACTCTCGAATACGCAATGGCAATGGAGAGATGAGATGCGAGACCCGGGATGGTGCCATTACCCGAGGGGTGCGGGGCCACGTAGTACTGCATGCTTACTGCTGAATAATATAAGGCACCAGAGAGCTTGACCAAGGCCGTCATAGTCAAGCCAAAATTAGGAAAAAAAGCAGCTGAGACATCAAGCTATTGTGACACCAAATATGTAGACCCTTTAAAACGACGGGCGTTTTTTTAGCTTACACTGATTCTATTGCCACGAATATAACATAAACATACTGTAATAAGCAAATATAGGCCACAAATAATACTAAAACCACACCACGTGGCAAAACTCAAGCAAAATTTTCGACCGTTTACTTGGAATTATTGTGTGATTAATCATACCTTAATATTTTCTTTGGCTCTTTTTGTCTTGTCTTGTAACATCATGGTTGATGTCATGGATGATCGGCAAAGTGATAATCACTCTTGGCACTGCTTGAACAATTTTCTATCAGAAAACCAGATAAAGCAAAGCAGTCTCTCTTAATAGGCAAATATTATGTTTGAAATAATATGATAAAACCTTGAGGTAAAGGGTGTTCCATGATCATGAAAATACTTTAAATATATAGTTAATCAGTAAACATTGCTGGCCAATTGTGATATATAAAAGACCTTCTTGAGAAAAAGCGCTCAGAAAAAATGAAATTTTTTTACAGCTGTGGAGAAACTTATAGTTAAAATTATTGCTCTTTCAATCACTTTTGATACAAAACACAGATTTGGGGAAATCAATTCTGTTTTACGTTATAAATAATGTAAAAAAACCCTTGCTTAGACTTGGCTTCTATATCTACGGATTGAGATCCAGACTTGCGACACTTTTTCATTTATTTCTTATCGTTTTTGAATATGTTCTACTATATTCAAATTGCCTATTGAATAATACTTATTTTGCATTTCACTGCATTTTACTACTAGTGATAGCTCAACGGTAATATTTGTTCAATTTGGTCTAATTGTTATTTTACATACGGTTCAACCCAATAATTTTGTGTACTCTAGTATTAGTTATATAAAAAAAATAAGGCATTTTCAATTGATGATGACTTCTGGGTTAAAATTGCTTAAAATGTTAGAGATTGTACTACTTTTTGAAAATTATTTGTAATTACAACCTTAAAAAAATTTTTTTTTTCTGTTGGACCAAAATGTGGTATCCCGAATTTTTTTCCGGGAATACTACAGTAATAGTCTAAATAAATGGTACCATGGTTCCTGGTGTCTTTTATTCCACTATCTCAAAATACAGGAGGAGAGAGAACGCAACAGTGATACTCGTACCTTTTCACAATTTTTGAGGCAATATAATGTTTGATTGGGGAACACACTATTAAATTTTTAGAATGACGGCTATGGTAACATTTCACCTCATATGATAAATAAGTAATAAATAATTGCCGCGTTTGTGCCTATTATTGACTAATTATATAGAAATCCGCAAGTGAATTCGTTTCCCTTTTATTACTAAATATTCAGTATTCCCGGAAATTTTGGAGGTTTTGAAATGACTGATTCAAACTGCATCGAGGCTAAAAATCTGAATAATATTCTCTTTGACTGAGCAAAGACAGGCCACCCAAACGTTCCGATGCAAAATTTAATATACCAAAAATGAGTTAACGAATTATTTATATAGTGAGTATTAAAAGAAAAAAGAACTACTAAATCCCTAAGGAAATAGTTGCGTGGACTCTACTACGCAGTATTCATTTTCTTTTTCACACACAAGATCGATCTATCAATTCTATATGCACCAAACATTATCAATAGCAAAGTCAGAACATGCTACTGGTGGGTACCATTGATTGGGAAAAACTCGGAGTGTCCTCATCCCGCCACATGTGGCAGAAAATCTCTGATATATTTAACCATCGAGTTTTTTTGGAAACAGAAAGTTTGAAAGTCAAAAGTTAGGCTAATAATCAGACTGAATAAAACACATGCTAGCGTTGAGCAATTAATATTAGTAAATAGGCAGTATGACTCATACCAATATTGTATTATATGGAATGTGCATATTGTAGAATCAAATAGAAGATGATAGAAAATATTAGGTAAATATTATGACATGTCCATACGTCGATCTGTTGATCTTGAACTCAATGTTCGTCAAATACAAACCTCAGATGCAAGATGATAGCACATATTATTGTTTAACAGTACCTGCCACCTTTGGAATTACCACCTGAACGACCCAACACGGCGTTTCACCATTGCAGCCGTCAGGAAGCAAAAATATATCAGCTAAAATATTCACGAAGATTAATGTTCTTCTGCCCAAAAGCAATTTTCACAATTAATCCGTGATAGTTTAGTGGCTAGAATGTCCGCTTGTCGCGCGGACGACCGGGGTTCGATTCCCCGTCGCGGAGTTTTTTTGCGGATACACAAAACATACATAGTTTTAATGAATTCTGTACCTGTCCAAATTTTTGCATTATATGACAAAAAGCTGCCTAAAAATCTACTTTTTTTTCTAATAGTTTCTTTGGTTTATATTGATATAATAAAAACAAATCTACACTAGTTAGTCTATATGAATCTAGACTGAGTTAAGTCAGACCAATATACCGTAATAGTCAGACCGCCTAAATTTCTTGTGCAACCTTTCCCACTGTACTATGAAGCGATTTACTATGGGATACAATAACCATCCACTCAAGCTCAAATTTTTGACTCTTGCCAAGCTCTCAATATAAATTATGCTATTACTTATTAGCCCCATAGATAAAAATCTCACTAAAAACACAATGTAACATAGAGGCACAGAAGTTCCGGGTCCGTTGCATAGGATCAACCCTGGTATCGAATAAGTTTTAAAAAGTATTAAGTGAAAGGTTTTGAGAAGGCATATTAATGTGGTGAATATTGATGACACCATTGATTGGTTGATTTTTCTAGCTCTTGGTAATACTATATAGTCAATTTTCAATCCTGAGTTCTGAGTAGCAATATTTATATCATCATCATTGTTTTTCTGTGTCTGAGTGTTATTTCTTTTAAATCTATTGGGAAGAGTCGATTTTCTTGATTTTGGTCTTCTATTACTGCTGAATGAAGATACTTGGGGCTTTATTTGTGATGAAATCAACGAACTATTCTCGCTCTTGATTCTTAATTCCTCGCTAACATTGATATAATTAATATTATCGGTGACGCTTTTTATTCCCAAGTTAGTAACTTCAAAATTATGTGCTTTGATCATTGAGACTATATCATTCGACGTAAGCACCCACGTCAAATGATCAAATCGACTAAAGTCCATGTTCGCAATGATCCGCATGATCTCCCCCGTGTGTCCGCCAGACCCTAGCAAAATCATAATATGATCTTTTTGTTTTTTATTTTGTAAGGTAGATAGTGAAGATAGGGATTGTTTGCATTTTGACTTGAAGTTGGAGCCTGGCTTGGTTAGGTTGACAAATGGAAGAATAAAGCATAGTCTAAGAAGTAGTAGAAATATTATAAAAAGTGATATTATAAAAAATAAGGAGACTGCCATTATGGTTATTCTATTTGGCTGAAGTGTCAGAACGGTATTATGAAAACAATATCGAAATCATAAGAAATGAATAAATAAACACAATTTGCTGAAATAGCTTAAACGTGTTTAATATGTCTTTCCGGTTTGGCAAATTTCTGTTCTCCACTTTATGGGTGAATCAAATTTGAAGCTTGAAAAGTAAGTCCTAAAGTTTTCTAAAGGCTTATATCGCTGCAAGTGTGTGCGCGTTTTTCCCTTCAATATTGACTTTGGAGATAATCAGACACACAAAAATCTGTGAATCTTTCGGAAGATGTCAAACGAGAGTAAGGCTTAAAACTTCAGAATTGAAAATAAAGCCGCAACTTCGTTGTAATCAGCGATTTGTGTGCTAAAATTTTTTACTTTTATTTTTACTTTTTCTTAGTGCTGCAAATGAAAACAAAATAATGAAAAAGTTCAACAAAAAAATTTATTACATGAGTAAAAATGAGCGGTCCGAGAATCGAACCCGGGTCCCTTGCTTGGAAGGCAAGGATGATAACCACTACACTAACCGCCCAACTGTAAAAGTTAATAAAATGTACAAAAATGTCTAAATGGCAGATTGGTATTTTATATCGAAATTTTTTCAAATCCATTAAAGTCTAACTAATACTAACTGGGTTTTCACCTATATAAGTTTCCCCTATATAATAACAATTGAACTATACTGTCTATATTATATAGATAAGTTTATAAGATTGTATTTTCTATCGTCTATATAGAAGTAATAAATAGTATAGGCAACGTATGCCCAATGATCAGAGCATATTTAATTCACTGCTATTTAATTATAATTCGAAATTCGCTTATTTAATTGTATAAAGTTAAAAAATTGGTATTGCTTGCTGAAAACGAAAAAACAATGGATTCGCTGATTTTGTTACTTTAGAAAAGTCGTCAAAAATAAATTCGAATTTTACAGCTAGATAGTTACCACTAAACGCAGGCAACTTAGCCGCCCGTGGGATTAGTAAGTATGTCACTCATAAATTATCGCCATTTGTTTAGTGGCTGAAAAAGCATTAAAAACGAAAATTCTTCTGTAAAGCCTTGCATCACCTTCTTTTATTTTTCTGTTTTCACGCAGTACGGCATTTTTTCCGCTAACAGCTAACTACCACTTAGTCATAATAAAGTCCAAACAACAAAGTAACGATGGAGAACTGATGTATCCCTACAATACAATTCACCTTTGTTGCGATCCTCGAGGGCCGGTCGTATGTACTGCCCTTTTCCGGTTAAGCTTGGAAAACGGAGCTAAACATCGCTCACCTACAGCAGAACCGCACCGACTAGTTACTGACCTGCTGAAATGAAAGGGAAAATAGCCGTAGTCAATCTAGATCACTCAAAAATATCTTCCTGGCCAATGTTCTGTAGAAACTGCAGGAGTAATGTGGTGATATTGCCTTTTTTTCCCCAAAAATTTCTCCTTTTTCTTATAATTTTTTTCCCTTTTTTTTTTTTTTCGGAAGGCGGCTTATTGAAGATGCAGTGTATGTACATACCAATGTACCACCTTTGGATCCCACTGATTAATAGTCCAGACTTTTTTTATTTTTATTTTATTCATCGTTGCCACCTCTTACCACCCCCTGTTGTCACTAAAAAAAAAAAAAAAAAAGGAAACGCATGCCTGCGCAAAACTATCACAATATATACTCATCGTGCATACTGCAACATAATACATTCGCAACATACATAAAATGCAGGCCCACAACCGAGCACAAAACTGGCAGGCGAAAATTCATACGTAAGTGATTTTTTTTTATTTTTATTTACCTTTTATTTTTTATGTGGCCATGCATATTTTCAAAATGCTATAATACGATTTTGTAGCCATAGGCATAGGAATTCTGTGGCCATACAAGCATGGTTTAGAATTTTTCACAGAATTTGGGAGGTATGTGATATGTGATGTGAAGTGTAGAGTGTCCCAGAAATACTCAAAACTTTGTTTTTGGTCACTCTACTACCACTCTATTGGTTAGCAAAAACAATGCAGTAGCAGTGTGCCCATACGACACAATGCGAGCAATATTGAAAGAGTAAGAGAAACTCAACATCGATAGGCCACTAACCCTCACCCGGATAATATATTGAACCAAAAGTAGACCTAGGCCTTCCACAAAACCTACTATAGTGTACGAACGAACAATTATTCTAAAAAATCTAAAATTTATAAGCTACCTTAAAATCAACTAATACACAGCTATATATGCATGCAAATACTCACCTCCATTTACACGCCCAAGCAGTGTTAAAATAAAGTGATAGAGCTGACTGCATCGTTGTCGGAAAGCACCTCCCATATACATCTCTTGAAGCCATAAAGTTTGCTTTGGCCCCACTTTAAGGTGCAGCCCTGTGTGCTTTTAAACTTACCATTGTGACTTGACTTTCTTCTTGTAGATCCTTCCTCAGCTGAATCAAGGACAGTTTCTGCTTCTGATGCTGATGCCGCTACTGCTACTGATGCTGTTCCATTGTTAGCGATATGTCCGTTCTCATGCATTGAATCAATGGAGCTAAAATCTTCATCATCAGAAATCAAATCAATCGGATCGCTATCGTCTTCAAGGCTGAGCAAGTTGTTGCGGTCAATTAAAACAAAATTAGAGGGGTCAAAGGGGCGATGCGTGGTGTTGTTTTCAGAGCTAAAAGTTTTGAAATTGATTTCATTAATTTCATGAAAATACATCTCTGAAGTGGCAAGGTTGGATTCTGAGTAACTATCTGTCCAGTCCCAACTTTCGCTTGTTTTGTTGACTTTTTTCGCAAAATGGGGAAAATAATCATTAGAATTATCATCACAATCACCGTCACCATTGCCATTCTCATTCTCATGTACTGGTGCTGCTGATGCTGACTTGGATGATTCATGACCGTAACCATTTTCAAGGTCAGCTGGGCCCACGGAGTTGCCATACCCTTTCATCAACCAGTTCACTTTATTATACTTGTTGAAATATAGCGAGTTGGGAATATTGTTGTGGAAAATTATTTTTTTTGCAGTCGAACCATACTGGTTATCGGTACTGTATAAGATATCAAACCCGTAGCGGAAATAATTGTGAAACACTTCGTTGAATTCTGAATTATCGACACTTGCGGCAGTATTGCTTTCTCTTGTACGTGATGGATCAAGTTCATTGCTTGAACCAAGCACAGTGTTATTGCTTCCATTACTGTAAATTTTGAACCGTGAGTCTATCTTTAGATAGGTTGAGTCTGGTTCTCCCAAGTAGTACAATACGTTTTGCTGTTTGGTTTTGTTAAGCTCTAACACAAAATATTTGAAATTGCGATAATGGTAAGAAAAGTTGAATCTGATTAAACCCTTGACTAGATTTATATCCACCACTGAAATAGAAATGTAATTCTTTTTCCTTTTAATTGCAGAGGATAACTGCAGTAGGTCACTAAAGTTATCATTCTTAAAACTAAGTAACTTCTGCTTTTTGAACTCAGTACTGTTATGTAGTGGCACGAAAAGCGATTTAGAAAGTTCCGTAAAATATTTATCCCAAGATATATTGTTATAACTTCCATGATTGCCACTGATAGCCTTATTGTCAAAAATTATCACTGAACCGCATCTGAAAGATGATTTTGATAGAGCGACAATGAGTCTTTCTTTCTCCTCAGTAGCTAATTCCAGTTCAGTCTGAAACTCATCAAGGATATCATCGGAAAGCGGAAACAGGAAGGCAATGCCAGGATAAGTAAGAACATACTTCTTTTCCTTAAAGTAAACTTTGCCTGGAAGTGTTGGTCCAAAGATTCTATTATAAATGTCTTTGAACAGCGGCACCACGCCGTTCCTGTTGAGAGTAAACTTGTTTTTATTAGTGATGTAGCAAAACTGAATCAAGCTGAATTCAATCACCTCAATTAACACAAGCCGCTGAGTTACTGGATCGAATATGAGCCTTATACCAAGGTTTTTAAGATATAATATTATTGGGGTTTCGAAAAGCTTTGAGTTTGAATAAATGATTTTGACAAACTTGTAGGCAGTATCAGTTCTCTTGAAGTGGTTGATAATATCGTATAGTGAAGTGCCAAGCTCTGTGAATATTGTTAATATCAGTTAGAAAGCATAAGAATAATAGAAGGAAGCAGATACATACTCAAAACACCAATGCCACCACCTGGGTTGATGGAGACACTGGTCATAGGGTATGGAGCCATTGTCGATGTGGATATGACGGTATATCTAAGATAAGATAAGATAAGGGAAAAAAAAAAAAAAAAAACTAACTAAAAATGCTTAACAGATATCTAGAAACTAGCGGAAGCTCCAATTGACCAGGTTTTCCTTCGTGCCAGGCTGATTTCTTAGCCCTGTTTTTCCTATTTTGTGCTTTTTGCTTGCTTGTTTGTTTGTTTGTTAAAATTGCCTTCGATGATTTGGCTGATGTCTATCTAGTCATATGGGGCATCGGCGCTTGGCTCAGGGATTGCAGCGTGTCCGATGAGGTAGCTCGCGGTCAGTGTTACCCTATGAGATGAGGTCAGTCAGGGGGGGCAGCTACTTTTTCAAGTACAGCTACAATATACAGACAAAAGTTGTCAAAAATTTGACAACAACACAAGTCACTGTTGGGAAATTCTAGACTGCTGTTTGGAAGCCCTGACTCTATAGCTCCGCACGAAGCCAGAACAAGCAGAAATTGCTGACCATAAAATAGCATCTCACAGAGCTGAGCTGTAGTTAGCTCCATGAGCTCAGCTCCGCTCTACCCGGCAACCCGATTGGCCGGAGACATCACATATGCGATATGGGATTCTACAGCTGGGGCACAAAGCTTGCCTGCAGCTAGCGATGTCCCACACGAATGGAAACTGCAGCTGCTGGCATACATGTTGACATTTACTCCTGGAGCCCAAGAAGTTTCTCGACTTATACAAAATTACGATTTTAAAATAGCAGCAGTGGCACTTCTGAGCAAAATAAAGTTGCTGCTGCTCAAGCATTAAATGGAAACTTAAACCGCAATCAGTATCAAATCATATCAAATCATATCGAAGCAGAGAGCTGAAGAGAGAGCGAGAGAGATAGGTATGGAGGTGAAGGTGGAGATTTAGTGGCATCAAGTGGTAGGACTTTTATTCGAGCGTAACCGCGGCCGTGCCCATCCCTTACAAAGAGCTTCTTCTTTTTTTTTTTTTTGTTTTGTTATTTAGCAAAAGAAATTCCGTAGATGACTGACTACCTATCGACCAGCTAGTTTGCCGACTAGCAAAGTTTGCCATGTTCGTGATGTTGTATGCTACCTTTTTCCCGTCCCCAGCTAGCTCGTTTTTTTTTTTTTTTTTTTTTTTTTTTTTTCATTTTGATCCCAAACGACGCCGTGCTCTATTTTTTTTTAATTTTATCAGGCTTCACAATAATCGATCGATGTTTCAGGAATACCGATCGGTATATCGATTTATGGCAGCAAGACAACACCGTTAACACCAGTAGTTTAACAACTTGGCAAGCTTGTGACACTTTGAGGTGCTTTGAATAGAGCCATTTTGCACCCACTGGCCGTTTTCTAGCATTTTTTGTTCACAGATGTTGTGTGAATTAGTCCCCTTTAATCTAAAACTACACTGTAATTGGGATATCGAAGTTTGTAACACTGCATTCTGAGAAACCTAAACTTAAGGAACCTTAGTAGTGGGTAACATAATAAGCTTATTGAGCATTCGCAGTGCTTCTCGAATACTAGCAAGCGATCACAATATGTTAGTTTTTATTTTCTGTTAAACTGTTTTTTTCTTTAAAGTAAAACCTATGTTCTCTGTCTGAAAACTTGAGTGATGTATGTTGGCAATAGTCTTAGCATTTCTGTTTACTAGTAAGTTTTAGTGATTATCAGCTTCTAACCTAAATACGTAATAAAAAGAAGCATAATTAAACTCTAATGTTTTTGTCTCGGAGACTGGTTTATGAAAAAAACATCCGATGAGTTTGGCGAATATCCGATATTTATAATGATATATCATTATATTTGGGTAATAAGTATTTGAAGCAATAAGCGCTACAACGGTCACTAATTAGCTGAAGTGGTAAATCAAACTCCTGTCTAATCGTAGTAGAGTAGAAAAAAACATTACGTAGTCTTTTTTTTTTTTTATTTTTTCATGACAAATGCACTCAACGAGCTAGTTAACTAGTGGAAAAACAAAAACCAAAATTAAAAATGTTTTGTTTTTTTCACGAGCCAGTGAAAATGGAATTAATCAAAAATTTAAAATTTCTAGTTACTGCTAACATCGCAAAGTTTAGCAAAAGGAAACGCGTTCGTGGTGACTCAATGTTATCTCCAACCAATAAATCACTAGTCGTACCAACTTCTCCATCTGCGGTAGGTCATTTCATTCATTCGTTCATTCATTTGTTTTTAACCTATTTTCATGATAACTAATACTAGCATTCTTTGGAAATATGATCAGCAGTCTGTGACCGCATTTGTGGAGGAGCAGCTGGCTACCGTCGACAGCAATTGCCGTGTATAACCGCACACTGATACTGACTTTAGCTAGTTTTTTCGAGTAGATTAGCAGAGCTAGTAGCGATAGAAAAATAGAAAACCTAAGCTAGTTTATCGAGTCCTGTGTATTCTTAACCCGTTCCTCTGACCATAAAGGGCAATTCTTACGGGTACTGAATCGTCTATCAGTTCTGATAAAAACTGAAGCACGGCTATACCACTATAGCAGCTCGTAATTACTGTTTCGATTTTTCCCAGTCTAAACGTAAAAGAAAGAAATAAAGATTTTCTTTACATTAATTAAACAACGTTGCCGATCAATAAAATACCATAGTCCGTGAACAAAAAAGGGTTTCAGCGCTGTGGGCTGGCTGGGATCCTGCTTCTGCGATTCTACTTTTTTTTTTTTTTTTTTTTTGTCTGTGATGTCATATCCCTGTTGTAAGGGTGAAGTCAAAGCAACGGCGGTATACCGTACGCAATGCATCGGATAGCATGGGCTGCGTTGCCTGGGTGTTACGTTTCCGAATATCATGTATTCTTGAATATTTCCGAGGGTGCAAGCAAGGCAAGCTCAGCATAGTGTTTTGTAACAACATATTATTACTGTTGCAACATTGATACTTCAAAGTATAACTTTCATAGAGATGCAAAAGGTGAGAGATATAGAGCAACAATATGCAATGCCTCAAGCAGTACAAAATTATTCTGCTTCAAAGCTGCTTCAAAGCTGCTTCAAAGTAGCTTCAAAGCAGCGCAAAAGCAGCGCAAAAGTAGCGTTAAAGCAGTATCAACAAGATATGCTTTTATGGCGGTGCTTGGGCAATTGCTTGAAAATGAGGTCAATGGTTGTTTAGTAAGTTTTCCATTGACAAAAGATGTTGACTGTGCACTCAAACACTTTGCCAGCTGATATGATGAGTAGTAAAATAGTTTGTGGTGAAAACGTGTACGCCTATAGGCAGCTGTCTAGCAATGTTACCAGCTAGTTGGTGAAAGCTCTCTACAAAGACTCCCCGCAAACAGATTTAAAGAAAATCGGCATACATGGAGATGTTCTGGCCGGAACGACGTATCTCACGAGGGCCTAGCCCTCCGGGAACGCGACGGAGAACAGCGGGCATCACGAGTGAAGCTGCAAGTAGAATCGGTTGACAGCAACCGCTGAAGCATATATTTGCGTCTTGATGCAATATGCATCGAGCGGAAGATGGTTATGACATGCAGACACCGACCAAGGCAAGCCAAGGCAAGCCAAGGCAGGTGCATGCAATGCGGTGCTGGTTTGAATATCAATCGTGCTCGGATTGGGCATCAACTTCGATGAGGCATTTGGGCTCAGAGCGACGGTAAAGCAAGAGACGCATGGCACTGGTCATCTCATCACTGGTTGACTGACAAATACAATTGCGAGCTACGTAGCACAATTTTATGCTCAGTAGCGGCAGCGGCGTTATGCTTCTAATTTTGATTAGTAGTAGACAGTAATTAAAAAAAAAATATAAATACAACTAACGTTCCTTGATTTTTCGATTTCTGTTGTGCTTCTGTTTTTATTTTTTATTAGCATAAATCAACTACTCTTTTTTTCTATTTTTACACTTTAAGGATTATTAGAACAAACTCAATTGAATTAAAAAACTTTCCCAACGCGAATATAATAACAAAACCAACAGTAACAACTACTACAAGAACTACTAATCACTAACAAATAATATCACAATGTTTGCTGCTAATTCCGGATACGTTACTGTAACTCTCCGTCAATTTCATCTTTCTGGCTTCAACAACCAAACTTACAGTGTGCCCTTCGACCAAGCTTACACTTACGAGAGCTTGATCTACGCATTGATTGAAGCTCTTCCACCTCATGTTGGCAAATACTTGATGGAAGGCCGTTGCAGAGTTATCCTGCCACAATACGGTCCAGTGAATGAGTTCAATTGGCAATATGCTGTTACTCCAGGAACCCATCTTATCTTAGTCAAAGCTCAGGTCCCATCTAGCATTGCTGGTGGCGCTGGGGCTGCTTCAGCTTATGGATCTCCTTACAGCTCTGCCGGAGGCCTTTATGGTGGTGGCGCAGGTGCTTATGTTCCTGGCGCTTATGGTGGTGCCGGTATGGCAGGTGCTGGTATGACCGGTGCTGGTGGTGCTGGCGTACCTCGCACCATGATGAATGGTATGCCTGGTAGCATGGCCGGCGGCATGGCCGGTGGTATGGGAGCTGCTGGAATGGCCGGCAGAGTACCATCAATGACAGGAGCTAGCGGCTTCAACAGACGTCGCTCAAGAGGCTCATCTTTCAGTGAATGGTTACTTTCTTAAGCAGAGCCATAAATAATAGTGCTCAATTTTTGTCCACCTCTGATGTTTTTTATGTATTTTTGTGCTTCAATTCTTCCTAGATATGGATGGATTCTGTTTTCCCTCGTTCGTTTTTTTTATCTTTTTTTTTTTTTTTTTTTTTTTTTTTTTTTGTTTGTTTGTTTCTTTACGCTGTTATGACAAATGCTGCCAGTGTGGCGCCTTTGATGTTGTTTACTTCTCTTGCTCTCTGCTACTATTTTTGTTTGCGACGTCAACTACTTTTTTTTATATTACATATTCATCTTATATTATAGTCCATGCCAGATGGCTGTACCACTATTACTTTTGTCATCATTACAACCTTTTTCATTTAGTTTATCATTAAAGCTTGAATATTCTGTTTATTGTTATTTCATCATCATCTATTGCATTTGAGTTTTTTCATTTTCCGTTTTTTTTTTTTTTTTTTTTTTTGGGTTTTGTCGGCTATTCGACTTGTTTCTCTTTATTTTTGCTTAGTGCTGCAGAGTGCTAAACATGCAGAAATTTTGTTTTGTTTTTGCTTGCGACTGTTCATTTTGGGGTTTTTTTTTCTGGCTCTTTACAAATACTTGAACGAGGTCGACAAGTTTTTTCAATCTATTCAATTACTCATTTATATCATACTTTATATTATAGTCTGCTTTCAAATTCTGTTTTGATGTTATAGTATATCTTACGCTATCCCAAATTCAATAAATTTGATGAAATTCATGACTTTTCATACTACTATACACCGTATTCATACAGGAAAGTGCATTGATTACTCATACTGTCAGATATACATGTAGACAACCGTTGAAACGCAACACCGCACTATATCTATCAAAGACAGAGCTGTTGCTATTGTAGCCATAGCCATATCTATGGTCACGCAGACCCCTTTTCTGTTTCTTTTTTCTTCCCAACTAGCAGCTATTATTTTGTTAATTATTTTTTTTTTCAGTTTGCATTGCTATGGATCGATCGGCAGCGGATCGATACAGATGCGCAAATCGTTTCTTTTCTCTGGATATCTATCTAAAATTAAATTGAGCCCCATTGCCAACTAACCAAAACCCGAACAATGTTGTTTATTAATAAAGCTAGCTGAAATGGAACTAATAACAGTAAACTTGGGCCAACCAGTTATACCCACAACCAGGTCCAACCGAAACGAATCATTCTGTAGTTTGAGCCTAAGCTGGGTAACCCAATCAGATTAAAACAGTCTCAATTATGACCCGTATTGCTGATATTCAAGTGCTAACGGTTGGGAGCAATTGCTAAGCCAGCCCTACTTTGCCTGCTAATGTAAATACTATCGTAGCAAAAACAAAAAGTTTACACATTAGCTAATTAGCCAATTTTCAGTATACTTTGGGCTATTTGCCAAAAATAACGAGAAGAAAAAAGGAAGTATAAATTGAAACAGAGACATTTGTACATACGCAATTGAATTGACTGAATTGACGCTAAGCATATAAATAGCAGCTAACCGACGTATGCATGTTTGGTATCGATCAAAAATTAGATGCGGATCTGGACATACTGGCAACTCTTTTATGACATGCCACATGTCTAAATTAGCAGAGGAAATTATCTAACGTGTGCTTTGTATGATTGAAAATTCAGATAAATACCAGCAGGACAGTATTTTAACCTAGGTTTACATTTCTGGATGTTTGTACTCGTAAATCAAATTCAAAGCAACAGATTCGCCCGACAGCAACTTTAAGGAAGAGGCATACAAAAAAAAAAGAAACCGGATCTGGTTCCATCTTTGTCAATCAACTAAAGAACTTTGTTTTCTTTGAGATTCTGATAACAGCAAAATTAGTCATACAAAAAGATAAGGAGAGATAACAGAGGAAAACTTGCAAAGGAATGTATGTACGTACCTCCACAACTCGCTGAGCAGCTCAGAATTAAGGACCTGCTCATTAGATCAACTTGGGACGATCGGCAGTGCAGTCGTACTAGCTCGGGATCCATCATGCATGATATTGAAAACAAAGATAATATTTTTTGTTAATGATATGATGGTGATGAACTAGGGAAAACAAGAAACATAAATTTAGCCTAAATATTTTTCAATTTAGATTAAATTCAGCTAAAATACAAACGGGCAATATCACTTGTGCTATACGAGAAGATAAGCCTGTTTTCGTACATAGCTTGTACTAGTTTCAAATTTGGGCATCTTCGGAGATAGACTCGAGCTTAGAGTTTTTGACGTGTCAAAGTCATGCAACACCACTTTATATGTTACTCATATCTATAGGCGGACGTAATGTAAACTCAAAGAGTTCAAGGATATGGATAGCCTGACTTTGACTTGGCCGCTTTGACGCTCTAGCCAATTAATGCCATGGCATGCATATGGGGCTAATATGCTCTGAAAACTAAAACCTGAAAGTTATGGCGACATGACAATGTTTATTTGAATACATGTTTTATTTTTTTTTCTAAAAATCAGTTACTTTGAAGTAATGACTCGGTTTGCAATGGTAAATTGTTATTCTTTCTTCCTATTGAGTTGCAGATTAAAATTTCTGGCTAACTGCATTAGTCTTTCTCTCCATTATTGTAGTGAGCTCGCTAGCTAATGAAAAACTGCATACCGAACACTTACAGTTGGCCGATATTGCTGTTTGGGCATCAGTCGCTTGGACTCTCGAGTCCAGGAGTTCAATGCTTAAAGTCATCCATCCAACAGAAAGTGATTGCCATATACCATTATTGCGTCTTTGCATTATTGAAATGTGCCGTGTGTACGGTTGCAGCATTTTACATTACACAAATTGCCTGCTTGATATTTTTCCTCGGGATGTTGTGTTATATTTTCCTTTAGGGAGAAAAACCATGGTAAAAGGAAATGGGACTGAAGAAAAAATGACAATACCGCATTGTATCGTGACCACACCGAATTCCGAGCTTCTGGCCCGTAATTCCCAGATGGGGCTAGAATATATAGCTACACAACTTCAACATTTGACAAGAAAGACATCATTACAATTTGCAATTATACAGGGACACGTAAACCAACACCGGGCTTTGCTCAAGTAGCCAAATTTGAGATGTAACAGGGATTATAGCATGGTATGCGAGCATGCGTGCGTGGGGGACATGGTTGATGTTCAGAAATGTATACTATAGTCAGGTTTTTGACTACCGGCAAAAATTCGGCCATGACCATGATATTATTAGATGATAAGGATCCGTGTATACAGATAACGGAAAAACAAATAAGGCATAATGAATTAGGATAGCAAAAAAGAAAGGTTCTTAGTTAGTGTTAACATTTGTCCTTATTGGCTAAACAGCAGGTCATGAGCTATAGTGCGCAGAGTTGAATGTACATGTTAGAAACGAGAAATCATGGAACTCTCTCAATACTTCTTGATCGGACATTATCATTGAATCTGTAAAGGAACTATAATCTGTATTTGCCGTGCTTATACCTCGGTTTGCAATCCGCTCATCGCCATATATTGCCATTATTATTGAGCTCGCATTTTAAGTGCCAGTTGAAGCTTTCCTCGGGCCTCATTATCCAGATTTCTTCCCGAAAAGTTTCTATCCTATGGCAGCATGAACGAGTTTGGTCTGCACTCAAACAGCCTTGAAAATTAATAGAAATAACGACAAACCATGATAACAAACAAAAATACAAACAAAAAGATATCTATTACAATCACCAGCCAAATCTAAATTTTCTCTTATACTGTAAACACTAGTGAGGCCCAAATAAGCTTCTCCCTATAAAGTACGTGTCCCCTTTTCTGTACAAGCTTCTACTAATGCTGTATTGCATCATCATCAATACGATTATATATGACCGATATCTCAACATGCCGAAATTCTGAAAGTATTGATTGTCATCGTTGCTGTTAGCGAGATGGTTTCATTAGTCGTAATATATATATATATATTCACTCTTTTCACCAAAAGTGTAACTATCGTATCGTGCTAATGGGAAAGATAGGACAATAATTCTAAACCAAATGATGGTATTTATATAGATCAACTCTTTTTGTCTTTCGTGGCGAGCCCATTAAAAATTTTTGTCATGGCTCTACAATAGCCCTCAAAGGCATGATTTTTGACAATCTTTTCTGAGCTTTTGTGCTTTCAAGCTATTCAAATCTACTGCTGTCTACCACCCCAGTGAAACACAGACCTCGATTAATAATACTCAGAATACTGCTGTTTGAAAAAAAAATGCCTTGCTTTACAGTGGAAAAAGGCAGATAAGATTACAAAATTAGATGGCTTGAGCCAGTTGTTTTGTTTAATGTTTTGTTATTACAAATATTGAGCTTTATTACGCTTTTATCGGCAGCCAAGAAACAGCAAGAAAAAAAAGTATACAATAAGGACCAGTAAGTTTGATGCCAACTTTGAGTTCAATTTGAAAGTAAAATTGAAAGTGAAATTCTTAAAGGAATGGATATCACTCTTTGTAGGATAAAGGACAACGTAGCTTAAGACGAGCGAAGCGTATAAGGATCATAATGCGAACGTATGCGAATATAACGTGATGTATGCTCCTTAAGCACCGTCAACAACTGGATACTTAAGTATCAGGCCCGCTCGTTTTTAGAGATAGCGGAGAGACAGTCTCTGGCTTATAAGAAAAATTTATAAAGAGCAATTTATCGCAGCTTTCTACATATTGTAATGGCGGCCGTAATAGTGTGAGACCGTTTGCATTTTTGAAGAAGAGCAGCAAAACCGTTTGGAGAGCCCATTTACGGTGTATCTCAAAGACCTGTACAGAGTTATAGCCCAGATATCGATGACCGGCCAGATGCTTTGAAAAAAAAAAAAAGTAACAGAACAATTGCTAACTTGAGCAGTTGCTCTGGTATATAACTCAATGTTGCGAAATCATCGCCTATCATCTTTGAAAATTTATGATAGTAACATTACTGCTGGCTCTATAGAAAAGAAAATTGATCGCAAAACTAGCAGGGAGATTGCTTTGCTAAAGTTGTAGTTCCAAAATTGTGGATTTTCTATTCTTTAAATTCAATCAACTCAAATAAATTAATTGACTTTGTACCTCCGTAATGGCACAACAAAATACCACACTGCTACGAGCCACCACAAGAATAACATAGTAAACCATTTATTGGTCACTCCAGAGGTCCAGCAAAGGTTCTACTCAAGACTTGCTACCTACACAGCAAGCACCAAAACCACAGGATCTTCACACAGTCCGTGCGCCAAGTATATTATGGGCACGCCACAGGGGCGCTGGTAGGGGCCACCGCTGGATTTTCCTTCATTAGCTTTGACATTCGCCGTTGACCGCCACGCAAAGCGGACGAAAAGCCTCGTCAGATAGCAGCCGGCAGGGCGTACCATACTCGCAGAAAAAAACAGTACGAAACAGAAAAGCACATAGCTACACCTTGCCATGCATATAGAGCCTTGATCACGCTCTATTGCAAAATCACAGCCTGCAGCACCGAGCACTGTGGCTGTTTTGGCAACATTGGACCTCTTTCGCCTAAAGAACTACAACAACCGTATTAAGGCATACAAAAAAAAAAAAAAAGAAAAAGAGGCGATGTGAGCCATAAGGTACCTCAATGTAACGGAAAATTTTTTTTTATTTTGCCTTTGCCTTCTATCAGGATATAAAAGTCTTGAGTTCTCTTAGTTTTCATTTCTCTTGGTTCTTGTTTTCCCTACTTTTGCAGTGGTTTTACCATCTTTTACTTTTTTTCCATCTTGCATTACTAATAGCTCAAGTAGCTGCTAGCAGGTACTAAAGAAAACACACCACATTTTTTCCCAGCAGCAGACTTGGTGTTTCCCGGAGAATATAACATCCTACTAGTTGTGTGCAATAACGGTGAACTCACATTATTTATCCAACAACATCAGCAGCAATTTGAGGCTACTGCTAATAAAAATAATAATACACAATGAGTACTCCATCATACGAAGAAGATGTGGAGAAGAACCATGATTTAAAATATTCTGCCTCCCAACACTTTGATGAGAGATCAGAAGCCAAAGGTGAGGTTGTAAACAGCCTTAACCGTTCCTTGTCTCCACGTCAAATCAACATGATTGCCATTGGTGGTACCATTGGTAGCGGTTTATTCATGGGTACTGGTAAATCTTTAGCTTCTGGTGGTCCACTCTCTCTTTTAATTGGCTACGCGTTGATTGGGGTGGTGGTGTATATCACATTGCTCAGCATTGGTGAAATGAGTACTATGATGCCCGTTGCTGGTTCATTCTGCACCTATGCTAGAAGATTTGGCTCCGAGTCGCTTGGTTTCACAATTTTGGTTAACTATTGGTTCAATGATGCAGTTTCGGTGGCTAGTGATTTGACCGCATTGCAACTTATTTTAAGCTACTGGACAGATTTTCACTACTGGGTCATATCGTTGATTGTGTGGGTTGTATTGCTTGGGTTGAATGTTTTCCATGTTAGATTTTATGGTGAGACAGAATATTGGCTTGCATTCTTGAAGATTGTTACCATCCTCATCTTTTTCATTGTGAGTATTGTGGTCAATGCAGGCCACAATACCGACCATGAGTACATCGGTTTTAAATATTGGTCCATGGGTGACGCTCCGTTTGTTGATGGTTTCAAAGGTTTTGCCAAGATTTTTGTCACTGCTTCATTTGCTTACGGTGGTACTGAATCGCTTACCTTGACGGCCGGTGAAGCCAAGAACCCTATTAGAAATACTCCAAAGGTTATCAAGACGGTGTTCTGGAGAATTCTTATTTTTTACATCTTTACCGTTTTTTTCATCGGGATGAACGTTCCATACAACTATCCGAATTTGTCTACCTCCAACGTCATTACTTCTCCATTCACTATTGTCTTCCAGAAAGTTGGTGCCAAAGCAGGTGGCTCATTCATGAATGCTGTTATCTTGACATCTGTGATTTCTGCCGGTAATCATGCTCTTTTCGCCGGTTCAAGATTGCTTTACACATTAGGCACTGATGGCTACTTGCCTAAATTCTTTGCTATTAAAAACAGATTCAAAGCGCCATATGTTGCCGTTCTCATTACCTGGTTTATTGGTGGTTTGTGTTTTGGCTCATCCTTTATTTCTGCTGGTGTTTTATGGAGTTGGTTACAATCCTTAGTTGGTGTTTCCAATCAACTTTCATGGCTCACTATTGGTATCACCTCATTGCGGTTTAGAAAGGGTTTGAAAGCACAAGGTAAAGAACATTATTTGAAGTTTAGAAATTGGACTTATCCATACGGTAATTACTTTGCGGTGGTTTTCATTTGTGTTATCATTTTGGTACAAGGTTGGTCATGTTTTGCTCCCTGGAATGTTTCTGACTTTTTTAGCAATTATGTTGAATTGGGTATTTTCCCATTCTTTTACTTGGTATGGTGGCTCTATAAGAGAGACAAGTGGGTTAAGGTACAAGACATGGACTTTGAAACAGATAGATACTTTGAAACCGAAGAAGAACAGTTGCTTAATCAAGAATTGGACTCTTTGAAGGGATGGCCAAAGTTTAGACAAAGATTTGTCGAGTTTTTCCTCTAGTTTTTTTGTTTTTGTTTTTGTTTTGAGCTTTCTTTCTTTCTTTCATTATTGTTTGTTTGTTTGTTTGTGTGTTTGTTGCTTTTGTTTTTGTCCTCACAATTAATTCATTTCTCATGTGTCTGTTTTATTATTCACGTCTTGCTTGTCATCAAGGTTTAATACACCTGCATGTATGATTTCCTTTCTATTTTCCATAATTGCGCAGAATTTTCTGCCTTTGTCTTTTTAATGTACAATATACTGGATCTTTTGAGATTTTATTTTTGTAGCACATCTTATTGCTTGTTTGACATCAAAGCCAATACTTCTGAAGAATTCTAGTATTGATATATGCCACGAGACAGCTGCCTGCCAGCCACTATAGTTATACTTGATTTCGTGCCAGTATTAAGCGGACCGTATATTAAGGCTCATCATGGTGAAAACAGCATATCCCGAAGTCGTCACTCACTAAACTAACATATATGCTCCGGCGCAGCTATAGCGCATTGATTGATACAGATATTACTCATCAAGTTTTTATTGCAGAATGAAGATCTAAAGCGTCAGTGCTACTTGTTGTCAATCTTGAATTTCATTTTTAGGTTTTTGCAAAAACGAAACCGCATCTCGCATGCTCGTGCATGGGAAAAACATTTTTCCGCAACGGGAAAAGATATTGAAAAAGAAAACAGATGCATGATTAAAATGGTTCGGTTCATGATATCCATCGAAAAAAAAAAACAGCAAAAAAACAGCGAAGCTTTAGCTAACGCAACCGCTTATAAACTCAAAATAGGCTACTTTGTTAGGCTCTAATTTCGTCTTCCAAAATCCTACATTGCTGAGAATGTAGCTCCTTGCAAAATAGTATGTGCATGTCAACGCGGATTAGCGTGTATCTTCCGACACGCTATCTAACCGGCTATCATGTATCTAGCAATGTCGCATCACAAGGTCACACGCATTGAGCACTAAAAATTAAAAATTCACACAAAGTAAATAGTGCTAACTCACTATACCGAGAGCAATAATGAAAGGGGGTGATTCAAAATTTCGGAATGAGCGGTTTGCACTAAACTATCATTTAGCAGTGTATCAGATTTGAATCTTAACTCTTGCATACTCTTGCTATCTGGCTGATGTTAAGAGAAACTTGCTGCTCTAGCTACGCAACTTGTAACGTTCTACTACTCCTGTAAAAGTTTAATAAATAAAAAATCGGGATATATATGTGATTATTATTATTATTATTATTATTATTATCATTATTATTATTATCATCATCATTAAGTGATGATTATGTAAAATGGCTATTGAATTGTTAAAACGAATAGTAAGAAAGCGCCTATAAGGCGTAGCAGAATGGCTCCAAGTAGAAAATCCCAAGGAAAAGGCAAAGACGAAGATCAAAATAAAGAAGAAGAAAAAGTCAATTCAACTGAAAGAAAATAAACAAGAAAGAAAAGAATTAAAACAAATAAGCTGAAGCGGGCTAATCCCTTGGATTGTTAAGACAGCTAATCAATAGCTAATCTGAATACCCAACGATAATATGTAATATATGATAATACGAAAGAAATTTTTTTTTTTTTTTTTTTTTTCGCTTTATTACTTTTCTTTTTGGATGAACAGCTGAAGGGAGAACTGAAATAAAATAAGAAATCAAACACAAAGAGAGGTGATTATATGGCAAAATCAGAAAAAGCACAAGACAAATGCAACAGAACGGGGCCAAAAGAAAACATTAAGATTCCAAAAAAATCAAAAAATCAAAAAATCAAAAAGAAAAAAAGACAAAAGGCAAAATGAAGATTCAAATATTGGTTCTGATAATTTGATTGGTATTACCAACAATAAAATGCTTCAAATTATCAGAACTAACTGAATTCTTAATCGTCATGTTTGCATTTTTGTGGATATCAGAAGGTTGTGCTAACAAGCATTTAACCGTTCTAATATCTTTTCTTCCAGACCCAGCACTAGATGCAACTTCAGCAGCAACGGCCACTGTTGCAGATGCTTTTCTTTGAGCTTCCAAAGTGTTCAATTTGGCTGCTGGAGCAGGAGCGGCAACTGCTGCAGTTGCGATTGTGGCAGTCGACGTTGATGTTGCTTGTCCTGTTGCCTTTTTGGCAAATTTTTTTGATCTGAAGGTGCTTAATGGAGACATGAGCTTTGACGATGCTGTTGCTGTTGTTGAGCCATTGGTGCCTGCACCAGTAGCATTCAAGCTAACAACACTGCTGCTGTCCGATGATGTAGAAATTTTGTACAACAGTGGTGAGTAAGTATTGGCGTTTGATTTTGCTTTTGCCTTTGGAGAGTAAAGTGGGGATGTTAATCTCGCGAGTAAGTTTCTTGGCGATGTGAAGATTGAGTATCCTGATGCTGCCGAAGTTACCCCAGCGTTTGCATTATTAGCCGCCTTAATATTGCCGACTGAGTGCGGTGGCTCGACAAAACTGAAGTCTTCGTCAATCATCTTTTTGGTCAAGGAGCTGGTGCTTGAATTGTTAGTTAAAGAGTATGAAGATGAAGAATTGGAAGTGGATTGGTAAGTGCTGGCGGAATTTGTCAATGATGGGAGGGTGTAGCCATCAATACCTGATTTAGACTGTGCTGTTAATGATGAAGACACCGAGGAAGGTGCAGTACTGTTGTTAGTGATATTTTTAACAGGAGATGAGAAAGAAGACACCGAGGAATTGTTAGAAAGAGATTGAGTAAGTGAGGAAGTTGGTGATACTGATACATTGTCACTGTTGAATGTAGAAGTAGATGATGCATATGGAGGACAAAACATCTTTTTGATAGAGGTGAATGACGCGCTGTGTTTGAGTGATTTGAACGTTGGTTTTGACAAGGCAGCTATTTTTTGTTGTTGTTCTAGCTTTTGCTTCTTCAACAATTCCTCTTCTTGTTTTATTCTCAATTTGCTCTTGATTGGAGCCAAGAATAGAGATAAACACTCGTACAAGTCATCATTGGTTATAGACAAATCCCAGTCCAAGTAGCTTAGCACTTCAACTTCAATGACATTCAATTCTTTGATGGTAAGCAAACCGCTACTGTACCTTGCCCAGTGCTTGTTTAATGGGGATGAGTCATTGACGTACTTGGCTGTCAAGATTAAGCAGCCAATGAAGATTCTGTGATGAGTAGTTTCAATGCCATATATCTGGTCGGATGGTAGGATTTCCCTCAATCTATTCAAGTAAACAAGGGTGGCCATGAGAGTAGGTACTTGGACATTAGAGTATCTGATAAGATTAATAATGAACGATTTCAAAGTAATCGTTCTTTTTGGCTTGGAGGACGAAGGAGATCCAGGTGGGGTTGGGTAATCTGTTGGGGTATCGCCGGTTTCTGGACTCTTCACTTTGATTATTGACTGAGTTACTGAAACCAAATAGTCAACCATCTCAGTGGTGACATGCTTTCTGACAAAAATATCAAGTGCCTCTTTGTTGGACATTTTCTTGTTGGTGCGGAAACACTTGAATTAGCTTTACTTTCTCGAAGATCTTTTTCTTTTCTTTTCGGTGTTGTTGGATTTATAGCTGAATAGATTGAACCGAAAATACTGGATGGCTACCTAAAAGAAGAGGAAGAAGGATTAAGAAAGAAGCCGGGGGAGATGCTAGTGTTATAATATAACTGCTATAGCAGTTGTTCTATGGCGCCTGAATTTATAAAAAGAGAAGATGGTGATAAAAGAATATATAAAAGGAATGTGCCTACCAGGAAAAATGTGGAAATGCCTTGTACTAAATTGCAGCGTTTTGATGTCGAGGCAGGCTACTGGTGTAGGCCTGCTGCCCTAAAAAAAAAATAAGGTTTGGTACCGGTTGTGGGTGATGTTGAGGGCTGCAGACGCTCTTTGTTTTAGTGCCAGTGACTTTGACGGTAACTTCGCTTGCGGAAGGGAGTGTTCGTGTTGACTGGATAGGCAATATTAATATTACTTGAGAAGGACTGAACCACCCTTAAAAAAAATAATTATAGCCAGCGTTCTAATCACAATAATGTGGTACACAAGAAAAGGATACGCTCTTTTCAGCATCCCCCAGTACCCAGAACAGCTTCCCAATTTATGTATTTTGCAAGTGTTTTATACCGCCATCTGGTCAGAGACTTCTCCTCGAAGAGAATTTAAACGCTCCAGAAAGCGACGCAGTGACATGCACGATGATGTACATATCTTTTGCATGCGTCAGTATGCGCCAGAGAACATGGCGATTGTTTCACTGTTTTTGGCTTTGTAATTGCTAAGCTCTTCAGCTTAGCCGTCACTGATCATCGATGATCGATGATATAGTGTCCTGTGTAACGGCTCTCGAGCGGCTCTGGTAATGGATATAATAGGGGATGGTTTCTTTTTTTTTTTTTTTTTTTTTTTTATTAATAGCTCAGGGGGCTTGACTACTTTTTTTGTGGCTGTTGGGCAAGAATAAAACCGAAAAATAATAAAAGCACATTGCAATAAAAGCAATGAAATGCTTCTACTATTATTGATACTATTAGCATCATATCTGCTGACAGTATGGGCAAAAGCTCAGCATAGCGAAGTGTTTCTCATTACCTCAGACCTTGCTTTTCTGTAGATGCAACTTCTAATTTTCCTTGACGACCTGCTGTTAATACATGTTGCTGGTTAACTGTTTTCATGTCGCAAAACCCAGGGTTTTGTACATACAAAATTGCACCGATGGTATCCAGCACTTTCCCCCGAGCGCCGGCACGCTGGGTTTTGCACGTTGGAGAACCATCCAGAAAGTAATGGGCAACTCGCTCACAGCAACCAACAGAATGTAAGCTGATTGCAATATAGCAATGAATACCCCGTTTATGCTACAATAGCCCCATCTCATATTGCCCTGAGGGAAGCGAAGAAACCCGCCAAAGAGAAAAACCAGATTGAAATTTCAACGAGCGAAAAGAAATTATGCGCAGACTTGCTGCCATTGCCTGCATGTCGACGCGCCACATGCACATAGCGGGCTGGCAGTGGCGCTAAAAGACAATACTTAAACGCCATCACTACTGCCCCATCCCATCGCCCACGAACGACGATTTCTTGGGTGCCAGACAATGAATCACTCGAACAATTGTCGACTAGTCGGTAAGACATATCCTTTCGCGGAGACGCTGTTTTGGTTTGCCTCGCAATGCTTGCGGCTCTGGTTTGATGGCTAGCTAGCAAACTATAGCTTCTACAGCCTGGCTATCTACCTGATTAGCAACTCGAACCAGACAAGGGCTTACAAGCTATTATAGGGAGTTAGTGAAATCGTTGAGGTTATGCCACAATGCTGACCAAAAGACACAATGATATCCATAGGTATATGATGCACTGCGTGGAGCCGTTTGCGATGGCAATAATGTAGATCAGTAGCTATCATTATAACCATGATATTACTATTAATAGGGTAGTTGATGAGTAAAGCCACCCCAGTGGCAATGCGATATTGGGGTATCTCAAGAAATAATGGCTGATATCAAGTTTGCTGTAACTTTGTCATTAGCATAAAATTATCCGGTTGATTGTCTCTTGTCTGTTCTTTTGCCTAGTTTGAAAGGCTGGATCTTCTTATTGTGCTATAACATTGATGTTTGTCGCTATATGGCATGCCGAGGTTATACATTGCTCTTAGAAACCAGGACACCAATCTGACCTCAAAAGTTCTATGTCGACCTCTGATTAGCAGAGGAGAAAAATCGGAGGAAGATTAGCAAAGATGAAACATCTTCTACCCCTTGAAGGCCCCAGCAGCAGGTCAAACAGACCTGTTTGATCTTACATTTCACAATATAACATGCAAAATTGTATGCTACAAAAAAAAAAAAAAGAAAAAAGAAAAATGGAAAACGAGCCGCCAAATAACACATAGCGCTTTTACTCCTAGTGATGATAAGTCTTGCTAAACGCTGATTCATCGCATCCTGTATTCTCTCCATGTTGTGTCCTTCTGCAGTATATATACTGTCTTAGTGGTGTCGGGATGTGTGTCCAGATGTAATCATGTGATATATTCATGAGCGGTTTCGAGCACTTGTGCGAAGAGAAGAAAATTTTTTTTTTTGTAAACAGCGCTAAGCACACAGTGAGAGCGACAACAGAGAGAAAGAAAAAAAAAAAAAAAAAGAAAATAATATGCAGAGTGCAGAGGGAAAAAAAAAATTTCACTTTGCAAGAGCTGTTTTACTTCTAGTATAGATAGATAGAAAAGCTAGCTCCCGGAAGGTCAGAAACCCAGTATTCAGCACATTACGGAAAACATAATATACCAAGAAGCACATCATGTCTTCCAGTATTGACTATCTTCTTTTCGAAGAGCCAACCGGCTATGCTATCTTCAAGGTGAAGATCCAGCCAGACGATGTCAGCTCCAACTTGAAAGAAGTTCAACAGCAGTTCAATGACTTGGCCAAATTTTCCAAGATGGTCGAGCTTGTTTCTTTTGCTCCATTCAAAGGCGCTGCTCAAGCTTTAGAAAACGCCAACGATATCTCTGAAGGTTTGGTTTCCGATTACTTGAAATCCGTTATTGAATTAAACATTCCAAAAGGTAACAAAAAGAGCCAAATTAATTTGGCTATCTCTGACAGAAACTTGGGTCCATCCATCAAAGAGAATTTTAGCTACATAAATTCTATCTCCAATGAGTTGGCCCAAGATTTGCTTAGAGGTGTCAGATTACATTCTACCAAGTTGTTGAAGAACTTGCAAGAAGGTGACATTGAAAGAGCTCAACTTGGTTTGGGTCACGCTTACTCTAGAGCTAAAGTTAAGTTTTCTGTTCAAAAGAATGACAACCACATTATTCAAGCTATTGCCCTTTTGGATCAATTAGACAAAGATATTAACACTTTTGCTATGAGATGTAAGGAATGGTACGGATGGCATTTCCCTGAATTGGCCAAGATTGTTCCAGATAACTACAATTTTGCCAAATTGGTGTTGTTCATCAAGGACAAATCTTCTATAAACGATGAATCTTTGCATGAAATTACCGCCATTGTTAATGATGACTCTGGTGTTGCTCAACAAGTTATTGACGCTGCTAGAATTTCAATGGGTCAAGATATTTCTGAACAAGATATGGACAATGTTTTGACTTTTGCTGAACGTGTGGTGAACATTGCTGATTACCGTAAACAGTTGTACAGTTATTTGACTGAAAAAATGCACACCGTTGCTCCAAATCTTTCTGAATTGATTGGTGAAGTTATTGGTGCTAGATTGATTTCTCACGCTGGTTCTTTGACCAGTTTGTCCAAACAAGCTGCTTCTACTGTTCAAATCTTGGGTGCCGAAAAAGCTCTTTTTAGAGCTTTGAAGACCAAAGGTAACACTCCAAAATATGGTTTGATTTACCACTCTGGCTTCATTGGTAAGGCTAATGCTAAAAACAAGGGTAGAATATCAAGATACTTGGCTAACAAGTGTTCTATCGCTTCTAGAATTGATAACTATTCCGATGCTCCAACCAACAACTTTGGTAAAGTTTTGAGAAAACAAGTGGAGGACCGTTTGGAATTCTACGACACTGGTAAAGCTCCAACGAAAAACGTTGATGCTATGAGCGAAGCTATAAAATTAGGCAAGAGTTCCGACGATGTCACCATGGCTGATGTCTCTGACGAAGAGGCCGATGAAGAAAAAGAAGAAGAAGAGGAAAAGAAAGAAAAGAAGGAAAAGAAGGAAAAGAAAGACAAGAAAGAAAAGAAGGAGAAGAAAGAAAAGAAAGAAAAGAAGGAAAAGAAGGACAAAAAAGAAAAGAAAGAAAAGAAACGCTCTGCTGATTCTGATGAAGCACCAAAGAAGAAGAAGAAGAGCAAGTCTACTTGAATTATCTGTTTGTAATCTAATGCATTTCAATTTGGAACAAAATACATAAACCAAAAGCAAAAAAAAAAAAAAAATTAATTTCAAATTTCAAGAAAAATGAAAGAGGAATTTTAATGAAATGGAGGTATTCTGAACCTTCAAAGAAACAATATCAATTTTAACTTTTTTATTTTCATCTTCTTATCTGTTTTTCTATCTTACATCTTCCCCTCTGATCCATCGACTTTTCACGTTTATTTCAATAGGTTCATTGTCGTCATTCAAGTCGCTTCTTTCTCTCTATTTTTTTCTCATTTTCTTTCACCCTTTTTTCCTTTTTTTTTTTTTTTCTAATCTTATTGTTATTATACTGTGAATTTGGCTTTACCATTTTCTTTTTTTTTATTTAAATTATTTTTTATTTGTACTCAATAACATTGTCATACTAGTTGAATCTGAACTTATGTAGATGTTTATCTGTAGATATAATGATTATTGCTTGGTTATGACGATAGTTTATTTAATGGTGGCTGCGCTTACATAATCACTAAAGGGAAAACACGGTGAAGTGTGATCTTGAGATTTTTTGTATGGCGGCGGGCGCCTACAACACAACCATGATGGCGTCGTTTGACTCTCAAGTTGAGATAAAGGATATAGTTATAGCTAACGCATCACAAGAATAATTGAGGGTTAACCAGAGGCACAAAATTATCAATAATATGACCAACCAAATACCTAAAGAATGGCTTCAATGGCTATATAAGGTGCTCCAGCCCGTATGTATCTACCGAGCAGTTTAATCCAAGCTCAAGATCATCATCATCATCATCATCATCGATGATAGTAACATCATGGTGGTCGCCACCGTTTGGGTATTCATATAATACTAACCATACTACAAGGAATACAAAGATCCACAATTCACATACCAAGACGTGGCAATAGTCCTTCAATCTTTTCCCTCATTGAAAATGCGCACCAAAGTGCACACCTCCGAATATGGTGTTTCTGAGCTTTTGCTTTCGGTGTACGGCACAGTGCCATCAACATTTAACAACACCATTTATCGTATCCCAGTGGAAATATGGATCCCTAAACAGTACCCTGAAATACCGCCAATTATTTATGTGACGCCTACTAATGAAATGATGCTCCAGCCGGGAAATTTTGTCGATAGCAGCGGGAAGTTTTATAATCCATACTTGAGTAATTGGAGTAGCACCAATCCAAGCTCGAATTTAGTCAAGTTGGTCAGCTTGCTAAGTGAATGTTTTAGTAAGGAGCCACCTGTGTTTGGTAGATCTAATAAGCAGCAGCAGCAACCACAACAACAACAACAACAACAACAACAACAACAACAACAACAGCAGCAGCACCAACAACAACATGTCCGTACGGTGTCTGGACAGTACCAGTCAATGAATCACCAATCGCCGCCCCCATTACCAGCTAAACCTCGTAGAGAAATCATTAGCAACAGCACTGGCAACATTTCGATGCCATCACCTTCACCATCATCGGGGATATTGCCAAATCATACAGGATTCGATGGAGTTGCTGCGTCATCGCAAACCATCGGAATATCATCAAATAATGCTGCTTATAAAGCTGCATCAATAGCATCGTTTTCTTCATTGTCACCGTCATCAACTACTAGAGGGACTCCAGTACCTCCACCATTGCCTGAAATTCCAGATCCTTTAAAGCAAAGCCATCCTCATCTTTACCAACAACAACAACAACAGCAGCAGCAGCTGCTGCAGCTGCTGCTGCAGGCTGCCTATAATAGTAACCAACAAATTGCCCAGCCAAGTCCTACGGGCCCGCCTAATCCAACAGTGGTGGACTTGATGGACAATGACACAATAACTGCCACTAGCACTGGTAGCGATGCAGCCCTTGCGGACAAAACCAAACTTCAACTTACCGATGCTCTAATAACCACCTCCAAAAATACACTTGAACCATTTTTAGTCTCCCAGGATGCCAAACTCAACCAAATTAATCACTCAATTGGTCAATTTGAGAACATCTTACAATATGAAAAAACCGTGCTTCGCAACTACATGAACGATATTTCGGTAAATGAACAAACTCTATTGCTGAAAATTGCCCAAGTGCAGGAAGTAATTGACGCGGCGCAGCGGTTTAAAACTGATCCCAAAAATAACATGGACGTGGATGAGATTGTATGTGCGGAAACTGTCGCTTTTAATCAATTGTATCAATTGGTGGCGGAGATCAAAGCCGTGGATGATACGGTTTATTGTTTGACGCAATTGTTTGAAAAGGGAAAAGTGTCATTAGAAGTTTTTATGAAACATACGAGGGCGTTAGCAAGGGACCAGTTTAAAAAGAAAGCGTTAGTGAAGAAGATTTCGGAAATGTTGTGATTGTGGTGAGTTAAAAGCCAAGGCTTTTGTTAGTTTTACGGTTAAATGTTATGCCTGTGTAGCTAGTATTATCTTTAGGTTTACTCTCAATGAAACGCGTCAACACTGGTTTACTTTCGTCTTGAATAACAAACTTTTATAACTGATAGCATTTTTTTCTTTTCATTGAGTAAAAATTATGTTTTGAGACTGCTTCTGGTATTTTGGTAAAAAGTATACTATTGCTCGATTCTTGATTAAAAATGTCCTGCCACGTGCAGAAACCTGCTAATCCATGTTATAATAGACAGACTCAAAATTCTTGGAGATCCAATTGTTTAGTAAAGCCGCCCCTTAAAATTTCTTATTGCATCAGCTTATTTCTAACAAATCTACCATCTTTCAGTAAAAGATCAGAACTTTGCTATGCAGGTTTTCTTTTTACTTTTTTATTTATTTTTATTTATTTAGTTTATTTTTTGCTGTATTTCGTTATTTACATGAAAGACTTTTGACGGATTACTGCAATGCGTTTCACAGGTTTCAGAATTACGCTCTTCTATAGCCATCTTCTTACAATTGAACTAAAAGTAAAATGCTTTATTGAAGCTTAATTAAGGAATTGCTTTTCTCTGTATACACCCGCCATATATAAACACACAACCACAAAACAATTATTGAATAGCAGCATGATTCACTTGACCAGTCAAGATACTGACAATATTATCTTCTATTCTACTATCTGCGGTTTTTCCCAAATGTTTCTTTGGATCTTGTTTACCAACGTATCTAGTCTTTAATTGATCTTCAGACAATTCTTTTTCTTCCTTAATTCTTTCAGAATACAATTTGGCAATCTTGACCATGTTTTCCATATCTTGTAAATTCTTTTCATCCTTCTTGTCATAATTGTCCAACACTAATCCACTTGACCAGTTTTGTTTATGTAAATTCAACAACATATTAGCTTCCAAATCAGTCATTTTGTAATCAATATTCATTGAGTAATAGCTTCTATTAAGACCATGAATTAATGCCTGGATGCTTGGTTTATTCAAATGACCAATGTTAGAAGTAGTTTGTCTTGGCTCTTGACCCATCATCAATGATGCAGAACTAATTAAACGGAATGCGTCAATGACAACTTTCCCTCTAACAGATTGAATAGGGTCAATAACCACCGCCACACAACGGTTGTTTAGCTGCTCAAAAGATTGTTGAGTGTTGACATCCACACTAGATAACCAACATCCAAAACCAGGATGGGAATGGTACCAACCAACCACGGTTTCATCACGACCAGTTTGTCTCAACATGTCCATCATCTTAGTTTGGAAAACTGAGTCCACCGCTTCAACAGAAACACCGGTACCGGATTGTGGCATGGCAAAGACATCAATGACGTGTACTGTATATTCATCAACAAACTCACCCAACATCAATCCCATAACTTCCATGGGGACACCAGCAGTACCATGCTTAAGCATCTTAAGAAGAGCTAAACTGGAAATGTATATTGTTTCTTTGTTGTCACTTATTGGACCATCGGCCATTGGAGCACCACCAAGGGCGCCCTGTCCGAGCATTCTTTGCAAGTTGGCTATATTACTCATTGTTTTATGATTAGATAAGTTATGATTTCTTTAGATTCGACTTGTTGTTATTATTGCTTTTGGGAGGCGTTTAAAAAAGCTGTTGCTGATCCTGGTTGGATGGAGAAGGTTGTAAGTTTTGGCAATAAAGAAGAGCTAAAGATCAGAATTTAAATTATGACAAAACAATTCCAAATTAAGGCAAAAGATCAATTGATTGATATGATGGGGGCAAAATAGACAGTAGATACAAGTGATAAGAAAGAAGAGGTTGTTGGGATGGCGTTGGTTTTCAATAGTGGCAATTTTTCGAGATCTTTCAGACTTTCCCGTTCGTTTCCAAAGAGAAAAAGCAGACACACACTCTCCCAAGCGCGGGCACGTAACCATAAGATGAGTGTTGCCAAAGTGCAAACATTAGCGGTGTTGATGATGGCGACGGTGCAAAGTATGGGCACCAGTGGTGGGTTTATGCTCATCAGGATGCTTGTTTGTCAATATTCAAGCATATTTTTAGTATAACAAGTGGTTTCACTGTACTCAGTGGCTGTTTGCGATGCACAGTTTTGTCTACAAAGCGGAAACTAAAAACATCGAAACCAGAACAAATCCAAGAAATAATATGAAAGCTGATGATACATGAGAGCACTAGACAAGAGGCAGCTCAGTTGAATTTACGATGTGTTTTGTGAATAGTGTTTGAGGAAAGATACACTAAAGTAATTTCTAGATAATCATAAGTGATCTAATGGGCAGTGATTTGGTTTATCGAGATTCCATGTCTGTATTACAAAATGACTATCAAGTTCTGGAATTATCCAATAATGGAACGCTGCCTTATTATAATAAGCATTAACAACTAATTCTTACAAAGCAGTAGGTAGGTGAGTGTTAGGTGTTGCTTAGCAAAAATTCGCTCTTTTCTCATTTGGGAGTCTGGGGTTTGCCATAAGTAATATGCCTAGCGCTAACGTTACTGCCAGACACAGTCAGCTCATTAGCGCGGGGTTTATCAATGAGATTAATGTGTGCTAAAACATGAACGTGGGCAGAGCCAGCTTGATGATTTGTTGCTGGGTCTAGCATGCCTTTGAGTATCCGAGGTCCTACTGGCAAAATTGCCAACCAGTTAATCAATATAATGATTAAGTTTAAAAGAAAAAAAAAAAAAAACAACAACAACAACTCAAGTTGAGAATTCTGAGTCAAAGGAGTAGTAGGAAAACGCAGTGAGTCATCTTGGAGATCTAATTGCCAGATTTTTTTCCTGTCTGGTTTTGTTGATGCTCTTGAAGCTTTAGACTGTCTGGCTTTAATTTTTTAGTTGTTCGTACTCCTGTCGCTGTTCTGGCAATTGGCAGAGCTGGAATATTGCAAAGGACAAGCCTTGGTGAGGGACAATGAGAAGAACATATACACAAACTCTAGAGCTCGTTGCATGCTCGTTGCATAGGGTCCAAGGGTAACCTAATACGCAACGAAATGTTCTGTTTCTGCTACTTATTAACTATGTATTTGGACACTGGTTTCGTGGTATTGTGTTTTAGTCTATCTCTAGAAACTCGTGTAGCAATCTCCAAGATCTCTCAATCTAATACCATCAAGCAGCTTAAATTGATGCACTCTTTATATAATCTACCCACTGATGCTCGATCTACTTATTGCTATATCTCTGTAACCAACAGTTATGCTTCGCTTCGCTTCACATCATCTCTCTGTTGTTTCCCGTCACTTTGTGCCTCCGTGGCTGATTGATCCACCGATGATGAAAATTCACACGTGCGCACAACAATTTCTCCCAAAAATTTTCCATTTTATGCGAATCTCATTGACTCAGTATATATAAATACAGCACTTGCTGTCAACATACCTAAACGATAGCTTGAGTGATTAACCAAAATACCAACAAATAGCCTTACACCATGTCCTACCCACTTGTCGCCCTCGGTAACCCATTGCTTGACTTGCAAGTCGATGTTGAACCATCCTACCTTGAAAAATACTCTCTCAAGTCCAATGATGCCATCTTGGCCGAACCAAACCATTTGCCAATCTACAATGAAATCATCAATAAGCCAAACTTGCACATTGTTGCTGGAGGTGCTGCTCAAAACAGTGCTAGAGCCGCTCAATACGTCTTGCCAGCTGACAGCGTTGTTTACTTTGGATCTGTCGGTAATGACAAATACGCTAGCTTGTTGCAAGAAGCTAATGAAAAGGCCGGTTTGGCTACCAGATACCAAGTGCAAACTGAACACCAAACTGGTAAATGTGCTGCTTTGATTAATGGTCTTGACAGATCCTTGGTTACTGACTTGGCCGCTGCTAACCATTTCCATGTTTCTCATTTGGAAAAACCAGAAAATGAAGAAATCATCAAAAATGCTAAATACTACTACATTGGTGGATTCCACTTGACTGTTTCTCCAGACGCTATTGTCAAGTTGGGTAAAAGCGCCGCTGCTGATGACAACAAGTATTCTATTTTGAACTTCAGTGCTCCATTTATTGCTGAATTTTTCAAAGACCCATTGGACAGATCCTTGCCATTCATCGACTATGTTGTCGCTAATGAATCTGAAGCCGAAAGTTACGCCAAGTCCCACGGCTACGAAAACACCACCGATTTAGTCTCCATTGCTAAGCAAATCGCCAAGTTGCCAAAGGAAAACACTAACAAGCCAAGAATTGTGATCTTCACCCACGGTACCGAGCCAACCGTGTCTGTTGAGTATGATTTCAACACCAAGGAGTACAAAGTTTCCGAATACCCAGTGCACCCAATTTCCGAAGACAAGATCAAGGATACCAATGGTGCTGGTGATGCATTTGCTGGTGGTTTTGCTGCTGGGTTGGTCCAAGGTAAAAGTTTGAAAGAATCCATTGATATTGGTCAATGGCTTGCTAAAGTTAGCATTCAAGAAGTTGGTCCATCTTTCCCATACCCAAGAGTTGCTTACGAAGCTACTAACTAAGCGGGTTAATTGGTTTATATTAATACATTTGCTACGTTTTTTTTTTTTTGATTTTGCTTGCTAAATAATGTTAAACAGATTGTATTGTATTTTTTGTATCATATTGTATTGTCTTCTAGTGGCATATTATAACGTAGGTTGAGTGGAAATATACTACATAGCATCAGCAACAATCATTGCCAGCTTCCAAGCTAGAAAACTTTTGAACCCTGGAAGTAGTTCAAGTTGCTTGATTTTCTATTCCTTTAAAGTATTTTTTAAATATTTTGTGACTGATTGATCACTGCTGTAAATGCGGAATATAAATTACAAGTATTTAAATATTAGATCATATAATATTATCGTTATTATTTATAATATCATCATTACTAATGTACACATATTAACTAACTTGGTCCTTTAATCTGTGCTACGGGCGTAGCACTCCTACTTCTTGACAACTCATCATGATGACTATGACTATGATTATTAGCCGATAACTGAATCTGACTTTGACTGCTACCACTTATCACTTCTTCATCAATATCTTCTTCTTCTCCATCTTCCTCTTCAGTAGAACTGGACTCCCGATCAAAACTATTAATTTTTATTCTCGATCTGATACCACCAGCTCTAGCGTGTGGCTGATTACTTGGTGTAGGTGACCCAGTAAGTATATTGCTGCCATTATTATTATTATTATTATTATTAGTATTATTAACATTATTACTATTATCATTATTATTACTGCTATTGTTATTTATACTGGTATTTGCGCTTGAATTTGTATTCCACTTTTGCCGACTATGTTGATGCGGATGATTGGAAGATACTGGGGAGCTCAAACTAAGCAATGACTGAATAGCTTCTTGTTCTTTACTTTTATCATTGGTATTTATATTAGTTTCACCAGGATTCGAAGTAGTTGAGATGTTCGTGTTTAGATGAAGTGGTTTGTGGTCGGTTTTTATTGGACTGAAATGAAGACTGCGTTTATTCAGCAATGAAGAATCAGAATGTTTTTTTCTAGCGGTACGGTCAGTACGGTTAGTATTGCCAGTATTTGAAGTAGTAGTGGCAGTGGTAGTAGCGGAAGTAGCAGTCTTGTTATCATTGTTTGGTGACGAAGATAAGGATGATGCAGTGGATGAAGAAGAAAGAACTTTTTGCTTTTTTGGAGAAGATCGAGAAATTGCCGCAAGAAACGCGTCATTAGCCGATAATATATGGTCTTCTTCTTCAAAATTGTACGATGGAACAGAATGACTATTGGGAATATAAATACCACGAGGTCGAGGAGAAGTTGTCGAAATAGAAGGTTTTCTCAATGGAGTAGTGCTGAAAGGTTCCATAAGTGCTGAATTATGTTTGAGTTTTGTAGGCTTTTTATCTTGTTGTTGTTCAATCAAATTATTTAAAAAGTTCCCACCGCCCCCGCCTGGCTGAGATAAACTTGCTGGAAGTGATTGATGTTTATTGAGACGCAAATTCTGTTGCGATCTTCTTTTAGTTGGAGGTTTCTGGTTTTCTAATTCATCACCAACGACAGTATTACCGGTAGCAGCATTAGACTCTATTTCATTCAAAGACTTATCTTGCCATCCATGTTGTACTTTTAAAAAAGCATACGAGAGTCTAGTTTTCAAATTAGAAGAAATTTCTTGCAATCTTTCAGGACTTTTCAATATTTCATCTGTGCGTTGATACCTTGGAGACACAAGCAACCCAGGGCTTCGAAGATCGTCATCAAGAGCATTATTGGGATTAGCAAATCTATCAGGAGTTTGAGGAACATTATTGAACTTGTACATGCCGGTGGAAGTTCTCTTGTTCGAAAACACACCAGGAGAATTAGGGACATTATATTGAGAGTTGGCATGGTAGGATGGAGACAAAAACTGTGCCAGGGAACGTTTGTCAGGACTGAGGAACTGAGCCAGAGAACGTTTATCGGGACTGAGGAACTGAGCCAGAGAACGTTTTTCAGGACTTAGAAATTGTACCAGGGAACGTTTGAGACTGATAGAAGCTCTTTTAGAAGGAGGCGTCAGAGGAGGAGCAGCGGTGGCAGCTTGTTGCTGCTGCTGCTGCTGCTGCTGCTGCTGTTGTTGTTGTTGTTGTTGTGGGTGGTGGAAAGACAGGGGCTTTTCAGGGCTTGGAGTAAACTGTTTTTGGGAAGTAGTTTCAGGAGTTTGTTGTTGTTTTTGGTCGGTAGAAGAGGACAGTTTCTGTTTAGCAGTAGACAAAGAATCCGAGGAGTCATTATTTGTGATTGTGTCTATATCCATCTTGTCGCTTTTTTGGGCGGCAGCAGCAGCGTTGTTGTTGTTGTTGCTCTTGTTTATGGATATTCTGGAGGAAGTGTATGGGACGCAGTTTACTGGGGGAGAGATGCTATGGTTGACATCGGATTTTGCGTAGCCGTTGTTTGGTGCTGAGGATGCCATTTTGCAGCGCGATGAGTTAGAGATGTGAGGTGGATAGTAATGAATGGATAGGTTGGATAAAGACGAGAATAGCAGTGGACAAAGTATGGATAGATGTGGATGATAGCTATGGATTGTGATGTTCGTATACGAGAAGACAAACAAGCGCGGAGGGAAAGACGCGCAGGAGGTGGAGCGCTAAAAGTGAAATGACGAGTGATAGGGTGAGACAGCGAGGTGAGGTCAGCTATTGTTGAAGAACGCCGAGGAGGAGTGTAATCTATTAAAGGGCGAGTGTCTGAGATGAAGTGGTTGTGGTGGTATACCGAGGAGTACAAATGGCGATGGTGATGGTTACGGTAATATAGAAGGAAAAGAAAATCTTAAGAAAAAGCGGGAGGCGTGCTGATAGTTATGTTACTATAGTATGACAGTCTAGACAAGTCCGTCAGAATTCCCACTTTTCCCAGTTTTCCCACTTTTCCCACGCGCGTTTCTGGCGTTTTTTTTTTTTTTTTTTGTTTTTTGTCTTTTTTTTTCTCTTGTTTTACTGTTTTGTTTCGTTTTTTCCTGTTTTACTCCGTTTAGCTACTGACGGAGTGCCCGCTAGATGCTAGGAGCACCGCGTACCTTTGAAATGGAAACCGGTGTTGCCCGGACAACTATCGGTCTTAGCGTGTCAAGTATTCCAATGCGCCACGGCGCAAGGAACGAAACTTATGTGCAGCAGAATGACTATATATGCGTGTGAATGCGTATTAGCGCATATCCACAACGCTCAGTATTACTAATTGGCATGTAAGCAACGTCAAACCACGCGCATTATCTGGGTTCATGACTTGGACAACATGTACGGAACCTGCCTAGATAGCAACCCACCATCCATAGGTACATTGTGTTGCAATACCTGTATTGTATTGGTATTGTATTGTATCAGAACATACGCTCGTAATAATTGATGGGTGTCCGCGCCAAAGGCACCAGAAGGACAAAAAAAGCTATATCTGCTATAATTTTGACTGCTTTTATCCCTGTCATGAGCACAAGCTGGTGACGGTTTGAGTGTCAGTAACAAGAAGTAGTGCATTTTTTGTCTGCTTTTCTGGTTAGCAATTTGAAAGAGAAAAAAATTAGATAAGAAAATAAATTGGAATATCTAATCTGCCATGAAAAAAAAAGGGGGCTTCTAACATTGTAAGTCTAGCTTCTTTTGGTACTTTAGCCACTTTCATTGAAGTAATTTGATTTGTGTAATTTAGTTTTTGCTGTAATGATAATCAAAGAAAGCATCAAGGTTCTACGAGAACGATGATGATGATAAACAGCATGGCAATGGTCACGGTACAGACGACTACGGCTGACGTTTCCTATGCTGTTTGCGGTACCAAAACCCGCTTGCCATGAATAAATGTTGAATGCTTTTACTGTCAGCCGTGGACCTCTTTTCCGGGATTCTGTTCCTTGCAAAAATCACAAAAACCTTTTATAAAACATCAAGTTTTGTTTTCTCTGTAATTGGAATCTGACACAACTAGAGCACATAAAATTTAGCCTCTTCATACTTAAATGTCTTTACCTTTTTGCACAAGTAGGAGAAAATACCAATGCTTCTGGCACACTTTTTGAAGTTTGTTATGCATAAGTATAACTGAAAGAAAAAAAAAAAAAAAAAAGCTAAAATTCAGGTAACTTGAGAAACACTGTATATGTATGTTTTTCTTGATGAATCGAGGGACAAAAAGTGGATTGGAGAATGATCCACAGCTGTGAAACTGGAACATAAAAAATTAAGATTCAAGAGTTGTGGACTGTCTGTTGCACAGGATCAAGTTGAGTATGCATGTTCAAATGCCACCTGGAGACTGCAAAGCAAATTCCGGCTTGATTTCCAGATGAATGTAACCTGCGCTCTAATGGCTAAAGATAAAAGCTGCATTCAAGCTCTATTTTCTTTTTCTGTGTACTCTCTACACTTTCTTTCTTTGTATTTTTTTTTTTTTTTTGAAGTACGCTTTAGGTTGTTAGCTTAAACAAAAGATAATAAGAAGCAAAGCCAAGGTGCAGTGAGCCCCACATCTGGGGTGCTTTTGATAATAGAAATGTCTACAGTTCAGGTACATCTGCCCAAGGTCAATCACTAGTACTGAAATTGCGAAATAATTTCGGTTTGATATATTATATGGTGAAATGACTAAATATGTAGATTTCATGAATAAAAAGAAATGTAGCAAATAAGAAGAGAATAAAAATGATGAAATGAAAAAGCCGGAAAACCACAAATGATTAATGGTTTAAACTTTTATAAACAGCAAGTCAGGAGTGCAAAATTTAAAACCCGAAAAGGCAAAAAAAAAAAACAAAAAAAAAACAAAAAAAAAAAAAAAGACAGCAACAACAGATGATATTACCACTCAAAATTTTGAAATTTAAAGCCCACTCAAGTAAGAAAGCAAATCAACTTTAGTAACCACATGCAAAGGCACCAAATTAGAATCAGTAACAATAGCAGCACTATTTTGTTCAAAGAATTTATTCAAATCAGACAACTTGGTGTCCAAAGTAATAGCTTGGTACTTTCTTCTAGCGAATTTAGACTTTTCAGTAATAGAGTAGGACTTGTCGAAATCCAACAATTTTCTGAAATCAGTGAAAATGGTAGAAATTTCGTCATCCAAAGAAACGGTTTTCTTGGACAAGTGTTTAAGCAAATTGCTGAGGGTAATCAAACCAAGCAATTTCTTATTGCTGCTGCTGTCTAAGACTGGCAATTGATCAAATCCATTACTTTGTAAAATCTTGATGACTTGAGAAACTTTCTCGTTCAAGTTAACTGATACCACTGGTTTCAAGTTCAAAGATTTGATGGTCTTGTTGTCAAATTCGTCTTTTTCTTCAGTATCGTCCAAGAACCCATTGAGTTTCATCCAATCGTCATCAGCGAATTTCGTCAAGTAGGATCTGATACTGTCTGGCAAAACAATAACAATAGTGTCATCTTCAGTCAATTCTGGATGATCTTGGGCATATCTAACTGCGGCGGCTAAAGCGGACCCAGAGGACCCACCAACAAGCATCCCTTCTTCTCTAATCAATCTGCGGGCATAATAAAAAGATTCTTTATCTTCAGTCTTGTACCATTGGTCGACCAAATCTCTCTTCATTGAATCTGGAACGAAGTCATAGCCAATACCTTCAACTTGATATTGTGTCACTGAAGTATCATTTAAGGATTCTGGAACAGCCAAGATAGAACCCTTTGGATCAGCGCCAACGATAGTGATTTTGGAATCTTGCTCTTTCAAGTACTTGGCAATACCACTAATGGTACCACCAGTACCAGTACCAGCCACCAAAGCAGTAACCTTCCCGTCAGTTTGCTTGTAGATTTCATAACCGGTGGTATAATAATGAGCCAATGGGTTATTAATGTTACCATATTGGTCCAAAATAACCGAATCTTTGATTTCTTTGTTCAACTTCTTGGCAACACCAATATGACTTTCTGGAGAATCCGAAGCAGCTTCAGTTGGAGTTCTGACGATTTCTGCACCCAAGGCTTTCAAAACTGCAACTTTTTCATTAGACATCTTCTCAGGCAAGGTAATAATGGTACGGTACCCTTTAACGGCACCCAAGAGGGCTAACCCAATACCAGTGTTACCACTGGTTGGTTCAATGAGGGTAAAACCAGGCTTGATGATTCCTTCTTTTTCAGCTTCTTCAACCATACGTTTGGCAATTCTGTCTTTGACAGAACCGCCAGCGTTAAAGTATTCACATTTAGCAAGAATCCGTGGCTTGATGCCGAGGGATTGTGGGATCTTGTTAAGTCTGACAAGTGGGGTGTTGCCAATGTGTTGCAACACGTCTTCTGATAATGTTGGAATAGGTTGAGGCATTGTTGTTGCGGGATTGTGGATGTTGGGTCTTGAGAAAAAGAAGTAAAAATGAGGTGAGATGAAGAGAAAAGAAAAAAGAGAATTTTTTTTTTTTCAACTTTGTTTGTTGCCTATTTTTAAATTTTTGTAACCGAATCTCCTCGATTTATATTTTTTTTTTTTTTTTTTTTTTTTTTTTTTTTTATTTTTTTTTTTTCTTTTCTCTCGCCATCGATCGATGGGCAGTGGCATCGCATTTTCTTTCTTTTTTAGAAACTTTTTACTTTTTTTTTTTTTTTTTTTTTTTTTTGCTTGTTTTTTTCTTTTTACTTTTCGGAAAAAAGAAACTAAAAATTGCCAACTCTCACGCCTCGTGGTGTGACTAATGCGCAGGAATGCGTGTGATTACATAATGACGCATAACGACATTTAAAAGAGGTGAAGGGTTTCCTCCTAAGCCTCAACATGCTTCCGGCAACCTGACAAGCACTTTTCTTGAGCGCACATTCTACAGTATAGTCAATCGAGAAACATTAGTTTAGGAACTTCTTAAGAGCTGCTTTTGTGATGAAAGTTACGTTGATATGTATCTCTTTTAGCGATAGTGAAAGGTGCTTACTATTGTGCCGTACCGATCATTGCGGCAGCAGCACAGCAGTAGAGTGATTAGCAAAGTGTGTAAAGTATAACCTTGCTGTGTTTAAAAGAGATATATGTATGCAGAGCTCAAGCAAATGTTAAACCTTAGAGCACTATAAAGAATTGAGTGTTAGAGCCTTGACTAGTGCATTTGAGTAAGCTGTTCTGGGAGACTAGAAGACAACCAAAGCAAGTTGGGATTTTGGACAATCTATGTCAAGCAAGTAATAGATACACCAACAGGCAAGCAATAATAAGAATTAGACAGACAGAGAGAGAAAGCGAGACACGGAGACAGACATAATGGTGGAAAAAAAAAGCCCTACTGCTAATATCGAAGATTAAATAATAATAAGTAAATAGGTGCAAGTAACGGTAGTTGGATAGACAAAAAATTGCAATATGCAGCTGGGCAGGTTAGGATTTTTTATGATGAATAGGTTTGTAGACTTGCATAAATTATAGATTTGTAGACTTGCATAAATTATAGATTAAATTAAATTAGATAGAATTAGTATGCCTGAAAATTATAACAATTAGGTTGGAGATCTAAAGTACTTATAGAAAAATGTGCGTGAGGAAGAAGAGAAGCAAGCAAAATTGTGGTTTATATGATGGTTTGGGGTGGAGGGGGTAAATGGAAATCTATAGATTATAAGATAAAAAAAAAACACTATTGACAATACGCAGCTGTCAATTTCAGGCAAGTGAATAAGTTAATTTTTTTTTCTTTTAAAAAAAAAAGTTATAATTATGATTATGATAATGATTATGGGTTTAGTTCAACAATTAATGGTAATAATTAGCAGTAAATAATATTAATAGGCAGTAAGCTAGGCAGTAAAAATGGAAATATAATGAAAAAAAAAAAAAAATTAAAACAAAAAAGCTGACGAATTGGTGAACAAAAACAAAGGAAAGAACATAACCATAACTTTGAAATTTCTAGAAACCCAAAAATACAATACAAAGAAAAAAAAAAAATAAACCATCAACAAACCAAGCATGAAAATTTGAACGACTCCAACTAACTTAACTAGAAAACAATCAACCAATCAAACACTCACTTATTTTTGTAAGTATCGACTTCATATTTATACTTTTTCTTGGTCACCATAACGTCATCTAGTGCATCTTCATCAACAAACCAGCATACTCTTCCAGCGGCCCCTTCATTGACTATACTACTAGGCAACCCTTTATCCGGTCTTTCGAAAACGGTTTTCAAAATTGGGGCCTTTGTGCTACCTTCAACGACAAAGGTGACTCTACTGGAATGACAAATCACCGGCACGGTAAGGGTGATTCTATTAGCCGGTGGCTTTGAAGCGTTTTGCACTGGCATTACCCAGGCAAATTTTTCACGGAGTTGTTCTCGGTTTGGGAAAAGGGAAGCAATGTGGCCATCGGGGGCACAACCAAGTAAGAAAAGATCAAACATTGGCAACTTGACAGAATCTTTAAATGCAAAATTTTTAATGAGAATTTTTTCATAGTCATCGGCGCATTCATCAGGATCGTTGATTAATGCTTCATCAATATGGTAAACTTTGGGAACGCCATGTTTGGCGCCTGATTGAGATTGAGGGATTAAATCAAATAATTTTTTCTTGGCTAAACCATAATTTGATTCATCATCATCAAAGGGAACAAGTCTTTCATCGGCTAAATAAATGTCCCATTTGTCCCATATTATATCTTCACGTTTGAGTAAACCTTGATTGAGCACTGAGATTAACGAACCACCAGAAATGGCAATTTTAAAACGTCTTTCTTGCTGTTCTTTTTTCTCCTTTTTATCTTTTTTCTTTTTCTTCAATTTTTTGATATTATTCGTGTTGCTAGAATTGATGTTTGTATTGAGAATGGAATTACTGTTACTATTTAGGTTGCCATTGTTGAAGTTATTATTACTGTTATTGGGATCTTCTTCTTCTTCTTCGTTTGTTGTGGGACTAACAGTCGTGTCAATGTCAGTGGAAGTAGCGCTACTGGCAATCAATTTTTCCAAATTCGCAGCATTCCAAGATTGTCTTTTGTTGAAGTTTGAGTGATGCTGACTGTTTGGGAATAGTACTGAATTTTGAGCGGAAATGATATGATCAGCGACTGCATCGGCAACGTCGTCGAATTCCTTGAAGGCATAGATTTTAGGCACAGTGGTGGTCATATTAGATTGTGAGGTGAGATGAGATGTGTGCTATAGATTTTGTGGCCTAATTGGTGAGACGGTCAAATTTGGATAAACTGGTAATAGGTCTCAATGAATGGTGGGAAGGTGCAAGATCACTGTTTGATATTATGTTTTCTTTTACTATAAGAGAATGGAATGCAAAGGACAAGGAACTTTTGGGAGGAGGAGGAGGAAGAGGAAGGAAGAGTGTAGTAAGCAATGGAGAAGATTCTGGAAAGTTCTGTGATATGGGATGGATGGATGGCCGAATGGGGGGCGACGGCGTTGAAGGGGGATTAGACGGAAAGAAGTTCTAACGGTACTATAATGCGTGATAGTGGTTGCAGTGGTTGTGGTTGTGGTGGTAGTACAGTATTATAACGTGTGATAGTATGTGTGGCAGTGATTGAGAAGAGTAATGATGCCACTGTGGTGTACAATGGAAAGCAGTGGACAGTAATAATAGAGGTGATCCTGATGGGGATTGTGATTGTGATAACGAGCAAGGAGAATGCTCGACTGATTTCTCTCTCATTCTCTTTCTTTCTCGCAGCAATTGCGTGGCGTGTCGTTTTACGCAGAGCGCTCTGGCCGAGATCCGACCATGTAACGTGATATATCACGTTACCACCCTCGTAACAAGGAGGCGGCGACGACGGCATCTGACGGCAATTCCAATCCACACTACAATCACTAGTTTATTCACTATTTCATTAATCGTTACTGTTTATTCATTTAATCTCTATCTACTAGCCATCACACTCCATCAACATCTCACCATCTTCATCGCGATCCTTGTCGTCCTCAATTACTTCCACCCGGAGACTCCATCCGCTGTTGCTATTCACCCTCGCCACCCATTCCTGCCACACCCACCACACCACCGCCCGCGGGTCGTAGTGCTTGATCACTGAGTAGTTCTTGTCCATGTACATTCGGTAGTATATCTCATCGTTACTCACTTCCAAGACGTCACTGGCGCTTTGCCTGAGTTTCTGCCTTTTGAAACCTGCTCCCGTGCCTTCATCAATCTCCATCATGTCGCTGTCGCTGTCATTGTCGTTGGCGCTAGCGCTAGCGCTGTCAAGAGAGCCGTTTCTAGCTTTATTCTCTCTGTTATTCAAACACTGTCGGCGCTTCTTCTCTAGGAGGATCCGGTCAAAGTACAATTTTTTGGTTTGTTGAAGCCTGTCAGCGTCCCCCTGGGTTTTCAAAACCAACAAGGGATCCACAAATTTCTTGGAAATGTAGTATTTGGGGCTATTTGTATTACCATCGCTGACACCGCCGGGGTCTTTTGTCAATAGTATCTGAGCATCGTTTGGCTTAGTGCTTGAAGTAGTAGCAACACTAGCGGTAGTTGGATCATCTTTCAAGTACTCGTCAATTGAGGCAATATACTCAGTATGAGGATCGGATCTCGTACTGCTTCGTTTGCTTGTTTGATATAGCTCATTGGCATAACCGCCACTGCTATTATCATTCATAGGCTTATAACCAACATTCGGTATCTGCGGCACCCTTGTATATCCGTAGCTCTGCCGCTGACTGCCGCTGTTATAGCTATTTTCATTAATATCATTAATATCATTATTATTATTACTGTTGTTGTTGTTGCTGCTGCTGCTGCTGCTGATAGTGTTCTTGTTGTACAGCCCATCAATATCTGAAGGGGAGTGCAAGTGTAAGTCATTAAAATAATCAGTAAGCCTTCTTTTTCTAGGAAGCCCATTCATTTCAATTGCTGTCTCGATATCTAGATTTGCTTCTGGAAACTCTTGTGCTTGTGAGATAGGGCGTTTCTGTCTAAGGGTCATCTTTGTCTTTGTGTTCTGCTATGCTAAGGTCAGCCTGAACTAGGAAAGAAAAAATTACAATAGAAGGCAAACGGTATCACGTCAATAACACAGCAGCGCTCATTCACATATCTTCAGTGTCTATCGCTCCTCCTGTCTTATAATCATAGACTCACTTCCTTCATGTTGACTTCCTCCTCCTCCGCGCTGCGCAGCGAAGCTTCGAGCACTTTCTGGCATTTCATGGTTACGAGCACTGATAAAGTAAATAGTGTGCGCTTTCTGCTAACAGCACTGCTTGCAGGGAAGGAGCAAATTGCAGGGTTTTCAATATCAACATCCCTGGACAGCTCACTGATGGCTGGCAAGCATAAAGACACACAAGACAACTAACCCAGCCCCAGCACAAGCCAACAGCAAGTTTAGATAGCAGCATATCAGCATAAAGTATAAAAGGAAGCAGGATTTTCTACTTTATTTTGATATTTCACCGTTTCCCATTTACTTTGGATCATTGCCGTTAGTATCTTACTTCACATCACAGTAAACATCACGATAAAACACCAAACAGTCAAGTTCGTACAGTGACTAATCTGATACTCTTAGTCTTATTTTGATTTTTGTTCCCAGTCCGTTAATTTTCCTATCTACTTGGGCTAATTCTGCAACTATATATTCAACTAATCAACCAGTCAAACAAAGTAAACACAAAGTACGATAACCAAAGTACTTTTCAAATACAGCAAATACATTAGAAACACCAATATGACACAAGTAGCTCAAGTAGCATCATTAGATCCAGAAATCCTCAAAAGAGAAAGAAGTTTATCCTTTATGGACAGAGTCTACTGGGCTTACTATGTACATTTGCCTTTCTACTTGATGACTTCTGGGGAAGCTTTTGTTTTGCGTATGTATATTTATTGATTTATTGGTGCGAAAAATGACTAGCTGGGGGTACCGTAGCTGGCTCAAATGTCTTTTTTTTTTTTTTTTTTTTTTTTTTTTTTTTTGGAGGAGGAGCGAATGGTGTTATTTATAATATGTGTTGATACGTACTGATCTCTGCTTTTTGTATAGACAAGACCTTGTCTCTTGAAAACCCTTCATTTTTTTCTAATTTTCTTTTCAACCTTTCAACATTGCCATCACTCGAGTTTCTAACTACTAACACCAAGCAGACTCAATAATGTTTTTATTTGTCTCGTTGATTCTTTATGGTGTAGGAGTCTACTTACCAGCAAGTACATTGTCTTTAGTGGCCAGAATTTATTATTATGCCACGGGGGATGATTTGTTGAGATCAATTAGATCTCATTTGCCTTATGTTTCTAAACAGTACTTGTCTTATATTGACTTTTCTTGGTTCAATATTACCCGATACATTGAAAACATGATCAATTAGTTCAAAGAAATATAAAACCAGGATGGAACCGGAGAAGAAGGACGTAAAAGTGAAGAAGGGTTTGTTATTGAAAGAGAAGCGATAAAGATAGTAATCATTTTCACATAATTGGAAAAAAAAAAAAAAAAAAAAAAAGGGAAAATCAAGAGAAGTTAAAAAGCAAAACAGCAACAGATAGTATCCAGTTGATTTACTCATAGAAGCTAAGGTTGACGAGGTTCATTCAATATCACTTGAGCGGGCTTTTATGGGATAGCCGATAATTTATCATACTTGTCGTTCAATCACTTTACCTTGGCTTTGGCCTTGCAATCCGAGTCTTTTTTTTTGCCCTTTCAAAATAATAAATGTCAATGCTTTAAGTTACTGACGTATCATTTCGACCTTTTTTCAATTTCATCAACTCATTCATTCATTCTTTGTCTTTTATTTTTTTATTTTTTTTTATTCCAGTTTCAAGTTCAAGCTATCCTATAGATCTACGGATACGCATACTACTTCAATTGTTGTCAATTGTGTCCTTCATTTTTCATTTTCTTTATATTTTCGTTGTTGGTTGTTGGTAAAATCACACATTCAATATTTTGCAACTTCTCAATCCTTTTAACGGCCCTTATAATTTCCTTTTTCATTTTTTAGCTGTTTATTTCTTGATAATTTTTACTATTTTGGTTTGTTTTTTTTCCGTTCCTTTTTTTTTTTTTCCACGGCTTCTGATTTTTACTTTATTTGCTTCTACTTATACTACATTTTACTTATGCCTATATCTATACTAATAATGCCCTTTTTAATCTCAGTTACTATAACAATACTACATTAATATTTATTAAAGCTATTTGTGCGTTTTTCTTTTCTTTTGTTGTTGCTGTTGTTGTTTTCAAGTTAACCAAGTTGTTGATTTGTCTACATGATTTATTCCTTTGCTTTGCAGCTCACGGCTGAGAGCTGAGGATGGACTCACTTGGCTAGATGCAAATCGTGCTTTGAAGCAGTAGTGAATGACCTTACAACATTTCCTCCTTTTTAGAAAGCACATAATACTTCTCAAGTGTGAGAAATCGTGCGGTAAATACACGGGCCATGCGAGCAAAAGGGAAATAGAAATATTTGGATGGTATCCTTTTCCAATTTCCATTGTCTTGAAAAAACTGGCTTACGGGAAATTAGTATGAAAAAAATAATAGCTAAAAGAGGAAGGGTAAAAGTTGGAAGCTTTGGCAAGACAAAGGCAAACCGGGACTGGCAAGCGAGCCAAACAACAACAAAACAAGTACCAATGCTTTATGTGGTGAACGAGAACAAAAACTGAACGTGTTATTCTCAAGTAAAACGAGCGTAAAGATAAAACTAAACATAGCAATTGGGATCAAGAAAATCGATTGAATAGCTAGACTAAACAAAACCAAGGAAAAAACAAAAAATAATAATAGAGAAAAGAAAGCGTGAAAATAGGAACGATAAAAACATAGAAAGTGTAGAATGGTAGAAATTTTTAGAAAGATAGAAATCATAGAGATAGAAGTCGTAAGAAAAGCACAAAGTTTCAAAATTTTAGTAAGGAAAATAGAGAAAAAACAAAAACAAAAAAATAAGGAAAAAGAAAAAACAGTAGGAATTCTATTATCGAGTTGAAAAAAAAAAAAAAAGAAAAAAAGAAAAAACGAGTGAACAAAACTAACAAAACTAGCAAAATAAACTCAGCAAAACCAAATATACTTGGAACGTTCAACAATAATTCATCTAGGCCGCAAGCTGCAAGCTGCAAACCGCGGCAAGTAAAATAATAGCGAGATAACATTAAAATTTTGAAAACCAAAAACCAAAAATCAAACTGTATTATATGACATTGTATGGTATTGTACTACAGCGTGGTAGTGTATTGAACGGTAATGAATCAGAATTGTAGCAAAAGTAAACCATACTTGATTAATTGTGTCCCATTGTGGCTTGATAACTTTTGCAATTTTCGATAGTATAGCAACACAGCAGCATGACACGACATTCGTGAAAACATACATTAATAGCGACCCAGCAAAGCAAGGCAAGGTTCAAAGATAAGCAATTCATCAGCATCCGAAGCATATTTAACGTAATTATTGGTAGCTCGTAAGAGTTCCTCGCACATTGAATGTGCTTTCATCTCACTGTTTTCCTTATCATTCAACCCCTCAGTCCCTCAGCCCACCTCCTTCGCCATCAGCGCCGGCAGTAGTAGCACCACTGCTCGAGCTCCCGCTTCCATGTTTATAACTTTGGCCTTGGCTTTGGCTGTGATGAGAATGTGAATGAGAATGGTATCCGAGAAGCGACCTCATTTTACTCTTGGCTTTCTTCTTCATATCGTTCTTTTCCGCACTCTTGTTGTAGCCATCGTTTGCCGGTGATCCGGATATTGGACTTTTGCTTTGGCTTTGGCTATTAACATCACTGAGGTTGCTCATTGCGCTGGTTGTTGAAGCTATTGGTGATGCCGTTGCTCCTGCTGCTACCGTGGCTGTAGACATGGTGCTAGTGTTGACACGGCCAAGCATCGGAGCGGACGCTGATGCTGATGTCGAAGCAGATGTAGATGGCAATGCAGTGGTGGATACAGTAACGCCGCCATTCTTGACGTTGATGTTGTTGTTGTTATCAGTGTGTGCACCGCTAGCGATAAGATAGGTGGAAACATGAATTGGACCAGCACCAGCGCCAGCACCAGCGCCAGCATCGGCAGTGCTGGATTTGTTACTATAATCCGCTGATCTGCGTTTCAAACCAGCAGCAACGCCGTTCAAATGATGATTTTGCTGCTTTTGCTGCTTTTGCTGCTGCGTAAGAGCTGCATCATCATAATCATCATTATTATTATTATTATTAGCACTGCTAGTGCCATGATGATGGTGATGATAATCAGTAGCTGGTGGCTGCAACGACAGTTCTTGTAGTTGCAATTGCTGAACTTCTTGCTTAGCCTGCTGCTGAGCATGTCTTAGCAAATACTGCAGCTGCGGCAGCTTGACACTGTTATCGTCAAGTGCTTCAACATCGTCTTCAGAGTCACTAAAGATATTGCCAAGCTTTTTCTTTGTATTTGCGTCAATACTAATCGGCGAGTCGTAGCTGTAACCAGCATTGTTGTGGCTATTGCTATTGGCACTATTGATGCTACTGCTGATGCGCTTCTCGTTAGCTCCGGTGCTATTGTTCAAGTTGTGAAGAATGTTATCGTTATTAGCGGCTTTTGAACTAGCAGTGAGGGCATGATTGTTTTTGGGACCTGGCACTGGGATCGGTGGTGAGATATCCAATTTTGCGCTGTTATTGGTATTGCTTGAACTACTCGAACGAAGCTTGAATTTTGATCTTGCAAACGTTCCAGAAAATCTTGACTTTTTAGGTGGCTCTTTTCTTTCAAACAATGCATCAACGGGAGAAATCGCCTCTTCATTGTTGCTGTTACTGCTGCTATTTTTGCTATCTTGAGACAATGGTCTAATTTTGTTACTTTGAGATCTTTGAAGCAAAGTTTTTGGGGTAGTGCTTAAGCGAGGTAATGCCGGGATAGTATCATTGGTACCGTACTCGTCTGATGGAGATAAGGTAGCAGCATTGAATGATTTGGCTCTATGAGGTCCGCCAGCTCTTTGAGTATTGGCGGTACCAGCAGCAGCAGCACCACCACCAGCAGCAGGTTTAACCTTCGCTGACTGAATCTTGGTCAAGTATTTCTCACCGTCTTCTTCCTCGACTGCAATTTCGCTATCATCAATTGAAGAATTTGAAGACAAATCCACTTCAATTTCCTCGGTAGCGTTTACCAACTCTCTAATTTTTAGTGCGTTCTTAGTTTCTGCTGCAGCAGCAGCAGCAGCAGCAGCAGCAGCTGCCGTAGCGTTCGCTGAAGTTCTCGACGAATCTGAATCGATATCCAACAATGAAAATGATTGACGTGGGGCAATTTCTAGTTGTTGATGCTTGTGCAGACTATTATGCTTTTGCTGAGCATATGGTGAAAAGCCGCCACTTCCCCCAGCGCCGGCGGGAGAAATTGGAGATTCAATATCCAACAAGTTATTCATACGCGCAGAAGCAGGCGCCAACAGCTGTGATTGATCTTGTTTAGTTTGGCCATAGTATGGGTACGACAGATACTCAGAAGCCGCTGGATTTTGTTGCTGTTGCTGTTGCTCTTGCTGTTGAAGAGTGGTATTGATAGTCAAGTTCTTGAACCGCGCCCCCAATTTTTCAGCTTCTTTGATATGCTCTAGGTTCTTCTCTTGCTGATGAGCTGGTGGACTGGCCAACGGATCCCGTGGTTTAGCATTGGCTCCAACTTCAGAACCATCACCTGGGCCACCGCCTGGGCCACCGCCTAGAGCACCGGGCGGCGCTGCTACTGCTGACGCAGCATCATTATTATCAATCATGTTATGGACAATGCTTTTAGTGCGTAGCAACAAGTCGCTGATTTGGTCACCAGTAGTTGATTGTTTTTGCTTACCGTGTTGCTGCGGATTTTCTGCTGAAACTTGGAACAGTGGCGGAACTTGAGCATGGCCATGGCCGTGCAAATTATAATCGTAGCCGGCAGCGTCATTAGTGCTGAGCAAGTCAGTATTATCAGCTCGATAAGTTGGATAGTTGGCGCCCACCGCATCTGCATCTGCATTAGGAATCGATATTACAGGGAACGGACTCTTGTGATTTGTATTAGCATTGGCATTGGCGTTGTTATCATTGTTACTGTTGGCCCATGGGTTTTTATCGGGAACAGTGTTTTTTGCAATTGGGGCCACTAAAGGTTGTTGGCCTTCTTGTTTAGTAGCGTGCAAGAAGCTATACTGTTGCTGCTGGGACTGCGGCCGAGACTGGGCCAGATAATAGTGATCGGCATTGTTGTTGTTGTTGTTGTTGTTGTTGTTGTTGTTCAACGGGAATGGATTTTTGGATGGAGTTTTTGGACGAACCTCGTTTTGGTGTTGTTGTTGTTGTTGTTGCTGCTGGTGGTCAAAATAAATGTCTGGCTGATGATGTAACTGATGATATTGGTTTTTTTGCAATTGCTGCTGCTGCTGCTGCTGCTGTTGTTGTTGTTGGTTTCTCTCATTGTTTTGTGAACTTTTTCTAGAAGCATGATTAGATCCAATGTTGTTATTATCATTATTGACGGCATAATTTTCGTTGTAATTATGCGTGTAATTATAATTGTTGTTAGCGTAGTTATCATGGTGGTCATGGTCATTGTCATTAAATTCAAGCAAATTTGTATCATCAAGAAGCAAATCTGCTTCACGGCCAGGATATTCCAATGTACGGTTATTATAATCGCTGTTGTTGTTGTTGTTGTTATCACCAGTAAAAGAAAAAGCAGCAGCAGTGTTGGCATCAAGATCGGAAGGAATGTAATTTTGGTTTGTATCAATATAAGACAGTGGCCTAGACGGAGTTTTACGGCTCATTCTGCTCTTGGTGGATGGTTGTCTTGATGGTGATGCGGCCCGTTCAAAAATGTAAAAGTCATTATTCGAGCTATCATTAGTTCTGGTCAAATTGATGGAGGACGACGAATTGTAGTAAATGTTGTTACTGCTGCCGCCATTTTGCAGCACAGAGACGTTACTCTTATTTGGGACTAGGAAGTTGGTGGTGGAAGAGACTTTTTTGAAATTTGGGTTTGTGTGGTTTGCCGTGTGGGTTGTATAATTTGTGCTGCTGCTGCTGGTACGTTGAAGGTGTGGTGCACCCGGGGCGCCAGCATTAACATTAACATTGACATTGTCATTGACATTGACATTGGCCGGGTCGATATTTGCCAACGGGTACTGGTAATTGTTATTGTACTGTGAGGTTTGCTGTAAGATTTGAGCAATTGCTGCTTGTTCTTGCTGTTGCTTTGAAAGACCAGCACTGTTTTTGGCATAAAGGTTTTGGCCACCGTGCTGTGGCAAGTCGCTGCGTTGAAGTTGATCAACTGAAGGGTACCTAATTTCCGCACTGTTAAAGTACAAGTCATCATCTTTATTATTATCGTTTTTGTCAACAGCCTCGCCAACAGCGTCGCTGCTGCCGCTGCCGCTGCCGCTGCCGCTGCCGCTGCCGCTGCTGCTGCTTGCATGTTCAAGATCTTTATTATCAAGAGGCACAAGGTTTTGAGCGGATGGAGTTTTCTTCAAGTTGGAAGGCGACAATTTCGGAGACTCTTCAATCATTTCAGTGGTTCTTTGCAAGAGTTTCTGGGTAAGAGACTTGATTTCACTATTTTCAGGTTGCGGCTGTGGTGGCTGTGGTTGAGCCGCGTCATGGTCATTCTTGCCCTGTGGTGCTTCCACAGCGGTATTGTCATTATCATAAGCGCCTCCGGCGGCTCCAGCGGCTCCAGCGCCGTCTTCGTAATCAGCTTGTGGATATCCCGGATAAGCATTTGCGTTTGGGAAAGGAACCAGGTGGTTAACCAGAGGCGACGGGTGCTGCTGGCCAGGGTAGTAGGCCTGCTGCTGTTGTTTAGCGACATTAGGCAACTGCAACGCCGCAGGAACCGCTGCTGGAGAAGGATACTGTGGTTGTGCATATGGCACTTGAGGATATGGCAGTTGAACTCGAACTGTAGGAGGCACTGCTGGCACTGCTGGCACTGCTGGCACTGCTGGAGCTACTGGGGGCAGAACGTTGGCAACTTGGGGTATCTTGTAAGGGCCCTGGTGATACTTATCGGTGATTGGCACAGTCAAGTTGCTTATTTTGCAAACAGCGTCAACGACTTGGAAAATGTTTGGTCTATAGTGGGGGTTTGCCTGTAGCATGATGATGATCAAGTTTTTCAAGCTTGCGGAGTATCTTGGGGTGGGAGGAAAGGCAAACGCAGCACTAAGAATTGCCATTTGACCATGAGTCTCGAAAGGAGTAATGTAGTAGCACAACTTGTACAAGAAGACCCCCAATGCCCAGATGTCTGATTTTTCGTCAATGGGCAAACCACGGTTGAGGTCAATCATTTCAGGACAGCGGTACTGGGGGGTTGTTTGGTGAAGGATATCCTCATATAGGCGCTGGTATTGTTCCTGGTTTTTGGCTGGCGGGATAACATGGCAAGTGGAGCCGAAATCGCAGAGCTTGAAGTTACGCTGGGAGTCGATCAAAACGTTTTCAATCTTGATGTCGCGGTGGATCAAAGGCTTGGGGAGGTAGTGGAGCTGCGCCACAGCTAGGGAGATGTCGTACATGATTTTGAGAATCTCGATTTCCTTTAGCTTGGTCTTGAGCCGGGTGTTCATGAAATCAAGCAAGGACTTGTTGGGGCATAGCTCCATAAGCACCAAGACTTCGTAGCCGACGCTTTCATTTGAGTCAGCGGTGGACAACCTAGAGGCGTGGGAATCGTAGTACTGGACAATGTTGGGACAGCCCACGAGCTTTTGCATGACTTTGACTTCGGTGCGCAACTGGTTGAGGCCATGCTTGTCCTTGACTAGCACTCTTTTCAAGCAGGCAATGTCGGAGTTATTCTGAGGAGGGGAGATTTGGACCTTGTAAATGTGGGCGAAACCGCCTTCGGAGAGATACTGCTGGATGACACAGTGGTGGGAGCCGACTTTGAGCTTTGTGCCAGGGTGGAGTTTCCTGAACTTGTCCATGGCGATGGAGTTAAGCAAGGAAGAGTGTATCGATACTGGACGGCGGCGGCTATTAGGAATTGGGATGGATGCAGGCAAAAGGGGATTGTGGTGTGGTGGGTAGCGATGGAAGTATAGATGAATGGCAGGCTGCCAGCAAGAGCGATGGAGGGAAGGAGAGGAGAGGAGAGGAGAGTGGGAAGAGAGATGGGGAGCGCGCTGATTTTGGTTGATTTCTTGATTGATTGATTGATTGATGGGATTGGACCGAATGGATTGTGGATATCAGGAGAAGTAACACTTTAGCGGGAGTGAGTGAGTGAGTGAGTGAGTGAGTACGAGTGAACAGCAAGGCTTGGGCTATTGCGTGCTCTTAGCAGAAAAGGGGTGTCTCAACTGCGGCTGGATTCAGTCTCTGGTGCCAATGTTTTTGTTTTTGGCCACATAATTTTGTATCGTATGGAGAAGACTGTCTCGGGACAGCGGCCCGCCGTCGTGGTGCACCCGACTGGCGCTCGAGCCATGCCACACGTGCATCTCCATGCATCTCCGTTTCTCTCTCTGCACGCTAGTGCTAGTGTGCTTCACAAGGGGGGTGCGGCGTTTGTCTGCCGGGCGCAAGTGCCGCCGGGCAACTGCGGTAGTGGCCACTATGGTGCGCGCCCTATGCCATGCCATACCATACCATACCATACTATACTAGAGCAGCTAGAGCAGCTAGAGCGCTACTCACACAGTCAACGCCGTTCATTCCAATATCAAAGGTTACGAGCACACACGCTATCTCTATTGCTCCAGCTGGCATTCTCCCGGACTACACTATAGTATACCGCATCCACATCCTCATCCTCATCCTCATCCTCATCCTCATTCACAACCAACCACTCGTTGTATCTGGGTATACTGAATATCGCCCACCTTTTTTCTTTCTATTGCTGATTGCTACATTGCACGCAACACAGGACAATCTCCCAGCAGCTCCCGCCCGCCCAAAACAATCGCAGGAAAAGCAAAATTAAATCAAAAAAATAAATCAAAATCCCAAGAAAAGAAAAGAAAGGGAAAAAACCAAAAAAAAAAAAAAAAAAAAAAAAAAAAAAAAAAGAAAGCCAAATCTAAAACAGTCTCTGATTATTATTGCCTTATTCCAGATCCATTCTCCCCATCCTATCCTATACCACACACACAAGCCGCCAAGATGATGAGAGTATGTATACCGTCCTGCCTGTTGTTTCTTGTTTCTTGTTTCTCAATCTGATATCCAAAACACCGCCATTCTAAAAATGCCCAAAATACTAACACCACCGCTTTAGGGAATAAGAAAGTCCCTCAAGGGCGAAAAAGGCGACAAGAGATCCTCTAGCAACAGCTCTTCCACCTCCATCTCTACCTCTACTGCCCCTGGCGCTTCTGCTTCCAACAGCAGCAGCAACAACAACCACCACTCCAGAATGTCCTCCATAAACGGCTCCTCGTCCAACTTCACCGCCTCGCTAGTCGCTTCGTCTTCGGCGTCCATCTCCGCTCACTCAAACAACAATGACGCGCCAAAGAAAATCATCCGTGCTACTCAGGACCACACCGCATCGTCGCCCCAAGAGCTTTCTTTCCAATCTGGCGACTTCTACTGGGTCATTGGCCGTGAAAACGACCTGCAGTACTACGAAGCCTGCAACCCGTTGACAAATGTCAAGGGACTCGTCCCGGTCTCTTGCTTTGAAGTGTTAAACCAGCGCAAACGGCCAGACTCCTACTCCACCAACAAAAACAACAATAGCTTTATTATCAGCAACTTGCACTTGTCCAATTCTCCAAGCGCCTTGTCTCCAGAAAGATTCAGTAGCAGCGGCCCAAGCTCACGAAGACCGTCGCTTGCCGGCCACTCTGCAAGTTTCAGCAACGGCAGCGGGATTGCCACTTCTATTTCCAACAACAACATCAACAACAACAACAACACAGCCAGCATTAACGCAGTGCTTTATGGTATCGTGATGTACGACTTTGAGGCAAGACCAGATTCCGACGAGTTGGACGTGAAAAAGGGCGAGTACTTGATTCTTTGCGCTCATCACGAGTTTGAATGGTTTATTGCAAAACCCATAAACAGACTCGGCGGTCCAGGTTTGGTCCCTGTTGGATACATCAAGACTTTGAATCTTGCCACAAAGAAAGTCAGCGGCGGCGATATCATTGACGAGATCAAAGAAGCTAACTTGCCAACGGTGGAAGAATGGAAAAGCAAGACTGCAAAGTACAAAGCAGCGTCAATCAGTCTAACCGAGGACGAATATTATTCCAACAGTCAGCAGCACCAGCAGCACCAGCAGCATCCACATGCTTATCAAGGCCAACAATTGCATCAAAGAACATTATACGAATATGATGACGCAGTCAGTCAATCCAGCAACGGCTCAAATACCGCCGCACCACAATCCTACAACATTTACACCAACTCACCATACAATGCAGAAACAAGTTCGCTTTACGACACTCAAGTCCACGTAACTGATGTCTACATTGACAACTTCTACTACAACAAGCCATCAGTCAGTGATGAAAGACAAGGAAGGTACTGGTACCATGTGGTTGCAAAGCTAAGCAACAACAAAACCAGATCATTGGCCAGATACTATGATGACTTTTACGAATTTCAAGTGCAATTGAAGAAGCATGAGTTTCCAACGGAGCAAGATATCCCAAACATCCCGGCACCAGTGCCTAACGTTACCGCCATCACCTCCTTTGCTAGATATACTAAACTCAATGAGTACTTGCAAGTCTTGGTCAGTTTGCCCCACAGTATATCCACGTCAAAAGCGGTCCTTTCGTTCTTTAGCTTGAGAAATGATATAGACAAGCAAATTGACACTGAGACCCAGCACGACCAAGACGCCGCGGCATTAGCGGTGCCAGCGTTGCCCGATGTCGTTGGGTTCAATGAAAACGGATTGGAAAAGTATAAGCTTGAACAGGCTCAACTTCAACTAGGCGTTGTCCCAAGCGCCAGCACAACAAATACTAGTATTGTCCCGCCGCCATCATTGCACCACTATTCGGCAGCTAATAGTGCCCGAAGCGCTAGATCCAGCGCCGAGACTAAGGAATCCGGATCCCAGTCTCACTTAAGCTACCAGATGGCGCAATTGAATATGAATAATATTAATAATAATAATAACAACAACAACAACAACAACAACAACAACAACAACAACAACAACAACAGCAGCAGCAATAGCAGCAATAATTATCATCCAAACTCCAGCCTCAGTGGTGTTGGAAATGGGCTCAAGACTGATTCGATCTCAACTGATGCTACCAGCCATTCTGAAGGCGGTCTAGGTGCTGCTGCTGCTGCTGCTGCTGCTGCTGCGTCGGAAGAAGCAGGCGACATCAACGGAAATGTAAACGGCAAGCCAAGTTTGAAAATAACCACGACAACACCAGCAATCCCAGGTAGCGGTGTGCAGTATATCGGCGCCGACAATGGCAACAACGGACCATCATCATTGTCTGCTAGCTTGAACACGCCACCAGCACCACCAGCATCGAATATAAAGATAAAAAACGCCAAGATTAAGTTCTTTTACGAAGACGACATCTTTGCCATCTCGGTGCCTACGAATACTACTTTGCTTGACCTCAAGATGAAGATCGGCAACCGGATAAGCTTCAGATGGGACAAAATCAGGCTATTTGTGCGAGGTAAAAGCGGCAGTTCAGCAGTCGCAGCAGCAGCAGCAGCAGCAGCAGCAGCAGTTTATGGCAATGACGCCGATCTTGGCAACCTCAACAATGACGACGACTACGAATTGAATAGCAAAGAAATTGACAATGACGAGATATTGAGAAGTATTATGCAAAAGGATCCAAAGTTGAAGTTGATAATCATTACTGATGATGAAATGGGCGGTGATGATGAAGGCAACGTTATTGGCGAGGGAAGTGGGGATGTTGGGATTGATGGCGATAAGATATAACAAGACTCGATGCTATGCCACTCTATGCTTTGTTCGTCGTTGCCATCTCCAAGTTGTTTTGATTACATTAGATTAGATTTTTATTTTCTGTCGCATTCAGCGTATGTTTTTGCTGTTTTTGTTCTGTTTTTGTTTTTGTTTTTGTTTTTGTTTACTGTTTGCTGTTTGTTTGTTGCTGTTTGTTTGTTTGCTTGCTTGCTTTGTTTGTTTTTTCTTTTGCTTGAGACTTTTGATGTTCTTTCTTTATGTTACACGTTGTTGTTTTCTCTCATCAAACTTTCTGTATTTCTCACACTCCTAACTTTTACGTATCCTCCCCTTTCTGTTTTCCGGGCGTGACCTGTGCCATGCATGCTTTGTCAATCTATCAGACAGTTTATAGATATCTCCATCCATCCACTAATTCATAGTAGTCTGCTATAATTTTTTTTTTTTTTTTTTTCATCTCCTCCTCGTCGCGTACCGCTGCTAACATGCAAAGACTGAGTCTACAAGCTCAATTCCTTATTTAGATGTAATTTTTTCCATAATGCTTGTGCCACTGGACATTTAGCCAAACAGTGCTCCACCTGTTTGTTTAGCATTTACCATAAATCTCTTTCATCTTTCTTTCCGGCGGTTTCGAATTCCGCAAAAAGTCTTTATTCGATGCTGCGTTACACGTTGCTTTGCTTGGCGTGTAGTTCAAATTGTCCAACATGATCATCAATAGCGAGAGGTCTTACTCAATACGCACGCATACAAAATGGATACCTCAAACAAAACTACTACTAATGTTGCTGCAATGTCATTCGGTGAGTTTTGGGTAATTACAATATTCAGTTGTTGCGTAGCCTCACCTTATAGAGAAACTTTACCACATGATATGCGTGACTTTCCTGTGTTGTTGTACCGCCCTGAAGGGAATATTTATTAATTGCTATATTGGGTAATTATATGCACCATCATGCAGTGTGGCCGGAAACTGATAAAGAAGGAAAAATAAAAATCAAAACAAACGATTTCGCAGTAAAGCAAAGAGGTATCATTCAGTGATGGCGTTGGTTACTCCTTGACTTATTCTACATTCTCCTTTTAACTTATTTTTTTTTTTTTTTTTTTTTTTCTTTTTCTTGATCTCTCCGTTTTGACGTTTGCCTACCTTTATACCATCTACCCCATCATTTCTCACTACCCTCAAATATATAACAGAAATTATACCATCTCGCTATCGTTTACATTCGTGATCTTCAATGAGCACCTCACCGAGACGAGGCAACATTGCAAATCGGTATTTGCAAAACTTGAGCTCAGAGAGCCCAAGAAGTTCTAGCTCAAGAATCGCCAGTCTCTCCAACAAGCCATTGAGAGAAAATCTCAACCTTGTCAATCTGAGCAGGACCCCATCTGCTGCTTTGAAACCAAATCCGAATAGCAGTGTCTTGCTTTCCAGATCGAGCACCATTAGCGAACTTGATACCGAAAATGTTACTGGGCTCAGAGGCCGCAAAAAATTGGCCAAGAAAAATTCCGACGAGCATTTGAATGCCTCATGGGCAGACCATCAAAGACATGATTTACAAGGTTACGAATACTTATGTCGTGTTGGTGAAGCTAAACATTGGATAGAAAGATGCATCAATGAAGAACTTCCTTCAGAAGCAGAGCTTTGTAGTGATGGTTTTAGAGATGGGGTGATATTGGCAAAGTTGACTCAAGCTTTTGTGCCAGAGCTTGTCAAAAAGATTGTACCATCTTCAAAGAGACTTCAGTTCAAACATACGGAAAATATCAACAATTTCTTCAAGTTCTTAGATATTGTGGGAATACCAGATCTTTTTAGATTCGAGCTTACCGACTTATACGACAAGAAAAATATTCCAAAAGTGATATTTTGTATCCACGCTTTAAGTTACTTGCTTGCACAAGATGAAAGAGCTCCCCAAATGACTGACTTGGTTGGTAAGCTTGAATTCACCGAGGAAGAAATCAGCGCGTCGCAAAAAGCTTTGGATGGTGCAAACTTACCAAACTTTAGCTCAGTTAAAAAAGATCAAAATGGAAAACCAATGCCGCCATCATCATCATCATCATCATCATCATCATCATCCAATGATAGCCCCTCAAACGGTCGTGCCAAAAATAATAAATTTGGTAATGGCAATAACGCCAGATATTATAACGACTATGACGATGACGATGAAGAGTACAATTATAGCAGAAGAAACAAAACGAAGAGCCCAAAACGCCATTTACCACCAGTTCCTGAGCCTATTGTTGAAGTTGAGCCAGAAGAGCCAGAAGATCCTGAACCAAGTAATGAAGAACTAGAGCTTATGCTTAAAAGCGTTATCAAGTTCCAATCCCTTGCAAGAGGCTCACTATTTCGTTACAAAATGTTTGTGCAAAAAATGGTCTTGAAAGCTAATGAGCCAATATTTGTGCAATTGCAGTCAATTATCAGGGCCCTGAGTCTCAGAAATGGTCCGTTGATCACTGAGTTGATGATGAAGTCAGCAACACCGCTGATGATTGAATTACAATCGATTATAAGAGGTGCAATAACAAGAAAGTATTTAAGACACTCAGTAAAGAAAATTTATAAGAGAAACGGTGGTCATATTGTTACTTTACAGTCTATAATAAGAGGCAATTTGGCTAGAGATAGATTGTTGGACCATTTGGATAGCCTTATTGATGCTGGATCACAGGACCCAATGGTGAGATTGCAAGCAGTAATCCGCAAAATTCTTTACAATAAAAAGGCAACTAAATATTTGAGAAAAGCATACAAGGCTGAAAGTTCCATCACTGAGTTGCAATCTATTTTGAGAGGAGTCTTGGTCAGAAAAGCATTAGTGACACAGTTAAAAACGTTGGACTACTCTTCATCACCAATCATCAGATTGCAAGCTTTGATCCGTGGTAAGTTATTCAGAGAGTCTCATGAGGCGAACTTGAGCACCATAAAAGAAATAGGAGAATCAATGATTTTGTTTCAATCTAAAATCAGAGCTGTTTTGTATAAGCGCAAAATGTTCAAACTTAGCGCTTTGATCAACAAGTCGAGATCTGAAATCATAGAACTACAATCGATTGCTAGAGGAGGTGTTGCTAGAAATAATTTGAATGTGGTATTGGACACTTTGGACTTGTGCGAATCAAAGGTCAGCAAATTCAACGCCCTTATAAGGGGTAAGCAATACAGACAGGAGCTCGCCGAGTTTAAAAAGGAGTTACACGAAGCAGAATCAGAAACTATTGAAGTGCAAAGCTTGATTAGAGGTCTTTTGGGCAGATTTAGCCAGGATATTTTATTGGACGATTTGGAAGATAATGAAGATTCTGTGATAAACGTCCAAGCTGCCATCCGTGGTTTGCTTGTTAGAAAAGCCAACAGGGAAAGAGATGCTTATTATTTGGCCAATATTGCCAAAATTATCAAGATTCAAAGTTTCATCAAGGGCAAAGATTTTGGCGATGCATACAGAAAGTTAATAACCATGAAAAACCCCCCACTTTCTGTGATCTCCAAGTTTGCTCATTTGCTCAATGATACTGAGAAAGATTTCCAGGATGAAATTTACTTAAATCAATTGAATGAAAAAATTCTTTACAAAACAAGAGAAACTGAAAATCTTGAACAAACTAACAAAGAACTCGATATCAAGATTGCGTTGCTTGTAAAGAATAAGAGTACGTTGGATGAACTTATTAGATTGAGAAATAATGGTTACAGCGGATATAAGGTGGAAATGGATCCATCTATTGGCCAGGTTGATATTAATTCATTGAATAAATCAACAAGGCAAAGAGTTGAAATTTATCAAAAGGTCTTTTATTTGTTGCAAACGCAACCGCGCTACTTTATCACAATCGCTGACAAGTTTGAGTTTTCTAACATTAGCCTCAAAGATTTACAAAATAGTATTTTGAAAGTTTTCAACTATGGCGGTTGCGGCTTAAACACCTTAACTACAAAAAGAAGACCCCGCAGTCACAGTCCTACAAGAAAAGTTGAGGATGAAAACCTTCACAAGGCAAGCAAAAGAGAAGAGTTTATGTTTATCAGATTCCTTTCTGAAATGATTGGAACTGCTATAGAAAAAGCTGCTGATTTTGATGAGTTTGCTACAAACTACGTTGAAAACACCTCTGCTCTTTGGCAAAAATTGTTCAATGCTTTTATCAGAACCAATACTCAAAAGAATACTTTGAAAAACTTATTCGGATCTTTGATCAGTTCTATTTCTGATATTGACGAATTGTCTCTTGAAAGCAATCCATTAAAAATTTATCAATCCATTTTGGAAGGTGAAGGTAAACCATCAAGAGTAAACATAAGTGTTGAAGAATCAATCCAGAAGCCAAAAGTGAGAACACAATTCGTCAAAAATTTGGCTCAGTTGAGAGAGTTAAGTAATAACTTTGTTGAATTGTTCAACGAAAAAGTTGATCAATTCCCTGATTTTGTCAAAGCTTTGATGTCTTCAATGTATACAAAGCTTAAAGTAAAGTTTCCAGAAATAACAGACAAGTTAGCTTTGTCTATCTCTGGTTATATTTTAGTTGATTTGTACATGAATCTGATAATCTGTCACCCAGAAAATTACGGCATCACATTGACCACACTCAATTCTCGCACCACCATCAAACTTAAAGAAAATTTGTTGGAGATCACCAAATTGCTCAGCCAAATGGTATTAATGGCACCATTTCCGATTGAAGAAGTCTACTTGCAGCCATTGAACGACTATATTGAATCTCAATCTGATCTAGTGGAAAGAACGTTGAGAAAATTAACCAGGCATCCAGACATTGAAAGACTTTATGGAATTTCTGTGCTCAATGACTTGAGTAACTATAAAAAGCCTACTTTGCTTATCGAAGTTGATGAGTTGACCAATATTACCAAACTTATTAGTGAAAACAACACACTTTTTGATGAAAATGATGTGATACAAGAATATCTTTTAGAACTAACTGAGTTGACCAAAAACGCAAGAAACTTGAAGCTTGCCATTGGCTCTAAGGAATTAAAACTTACATTGACACCAACGGTGAAAGATGTTCCTGGCAAGTTTGGCTCCAAGACTAATACTTTGCTAATCCAGGCTAAACGCTGTGTGATTTATATGATGCAAGTGCAGAATGGAAGAAACTTGCTAGACTTGTTATTGTCCAAAATCAAACCTGATGATGAGCTTAAATTTGCACAAATTATCGAGGATGAGAATAAAGAAAAGATTGAGAAAAGCATGTACACCAATGCTCAACAAGGGTCTTTGGGCGATTTGAGCAAGATGACATACCATGACTTGAAGTGTCTTGCTTTAGAAAAAATTCTTGAGCTTGAAACTATGGGTATTTTGTCAAGAAGCAACAACTTTCAGCAGCTTGTAAATGAAATTGCTCATGATATTAGAGCCAAGAAAGATCAAAGATCAGCTAAGCAGCAGCAGATATACTCTGCTGAGCTTGTGCTCAAGGGAGTTGAAGACAAAGAACAAAGATTGAAAAAGCTCCTTGACGTGTATAACGATTACATCAGCAAAACTGTTGCCTCATTGCAAAGCAAGCCCGACCAGCGCAGAAAAAAGAAACTTTTTCCTTTTATCAGCAAACAGTACTTTTATCAAAAACAATTACGTAGACAAGGAAAGACTCCAAAGTTTGGTTCTTACAAATATGGTGCACGCTACTTATATGATCAGGGTATTCTTGCTGAATTGAAAGGCGTCAAGGGCCAAGAGTTGCCTAAAGTTGATTTGATGTTTAGTTGTGATGAAGTTGGTGTTTTCTTGATTGAGGCAGCTAGCGGATCAATTCCAATTCCTAATGCAGTTGCTAAGTTGAGTCTTGACGACTTGCTCTTTACCCAGTATGAAAATAACGAGTACGTCGAAATTTATGATGGAATTGTTAAATTCCACACAGACACTTTTCTCAATTTTATTTTCAAGAAATTTTATGACAATTCTGCATAAAATTTTTCGTTTTTGTTTTTTCCATTTTGATGTTTTTTATTTTAAGTTATTTTTGCGGTTTTGGTTTTTGCTTCTCGTTTCTCTTTTTTTGGCGTTTTGTTTCCTGTTTTTTCTTTTGCAAACTTTTGTTGATTTCCCAGAATCGTTTTTTTATTTCTTTTTTCCTCTCATTCCAAGGACTACTTAATATTTTAACAGCGTGAATATATAAATCTATATTTAGTCCATCAGAGTGGCAGGAAGCAGCTTATAAAGGTTGTTATCTGTATGTATGTTGAGGGTACGAGGTTGTCAAATCACATGACGGGTCACGTTACTAATGTTTTGGTTTCTGAGAAAACAAAAACAAAAGATCCGAAACGTAAACAGACCTGCGGAAACCTTGAAAAAACAAAAACAAAACAAAACAAAAATAAATAGACAAAACTGGTCTCTCTTTAGCAGCTGAAGACACTTTTATCACATACTTTCCGGGATCTTTTGCCTTTGTCCTACTGTTTTTCGCTGCTGCTGGCTCACGAACTATCACTGTACGCTTCTGATACCTCATAAGGGTCCTCCCACTGCCATCATTCGCTTTGTTCTTTTCATTACATCTTTCGTTTGCATTATTATTCCCAAGGACCCCAGCTTTTGTTGAGCTATCCAGCAATCAGCCACACTGACTAATAGACTTAACAACAAATCATGGACAATTTTTGGATATTAGAAGCTTCGAAAAATGTTAAGCCACCGTTGATCCCCGGAACATCCAAGTGGGTTTCATCGGAAATGGCAGAGTTCAGCTCTGTTGTTTGCCTGCAAGCACAGACTTTTGAACACTCAGTCAATCACAATCTAGAGTGGTTAAATGACCAGATCAATGAGCTAATATACTTTGATGATGATTTAGACACAACTACAAATAACAAAATAACGCTTTTATTAAAATCTCCAAAGAAATCTCCGGTTAGGTTAGTGGAGAAGAAGTCAGTGGCTAGTAGTATTGACAATCATAACAATAATGATATAAACGCTAATAAGGAAACAAATATAAACATCAATACTGCCGACGATAATAAAGAGAATCTTACAGTAAATATTAATAATAGTTCTTTCCAGCCGGTACATTTAGACTTTAACAAAAAGCCAACGCTAACAAGTATAGATTCAAATGCTCGAGATCTACTTGATAATGCAAATAATCCTTCCGCTAAAAAGAAGAAATCATCTATTGCTATTAACCCATTATATTTATCTTCACCGGTGGAGATAAAGTTGCAAAATATTAACAAAGGTTCAGGTAATACTCAAAGACCAGATATTTTTAGCAATAAAGTGGACTTAAATCCTGAATCTATAGATCATCATGATTCTCCTTTGAAAAATCATTCTCTTAACAGCGAACGCAGAAAGTCATCGAGGAAATCTAAACAGTTTGCCCCTTTACCTTCAAGAACTCCCTTAACTATCCGAAAAAGCACATCATCATCTAACAGCAACAACATTAACATTACTGGGCTTGTAAATTCAGGCCAAGGAGTTACAAAGGCTACTTATAGCAATGGTGTTGCCAAAACAAAACCAAAAATAGGCCGTCCAAATACCATTAAAAGGAAAATAAATAAAATTAGAGAAGAGAAATCCACTTCACCAATTAAAACAAAGTTTGGTCCACCTGAGGCTGCTAAGCAGCATCAAAAGAGCAGCTCTGTTTCGCCAGTAACTACAAAATCATCCACAGGATCCATATCTAGCACCTCAAGAATGGCCAACCAAGACAATCAAGCTGGTATAGGGCAGTATTTCTCCAATGCCTTGAGTCGTGCCAAAAGTATTTTCAAGCATTCAAAGGTTGGCTCAGAAGCCAGTACCAATAAAAACAGCTATACAGCCACATTGAACTATAATGCCGGAAATGCACCGCTGACTAGAATTATCGGCAAAAAGTCATCACCAATAAAGCCATCCGTTGGTTCTATTACTGGAAGTATTTCGTCAGCCTCTACCAAGCAAAGTACAGCCATCTCTGGTGTCAGTAGTTCCACAACAGCCACCACGACGTCTACCAATAATACAAATAGTGAAACTAAAAGCAGCAGTAACCATAACGACAACAACAATAATATTAATGGCAGCTCTTTGGTTGCAAGATTAATGGCACCAACAGAATCAAGTGCTGCCAAATCAATTAAAAAAGTTATTCCTGAAGAGTCCATTTCTCCAAAACACCAATTAGCAGTAGAACTGCAAGACGAAAGCCCAACGAAAAACAAGACTACCAAAAATTATCCAACCATTGCGTTGAACAAAAGAAGTGGTAATATTGGTATTGGTATTGGAATTAGTTCTAATACTACGTTATATCCAAAGCTACCTACACTAGTATCGCCGCCAAAAAAGCTTACGAAGAAAGATGATCAGGGATCCAAGATTCCATCACCGTCATCTAAGCAGCAGACCACGAAGTCAGACAAACCAAGCACCAAACTGAGCGTTTTTGAAAATAATGAAAGCATTGTCACAAACAACACTACTCTAAAAGCTCAAAATCCGCTGAAGAAAGTTGCAGATGTCTCAAAAAGAAAACACTCTGATGTTGTCGAGGACGCCCACAATGCTGGCAAACCTAGTAACTCTGACAATTCAGAAGAAACTGAGGGTAAAAAGAAAAGAAAAACCAGTGAAGGTAATAAAGGGAAAACCGATGATGATGAATTCAAAAGAATAGATATCAACACCTTTAAGACTCCAATTTCAGAAAAATTAAAGAAAGACAGCACGCTTTCATCAATCAAAAAAACCAGTAATATTACTCGATTATCATTTGGTAATGATGATATGGAAAATTATAATGGCAAGAACTTTTTGAAAAATTCTAAGAAATCCGATACGAAAAAGAAAACCAGCATAGGGGACTCTGGTAGCGGTAGTGATACTAATCAACAGCAGAAAGCTGACACATCATCGACATCCTTTGCCACGCCAACGAACCAATCTAAGTTTATTGGATCACAGTTAATGAAATCAACGTTGATAAAAAATGCAGCAACTACTGCTGCCATGTTCTCTGGAAGTGCGGACACGAGCGCATCAAACATATCGCACCATTCCAACGAAAGAATCAATCCTCCTATAATGCTTACACCAAATAATTCATATGTTGATCAATCGTCCGTCATTATAACAGGCTCTGCCAACATTTCCAAATTACAAAAACAGCAGCAACTTCTGGCTCAGAAAAAACACAAGTATCAGCATCATCATAAACAGCCCAAGACTGTGCTACCAGAGATCTATTCAGACTCCTCAGATGACGAGGATCCAAGTGTGTTGAAAAGCTGGGCCAACTCGCCTGAATTGCGCAACTTACTCAAGAATCAGCAAAGTGTTGATCCGGATCACTTGTTTGGTCCTATTGGTAACTTGAATTTAGAGGAGATTTTTGCCAGTCATAAGATGAGAGCTAATAGTAAGTCTTTCCTTTCAAGAAGCTCATCAGCCAGATGGGATGATGGGGATGTGTTAACTCGTCTGGAGGTTGAGAACTACAAGGCACAAATGGGGTTCAAACGGTAGATTTTATATTGTAATTTATCACAGTCTTTCTTGTCTTTTACAATTATGTATCATAATAGATCATCAATGTCAATATGAGCATCAAAGGTATGCAAGCTCGTAACTTTAAACCCTTGTAGAAATGAGCACCAATGCATATAATACTTTAATAAGCTGCTCACAAGATCAACGGAGTAGAGTTTCATTTTGTCAGATTGGTTGTAATAAAAAAAAAAATTCTGTATCTTTGTATTATCATTAGGAGCTCGGAGCCCAATGTGTAATTTAGATAGGCGGTTATTCATGAACACAAGCTAACCCACAGCTAGAACAGAATCAGAAGCGGTTACCATATGCCTATCAATCTACAGGTCCGAAAATTTGACATGGATTTCCTGCCACCATGTACGAAGGTTTGAGCAAACCATCAATTTAAATATTATTTATTAAGCTTTTTTTGTTTCTAGGTCTGCTTATGTATAGCTTCTACACAATTTATGTGTCTTCCCTTAGGAATACTAGCGTGCACTCACATAACAATTTCCAACTTGGAGTCCACCTTGATGTTCTTGTCCGGCAAAACAACACAATTTTTAACGTATACATCATCACTAACATGTGTGTTAGAGGACAAAATAGTTGCTTTAGAAAATTTGATATCATGCACTTCAATGTAAGTGACTGGATCATTAACTTGGATTTTAGAACCTTCAACTCTGGCCCATTTACCAATTTTTGAGCTCTTGGAGATAATTGAGTTCAAGACTAAAGAGTGTTCATCAACTTCAACGTTGTCCAACAAAATAGAATCTTTGATTCTGACCCCATCATTGATGATAGTACCAGGCCCAATTGATACATTTGGACCAATTTTGGCAGTTGGTGCTACCTGAGCACTAGGATGAATGAAAACTGGCTCAACAATATCAAATTTATGGTTGCTGTTATCATATTTGGCATTGGCCAAGGCCAAATCATTAGCAGGCAAAGCACTTGCAGCTCTCTTAATTTGCCTCCAGTAAGAGCCAACTTTAGCCTTGTAAACATAGAAAGCACCATCATCTGGCAATTTGGCCAAAATGTCATTTTCTAGACTAATAACGTCACTGTCAACGGTATCAACGTTGGTAATGTCGTCAGCCAATTCGTCTTTGGCATGTTTTGTTTGTGCAATTTTGTTAATGATGTACTTGGAGTTAAATAAGTAAATACCACCGTTGATAACATTAGAGATTTTGGATTCTGGTTTTTCCACATAGTGAATAACTTTGCTGTCCTTATCAGAAACAATTGCACCAAAAGTATGTGGGTGAGAAGCCAAATATTTTGGAACGTCGATACCGTAAATCACAGCTTTAGCTTCATTGTCGTCATAGTAATCTTGTTGCTTCGCAAAAAAGTCTAATATTTCAGAGAATGGGAAGTTGCAAATGATATCACCGTGAACCACAAAGATTTTGTCTGGGTTGTTACGCTTGATTTCGTCTCTGAAGTGGAACAAGCCGCCAGCAGTACCCAAGGCTTTGTATTCTCTCAAGTACTTGATGTTTAAATTTGGGTACTTGAGTTTCGCGCTGTTCAAAAATTCATTAAAGACAGAGTTCTCGTAGAAGCCAATAATCAACACATCACGGATTGAAGGAATTTTGCTGATTGGATCAATAATGTGGGAGATCAATGGCTTACCAGCAATTGGGAAAAGCACTTTTGGGGTATCCAAACTCAAAGGTCTGAATCTGGTACCTCTGGTGTCACCACCGACCTGGGTTAACAGCTGTTAGTACACTGGATTTCTGATGAAAACTGATCTTGATATAAAAGCAAGGTACAAAACCTCATCTTAGGTGGCATTACTAGGTATGTCAAAAAATGACAGCACTGTCAAATGCAGCAGTAAATACATACGAGGATAACGGCTTTAGTAGAAGCGGCTTTATTAGTTGAGGCTGAGGCTGACATTGTGGATGAAGTTAGAAAAGGCTGATTGTGATTCTATGGCAATTCATGGATACTCTGATTGAAAGGCGAGGGCAAAAGAAGAGCGTAAAGGACAGATGAGAAGAAGTCGTTAAAGACAGAATCAGCTAGAAACAGCAGCACACCCCCTAAAGAGTGTCAATGAGGGTTTAGGCACGTGTGTATACAAACACCCCTTTTTCGATAACATTTCTGTTTATGGATATACAGAGGGTGTGCGTCAACGTAAGCGCAATTCCCAAAATGAACGAATCTCATCGCCATCGCCATTCTGGCTCACTGGCTCATAAGCTTTCCACTCCTTGTTGTCAATTTGTTTTCTAAAAGAAAACACAAGCCATGGAGAACTCACAGGCAAATAACAATGTGGCCGCCGTTTGCTAGGCTCATGTGGTGCAGCACTGCTGATCCTAGCAAGGCCCTTGATATGTTTTCCTTTGAGGATGGATGCTCCTGGACCCGCAATTCAGTACTGTCGAAATACCATGCGCTTAGCAAATGCTAACGGAATGTTAGATATCCAGGGCTTCCCAATACTATGAGAGTATTGTATTATTTTATTTTGAGTCTCCCAATTTTGTTATTATCGCTTTTTTTTTTTTTTTACCAAGAAGAAGATTAATTTTTGTCGTTGCTGAGTGGCAGTTATTATCATCTTACGGAACGAGCTGACTTCATTAAACCCAAAGCAATACCAGCATTCGTTATATTATTACCATTACAGGGTCGGTGGTAGAGATAGCCTTTAATGCTAAAAATATAATCAAGGGAAAAGGGTAAACTACTGATCGAAGAATAGACGCTTTTGGCCAATGCCACTAATAGCCAGCTCAAGGGCCTGACTGAACTAAAATACTATTACATTCAGTCAATAAAGGCTCCAATATTTCTTATTAATGCGTTAGCAGCAAAATGTGGGCTTTGAAAATTACTGGATTTGCTTTTTTACTACTAGTCATACCGCTTTTCTTCCGAAATTGGATGCTTTATACTAGCGCCTTGCATTTGCCATGCCGGAATGCTAGGCATTCAGCGTTCTTTGAGATGATGAGTATGCATACAGTACAGAAAAGGCACAAAAATAGAATTATTTTGGCCATATCTTTCTAAGTTTGTTATCTGTAATAGTGCCTTATTTCTATGTTCTCTTTCAGTTTATAAAGCTTCTACCAATCCTTGTTTTGTCTCATTTTGTTTGGTTTTTGTTTTCCAATATTTGGTTCTTTGTCTCAACGTCATCTTCCTTATATTCTGTTATTTTCAGCAAAATCCACCTCAAAGTCAATCATAACTTAGTATAATGTTGGCACTTGAATCAAAAGCAAGAGTTTCAGTAAGAGGCAAGAGCTACTATGTGGCACATGGAAAGAAGTTCGACTCTGAAAGAGACGAAATATATTCCGATATTCTTGGAGATGATATTGAAGATAAGCTTGACATTTCAACAAAAATGAAGCACCAAAGAGACACAAATGTCTCCAAGTTCAACGCTTATAAGGAGTATTCCCGAGTTGACAGCATTGACAAAGTGTTTAATGAATTAAACAAAAGGCTTTCAATGAACAGTCAACAAGTAATGGCAAACTACAGGGTGCCAGATCATCCAATTTTAGCTGATGCTGACCAAAATATTGACTTAAAGCTCGAGCCCCAGCCGCTTCAACCTTCTTACAAATTAGACTTTGCGAAGACAGATTTCTTCAAAGATAATGAGAGGGAAGCAAAGAAAATTGACAATCAATTGGTAAAAGACGCCGAGAGAAGAATAAAAAACCTTATTGATGGTTTTCCAAAAGCAAAAACCAACACTGCTTTGTTACAATATGCGCATAAATTGTCAAAGGAGTGCATGAGAAATGAGTTGTTGGAGAAAAAGCGTCAAGAGTTTATGGCAAGAAATGCAGCTCTTTCACGAGCATTAGATCTTAACAAAGGCTCCAAAATCCAGAACGAGCAACAAACCAATGGCTTAAATATCTCTCTTAAGCACAAATATAATAGTGATTACACTCCCGCTAAGAACATGCAATCTATTGATGGTGGTCTTCAAGAAGCAGGTGATTTTGCAGGCAAAAATACCGAAGTGAAGACTGTGGAAGTGGAAGTTAAGTCTAGAGTGGCAAGTTTATGCTTTGATGATAGCAAATGTGGCACCGTGAAGATTGGCCCAGCAAGGCAATCTTTGTTGGAAGGTCCGGCACACATAACTTCAACATTACCTTCTAAATCGTCACAGTACAAACTGTCGATACAGTCAATCCATAGTAATGCTTCAAAAGCCAACACCGTTGCTTGTGATATGGGCTTAATTGGCCGCAGCTCTGTTGCAGTTTCCAAGAAGTCTCCAGTAAGAGCTACAAGCTTGACAACTATTTCTGAGCGTCAGTTGAAGTATGGCCCTGATATTCACAAACTCAGAGGTAGCCAAACAAATTTGCCGATAAGTGCCACGAGTACTGGAAGCTTTGACAGCTATACATCCAATAAATATATTTCTCAACAATCAAGAGCTTTGAGATATAGTCAACTTTGCCTAGCCAACGAGAAACTAAGAAGAAGGCAACAACAACAACAACCAGCAGCTGAAGTCAACGACAGTATCTCTTTTCTCAAGACTAGTTTGAATGCTTATGATCCTATTGCTAGACTTAGTCGCCCTATTTCAACCGCTACTATTCCTATTGAGCCAAAGGCTAAACCAGACGCTCAACTAAAGCTTAATACCAAATCCATTGTTTCAACTCCAGCAACATCAGTGTCGTCCACAGATGCTTCAACTCCAACATCTCTTGTTACCCCAGTCTCCCTGACTTTAGATACTCCTGCTTCTAGTATTGCTTCTCCAAAACAAGAGACCATTAAAATCAATGCAGTGAAGTCTGCCATTAATACCGCCCCAAAGCAAAAATCAAAACTTTCCAACTCCATAAGCGCTAATGATATTTATGAAGATATGTCTGTTTGTGAATTGGAGACAGCCAGCATGCAATCAATCAATACCCCTGGCTTGTTAAGCCCTATTGCTGAGCTTAATTCAACTGCTGAGAAGAGAAAATCTACAGCTGCTGAAAAAAGAAGATCTATTATTGTTCAAAATACTGATGCTCAAATTGTTAAAGCAGCAGTCGACTCTACAAAAGTCGACCAGGAAGGTTTTGGAGAAACTACAGAGGGAAATACGGATGCTTTTTCTGTCTCTGATGACAATGACGCTGATTACGCTGACATTAATTCTTATGAGTCTCTTATCGATCTTTTGACGGTTGAATCTATTGCTGGCACAATAGAACACAAAGACTTTCTCAAATTTGATAATAACGACATTGTATCCAAGAAATCTAAAGCTACTATTTGTAAGAATAGTGCATTGGGTATAATCGTTGAGAAGAATGAAAACAGTTCCGATGAATATGATTCGGATACTGATCTGAATTCCACTTATAGCACTGGATCCAGCCCAAGTACTGTTGCTTCTGATTTCCCCTCTGACGAGCTTTCAGAAATAGAATCTCAGGTAGACTTCAGAAGTTTGTTGGATAACCAGTCTGTCAGCACAAGAAGGGAATTTTTGAAAACTCAGCTTAAGAACCAACTTAAGAGAAGCACTATGATGAGTTGCTTCACTGAGTACAATATCTTGACTGATGAAGATATTGAATTAGTTTTTGATGATGAGAAATTTAACCAAGACTTTGTGACATTTAGCCGTAAAAGACAAAGTTTTGATATTTTTGAGACATATTTACTTGCTCTTGCAAGATTGAAAGTTACCAGCTAGGCAATTTGTTTTTTCTTAATTTTATTTTCTTAACCGATGCACTTTTAATATTCAATTTCAACATTTTGCAGTTCTTTCAATACTTTGCCTTTTGTCGTTTTTAATTCTTTTACCTTTAACTTTTCAATTCTTCAAAATTCTTTTGACGTTCAACTTCTCATTAGCATTATGTATTATTTTAGGTCATTGTATAGTATAATTGATTTACTTATTCATCATGTATTGTGCATAAACTTGCAGTATAGTAATAATCATGGATTTCTTTGCTGTTCATATACCACAGCACAGGAACATCATATTTTAAGGTATGGGGCATATGCGCTCATCAAAAGAAAAAGAAAACAGAGGTGAACATATACTCTATCAAAAAGCTGCTATCAACATCATCTACCATAATTCTATCACAGTGTATTTATCAACACTTGCTTATCTAATTTGGTAAAAAAAAAACAAGAAAATAAATACATCACTATGTCTATTCTTCAACCAGACCTCGGGCCAAGCGCTGCGGACGCAAACGATTTCTCCAATTTTATCAAAAAGGAATCTGCCGTCGTTCCTGGATCCCCTTCCAATGACGAAATTCAAGTACAAATTGTGGAGTTCTTGGATAAGCTAGTAGTGCAAATCAGCCACAACGGTGAGTTGGATTCTACTTACAAAATCAGAATACCTGATGCTAGTGTGCTCTCAGGCATACAGGGGATTGCCAATGAATTTGACAATGATCAAGGTAGCGGTACCACCACGACAAGAAATATCAATGGAGAAGAAGATGATGATGATGACTATGACGAAAGACACAATTTGGCCAAGGACATACTCGATCAAACCTCACACATTGAACCAGTTTGCTTGATTGGAAATACAAACAATTTCAAACTTCAAGTTTTATGCTCTCAACTTGTGGCGTTGGTGTTGTCCTTGAATAAGACCGAATCCAGAGATGTGATACTATCTGTAAGTTCCAAGGTTTTCAAAGGCACCACGGCAAGAGAAGAGGATTTTGATGGTTTGTTTTTCGTAATGGGATTGTTTAGAGCATGCTATTTGAAGAAAAAGGGTAGTCAGTGATTACGATAAGCTTTATAATGCTATCAGTAATGGATATACGTGATTTTGGCCGACCTATAAAGTCGCCTATGCAGTTAATAAATTAGCATACAAACTATAAAAAAAAAAACATTTGTAACGGTCAGTTTATCATATAATATAGTCTTAAAAGTGAGTTAAACGATTAACTTATATAACATAGTTATAATCCATTGCACAGCCCTGCTACCCTTCTTCTGCTTCAACATACACATTCAAAAACTGTCGTTTTGATCTCACATCAGTAATCAAATTGAATTTTTTCGCCAAGTTCAAGCCTGAAAAGCTAGGCTGTGACCAACTAAGCTGATACTTATTCAAATTCATCCCATACACCAATTCATTCAATGCAGTATATAGTAATATTAAAGCAATACTGCTTCTTCTAAATTTCTTTAGCACAAAAATTCTGGAAATTCCATATAATGCCTTTGGCAATTTAGCAAGCAATGGCGAGTTTTTGCTCAATGTAGTGACTTCTTGAGTATCAATGTCCATCAATTTGGTACCTGATTTGTTTGGATCAACAGTTTCTAAGCTTAGGACACCAATGATTTTTCGATTGTAGATGTAAACATACACTTTGCCCTTTCTAGCAGCCTCTGTTATTTGTACATTGTTGAATGACTCTTTGCTAGAGATTTTACTTGTGTCATCAATATTGCCAAGAGCCAGCGTGAACCAGTCAGCTGGAGCATTTAGCTCATTATTCACCATCTTTAGCAAATTCAAAATGGTTTTGATTTCGTTTTTTTTCGTCATTTGCACCTCTCTAATGTATCCATCTCTTTGGACAATCGAAGTTTTGATAATGTTACGTAGTTTTGGTGGGTATATTTTGCTTAGTACCTTTTTGCCCCATGTTTCATTCCATGAAAGCCCGTTTATATATTTGTTATGGTATGCCTTGTGTAGAGTTTCATCTTCTTTGATGTTAGGCATATATGCCATAAAGCAGTCTTTGCATGTGGTTTTTTTAGTTCGCATATCAGCAAAATTTAAAAAAGATTGAAATTGTCTCTTTGGTTTTGTTGTATTTCTTTGAAAGAAAAAAGATCCATTTGTATCATTAATAAGCGTATCGCTATTGTTTATTTCTACTTTGGAAGAGATTTGTAGATTCTCTTTGTTTTTGGAATCTTCAATAGTGAGTGTATTTGTGTCTTTTTGTCGAGCAAGGCTACCGATGCTGCCGGTATTCTCAACATAATCAATATTGGACTTTTTGATATAGACCCTATAAGAAGGGCTCGGCGAACCTAGAGGTGTCATTATTTCTGAAACTGCAAAGCGGCCTGATGACGGAGGGGAACTAGGGATATCAAATCCCAGCAAAGCAGGATTTGCCAATGTCTTTGCATTTGAAGAGTTTATTAATTTCTGAGGCGTACTGAAGCCATCATCCTGAATATCTAGGCCATAGCCTATGCTATGCTTCACGGAGTTAGCAGCATCATCGCAGGCTGTCGCCGGAATAGCATCGGACAATGCTCGTGATTCGTTCAGATCGATTGCCGAGCTGCTCTCTAATATATCAGGATGGGTAGCATTCTTGAGCTCGATGTCCTTTGTCTCGACATTCACAGAGCTCGAATCCGCCAGAATTTGTGTTTCGTCTTGCAACTTTTTGCTAATACCGACTTTTTCGAAATTTTTGGCACTTTGTGTGGCTGATGACTGATTAGTATATCGTTCATTGTCATTGCCATATGCGCGCGCAGGCAATATACTTGACTCCTGTTTTTTGTGTTCCTCTTTGGGAGGCTCACTTTCTCGAGAAGATTTCTGCTCATTGTATCCACTATCTGAAATTATTGAGATTCTTGTATCCTGATAAGCAGTATCTTCGAATATACTGTCGTTAAATGAAGTCCCACTCGTCTCGTTTGCATGATCATTTGTACCAGAGAACTCTGCCTGACTATCCGGATTTCCTACATTCTTTGTGGGTTCAAATTGAGCGGTATTGATAAGCTTTTGAGATTCACTGACCTTTGATTTACAAAAAACTAACTCTTTTTGTGATAGTCGCTTATGCCTTTTCATTGTAGTTCTTTCTGTCTTTTTGGGTAAACTCTTTCGTTTGTGATGTTGAATTTGAGTCGATGCAGGCAGCGATTCAAAGTTGATCACCATGTCAGTTTCTTTCAATCCAGGCTTCGCTGGCTCTGGTACTTTAGAGTTGTACTGCTTCTTATTATCCGTCACATCATTTCTTTTGCTCTGCTTTTTACTTCCACTTTGTGACCTTTCTTGCCCAGAGGACCTCTTGTGCTTGTTTGCCTGTCTCGAAGACAGAACAGTACGCTTGCTTTTGCTCAAAAGAGCAAGAATGTTCAATGGATCTGCCTCACTTTCAAACAGCGAGGTTTCAAGCGAGCAAGCAGCTCTTTTTTTTGTTTTCATAGCCGGCGACCACCTGGGAAGTTGTCCCAGAAATGACTATGGGTAAACGAACAAAGTGCCTAATTGATTCATGTTTACCGCACAATCGTTGTTCGCATCGCGTTACGCGTCTCTGAAATATGCCTCAGCGCTCGTAACAAGCATCACCGGCCGCAGGGTAGCCCCGAATCACGATGAAAGAAGCAGACAAACATCAATGAACCCCTTAAGCGCTGAGCATCAAAGAGAGACAGAGTTAGAGATCATTTTAGGGATAGATATCAACATCAGCTTACAGACGCTTCAGCTGTTACTATTCTATCAACAAACAAGGATGATAAGTGATGAGCGCAGACCTTTTAGACAGCAAATTGGTCGAGCCGCCGTTGTCGACATATGCTGATTTGAAAACTGACTTTTTTGATAATGACGAATTGTACATCTACGAGTACCATGGTATCATCTTCCCTCGTAGGAAGATTGGATCCTGGGTCAATGTAACGCCATTTTTTGGTTTGATAGCTAGCGCCGAGGATAAAGAGAAGTTTGGTAAGCAATGTGAAAAGCTACTTGAGTCGAATAAAGCAACGGCTTTCAAAAGGTTAAGTAAAGGTCCTCGTTATAATGAGGATTTCCGTTTGGGTATCTGGTGTCCATTGCACATTGCCAGGCGGGTTGCTGAGCGTTGGAAACTTGATAAAAAGTTGCAACCTATATTGGCTTTCAACAGAATAGCGCTTACGAAATACTGTGGGTTCACGTATTATGAATCATTTGCCATGTTATCCACACAGAGACATATGAGACTTCTTAGATGGGAGCACGAAGATTACGGCAGCCGGATTAATTTGGTACAATTATACAATATACACAGTTTGCTCAAGGCACTTAGAAACGAGTCTAATAAGCTCACTTGGCCTGGTCTTTTGAAGCGAATGGCTGACAAGAAATGTGACTTTAAAGAGGCTCATGACAAAACTCCTTGTGGAGGTGTATGGGTTCCTCTTTCTCATGCTCGTCATTTTGCTAAAGCTGCTGGAATATGGCATCTTGTCAAACATTTTCTTTCATTTGAAAAAGAGCCACTGGATCAACTGGAGAAACTAGCACCAAGTAGAACAGAAAAAAAATTGCTTAAAAGGTGGAAAGTTCATTCAAGAGGTGCTACTGCCTTTCATGGATTACCCCAGCTGTTTGCTCTTGATGATAAACTAATATCCAAAATTTACAAAAAAAAGGGACTTGCTAAAGTGAAGATAGGTAAATTGGTTCTTTGTGACAGATATACATATAACATTGTGGATCATGTTACAGAGGAAAGGAGAAGCTATTCAATATTTCGGAGATACTCGGATGGTTATATAAATGCCAGCACCTATATCGCCGCAGCTGTTGACATGAATATAAATTATCTCAATGACCGGAAGCCTGAGGACCCTGATATGCGTATTCCAAATCAGTTATGGTATAAAGACAATTGCAGCAAGTTCAAAAATGAGATAGTGACTACTGACATAGACCATTTGAGTGGCTTTTGGTGTTCACCCGAATCCATAATGAACAATGTTCTTGCACAGATTGGTTTTCCAAAAAGTAACAAGTTAACCGATTTTGTATTTAAAAAAGATGAGTTGTTTCAAAACGGTAATATAATTGAAGACGAAGATGATTTAGAAATTATTGAAGATGAAAAAGTTCAAAAAGAATTAAAGCGGCGTTCGAAGCCAAATACCAAAGACTCCAATACTGCTTTCTACGATAAATTCATACCAGATAAGCCTATAAAAGACGAAGAGAAGTATGGTACGCAACAAATGAAAGAAGGTCTACAAGAATACGAAGACTCTATGATTGAAGAAGATTCAGATAATGAGAACGAAAATCAACCCCACCGCAGAATATATGTAGTCTCGGATGAAAGTGATGTGGGTTCTGGTAGTGAAGAGTTTTATAATCCCCTAAAAATTGTGCCTGGTGAGTCAGAAGAACGGCCAATTGCTCAAAGAAATAATATACATTCTTTACCAGAAAATGATGAGCCAAATGAAGGAGATTTAGGAGCTAGTAATCGACAAAAAAAAGATAAAATACAGAAAAATATCACAGATAAGCAAACTTCTGTGGAAGTTGAAGATGAAGCTACTATACCTATATCACAATCTCCTCAAGGCTATCAGGATTATAAATCTGATGATGTTGATTTAGCTACATCTTCAGATTCCTATTCTGAAATTGAGGAGATAACAAGTGTTGGCTTGGAAAAAGAGTCGCTGAACGAAAAGCTGGAGACAACATCAAATCTTACAGCTTACAAATCTCGTCCTCTGGGACCTGAATCACACCCTGAGAAAAATGTTTTGCACAGTTCTGTGAAAGTTGCAGTTGGTAGTAAACCAGCTGACTATAAAGAAAGTTCTCCTATAATAACCACTGATAAAAATAAAGGACCGTATCCATCAAAACCATGCTATAAAGAACAACGGTTCAAAGAAACATATTTTCCGTCTAGATCACATAGTGCAATGTCAACGGAGCGCTCCAGTAACACAGATCGTGCTGTTTCACCAATACCAATTTCAAGAGGATATGACTCTTACAGACCAGCTAAAGCACATTTTGCGCAAGATAATAATAATAGTAATATTAGTAGGTCTCGGCCAACGACAACCAATGTACCAAGAAAAGTGTCAGTTACTGGAGCATCAGGCATGAAATTTGTTCCTCGTGGTGCTTCACTAACTAAACCAAGATCTAGTCAAGAACTGATAGCTCAAGGTCCACCGCTTAGTCCTCGAAAACCTTCACCACAAAAAATCGCAGCTTCTAATTCAGCCGTTAGAAGAGGGTCTGGCCAACCTGGGTTGCCTGTGCTGCCAGGATCGGCTAGTGCTAGTCTAGCAGCTACTAATCGACCATGGTCTCGTATGTTCTCTGCTTTAGGTAATCCCGCTGATTCAAAGGATTATCAAAATAGATTGCCGATGCCGTTTCCAAATGGCGCACCAACTTCAGGTCCAAATGGTACACCAGGTCTAAATTCAAATGGTCCATCACACATTTCTCCTTCTCTTCAGAACCCATCTCGTGGACCTCCTCATGGACCACCACATGGTGCGCTTAAAAGGTCAAGTCCCATTACACGACCACCACCTCCTCCGCCGTCATCGAGGCCACTATCTGCTAGACCATCATCAAAGGGGTCACCATCGGTTAGACCACCATCGGTTATACCACCGTCATCTAGAAATTCGACATTAACCCCTCGAGGTTTTCCTCATTCACGACCACCACCGCCACCACGTTCTGCTAGAGCATCATCATTATCTCATCCTCCTTTGTCTTCTTCTGCTGCTGTTGCTGCTTTTTCCAGAAAGAGACAAAAGTTGGAAAATCATGAAGCTCGGTCGAAATTAAATAATTACTATTTTAGCAGCAGCGAAGAAGATGAAAGTGATGCAGAAGAACTATTGTTTTCAGCCAATATTATGCCGAACTATAAATCCATGCAATCCAATAGCAGAATCTCCTCTACCATTAACAGCAGTATCAACAATAATAAGGATGATCAAACAAAAACGCAACAAAATGAAGTTGTATTTAATGGCATCGATGATACCCTAGTCAAAAACTACAAACAGCTTGCTCATATTGATGGGGGAATGAAACATATTGATGTGATGTTGCTTCAAGGATTGATAACTGAAAAGGCTAAGTCTACGGATACTCGATTATTGCTTATTTACTGTATGGAGAGAAATAAATTGATGAAGAATGCAGAGTAGTTTACGTTTTAATGTCTCTCAAGAAAAAGCTCTGATAAAGTTCTAGTCTAGTTATAATTTAGCTGTTAATTGTAAAGAAGTATATATATATATATATATATATATATATATTGCGTAGACGATATCAAGTCTAATCAGAAATTTGTATCACCTTCACTAACAACAGTCATTTCCAAGACTTCAATAGACCCCTTTGACTTGATGTTGTTGCCAGCAACCAATTCCATCAACTGCTTATAATTAACCGGATCAATAACCGCATAACATTCCCAACTATCACCACTGAATTCTTCAGTATCCACTTCATTAATCAAGATTTTAATTTTTTCCATATTTTTCTTTGCATCTTTATTATTCCATGAAATCTTCACCTTCATTTTAGCCCTGGCAATAGGAATGATCTGTTTAGCAACAAGCAATTTGATCACTTCTAAAGCTTGGCCCTTAGCTGGCTTATTTGGAGCAATATTAAAATTTATCTCATTAAGAACTTTTTGAATAATTGTAGGAGGGTATCTTTTCTTGGATTTAGGATTGATGCATTTGGCTGAAATGATACTAAGGATTTCTTTATTCAAATTTTCAATATTGATTTGTCTTTCTTTTTCACCAAGTTGAATTTCTCCCTTGTTTAAAATTTCCAAAATAATATCGTCGGATTCTTTGTCACCAAATGCTTTCTGTAGATCTTCCTTCGGGGCCACTAATCCTTTGGAAACGTTAAGAAATACTCTAGGAATTTGTAGCACTTCATCAATATCTTTTTCAACCCCGGAACGCCAGTCTTGGACTTTATTTTGATAGCAAGCAATTTCAAACCGCTTTTTACCTTTCTTCAAGCGTACTAACGAGACGTTAGTGAGCCTGATTTGAGACATTGGCTGATTGATAACCATTGTGAATTGTGTTTGTGGTGGTATTTATAATTCGGTGAATTTTGGGCACTAAGCGAAGAGCAGCAGAGTAGAAGAAGGGCTTAGATTTTTTTTTTTTTTTTTTTTTTATTTTTTAGTATAATTTTTTGCCGTTTGACATCGATGCATCTTTCTGCATACATGCAATATTTTGTGATTGCATCGATCGAGGATAAATATAACGTAATCAGGAAACTATTTGAAAATAGTAGCGAGTACTAAGATATTTACGTTTACTATACAGCATTCTACAATGTAAGCTCAAAATAAGAGAAATAAACAGGGTCAATTATTAGCCTCAGCCCTATAAAGCTATAGTACAAGGATGGATAATGAGATGTGCCTCAATTATAATAAGGTCAGGCAGTGAAAATAAGAGAGAAAAAAAGATAACAGTGAGAAACAGAAGAATTGAATAAAAGTTTAACTCAAAAGGATTTACTTTGTGGGGGTGAGAGAATTTTTTTTATAAACTACCAATTGTTGCCTTTAATAAACAGGGTTGTCTGTTATTTCGTTTCTAGTTCTTTTGTTTCAATTTCATTTCTTTCTTCTTTTTTCAAACTTTTTTTTTATTTTACTATATTTTTTTATTTTAATAGATTTCAACAATGGTTTTCTTTCTTTCAAGATGTAGTATAATACCAGCCAAGATAAAAGATGAAAAAATAACGATAGTCAAACAAGGAAGAACAATATAAATACAAACATTGAAAGAGAAAGAAATAAGCCCCAGCGGTAATCCCTTGAGAGTAAAGATTAAAGCAGAAACGAAATAAATGAAAACACCACACAAATAACAAAAAAAAAAGGAAAAAAAAGGAAAAAAAAGAGAAGAAACACAAATAGCAGAAGATAAAAAAGTTGATATGGTAAGAACGCTTGTAGTAAACATAAAACAATACACCTTCTGCAATCGCCCAATTACAATATCAATTTTTAAAAAGCATAAAGCAAAAGCACATTAACTAGCTTAAACTGAAGCAACGCTTAGAAAATGCCAATCAATAATTAGCATCAGATAAACAGATTTGATTTGCTGATTTAGTATGGAGTGAAACCACCTCTGCCTCTAAACGCGCCTCGGTAACCGCCTCTGAATCCACCTCTGAATCCACCTCTACCTCTTCCTCTACCTCTACCACGGGTCAAACCTGGAATATTGGTACGCTTTCTGCCAACTTTAAGTTGTCTTCCTCTAAACAAACTTTCATTCAACTTCAATGCTTCAATAACTAAAGCAGGATTAGCAAACTCAATATATGCGTAGCCTTTGGGATGACCAGAAAATTTGTCCAACAATATGGTAACACGGTTCACTGGACCAGCACCAGCGGTTTGGAAATGTTTCTGTAATTCTTCTGGGGTGGTACCGTAATCGACATTACCAACATAAACACTGCGGGCGTCAACATCAGCTTTGTCTTCTTTCAAAGTGGAAGACTCTTTTTCAAGTTGACTTTGCAATTCAACCAATCTAGCGGATTCCTGTTCAATTTTTGCCATCTCGGACTTCATCAATTCTAATTCCTTGTCGTCGACAGATTCATTGGCATTGGGGGCGGCGGCAGTGGCAGCGTCGACAGCTACCGGCTGCTGCTGTTGTTGCTCGACTGGGGCTTGTTGCTGCTGCTGATTGACTTCTTCGGACATCTTTGGTGAAAGGCAATGGCTGGGATTGTAAGTGGGTTGTGTGTGATGAGAATGTGTCTTTGCTTCACAAATGTGTTGCGGTCTCTTTTATTCCAGAGCCTTACAAGAACAAAAAAATTAGAAAATCAGAAAACAAAAGAGAAAATTATATTGTTAATGTCAGCTGACTATTTCGCGAGAGCACTACAATAATTGCTAAACGCAGTATCATATATTGCTTGCATGTTAATGCATATTTATGCTTCATACTGACAGATGACTGCAGCAGAACGTTGGAGAGAAGGAAACGAACATTTATGCTAATACAATTGGCAGACCGCAAAATTAAGTGCTTATTGCGGGGCATCTTGGTGATAAAGATGTTTAACTTCAAAATACAAACTAGTTATTGGCACTGTGCCCTAACTCAGAAAAAGAGTGAAAGTTACTCAAGAACTCTGGCTGGCAATTGCCATTGGCAGCTGCCACATCCGAAAGTGGTGTCGTATACAACACTGCCAGTTTTTGCATCATGTGATCCCAGAAGGCTGGATACCGGAACTGTGGATGAGCGAAGCAGAATTGGCGATGAGCACTGAAGACACCGGCAACATGTTTACCACTCAAACAATTAAGAACACTGCCAGCAGCACAGACAACACCAGCTACTATGACATCTCTTAAAAACGTGCTGTGGCTTTTGCTACGAATTGCTTATCTACTAATACTATCGACTTTCTGCACTGCTAGCACCAGCGCCAGCACAAGCACTAGCGACTCTTCTATCAGGGAAAGCTTAACTGTGATTGACATACTATCTCAAAACGTGGAATTCAGTGCATTCTTGAGGATATTACAAAGAAGTGGGCTTGTGCCGCTTCTAAACCAACTTACCAATACTACTTTGATAGCCCCGGTGAATTCAGCCTTTTTAGGTGATATCGAAGATGAAAGCACTATCATGTCGGCCGACAGACTCAAACAGTACATCATTGGTGAATCATTCTTATCCGCCGATATCAAAGGAACCACTCTCAAACACAGTCTACAAAAATCTAACAACAATGTGTATACTCCTGTATTAATCGATAATCTGATAAATGGGCTTGATGGTGATTCAGGTTTGAAAGTCGACAATATTGAAGTTGTGGAACCAGATTTGATTGCTTATTCTCAGGACTCGGTGGTGCATGGAATCAATCAGCAATTGCCCCAAAAGCCACCACTTTGTGAGTTTTTATCACGGCCAGGCATAAACAATACTTTCGCGTACTTTAGCAGCTTATTATTCAAAGACTACTGTCCCCTGACGCAGTCTGAGGTAACTTTGATATTACCAACTGATCAAAGTGTCACTTTGAACGAAGTAGAACTAAACTATCTTGTTTCCAAATACGGTACTGCCGATAGAGAGTACTTGACTAATCTGAATATCCTTAGGGGCTACCATGGTGGATCAAATGAAAATGATGGTATTGCAGTTTATCAAAATCTCAATAATGAAAATGTGGAATTCAAATCAACAAACAACGGTCACTCTGTTGACATAAATGGCAAGCCTGCCATATTACCAAACATTTTGACACATGACGCCGTTGTGCATGTGGTTGGCTACTTTAATGCTTCTAGCGTACAATTTACTCTTAGAAAATATTTGTATGGCTTGGGTAATAGTGACTTTGTTGAACAATTGGTTTTCAGACACTTGGAAAAGTTGATTGATAATCCATACCTTAACCAAACGTTATTAGTTTACAATGATGAGGACGATGATGAGGAGAACACTTTTTCTCAAGTTGGTCAACTTGCAAGTATTGCTGCGTCAGCTCACAGAGGGCTATTACTTTATCATTTTATTGATGGAAAAATAGATGCTCAAGGATCTGGGCTTTACGATACAAAATTTTGTAGTAGCAAGAAAATCGGTGGCAGATGTCAAAAAATCAAGCTTTGTTACAACCAACAGCGTAACACTATTGTGGTCAATGATGATGCTCAACTACTTCCGGCACTTGAACCACCACTTACAGTTGGCAACACAGATATTTATTTCCTAAATAAGGAGTATTCATTACCCTTGACTTTCAAAAAATCAGTGAGCTCTTTAGATCGCTGTACTAAATCAATGAAATATTTAAATCAATTTGGATTATTGGACTTGAAAAATAACAAGAAAGGCTACACAATTTTCCTTCCATGCTTTGATAGTTGGGCTCCATTGGATTTGACTTTGGATTATTTGGAGAGCAACCATACTGCATTTGATTTAATCCTAAAGAATGGAATTATCAATGATATAATTTATAGTGATACCAGCAACGATTTGCTAACTAGTAACCTTAATGACGACTTAGTTGATATCAAAGTTTTGAACTTCAATTCGAATTCATTCACCACGCTATCAATAAATGATAAAGAAATTCAAATTGAAAAAAATAGTGACATAATTTTTGACCAAGGTGTGGTCCAGCCAATCAATAGTGTCATTATTCCCAAAAATGTACAAGTTACATTGAGCAACTTATTAGACACAGCTCAAGCACAAAGATTTATTGAATTACTTGAATTTACGAACTTATCTTATGTTCTCCATGATCCAAACTATTCCATAATTGTGCCAACTTTGAGTTCTTTCCTAAAGGACAACTTTACTGAACATACCCCGCTACCAATCTTGACCTCATTTCTCAAGTTACACATCTTGCCCAACAATCATACTGAATCCGGAAATCATGATAGTTTATTTACCTGTGGATCCCGTATTCCTACTTTATTAGAAAGCGTACATTTGTCATGCCGTCAAATTAATAAGAAACTGGTCTTGCTTCAACTTGTCGAAGGCTTAGATTATGAAGTAAGAATCTTGAAATCTGGATGCACTACCCTCAGCAACCAATCATGTGTGTTTATCCTCGATAAAGCCATTTCCCCAGAATGGCTTAATACGGGAAAAAAGCTTAAGTTTCATTTCCCAATTGCTGCTGTTGGTATTGGTTTTATTTGTGGAATTATCTTCATATTCACAATTGTGCCATGCTGTTTATTATTTACTGTCGGCAAGGGGAGAAAATCAGCCACTTCTAACAGTGACGAATCCGAAAATTTAAACAGTAATGGTGATGGAGCTGATGATCAGAATGTTGATGATGAAGAAGCAGCAACTGAGAGATCTAACGCAAGTGAGCATGATCCACTACTTTATAGCTCCCATAATAATGGTAATTATAAAAGTTACAATAATGGCAATAGCGGGCCAGGATCAGGCTCAGGATCAGGAATAGGCACTAATTATAGTTCTATTAATATTGGCACGGGGAATACTTCAATTAACAGCGGGCTTGGATCAGCGCCGCATTCAATTACTGGAACCACATCTGCTAATCCTATAAATGTTCGATATAATGGAAATTTGAACTCAAATTCGGGATATTAAGATACTGGCGATTAAATAATGTGTTGAATACCTGAATCTAGTGGTATACTTTTTGTTTTCTTTCTGTTGTCTTGTACAATTTTGTGCTTGTTTCTCGCTTGTTTTTGTGTTCGTGTTTGATGTTACATTTATTTTCTGCTTGTTTGGTCTTTTGTTTTCTATATATGACTTTCATTCCTAAGCGTTTTTCTATGATCAAAAAGAAAACAGTTTTTTTTTTGATTTTACCTTAACAATACCAATTATCACGGCGTTTAAACTTTTAAATAGTTTGAAAAGTGTGTAGCACCATTACGGTAATTTCAATGAAAAGTGAAGTAAAACGATAAAATTTCTTTATATTTCAGCAAATAACTGAGTAATGTATATAAGGTAGTCCAATCTACAAATAACGAATCATTAAAGTATAGAAAAAATATTATCAGAAACAAGATATTTGAGTCATCATATTATAATCTTTATTTTCCGCCACTAGATGGGTTTGGGTTTTTCCAACCAGCTGCCCCCTTAATACCATATTTTTCATCATCATCAAACACCACAAATGGTGACCAATCAGGGTTGACAAATCTGGTTTGATTGTTCTTACCAATACCATTGATCTTCTCGCCATCTTCATTAGTCAAGTCAACAGTAAATAAGTTATCATGGATTCTATGTGGTTTCACAGATTTTGGCAAAACAACAGTTTTTCTCCATAATGCCCAAGAAATCAAAATTTGTGCAGCACTAGCCTTGTACTTTTCAGCCAATTCCACTACGACTGGATTCTGCAACAATGATGCGGCTTCTGCACCGCCCAATGGGGTATGTGCTTCAAGAACAATATTTTTGGATTCTGCATATTTGACCAAATGGTCTTGGAGTAAAAACGGATGAGCCTCAATTTGGTTAACCACTGGAACAATCTTTGTAGTTGGCGCACTCAACAATTGCTCCAACTTGGCGACAGAAAAATTAGAAACCCCAATACTTTTTGTTAAGCCCTTAGCTACCAAATCTTGGAACTTTTGCCAAGTTTCAACAAATGTGATCCCTTTATCTAAATCTCTCTTACCGTTAGCCAAATAAGAAACGCTGATTGGATTTCCATTGTCGTCGTATTTCTTGGTCAAGGCAACTGGCCAATGAATCAAGTATAGGTCCAAATAAGTCAAGTTTAATTTACTCAAAGATAACTTGATAGCCAGTTCCGGGTCTCTGTAATCAGTACCCCAGAGCTTAGTAGTAACATAAACATCTTCTCTCTTGACAATGTTTTGTTCGAATGCTTCAGTCAAAGCACGACCAATTTCTTCTTCGTTGCCGTATGCATATGCCGTGTCAACGTGTCTGACTCCAGCTTTCAAGCCTTCGAGAACAGCATGGTAGACTTCATTAGGACCTGATCTGAAAGTGCCGAGGCCAATGGCTGGAATTTTAGTGCCGTTGTTGAGTTGAATGGTGGCGGTATTTTTGATTAATGCGGAGCTCATTTTTTATTTTTTCTTTGTTTTCTTTTTTTTTGATTCGTTGCTATTTATGCTATTGTTATTCGCGGTATGTAGTAGAAGGTGAAATGGTAAAACGGTAAAATGATAGAATTGGCCGGCAATGTCTAAACAATTGAATAAAGCAGAGTTTGAACAAGTCTATCAGATATTAAAAAGGATAATTATTGAGTAGTAAAGGCAAGACAGGTAAAGAAGAAAACAAGTCAATGGCAAGGCAAAGAGCAACCCCTTTATATATTTGTCCAGAGACTGTCATTAATGGCTCGAATGGCATCATATCGTAGGCTATATTTGCGATTACGCGCAGCAGTGGCATCGGCAACTCCAGGCGCACCTTCCCGATGTCAGCATGCAGTCTTCCCGTGACACGCCTGTAAAAATGGGATCCGCTTTTTGACTTTTGATAACGCTGAAACATCTATAACCTTGCAATTCTGAGCATGCAGTGTTTAGTACAGAAGAGTAGAGAAAAAAAATTCAGACAACGAGACATAATTGACAAAAAGGTATTGTATAGTGAAAGTGAGACAAAAAGTATAGATTAGGAAAAGTTATTGATAAAAAAAAATATAGATTAATAAAAACATTAAAAAAAAAATCAAATTTAAAACTAAAAAAAAAGGGGGTTCACAACTCTGAATTTCGTATCAGGTGAATCAGTATTTATGGCTTCCTTCTCTCCAAAAGCAGATAATTCTGCTCAAGACGTTCAAATATAGAAGAAAGCCAACACGGTTAAATTTTCGGGGCTTCACTTTCACGTTCTTTTTTCTTCAACCCTTAAAGGTCAATCATTTAACATTTCTATCCAAAAAGGTAATGTAAACAAAGAAGTGCAAACACCATGACCACGAGGCCTGGTTGCGAAAGTTGTCTGGATACCTTGATTCCTCTTTGAAATGCCCATTGTTGTCGAAGTCGCTCATAACTGACTAATAGCCTGGCTGACCAGCACCTAGACGAATCTTGAAGCGGAATCTCATCAAACTGATATCCCTTAAAATACCGTGCCAAACACCATGCAAAATTAGAGCAGAACATGCTAATAATGCTAGTATATCAAACTGTGCTAATGTGTTGAAATCATCATTAATACTGAAGTTGTTTTTCGAGTCAAAAACAAAAATAATAATAATACAATCAACTATCGCAATGCTAATAAATTTTTCGTTAATAAATCTCTCTATAATTCAGTGTTTTCCAAGAAAAAGTAGTTCCCGTTGGCCTTTTGTTCTTTATCCATTTGAGAATCCAACTTGTTAATTCTTGGTCTGAAAGAGTTTGGATCTCTTCTGAAAGTAACATTCAAATTCTTCAAGAATTTGTTACAACCAGTCAACAAACTTTCTGGAGGATTAGCGTAAGCATCTTCAGATGGTTTACCTTCAAACACAATAACCTTATCAGCAAGATAAGTAGCCATGATGAAATCGTGCTCCACAATAAATGCAGTTTTCTTGGCATGAATAATGAATCTTCTGATAACCTTGGAACAGATAATACGTTGTTCAGAATCCAAGTAAGCGGATGGTTCATCAATAAGGTAAATGTCAGCAATTTTACCCAAAGCCAACACAATAGCAACTCTTTGCAATTCACCACCGGACAAATGTTGAACTTCTTGATCAATGATGTCTTCAATTTTCAAAGGTTTAACGACATCAGTGTTGAATTGCGAGTTCAAGAAACTAGCTCTGATCTTCTTAAAGAACAATTGACGCACAGTACCAGTGAATTTTGGAGCAATCTTTTGTGGTTTCATGGAGATGTTCAATTTTGGAACTTCAGTACCATCATCTGGTGGAATAGCACCAGCCAAAAGTTTACAGAAAGTAGTTTTACCAGTACCATTTTCACCCATCATAACAATAATTTCAGAATCAGTAAATTCACCAGGTTTAACACGCAATTTGAAATCACCTTGGGTCTTGCGCAATTCTGGGTAAGTGAATCTTCTAGAAGCATCGATTTGGAAATTATCATTAGCATCAACCAATCTGAATTGCAAGGATTCGGTTCTAAATCTCAAATTCTCTGCTGGCAAATGACCATCCAAAAAGATATTGATACCTTCCCTAACAGAAGCAGGCAAAGTAACCACACCATAAACAGATGGAACACCGTAAAGAATACAAACGAAATCAGACAAGTAATCCAACACTGACAAATCGTGTTCAACGACAATACAGTAACTAGTAGCATCCAAAACTGATCTGATGATTTCGGCAGCCTTCAATCTTTGTTTGACATCCAAGTAAGAAGATGGTTCATCAAACATGTAAACAGTAGCGTCTTGCACACAAGTCATGGCGATAGTAAATCTTTGCAATTCACCACCAGACAATTGGTTAATGTCTCTCTTCAAAATATGTCTCAAATCCAAAGTGGACAAAATGTATCTAGCATCTTCTTTAGACTTTTCCAATCTGGCATTAATCAACTCACCAACCTTTTTCATTGGGCCTTTAATGGCTCTTGGCACATTATCAACATACTGAGGCTTGATAGTGGCTTTAATATCATCTTCCAAAACTTTGGTGAAATAATTTTGCAATTCAGAACCTCTGAAATATCTCAAAATTTCTTCCCAGTCAGGAGGATCGTCAAATCTACCCAAGTTTGGCTTTTGTTTACCAGCCAAAATCTTCAAAGCGGTGGATTTGCCAATACCATTAGTACCAACCAAACCCAACACTTGACCAGGTCTAGGAGTAGGCAATCTATGCAATTTGAAAGAATTGGCAGAATATCTATGCGTGACTTCCTTCTCCAAATTAGTTGGCAAATTGATAATGGTAATAGCATCAAACGGACACTTCTTGACACAAATACCGCAACCAATACACAAGATTTCAGAAATGAAAGCAATTTTGGAAGCTGGAGTGACTTCGATACAAAGTTTACCGGTTTTCACCACTGGACAACTTTTTCTGCATTCTTGACGACATCTTTTTGGTTTGCACTTGTCGTCGTTGACAATCGCAATACGCGCATTTTTCATTTTATCAGACATGGTGGACAATTATTTAGTTAATGTTTTCTTTAGCACTTTGCTTGGTTGTCCCTTTTGATTATATGCTGTTGTTGTTCGCTAGTGCTACTGGAAAAAAATCACAAAAGTGCTAAAAAAAATTTTTTTTTTTTTTTTTTACTTTTTCTGGTTCTCTGTTTGCAACGTTGGGAAAGTACGCAGAGCGCTGACCATCGCTGCCCAACCAAACGCCATGTGACTGAAATATTAGTAATTGCGACCTGTGATTGGATAAAGATGTCTTGTAGTGCGATCGATCGATCGTTTGATGGATGAGTTGAGACAAAAGCGGGTGCGTGGTGAGAGCCTTTTTTATGGACTAATATAAATATATATATAAATATGGGGGGTGGGGGTGGCTACAGAGTTTCTGCTGCTACGCTGAAGGATGGAAAGAACATGAACGATGGTCGTATATCAAACAAGAGCCGTGGAACAAATCAAAATCAAGCAAAGGAAGAAAAAAGAGTAAGGAGAGGGGAAGAGGTAAGAGTGTGTAGTTATATATCCGAAAGTGTATAGTCATACAAAGAGAAAAATTTACAGTGTAGAAACAAAAAAGGAAACTAAGAAGTAAACAAAAATAATAAAAAAGAGAAGACATCACAAATAAAAAGAATTGAAAATAAAAACAAAAATAAAAATAGGTGTAAAACAAGAAACTGCTGATGAATAAACTAAACAAATAAATAATAAAAAACGACAAATGCAAAAAGCAAAAATTGCTAAACAAGCTCAAATTAATCCGTTCATTGTTCATTTTTGGCTCTTTTGACATTGATTCCCATATCTGCAAGAGTAGGATCCAGCAAATCAGAAATCGATCTTTTGCTATTATTAGCAGAAGTTTCCGCATTGCTATTCATACTTGTATTACCATTCATACTTGTATTACCATTCATATTGCTATTTCCTTGGGTGTCGGTATATTCTTGAAGATGTGCTAGTAAAGGAGTACTAGGCACGCTAGCACCAGGTGTACTTTTGCCATCTAAAAACTCATCAACATTAAAATCATTATTGATTCCATTTGGCGTAGGATGATCATTGCCGGATGATGAAGGTGGTGGCATATATCTACTAAGAAACTCAGAAAGGTTGTTGATGGATTGCTCCTGCTTTCTGAGATTTGAGTGTAGTGCTTGGAGCTCACTGTTTGATTTGGTATTGTTGTTATTATCGACGTCATTGTTAGAATTAGAATTTTGAATAGAGTCAGGTAAAGTAGCGGCGCTTAATATTGGAGTAGGAGGAGCTGTAGTTAATTGGCCAGTATTACTGCTATTATTATTATTGTTGTTGTTATTGTTGTTATTGTTATTGTTGTTATTGTTTGGAGGTAGCTGACCATTTAGCTGGTTCAATGATGGACTGTTCAAATGATTAATGTATGAGGGTGCCAATGGACCAATGTTGATAGTCAGTGGCAGCAGCACATCATTACCATTACCATCACTAAATTCCCTAAATTTTGGGGACGGCTGGTAAATTTTCCCGTCACTATTGACCAATAACGGACTATTAACAGCAGAGCTTGCGTTACCGTTTTGCGATCTAAACGAATTCGCAAACCCTTCTGAAGGAATGATAAAGTTATCACTATTATTTTCCGGTGCCCTCTGAATTTCACCTTGAAGAGTATCCAACTCATTTTCGTTTTCGTTTATCAAAGCACCAGCGCCATTATTATTGTTCAATTCATCAATAGTTGTGCCTGGTACTTCAGATGGAGTACGGATAGAATGAATACTTGCTGGAGAATTTATAAGGTGCATTCCGGTAGCATCGCTATACGAGCCCTGACTGCTTGGGTAATTGTTGTTTGTAAGCATAAGCACTGGTCTAGCCGGTGGTGGCGGTGGAGGCGGTGGAGGCTGGTTGAAATATTGAGTATATCCACTATTGTTCATGTTGCCATTATTGAAATCAGCGGGAATCAAGGAGTTTGTATTAAACATTGGCAGATTTGGGTAGTTCATGTTTGAGGTCAAGTTGCCATTATTCATGGCATTATCACCATTTTTTTTGCTATCGTATAACGCTGCCATTAAAGCATTGTTGCTAGTAGGATCAAATCCTATTTCCCTTGCGTTCATATTACCATTATTTTGGAAGATTGAAGCAATGAATCGAAGAATCGAAGATAGAGTTTCATTTTGCTTGTTGTATTTTTCTCTGGTCAAAAAAATTTCCTGCCAAAGCAAACTATTATCTTTTCTTACTCTTCTCAAATCATCGGCGATTAAACTTTGATTTGACTTGATTCGCGATAGTTCAGTCACCAACAAATTCATGTCCAAATCTTCATTTTCGTCGTGTTTAGAGTTTTTACTTGACTTGTTTCTTACAATCTTGTCTAGTAAGTCTTCTCTACCTCTTTGGAAAAACGGGCTTTCAAACTGCCAGACCTCATCATTGGCACTAACGCCAGAATTTATGGTTCCAGCGCTTAAATCTTGCACTTTATGCCAGCCGTACATGTTTAGTTGTCTAACAAAACTAGAAAAGTTTGAATGCTTAAAGTACTTGGGCAAGATATTTTTCATGAACGCTTCTCTATTGAGGACTTTGAAACTTTTCCCATCATCAGACCACTGAATGAACTGGGAGTTGCTTGTGTCATTGACCATCAACCATAATTTCATGACAAATGCAGGTCTGGTCTTAGGCTGAGGAGCAGAAGACTTCTTTTTGCTTAGCAATTCGTTTTCTGTCTTAATTGGTGCAAGCATTGATCCATTGCCGTTTTGAGTGGTATTGTTATTATTCTTGTCGTTGCTGCTGCTGCTGCTACTGCTGCTGCTACTACTATTAGCATTACTAATATTATTGGTATCTTTCTTCAAGCCTTTGAGCAAATCAACGCTGGCTTTGATATCAGGGTTGGCAAGCATTGCTGGAGAATTGGTAGCACTAGAGACATTACCAATTGCTGCTGGGTTAGCACTATGAGGATAGTCTTCGAGCAAGCTATTATACAACGCACTATAGTACTGGTTGAGATTTGGCGATGCCACCTGCAATGAGTCGTTATTGCTGTTGTTGTTGTTGTTACCGTTGATGGAACTTCCACCACTAATGGAGTTGTTTCCACTTGCAAGGTTTGGATTCCTGGTAAGCGCTGCTAGCTGGTTCTGGGGACTGGGGAAAACGCCAGAGCCCATCGGGTTTGCGAGAGATTGAGGAACAGCGGTGATATTGCTGATAGCGGGGGGCGGGCTGCCATTGTTAGTGGTAGTATCTCTGTTCAGCGCTGGGGCAAAAACGTTGTTCGAAACACCATAGTTACTCATGAGGAAACAAGCAAGCGACAAGAGACAAAAGAGGGAAGAGGGAATGAATGGGCAGAGGCGGTGGAAACGTAGCGGATAAGCGCTTGGAGATGGAAAGAGGTTTTGCGATATTGCGGTCTAACGAAGCGGTGCGCCGATTAGCAGTGCGATCCAGAGAGACAGATACTGTAGGTTGGGTTAGTGGGCGGGAGAGAATGAGTAGGGTGGTGTGAACAGAGCAGAGCAGAACAAAGCAGAGTTTGCGGAACCAGAAAGAATCAAATGGAAAAATGCCCGCTCCTTATACTCTGGCGACCACGAGCGATTCTAGAAAATTCCTTTAACTTTCGCAGTTTTGTCGCTTTTTTTTTTTTTTTTTTTTTTTCTTGCCGGATTCTTAGCGCCACCCGGGGGCCCCGCCGGTACCCATGCGCTGTCGATCGCCACCGAACTGGATGGAACTGGATGGAACTTTCCAGAAGATTCCAGAGCCTCCGCAGACAATAGGAATCCAGGCAGGGTAATCTCTGTGTTCAGGGGCTCCCAACGAGTGCACACGCACCAAGGCACTTTCCTGGTTGCTTACAGGGGCTCTGTGCGCGTGTGCTTGTTTGTCTCTTTAGCGCCGGTATCTTTCCAGTGTCTCTCAGGGAGGTTGCAGTAACTACGACCGTATCATCGATGACGGCCAGTGTGCAAAAGTGGTGTAATCCATTAGTGCACTCGTATGTCAGTTGTGCAAATATTAACTTGCCCCCCAGCCATGCCAACGACTTTAGCAGACACCCTCGCCTGTTCAGATCCCGGCACCCAGAGAGGCACCGGCAATCTTACGGAAGACTAGCTTTCTGTCAACCTGTAGCTTTTAGGAAATCAAGATCTCGATTGGATCTTGTTTTATACTAGACTGTATTCAACCAAATACAGATTGTTTATGCCAAAATGCTACTTCAAAGTGTAAATACCTCACAAACTGACAGAGAGCGCTTGGCTTGCCCCAAATAGAAGCGCCCTTTTCGGCTCTCCGCTGACAAGCCCGCGTCCGAGCCATTCAGTTAGCTTTCTCAGGACAAGCTTTCTAGCCAACTTTGAGCGGTTTTGTTTTGCTGCTTATGTTTGTTTGTTTGTTTGTTTGTGTTTTGCTGAGTTCGCGCTGACGCCCAGCCCCAATCAACTCAAGCTATAAGGTTTAGAGGCAATTCGCCACTGCTGGACTTAAAAGCGGATAACGGGGCTCTTTGCCCCATGAGACAATACTTCACCTTGTCGTCCAAAACTAAACGTGCACTAGCAGACTTTAGAAATATTGCTAGCAGGTTCCATTTGAACAAGTTTGTAGCTCTTCAGTATCTCAACTGCCTTAATATGTTTCCGAAATCCGATATTCTAGTGTAAATCTTGCAACAGGACATCGTTTGCCACAATGATCTCAAGTTTCTTGCTGTAGTCATATCCGTTCATGTTGATCTTGTCGTTGTCGATAGACAGACTGAATACCCGTTCATTTCCAGGGTACCAATCCCTAGAATTACCGGGGCCTAGACCGCTATAGTGCCAAATTTTGCGGTTCAGGTACGCAGTCTTCTGTACTCAAAAACCGACACTTTTCCCTCCGTTGCCCCTTTCGTTAACACCGAGATCTGCGTCACCTTCTGATTTTGATGGCGATCATCATTACCGCCAAAACATCCAACACCACTTTAGCCTGTCGGGTAAAGTGAAACTTTACCCTGAACCGTCGCAGAGCTATGTGTCACAATGGCAAAGACCAAAGTTTTCTTTCCGGGGTATCCGCACGTTCGCTTATTGGCAGGCTACGCACTAAGCAAACCACTGCTAACTTTAATTTGGCTATTGGCGTTAGAAACGCCTGGCTGCTGTCACAGGAAAACAAAAACCAGAACTTCTTGTTGGTTAACACTGCCTGATTTGTTTTTTTTTTGTTTTTTGTTTTTTGTTTTTTGTTTTTTGTTTTTTGTTTTTTGTTTTTTTGGGAGGGCGTTTCTCACCTTAATGAGACCGCATAATTTGGATCTCCTGGCTGGCGTTGTTTTTTGTATTGGTGAGCTTTTGAATAGTTTTTCTTAATTGTTTGTTTTCTGTGCTATTTTTCTCACAGCTATAAACGTGAACTTGGATTAAGAACAACTTTGAAGAGTTATGAGACATTTCTCAACTTCATTATTAATTACTATAGTTTTATTATTATATTATTATTATTATTAGCACTTCAATGCTGGGTAAGGTACTGATCTTACAGTTTCATACCTATGCTCGTCAAATTGGCTGTAGAACACTCCAGGTTTCAGGACTCTACTATAGCTTTAGAAAATGAGTCATGTGATTCATAGATTATGCATGTTGGAATGGACAAAATAGATTCAATAAAGGCAGAGTAACCAGTCCCTTAGTGCCCCACCCACAACGTCCATTTCTCACTGACATCTGCAGGCACTATGCGTAGAATTTCAATGCAATTTTTTTCTGGGGGGAGCCCAAGAATATAAAACCATATATTAAACGCTTTTTTGCATTTGTTGTCTCTGTTTTATCATGCTTTAAGTCCTTTTGCTACAAGCCATTGAAGCCCTATATTTATAGCATGCTCAGGCAGCTATAAATGCAAATTATACCATCACAATTAAGTCCAACAATTTTGTTGATTTATAGTTGTTTCCATAACATTATATTTTCTCAATCTCTTTGAATTGACGTTTTGATTCATTGCAGTTGTTTGCTAGCACTGCATATAGAATGTTGCTTTTTCTCTCCTTCTCGTGCCTCTTTTGGTTTCATTGGATTTTTTTTTTTTTTTTGGTCTCTCTCTTAGCCTTATTTTTGTTTTGATTCTGTTGCTGGTGTTTCTGGTGTGTGATACAAAATGTAAATAATAGCCGCTTGGCAGCATTTGACAGTACTGGCGAGCATGGTAATTGGTCGAATGCTTATTAAAGAGCTTACTGCTCTGTGGATTAATGCATTTTTTCAGCTCAACCTTACTATTGTCTAAGACACAGTGACCATTATTATATTTTAATGAGCTCTTTAGTAGCAACTGATAAACTCTGTAGCAAAATAGTGTTGGAGAACCAAAAACGCCAAAATAATTTAATTTCGTCTCTATTTTACAATTATTCAGTTTTGCGGGACAAAAACGCTGTAAACAAATTCATCACAACCTTGATTTCCTTCCCTTTCCACTGTAGACATAAAAAAAAAAAGCGGTGATTGAAAAGAATACTCAAAGTAGAATGGCATTTGTTCGAAGGAACTAAGGGGAGAATACAAGCTACCAGTATTTATATATTGGCCATTTTGTAAATGGTGCTTGATGCATGCTTATAATTATGATTCTTCAGCAAGTTAAAGTTTTTTTTTTTTTTTTTTTAAAAAAAAAAAATGCAATGAAGCTTCTTGCTGCAGCTGACATTTTGGGAAGAAAAGAGAGCCCCTTTCCCCTTTGAAGCATAAGGTTTGGCGCGGGGTCAACTTCAAACTTCTTTGACAATAGTCACCGCCAAATAATTACAACATTCAAAGAACAAGGTCAAAAAAGTTAGACTCTGTTGCAAAATCAACAATAGGTATTCAACGATTATTCAAAAACCCGGCCAAAAAAAAAAAAAAAATTAAAAATAAAAATAAAAAAAATAAAAACCCTTTCCTTAACTCTAAATGGGCTGTCTAGATGGGTGGTATTAAACACATATTGAAGTTGTTTCAACTTATTTTGGTGATGTAAACTTCAATTTCCACTTGATCAAATTTGGTCAAAACATGTACGGTCTACGTTTTTTTGTCCGATTTTTACTTATATGTTGTTGTATCATACTCCTCGTTCCAAATGACCATTAACAACCACGGTCTAGTCAACTACCAACCAAGAACCTCAAACTTTATGGTACCAAAACCGGAAAGAAAGACGAATTTGTTTCGGGACTAAAACCAAAATTAAGCATACTTGCCTAAGATTAAAAAAAAAAAAAAATTAGAAAAACAGGATAAATTGCAGGCTCGTATTTATTAATGACTGATGTTCAAACATATATTGTTGTTCATGCTATAATAATTATATATAAAAAAAAAAGGTAATGTACCATAATTATTTACTCACGAGAAGCTTATTAATGCCCTTCCATGTTTTGAATGTCGTTACAACCGTTTTAATCGGCTATGCTAACAGGTCTTGTTGGTTGTTATCAAAATTGTAAGTCTTTTTTTTTTTCCAAGGCGCAAACTATACATGAGACTCAGAAAACAAGAAGATGACTGTAATGACCGTTTTTGAGGAATTTTTATGTGGCATCCTTTGTTAACGATTTCTATAATATCTTCAATTATTTTAAATGAAAGGGCACGATTTCTCGATTGTACAGTAGCATGGTAAGCTCAACTTCTAGCGAATGAGTTGACGTTAGTTGAAACTTGCATTAATGCAGGATGATCTGACCACCAATGTGAATTTCTAGAAGTGTCAACATCGTTGGATCTCAAGCACAAATATATATGATACAAAAAATCCTAAAGTTTAGAATTTTTTAGTAACAATGACTGGAAACAAAAGCCATGTTTACATTGTCAAATGGTTTGTTGGGCACGTACCCAGTATCAAAGTTTCTTACTGTCAGGAGCAGTCTAAAGGGCTAAAACGAAAAATGAAAAACGAAAAACGAAAAATAAAAAAAAAAAAATCAAGAGGCAACTGCATGATGCAGGCATTATGCAAAACACGCGTAACTCCTTGCAGTGTCTAACTTCCGTATTTATTCTAAAATTTTCTCGGCACTACCAAATGCTGCCAATAACCATAACTGCTGTAAATGTACAGTATAATCTTTCTTTTCATTTTGACGGTTTTTTTTTCTTCACCTTCTTTCAAACGGTTTTCTTTGGCCCAATAGCACTATTTTTGCATTTGTGTCTCTCAAGTTTACCTTCTGTTGCCTTTGTTATACAGCAAACAATGTACAGTATAGGGTTTCCGGTACCGCTGTTACCAAGATTTTCCAATCCATTATAGCCATCAATGCATCAGACTCCCACTTTTTTTTTATCTCGTTGCGATAGTTACTACTAATATAAACACAAAGTCTTAGCTTCTTGACGCGCCCAAACGAAAACTTTTTTGGTGTTTTTACTTAAGTTTCTTTCAACCAATGATTTGTAGATTTGTTATATAATTTGGACTGCTTTAATGCTATAAGTCCTATCCTGTGACTGGCGCTAGCATAACGCATAATATACTGAACTGGCAGCGGATAAATGCTCAGGGTGATTAAGAACCAAATTTTACTCACTGTGCTTAGTTTATTTTAATGTGATTGTTATTGAAAAACTTTTTCCATCTTATAAAAGATCTTGCGTCTTTTTCTCTTTTTTTTTCTAGCTCCGAGTTGTATCATATCTCGGTTTTTCTGCTGCTGATTGTTCATATTTCATATGTGCTTTCTTGGTCTGATACTATCAGTCAATACGGAACAAACAAAAAAAAAAAAAAAAAAAGAAAGAACTTTATAGAAAGTCCTTGTCCATTTGCCAAAAGTATACAGTTGGAAATTGCAATTGTTAATATAATGCTATGCTCAAAAAGTCTACAAAAGGTGGCTGTTTTTTTATTTTTTTTATTTTTTTTTTGAACAAAGACAATGGTACTCGGAACTGGTAATTAAACCTTTATTTAAAATTGAATTCTACTTGTTTATATTGCTGTCCAATTGTTAGCAGAACTTTTAAAGCGCTTACTTGTTTCATTGATAGTTCAATTGAATCACAACTGCAGTCCAAACACTTTGAGTTTCCAATAAGCCCAGGTGTTAGTGTGGCATATGTTTCTCCAAGACATCATCTGAAGGATTTTTAGAAAAAAAAAATAATCTATCCGTTATTCCCATTATTATTTGTATAATAATAAACCTCAACGCCGAGGTTCCTGAACATCCTTTTTGCTGATCTTCATCAGGCACACAGAAAGCAACCAAAATAGGTCGTCCCGGAGCACAAAGTTTCCCAAAAGAGGCATTGGACTCGGCGCTATATGACGTTTATGCAAGACACAAAAAGCCGACTAAAAATAAACTGGAAAGAAAAGAGCGTGCGCTATGAAGCAATTCGATAGATGGTTTACAAGCCCAAAAGTTATATGAAAGAATTAGCAAAGTTTCCAAAATCATGACAACCTATTGCTTCGTGAACAAAAACACTGGTATAGTTTTTTTCTTCCTCTTCTGAATGTTTATCTTTATTTAGCCAACGGCTGCAACTTATTGTCCTAGTATTGGTTCCCTTTTACTATTTTTAACATTTGTTAGTCCAAATTAAACAGCTCACCGCGTTCTGATGCGTGATTTTGCGTCAATGCAAAAAATCGCAAAACATCATTAAAACCAATTAATGAATTACCATTAGCTAATCAAAAGTTCAGCAGATTACGACAAAGTGCTCAACCGTTTATGGGAGGACAAAAGAAAAATCTCATCTTTTAAATGCAATGAAAAAGTTGTTACCATTTTATACACTTTTTTACAACCCATACAGGGTATAATAAGTAGTGCGCGGTTTTTACTTTAGTTGGCGCAAATAGCCGGATTTCAAGAAAGAACAAATGAAAATCGAACTTTAAGTTTTGAGCTGAATAAGCTCTTTGCAGCTAAACCTGATAGTCTGGTTAACACAAATATCTGTAACATGCTAGTGAAATAGAAAGTTTGGTGCTAAACTAGCTAAGGGTATGCTATCAACGGTGCAAGGGAAGTGTCATTTTGGTTAAGCTCAAATGTTTTTGACTAACGTAGGATGTTTCTGAACAGGAAACTGTTTATTCAGTTCCAGTTCTCGGCCAGTCCTAACTGGTTGCTTCTTTTTTGTCTGCTGCAGCATGGAAGTTAAGGGCCCGATGGTGTAATGGGTGCTGGTATAGTACCTAAGTTGCAAGCTCAAGTAATGTGGCGCTTCAGCGTTTTGAGTCGTGCTTAACGTTGCAGTAGAACAAAACTAGTTTTAGCAATTTTCGCATCCCTTGATCGATGATAGCTAATTTTGCGCGTGAAGTAGAACAATTGTTTGAAATGTAACAGTTTTAATCAGTGAGATGAAATTCAGGAACCGCGTTCAAAGCAGAGGACAAACAAAAAGAAAAGGGTGAAAGCAAAACAAAAAGTATCACGACAGACAAAATGAATAAATCAGTAAAGCAAGTTCATTGTAGACTGCATAAACTGGTTTGAGACCACCTGTGAAACAGTTATAGTCACCAGACACGAAGTTTGGTTTTTTCAACGGCCACTAGATAAGTTACGGATCGAGCCAATTAAAAGATCTGGTATAAGTAGCATATATATTACTTTCGGAGGCTGTCTGCTGTAGAATTTGAGTGCAACCTGTTTTTGAACAATTCATGCCCTGCAGTTAAGGACTAAAAAGTGAAGCATGTCCAATCTGGATCTGATGGAGGTAAAATGGCAAGGACCGGAAAGTATCGCATTGCATATCAATGAACTTAGGTCTGTGTCATGAAATCGTTGATTAATTTGAACCATGCTGCTTGTCTTGTGAAGGTGGAATCTCTAAAAAAAGAAGGTACTGAGGGTTCCAGCTAGCAGCAATAATGCCAAAAAGCAACTTACTCTATGTCAATTGGGCTGTAATTTTGCAGAACATCTAATGGTCTAATCTCACCAGTATATTGTATCCGGCAATCATTCTATCTGCAGCCCTAGGCCTAAAAGCAGTAGACATAACTTGGCAGATAGACACATACATTATGTATGATTTAATGTCTCATACTGCAACGTATAATGCTTCATGATGTAGTAACCTGTAGTTATATACGTTTACCTACCGCATCATAAAAAACAAACAGAGGTACCGCATACCAACGCATGTTCATGTAGCATAGTGCAAATATATTTACTGCAATGCGCCTATCTGCGTAGGGCCCTGCGGGTGTTTTTGGGCAGGGAGAACAACCAAAAAATGGCCAAACAAATAAATATAAAACAACTCTGAGGGCCCATTCTCTTGTCGCCAGCAGGCTTCCTGGCCGTTTACTTTCCAAGTTTCTGGTATTTTGTGGGTTTTTTTTGACTGCTCTTCTATCCCATTTGTCCCCTACCAGTCCTTGTGATAAAGATTATCATCCTTAAATCTTTTGCTGTTGCTTGTAGTTTAACTGCCAATCTTCACAATTTCCCACACACACATTATTTCGTGCTCCCCCCGGGTTTTTGTCCGTCAGCTTTGGCTCTCAACCTTATTTTGCGCACGCTTGTCCCTCCGTTCCCAATTCGCATTCATTTTCTTTTTTAACTCTTTATTCTTTGTTAAAGTGAGCTACAACAGCAAGGAAAGCAAAATTAACAAATCCAATTTCACTAAAAACATCACAAGTCATCAAAGAACACATTCATCAGTGTAGCTAATCTGTTTCGTTTTCATCTGGTTACGTTTCTTACTCACTTTTTGCCTTTCAAGATTGTCACTGTGTTTGTTTTGTGTTTTCTTTTTATAAACAAAATTCTACAGAGGACATACTCTTGTTTACAACTTTATCACGCAAACCATAAGGAATAGCAGTTATTTTGCTATAAGATTATTTCACAGTATCAGTAATTATTCAACCCAATCTATTTTTGTTGAATCAGAACCATTCATACTGGTCGCAATTGCAACTTAAACCCACCCTCATTTCCTCCAATTCTCAATGAATAACAAGTAATGCATCCTCCTTTCAATCCAAATCTTCATCTAAATCTAGACTCTGGTATGTCGAACTTCAGTACCGCTAATAGTAACGGTACTAACCGAAAACCAAACGTCATTACAGTCAATAATCTGTTGAATCACAACGCCTATTCTCCAATATCCCCAAATTCAAGCGCCAATGATCATCATGTTCTCGGATCCCAGCCTGTTCATTTTTCCCCAACAAATACTCACTTCAACAAGTCTTTCTCTATCGTGATGCAAAATAATAATAGTGGCAGCACAGTGCCTAGCATAAGCAATTTGAGTCATAGTGGCACAATGAGAGAGCAGCGTCCTCAATACGTCCTGAGTTTAAATCAACCCTCTCGCAAACTTCACCACCATGCCAGCACTAGTCAGTTGCAAAGTCCTAGAACCACAAACTCTCCTCAAGACGCGAACTTTGGCCCTATTAAATGTGAGTGGAACAATGGCTTTCATAGTGACAGAAGCGTTAACTCGCATTCTGGCGTCAATTCTATGACTACTAGCTCTTCTGGCGGCCTCAGGAATGGCAATATCAAGTGTATGAGCCCTTCTGACGTTTTGATGAGAGATGATGATACTAGTGCCAACACCAATGATTACGATGACAGTGAGGTTCATTCCAAAAATGCTGAGAAAAGATACCTTTCCACAATTAAGAACTACGGTACTTCAAGAGTTGCTCCGGTGTTCAATCCAAATCCTAGTGTTAAATATCCTAGATATGTAAAATTAGAAAGTAACAGGCCAACTTCAAGTTCAACAATAAGTTCACAAAAGCAACCAATAAGTCCATCCAGTGATACCTCGTCGGTGAAGCTTCCTTCAATTGACTCTATGTCATTTACAACTAGTATTTCAAACGGCGGAGTAAGTTCCACCAATACTACTATGAATTTTCCCCAAGATAAAACTACGATAAAGGATCGACACCAAAGCATATTATCATCCTCCAATTCGTCTTGTTTTAGTACTCCGCAGAGTGCCAATAAAAGAAGCTCTTACTTAACTACCTCATCATTACAAACATCAATTGATACTCATTCCGTTCACCAAAAAGAAGGATTAATAACTTCAATTCCAGAATATGCTAGTTCAATACCCAACAATATAGTGGAAGTCAGCCAAAAACAACCGCTGAGATTTGATAGACCATTGCCGATGCCACCAGTTTACCAAAATCCAAGCAAAAACAATAGCCATCATCTATCTGACATAATGAGTGAAAATAGTGGAGCTAGTATTCGTAGCGCCAACAACAGAAGTATAAGCACTAGTAACAGTTTATATAATCAGCAAATTGCCCATCTGAAATTGGTTCCAACCTCTCAATACTTTAATGATGGCTCAAACGCTTCATTTATTTCGCAGCAAACATCATTCCAATCACCGCTTCAACAATCATCGTTACCTTCTTCACATCTTGCTGGTGGCTCTGGGACTACTGCTTCATTACCAGAAGGATCTCTGCACAACTCTTCATTTCAGCAACCTTTGCCTCCTATTCCTCATTCTGAACAGCAACGCCAAACGCTTCTTTTGCAACAGCAACATGACAATCCTATTGTAAACACCTCAACTACATCTTTTGCATCCAAAACCTCAAAGGAATCAAAAAACTCCAAAACATCTGGAAAGTTGTTTGCCAGTAATGCTAGTTCGTCCTCAAATGACGACAAGGACAACATCCAAAACGCCAATTTCAATTTCGTCAATGCTAACAGCAACAACAATTGCAATAACAATACTAATTCAATCTCTTCCTCTATTGCTAATTATACATCAACTCTTAAATTCAATTCGGCTCCTGAAGAAGAGAGAAAGTATCAATGCAAAACTTGTGGCAGAAAATTTAAGACAAGCGGACATGTTTCAAGACATTCTCGAATTCACACCGGTGAGCGAAAACATGTTTGCCCATTTCCTGGGTGTGGAGCCAGATTTGCTCGTCACGACAACTGCATGCAACACTATAAGACTCATAGCAACTTAAATGGCAAAACTGCAGAAAGAATGAGAAACTTGAAGCTTAAAGAGCAAATATCATCAAAAAAGATGAAAATCAAGGCTTTGGTTTGGTGAATGTGCTTTTTTTGTTTTGCATAAAGAGTATGGATTTTGCTCATTTTTTTTTAATTGCACCATTTTTTTAGTACTTCATTCATTTCTTGAACCTTTATCTAAAAAGTTCTGGCTTTTGTGCTTTTCTGTTTTTTTTTTTTCAACTATTTTCTTTAATTGTTGTATTTTGCTACTTTCTCTTTTATTCTATATCATTTTTCTTCAGGTAATTGGGATGTTTTTTTCTTCTTTTTTGATGTCTTTCTTTTGTTTACTTTTTTTTTTTATCTTTCCTTGTTTCACTTTGTTCATAATTTCACTTTGCTTATTACTTTTTTTTAAAAAACCATCATAGTTGTTGCTTTGTTATTTCATTTGTTTCATTCGCTCATTCAAGTTTTTAAACCAAAAAAGTGTTATTTCACATTGTTTTACTTTGATTTTGCATCGTCAATTTAGAGATGCAATGTCCTTTTTTGTGCTACTTTTTGATAGCCAGTACCTTTTCTATTTACTGCATCCTATACGTTTCATTTTCTTTTTTAACCCCCCGTTTTAACTCTACCTTGCTGTTAAATACGCTTATATTTTTGCCTCTACGGCACTTCTACACAGCTTTATTTTGCTAATTTGTTATTCTGTTGCTTTTTCACTGTTAATTTTATCTTCATTTCATTTATTGGTTTTTCTTTATGTTTCGAAACTTTTCAATAATCTAATCTTTTTTTTTTTTTTTTTACAATATTCATATACAGACATTCATTCTATCATTATATAAGTTTTTTTTCTTTCCCTAATATGTTTATTTTTATGTCTGCTTTCGATTGTGAACTATATATACATTAGCATTAATAATTAATCTATTTTCCTATCATATCAGGTAGCATTATTCTGTAATACCTTTTAAGTAGCAGTAGCCCCACCGAGGGACTTTCTACATTCAAGCGTCATCTCAAGACACCACATTCTATGCAGGGCGGATAAACCAGATCTTACCATGGCAATCTCAGTTCTAATATCAAAGAAGAATTTCTTTTTTGTCAAAACATAGCCTATTTTATTTGCTATACTGATGAATACCAAAGATGAATACAGAATCTGAACAACCCGATATTCGACAACACAGATACACCAGGTTGTATACCGTATACAGCTAATACTCAAACGAGAAAACATGGGCAAGCAGCACTTCGTGCGAGAGCTGCGTTACGTGTAAAACTTATAATAACCAGTCACAGGCTATATACACTGCAAGCTACCGCGGTTGGTATAGACGTTGCCTCTGGCAATATAAAGCAATAACATATAGGATGGAGAGAATATTGCATCAATTTAGCAACATTGCGGAAAAACCATGACTGACAGTAATGGTATCGATATCGATGTATAAAAGCTAATCTTTTGCTAACTTCCCATGTGAGCTGATCATCGGTGACATGTTTGGAGTTAACAATCTACAGATTACATATTACATAGCATAATACATTCTAGCTTTGGTGGAGAGCAAAGTTTGCCTTAGTTTACCAACTGGCAGGCGCTAGCTACTGTAGCCTTGTAGGGATATTGGATGAGCAAACGATGCAACAATAACTATAAGGATCGTCAGGGGAAACCTACGCAAACGTTTTTTTTTCTTTGTTTAATTTCTTCTAATGTTTGTTTTTTCTTTCTTTTTTGAATTTCCTTAGAAATTTGTTATTGTTCTTCTGGTTCTAATTTAATTTCACGCTGTTTATTATTGTTGTTTTCTTAACAATTGTCTTGCAGGTTATTTTCCATGGGTGCCAAATTTTTTCTTTTTCCCCTTCCCTAAAGAGTTGCTCCGGAATTCGCATATTGTTGGTATTACTACGTTATATATATACGAGCCAAAGCTCAAGCATTGGCAAATCAATTCATGAATTATAAAAAATTGAGGCAGCAAAATATGTAAAAAGAAAAAAAAAATACTCTCATCCCATTAATAAGAATTTGCTTTTGAAGCGACCTCATTTGAGAACTGGTCCCCTGCGCCTGGCTATAGTTAGCTGCTAGCTATCTGCTAGCCAGATAGTTTGATGTGGTTTACGCTTTAAGTAATGTTGAAAGCGCAACTAAACGATTAATATAGACATACATAGATGCTTGATTGAGTGTAGTAAGCTTATAAGCAGGACGGAAGAAGCAAAAAAAAATGATGGTTTGTATGTGGGCAACGTTTTTTCGTCCTGCAATTTCTTTTTTTGGCCGCCGTAATTTCCGTTTTTAGTAATAACACGGAAATCTCTGTAAGCAAAACATAAACACCGGCCCAGCCTACATAGCGCTGTCGGTCAGTCAAACATCAGTTGGTGATGTTGATGCCGCTGCTGTTGCTGCTGCTGGGATTGATAATTGCGCCTAGCCGATATGCTCAGCGCCTTGAAAAATCCTATTATTATAGAACCGAAGACGGCTTCCCTTTAAGAAGCAAGATGTTATGTGAAGATCTTGAAGAGATGTTCATTTTTTAGTTAGTTTATATTAGAAGGCTAAGGGCGCTTTCATATTATTTTACGAATCACTGTGGTAGTAAAAGCTTCTTGGCAAAGTTGCGGGAATCTTTGCCACTATTTGAAGGAATAATATTACCCAAACAAAAGCAAAGAAGATAAACAAATCACTTTTTGCAAAGTGACTATATATAGTAAAAAGGATATGTATAGGCAAATATAGAAACAGACAGAAACAGACATGTCAGTTTAAACCAATTGTCTTCAATAATAGTTTGTGTTCGTCGTGCTGCAAGCACGATCGTGAATCACGATGAGAACAATAGCTATTTTATGGATAAAAGGAAAATTCCTGAGAATGTTCATTTAGACTAAAAACATTGACATACTACATCTACTGCATTGCAAGGTTTGAGAAAAATTAGCCCAGCTTGGTGTATAAGAACCACATTAACAAATGAAGTGTTCATTAATGAACTGAAACGGCTCCATTGACCACAAGAGAAAAAAAAACTTACTTCTTAAAATTTTTACACTTTACAGAAACCTACTACGCATCTATCTTCGGACAGGGCTGGCTTGCAGTGATCGACCACCACGGTGCTACATGTAGGGCAGATCGGTTAATCGGATCCTTGCAGCGCTGTCTAGGAACAGCAGCAAAAGACTGTTACGAAGGTTGAAATTGAAAAAAGTAAACAATAACATTAACAAAAAGAAAAACTGAGCAACTTTTTGGTTAATAAAGGAAAAGAAGAAGCAAGAAGGAGAAGAGGAATGGATATACAGTTTTCTTGAGTTTCAATCCATATTGTTTGCTACACTACACTACCTGTGCTTCCAACTTTTCCGGTTACTATGGCACAGGAACCTACTAGGCAGTATGCTCAATTGAAATTAGCATGGCGCTCACTGTAGTTGTACTAATCTGGTTATTTGCTGAGAGAAAAAGGGGCGGCTCGTCATTTCCTCATAGAAACAAGACACTCAGTGCTACTGCTTTTGAATTGAATTTTGCACGCATCTATTAATGTGCCAAATTGGGAGGGAGGGCTTTTGGTAGCACAGACAAAAGGTTACATCACGCACCAACAGCCAGCCAAATTCCTTACGAAATGCTCCCAAATTTCTTTTAATAGATCGCCAATAACATATGATTTAGCAGAGTTGCTTTAACTTACCTTAGTTTTTGTGAAATCAAGTAAACAAACACTTATTGAGGCTATCAATAGCTGTGACGCCAAATCAAGAATGGAAATTCACCGGTCCAATTTACTCGTATACGCAGCGCACGCCAAATAACACTGCTTAAAACACAAACAAAATTAAATTAAAATCGAGAGCTACCTTTTCTCATTATAAATGTTACGCTGAATACTGCTAACAAAGAAACAGTAAGCTCTATTTATGTCAGGTACACTTTTTCCTGTCTTGCTAAATAATATTCTCTGTTTGTTTGATTCTTAAAGGATGCGCTTTTTTCCCTCCATTGTAGTAGTTCCTGTTGTTGAAACCCAACTCCCAATACATTAAAGTCCGATGCTTGAGAATCAAAATCTATCTATTAGAATCCAAAAAGTCGCTTTCCAAAACCAAATATGGCTAGTTTTGTCAAAAATTGCCCCAGCTGTTTAGTCTTTGTCTTCTTCACCTCTCAATAACAGAAGCGATCCTAGCCTAACAGTGCAGAAATTTGAGCGTTATTTTCATGCTGCTTAATTAATTCCGTTAGTGACTCAGTTCAGAAAGTATATTGATTTGTACTGACCAGGATAAGTGAAATAGCTGAGACATCACCATGCTAGGCGCCGCAGTGTGCTAACTGCCTAACAATTTTTTGAGTACGCAGGTTCCTCGTACAAGGGCTGTTTGTTCATTGACAAATTGAAGACACATTCTTCAGCAATATTGCCTTCCTTCGCTAACTATTACAAGTTTACCGAACCGTTTTGGCTGTGATTGTTATAGATTGACTATCACGTAGTATGACTATCACGTAGTATGACATTTCCTCTTGAAAATGATCTTGGAAGCAGTTGCTGTAGGGGTTCAACGGTGGATAATGCTATTATGGGTTTTTTAATAAAATCTTTGGTATATATACTAGATGTCGGTCAAACATTAAACTACTAATATTTGATATACAAGTCAATCTGTCTGCAAATCATTCATTGCGTACTTGAGCAAAACTATGAATTTTATGCTTGGAAAAAGGTGTTTGCTTGAAAAGAGAACATTGCAAGTTTTAAAACCTCAAGGTGTGCACATTCTCGGTATGTCTCTATTTTAGAACAACTGCAAAAAAGAATAAAAAAAATTCCAAAACTATGGGCGCAATGTAATATAACGCGCAACTATGTTTTAAGATGTGCATTTATGCAGTTTTTGGCTAACGCCGGGGAATATAGTTAATTGACACTGCTCCGCAATACAACGCTTTATGAGGTTTACTGAGACTAATCAGGCTCGATGTCAACTACCTCGCAATTATGATAACACTAGGCTTCCTAGATATTTTAAAGGCCAACTAGAGCAGTTTTTTTTTTTTTTTTTTTTTTTTTTTTTTTTTTTTGCCTACTACGCACAAAATTTGTCCAGGAAATATGCGAAGCAACAAAAGAGAAAAAATGTTTGATGATATTCAAAATACAGGATAAAAAGAATTAGTTATGCAAAAAATATGGAAAAGAAAAAGAAGGAATAAAGATAGAGCAAAACAAAAATAACACACACATACAAAACCATAAAGATAAAGTACAGAATTGGCGTTTTCAAGGCAAGAAAACATCGTTACCTTGTTCAATGGCTCTTCTGGTGTGGTGAACAATGCCAGTGCTTTCCCATGGGTATGCAATCCAGTAGTCTGGAAGCTGTCTAGCAGCAATGTATCTACCGGTGTCCATGATCTCAGCTGGCAAATCAGCCTTCTTTGGCTTCAATTTGTCATGCAAAACAAACACTCCAAATTCAGTGTTGTTTGGATCAGCGTTAGCAGCTTTACATTGCTCCACCACGTCTTTCTTCAACTCACTGACAGCGTAATGTAAAGTGGTTCTGGTGTCGTCAACTTCATCGACGATCAAGATCTTCTTGTTAACAAGATCAATCCCTGATTGACGATAGTCAATCCACTGGGTTCTAACAACTTGCACGCCAACTTCTTCCTTCACAGTAGAAAGGGAATTCAAGTCCTCATACAAAGAAAGAATAATGGCGTAAATTCTTGTAGTTGGCTGACCTGGCTCCTTGAGGAAAGATCTCAAGATTCTAGCTGGTATGAATCCACCACCACCTTGAAAGTGTATTAGTACTTGAAACTAGCCAAAAAGGAGGAGGGGAAATAAAAAACGTTCTCAAAGACTAAAAGGCATTCCTCGGGGAAACGCAATGTGCAAAGAAATTAGGTCTCACTAAAAAGACAAAGCATAATTAGACATACCAATGGCAATAATCAAGTCTGGCTTGAACTCCTTGATTTTTTGACTGGCTTCCTGACATAACTGGTGAACATTATTGTAGGAAATGTAGACCTTGGTGGCTTCGACATCGTCGGTCTGGATGACTTGAGGCTTGATGTTTGCGTCGGACATTATTGTATTATGAAATTTGGTTCGAAGTGATTGCTTAAGATACTTTCGGTGAATTTCGGGGACAAATATAGAGGAAACAGTTGACTATCTGAAAGATTAATTACAGATATGGTTCTGATAAAAGGAGAAAAGTTTACCAAGCAATTTAAGTGCGTGTGGTAATTTAATATCTGTTGATCTAAAGCTCTATTATAAACCGAAAAAAGCAGTGTCTATCAGTCAAGGTAAAAAGTTGAGTGCAAAAAGAAAAATTTTTTTTTTTTTTTTTTTTTTTACTCGTTAAAGTATGCCTTTCTTCGGATTGTAATATTCTGATGCCTCTCTTACACTTTCCTCGAAGGAGTCTCCGAAATCTTAAAAAAAAATAAAAAAAAATTTTTTTATTTTATTTTTTTTTTCTTTTGTCCATTTCTTTGAATTTTTCTCTGTTGCAGCGGAAATGCGCAGCATCTCATACGTCTAGCTGCATGATAATAGTAAACGTTCCGATTAAACAACTCGACTACATTTTGCTGCCGAGTTGTGGATTTTTATCGAAGATAAGATATACACATGTGTATTTACTGCATGACACAAGAAGAATCTCCAATAACGATATTTTGGAAGTACTTGATTGGGCTATTATCAATAGTGACGTTCGTTAGGTGAGATATTACAGGGGGGTTCTGGCTAAGAGTCTCATAAAAACTGCTAAGCCTGAAGAAAGGAAAATCAATTGCCGTAGCTTCTGACAGGCAATACTTGCGTACAAATATTACAATTTCTGTTCCGATCAACTTCTAAATTTCTGATTGTCGACCGAGAATCCTAAACATCATATTAATCGACAATCGGCGTATATATCTCATAATCTTGATACTAGAATGCCGTTGCAAGGCACGAGAATAAAGTAAATGAAAAAAAAATTCCCGTTTACTAGTTGTCTGAGGATCTTTAGATCGCTGAATCAGATCAGAGTCAACACAACTAAGTCTCAGTTAGCAAACAAGAAAAAAACTTGTATACACATATCAAGCTTCGCCAACTACTGGCAAAGGAGAAATTGAATCAAAATTATTGAGTAGCAGATGGAAGGATGTTTTTAAAAGAAGACCAAAGAAATACTATAGACAGGCATGCATATATGTTTTCGGCTCTTGCAATATTCAACGGGTCCTGTTTTCAACATCAAGAAATTGCTCCAAGAAATAGCCATAGGTGCCTATCAGCTCATTCAGTGACATTTGCTGGAATTAAATTTTGAGCTACTTGCCGCTGCACACCTACGGTTTCAGCAAACGTTCAAATCAAAAAAGATCATCAGCAAAACCTTTAAATACTAGCGAACTCAGAAACAATATCTATCAAATTGCAACGGCGGCGGGACATATTCATTGGTTAACTTGCCTATATTTGGAGAATTTACCAAGGAGGGTAAACAAATTTATAATCACGTGCATAACATCTACTATTCTTTTTTTTTTTTTTTAATTTATTTAAATTTCGGGCTTAAGAGACCTCGAATAGAAGAGATGAAGAGACGGAGAGATAAAGAGAAGAAAGCACATAAATGCCACAATATCCAACCATGACTGAGCAGGAGAAAGCAAAAGAGTCTAAGGTTCAGAATCAGGTCCAGTCTGGCAATGCACCAGCAAAAGTGAAGAAAAATAAGAAAACACCTGGTGTTAAAATAACACCAGAGTACATTGAAGAGCAAAGACGATTAGCAAAGATCAGAAAAGCTGAAAAACAGGCAAAGCAGGCAAATGAGCCCCAGCAAGTACCGGCAGATTTACAATTCATTAAACGCCCAATACTCTACTTGGATGGTAACAATAAAGACAGCAATGTTGATAATAATTCAGGTCAGCAGCTCTCTATTATGACATATAACCTCCTTGCTCAATCGTTGATTCGCCGCAGTCTTTTCCCTACCAACGGCACTGCTCTCAAGTGGTCTAAAAGATCAGTGGTTCTTCTTAGCGAATTGCAATATTATAGCCCGGATATTTTGTGTTTGCAAGAGGTTGACTACATTCAGTTTAACAATTTCTGGACCGCGAAGTTTGAGAAGATGGGTTACTACACTGAATACTATCGCTTTGGTAACAAAAACCATGGTGTAGCCATAATATATCGCAAGCTGATTTTCAAGAAATGCGAGGTTATTGAACATGTCGTCTATGATGACGTTGACACCGCGCCAGTAGCTCCCAGAACTGCAACCACCAATGTTGGTTTGATTATGCAACTTGAGTTTCTTGACTCGTCAAAATCTTCGAAGAAGGGTCTTGTGCTAGGCACCCACCATTTATTTTGGCACCCTCACGGCACTTTTGAAAGAACTAGACAAACTTATGCGACGTTGAAAGCGGTGCAGCAGTTTGTGCAAAAGCGTGGCTTAGATAGTAAGCAGTGGTACAAGTTCTTCTGTGGCGACTTCAACGCCGAGCCGTACCACTCTCCATACTTGTCAATCACTAGAAAGCCAGTCTACTACGACGATGTGGCTAAACTGGTGATTGAAGAGTCAGTTAAGCAGGTGTTTGCTGATGGGGCCGGAGATGAGGGTGGCGCTGGCGACGATGCTTCAACTCCAGCTGATGCTTCAAAAGACGGTCCAGCTGATGGTCAAGATCAAAATCAAGATACTTCTGAGCAGGAACAGCCAGATGAACTAGAAGCACCAGCACCAGCACCAGCACCAGCGCCAACGCCAACGCCAGCTAGACGAGCATATACTGCTGCGGCAGAAGGTGCACCAAAGGGCGTGGCTACCACTCTCAGCAGTAACGATGAGCATCACCGTCATCTTATAGATGATCTTGTTAATCTCCATAATCAAATACCTTGGAGAGCCATTTCGCTTTATTCTGTTGGATACAAACAAGTGCATCCGGAAAATAGTAAAAGCCGTAATGAGCCGGATTTCAGTAATTGGGCTCACACTTGGCGTGGTTTGCTCGACTATATCTTTGTCATCACCGAATGGGATGGCCTGAACAAACAGGCTGTTGATACCCCTGAAGAACTAAGAGCCAATGAAGGTGTTATCCTCAAAGGATTATTGAGGGTGCCACCTAGGGAAGAGATGTCAGCAGAGGGCCAACCACGGGCTGGGGAGTACCCAAGTGATCACTTGGCCATGATGGCTGTGATTCAATTAACTTAGCCAGGATAATTAACATGTTAATAATATAAGTTTGATAGAGCACTCCTGGTGACTGTTCTTCCTTTAATTGAGTAGAGATAAATTAATTGTAGTAATACTTCTGTGTGCCGATTAGCTTTTTGTTTGCTTTCGGATGTGCCTTTAGAGCTTATTCAAGCGCAGCCTTAGTCAGCCCCAGTTTTTGAGCCCCGTCCGCTCCTCCGTGTGCTCCATTTTTTCCCTGCTACGACTGATTTTTCTCCTCGCGATTCGCTGTTGTCAAAGTTTGGCACATTCAGCAACTGGGAACACGATATCCAAGTGCCACCAGTACCTGTTCTGTTTCTTTCCCCTCTTCTCTTTTCTTTTCCTTCCTCTTCATCCCAATTCTATCCATCCGCTGGACAACCATGCCGGCAAAAAATACCTTTGATATGGACATTGAGTCCAGCCCAGAACTCAAGCATCATCCACATCATCAGCATCACTCACTTCATCATCGTCGCCTTTTGTTTAAACGTGTTACTGTTCTTTTAATCTCGTTGCTCTTGTTGGCTTTTGCCCTTGTTAAATTTGGCTTTGTTTCCCTTGACTCCAAAAATTCAGCCATTTTCAACTCTTTGGGAAATGGCTATGGCAAGGACCTGCTTCCACTTTCTGGTAGCAGTGGCCAGTTAGGCAGTGACACTGTGTTGCAAGCGGTCGGTGGCGAAGTTGTGGCAAATCATGGCTCTTCTGGTTCTTCTGGCTCTGCTGGCAATAATGGGAATGTTGGAGCTAAGGAGTACACTGATATTGGGGTTGGCAAAGCAGCTGTTGCCGGCAGCGGAAGCGACAGCAAGGTATTGAACGGCCCAGACTTGAAGCTCGCTGAAGACTTGTCAAAACAGCAGCATGACAGCAGTTCCGGCAAACTTAGTACTCCACAAGCAGCTTTGACTAACAAAAACGATAAAACCACAACTAGTAGTAACAAGAATGGTATTAGTGATACTGGTATCGGTAGAAACGGTTTGAAGAATCCTTCAATCAGTAAAAGCGAAAGCAGTGACAAGGGAAAAAACGTTTATCATGATGATGATTACTCTGCCTCCAACAATAAATTTGATCCTAGTGCTGAATTCAAAGCTATTGTCGCTTTGTCTCCGGTAGTGGTTTTTACCTGGGACAACCCAAAATTGCCAATCCCTAAAGATCATTCTTCTGAATATGGCAAGCGTGACTCTGATTCTGATCCTCTAAAATCTTCTAACACTGGTGACCGCGCTGGTAGCAGCACCAGTTTAAACGGTAACTCAGCAACCCACCAAATTAATTCCAAGGACTTATTAAAGACTCTTAGCAAACACTATCGAATTACCCCAGTACCTACTTACGTTTCCTTGGACCGCCACCCACACTTTAAAGAGTTGGCAATTTACATTAACAAACTTTATTATAAACTTAACAATGATGACGGCTATATCACTGCGGAAAGCCAAAATGGCAGCGGTGGCAGCAGCACTATTAACAAAGGCAGTTCATCAAGCGCCTCCAAGTCAAAGTCAAAATCAAAAATAAAGTCAAAATCTAGAGCAGAATCGTTGTCCGAGGACAATGAGAATGACAATGATTCTCAGCTTAATAGCGGATCAAAAAGAGATGCTATTGCTTTTGAAACAAGAGATGACCACTCAAATTCTAATACCAACACATATGACTTGCCCGAACTTCGCGACGGTGAGAACATCTTGCCGGGGATTGTTATTGCTGGTAAGCCAATCGGTAATGCCAGACAACTCAAAGAAGCGCATGAAGAAGGCCGCTTGTTGAGCATTTTAAAAGACTTGGGTGAGGGTATTTTCAACATTGAAAGAGCAGCCTAGTGATAATTTTTGCATTACCGTTGACACTGACGTTGAGTAACAAAAGCAGAATAGGAACTGAAGAAAACTTGAGAAGCTTTTATAACGAACTTTGACATCTTAATGATTTATGAACATCGTGTTTTGTTTTTTGCGTTTTTTTTTTTCTTTTGCCCATTTTTTTTATCATTTTCTTAACCAGTTACCTTCATTGAACGTTTTACTTTTTTATTGGTCCCATTCTTCTGAGCTGAATCTCTATCTTCTTCTGTTTCCAACTTTTATATATTCTCTACGTTTCTAATATACTCAGTCGTCTATTTAATTGTCTATTTGTGTACTTCTTTAATCTCTTTCCGACAAATTTTACTGCACTTTTTTAACATGTTTATTCGTAAAACCTCTCGCATCGTCTTTACTGTGGTGATCTTGGTAAATTTAAGTAGGACCGCATTATAGGGTGAAAAAAAAAGAACGTTTATAGATTATTGTTCTTACTGTTTACATTGTTCACTGCAATGGCAGATCATAGCGATCAAAGACCTTCAGTTATCTGTCTGTTAGGCGCAAACCCAAGTTCGTTTTTCTCACGTAGCTTTGGCTTTATTTTTTAATTTAGCCTGGACTGCTTCCCCGAGAATGAGTCTATTCTTTAATTTGATGCAGCGTGGGTCTTTTTAGTGCTTGGATACAATCTACCACAAATGCCTTCTAATATGTCCTAGAAACCTTAGTCCACTTTGATACCAATTTGGACCACGGCGAAGAGTCAAAAATAACCTTGAGATTTGAGCAGCCCAAAGCTATTCTCTGAAACTCATTTTGCTTTGAAATTTTCTAATGTGACTCCCTATTTAAGTAATAATCAGAGCGCCAAAATCCATAAAAGATCCATTCTGTCATATTAATTTTTTTTTTTCCAATTAAATTTGTCTCACTCTTACACCTTTAATGATTCTTCTTTTTTGTGATGGAGCTGGCAACCTGCTACAAATTCACGAAGCAAAGAGAATAACCCCTTTGATTCGACGTGCTAATTGACTACCGAAAGAGTCTCCAAAATAAATGATTTATCTATCTCTTATGTAATATGTCATTAGCATGGTAAGACCAACATGGCTACTCAACTCAGCTCACAACTTTTTTCATCAAGTTGTGAATGGAAGCTGATTCAGCAAAAAATATGATTTCGCCCAGGATCGAACTGGGGACGTTCTGCGTGTTAAGCAGATGCCATAACCAACTAGACCACAAAACCTTCAGTTACCCTGTAAAATAAAAGCACAAAGACATTTGTCCAAGCTATTAAAAATTGTAGTGCTTCAGACCAATTCAAAAGGAACAACGGCTTGAGGATTGATTTAAAACAGCAGTATTTTACCTCATATACTAGGATCACTGCGCAGTCATGCCATAAGCCACTACCCAAATCTTATATTGTACACACCCGTACACCACAATCACATGCATCCAAACACCGCATAATGGATGGAGATTTTTGAAGTAAAGCTACATTGTAGAAATTATTGTTTCTGCTAGGCGCTTATTTATGTTACTTTGGAGAAGCTATTCCTATGTGTTTTAGCTCTCTGTTATCTTTTACTGTGCTGCAGATAGCCACTAAGTTGTATAGCTTTTCAGTTTGAAAAATATTCATAGAAGTATGAAGGCTTTTTTTTAAAGCAAACCAAAAATGAACCATTCCCCAGCCCTGTGCCTATGGGCAATGACCGTCCGCAGCAAAGGCTTAGCAACCGCCTTCTTTCGTTAAGGGCTCTCCTACGAAAAGCACAAATTAAGAAGTAACATTTCAAGTGCTCATTCTCATTTTAGTAAAATTTTCTTAGAATTTTCTTGGCCTTCTTTTCAAGGGCTTAGCTAGCTCGATATTTAGTCGATTCAATCCGGACGCCTTGCAAGTTATATAACTCTGATATCGTTTGATCTGTATCTACCGATCTGAAGTGTTAGCGCACTGAGACGGTGCGCGCACGCAACGTTGCCATCTGCGGCACGGGAATGCTGCGCTAGTGGATGATGTTCCAACATGAATGAGGAAAATAAAAATTAGCGAGAATGTAGGCTAAGGAGTTGGAAGATGTGAACAGACCAATTGAAGGTATATAGAGCTGTAGATTTTCTAATTCTATGTTGTATTTTCAATAGTTGTTTTGTTGATTTAACAGAACAATAACAACCAAGAGCGAGAATCTTTATTGCTTCAAGTTTCAAATCATCGCTTAACTCAAAGAACGCCACTAATCTTCAAGACTTTTACCTGAGCTCAAACAGTTAATCATGTCTTTTAAAAAAGAAAATCTTGCTCTTCTTGTTATGCTTACTGCCTTTTGTCAAGCAGTCAAAGCTGACACCACCACCACCACCACCAGTGCCACCACCAGTGTCAACACCTCACCAGCAACAGTATTGACCAAAAGTGACGGCTCAGTAGAGACCATTTGGTGGGTGCCATCAACCACCAACAGCTACTGGACTCCAGAATGGTGGAGCGAATACACTGCTGCTGGAGGCAAACTTGCCAGTGTTTCAACAACCACCACTGACAGTGACTCAACATCATCATCAACTTCCTCAACTTCGACATCCAGTACTACCACTTCGTACCCGGGCACTACCACTACCGGCTCCGCCTACGTGAGCGGCGATGCAAACGGCCACACCACCACCATCACTCCAATTATCGACATTTACACGACTACTGACAGCAATGGGAAGACTGAGACCGTCAGCAGCACCATAAGCAGCAGCACCAGCAGCAGCACCAGCACTTCTGCCTCAGTGGTGTCCAGCGGTGGTGCCAATCTCGGGGTAGTGGCGATGCTTAACGAGCAGCAAGGCTTATTGTTGACGACTGTGTTTCAAACATTGTTAATGCTTGTAGTAGGTTTGGTGTAAAGGTAAATTCAGTACCAAGCATTGCTGGTTTGAGCTACTATAGTGATGTGCCGTTATTTAATCTTTTCTCATTTTTAATTCATTACTTTTTATTATTATTATTATTTTATTGTCATTAGTCGCTCTGTTTCTTTTCCATATAGCCCTGCCATATTTTATAATGTTTAATATTACAGCCACCGCTGGCCGGTTTCATCATCCAGTGAAATTTTTTTATTCTTGTCAAATTAACAATTGTCTTCTGCAAGGGGCACCGACAATAGCTATTGTATTATTGTAGTGTACTCTATTGCAGATCTCTATTGCTGTTGTGACAATCCAGCCGTGGGTGATGTATGACTTCTTGAAGTTTGAATAAGCCAGAGCGAATAAAGTTTGTGATTATCAATAATAGCGATTGTATCGTCGTTGCTTAGCTCTGATTGGCGATTGAGCTGATGGCAAGCACAATCACTGCCCCCCGGAATTCCCATACCCTGCTCAGCTGTCACAGTGCCACCCAGCCGGTTAACCGCCCCCGGAGCTGCTACTGCAGTGGCTGCCGTCGTCTGCGAAATCATGTCAAGATGCTGCAGCTCACCACTGCCTCCTCCTCGTTCTGTAGCTGGGAAGCCTCCTGCTCTCCTCAGGATAAACAGATACTCTGGAAAAGTCTATAAATACACTTCGAGTATCACCTTTTCTGCTGTTTTTTTCAACCGTCCTCTAATCTTTCGTTTTATAGTCCTCTTTTAGTGTCTTTCATTCATAACTTCCAACACTTTAGTTGCACAACTTCACAGTTTCCCAACCCCTTTCGCATTTCATTCCTCACTCTTACTCACACACTTTCTCGCTCGCTTGCCCCCTTGCTTTTAAACCCGCCCATTTGGCTCGCTTCCTAGTGCTTATAGCCGCTTATTTGAAATTTCCTTATATCCGATCACTCTCATCTCAACAATCAAAGCAACACAAAATGCCACTTAGACGCAAATCTCGCAAAGACAGAAGAAGCAGCGGTCTGTCTGGCCATGGTTCTGGGCATCAGCAGTTCGATGACATGCGCAAATCCGTCAAGCTCAGCAAGCTGGATCAAGAGAAATTTAAGATCCGTACCATCAACGTGCATGATCCAATTCTTAATGCAGTGAATGAACAGCAACCATTCGAAGAAGCCAATGAACATCGCCATCAAGATAGTATTAACTCATTGAGTAAAATTGCTTTAGCTCCAGGCTTCAAAGATGCATTTGGAAATCCTATTACCAGGCCAGACATTTCTAATCCAACAAGACAGAGAGATGAACGCCCAATGGACACCATTAGATCATTCGAGTATGCTATTACAGGGGATCCATTTTACAAGAGCAATTTGGAAACTCCAATGTATGGGTGGTCAGTAAGACCAAATTTTGGATTGTTTGATAACAACAGTCCATATGCGCAAGGAAATCCTTACGATCGTTATGCTGGTGGTGCCAACAATGCTGGTGCTAACGGAGCTGCTGTTAATGCTAGTGCCAGTACTGCTGCGGTTCCTAGAACTGTTGAACAGCCTGTTTACCAGACTCCTAAGCCAGCTGAAAAACCTCAAAAGAAGAAAAGAGGCTTGTTTGGCAGAAATAAGAACAAGGCATAATGATTTCTTTGGCTTCATTTTTTTACGATTTTTACTTACGATGTCTCACTTTGTTTTTTTCTCTTTCCAAGATTCACTTCTTCTCTTACTACTACTTTGATTTCTTTTTTTTTCTTTTTATGTGTTTTTGTTTTTTTGTTTATATGGATTATGGCGTTTTGGTATATTTTAACACATTCACTTCTTACACATTGGTTTTGTATTCACTTTACTATGTTCTCTATTTTCTCCTAGGTATTTTCTATTTACTTTCTTACGAGTATATGTATATAGGCACAAATAAGATTTGCAGCTTTTTTATTTTTTATTTCCTTATTTCACTTGCTAGTCCATCAATCGTGTGTTGAACTGACAAGCCAACTAACCAAGCAATCTTTTCAACCCCCCCACCGCAATGTGGCTATTTAGGATAGCTAAATGGATCCAAATTTGGAAACTTACCGTATTGCACAGTACACAAATTGGAAAAATAAACAAAGTTGGGTCTACCAATGGAAGCAAAGAGAAAATAATCGAAGAGGAATCACTGACTGTTGTTAATACAGTCGGTTGTTTAAATCACTTTGAAAGGTAGTGTTTTGGTAGGGAGCAAGGGGGATACAGCCTCGTTTAGTTGGGCTCGGGGGGTACAGCCTCGCTTGATTGGGCTGAACACCAACAGTGGAAAAAAATACTATTTTCTGTTGAAAGTTCCTGATGAAAAAAAAAAAAAAAAAAAAAAAAAAAAAACGTTTATTAGGATACCCACTACTCGTTTATCGTATTGGCATGATCAACGGCGACGGTATGTATAAACAAATAGACTGAAAGTTGTCACGAAAAGCGCAAACCGGGAGCCACTGTAACCGTGTGAAAAACATGACGAGTGCGAAAAAGACAATATCCGAGGTTCGCTATCCCTCGATATCCTTGATGGCGCAGCAACAACACAAGCACAGAAAAGAAAATAGAAATTTTAACTTTTACAGAATAGAAGCTGCGCACTTTTTCTTAAACACCCAAGTGCTCCTTGAGTGGCAAACTTCCAGATCTTTGACTTGGCTTTCTTTGCTTATTGATCCCTGTCTAGCTATTATAGCTGCGATGCAAGATCTTTTTGGTTTCTGCGAGTCTCGCATCTGCAGACAACATGAATAATACCCATAAATTTAAACTGTGCCAAAATTGAATTGCATGCTCTACATATTGCTGCCGCTCTCTCGTTTGTTCGTTCGCTTATCCCAGTATCAACCAGCCAGCCATTCAGTCCATTTCAGTAATATCATGATATAAGCAAAAGACGCTTGCAAATACGTTTCGATAGTTTAAAAGCTGTCAGTAATGCGCAGTGCAAGATTCAAGATTTGTAAAAAGTGACGCAGCGTTATCTATACTGCTACTCTTCAATGGCTATCACTGAGCCAACAACACAGCTATAGCTGTGTTGTCTGCCATTTAACCTGAACAGGAAAACTGGCGGTTTGTTTTGTTGACAGTTCTGCAATGTTACAGCTTTGTTTGCAAATCATCTTACCTTCCCTGTGTTATGAGCTTTTTGAGATATAAAGTATAAAGGAATCAAAATCAAGAAAGTTATTTTATTTCAAAATAAATCAAAAAGTTTTCTTTATTTTTGCATGATGAATCAAAAAATCAAAACATCAACATTTGAACGATAATCAAAAACGGCAACAACAAAAACAACAAATTCAAAAAGCAAACAAATAATTATGAATATAGTAACGATAATAAGCCCGCCCATGCGTGAAAACTATGTGAATTAGCATATAGATAGATAGATGGTAAAGAACAGAATAGAATAAATAAATAAAAACAAAACAGAAAACAGGTTGGTTTTTTTTTCAAAAAAAAAAAAAAAAAGAAAAAATAACAAAACAGCATAATAAAAAAAAACGAGTTGTAATTGGCAAAAATTAAATGAATTGGGAATAACATAGAGTAATAATGGATGACAAAAATGACAAAAACGACAAAGACGACAAAGACGACAAAGATGACAAAGATGACAAAGATGACAAAGATGAAAAAAGAGAAAGTAAGGTAGGTAAATAAGTAAGTAGATAGATAAGTAAGTAGACAAAATGAGCAAGCAAACAAAGAGAACTTCAACGACGATAGAAAAAGATAGAAAAAAAGTAACAGTTATAATAATGAGAAAAAGTTAAAGTGGAGATAAAAAAAGTAAAGTAAAAAAGCATAGGATAATAGTAAGGGAAGGAAACGATAGAAAAAGGAGAGTGAAAGAGCAGGCACAAACGAAAAGATGAAAAAATGAATAGTTTAATGAATAGGAAAAGTTATAGATACAGGCATAAGAATATGCATAAAGACAAGTACCTAATAGCACACAAATCTTGAAAAAACGAACAGTGCAGCACATTCTCCCTTCTCTTTTCTTTTTTCTTGTTTTTTCAAATAAGCTCAATGAAAAAAAATTCAACAACATAGTATCAGACATGGTTAGAAGTACCCATAATCTGTTGGTAAAATGCCACCAGGTTTAAAAGCACTGAAAACTGTTATAACTCATTAATATGAACGAAAATAGATTGCAACTTTCTAGTGGTAAGCAGGCGTTTTGGCTTTGCTTGGGTTAGCCTGCTTTTAACTTGACCTGAATTTTTTTGTTGTTTATTATAATGAAGATGTGAACAAGAAATTCACCTGTAATTCTTGTGTTTCTAACAAAAATAATAATAATTATGATGATGATGATGATGATGATGATGATGATTCCGATAAAATTTGATAATGAAAAGTGACGATCATGATGAAAGAATTATAGAGAAAAAAACGAGTGAAGGTAAACAAGTGAAGGAAAACAAACATTACAGTGTTTTAGCAAAGTTGCCCAACCTAAGAATCACTGATTGATTTTACCATTGGAAAACTGTTCTTATTAGCTTTGTCCCAAAAATCCAATGATGCAACCACATCATACCCATTTTCATCAACATAAGCATACAAGATTTCTTGTGAGCTTGCATGAAGTAATCTAATTCCCTCACCAGTGATAATCCGTAACAATTCACTCGTATTGCAATCTCTAATTTCAATGAAATTATTATCAAATGATAATAAATATGGATACCAGAGAGCAAAAGATTGTGGCAAGCCTTCCCAATGGATAATCCAAGTTGGTCTAGATCTCCAACCATTAACATCAACAAAAAATGAAAATTCAGAATATGAAAGCAAATAATCAGCATTTAATTTATAGATGGCAATAGGTTTCAAGCCTTCTCTTCTGGTGGCAAAATCCAACGACGTATCTGCTGGATCAAGAAGTTGTTCCATAGTTCCTCTTTCAATAGAAACAACTTGGAAACCTCTAGTGCATCCAACCACACATAATTTGGCCTTCAAAAATGAAATGGAAACAATTTCGGAATTAAAAGGCATTTCCTTAGACTCACTCTTAAATTTCTTTTTAGCAATTTTTTTCCGTGGATCAATTGGTTCAAAAATTTTGATAGAATGTGAAGACCCATTTTTAGCAGCACAAACTAATCTTTTACCATCGCATACCCCGACTTTGAAAAATGAGACATGAGTTAATAATTCCTTCCCCTTTTTGGAATTTTCCTTGACGTTGAAAGATTCCAAAACATCCAATGGCCAACAATATAATTTCTTGTCACAAATTGCCAAAAGAGTTTGGTAATCATCTAACACTTCAATTTGGGTGACGTTTGGCTTATCAATAACATTGATTGGATTGGAAACCACTCTGGATTGTTTGTTATCAGAAACACACATTCTTATAGTAGAAACAAAAATTCCCGAATCTGTACCACAGACCAATCTACGGCCACCATAAAATGGAATAGCACAATTGATTCTATTAGTTTGATGATTGAAAAAACGTTCTGTCAATGGTACCAATGTAAAGATGTCATTGAGTCTTTTGAGTTTCAATTGTTGTTGCTCAATAGATTCAAATAATTGACGTTGTACTTGTGCATTTTGACCATAAAGAGTCATATCGTAACCTCTTCTACCAATGTACACGAATGACAATGGAAATTTCAAGCCAGAGCTGTTTGACAAATCCAATTTCAAAGTATTAGATCTGCCACCCATTATAGATGTACTTGATCCGGTTCTATTGCTTTCAGTAAAGCTAAGACTATTAGAGCCAGTAGTTGATGCTCTATTAGGAGGAGCCAGCAAAGCATTTGCGTTTTGCTTTTGCACAATCTCTCTCAAATTGAGCGGTTCTTCAGTAAGACTAACATATAATAATTGAATCGGTATTGGTCTTTGGAACACCTTGTGTTGCTCTCTTTTATTCACTTGTTTGATTTTCACAAACAAGAGAGTATTGTCTAACAAGTAAACTTGAATATCATCATTGTTACGTCTAGTTAAATGACCATTGTACAAAATTCTTCTTTGATCATCAGTTAATTTCAAATCCACAAATTCACCAGGTTTAAAGACTAATTGTTGCTTCAAAATAGCTAATTGATACTTGTCGCTAGCATAGCCGGTTTCCTTGTTGATTTTAGCCAACAATTTTTCAAGCATTTCAATTGCCTTTTTAATATTTTTCTTGTCTGGATTATCATCCTTTGTTTTTTTCAAAACTTGACCCAACAATAATGGGTATCTAGCTGGTCTAGAAGTTGGTTTGGATAAAAACGAAGACAAATCAAGTTTTCTAGATTCCTTCAATCTCTCCGTTTCCTGCACAAACTTGGCGAATGCTAAATTCGTTTGTTTTTGTCTCTCAAATTCATATTTGCCAAAAACTCTATTAGCAGCATATTTAACAAACGGATGGAATCTTGGGATAAAATTTATAAAGATGTCTCCAATTTGATGAACCACCGGTTGTTGCTTTTGTCTAGCAGTCAATTCTTCAGCCATTTTGGAATTGATCATTAAAATTTCATTAATGCCGCCAAAGACTTTTCTGATAAATAATTCTCTTTCACGTTCAGGAATAATATTTCTTGTTCTTAATGGAATAATCCAAAAATCTTTAATATATTCCAAATCTTTGACAAAATCACGCTCAGTATAAATTGTTTCAAAAATAATTTCTTGTCTTTTCTTTTCTTTATCATCCACACTTTCCAAAACCTCTTTAGGAACACTGAAAGACCAAAGTAATTTTTGTGAATCATCACCATGGACAGATCCTTTACTTTCAATTCTTTTTAAGCCACCTTGAGGCTTCATGTTTAGTCTTGCTTGTTGCTCGAATCTTCTAGGACAAGCAATAGAGTAACATAATCTATCTCTAGAACAAGTTGGAGAATAACATTCCGTCAACAATGTGAAAACACCATTAACTTTGACTGGCGCCTGCGTTACTGGTACAGTATTCTTTTGTTGTGGCAAATCCGACGATTCACTACCATCTTCAAAATCTAGACCATTATGACCCACCAAAGTTGCTTGAGATGCAGAAATGAAAGTATCTTGTCTTGAGCCTCCGAGACCTTCCAAGACTTCATTAAATTGATAAACTTCTTGTTTAGAGTCCCTTAACCTATGCTCATAGGTAACATCATGGAAAAATTTTTGAGCGTCTAAAGCTCTGCCTAGCAATAACGCCAAGCCTCTATCATTGTTTCTTATTATCAAACATATAACATTAATAGCTTCTTGACCAGTAAATGCGTCTCTATAAGTAAGACCATTTTTATCTTTTTCGCCCAAAACAATGAGTTCCCTGAACTCTTTGGCAACTTTGGATAAGAGAGCAGGATAAATTGCTGGTCTTTTATGAGGAGTGAAAAACATTTTAGTACTGGAAACTGAAGATTGTGATCTAGTAGGATTTTTGCTAGAAAGAGATGAAGCTGATCTAACGGGTCTTTGAAGAGCATTAATGGATCTAGATTTTGAGTTTAGCGTAGCGGCGGCGTGGTTATAATTATCATTATGTGGTACACCATGACCGCTATTGTTAAAAGTATTGACGCTATTATTGTTTGGGTTCCAGAGCTCCATCTTGGAAGGCACAACTCTACCATTTATATTTCTAGTTTGCCAAGTTGGGTCACCTTGGGTTCTATAACTTGTGTAAGCTGCGGTTGTCAATGATTTGGTACGCGGTTGATCCTGATAATTAGCGCCAGATTGGCTACCCATTAAGCCAGACATAGATCTAGAACTATTGAGATGACCACCACTAGCAAATCTTCTACCGCCATTATTGAAGTTTAAAGGAGTTACTTCATCGTTATCCTCATAAATAGGTTGCTTTTTTGACACTCCGGGAGAAGCAGGTGCTTGAGGCGTTTGAGGAGATCTAGGGTAAGGCAATGCGGAATAGTTAGTGGAGGGCTGGTGATGATAGTTATGTTGATTATGGAGGCCATTTACATTAGGCACAGGAGGTGCATTATTTGGGACGGAAGGTACATTATTTGGGACGGAAGGTATGACACTAGGCACAGGTGGCATGTTGGAACCACTATTTACCGCCGCTTCAGAATGGAATTGGTGGTGAGAATAACCAGAATTGTATGGGCCAGCATGGGGTTGATTTTGCTGTTGGTATCTAACATACTCCGTTCTCAAAGAAGTTGAAGAGCCTTTATTTTGAGGACGCTGGCTTGGATCAAAAGTTGGTGGCAAGAATCTAGGTTGACTGTTAGTAAAAATATACCAGAGCAAAAAATAACAAAAATAAACAAAAAGTGTGAGTGGTATCAGTTATTGACTGTCAAATTAAAGGTCGCTTCTGAGAGAAGAAAATATGATGCGTTCACACATCGAGAGAAAAATAGATCAATGAAAGCAGAATTCAACTTACTCATTCGAATACTGTTTTGGATTTGCTTGCAAGTTAGGCAATAGCTGATCAGGCACTGGAAAAAGGTTAGTAAACAGGGTTCAGTTTGCAGAAGAGATGTAAAGAGGACCAGATAGAAAAGTAGCACATACCGTTTTCATATTGGACACCGAGATTGAAGTGATCAACAGGCGGGTGATTTGTGTGACGCTGGCCATTATTGTGGTTGTTAGTGCCATTACTATAAGCATCGAATCTGTTGCCGCCAAAAATCTCATTGAATGTTTCTTGTCGCTGCATATAGTTCTGGTCTGACATTGATGCGAGTTATATTGGTGATTTGTCGAATTTCCAGAGAAAGAAAAAGAGAGATCTTGCTTTGTAATTAATTTGTGTTTTCGTTTTTTTTTTTTTATTTTATTTTAATTTAATTTTTTTTTTGGCTGAGAATCGGGAATTCCAGAGAAACCACGAGAATGGGGGAAGGAGGGAGAGAAAAGAGAGGCAGACTAAGAGAAGGTTGAAGCGGCGAGGGCAACAGAGATCAACTTCTTTTAGTTGCAAGTGAGGTGAGGTTAAGAGGGAGAGGATGGAGGATATGGTAGGAGAGTGAGAATATGAAAAACAGGTGAACAGTGGTGGATGGGTTGTGGACAAAGGAGCGGTAATAGAACAGTGGTTGACTGCCAACTTGTGGTGTAAAAAAAGAACGAGAGAGAGAGAGAGAGGGAAAAAAAAAAAAAAAAAAATTGGTTTAGGGAACTTTGAGTGAGAGAGAAAAAAAAAATAAAAAAGTTAAAAAGTGTGTGAACGGGACAAGTTGACCAACCCACGGGCGGAGCGAGAAACAGGAACGAATCTCTTTAAAGAACTGACAAAGTTGAAAAAATATGTTGATCAGGACTTGGACCAAGACCAGGACAGTAAACTAGATATCGTGTGGGATGGATGGGTCTGTCTGTTTGAAGGGGTTGGAGGAGTATACTAGTACAGCTGTAGGCAGTTGACAGGCGGAGTGTCACTCACTCACTGTGGCCAGCGCTTAACATCAAGCAACCGCGCCCGCCATCCCGGATGATGGATGATGGAAGACGGAAGACGGAAGACGGAATCATAACCACCGGTGGCAAGTTAGCACGGAACGTGATAGTCAGATGACCAGATAGGATACAGGGCTCGTGACCCGGGAGCGGGAGAATCAGAACGGAAACAGCACAGCGCAATGAAATACACACAGACAGATGGAGAGACAGAGGCAGAGAGAAATAGCGTAGTAGCTGACCATAGTCAATATCACTACCACAGACCAAATCACAACAGAACAATGCCTGTATGTTATCCCCATTTCTTGCCAGCGTTATGCTTCTCAATTGCACTCTTTCGAGCCTGTTTTACTAACCTTCATCTAGGCATACCATTCGACTTTCATAGAAGACGACGCCGATGCTAGAGTAGTCGGTATGTGTTTTTGACGTGTATTTCTATTTCCATCCTCTCTACAATTGATGCATTCTCTGTATACTAACATTTACACCAGGAAACTTTCCAATCTTCTCCATAAGAACTAAGTACAAGGGCCCATCTTACCCAACAGACCAAGACTACGATGTCATAGATGAGGTTCTAGATCTTTTTAGACCAAACTCCTTTTTCAAGAATTTCGAAATCAAAGGCAACGCTGACAGAGCCCTCATTTACGGGATACTATACACATCTCAAGCATTAAATCAGCTAAATAAAGCCACGACATACTCTGCTGCCGTTAGAATATTGAACAATTTGGCTCTCGACGATTTCAGTTTGCCAGGCGATCCCTCATTCCCACTAAACAATGTGTTTTTGCCTCCAAGGGACAGAATAGAATATGATTTACTTAAAAGTTATCTCAACCAATTCAGACAGGAATTATCGGCTAGACTATTGGAAAAATTGTACGCCAAAGATCAATCGCTGCCTGACAAGTTCTGGTTGGCCTTGTCCAAGAGAAGATTCATGAATAAGTCTTTGTAATTTGTCTTTGCTGTGTTGACTGTCAAAGCCTTAAGTATTTTTTAATTTTTTTATATCAATTCTCCCTTTACATTATTTCCCTAACCTTCACTTCTCGAAACGGAATAAACAAAAAATGTTTCCTCATTCTTGCTTTTTGTCTATCTATATATAGATCAATGTTAAATTTGACGTATCTGTAAAATGCTCAAGAATTTCAGCCGGGTTATACAATGAGATTGTGCATGCGCATCATTAGCCATCAATTATCAACGACCAAATCTACATCAATAGATTAAAGATTACAGCTTTCTAAAACGTTTAAACTGTTGCATGCTCTTGTTGGATGTTCGAAGGCTTTTAATCAATTCCAAGCATAGGTATCAGTATTTTTTTTTTCAGATTTTTATATTTTTAAAAGAACCGTATAATTTGAGTGAAAAGAGAGAATCGTAAATAAACTATGTACAAAAAGCCTTAATGTTGGCAATGATGCCACTTGGGTGGAAGCCAGAAAAAAAAAACAAGAAAAAACGTAAAATTTATTAATGATGGGTGACGGTGATAGTGGGTAATTAAAGTGATCTCATTTTAGAATAACATCATAACAGACAAGAGTAAGAACACAATTCTCATCATTATTCTTGAAAACCAAAAGCCCACGGCCAAAATATGAGTAATTCCTTTTCCTTTTTTTTTTTTATTTTTTAAGCCAAAGTCTCTGCTACTTGTGTAGTTTTGATATATGTTAATATTCTGGCTGGGTACATTTTTAGCTTATTATATATGAGCACCGTGCAAATTTAACAAGTGGACATGAGCGCAGGAGGAAAAAGAGCATCTGTTCTTAGAGCTTATTTGCTTTGAGCATTAGCAAAACTAGCCTCTTGTTGTTTTTTCTCCTCAATAAACTGATCCAATTTTTCTTGATTTCTTCTACTTCTAACAACAATCGTGTAAAAACAACCTCCCAACATGTATAAGGAACCGCCTGCTAGCGTCACGACAGTTAATCTGTGGAGCACGTCAGTGGCTCTAGTGTACCAAGGATATCCAGCCATTATTGTTGTTTAGCTATCTCACGCTAGTGTGGTATTTTAATTTATTGAAAGTGTGAGTAAAGATGCAATAGATGCCGTGAAGAGTTCAAGCTGGATGAGCTGATCAGCTTACTATTATTTTTTTTTTTCTTTTTTACTTTACTTTTTGATGTTTTTTTTTTTTTTTTTCAAAAGGCGCTCGCTGCCCGGGCTTTGGGCGGATACCACGAGAACGCATGACACTTCCGAGGGCGTCACGATTGCACAGTTTTAGCACGAAATATTCAACATGATTGCAAATTTCTGTCTATTAAAGACGGGATGAGATGAGCTGGGCCGGGCTGATAGAACACAAAAACACAACCAGTTAAACAGCATACGGAACTTATTCATATCGTTCACATATTTCACATAATGGGGGTATGCAAAAAAAAAAAAAAAAAAAAAAAAAAAAAAAAAAAAAAAAGAGAATTCAAGAATTTTCTTTATTTCATAATCATAGCAGGAACAACCGACTAACGACTGTCACATCTAGAACGACGGTGGTACAAAACTACGAAGAGCAGATCTCGTAAAAGATAAATCCAACAAGACTTCAGAAGACTCATTTCTTCAGCGGAAAGTATCTCAATCTTTAAAATTCAAATTATGTCAACTCAGCAATCAGTCATTGCAAGTGCCGGTGCTCAGTGATTATTTGGGGAATTTGTATAATAAGACAGCAATTTTGCAATACTTGATTGAGTTGAAGACAAAATCTAGCTCCAAGGAGCAGAACAGCACGATAGTGAGTGTTAATAGCAAAGGGAAGGATTTTTCTCACTTGAAATCGTTGAAAGACTTGGTAGAATTGAGTTTTGCTGATTCAAGTGGCAAAGACAACACAAACGACAACGAAGCTTTTAACGCCGATGCTAATACCAATACCAACAGTGGTGACACCGAAAGCAGCAACAAGCTGAGCTCTTCAAGCTCATTTTGTTTGAAATCACATATAACAAATGATGAATTAGGATCAGATGCAAGTCTTCGTAAAGCTCTTAAATTTTTTTATTTTGCAGAATGTGGATGTTTGCTATCTAGCGAAGTTATAACTAATAGGTTTTTGAAGCTCGACAAAAAGGCTAACAAAAGCAACCAAAAAATAACTTCCCTTACTGAAAGCGGCAAAGAACAAAAAGACAATGACACTGCAGTTAGGCAGAAAGCTGAATCGGAAGGAACAACAATGACGGCCTGTCCAAATTGCAACACTGTAGTTCTGTTATCAAATATCATTTACCTCTACCCTGAGTCACATAGCAGTCAACTAGAATTGCAAAAAAAAAGATTTAAATCATTGCTAGATGCAGGCTTATCGCATTCATTGAAGCCCATCAAGAGTAAAAGTAAAAATAAGAGTAAAAATGGTAAGCATAAAACCACGTCAAAGGACGAGGGTGACTATGAAGTTAAGGAGAAGAAGAAGCATAGCAGTAAGAAAAGGGTGCGGGTGGATGAAGCAGAAGCAGGTGCAGAAGGCCAAACGCATAAGGAGGAAGTGAATATAAAGAGTCAGAAAGTTGCTTGAGGCGTAGGTTACATACATCCAAGATTGTATTAATCCAAAATTGTATTAATAAGAATACAAGGTGTATTATTATCATACTATTACGTTTTTATTTTAAAATATCAAAACTTTTTTTTTATTTTCGCACTGTTTTTTCGTTAAAATGTAGTCATTTTGTGATGGTTTCGCAGCGCACTAAGGACTAAGATTTACAAACTGATCAGAATTCATTCTGAAGACAAAAGCATAACATCGCATCATAAATTTTTTTTGGTTATAAAAAAATGAAAAAGAATGTAAACAGAAAATAAAAGCAGCTGAAATTAATAATGGAGCAGCAAACACCTATAAACAAACCACAAAAAGAGCATTGCATGAATCACAGCCTAAAAGTGTTAGGAATATGCAGTAAAGTCAAGCAACTCAAACAACTTGGCTTTAATATTAGCATCATCTGAGGCATTCACTTCCGGAATTATCTTATCCGGCTGATTAAATGCGCTCAAAAATGGAATGCTAGCCACCAGTTGTTGCTTATTGCTATTCGCTCTAGCATTTCTTAAGATTTCCTCTTCTTTGGCATCTGTGTATGTCTTCTTCACCCTTTCTTTAATCTTCATTAATTCATTGTATCTATGAGTCCAGTTGGTAATATGAATGGAATCAGAGTGCCAAATTTGGGCGAATTGGTTAGCATTCAATGCCAAGTTTCTGACAAAAATCGTCAAGTTTTTACTTGAAATTGTCTTGGTTTGACAAGTGGAGAAAACTTCAGGCAAATCTGGTCTCAAATAGGACTTGACTCGAAAAAAAGTTTCCGATTCTTCTTCTTCTGCATCATCATCATCATCATCATTATCATCATTATCATTATAATCTTTCTCATCACCTTCATTTTCATTCCCAACGTAATACATCAGATACCCGGGCTCACTGATATTTGCTGCTGTTGTCGCATCATCATCATATGGCGAAGAATATTTTGAGCTTTTCAACGATACCGGAGTAATCACAATATTTACAAATGTAAATTGAGATTTAATTAAGTCAAAATCAAAAGGTATACCAGACTCATCAAAAAATATATTAACAAAATCATTGCCAACATGACGCTTCTTCATTATCCAACTATCTGCATTCTTTGAAGGCATCATTGTTGTTGTATGAAACAATAATTGTGACACTTTATCATCCCAGCAGTAAGCATACTCGCCATCAGTATCATTGTTTCTATCAAGCCCGCCTGTGAAAAAAGTACGGCAATCTTTCAACCGTATCAAGTTTCCGATATTAGATAAAAACCTTTGATACTCTCTTGAACCCACTGAGTTTAGCAAAATTTCTTGCTCTGACAGTTGCCCAGGAGCAATATAAATCAACCCAGCTTTGTAAACTTCAATCAATGGAATATTATCAAATAGGGCAATTGAATTAGCAAACTTTTGTTCATTAGGAATCAATAATGGTGTACGATCAGTATCCGTAAAGATGTGGGCTAGCAATTGCAAAAAGATAAAACCCGAGGTAAATAGGCCATCACTGTCACTGCTAGTAGGATCTCCTTTTAAGTATTCCGCCACATTTTGTAGAGAAAGTATTGATTGGTGAGGTTTAACTTCAAATTTGGTTGTCCCTGATGGTCTTCTAACAGTGATTATCGAATCACCGGTAATTTTATGTGTTATTACCGATATAATACTAATACCAAAAACCCATCTAGAGACGATCACTGAACTATCATTGTAGTCTAATTTTTCTCTAATCAATTGAAATCGCAAATCGAGATTAGAGTAAGTAAATCTTTGTACAAAATCAATCAACACAACGCAGCGTGAATCGATTTCTTTGCCCTTTTGCTTAGAAATATCCAATAAACTCTTGATAATGAACGGTGCCAATTGCTTTCTTGACTTCATCTTCATCTTCAAGAACCAGCTCGAAATGACGTTGTAAGAAAGACAACTTAAGTAGTTCATTAGCTTGAGGTCACTGAATGCCGCTGGTACTACTATTCCTTGTGATGATGCAGCAGCAGTATCTGCCGTCTTGGCTCCTTCTTCAGATTGATCATTAGAGGTCTGGATGAACTTAAATGCCATAGCAAATACTGGCTTGAAGTCATCGTTACTGAAATTGGACATCAATGATGGAAGGTGTGATAGCGATAAAAGAAACTCCAAGATGTGTGGCGTGGCTTCCGAATTTGAGATATGTTGTTGCAATTTCCAAAGAATTGGCTGAATAAATTTCTTAATTGAAAGTGGAATTTGATAGCAGCAAACAGTCAAAGTATGAAGACATAATATTCCAACTTTTTCAAAACTGTCTAGACCCACAACCAACACATTTGCAATTTGGTCTTGCTCTTCTTTTGTGAAATGCTTGGAATATATAACAATCCTTAATAATAACCTGACTATTGTCTTTTGCAAAATAATTTTGTCTTCTTTACTCAATGATTTTCCATTAATAGACCTTGTTACTGCCTGCTCGCAAGCTTTGATTCTCAACTGTTTGATTAAGTCAATCGAATTATCAAATAGTGGAATATTTGATAGCTGCAATACAATAGAGTACCACGAAAATATTGTTACTGCAATTCCAGAATTTCCACTCAAGCTCTGCATCAACACCCGTATGAATTCGCTAAAATCTATTGTGCTCGACTCATAAGTTTTTTCTTCATTCCGTAGTTTTTTATATGTTCTAGAATTCTTATCGCTGAAGATCGTCACTGTTTCAGAAGGTTTCAAAAACAAATTTGCATCAACATACTCAAATATTAAATGATTTTGCAAAGCCAGCTTTATTTGTTGAATAATATTATGATATTTTTCATTGGGCACAATGCTCTTGCTCCTAGTCTGCGTTTGCTCTTCCGCAAGAATTTTGTATTCTCTTTTTGAATTGTCAAAGTAAAGAGCGTGCGAGTCAGACGCTCTAATTCTGGTCATGCAATCAACAATAATAAACACTATAAAAAACATATTCAATCCCTCTGCGCCAAGAAGGTAATTTTCTTTATAAGCATTGGCTTGCAAGTAAGTAGTTGACCAACGTAATATGGAAAGCAAACACAGGTATATAGTGCTAGCTTTTAAGGCCCCGTGTTTGATTTTCCGACCAACAGCAGTCTTAACAAAAAGTTTTACTAGCAATTTAGTTATCGCAATCAATGTATCAAGAGGTATACCTTTGAATAAAGGCCCTTGGCAGTCTGAATATTCTTGAAATCGCTCTGGTACACCAATCAGCTCGGCATGTTCCATACCATGTTTTTGATGTTTTTGATGCTCTTCATCCTTGGCTGTTTCCGATTGCTCTAAAGTAGAACCAAGAATGTTTTTTACCAACAAAATTTCAAAGTACTGATGTCTCAGTCGTAGTAACACCAGCTCTAAACACTCAATCAAAAATTGTATGATATCAGGATGCGTCTCAGTCATAAAAAAAGTTCGTGGTGCTGAATGACTTTCCCCGGTAAAATTTACGCCAAACAAGCATTCTACCAATGGCCACAACAGCTCATTGTTTCCTTTGAAGTCAAAATGAAAGTCCAACATCTTTTCAATGGTTTTCAACATTTGCAATCTCACTTCAAAAAACAATTGAGGGTCATCTACCTGAAACATTTTTCTTCGACTGATTAGCTGTTCATTATCAAGGACCCTGTAAACAATACTATTCATCACATCAGCAAACACCAAAGAATCATCGATTAAGAAACGACTCCCATTTTCGTAGCTCTTGAGCAAATTCTTCCAATTATCAATTGTCAAAAGGTCTGATTTTCGAATCAAAAAATCAGAAAGATATGCAGGCTCCAACTTAGTGCTGTACTCGTCATCAAGTAAGCATAATTGCAAAGTATCTATAATTTGGTGATACAAGTGCAAAACATCGAATAGGAGCACTTCAGGTTTTGATAGAAATTCCACAATCCTGTTTTCGCCTACAGATTTTGCCATAAAATTAAGATTTTCTGTGTAAGATTTACCATCTTTGAACAAGTTGGGGTACATTTTGGCAAAATTAACCTCGTCGTGAAAAATAACCGAGTAAATGGCATCAAGAACATCTAAAATGGAAAAGCATGTCGCCTCTAAACTATCAGTTTCGTGCTGGTTCCCGTCCACAGAGCTAATAATCAAGTCATCTTCTACTGGACAATCCTTTTCGCTGTATGAGTAGCTACCAGCAGAATGCCGGTCATCATCTAGCAAGCCATAGAAAAAGAGGTCTTCCGGAATATTTTTGAACACGATTGAATGATCAAGCAAAAAGAAAATGAAAAATAAGATAGATCGAACGGTTGCAAGATGCATATTTTGAGTAGACTCTTGATTCCTAATTGCATCAACCAAATTTTCCTCTACTTCTGCTTTGCTTTCGGGGCAACTTGTTCTTGATTCAAATGTATTTTCTGAAAGTTTTACTCTCTGAAGTCGGTTATACAATGAATTCACCAAGGCTTGGAACTTGAACGAAGAAGGATCAAAAATAAACTCTTTATCTTGTGATTTGAGTAGCTCAAAGTTGTTCTCTGAGATAAAGTTCCCAATAAGCTTCAAAATTCCAGCAAAGACCCGAACTCCAAACTCCAAAGGATCTATTTTTTTGCTCACATCAACCACTTCTGAGTTTGAATTGATAGTCTTGGTGATTAATGGGAAAAATTTCTCCAAGCCCAGAGGCTTAGCCTTGCGCTTCTTGCTAAAAATTTCAAAATCTGTGTCTTCGCTTCCATTGCTGTTCATCTCCGATATAGTTTTCACAAAACTTTCTTTATAGTATATTAATTCATTGTCCTCCGGTATTACATCCAACCTATCACGATCACAGGATATATTATCAAAGTTTAAAAATGTGCTATAATCAGATTGCTCAATCAATTCACAGGTTATGTTAAAAGTTACTTGACTGCAATTATCACTTTTGTTCAAAGATTTAAATATTCCTTCAATAATAGTAGAATATTTTGTATCGTCGCTATAAAAATGAAATAGCAACACCAAAACTCTAGAAAAAACTGATAAGGGTATGAACAGGTAGCCTAACGCAGTATTAATGAAATTGAAAATTTGATTAATCACTAAATTTGAGCCTTCAATATCCTTGATTTGTAACGCAATTTTAAACATTATTTTTATAGCTAAAGCTAGAACCTTATTGTCGAATATGTAACAGTTATCTTCTCTAAGAATTGTATTGAGTTTGTTAATGAAATCTCTCATTATGTTTAATCCATGTTTTGTCTCCAAAAGCGTTTCGCAAGATAATATGTCAATGAGAAACTGTATTAAAGACCTCTGACACATTGTCTCTATATCCTTACTAGTATTTCCAGTTTCTATTGAAGCTAAACTAGTATTGTCGTTTGAAGATTCTCTGCTGATATAAAGAGCCAAACTGTGAAATTCTTCAATCAATTTATTATCAACTAGCAAATAAAAACATTTCAAAAACGATTCTATATTTGGATCAACCGCTGTTTGCGAAACTTTGCAAAAGAGTAATATGTCACTGAAATACCTCGTAGTAACACTCAACTGGGTCAAGTCATCGTACTGGATGCATGTGTACAAAAGCTCAATAACGGTTTTTCTAAGTTTAATGTATTTACTATAACCATTTGCATCATTGTCAATATAATACAATATTTGCCTTGCGGGTATCCACGTTTCTAATATAGACGATATGGAGTGATTTTTTATAGATTCTTTCAATTTTAGCAATATTTCCAATTTTCTATGATTGTCCGAGATTTTTAACTCATTTATTAACGCTGGTTGATTCTCCGATCCGCCGACTGCCATAGGAGTCACGACAAAAGGGAGTTTGTCATTATTGCTGGCTGATGATGTGCTTTTCTTGAATGATTTCACCAAAGCCTTGAAAAAGCTGTAGTTGGAAGATGGTACTGATTGTTTTGAGTTTGCCTTCGATGACATCTTTGGTTCAGTATGCAAGCGTTGATGATAATAACTTCGACATTTATACCCGGTCAGATAAACTAATGATTAAATTGAGTGGATGATAAACAAGAAGCCTTGGAATATTTGACTTTTCGGGGATATAGAAACTAGATATCATGTACTCCTGATCAACTGTCGACGTAGTCTGAGCGTATTCTCTCTTAAGCTTTAGCAGCGCCTGACATGAACCATTAACTGATGCCTCAAGAGTTCTGACATTTTTTCTTTTTGTCTTTGTTTTGTTTTCACGTGCACGCGTCGCGGCCGTACTTATTGGCTACAGCTATTCATTGGAAACGTACGGCTGTATCACCAAGAGACAGTCCTGTTTCGAGGTTTGAGACTAAACAAATTCTTGGTGTAAAAAATTCTTGTTTTAATTATAAGGAGATGATTTCTTAATGGTACATCTAGTGAGTTTATGGCTGTTAGATTACATGCTTTTCGTGCAAATACTTCATCGATCAAAGACGTGCGTTCGAGTGTTGATATGTCAAAGTTGATTTCATTGCATCTACACCTCAACTAGTTTTATAACAAGGCTGTAAAACAACTACCTCTAGTAGTATTAAGAAGTATCACTCATTTTAAATTTGTTTAACTTTGATAGTTTGTTGTAAATTAAAAACTACAAATAAGACTGTGTTGCATGTATATGTATCATTATGCGGTATGGTGCGCATATCATAGGCGATGGGCAAGGAAAAAGAAGAGAAAAAAAATTTTATTTTTATTTTTATTTTTAATACTTAGAAGACATCACTATCTAAACTAAGAACCATAGGAGTGAAGTTAGTTCTGTTAAAAACTGCTTCAAAACTGCTCCACAAATCAACTGCACATAAATCACAATGACTAGCACACCACAATACAATTCTGGTTCTGTTCAGTTTAGAATCTTGACGGGATCTTACGAGCACAATATGCTTTGTGTGTCCCTAATTTTGCCTAGCGATAAAGCAAAAACTCCAGTATTCCAGCCCATCTTCCACTTAGAATCCCATTCTCTTTCAATTTACTGTGTTAGTGCCTCTAAAAGATACTTAGTTTCTGGTTCCAAAGACGAGCATATCAAAATTTATGATTTGCAAAAGAGAAAAGAGTTAGGCGATTTGTTGTCGCACGAAGGTTCCATCAACACTCTCCGTTTCTCTAACAATGGGAAATGGCTTCTATCTGGCTCTAATGATAAGTCAATCATTATCTGGAGAGTGAAAGACTGGGAAATCTTTGGCAAGTTGAAAGGGCATAAAGAAGCAGTAACTGACTTAGCGATCCATCCTTCCAATAAGATCGCCATCAGTTGTTCCGCTGACAATACTCTAAGGTTGTGGAATTTGATGACAGTGAAAAAAGCAGCTGTATTGAGATTGAAATACGAGAACACTAAAGCACAAAAACCACAATTTATTAGATGGTCCATTTCAGGTGACTATTTTCTTGTGGCGCTTTTGAATAAAGTGCTCATTTACAGTACCAATACTTGTAAAGTTGTCAAGATTCTCGAACTTAAGAGCACGATAATGCATTTAGAGCTTTACAAAATACAAGATACTGAATATTTAGTTATCGGACTTAACAACGCCTTTATGGAATTTTATAAATTCGAAGAGCTTGTTAAAGTTTCTGTCAGTGACTCTGGCTCAGAAACCGAATCAAATGAGGAAGAAACAGCGCCAAAATTTGACGAACCAGCTTTTAAACTTATTGGACACACTAACCGTATAAAAGATTTCAAAATTTACAGACCAGAGCAAAGCAATACGGATTACTTGGTTTCCATTTCCTCTGATGGAAAGATAGTTGTGTGGAATATAGATACCAAGGAACAAATTGCTGTCTACGACGCAGGTGAAAGATTGAACTGTGTTGAAATTGTGCCTGAATCAGTTGAGAAGGCCGATAGTATGAAGAAAAGAACATTGGAGGACGATCAAGGCTATAAAACTGAAAGTGAGTACGAGACGGATGGTGAAGGTACAAAGAAAATGCTTTTTGGCAATGATACTAGTCAAAAGAAGAGAAAGAAGAATAAGAATAAGGCAAAAAATAAGAAGAAAGCAGATGTGCAAGTTGAATAGATCTCTACATATACTTTTTACAAAGATTAATACTAATGATGGTTTTATGAATATATTTTAATGAAACGCATTTTTTTGGATCATAGTTTTACATACCCTTCTTCGTATATTTGGTTTTCCTGTTATTGTATGGCGTAACTCAAAATTGTGTAGACTATTGTAAACATTTAATGATGACCTTAGTGTTTCTTTTGTCTATCTCTACCTACCTTAGACCCAATTTTACACCTTGTGGCCTATTGAGTTACTTAAAAAGAGCTATTTTTCATGAAATAAATTGTTAACTTCAGAATATCGTTCAACAATACCAACTCTGATCATATATGACAGTAACGCCATAATGTTTGGACTTCAAAATTCTTGCTAAGATTGATATAGAGAAAGTAAATTAAAGGAAGTAATTGCAATGCATTAATGTACCATACCGTACTGGAACTGCACATTACCTTATTGAATAATAATAGCAAAGCCACTGCCTGTGGTGTAAGATTAAGATAATTGAAGTTGTGGCTTTGCTTGCTTTGATAACTTCGCATTTGTCCTGGGAGTCATTTTAGAGATGTATTAATAATAAAAAAAGCTTACTGTAACTATATCGCCATATTTGGAGGGGGCACACGTTCGTAAGATTTGCGGTCTATAAGACTTGCGGTTTTTCATCCCTACAGCATGTGACAATTAAGATTATGCTAGCTATATCCTATTTCATAAAGAAGATTTAGCACTGACGCAAAGAAACGAAAGGGTTTTATTGTTTAGCAGAATGCGGAAAGCAGATTGTCAAAGGTACTAAAAGTTTGCGAACAATACTTACTATAAAAATGTTCGATGTGTGATGTTAATGCCAAGAACAACAAGCATTTGTGCTGAGCCCACGTTGCGCATAATATATGTGGTATGTGAAAAAATGCAATCGATTATTTTATTTTACGAGAGGATACCATCAGGGATGAAAACCAAAAATCAAGGAAAACTTAAAAGGAGCTTGTCTAGTAACAGCAGTAGATCACCAACAAAAAAAAATAATAGTCAGGCTTATGTTCATGTAAGCTGGCTTAAAGCTCAATTTTCCTTGAATAACAGGTACCCTCATGTGGATCAGGCTTACAAGAACGTGGGCCGGGGCGAAAACTTATTTTTTAAATATTTTCCATCTGTTTTCTCTGGTTCTGCATGAACGTACATGTTAATAAATCAACATGGCTGGAGTATTCAAAATTGCCCAATTAATCAAATACACCCAGTAGCAACAATGAAGGTTTGCACAACACCACTACCCATGCAAGGCACGGCCGACAAATATTTTTGTTATTGAACGTAGCAGTCTTCCTCCAAAATGCAATACGAGTGGCGTTCCATGCTATAGCAGTAATTACACAATTTGTAACTGGCGGCTATTGCAAGTAATTAATTTCAAGTTGATAAAACATTATGTAAAGGAGGACTTGTTTGAATACCGTATCGCTTCAAAGTACGGTTTATCTATGATTTTTTACAAATATTGGATTTACTTTGAGGTGACGCAAGCAAGTCAAGTAATTAGGCAGATCTAAACAAAGAGGAAAAAGAGAACAACAGGACAAAAAATGCAAAAAAACTATAAAAAAAAAAAAATTATTAACACCTCGAAGGCAAAAGGAAGTCTTTATGACACCAACCCATGACTTGAAAGAAGAAATTAGCAGAATTTTATCAAAAGCAAAGCAGGCAATTGCAAAACTAAAAAGTCTATCAAAAAAGAAGCTGTATTTATGAAATAAGCAATGGTACTTTACTTGTGAAAGTACAAGTAGTCAGCAAACTGAATCATTCCGAATTTGGAATGATTTCATAATCACTAATAACAGATCTGTGATCTGACAAATGGAAACCAATATCAGAGAACATATCCGGTGTGTAATGTCTTTTCACTGTCACACCCTTGTTGTCATTTCCGTTGGTACCTGCCATATGAAAATCGATTCTTGTGAACTTGCTACTGTCTCCAATCTTGTAAAATCCAGTGAATGTGGCATAATTTCCAATTCTGTTTTCTGGCTTGGCTTCCAAGTAGCTGTCAGTGAACTTGAAATCAGTCGCAACATTTGATTTGTAGACGGATTCAAAAGTTGAGTTGATTGCTTTGGATTGGTTATTGCCAGTAACAATTTGATAGCCACCGTTAGTTTCACCATTGGCTTCAGAGTTAAAATCGCCAGTCAAAATAACTGGACCTTTGTGGTTTTCAAATTCGTAGGCACCTCTGTATTTAATCAATGAAGCACCTAATTCTCTAGCCTCGTTACATTTATCATCCCAATGAGTGTTGATGATAGTAAATGGGGCACCACTGGAAGCGTAAGCGAAATTAGCAACAGTAGCAGAACGCACAGAACCAGCGCATTTGGCCTTAGATGGGATGAATGGATCATCAGAGAGCCAGAATGTGTCCCAGTTTTCCAATTTAACGGTATTCTTGTTGTAAAAGATTGCTTCATATTCCCCTTTAGTTTTGTTGTCAGTTCTACCAACCCCGACCCAATCATAATCAGGCAACAAGTCGTTCAAATCCTGGACTTGCAAATGCAAAGCTTCTTCAACAGCAAAGATATCAGGTTGGACAAATTCAACGTATTGAGCCAACTCAATTCTTCTAGCACACCAGGAGTTTTCTTTCCAGTTCCAGTAGTAATTAGCTTCTTCATCGTTAGTTGGAGTGTTGCTGTCTCTTAAAGATTCTAAAGTGACATTGATTGGGACATAGTTTTTAAGCAAGAAAGCACTTCTAATGTTCCAACTTTGAACTCTCAATTTAAATGATTCAGAATTTGAGTTAGATGAGGTGGCTAAAGACGTAGAAGGCATATGAGAAGATCCGGTATTTGTGGAGTTGTCTGAATTCTCAGCAGATGATGGTGGTACAGCCAGAGTTGCATTGTGACTTCTCTTAGCAATTCTACTGGCTGACGGCACTTGATACTGCTGATTGTGCAAAAACGTGTAGAAAATGTAGAAAGAAGATAGCAAAAAGTAAGCACCAAAAATGCAATTAACAGACTTCATCTTTTTGCTTTATTCGAATGTAGTTAAATGTGAGATATAAGTTGTGAAATCTAATGTAAATAAACGAAAACTTGGTGGTAGATTTGAGATCAAGTCCGGGAAGATACAAAACTTTATATAGATAATGATCGAGCTAAAAAGATGCCCACGATTCATAAAGCCGCCACAACAAGCTAATAATAGCTTTTTATTGTCTTAAGAGCAACAGCTGCACAGTTTAGGCATGATGAAAACGAAAATTTTCGCCTCAGAAGAAAGACAGAGAAAGATTAAAAAATAAGAAGAAAAAAAGAAATCCTAAACCTTGTTTGAGAAAAAACGTTATCATCCTGCGGTGTGTGACAAATTTTCCGATACTGTGCATCGAAATGCAACATCATGCTGTTCACCCTTCTCATTTTTTCCACTTAAACTTTTCCCACTCCTGTCTTATTCAGGCTTTTTTACCCGTTGGGCTTACTCGAGTATGTTCGCTGATTTTTCTTCACTTTAAGTACGTATTCAAGCAAATTTTCTGTTAATATTTTGATGCATTATGATCCCAGCCTGCAAAAGTTTGAAAAACAGACGAGTGGTTTTGTATTATTCGCTGCATCAGTTCTATTACCAAGAGGTTTTTATCGAGGAATGACAAACGACAGAAAAAAAAGAACTGCAGAAAAAAAAGAAAAAAAAAAAAAGAATCGTGCAATATTTTTACGCAGCGACGCCCGTAGACAATACCAGTACGCATGTGCGTGTCTGCAATTGTGCTGTTTTAGAACATAAGCTGCAAAAAATGAAGCAATTTGTGCACAGCACTTTGGCACCGTTGGTCCGCCAAGAAAAAGTGACTGATGGCTTATAATCATTTATGGTTTTACACAACTCGCTGCTGCTTCTGTTTTCCATGGATAATTCCCGTCTCTGATATTTTGATTCTACATTCTACCTGCAGGCGCATTGCTAGTTGCGTATGTTCGTAAAAATTCTTAATAAGTCTTCTTCTAATATTGCACTGTGGACTTTTACTGGTCGTAATTAGTGATTATCCTCCGCGCTAAGTTCGTCTCATATTTGCAACAGACTAACGCATACTTTTTCTCTTTTTTCTGTATGCGAGGTGTTTCGAGTACTGTAATAAAACAACTTTATTTGAAACCTTTGATTTAATATTTTTACTGCTGTAGGTAAAAAAAATAATAGCACAGAAAACTAAAAAATTTAAAATATTGTGCTCCGCATCTACAATGCTATTGTCAATAATATTGATTTCCATTGTATCATAGACTCTCTTATATTGTCTGCCGTTTAAGGTGTAGAGCTTGTAAGATATCGATTCGTTGAGGATTGCAACGTGGGCCCGGCAGTGATAGGCAACTTTGTGAACGTGGTTGAGAAGTAAATCAAAAAAAAAAAAAAAAAAAGCAATCTCTTCAATTCCTTTGCTGATTTATCAACCATGTGTCGGTGGGGTGAATTGGCTCGATCAAAACAGAGATCACAAATTAAAACAATGAATCATCAATTAATAGACTTGTAGGTTAACTGAGTTGCTGCTTCTTCAATTAATCTGCCTGTATTTATAGATGCTTCATGTAATCTTTAAACTTTCTTGTGGGTTACCAAGTTGGAACTTCTTTAGCTATTACACTGCATTTTTTGATTTAATTATGTATTCGGGAGCTCATTGCATATTACTTAATGATCGTCCTTGTCTACTTTGCATATTTAGTTTTTTTTTCGAGCATTAATTTTTGAAAGCTACTTTCTGAGGCTATTAACTATTGATGCTGATAGTAATAAACAAAGAAAATATGACATTTAGCTCTACTATTGCAAAGTGCTATCAAACATATGATAGAATGAAGCTGACCGAAAAAATGAGTTTATTTGAAATCTAAATTTTTTTTAACATTTTAACAGGAATGAAGGAGTTCGTTAGCTTTTCCAGATGAGACTTTTAATTTTTGCAATTCTCATGGGTTTTTCTCTCCAAGTTACATAAAAAATGAATTTTATGATATAAAAGGACCACGTCCAGTTATAATTGATTTATTAACTATACTTTTCCAAGGGATATATTATATATTGCTAGTAGCCACAAGAAAAAGTTTTGATGCTCGACAGCAATTCTTTATTATTATTATTATTATTATTATTACTACTACTACTACTACTACTACTACTATTTTTTATTCTTTCTTTTTGGTCTTCCCTCAGCTTTACAGAGAAATATCTATTTTTAAGTATCCATTTTAATCACATTTACACATGTCAAGTACTGCATCTGGTTATGTGCCCATTTCTTTAGTTACATCGATGCCGGAAGGAAGAATTCAAGCCGATGGAAGCGATGTGTGGTGGTGGGACAGTACCCGGGCCAGGGCTCTTAGCAAGAACAGGACACCTTTGTCCTAATTTCCTTCTGGGACGCTGCACAATCTCGATTTCCTCTGCCTTTTTGATTTTTTTCTTGTCACTATAGACATGTTATTTTTTGATTAAAAGATACTGTACTTTGACAAAAACGATCCAGGAAAAGAGCTCATTGAGTAGGAGAGTAACGCTCTCATACTATAGCACATCATAGCTGCCAGCATTTACAACAAACAACAGTTTTAGTATAACAGCAAAATCACTGAGCTGTTTATAGTCCATAGTTTAGAGACAGATTATCTGTTTTAACGCGCCTTTTAATACTGTTTTTTAGAAGAACGCTTTGAGGGAGAATTCGCGGGTCAAGTCAAAAATAATCGTTACATAAGCCAGGCAAACACATAGAGCTGACTTTTATTTTTGTTTCGCTATCACTCACTTGTCGAAATTTAAGTTGTTGATTTGGGGATAGTGCTCCACACACTTTTTATTTTGAAGCCCTTGTTCAACACTAGGAATCCTCGAGGACAAGACAAACAAAGTCATTGAGCTGTACACTATATTTTCCTTTATACTTACGAACATAGCATTTAGTAGCTTCAATATTTTAGCCAAACATATTAAAAAGACATCTTTTAATTATTGAAAAGCATCACAATGTCGCGTCTCCCATTGGGAGGCAATAACGGGTTCAGTCCAAATCAGTTTGAATATCACTTGGCTAATCACGCAAATGACCAGCGTATAACGACGCATTCCGGCACTGATGCTCTCAATTTAGGTATGGATGATGATGTGCATTCCAAAAATGCTATCAATGATTTATACAAAAAGTTGGAATCAGTGTACTATCAACTCAAAAAATTGCAAAATCAGAATGATAAGCTTACTCAGACAGTAGAGTATCAAAGTCGAGCCATAGAGTACCAAAATGCATTATTGTCCGACTACTTCAAGACAGCATTTGAGACAAATGGGAAAGTGTATCAAAAATTCAAATTTAACACGCCCACCAACATCAATGCTGACTCGTTAGTTTCCGGTACCAGTGATCATAACAATAATGGGTCGATGGCAAACACCAACAACAACAATAATAATAACACCAACAACACAGGCAATGGTCTTAGCCATTCCAACGCTCTTGCCAACGTCATTAATCCTACAAATAATACTCCTTCTGGTAGTGGCAGTAACAACAATTCGAGCAATAGTAATACGGTATCTACTTCACATATCGGCACAACAATGACGGGACCATCAAGTCACAACTCTGCTTTATTACAGACTAACATAATGTCGTCCAATAACCTTCATCAAAGTCTTAATGGTACTGCCAATAGTGCTCTTCACACAAGTACCACACCACCCACTAATGATGGTAATCTTGCATCAATTCAAAGCATCACTAACCAGTTAAACGGTACTAGTGGCTCATTTCCCAACTTGAGTGCTCTGAATCGCAGTCTTCTTGATACAACCAATACCATTTATGGCCGTCAACCACAACCACAACCACAACCACAACCACCACCACAACAACAACAACCACAACAACAACAACCACAACAACAACAACAACAATCACAACAACAACAACAACCACAACAACAACAACAACAACAACAACAACAACAACAACAACAACAACAACAACAACCACAACAACCACAACAACCACAACAACCACAACAACCACAACAACAAACGGCTTTGCCTGCTCCACCGCATCATTCATCACATCAACAGCCACCTCCACTAAACCACCATCCAAGTCTGCATCAGCCACTTGGTCTACCTCCGCAGTCACACCAACATCATTCACAACACCAACTGCCACACCTCCAGCACCATCATACACAAATACAGCAGCAACAGCAACAGCAACCACAAGACATACATCCGCTGCAGCTAACGCATCGTCCTTCTAATATTTTGGGTAATTCATCGCTCCTTAGAAGCCCCGCATCAACAATAACGTCGAACCATATTGGACAGCCCAATCTCCGCATTCATGCACACAATCCTAGACGTACGAGAGCATCAACGCTTTCTTCTAATGCAACTACTGCTTCCTCTACTAATGATGTTGATGATGTTAACGATGTAAATGATACTAATGCTGTTAGTGACGCTAATGGCAGTAATGATACCGGTACTGCGGCAACAACGACAGATCATGATCCTGAGGAATCGCCAGAAGCATTAGGAACAGAGGCCATAGAGTCTCCTGTTAGTGTGCGGCTAGCTAAAAAACACAAACTTGAACCGCTTTACAAATTGACCAAAGTTACTGATTCGGTGGAAGAAGTGGTTAGAGAGTACTTGTACGGAAGTAACGGTGGGCCAGCCATCAGAGTCCTTGAACAAGAGCATGGTGCGAAATGGAGAGGTGGGGCGCACCATCCGGTGTCCAAGAAATACGGCCGAATGAAGCCAATTTATGAGGCGGTGGAAAGAGGTTTGGATAGGAAATATACGGTGGCGCAGATTGTATCCAAGTTGGAAAACGAGAGGATTTATGATCGTGAAGGGGTACTTGCTAAAAGATCAATGACATGGTTGCAAAACAACATACCCCATGAGCTCAGATGACTGGCTTGTAAGAAATTGAGAAGACGCCACACTAATTCATATTCGATACTATTGGCCTTGTTACTTCTGTTATTTTTCTATCTATTTTCTTTTTTTTTTTGCTCATTTTGTTATTTGCGATTTTTTTTCGTCTTTTTTGTTTGTTTTCTTCCTTTATTGTTTATTTTTGGCATTATTTTTTTGGTACAACGGTGTTTTTGTTTTCATTATTAGTTTTTAATTTCTGTCTGTCTTTCTTGCTTGACCGCTGAATTTTTATCTTAACAGCAGAACTAACACATTGCTTTTAGATGTTTTTTAATATATGTATTTTATTTGTTTCAATGTATTTTATGGAATATATTTGCTTTTTCGTTCAACCTTCCATTTATCTTATTATCTATCATAAGGTTGTGCTCTCCTTCATGCTGCCAGTATTCTATATATACACTGTATACTTATCCCGAAAATTGCGGCTTCTTGATTACTCAACTCTACTTTGTTACAATCAAAGAAAATCTTTTCCTTTATCTAAATATCTCGTGTCAGTAAAACCACTATATATCAGATAGGAAAACGCTTGGAAGGAATATCATAGAAAACTGCCCAAGAAGTGGATTTGGGTGTACAATAACTGATACCGAAAAGAGATGCTTGATCAAAAATAACAAATTAAAAAAACCAAGTTATCTCCTTGATTTCTCAGAGTTTAACCGTAAGCCAAGCAACATACTTACCAATAAGGAAAAAATGCAACTGCCGGGTATTACAATCTTTTTTCTAAAAAAGGGTTTTCCTTTATTAGATTCTTATCTACATTCTATCACGCATATATCTGTTAGCTCAATAGCGTAAGTCTATCTATCTATATCTTGCGAAAAAGTCGCGACCGTTAATCGGACGACATTCACCCTGTAAGCTTGAGCGCAAATATGAGAGTATTTACTATCCGCCACTAACACCACAGTGAACATTATAGTCATTTTTAATTAGAAAAAATTTTGGCCGAAGAGAATCGCCATTGGTTGCTTATGGCAAAAGAAACTAAAACGCAAGCATGATTTAATTCGTTTCAAACGATTGATTGTGAAATCGGACAAACCAAAGCAAAATTTTCGAATTTCAAATGATCTGGGCAAATTTGTGTGAAGATATTGTGCAGAGGGATAATTTTATGAAATAATCAAGAGAGCAAATTGATTACTTCTATTCTTTTTATGTACAGCAGCATACTCGAAATATTCAATTCTTTCAGTTTGTATACCCTATTTTTCTCGTTGTATGTAATTGATCGCCAGATACTTTATTTTCTGCGTTTGAATTTGGCATCAACAATAGCCATGTACCGCAAACCGTTATTCGTTCCATCATGTCACCAATAATAGTTGACACAGTGCCGATCACCAATTCTCTTGAGGGAAGCTCTGTTTAATCAGATAAGTAAAACCAGATAAATCTAAAAGACATCAAAATATCTATCGCTGAACATTTCGTCATCACCGCAGTAAACAGTTACCAGTCATGAATGCCGGTCCAAATCTTTGCTACGCCCCGGCTTACATAATCCAACGGGCCTGGTGTGCCCCGCCAAAACGAAGTAGTTTGTCTGCATGTATCATCCCAATAGTAAGCATAGAGGCGTAATACTACATTATAAAACATTGCCACACAGCAAAATGTGGCACAGTTGCTACGCTTTGTTGGGGCGTGACAGGGATACTGCTTAGTCATGATGCGAGAGCTATCGCTTCTGCAATGATCTATCGGATTTAGCATGCAAGCTTAGCAGCTGTTGGCGGAGACAAATGTGCATGGCCGTACACACGCTGGGTAGCGCCTAAAATTGATATTTAAAAAGCTAGGGTCCTGCTCCTTCCAACTTTGCTCAGGGTTTCCTTGTTTCAAATCTTTTAGAATTTTTTCTAAGATACTTGTTGTTTTCCCCGTTTTAATCTTTTTTACTTAGCAAGTCAGCTTCGAGTTCAATTTTTATAGCCTTTCATAGATCCCAGCTCATCACGGCTTATCTTTTAAAACACACGCTCTCAAATTTCAATCTCTGTTATCCTCTTTCTTTGACCAGCGTATCCTAGATGAATAAACCTCCCATATCTCAAAATGTTTGTGCCGACAACTTAAATCTCTCTCAACATACATCTAGACAATCTTCGGATTCTCAAAAAGATCCCTCATTCACCCCATTGAGCGCCTATCAATCAGGCGTTTCAAGCTCATCGTCAGACTCAAGCAACTCCCGTTTCACCGCTGTTTCTCAAGATGAAATTCAAAAATTGATTTCTATTCATGTTCATCAAGAATTGTCAAAGTATCCATCTCTTTACTACGATAATGATAATGCTGATAATATTAATCACCACAAGTTGTTAAAGAGAGTTAAATCCAAATTTGCCACTTTTGCCTCCAAGTTTGACAGCTATCCCCCCTTCAAGCAAACTATTGCATTTCAAAATTGGTTTGATGAAAAGGCAAAGAAAAACAAGATCCTTGAAGTTATTGGTGCCGCTGGCTATTTTTCCATTTTATACCCATTCATTATTGCTGGTATTGTTTTGGGTAATATAGGGAAAGAACATACAATTGTTGTCTTTGTTTGTAACATTTTAGCCATTGTCCCTTTATCGGTTATTATCAGTTACTTGACAGAATCTTTAGCTGAATTGACCAATCCAACCATTGGTGGTCTTCTTAATATCACTTTTGGGAATGCTATTGAATTGATTTTTTCTATCTTGGCTCTTTTCAAGGGTCAGTTAGATACTGTTCAAGGTTCTATGGTTGGCTCTTGGTTAGCAACGACTCAATTGATTTTAGGTTGTGCTTTTTTCTTTGCATCTTTTAAAAAGAAGCAATTAAGTTTCAACAAATTTAGCAGTTATTTCAATGTTATTTTTATGGTTTTCAGTGGTTTCATTGCTAAAATGGTTTACACTCTTAACTACAACTCAAATTATACTTCCCAATTTACTGATAGTTCTAGTTCACATCCTTCTAGTGCAATTTTGAAAGTTTCTAGAGGTATGGCGGTTTTGCATTTGATGTTATATGCGCTTTATTTGATTATCCCATATCAACATAAAAAGTTGTTGCTTGATGCTAGTCATAAGAAGGATGTTGAAAAAAACATGTTTGACAGTGGTAGTAGCACTCCTTCTGTTGTCAGATTCTCTGCAACTAATAGATTTGAAGGGAATGACACCATTTCTGCTTTGTCTGACTCCAATACTTACATGACTGGTACTTCAAGATCAATGGAAAATGTCAAGTTATCTGTTTATGATAATGGTAAAAATAAGATTAATGAATCTACAGCCATAGTTCAATCAGATACCGCTACTGATCCCACTGGCGAAGGAATCCAACTACATGAACTTCCAAAGCCTTCACCGGCCCAACCTATCACTGGTGAGTCAAACGTCGCCTCTCGAGAATCTAAGCAAGTTGATAAAGCGACTAGTATTTGGGTCAAATTTAAGGATGTTTTCATTTACGCTTTTTTCTTGTTAGCCGTTACAGTTGTTGCTTCATTTAACTCGGACTACTTATTGGATTCTTTGAATGATTTTTCGGAAAAGACCCATATTCCAAAGACTTTCATCACGGTTATTTTAATTCCTATTTTCAGTAACGCAGCAGAGCATGTTACCTCCATTATTGTTGCTTATAAGGGCCAAATGGAATTGGCCATGAACATTGCCGTTGGTTCTGCTATTCAGATCAATTTCTTGATTGTTCCGTTTTTGATCTTGATTGCTGCGGCAACCAAGAGTCCATATTCGTTTTTGTACGAGAATACTTATTGCGAAACTATGTTTTGCGCTTCCATCCTTGCTTCGTTCTGTATTTGGAACGGTAAGGCATATTTTGCGACTGGCGCGATTTTGCTAGTCAACTACATTGTATGTGCAATGTTGATTTATTTCATGGTTTAGTGGTATATGTTTGATTTTCAAGCCACTGTTTTCTTTAAATAGTATTCACTTATATCTGATATACAAAGTTGACAGTCTAGACTCATGTGTATAAATTGTAGGCTGTTCATGCTGACTGAAAATGATTGTAGTATGAGGCGGTGGCGTGCATAAGGAGTATTACTAAGCGCACTTTGTTATTGTTGTGCATAAAAAGAAAAAAATAAAATAAAATAAAATAAAAAATAAAAATAAAAAGGAGTTAGCATAAACTACAATGCGAAGAGCTCAGGTCAAACTGTAAGAATATTTTAATCATCGACCCCACATTTTACAACCACTATCTCTTACATAGTAACCAAATACACCAACTTAATATTACATAATAATGGTTTTGCAAAGAGATAGCAATCTAGGAACCGAACAGGATAAGGTGAACTGTGCCTTCTACTACAAAATAGGCGCTTGCCGACACGGCGAGAAATGCTCTCGAAAACACATCAAGCCCAAGGCTTCCAAGACCATAATGTGTCCAAATTTTTACCAAAATCCAGAACTTGACGAGAATTTGAAGTCCCAGCTAACGCAGGATCAAATAGACTTACGATTTTCCCACTTTTTTGAAGACGTGTTTGTGGAATGCGCATTACTTGGAGCTCAAGTTGAAGATGTTGTGGTATGTGAAAATGCCAATGATCATCTAAACGGTAATGTTTACATCAAGTTTGCCACGGAACAAATGGCTGATAAAGTGGTACAGAATCTCAATAACCGTTGGTATGACGGCCGTCCTATCTATGCTGAATTAAGTCCAGTGCAGAATTTCAGTAGTAGTTGTTGTCGTCTGCATTTCACCAAAAGTTGTGAACGGAAAGGAATGTGCAATTTTATGCACTCAAAGAAGCCGGATCCTCAGTTGGTGAAGACTTTGATGCTCAGTCAGGAGAAATATCTTAGAGAGAAGAGGCTCCATGTGGGTGTGCCGCGCAAGTAATGGGAGAGTTCTATCAGCGAGGAAATGCTATATAGAGTTCAAGATGTTGATCATCTTCAGAATAACTCCGGCATAACTCTGTTTCTGTTCTCATAATCATATTTCATAATGGAAGATAATTTTGGCGAAGACGGCTTTTGAATATATTTATCTATTTTAGACAAGCTTACAAAGATAAAGGCTCAAATAGCTACCTCATCATATATTAGTTCATCTTCGGTAATCATAACTTCACACCCTTGTCATCTGCCTTTGGGCTTAAATATTTTGTTTCTTTTATGTATTCTATTATTAAACACGTTATAATCCTTCATTTTCTGACAATAAACGACATGACATTGATAAAGCTCAGTAAAACATTTTCGTGGGATGTTGCTCATCGCACATTGAACAGGGCGGCTGTGATTAGGCATGTGATGTGGGCTATATTTTTTTCGATCTGTAGTAGTAAAGTCAAAGATTCCGCTGTTTTGGATTAGACACATTAACAACGGGTTCGCTTAGTGATCTCATCGAAAGCGGATCACGTATACATTTCAAGAAATCTTTATCTAGTTTCATCAATGAAGCTTATATTAGAGCCCGTATTCACCATCATAGGTATAGATGCGCTTGACTACTTTTCTTTGCCGATAAAACAAGCTTGAATCAAAACAGTGGGATAAGGAAAAGGCAAAACATAGTAATACTCACTCAAAAGCTCCATTTAAACTCCGCGAATGTCTGACTTGCCTGACTTTGTCAACCTGCTCCATTTGAGGTCAGGTTCAATTGGCCCCATACAAGGAAACTCAAGAGCTCTTCCTATTGATCTTACCGATGTACGACGAAACTCATTTCAAACGCCAGTTACGCCTTCGGCGGCCCTGACGCCCCATTCAAATGTGTTTGAAACTCAGCAAGGTTCGAAGGAGCTTTTGGGTTCGCAAGGAGTTAGTTTTGAAGACACTGTACACAACACGGTTTTTTTATCGAATCATAACGACAATAACAATGCCTATGTGCCCAATTGTTTAATTGAGCCTGATAGAGAAACTTGGACGACACCTCTGGTAGCGAAATCTCCAGAAAATTTATCAAATTACATTTTTGCCTTACAAACCTCTGGCGCTCTTTTACTTGGCTCGGAATACTCTGATGATACTGATGATGATGATGAAAGTGATATGGATAATGATGATATCTTTGAGGCTCAACTAGACTCTAATGATCCTCTCAATGATAATGCTGCAGAATCACTATTTGTTGATGTGGATTTACAGAACGCAACTATGGGTATCGATGCTTCACTGTTTAAGAATCACTTTAAAACCAAAGAAGACCACATTTTCCAAGACTTAGTAGACCACTCAACAGATGAGCGTGTTGATTATGAAGGTGTTACTCTCAGTAAAGTTAGACTTTTGCAGTGTAAGGATATTTGGGCTCTATCATCACTATTCAAGTGGGTGCTAAATTTGCCCCATTGGTTTGAGAAAGCTTTATTTGCAGAAGTAGAGGTGCGGCAATATTTATCTTTAATTGTCAAATTTTATTGTCCAAATTTTGACGACTATGACCTTTTGGAAGTTGTTGACTTGATAGTTTACGAATTTAAGCAACATGAATGCTTCGTTGAGGCATTTAATCATCAAGTTTTCATTAATGATGAAGCTTCAATAAGCGGAGTGATTCCACGGTTAACAACGTGCTACTCTACACACTACAACCATGCCAATACAAATTTAAAAAATAGAGTATATTTCCCTCATAAATGCTATGATTTCGATTGTCCTTTCAATAGGCGCAAATTCGACGTTTCCAAGCAGCTTAATCAAAGATGGCATATATACTGGGACATCCTGCCACAAGAATTGCAAACGCTTGATAAAGCCAAAATTGATAAAAGTTCGGCAATTTTTGAGCTTATCGCCACGGCGCATAGAGATGTGGAAAATCACTCTATTTTCGTGAATACCGTTGGTAAAGATTTTCTCAAGCAAGAAAAAACACTCGCCTATCCATTGAGGCCAGCCGTTTTTTATAAATATGCATTTGAATCGGTAGAGGAAATTGGAAAATTAAAGAAAAAATACTTGTTGGAGCCGCTCAAAGAAATACTAGCAGAGCAAGGCAAGTATATTGAAAGAGAGTACTGGAACCCTTTTCTCAGTTGGCTTGACAATTCTGAAAGCATTTACAAAGAACAAGTGAAGAACAAGTCTGCATTGTTAGTGTTCATTAATTTTGAAAGAGAGAAGCCTCAATCTAAGTTTTTCGCATGGTTTAAGAGTCACAATTCTTATATTGCACAAAAGAATTTCTACAATGCGTTCGTTGATGATGCAATTATCATGGTACCAACTTTCGAAAAGATTAAAAAGCTTTCCGTACCAGGGTCTAATGAATGGAATCAAGTCGATAAAGTGTTACAAAAACTAAAGGACTTTGCTGCAAAATTGAATAAGTGGAAAAGGACCTATGATAGCCGGGAGCTTTTCAAAAAAATTACATTCTCGCCTCTTAATTACAATGTAAATACTGAATTTGATGAAGATGATGTCATTATTTGTGAGAATCTGGCAAAAAAAAGTGCATCAGACTCAAAAAATTTGTATCTTTTGTTATTTTCTTCGAGATTCCTAATATGCGAGATTGATTTTATAAGACATAATTATAAAGTGATTGAAAATCCAATTCCAGTGCAGTACCTTATTGCGAATAGCAAGAAAAAAGACTCCAAAAGTAAATCTGCGAGATTGAACTTTAAAACATCAGGAGGAAGCAGTCATGGGGAAAAACACAGTTTGGCCAACGCCAAGATGTCTAAGCTTCGGATATTCAACATTGCAGAAGATTATATGACGTCTGTTATCGTCTATAGAGGACAAGATCAAGAATGGATCAAGAAGGTTACAGAAGCTCGAAAATTATTTTTCGATAAAATGCAGCAGTTATCAGCATTCAAACTTAAATACATTGCAGAATCAGTATCTTCTAATGAGGGGCTATATTATCTAGGAGTCTCATATCCCAATGATGTTGTTAAAGTTCTCAAGAGTTCGTCAAGGCTGGCCGCTTATATGCTAAATAGCACAGTCATTAGTACAATAACATTAAAACATAAACAAAAGAAATATGAGATTATCGGGATGAGCAATGCAGTATGCGCTAGGTGTGTTTCTGATAATGAAAAATGGAAAAAGCTTCTTTCTTATGAAGGAGTGCGGAAGTTTGGATATTTCAAAGACGATAATGTTCTTGTGTTATTAGCATACAAGAAGTTGGTATGTTTATCTTTTGATGATGTGGTACTTTTTTTGAGCAAAAAATTGCCGAAGTTAAAAGCCAGCTTGATATCAAAAGACATACTTGATTTTGGCTGCTTAAAGTTCAATAACTTTGAAGCATTAGCCTATGTAAAAAGTAGCAGTTTGAGTCGCAACATGGTTTACATTACGAGAATTAGAATTCAAAGCCAACAGATTGTGGAAACGATAGTACACAAACTTACCGACGTTCAAGAAAAACTCGGGTCTGAAGTGAATAAGTGCGATACAATTGACTCTGATATCTTTTTGCGTGTGGAGAATCGGCAGTTTTACAAATATACATTTAAAAGCAAGAAGCAGCCAACTGAACTTACGAGGTTCCCGCAGCCACTTATTAACTTAGAGTCACAAAGAGATAACAGCATCAACAACAGAGCCAATATTGGAAACAAAAGTACTCTGTCAAATACATTAAGCAACAGCCTAGTTCGGATCACGCAATCGTTACTGACGGCGCTGCCGGTCGCGATCTTTGGAATGCGAACCGGTGAAACGTTGGTAGTTCTAGACCGCATGGCTGTCTTCTGTAATGACCATGGTTATTTTTCCAGAGCCGAATTTATTGAGTTTGACACTGTTTGTTGTAACGGTGCAGCATATCAAGACGGCCATTTGATTATATGCACAAAACATAATCTTGAGATTTACAAAGTGTTTGCAACAGGCCCTAGGGCTGGAATTTTGGCACAAGTGTTATTTGGGCGGAATTTGCAAATTATTGGTGGCGGGTTAGGATCTGACGATAGCGCAGCAAGAGTCATTTCAACATTTCAAGAAGGACGTAGACAGGTTCTCTTGGAACTTATCAGAAAGTGATTATTGTCGACCGGCTGATTTACAATTAATTAGAAAGAGATTGAAATAATAAAAGATTTACAAGGCGCAATGACAATTCGGATAATACGCTATTTTAATTTACTTTATATGAGCATAATAAATTGATTTTCTGTTCCTGTTGTCTTTTGATCGTAAAGCTATTTCCTTTAGGTTTTTTTCACTTTGAAACAGCGTTTGCATATTGAAAGTGAGCGTTGCACGGCATTGATGGAAAAGACCAGCATACAGAAATGTGTAAAAAAAACAAAAAAAAAAAAAAAAAAAGCGCGAAGGATAAGAAAAAGTAAAAAATAGCAGAAGTAAAAGGGCGAAAAGAGGGGGGAAAAGAAAGCGACTAATTGTCCAAAATCAGTACGGTACAAAATATCAATCTATTTCTGTGAAGAGTCTACTTTTTGGAGTCGATCTCGTTACGTTTGTCTTAATCTGACTGTTAATTAATTTGCAGTAAAAGCCCTTGCCGCGGAGCACAAGTTCAGCACCCTTAATTAATAAATTCTTTAGTACCGATTACGTAGCGTCAGAGCGTATATAATTTAGATTTACAAGGATATACTTTAAAGAAGGCCAAAATGTATAATTGAAGCGGACGACAACACCTATATAAGACAAATAAAGGCGCTGTTAAGCGATCCACGGGTTTAAAATTGTGCTAGTCAGACTCAGACACTGTCTGCCTGTAACCGATATAATCATAGCGTTCTTTCAAGCATGGTAAGGTTTTTTTTAACGCAGGCAAACAATGTTCCCAAAACAGCATAAACTTGCGACCGAGGTAAATTACAAATGCTCCAAGAGCCTAACAACTGGTACTATCCACACCAAAATCATAGTAGGAAAGTAGCGCGGTCTTGAATATGTTTATTTACTCTGTTATGGTTGTTCAATGCTGTTTTTAGCTTTATGTTTATATATTTTTTGTACTTTTTGCTTCTTTTTTTGTATGCTGTTATCTGAGTTACCTTAAAGGGCAGATTTACTTGCAGTACATACGCACAGACCGAGATACCTTAGAATACAATCGATAAATGGAACGCCCGTCAGCGCCAGCACAATACAATCAACTTGAGATTGTACAATATTTAGGATATAAAAATTGGAAGCGGAAAAGATGCAAAGAGGTTTTTGCAAAAAGTACATCATTAATAGCTAGTTTCGTTTATCTATTATGCTATCTGATACTCAGAGGTTAGTCGTAACAGTTGTTTGTGGTTGTTGGCATTGTTATTTTTTATTTTTTTTCTGTTTGTTTTCTCGTTGCCACGGATAATTGCCGGCTGTTACACGCTTAGATGATAATTACTAACTTCGCGTGCCGTTTATTGTGCTGCTGTATATGTACGCATAACAAGCCGAAGTAAAAAACGAAAACCTATCCCAGTTTAAAGTTAGCATTACTATTATTTTTTTTTTACTATTTCGTGGTCTTTTCTTTATTTTCCAACTGCTGCCTTACTAAGTTGAATTATACTTGAGCTAATGGAAAATCTGAGACCCGAAGAAGATCAACAACATAAAACTTTAACTTTCATAGACTTTTGTACATATGTGGCTAAATCTTAAGATCAGTAAAAAAAAAAAACAGATGACAAAAAATAGACAAAAAAATATTTAAAAGGCTTGGGATTTCTTCATTTACCGTACACATTTGATTTTGCTCGCCCTCTCTCGCTACAGTTCATTTTATGTTGTTACCTTGGTGGTTGCAAAATTGAAAGGAAATTACTTAGCTCAAGTTCATACACATATTGATACAATTGATCATCGCTTTTCACAAGGTAATCATCTCATCTCATCTCATTAGTTTTACTAAGCGACTTGGTTCCTTCCCTTCATTCATATATTTATGGGAAGAAAAAATGCACTATATCAAAGTTGTCACTTTTCATTGCTGCTTATGTTCAGAAAACCACTCTACCAAAGTGGAGCTTCCAGAAAATTTCGATCTTTGCGATCCAGATCTTGCCAAATTTCTCTACTCGAGGATGTGCTGTCCAAAAACACATCACAGAATATGTGATAATTGCATCGAGCATCATGGATTTCATATATATTAAATATCAAGAATACCCACCAGCAAATCACAAAACAAAACTCGAACCACAAAGGATGCACACAAGTTGGCTCTAGATCGATTTTTCGCTTTCTCCGTTTTCCCTCCGTTGATACGATTACTACTTTGCCCATGACTATTACAGTTTTTAACTTCTTTTTTGTTATTCACCTATGAACACTGCAGGGAAACCACACAAACTTTATAATGGAAAAAATTCTTTTTCCAAAGCTAGTTGGTATACTTCCCACCCCCATTTTATACTATATACTGTACTATATTTTCGTTTGATTTTAAATACACAAGCCTGTTTGTTACGTTTCCAATTGGACCAACTTTATCATAAATCTAGCGTTTGCATCAATTCAGCGCTACTAAAAAAAGAATAGGCTTTAGCAAAGGTAAAGAAAAAGCTCCTTTACGTTAAACTTTGATAAAAGCTTTCATGGCTGTTTCATAATTATAAAAGCAGGCTGATGTAATGTTTAACTACTTTTGAGTTGGTGAGAAAAGAATTTGGGTATTTTAAGTTTATTTTTTAGCGATCGCTCAAGTACTATTCTTCGAGCCCTCCTTTTTGAAAGCTTATAATTTGTTGTCGCGAATTCCCCGATAGGAATGTAACCCAGCGTTTTCTGCATCTGATGCAGCCCAGTACATTCCCAAACTTTTATGTCGCAGGAACCGGCAGCAAACGCCGTTATATGCAGGACAAATACAAAATGGAGAAAAAACACCGCACAAAAAGATATGCAAAAATGCTGTTTACATCCACTGGGTATATCGAGGCATGAAATTGATGGTGTTGTCTGACGCATTAGGTCAGATGGCGTAATTTTCAGAAACTCAGAGATGAATCTATAAGATATCTTGTATTTAGAAATTATGAGTCTGTAGGCTATATAAACTACAGAATGCATAGGTAAATTAGATTTGAATGAACCTTTTTTTCTTCTCAAAGAAAAAAATTTTCCCAGCACTCACGCCTCAATTTTAAGTGCTTTCAAAAATCATCAAAACTATTCACCTCCTCCAAAGTCAACATTTCGCCAGATTTAAATAAAAGTTGTTCAAGTTGTTGGTTCGACAACTTATTCACAAGAACATGAACGTGGCTTATTTGCTTCACACTTTGCAAAGCTGACCAGTTGCGAAACCAAATGATGTTTTCTTTATCAATACCCAACCCATCTATGAAAGTTTTCTTAACATACAAATCAACTAATCCTCGAGTGGAAGAAGAAATATCACCAACATCACTTATAGGATCAGACAAAATCGGCACTTTGGTCCATACAAGCAAGTGAGTTACTTGCTTGCTAAAGTTGTACGGGAACTCGTTGAGCATAATCTTAACATCGGCGGCATGGTGAAACAAGTATGGGGAACTTGGCTTTATGATAATATCTGTATCTTCAACATTTGGATCTTTGTATAGATCTTTGGGAGCCCATTCAAGTTGTTCGCACACTAGCCTTTTGTAGACTGACAAGCTCTTAGCCGCCAAAGTGTCACGAAACTTTCTGTATTCAAAAGCATCTGGTGGCGCTCTGGCAAAATTTTGTAAGTTATTTTGCTGTATAAGAGCTTTTATCTTTGGCCACGTTAGAGTATTCATTAGACATTTGCTGCCGTTAATGATTTGAATATTGGTTTCAACTACCAATTGGTTATCTGTTGTGGAGCAATTTTGTGGCAATGGCTGTGAAAGTACTTCTGGAGTCATTACGGGCAACGACAGCGAATGTTTCAGCTGACAGTTGTGAGCAACGCTCTCTGTACTTTTGTAAGGGTTATTGCTGAGCATGGAGCCTCAGTTATATGGCAGGTTAGAGTTGTTGCGTGATGAGATGAGGTTTTGATGTTAAATGTTCTTTGTACATTTATAATCGCTATATTAAAGAAAAGTGATAACATTGGGTGCTTATAGCACATTTTTGGTGCGCTTTAGTGAGCTGCGCTTAGTATGAAAATCAAAGCTGCTTCCTACATTACTAAAGCAGCGTTCAACGAGGAAATAACATAAAGCTCAATACTCTCTTTCCGATATAAATTAAAATCAAAGAGCAAATTATAAAGTGAATTTTGCTATTATTTGCAAGAAATATAAGATACACAATAGTAATTAGATCGATTATCACAGCCTAAAACTAAAGTGAAGCAACTGATGCACCAAAATCATGGTTGCGGAAAGCGGTTTCAACCAGATACCACAAAAGAAATACAAATCTCTTCCCTAGGCTAGTTCATGTTTGTACAATATGATATACTCGCACATTATCGCTACACTTAGGGTACGATTGTCAATTGTCGTTGATTTCAATGAGCAATACCTGGACACGTAATCAGCCATTTAGAGGAAACCCTCAAACTAGAAATAGAAGATATTGGGTTGGGATACGCCCCCGTGCATGTACCAATCGAGCAAATGGATATAATATTGAGATGTTCATCTTGAGAAAGTTTGTCTCATAGTAGGCGTTTGGTGTTAAAATGCATCTTGTTGAGATAAATGTAAAAGGAAAACCGCAAAATATATGAGTACATGCTACTAACGTACCTGAAATATTATCAAATTGATTAGCATTAATGCATAATTAGTAATTGAATGCAGTTATCGTCACTGATTGATATAATTTTCAATGTCTTTCTGAAATGCTTTCAATTCAAATAATGGCGAAGTACTGGGGACTGACTCACCTCTGGGAAATTTTAATTATATATCAACTACAGGCAAGAAATTATTACTTCGAAATTCATCTATTGGCTGACCCAGCAGAGAAACAGAGCGTAAGTTTGCAGATACAACTGCACTGCATCTATGAGTGTATCAACATTAAACACTAAAGGAAACTTTTTCTTTAATTTTTTTATTTAAATTTTTAGTTTTGTTTGGAATATAAATTTATAACAAGAGAAAAAAAAAGAGCAAAATGTCAAAAACAAATTTGGTTTGTAACCTCATGGATACTCATCCTGATCATCAAGAGTATCGTATGCACCGTCATCGTTATAAATAAAAAACTGGACAAAAATTACTGCATCAAGAGCTAAAGCCCCAACACTACCAAGCAACCAACTAAAGTTGATCACAATGTATCTTTTGCTAACTCCAACACACAAAATACTCAATACATAAGTCAAGTTACCCATGCATGCGAAAAAGAAAAACATAAATGAAATACCATCGCAGGATTTACGTCTATAGTTGAGAAGTATCTGCGGTACACGAGAACCCAAGTAGAAGACTGCGCACAAGTAACCGAAAACTTGACCCCAAAAGTCAATTTCCAAATTGTCTTGATCATGATGATGGTCAGGAGGAGTATTGACATCGTGATTTGCGCTTCTGATATAGGAAATGTACCAGCCCCCAATACCAGAAACTAACACAAGTGCCACAAGAAGACCATTGGTGACTTCGCTTCTGAATTTAGAGACATTTGAGTTACTGGAAGAACTTTTTTGCAGTTGGTTTTCGGAGTCTGTGATTAGCTGTTGGTTTTGGCTGCTTTCTTCGTCATATGCATGTCGATGTGGTTGGTCGTTTCCAATGAGACGGTCGGTTTCTGAATAATGATTGTGATGATGGTGATGGTGATGGTCTTGATGGGCAATGATTTCGTCTAAAACGTCTTCAGATAATGGATTAGCCGGCGACAAATGGATTGGGTCAACATTTTCATTAGTTCCATACATGAGACACTGAGCCAATAGCACCACATCAGCGAGGGTATAATAAATGGCCAAAATGAGCATGGTTGGGAGAACATTCTGAGCAATGGAACCAATAACATTGAAAACATCACCAATAAGCCAGAGAACAACGAATAAAAGCGAAAGCCCTTCTGCACTCTTACGGCAGAAGTTTTCGTAAATTTGTGGAGCAAAAACGATAACCCAGCATGCAATGGAAATAGAGCTAAAAATGGTTAGTAAAAGAGTTCAAGAGCAAGTGACAAAAAAAAATAAATAAATAAATAAATAAATAAAAAATAAAAAATAAACTGAAATCAAACATATATATGAAAGAGACATACCCTAGAATACCGCTGACTGCTTGTGCATTCAATACTACCGGTGGAGGAGGAGCGAACATTTTGGGTTAAATATTATTTGAATATAGTGTATGTTGCAATAAAAATGTAAATTAATCAATTGGAAAATAGTATACGTCAAAAACGCTTTATTTTTCAGTTGATATTGTTAAATATTTTCAATGTGCAATGTCTTGATGTTGGAAATGATTATGACTGATTGGCGCGTTTCAGTTGTGATGTTCGGACAAAAATGATAATGTCGGTCATGTACTGAGCAATAACGCAAATGACGGCAAAACACGACAAAGATAAGACGAGAGTTGACCCTTTGGGAAAGAGAGTATTTTGGTATATATGAATATAAGAACCAGAAAAACCGATCAAAAAAACGCTTTAGTTATAGACTTTTACGGTACTATTGAGCCGAGGAGAACTAGTGTGTCAGCCAATTTAAAAAATTTTCTGTTGGTTGGTTGGCGGCGATGAGTCTTAGTCGCTTTCCCGCTTCTCGAGGAAAGAACAAAAATCCCGGCGCAATATTTACAGTCACGTGAATCATCCAATCCGTCTTTCAGATTAGCGGGTATATACAGATAGTATTTTTACAATATGTGAATCATACTGCAGATTAATATCCCGTAGAAACGGGTTCTGCACACATATCGTCTAACATCATAAATTATTCAAGTCCTTAAAGGGAAAATCATTCGCCATGCTCTACTTGGAGCGGCGCACGAAATAGTTCCCTACTCTGGTATTTTAGCATATTCTACGTGGAAGCTAAAAAAAAACTATTCTGGTAGAATACTTGAAATCAAACAAACATACGCTCACCAAACGACAAGGAACTGCAAATGATAGAATTACAGAGTGCAATACAATTGTCCAACAAAGAAAAAATTTTGTAGAAATTCCTGGCATTACATTAGTAGCTACTTCACAACGGTATAGATGCCTAGTCAAAGTAAAGTTAAAAAAGCACTCGAGGGTCTTCGCCAAAATGAAAAACCTTTGAAGTTTGAAATTCATTGATAACATTCTAAAGAAAGTCCTGCCAACGTACATGGTCTCTATTTCCGTTTGCCAAGGATTATATAATCAAGACATCATCATGATACTATCACACCATAAGTTAGGCGATGTTGATGAAGACGCATTGACATGCAGGAGACTCTCGTACATCTGGGATTCCTCTAAATTTGGGTCAACTTCAACGTCTAAAAAGGTGCCAAACCAGGGAGGCCATGTTTTGTAAGGTTTTAGATGAGCATTTCTATCGATATTCCTTATATATTACTGGCAGAGTTATTTATATAAGATCATGCCATATTGACAAAATGATTTTGCCTGAGATCAAAATTTACAATACTATGTAATCTGATAATAATTTTTTAAAGGATTGGAAATGAACCAAAATAAATTGCTGCTGTCAAGAGAAAATGGCGGGTTACAAGTAGGAGAAGTGGATCTTTACAATGGCGTAAATAAGAGTAAAGTTTACGGTCAATGTAAATACAACAAAAATTACTGCTTGTATTGCCGCTAGGGAATATGTGAATAAGATTGTATAATGAAGTCTTTTTGGCACACAAAATTATCTTTATGAATATCTTATGCAAAACTTTAGAAATTGTAAATGTTGAAAAAAATTTGAATTGAAAGGAAAAAACGTGTTTTACTTACATAATAGTATACTATTTTCTGAAGAAAACGCTTCTTTTTCTTAATACAACCCTACTTCTTTTTCTTCATCTTCTTCAAAAACAGAAAATAAGACTAGAAATTGAAATGGAATTAAAGTCCTTATCTTGCCGTAGGCAAAAATGTTTCTTTTGAAATATCAAGAAGTTATTGACCTAGTGTAATTCTCTTGTGTTGCTGGATGGAAGGATGATGATAAAACATCAAAGTTGCAAGTTTCAAAAAAACTTGCCTCCAAAAAAGAAACGAACGACAACGGCAGGACTCGAACCTGCGCGGGCAAAGCCCAAAAGATTTCTAATCTTTCTCCTTAACCGCTCGGACACGTTGCCATTGATGACGTAATTTCCTTATAATGTGGTCCTAATAAAAGGGGAAAAGTGAACCTACCCGGACATGAAAAGGGGAAGAATCTTCTGAACCCCTGCAAGATATTGTTGGACTATGGTGACTAGATCTACTACTCATACCTGAGGGTAGCACTGATTAAATTAGCCTGTCCTCTAGTAGTGAAAGAAGGTCACTTGCTGAGATCTTAGTTACGCAGTGAAACGTAGTTGAGTATTGAAATTGTACTTATTTTCCTTACTTTTATTACAAACTGTATCACCAATAGAAGTACTCTGTTTTTCCAATTATATATCGTTATTTCATTCCTCACCCATGATGCTCATGCAATGAAACGTTTCCATCGCATCTTTAACATTGGTTGCTTTAGAAAGCATGCGTGCGTTCAATTGTCCTCGGCCGCCAGATACAGTTTACTCAAAAAAAAAAAAAAAAAAAAGAAAAAAAAAAAAAATTATACCTGATGAACAGTATGGGTGTTGGTTATTTGGTATAATTCCATAACGGCATGGGATTATGGACCGTTAGAAAGGTGCAATGCCTTGAAAGGAACCCCAAGAAAGGTAAAATGAAAAACAAAAAAGGGTGCGGCACTAGCATAAAAAATAAGGGGTCTACATTATCGACAGGTTGCCTCTCACTAAAATTTTGACTTTGACCTGTATTCAAGTGGTGTTGAACTGCAGCTGTGTATTAGAAGAAAAAAAAAACGGTAATTTTGCACGGCTGAAACGATGCACATTACCGCCGCAGGAGCAGCAGCAAGCAAGTAGTGATGCAAGATCTGATTTTAAGCTTCACCTGTCACTTGCCGCTTTTTATTGAAATAGCAAGGGGTGCAATAATGATTTATTGTATTTTATCCTTTTGTTGACTGTTGTTTTTGTGGAGTTATTTTTACTCTTGTTGAATTGTATGCGATCTGCAATGGAAGGGTATGATACACTGTAAAATTTGTAATACAGTCTATATTTAATAGGCAGCTAAACTAAAAGAACAAAGAAAACGCCAAAGAAAAAGACAAAATAAAAGGAATAAGAGCAAAACATTTCGTTAAATACAAGAGTCATATATAGTTCATTGATAGATTAAACATCAGTACAGTCCAAAACGTAACGGCCAATAATCTTATTTTGTTCCATCAATTTGTAAACATTTGGCAATTCTTTAAGAGAAACAATCTTTATTGGAGCTTTAACTTTACCATCGTTAAAGAACTCAACTGCTTCTCTGGTATCGGCTCTGTTACCAACATAAGACCCTCTAATGGAGATAGACTTGACCACCGCACTAAACACTTCAGCCTTAGCAACAGCACCAGCAGGTAACCCAACAAGCACTACAGTACCAGTAGGTCTGACATAGTCGCAAGATTGGGAAATGGCTTTCTCAGAAACAGAAACGTTAATAACACCATGTGGACCACCTTTAGTGGCTTCTTGGATATCAGCAACAATATCTTTGGTTTTGGAAAAATCAATAAAAACATCAGCCCCCAATTCAGCACAGATTTGAGCTTTATCTTCGCCGCTATCAATACCCAATACTTTAAGACCCATGGCCTTTGCGTATTGAATAGCCAAAGTACCTAACCCACCTCCAGAACCAGAAATAGCAACCCAGTCACCAGGTTTTAAATCAGCGGTCTTGAGAGCTTTATAGACAGTGACACCGGCACACAATATTGGGGCAACATTAGCCAAATCAACATCTTTTGGAAGTTTAGCTGCTTGGATAGCATCAGCAGTAGCGTATTGTTGGAACGAACCGTCATGGGTGTAACCGGACAAATCTGCTTTAGCACAGTTAGATTCGTTACCAGATTCGCAAAATTCACAAGCTTGACAGGACCCGTTCAACCATTTAATACCAGCCAAGTCACCAATTTCAAAGTTGTTGACGGCAGCACCTTTGGCAACAACGACGCCCGCACCTTCATGACCACCAACTAATGGCAATTTGGTAGGCAATGGCCAATCACCTTTCCAAGCATGTAAATCGGTATGGCAGACACCGGAATATTTAACTTGAATTAAAATTTCATTTGGCTTTGGGGTTGGAACGGGGATGTCCTTGTATTGCAATTCACCACCGGATTTTTCAAAGATAACTGCTTTTTGAGTAGTTGGAATAGCTAATTTGCGGACGTACGTAGATGCAAATGATCTGGTTGGTTGGACGAAATTGGATCTCGTCGAGCGAAGTAAGCTGGTTCTAGCAGCAGTGGTAAGCAACGTCTTTCTAAACATTGTCTTATTCAATTGAATTAAATCGTCTTTTGTTTAGAATGATATATTATGAGAAGTAATTTGTGTTTATGTGTAAAGACCGAGGAAGCAACTGCAGTAACACGCAGATAGATGGACACTTCGGACTAATTGAAAAATACTGGACAATTGGTTTGAGGTAAAAATAAATAAAGTGTATAGAGAAATCAATTATCAAAAGAGAGGAAAAAAAATTAGCCAAATGAGGGGAAACTGAGGCAACATTTATATTAACAAAATATTAAACGAAGTAGAAAATCAGCTTAGAAGCAAAGCCCAAAAAGTAAAAAAAAAACAGAAATGTTGCCTGTTTCTTTTTGAACCAGTCGCATTGGGGTGCGTTGGTGCACAGCTTAGGACATTGAAGAACAGAGTATAACAGCCTGGCACAGTACAGACAACGGTAAAATCTGTTATTTTTTGTAGGTTTGTATGTGTGTGTGTGTGTGTGTGTGTGTGTGTGTTTACTTTTTTTGTAGGGAGATCCCTTGAAGGGACATAATGCTAGTCGTATAGTAACGGGGGAACCTGCCGTGTTAGCGCATTGTATGTGGACATGTTCCCGAGGCCTGCCGCTAGTTTTTCATGCCAATTGGGTAAGCATCTTTGCCACGGCTGATGAAACTCGCCAATAAATAATGAAACATTGGCAATTATCTTGCTTGATTTGGGTCTGTGTATTGATAGTATGCTTTGACAATTGTTTGTTTGTTGTTTGTAATTTATTTCGCACACCCTTTGATTTTCGAGGTGTGTGTTATTGGGATTGTGTACGATGAGATGACTCAGGAGATGCATCAGTAAAACGTAAAAAGACGTTTTTCATTTTTTTTTTTTCATTTATAACCACAATTGCGCACAAAAGTGAGAAACAGCTTGAAACACAAAAAACTGGCCAAATATCCAAAGTCCGAACAGAACGGTATCGGCCAAGACAAAAACTGTTCTGATTTCTTTAAGAATACACAGGGAAAAAAAACAGTAAACTGTAGTTATCGCAGATGGCAAACGCACCAGATTTGTCCCGGGGTATAAAAAAATGACCGTTTCGTAGTGCAGCTAGCTAGCGGCAACTCGCGGCAGTCAAAGGCCACACACCAAATGGTCAGCCATTAAAATCAATCGTTCGGGACAAAGTATCAAGATTTTGGCAATCAATGACTGAAAAAAAGGCACCAATCATAGAAACAGGCCAAAAAAAAAATAAAATAAAATAAATTATCACCCCAAACTTTCATCACGGGTAGTTCCGGAACCTCAAGCGCGGGATCACAAATTGTTGATGACCATTATAGTAAACCACAGCAGTATCAGAAGTGGGCTGCTTTGCAAAATAACCAGACATTGCAAAGGTTTTAAATTAGATTGTATTTCCTAAAACCTTTTCACATATAGATCTTGGCCACCGACTATACCAAGTACAAGTGCAAGTCCGCTAATCATTCGCGGTTGAATTTTGCAATGGATTTAAAACCTGCCCCATGTGCGTTGGCTCAAGCTAGAAATTTCAAGCTATTTTACTTTGAATTTGTATTATATCATAGTTGATATATATTGTCTAGCGGTGCTGCTGCTTCTGCTGCTATTGGTCTCTGAGCATGCTTCCAGGCGGGGCACAACAACTCCCACCAAGCATCAAAGCGGGGTATGAATTGACCCCAACCGGAGGCCAGGTAATGGTCTGGCGCGCGACCGCGGTGCACAGAGTTGCCCCTCACCTCAGCTTAAGCATGCTGCGCGATGATGTTATGTGGGTTGAATTAATGCTATGGCGCGGCGGGAGCAGTAACAATATGGCTGGAGCTGAGTCCACGGTACTAGCGATATCAATGATATCAATGACGTTGATAATCAATGTTGTGAATTAAAAAGCTAAAGGCATTGACACTTGCCTTGATAGTCTTAGCATTGTGTGGGAATACTGATAATATGTGGGCAGCAGTAAAAAAAAGAAATTGCAAGGAAAATCAGAAAGAAAAGGCCATGTGGCTAGGGACCGGGCAATATTAACTACGCTAGGGGTACTTGTGGGATTATATATTTTCTAAAGAACAACAAACACACTGCTAGTTAGTAAAGTAAAGCAAAGTTTGCAATAAGCGATATGAAGCCGAGATTTTAATCATTTTAAAAGCCGACAACGTTCTTTCAGAAGAGACACACCATCATTCACCCCAGACAGAGACTTAAAGTTCAAGTTGACCCCAAGAGAAATGTCTTGCAAGCGCACCCCACCGAGCCCCGCAAAACCGCTGAACTAAATTTGGATTGGCTTCGATTAGCTACAACATTGAAGTAAACTTTGCTGCTATACCAATTACCAATAAGACAATCGACCGTTCACACAATCACCGAGAATGAAGTCTGGCAGTGTGCGACATTTTTTAAAAAAAGAAAAAAAAAAAAAAAGCGCGGGCGAGAAATGGGCTCCGCCAAAAGACACTGCGAACGGTGATTGGTCAACCAATACTATGCATCCTAGCTCAAGTCTAAATAAGGCTAAGATCTTAGACCCATGTTACACCATATGGCTGTACGCAGCAAAGCAAGGAACAATTATTGCAGAGTCTATCATCTAAGAATAAGGAGTGCCAATCCCGGGGTTAAAGTGTTTTTTTTTAACACGTCAATTTCAAAACAACTCGGGTCCCATTTCGGGACTCACTTCGGGTCCCAATTAACTGCTTCGTGAACGGTCAATTGATTGGCAGAGAGCATTTTGAAATCAGGAAGGGGGTGCAAAGGGGAAAAGATGTTTTACCAACATCGGCTTACACTATGCTGTTCAGCCTGCCAGCTGTTGCCGATTTACACGGGGAGTCTCAGCCGCAGCCAATGGTAGCAATGGCTTAAGCCACACAATAGTTCGCCTGCATTTGTACACGACATTTCCGGGGGTTACGGGGCACTACCACAGTGCTAAACCCACCATCACGTCCACCGCAGAGAAAAGCGGTGATGGCAGCATGCAGGCAAGTTATTTTCAAACGACTGCCAACACAATAGGCCTTGGGCGGCTGCATACATGTGGGGTTTGCCACTGCTCGGGGGGAGAAGCAGGAAATGTCTCCAAGCTGAAAGTGCCCGTTGCGGTAGCTCCAGAATGCACTAGTGGCCGACTTATAGTTGATTATCGCTATCGCCAAAACTTTGAAAGACAATCGGACATCCAAAGCAGTTATTAAACATTATTGCTTTGTGTAAACACAGCTTGGTACCAAGCTTATAAGGGCGCCCGCCAATGCGTTGCTCAGCGGAGAACGCAATCATTATTATTGTCAAGTATCCAGTTCAGCAAGTAGCTGAAAGGTTCTCTTAACCCAACTTAACAAAACAGCCAAACAATATTATCACCAAAAAGCCTTAAGCTCCAGCTATGTTAAGGTTTTGCTGCCACCATACGCGAGACGTCCATCTGGTCTGCCCACCTGTGGAGCGTTAATCGTGGTTTATCATGAGATGTTTTGTAAGGCCATCTGCTGAGACTCAGTGCAGCGCTGCACATTACCTCAGTCCTCATGTGCCCAGCATAATAACCTTCTCGTTTGTACAGGGCATTTCCAAATGTACTCATTTTTTTAAGCAGAACATATTACGTAATCGCCTTTTATATGTCTCGCATACACAGGGGGAGTTCGGCCGTATTCTCCATTTAGTCTCACAGCAAGCATTAAACTTTCTGGTTTAACTCCAGACTACAAAATTCTCTAAGCTTAACACAGAAATACCACCAGCTGATGGCATTTTATCCAGCCCAGAGTTTCCTCCAGATTTTTCACTTGTCATCTCCAGACCTGCTTCATCTCATAATAGGATAATACTGTCAAACGTATCGCTCCAGCAGCAGCCCTGCTCGCCTCTTTCCCTTAAGATGGCCCTGGTGGCACCGCGTGCCCCCCATCAGCCTCAGCTCACGTCACTTTAGTTCAGCTCACTTTACCATCACCGCACACTCTGTCTTTTCCACTTTTAGCTTTTTCCCTGCTTCAGATACCGGACTGCGATAGGCCGCGTACGTAGTGAGCGTAGCCATCCATTTGCAAGCACACACACACACACCGCGTTACGGGAATCACTATTAACATAAACAAAGGCCGCCATGGGCTGTTCTTTTTTCCCAGGTGAAACACCGTGCATATCATCACTGTACCAAGCATGCCTTACTTGCATAATGGAAAACCTACAACCAGGTCTTGGTTGATTGACTGACCCCCTCCTCCTCCTCCTCCTGTCTGCTGTTTATTCGAGCTCGCATTTTCTCCTGCAGGTCTTCTTTTAGTATGCTTTTTCAGCTAATTGTTTTACTTTTTTTTTGTCGTACTGTCTGGGCGCTCGAAATTTTGTATAAAAGCAGCCAGTTCCCTCTCCTTTCCATAAACCCAGATGTATCAATTCTCTCTTCTCTTTCTTTTTATTCTCTATCTCCATAGATCCTACTAAAGATCAATAGCTCACAAACAACTCCAAATCAAAACTTTTCTATTTTTTAACAATGTCTGAATTTACTATCCCAAAGACCCAAAAAGGTGTCATCTTTGAAAAATCCGGTGGTGAATTGCAATACAAGGACATTCCTGTTCCAACCCCAAAGCCAAATGAAATCTTGATCAATGTCAAATACTCTGGTGTTTGTCACACTGACTTGCACGCCTGGAAAGGTGACTGGCCATTGGACACCAAATTGCCATTAGTTGGTGGTCATGAAGGTGCCGGTGTCGTGGTTGCCAAAGGTGCTGCCGTCAACAACTTTGAAATTGGTGACTTGGCTGGTATCAAATGGTTGAACGGTTCTTGTTTGAACTGTGAATACTGTCAAACCGGTAACGAATCCAACTGTGCCCAAGCAGATTTGTCCGGTTACACCCATGACGGTTCGTTCCAACAATACGCTACTGCTGACGCTGTGCAAGCTGCCAAGATTCCAAAGGGTACTGACTTGGCTGCCGTTGCTCCAATCTTGTGTGCCGGCGTCACCGTTTACAAAGCTATCAAGACTGCTAACTTGAGAGCCGGTCAATGGCTTGCCGTTTCTGGTGCTGGTGGTGGTTTGGGTTCTTTGGCCATCCAATATGCTAAAGCCATGGGTTTGAGAGTCCTTGGTATTGATGGTGGTGAAGACAAGGGTGAATTCGTCAAGTCTCTTGGTGCTGAAGTGTTTGTTGATTTCACCAAATCCAAGAATGTCGTTGAAGACGTTATCAAGGCTACCAACGGTGGTCCACATGGTGTTATCAATGTCAGTGCTTCTGAATTTGCTATCACCCAATCTACTCAATACGTTAGACCAACTGGTACTGTTGTTCTTGTTGGTTTGCCAGCCGGTGCCGTTGCTAAGGCTGAAGTTTTCAGTGCTGTTGTTAAGTCTGTTTCCATCAAGGGTTCTTATGTCGGTAACAGAGCTGACACTACTGAAGCTCTTGACTTCTTTTCTAGAGGTTTGGTCAATGCTCCAATCAAGGTTGTTGGTTTGAGTGAATTGCCAAAGGTTTTTGACTTGATGGCTCAAGGTAAGATTCTCGGTAGATACGTTTTGGATACTGCCAAATAAGCTACTTGAAGTCTTATCATGCTTTATGCGCTGCATGACTATTTTTTTGCTACACGCTTGATTTGTTTTATCAAATAGTTTTCTTGTTTACTTTTCCAATTATGATTAATTTATGACGTTTTTGTTTATGCTTATTTCTTACTGTAAGTATTTTTGAAAATTTGCAACTCAACAGTTTCTCGGAGTATGCTTAAATTAATTGCGCTTCAGAATTTCAGCGTTTTAGCCTAATTTGCCAAGGTGCTATCTGTGATTGATCAATTGAATGAAAGAATTGATATACAAATGCCGTTTTCTAACAACCCTAGGGGCCCCCCTAAATACTCGCAGCTTTTCTCATTGAGTCTATAGCACCAGCTAAACTACAGATACGCAAAACACTCCTCCATTCATTCATTAGCTCCTGATCAGTAATTGCAATGTGTCCTCAAAATCAAAATACTTGCAAATAATTCTTGATCCCCATGGGATCCCCATGAGGCAACTTCTTCCCGAGCTACCCAGCTGCCTACGGAGGGGCGATTTTTCTCCCTCCCCCACTCGGATCTTCGGGGCAAGCAATCCAAAATTTTGTAAGACGAAGACGGAGTGCGGCGGAAGTGCATGCAGAGCTCGCGAGCATTTAAACACAGACATGCATTTCGTACATTCAATGTTAGGAGAAAAAAAATAAACAAAAAATAAAAAGTAAAAAAGAACAATAGAACTAATGCATGATTAGATAATTGGTGATGCCAAGTGGCGTATTCAGTCAGCATGATGTATTATGGGGCTGAAGGGCACCTATATTTGGCTGGTACTCTGATTGTCATATTGGAGTACAATGATTTGAGCATCCAATCATGTTTTGAAATTTTGACCCGAAGTCCGCATTTGCCCCTCTCTAGGTGCAGGTCGCCCTGCTGCAGCCTTGAAGAATTGAAAGCATCTTTTGAGTTCATGCTTTGGGTGGTGTTGGCTAACTACCGTGGCAGTTGAGCATTGCGAAGAGATCTTTTTGGGAGTGCTTTTCTACCAACATTATTGACCAAAAAAAAAAACCGGATATACTTTATTTTGAATTTTTTGTTTTACTTACTGATAATTAGATCAAATGGCTGCTGAGTGTAATTTGCGACAAGTTTTATATTTGACATTATAGACGTAAAACTTGGCTTGAGCTGCTCAGCGGTAAGCACGGAAAAAAAGAAAGAAAAAACGGTTGGGCTCCTATGTACTGGGCTGGACAAATCTCGAGTTTGAATTCAGAGATTAATTTAAGTCTGCGACATTACAAGATTCTGCATTAGTTCATGTAAATACACTGCAATTATGTTACGTAGAATATATTTTATAGTTTTTGATCATCTCAGAATGCGAGCAGCGTTTGATCTTCCTAATCGGTGAGAAAAAATCTTGTCTTTTACTCCTATTTGTTCTTTACCAACAAAATGGAAAAAAAAATTTTCTCTTATTTTATTTTTTTTTTTTTTTTTTTTGTTTGAGAAAAAATGTTGGCGCTTCATGCCGGGCTAAAGGACCTTGATGCTCGGAAAATCTCATTTTATTTAGGAACATAGCTCAAAGTAATTTAATTTGCAAAGGTCACTCACGCGTACGCTTTTAAAATTATAAACTATTGACTTGAATTTACATTAATTCTTGCAAGTATTGAAAACGCAGGCCCCAAACATAGGGGCTTAATGTGTGAACGGCTCATGTACCACAATTTTGAAAGGGGCTAGGTTTTGCGTAAACAAATTCATCTTTATATCGTTTTAATATCTGTGCTTTGCGCATTCTTGGCCAACATCCTCGGGTAAACTCATAGGAACATTTATTTTGGCTTTTGCTTTTTGTCACCGCTGTTAACCAAGAGACTTCGGTGCCTGACTGATATTCCTTTGAAACTACTACCATTGCTTTAAACATCCTTATTCTGTAAAGTAAGCGTGTTAAAAAGTACAAAATTATGCTCTAGTTGCACAGTTTTTCAATTGCTAAACTCAAAATGGGTCCTTTGAAAAAAAAAATGCTCATTGAGATCTGGTGCGACTACCGTCAATGTTCGGAGTTTAGACTATAATATTCATATTTAGGTCAAAATGTAATTCAATGAAAAAAAAACAAAAAAAAAAAAGTTTAGACACAGCCCGACTGGTGAGGCGGGCCCTCGAAAACAATTGGCAGTTTTCGCTCGTTATTGTTCTCAAAGAAATTCTTGTTTACATTCGTCAGTTCTTATGCTTCAATTCGCAGCAGATTAAATATATATAGTCATTAGGGTCGTGCATAAAAAATAATTTCAGTTCCCGTCATAGAAACATTTTATTTGCCTGAGTTGGTAGAACTCTATAACGGCAATATATTGTTTATACAAATCAGCAATTTTGACAATATTAGACCGGACCAGATACCCTTAAGACACGCAATATTGTATTGTTGATAGTTTATATCTCAGAAAAACACCACATTCTGAAGATAAAATCAATGAAAAAAGCAACGTTTTTTTTTTTTTTTTTTTTTTTTGGGAGTTGCTGGATAGGAGTTGCAATTTTCTAGTTTCCCGTTGTAACATATCTAAGAAGCACATGTACACATACGCGCAATCCTGCACCTCTGCTGTTCTGGCTCTTTTTTTAAAACATTGAGAATTATCTACAAACTAAATCATCATTTACAATTACTTTAATAATATACAACAGACGAAAGTAAAAAGCCCGCGAAAGATAATAGAAAGGAAATAAAAAGGAAATAGAAAGGAAAAAACGCTGAGTTAAAAACAAAAAAAAGGTAAGGGCAAATTCGACGAGAGAAAAAAAAAAAGCACCAAAATCAAACCACCACAAAAATGATGATTGTAAAAAACAGTTATGAAATAAATACATAGTTGGTGATTGTAAACTTAAAAACGGCTTTGGAAAAAAAAAGTGTCATACTGCCTTACTTTGCAGCAGCTAGATTGACAACCAGTGTATGACATTACATTGCTGATTTCGCCTTCGCATTTTCACGGAACCTATGCGCAGACGTATGGATAATATCGACATAAAATAAATTCTTCTTGAACACTTCGATAGAGATGAATCATGCCGACATCTTATTAAAAAATTCTTCAAAGTTTTCAAAGTAGAAAATATTTTCGCAAAAGTGATTCAACACTTGTGCTTGGCAAAATCGTATTTACTGAAAAAATCCTTCTGGCACTGTTCACATTTGAATGGTCTTTTCATCAAGTGTATTCTATCCCTATGGGCTTCCATATTTTGTTTTGAAACAAACCCTTTTTGGCAAAAGCTGCACACAAATGGTTTTTTATTCAAATGATTACCGTTTATATGATTGGTCAAAAGCTGTTTAGTGGTACACGCTTTAGGACAATATTCGCATTGAAACATTCTAATATTTGCATGAATTGTATTGTCATGGTTTTTCAATGAACTTTTCAAGACAAATTCTTTGTCGCACTTGTCACATTTAAAACGCTTCTTTTTTTCAGTCTTATCAACGCGTCCACTGTTTCTTCTTCTGCCACGGCCCCGTTTTCCAGTTCCTTTGTTTTCATCAGTTCCGTCAGTGCTCGTATTAACAGCTGAATTCCCATCAACATTGCCACCGCTGTCGCTAGCAGTATTGTTGCCAGCATTGTTAATATAGTTCAGGTTACTAACTTCATTAATATTACCATTCGGAGTATGTTCACTGGCGATTGTGTTGGCGTTTCCTATCGAGGCAGTCTGTGTAATCTGCGATGGTGCAGCACTATAAACACCATTACCGTTAGCACCAATTATTGGCGTGCCTATAGGGGTATTGCTCGAACTAAGCAAGTGCTGATGTTGTTGTTGCTGGACATGTTGCTGTTGTTGGATAGATTGGTCTTGTTGCTGTTGCTGTTGTTGTTGCTGTTGCTGTTGCTGTTGTTGCTGTTGTTGTTGTTGCTGTTGCTGCTGCTGCTGATGCTGTTGTTGATGTTGATGTTGATGGTGTTGGTACTGCTGCTGTTGGTGCTGTTGTGGCTGTATCTGCAGCTGTTGGTGCTGTTGTGGTTGTATTTGCAGCTGCTGATTTTGCAATCTAACATTATTTTGTCCAAGTGGCTGTGGGGAGTATCTAGGCAACAGAAGTGGGGTAGGAGGTTGATTATGATATATATGGCTATTGAGCTTAATTATATTATTGTCCACACTGTTTCCATTTGGACTTTCATGCAAATATGGACTGCCAGACTTAGAGGCATCTAAAGGTTTTGGCAAGCTATTACTATTGATATTATTGCTGTTATGACCACTGTGGATATCACGGTGTTGAGAATTTTGCATAGTCAGAGGTACTAACGGTGGAGCGACAATGTCAGAAATATTGGTGGGTCTCGATCTATCATTGAATCCAGTGGCAGGATTCATGTAACCTGAAGGAGCTATATGTCTGTTGTTGGTATACGGAATATTAGCTGCAAAACTAGGGTTCATCAACGAGTCATTACCACCATTTGACAATGACCCAAATCTGAACTGCGAAGGGCCCAACATATTGCTATTGTTATTGTTGGTATTATTATTGTTGTTATTGCTGTTGGCAGCATACTTCTGATTCATGATATTATTGTTGTTGTTATTGCTAGCAGCGTTGAAAAATGAACGGTCAGGACTGTTGTTATTGCCGTTGTTGTCGCTGGCTCCTAGCTGCTTTTGAAGTTGATAAATCATCTTCACTTGATCGTCGTATGTCTCTTTGTACTTCAGCTTCAAGTTATCAACGTATTCGTCAAAGGCTCTAATGGTAGACTTTAATGAACTATTCTATGTTTTGTATATATTCACCAAGTTGTTAAGTTTTGTTTCTTCTTAGTTCTCTTGGTTTTACCGCGAGCGCTTTTTTGTGGAAGGCCTTTTACTTTTGGTGTTGGTGTTGGTACTAGCGCCGCCGCTTCTTTCTGTAGAGATGGTGGTTTCGATGTTTATTTTCAAACAGTTGTCACTAAATTTGTGAGAATCCAAAGACTCGATTTTGATTTATAATGTTTCTGATCTGTATCTATACTCTGTTGCCATAACTGACCTTGCACAGTACTAGCTTTGATGCTGTTCCAAGGAAAAAAGTAAAATAAAAAAGTAAATAAATTTGTTTTACTTTTTTTTTTTTTTTTTTTTTTTGTAAATGTTGTCGATAGAGATTATGAGGGCAATTTCAAAAGTTCGAGTGAAAAAAAATAGCTGGCTATCGAGGAATCTTGTCAGGCTAATGAACTAAATCTATTCTGCTTTTATTACAAGCAAAATATCTCTTCCAACAGTCGTGATGGTTAGAACGTGGTCTTGATTGATGGTCTTCTCAGTATTGCCAAAAAAAAAAAAAAAAAAAAAAAAAAGTAAAAAAAAAGCGGAAAAAATAAAAAATAAAAAAAAAAAAATAAAAAAAAAAAAATAAAAAAGATAAAAAAAAATAAAAAAAAAAAATTTTTACTTTTTTTTGCCTTTCGCTCTTGCCCGCTCAAAATCTGTGATAGTTGCGTTTTTGCGCTTGCTTGGGCATATAAATGCATGTATTAAGTTTTCTGCTCAACCCTCTAATTGACTCTCTAATCGACTTACGAAGATTCACCACTTCTACAAAACACATTCCTTGACACCATGAAGCAAAAGACGTAACGTATATTTTTTGATATTTCTAGACTTTTGTCAAACAAAACTATTCACCAATTGAAAGTACAGAAGGCGAGGAAAGTTAAACGTTTATAAATCAGTTCAATCGCACGCATGACTAAATAGAAAGAACCTTGTTCTTCTCTTCTTCCTTTGGTTTGAATAAAAATACATAGTCTTTGTCACTAGCTAGAGGTTCTCCATCCTTTGTAGAAAAAATTTTCGCATCAGTGACAAGTGGCCGGTGATCACTACTATAAACATCATTATATTGAGAGTGCAAAATACCAAAAGTTTCAACCTTCAAGAAATAGTTCTTCGCCTTTTGCACATCTGGCTTTTCTACCCACAAATAATCAATGACTTTGGCTCTTTCCTTGATACCTCCGTCAAAACCGGTATAAGTATAGTCGCCATAATGGCCATATTTTTGAGCAGGTTCAGTAACTTGCTTACTAGCATCAAGCAAATGCTCACTTGCAATCTGGTATGGTTCGTCACTTGGCTCAGTATTAAAATCACCTCCAAAAAAACTTGGGTCATCATTGATACTTTTGGTCTTGGAAATAATTAATTTCGTAGATTCTCGTCTTGCCACCACGCCTTGATGATCAAAATGAGTACTAAAAACGTTTATCTTTTGTTTGGTTTCATGATGTTGCAAATGAACCCACGTAACTACTCTTTCTAATTGAGCATCCCATCCTTTCGAAGGTTGCTCAGGGGTTTCACTCAACCAAAAAGTCTTTGCTTCTAATAGTTCCCAATCAGTCTTCTTCCAAAAGATTGGGCTAAACTCTCCTTTGGTCTTACCATCTTCTCTACCCACACCATAATGAGTCCATTCATTGCCAAGCAAATCTTGCAAGTCATTGAGTTGGTTATTAAGGACCTCTTGCAATGTAACAACAATATTTGAGCTTTGCCCATTAAATTTTATACTGGAAGCAACATAATATTTACGCTCAGACCATGGGCGTTCACCTTCCCATAATGCATTGTTGTCGTAACGAACGTTATGAGTGTACACTCTGACACTTAAAGGATGGCCATGTTTAGCATATAAATTGGCATTGTTGCTAAAGGTACTCATGCCGGTGTTAGTGCTAGTAGTTGTTTCTCCTCGAAGTTTCTTCAAAAAGTGACTGAACATATCAGCTGAAATGGAAAAGAAAAATAAAGCTAGAATGCCACCAAGTAAGAAACAAGTAGTCAAATTCCGCGGACTAAGTATCTTAAAGGACTGTCTCTGGCTTTTATTTGTTTTTTCTTGATATAACATTGAGGGTGATAGTAATAAACAAAAAATGCTTATTTTTTATAAACGCTTTCTGTGAGAAAAGAAGGTTTGCTGGAGGGCCTTTTTGCTTGTCAAACGCTGTTAGCAGCCACACCACACATGGGGGGGCCGAGGGATGACAGCAGCACATGTGCCCCGGAACGTGGAATGCGATGAGCTGTGATGACCTCCTACTGGGCCAACGCCCTTTTAAAGTATTGTGAAAATTGTTAATTTATTGCACCATAAGAACCAAGAACCAAGCGCCAGATATATATAGAAGCTAGTATGAAAACATATAAGTAATGAAAGAATAAGTAGATAGAAAAAAATGAATACGCAAAATTACCCAAAGTAAGTGCCAGCTGATATAGAAAGAACAAAAAAAAAAAAAAAATAAATAAATAAATAAATAAATAAATAAATAAATAAATAAATAAATAAATAGCCCACCCCAATAAAAATCAATAGGACAAATAATTGAGAAAACAGAAAATCAAATGAAAAAGAAGAAACTGATTACCACTAATCAGAGCTTTCGAAGGCGTAAAAATTTATAAACTTTCATGATCTTTGTGACTCTTCTTGTCATCCAAATCATTTTTGAGCTGAAAAGTATCATTTTCAACATTGACGTCTTCATTCTTCAACTTATTAAACTCCTCCAATCTTGCTTGTTCATCCTCGAAATCGTTCTCCAAGTGAAACGTATCCCTTTGAACATTATCACTTGTACCACTGCTATTATTGTTTCCCCCTGAAGGTCTGTTGTTGCTACCTTGTTGATTGCTATTATCGCTATTACTGTTTCTATAGAACACATCAAAATCACTACTTTTCTCATCTGGAATCACAATCAAAATATTTCCAACCTCAGGGTTAACATTGATACCATCGTCAATATCATTGACAACATTGAAAGTATCTTTTTGGACTTCTGATCCAAATTTATAATGATAATCGCTCAATTTTTTATGGCTTCCAGTTTCTGAATTAGCAACGGGGTGCTGCTCTTCCTGTTGCTGGTGTTGAGCATTGTGTTCCTTGATGAGCTCAAACGTATCATCAATTAAATTTTTTAATTGGTCATCACTCAAATCTTTAATTGAATCATCAATTTCTGGATTGAAATTATGTGGTACCAAATAAGCAGCTGTCAAGGTACTGCAAAGAAAAAGACGTACAAAAATATTAATGCCAAGCATGATAGCTGTCAAGGGTAAGTAGTAGAGTGTTTAAATGTGAAGCTTTGTAGTATAGTGAAACTGCTAAAAAAAGACTATTTCCAACAAGCAATGTCAAATTAAAAGCAGAACAATTAGAAGAATATTATTGTGTGGCAGAAACAAATATTTATTAGCAACAACTGGAAAAGAATTTTACAGGATGGCAAACTCTGTATGTTGCCGCATGACGCTGCTCTCTATAAGCATATACAATCGGCGATGAGCTGTAAGCGCTGAGAGCGGCCTGTCATTCAAGCGCAACATAAAGTCCAGGTATACTGCGGGTAAAAAATTTTACAAATTTACCCTATCATTTTACGAAGACTCTTGGTGGGGTAGTTATCAAAAAAGATAAAAAATAATCGACAACGGCAGGACTCGAACCTGCGCGGGCAAAGCCCAAAAGATTTCTAATCTTTCTCCTTAACCGCTCGGACACGTTGCCTTTTTGACTTTACTTATAACATTTTCCTTAATTGTGTTTGCATTCCTGATCAGTCTCTATTCACAATCGTCTAGATGAGCGCCGCCCGGAGTTTGTTGTCAAAAATCTTGTATGAAGGTTGGCGTCGTGTTCCTTTTAACTTGTCTATATAGCGATGGGCGGAATAAATTATAAGCCAAGAGATCTATTGATAAAAATAATAACTGACGAACATTGAGTTCTAGATCTACAGATCGACGTACTAATACGTGATATTATTTACTTAATATTTTTCTATCATCTTTTATTTGATTCTACAATAAGCACATTCCATATAACACAATGTTTGGTATGAGACATATTGCATATTTACTTATAATGATTGCTCATGGCTTCCCCTCATGTATGAGTAGTAGCCATCTTGTTGTCACTATTACAGTTACAAGTCAACTTGCGTTTTTAATTTTAAAGAGTGAATAGAAGTTGGTTTTATTGTGTTAACGTTGACGTTAAATTCTAAGAAACGAACGCATACTTTTTTGAATACCTTTGTGCTGTACTAAGATTAAAAGTAAAAAAAGACAAAAAAATTGTAACTATTGCACTAAACTGTAAAAAAGGGAGAAATTATTATAGGGAAAAAGCGCACTAGCATAAAGAAAACAAACATTAAAATCACAACATGGAAATAGCAACACGAATCTAGATTAAACGAGGAACAGGGATTAGTTCAAAAGAGTAAAAATTGAAAGTTGACATTAAGTATTAAGGGTTAATATGGTCTAAAGAAATGCAATAAATTAGTTGAAAGAAAATTTGAAAATAAAAAACAACAAAAAACAACAAAAAACAACAAAAAACAAAAAAAGCAAGAACTAAAAAGCCACTATAATTTCCTTCTCTTTCTAGTTGGTTCATCTTTATTGAGACTTGTTAGCGCTACCCCGTAATCAAATAATTCTTTGAATCTGGTCCCATCACTTGAGGTTGACTCAGCATTATAAAATGCTCTTGGAACAGAGGCATCAAAGTATTCTTCGCTGCTGCTGCTATCGCTGCTATCCAAAGACCCCGGGCCCACAGACGGAGCAGGGGCAGTAAAAGAAGAAGAAGAAGAAGAAGAAGAAGAAGAAGAAGAAGAGGATGAGGATGAGGAAGCAGAAGAAGAAGATAAAGAAATGTATGACGCAGCGGTAAGTTCTTGGTCCTGATTGAGGAGTCCTGATGGTGATAAAGGAGAAGTCACTGGCGATATTTTCTCTTTTCTCTTGTTAGCATCCCCATTTACCGAAGAAACTTCACTGCTCTTGCTTTCATCACTTGCTACAATGATTTCTTTGCCAATATGCATGTCAAAATCACTGGAACCACCTTTCATCACCTTTTTTACTCTTTCAAGGCTTGATTCATCCATCCACGCAATTTCGGGATGCTCCTCGTCAGAATCCTCAGAGGTATTGTCATTATCTTCTTCTTCATTTTGTTGCGTGTTAGATTTTCCGCCTTTATCTGTTCCTAAAAATTCATACTTGTCCTGGGGAGTCATAAAAACGTCTTCGATAAATGGATTATTGGTTTTCATTTGCTTTGGGTTCTCGGATTGAATGTTAAATTGGTTTGTATTATGTGGTTGCATTGGGTATTGGGAGAATGTATTTAAATAATTGTAGTAGTTATATGGATTATAGTAAGGATTGAAGCTGTAAGGTAATGGGCAAGAATATGAGCTGCTGTTACCGCCGGTGCGTTGGTATTGTATTGGCTGGTTTTGGGAAAACCCTTGTTGTATATTCCATTGCATATTCTGTTGCTGTGGAAAATTAAACATAGAGAATGGATGGACTGGCTGAAATGCGATGTTAGAATAGTACAGTTGACTTGCAAATTGTGGACCATATTGCTGATTGAAGGTTACCTGAGGGACAGATCTATGACGAAGTGTTGACCTTTTTGGTGGATGTTTGATATTTCTGGTAGAAGTTACCGTTTGGTTAACAATAGAGGCAGGCATATCTTTACTAAATTCACGGATTGTGGTTTGCTGATTAAAAGATACACGTTTGTGATTGTTGGATGCACTGGAACTAGAGCTTTTTTCCTTAGACGAAGACATGATAGTAAATAAAAGAGTGTATTGTAATTGTTATGACTGATCTATGCTTAAGTAAATGTTGTAATGAGCGAAGCTTAAACACAAAGGGTTTTGTTTCAATAAAGTAGTAGTCGGTATAGATCAAGAAAATAAAACAAAAAGTTCATTAAGCCTTACGTTAGAAAGTGTGAATATATATAGCGGACGTTAATACCTGCTTCGTAATCATGATCCGTTAGATGGGCGCATTCTGAGCGAGATGCATGATCATCGTTATCATGCCCATGGGGCTAGAAAAAAAGTCATATGAAACGCTCAAAGAAACGGTAATATGGTAAGTGTTAAGAGTAACAGAAGCATCTTCAAGAGCCCTGTATTTGGTCATGTAGCTGACAGAGCGGCACAAAAGAGTAGCTGCTAATGATAATATGAGGAGCTGCAACAGATTGTGAAGTCAGAGTGTCAGAGTATGTACGATACTATACTAGGTGGCGGTTCTATAGAAGTTGATCCGACGGTACCTTCGCTGGTGTTTTGGGTCTTGCGTTTTGTTTTTCCCTTGCATGCTCAAAAAGCCCCGATGAATCAGAACTCTTTTGTTGGAACCGGTCATGGGATACACAAAGCTCCCCTCAAGACTAGGAGAGAGAAGTGCCCTAGGGCTCGCTTAGCTGGTTGGATTCAAATGCTATTGTTTAGCTATTAGTGGCTAACCTAGGATGCTTCACAAGACTTCAGGTACGTTTCGTGCAATTAGTGGGCACAATTCTGGGTAATTTACTTGGTATTTCGACGGTATCCAGTTCTATTGTGTTTATACGTGGCTGGAGATGTACCATTTGCTGTCAGGAAAGCACATTCATTTCATAGCTAGGGTAGGCATAAAGAAGTCATAAACAATAAGTGAAATAATGACCAACAACAAAGTCAATGAAGTCAACAAAAGAATCTGTGATCATAATCAAAAAAAAATAAATGAATTAAATTAAATAAAATTAAATAAAATTAAATAAAATTAAATAAAATGAAATAAAATGAAATAAAATGAAATAAAATGAAATAAAATAAAATCTTCATCTTAACATATGATACTTTCCTGACTAGTTGCGGTGTTTTCTTAAAAAACAAAAAAAAGGTGAAGTTTTGTTTACTTTATGCATAAGGGTTAATATACAAAAATTTGTTTATGTGTGGCCAAATTGAGTATACAAAACAGGAAAAACTTTTCTTTGATTTATTAGCGGTAGCAAGTCTGCGCTCACCCATAATGCCTAATTGGTTTGGATTGCTATTGGTAGCTATCATTTGCTTACGTGGAGAAGCACAACAAAAGAGAAAACTTTCGCGTCAGTGTTGCTTCATAATATGACTATGGTATTGCCAATGAGGATTTCGAGCATGTGAAAGTATAGCATCAAATCTGAAAGAAAATAACGACTAACTGGCCATTTCTAATGAAACCATGAAATAAAAAACGCACTGCAGTAAAAAATTAATCTTCAATTAAGAAATTAGAGAGGAAGAAAAAAAATTTCGGACTTACAAACTAAAATAAGCCTCTTCAAGTGAATGTTGACCTCTTTTGTATTCTCCAGTAGACTCTTTCGGGGTTCGCCGTTTTCTGTCTGTTTTAAAAGAGATAAAGTTTTTCTTATTCATTTAAGATTCAAGCAAATACTCTAACAATTTTTTTTAAAGGAAAAATTTCATCCTTTAATTTGTATACACACGCGCATTTTTTTCACCACCCTTTGAGGACTCTGTTGTATATGCAGCAAACAAGATAAGCCTGCCCGTAACGGCATGCATTGAAGCAAAAAAAAACGAGTTTCTGTTTTCAATTGTAAGGAATGAAAGATATAAATATAAAAAAGAAGGATTAAACGTGTAATTTAGGGTTTAAAGTAGTGTTTGTTCGCGCTGAGATTTTATTCCGCAAAAGCTGGATTTAGAGTTTGTGCTTGCTGCACCGTTATTGTTTTTCCAGCTTCACTTGCTTCAAGCCACGTAGATTCTTGCATAACGCACAGTTCAAACTTCATAACAAGAACACACCCGGAACGCTTTTGGTCAAATAAGTACTGTTCAATTTATGAGCTGATACAGAATGCTTTCGATTAACCGTACTACATGAATATGGCTCGATTGGGCAGTATAATTATCAATGAAACCGTTTCTTGAGTTGGATAGTTGCCGTACAGGTAAAGCGGGCTCACCTCTTGTCGATATAGTAGTTTAGTCTATGGATTCTATAGATGAGGAAAATAGACGTTCGATTTCGTTTTCCGAAATGCGTTAGGCTTATAAGTTTTATTTGTGTGATGCCTCTGAGAAAAACATACTTTGCCTGTAAGTCTATCGCGTTTGCTCTAACTGTCACCTACAACGGGCGTCATGACACCCGTCACTATTGTTACAACGTCATATATGACTGTCTCAATTGAAAAACTGCATCATATCAACTTGACCAAAAGTCACACGCAAAGACACTTTGACCAATGATATGATGGTGAAACTATATTATTGGCCTTTCATTCAGGCTGTATGTCTCTTTGCAAATGAAATTCAAGAAAGAAATACTTGACAGAAAAGTCACCTTTGTTGATTTATTTTTTGAGCTACTACACCAACATTTCACCACAAAAGTTAAATGTGAGTTTTTTTTAAGAGTTATTCAGAGCACTGCAAATAATTTTTTATTTGTTTGCAAGACTAGTTTGGAAATAATTTGGCAGGGTAGATGAGGGAATGATATAGCGGCGCGGTTTGTATGGTGTCGGTGAGTGCAAAGATAGCAGCTTGCCTAGAGGTATTAAAAACTTAAAAGCAATAATTACACTCTCCAATAACAGAGTCTGCACTGGGTGAATATTTTCTTGCTGTTTGGATAATATTTTTTTAGTTTCGTTTGGAGGGTGAAGCCCAAAAGAGCCAGAATTTACTCATTTGGATCTTTCCTTACAGTTTGATTGTTTGGATATTCATATTGCGGTCCACCATAACTGGTAACAGGCTTGATATTGGCACACAAATAATTTATATGCCCATTATCCATCATAATTTACTTATTTACGTAACCAAGAGCTACAGATTAAGGAACCATACAGCAATGTGAAAGCTCTATATTGATTATCAATAACACAATATAGCTATTCCTCTGGAGAAATTGTACTCGGAAGCCGTTCTCCGCAACGTATCAAACTAACTCTTTTTAAATACAGTATATATGAATGGTAAAACATGGGAATCGCCGATTTAGATGGGTGTTAAATAGTGGACAATCGTTAATTTATAATTGCTTGCTTGAAAGCTTGATTTCTGAAGTAGCACTGACAACCTTCCAGGGATAACTCTCTCAAATTTAATGTATGGTGATCTCCTATCGTGCAAGACGGGGTAAGATCTCAAAGATCACCGGGCGGCCGACTTAGTCCACCAATTATAGTGAAGTTTCAGAAAGCCCAAATATAAGGGACCACCCACAAAAAGGAAAATATAGCACTATTTTATTTTCTCTACTGTTTTAATTTATTTTGCCTTTGAAGTTTAAGTGTACAAAAATATTTATTCTCTGTTTTACTGAAATAGAAGACATGTCAAACAGGGATTATTGAAAGTAGAAAATAAACATCAAAGCGCATTGTAATTGATTACTGTCCATAAATTAAGGTCCCATGATGCCTTGCCGGCATACGTTTTTCCTTAATAGGAAAAGCTTTGTTACTATGATTTATGTACAAACATATCGCGATGGGGGAAGATATTTGTTTTGGGAACACTAAAGGCTAAGAAAAGCAAGAAAATAAAAAGAAGTAGGAAAAATGATTTAAGGTTATGTTACAGCATATATTATATGTTCACAGAATAATTAATTATCAATTAGGGCTCTATACACTTGGGCATATATGTCTATGACAGCAATATTAGCCATCATTTTATTTGAGTCTGACTATCCTTTTTTTCTCAGTATTGCAATCGAGAAACTATAGCCATTATAGCCACTATAGCCACTGATTAACTGCTGTGCTGGCTTATAGTCTAGAGCGGTAACACTCCGCAAGCTCAAAGATCAATGAAACGCCCGTCGTGGACTCAACTTCCCAGTGCCTCAACTGCCATCCCAGCTACAAGGCGTGCCACTTGACAACGATACAGTGCACTCATTTTTATGTGTGGGCCAGGACTGCGCACAAAAACACGCACAAATTGAACCACTGCGAGAGAGTGCCCCATACGCACCGCCACTTAACAACCGCGCTTACTGGGTCACCACTTGGTAATCGACGCACTGCATGTATTCTTTTGCATGTTTACGTTTTTTTTCCAAAAAGCATCAAACGTGCGTAGTAATGCGTCGCAGCACAGCACGAAGCGCAATGGCTGCTGGTGCTGCAGGGTGTTTCACTTGCTAATCCCACAACTTGTCCTTAGGTCAAGTCTTTTTATATTCTTGTATTTGCTGCTGCTTTTTTTCTTCTCCCTGAGCTCTCTATAACTTATACTTGAAGCTTTTCTTTATCCCTTTATCTTTTGTATATCATTACCCACTATCGTTACTTTTCTTATTCTCTGAATAACAATTGCTCGCCCAGTTATTCTAGTGAGCTGTTCAGAGTTTTCGTTTGGGTTTTTATTTTCTTACGTTCTTTACCCTTTGTTGTTGTATTAATCTTTTCCACTCGTTTTCCTCAACCTTTTTAATTTCAAATCTTTCTTGATTTTTACATTCTTTTTTATCAATGTTTACCGAAAATAACTCTTTTTCTCCATTCAATTTTGGTTCTCCAATACCCAAATCATTCTGCATTCCAAAGTATGTTTGTTTTTTCTTTTGAAATTTTTTTCGTCATTTTTCGTCAATGGTAAAATCAGATGTGCCCTTCCCCTATAATCTGCCTTGTTGATCCGCTGGCTTATGTGCTGTATTCTAGCCGTGGTACTAACATTTTTTTTTATAGAACCAAACATTTTACCAGCAATAACAACAACAATAATGGGCATTGTGACGACGAAAAGAAAATATCGCCTTCAAAAAACTCAAAATTGGTAACAAAGACCAGTCAGCCTTCATTCGTTTCCAAGAATCACTCTAGATCAAACTCCTTTCACAAAAAGAACACTCTTCGTAGAACTAAGTCTACATTTTTATCTAGCAGTAATAACACCAATAACACGAACAATGTTTTGCTAAACTTCAAATTTGATAGTCTAAATCTCAATAAAAATGGCTTGAAATTTTCTTTAGCCAGACAACAGCAGAATGCCAATAAGAACAGCCTCGATGATCTTGCCTCTGTTGATGTTGACGACTTGGATGATTACTGTGTGCCAACACCATTAGGCAAAAAAAATAATGTTAATGCTTTGAATGACATAAGTGACATTGGCAGTCCATGCAGAGATGAAATTAGTAGTCCATTGCAAAGAAGGCCAGTGAGAAGACCAGTAAGAAGAATTCATTCCATGTATTACAATCCAAATGAATTAAACTCAAACAATACTATAAGCAAAGGTGCAAAGTCGACCACAACCACTCCTATTGATGATGAATTTATGGTTGAAGACTCATATTTGAAAAAATCCCAAATACTGACATTCTATATCAAAAGTGATACCATACCTAGAATCACTGTGAACACTTTGGTTGAGCTCCTTGATGGCAATTTCAAGCAATATTTTGATAAAATTCATATTGTTGATTGCAGATTCGAGTATGAGTACCAAGGTGGTCACATCAATGGCTCTATGAATATTAATAGCCAACAACAACTAGAAGAAACGTTTTTGAATCATTACGTTGCCAATTCTGGTGGACAAGAAAGCTCTTGCCTCGAACAAAATATAAGAACTTTGATGGTGTTCCACTGTGAGTTTTCTAGTTACAGAGGACCACATATGGCTTTACATTTACGTAAATGTGATAGAATCATCAATAAGGAAAACTATCCATATTTGAACTTTCCAAACATTGTTGTTCTTGAGGGAGGTTACAAAAGTTTCTTTAACTTACATGCTTCAAGATGCTTCCCGCAATGCTATGTTGAAATGAATGATGCTAAATTCAAGCTGACTTGTGAGATCAAAATGGATAAGTTTAGAGAAGATCACAAGAAAACCTTGACTAAAGCCTCATCTTTCCATTTTGGTTCAACCAGCAATAACAGCAGCATCAACAGCAACTCTACCAATCAATTAATGCCAAGCTTGACCAGCAAATCAACTGCATCTCTCACTTTTACCGATTCAACTTCAAATCCATGCGCTTCCCCTACTATCAACAACAACACTAGCCTTACCACCAACTTAGCATCCACTCCTAGCATTTCTAACTCCACAAGAAAAATTCTCAATAGACACAGAAGACACAATACACTAGTAACTAACAATGTTTTTTCTTCATTTGAAACTAATAGATTACTTATCAATGAAAAAACTGCTGAAGAAGAGATTGCAGAAGATGGAAGCACAATGGCCACTTCATCGTTCTCATCTTTTTCTTCATCAATTCAAACAAGCTTTAAGTTCCCTTTGAAAGGTGAATTGAGCACCCAACCTGCATTTCAAAGAAGATTATCTGAATGTACTAATTCTGAATCCTTATTGCAGAAAAGCTTCGCGGATATTTTAGAGGAGAAAAACAAAAAACTGTCGCCTAGTGAATATGATGAAGATGACGAATATAATGACGACAGTAACAAGCTATTTTCTAAGTATCCTGAGACTTCTGACAGCGAAAGTGAAACCGAGGTTACTTCATTTCATTTGTTGGCTAACAAAAATTCATTATCAAACATTGATTTATGCATTGATTCCCCTACTATCAGAAGAAAATGATAAACGAAGATTATGATCACAATTATTATAGATGACAATAGAGTTTTTTTTTCAATTTTTTTTATATTATTTTTCCTTCCCCCTTCTCCTTTTACTTGTTTTTCATTTGGTTTCTTCAGCACTTTTTTTTCTCATTCCTATCATCTGTGCTTTTACGTTTCGTTTTGTTTGCACTTGTTTCGACCCTACTTGATCACTTAATTATCAAGCTTAAATATTGCTTTTTCCTTTTTTACGTTTTGTTCAGTCATGATTCCCATTTAGTTCCAATTTGTTCTTTTTTCCATTGTTTTCCTTTTTCACTTATTTTGTTTTGTTTCACATTCAATGTGGTGGTGATTGTGTTGGCGGATATCAATCATCTAATCGAAGGTTTTAGTTTTTTTATGTGTGCGCTTTTTTTTTTTTTTTTTTTTTTTAATATTTTCTGTTTCGTTCATTTTCTTTTCAGTTTAACTGCCGAATACTTAATTTTTAATTCTCATCAATTGCTGTTCACTCATTCGATTTAAATAAGTTAATATTTAACGAACAACTGTCACTTAAAAATTTCAGCACTTGTAAAAAAAGCTTTTTTACTATGAGTATATGCAGTGCAGTGTATTTAAATTACAATCTTAAACAGGATATTGTATCAGATTACCGTTTTTTGTGTATGGGTGTGATTCTAGTGCAAGAAAAATGATAGTTCCATCATTGTGAACCAGAATCACTTGACTACATATTAACCCATGAAATTTATTTTATTGGTAGTTGACCATTAAACTTATTATTTGTTGTTTAGTGGATCAGTAACAAACAACGTAATTAACAGACATCTAATCAATTTTAATTTACCGTTGCAAATCACAGCATAGCAGCTTTGAAGAGCATTTATAGTTTACTCTTGTTATATTTATTCAAATTACATACAGCTACAGTTGTTATTATCATATAGGTCAGCCCAAAAATGCCAGTTTTAGAACATATTCCACTACTTCCGAGATTTATCTTGTTTAGATTCAACAGGACTCAAACATAAAAATATAAACTTATACACCTACAGCAATAATATTCAAATAGTGCTTAATTGACCCTAGAGAATCATGTTGTAGTATTGTACTCTCTGCTCACAAACACTGCCTTTCTAATTTTGGATCTCTGTTCTCACAAAGACATAAATTACAAATACATGAATCAATTTTGAGGTAAATTACATAAATACAAAGACGGTAATGAAGCAAGATAGTGACGGTGATGGAAACTACATTTAATTGCATGCGATACCCGTTTAATTAACACGCTGATTTGGATTTTGAGGAGCAAGAAAATTGGCAGGGAAAGGATTGGTTATCCATAGCGACAAAAAATTGCACTTTGACGTCAATGAGAGAAGGGGGATGCTACAGTCGTGAATGTAGATTCCTGAAATACGATGCCTGCTATCAATACAATTGTTGCTATCATAACGCTACCTAGATTCGGTGGCTAACTGGATTCTAGCCAAGAGGTAGCATGAAACGGGGACATTGTATAAAATGCGTATGCCAGACTTTGACTGGGATATGGACGGACACGCGCCGTTCGTGTATAAATGGTTTGAAATCGCGCTACGTAGCGTGGCTAAGTCACTCAGTGTTTTGAATAGAGAAGACCACTAGCTAGCAAGAGCTCTACTAGCTTCTAATGACGATACTATATGTTTGAAAAAAACATCTTTTCGTTATTTATACAGGAGCTATGAACGAATTCAGTAAATTAATTATACGTAATCATGCCCAAACACAATTACCAGAACTTGATAATCACGAACCGTGACAACGGTGCTGCAATTTGCTCAATTATCATGAAGTACGCAAACGTTTTTTTACTTAATTAAGGTGGTTGCAGTGAAATAAATGGATCCAATTCCGCTATATATAGCAGACTAAGTGGTGATTTCGCTCCGTATTTTTTCCTAATATTGCTCATGGAACGGTAGACTAACTGGATAATTAATTAATCAATTAATTAGTCAAATCGGCACAATGAATTAACTGCGTAAATTACAAAACAGGATTAGTAGCATATGCGGAATTGGTGGCACACCTCTTAACTTGTTCTTTTGTCTTAGCACCGTTCCCACTAACAAAATTTGGGTTAGCTAGTCCGTATATATACGCATATACTATTATAGACCAACAACACTTCAAGGCATAATGTATTTCGTCACCAGGATCTGGGTATGCCACATAGTGACCGAAAATCTTCAATAAGGCTTGACCTGGTTGGGAATATCAGCATGTTGATACCGGTACCAAATAATTTTCAACAACTACGCCAATAAAGTTACATTTTTAAAAGCAGAAATCAAATCATTGAAATGAAAGGCGTAGTTGCACGCTGATCAGTGTTGTAAATAATAGGGCGAGTGCTTTGTGACAAAAAAAAAGATGCCTGACATCAACCTGCGCGCAGCGTATGATAATAATAATGACAATAGCATGTTTAAACACCAAGCCGATATTTTATTAAAAACTGCCAAGTATTAGGTCCCACTTAAAGGTTGGATCACCAACTGCTACCATTTAGGAGATAATGACAAAGGCAGTAAATAGCTGGACTTGCTATGCTTTTGAATTTTCTGAACTAGTAATAGCAAATGGCGATCAATCAGTAGCACTAAGAAGTGCGCTAGCTGAAACTCGGGGAAATACTTTTTTTTGGGGGATAGCGTATATGAACGTATGAACGGCGTTAGAAAAGAAAATGAGAAAAAGACCAAGTCTTATTTTTCTCGGTGAAATAGGGACATTAATCTAAGAATAGATCGTTATACTTGACAATTTCAAGCAGAATGAGCTATTTCTGCTGAGAGACAAAATGCTATTAATCTTAGTTCAGATTCCCGTAAAAACATCAAAAATTCAAAACCAGCTAGGAATAGCTCTCTACGAAAATTTGTGATTTCCTGCTGGTTGCCCCAAAATAAATATCAGCAAATAAAATATGAAGAAGCTGTCAACACATTTGGGAGCAGCAGATATCAGTGATTTGCAAGATGTTATCGCTGACATAAGCCGAAACATATTATGCACAAACAAAGCAACCTTTCCTTATTGGGAAACGACGATCGCTGCGCTACGCGTAAGCGAAAACCTTATTTCCATACGTGCAAGTTAGGACCTGAAAATCCTTAGTGCCGCCCATCTCAGTTTTGATGACCTATCGACGCAGAAACTGAGAGAATAATAGCCAATTGAAGAATAAAAAGCCGGCCTACATGCCACTAGAATTATAATACAGAACACAATAGCTTTATGAAGGTCAGCTATCCAAACCTGTTATTATCAGCAGCACCTCAACATTTATTGTCAAGTTCCTTAAATGATTGTCTTTTGATCACAGCAAAAAACTTTCCCTGCAGCACTTTGGTGGCTGCAGCGCGTGAACCACACATAAGCTATCGCTAGTTTTTCCAGTTTCTGTTAAGATGAGATCGTCTAGCTTTTAAGAAAGGAGTACACTGGGCGCGGTTCCCTGTAGTCACCGTCTTACTGAGGATTGATGAATATTTATTATTTTTTGAAATTGTCACACCATTTATGTAACTGAGTGATAATTGCTAATAGGGTGTTGCACTCACAATAATAAAATAAATTTTCATTTTATGAAACTCAAGCTATATATTTTCCGTGTTCTTGATCCTTTCCCTTTGCTAAGCTCAACGAAACTCACAAAAAAATTTGAGGCGCAGGTAGTTAAAAATTTTTTTTCTGCCTCTCGCACCTACCAACGGTTAACGGTCAATACGGCTGCAGCGTACGCGCCAAATAAAGTTGCTCAAATAAAAATCTAGAATTGTTCTCATCAATAGCAAAATACAATCAATACTGCGCCATAAGCTTGTCTACATTGTCTTTCGGCTAATATCACAGGCTTAACTATTGTATTGGTAGAAAATGCAAAAGAAGGGTTACGTTGTTAAAAACAGAAGCGCTAGCATCATCATTTTTTTTCTGATGAAATAGATAAAATAATTTTTCGAAAAGAGTAGTTTAATATTAAAAAGCCCTCCAAAGCTATAACTCTTTATTTGTATCATATTTGACTCGTCCACATAAAAACGTTGGAGTGAATCTTGTATTCAATTTCAATTTTTTTTCCATTTTTTTTTATTTCATTTTAGCTATATACGTTGCATTTGCCTCATCACCCTAGTCAACCGCCTGCTGCGAAAATTCACAACTGCGAATCGCACGCATCATGTTGTGAAATCTTCTTTAAACATCAACATTTGAACAAAACGACAAAAAAAAAAAAAAAAAAAAAAAAGAAAGAAAGTAGCAATTTACGCTTGTGTAAATAACTTCCTAAAGTATTATTAGTGGATTTATCCTCGTTAATGTACCAGAGTCCGCGTTTTGATGCTCACGTACAAATGCAGATGGTATTGCATTGAAAATACTTGCTGCTCTGAGCAATCAAATTTTCACCACGCACTGACCTGTGTTGAAAGGCTCTCAAAATGTACTTTAAAAAGACCTTAGTTATATGGAGGAGAGAATTAAAATACGCGTGTTGAAAACTCAAAAATTCTAGGCACACTTCATTTGATTTATTGGATTTTATTTTGGCTACGCCCCTGACGGTTTGGTAATTGTCGATCAAAAGTAACGTATGGTTGATCAAAGTAGATAGCTAAGCGAGAAATGATTCAATAATAGGATATGAAATTTTAATATTTCTGGTATTGGGAACTGAAGTTTGAAGCTTTTTACAGTGTAAACACAAGTACGTGCAATCAAATAAGATTAGAAGTTCGTTATATGTCAACAATAACATTTTTCACCCTGCAATGGTGATCTTAAACTTTAAAAGTATAACAACAAATGGAAAATTTTAAATCATGAAAAAAATGCCATTTTGTCTGGTTGAGGGCTGCATTCTGCAAGGATACATGTTACAGTGTTATAACAGGTAAAGAAATAGAAAAATTTTACTAGAATTTTGTAAATTCTCATTGAGGCTTGCAGGTTTTTCAAACTTACCAAAGAATCGTAAACCGTTCATTCCCGAGGGAGATACCAAACTTTCTGTTTTACCGAGATGTTCCGCACTGGTATATTTACTAGAAATGTGATAACCAAATAATGAATTTGACAGTAGTTGTCTCCTCACTCTTGTGTGTGTGTGTGAAGTAGCAAACTTCAAAGTTACTTATTGTCTTTTCTTCATTGCCTGTACAACAGCAATATAGACTACAATACAAGTTACAATGTCAAAAAATTAGTGCTGAGAAAGTGCCTCTCGAGGATCCTCGATATTACCACCCCGGTCAGCATTGAAGTAAATCTTAAGCGAAAACAACTGCGGGTTCACACACAGATAAGCACAGGTAACTGCATTTTGACATCTGCACTATATAGCATACATACATTAAAGATAAACATGCATGATGCGGTTCAAAGAGCCGCAACTTCTTGGCCTACGGTCCTGCGTTGCCAATACCCAATTGGTTTAAAAATTTTTTTCTAGCTAATTTTATTATTTTATTTTTTCATTTTTATTTTTCATTTATTCCTCGCTCTTCTACGGGATGCGTGTCTCTTTTTGCCCCAAACAACCGACGTTTAGCCATTGACAGTTTAAAACTAATGCAATTTTTTTTCAAGCTGCAATGCTAACTTTCTCTGTATTTGGCTTTTTTTCTCCGCTCATGGGCTTTAAAAAGTATACACTATAATTTACAACTAAGCGCTACTTGTCATTACTATTTGTTAAATGCGATATTGCATTTATAGCAGAAAGATGTTTTATATTGCTAGTTCTTTCATTGGGTTTTTACCTTTTTATTACTATCTTTTATTTCTATTTTGGTTTTATATACTTTTTGTTGATTGATGCAGTTGTGTCGTGTTGTTCTGAGCTCCAAGCTACTATGGCATCCTTGTGCTGCAAATATGGCGTTGCTTACCATTGTGAAAAGTAACAGTACAAAAGTCATATATATATGTATACGTCCATTGCCTTGTTGTTAACTCGAGGTGGTGATTTACAGTTATCTGTTACTGATATAACACATGGCAAGCGGTGCACCCAGCCAATTTAAACGGCAGTGTTGAGTAAATTTTCATGAACAAAACTGCCTGCAAAGAATTAACGTTCCAGCCCGTCATTCCGTGGTGAGAGAAACACACAGCTAAAACAGTTCTCGCAACATCTTGATAAACTAATAAAAGAATGAGCCGAGATCAATAACAATCTTTGTTGCTATTTTTTGCAGTGCGCTTACACTCCTTTTTTCCTCTTGCACTGTAACGTATAAATTGACTTACGCTGTACAAAAATGATTATCGAAGGCGTATATACTAATTTTCCCAAAACACGAAAAAGCAATAACCTAAAAATTACTGATATTAAGGAAAGTATATTTTAGCTTTGAGATTAGACCTCCAGATAGACACAGAAACAATAGAGATGGTGCCAAATAACAATCATTATTGCTTCTGTAGCGTTTTGACCATTGAAGAAAAGTTCCGTATTAGGAAAAGAGGACCATTGGCTATATTTGTTCTTGCCGTTGCCTAGCAACAGGCAGTGCATGGCCGAACGCGACATATACTGCAAATATTGCGGCGGAGTGATGGTAGCAGATCTTCAATCGGTGGGACGGCCAGAGAGGGGTCAATCTTTTTTTTTTTTTTTTGAAAAAAAAATTGAGAGTAGCTCAGCATTGAGGTACTTCAATACACACAATGCTTTTTCTCAAACTACATTTTAGTTGAGAGATTTATGCTTAGCCACTATTTTAAGGTATCAGGGGAAGTTTTTCCAACAGTATTAACATTACTATATACTACCACTCTTTGACTCCTTTTAGTGACCTTTCCTGTTGATCCAACCCAATATTTTTTTTTGTCCATGAAGCTATCAAAAAATAAAAAAAAACTCCTGCTCATGACTTGCTCGCGGCACAGCGCTGTGACAACGACAAACACTGCGCTTCGTTGGCTAGTGGCGACGGTGTCCTACCATTAGTAAGTAAGCAAGCAAGCAAAAATGCTATGTACGCTTTCTGCTACATACATACAGTTACACGCCAGCTTTTAAGAGATTTATATGAAAGTCAATCAAAAGGAGTAAAAAAACGCAAAGTTGGTTATGGGAGAGCGCATGTCTTCTCGGAAATTTGACGGCTAGCATCTACATTTCTAAATGTAGTAAAAAAGTTTCTCGGCCGAAGATTCTGTCACCTGAGGTGGCCTCCACCCAATTGCAACGCTGATTATAAAGAAATTAAATGAATTGATCCGTACAGTATACAGTATTGATGGTAAAACCAGCTATCAAACAAATTATTCTATGATATGTATCAAGAAAAACTGGTTATTGTCTTACTGTTCTAAACACATTCTGTTGTTTGTGGCGTAATTAGGCACAAGGGTGTAGATTATAAGTGCAAAGTGCCTCTTCCGATTGAGTGCCCCACATTTCAGTTTACAAACTATTCTAGTTTGTCAAAACGTAAAATGTTAAAGCTTACCATTTGGCACAATTTTCCTGTACCAGAACTCAGCCATTAGGATGTTTTGCCGTTTTGAGTGGCTATAAAATTTCATAAAATCTCCATAGTCTTTTCCTTCGTGTTCGAAGCATTTTAGCTGGTAGCTCGGGGAGCCTCGGCCACCATACAGGTAACCTTTGAAGGGCAGCACATCACTACGGGTACATTTAAGTGTCCTTGTCTGGTCCTTCACAATTGTGCTATAAACTATAGCTTATAAGCTAACAATGACAATAAATGACATCAAAGAAACTAAAGCAAGTTGTCCGCTTAATAACAGACATCTTGAAACGAAGGTATTCTCGGATACAGCGGTACGCTTTAGCGGAAAGTACACTAGAAATTGACCCAAGCAAAGTTCTGCTAACAAGTTCGCACAAATTCTGAGACACAATTATATAATTGGTAGGCACTACGAACTTGGGGAATGGGATGCCACTTTTGACAGTTTACCTAGCTGCCACTCTTGTTTACTAATTAATTATTTACATTTGCCTATTTTGGGAAATTGGTAAACATTTGACCAACAATGTAAACTATCTAATTGATTTCAGAATTCATAAACTAATAGTACTGCTAGTATCGCACACAAACGTCACATCTATTGAATGGGCCGTATTCATTAAGTGACATATAGGTAAAAGATAACTAACCCCCACAAATTGCTAATCGCCAGCACTATTTCCTCCTTTGATTAATTCGGCGCGTTGATAGATGTTCTTAAGTCCAGGCTAAAGCCGCTAAAGCAGAACGGCTCTAATCGAGATTTTAATAATCCGCGTTGATTTAAAGATAATTCAAAAGATAATATACCGCTTCAATATCTCCACAAAAAAGCCACAGGATAGTTGATTGAAATCGAAGTTCGAACATTCACCCTTTTTAAGCTCATGTTTTTAGCCGATGTACAGAGAGACAACAAACACCTTGTGAACAGGACTCCCCAAGAAGATACAAGACTGATTTCCACTCTCTAAGAAATAGATAATATAATCTCCGAAACAAGCGAGCTTTTTTTTTTTTTTAGCAATTTGCAGCCTACATTATCTAAATAACTCCAAAAAAAAGGTCTACTATCATTATACATTCAAAAGGGCCTTATAAAATCGACGACTCAGCAATGATGTAAACTTAGTCTCTAACCTCAATATTGTCACAGCTTCAGTACTTCAAAGCAGCAATTTGCGCAAATGTCAATATTGACTGCCAAAGGGACAAAAAAGGCTCCGGTACCGGAGAAAAATGGGGATACCCTACCTAAGAATTTCCGTCATGCTCTGATCCAAATTTTCCCGCGCTATTAGTCAATGCACAAATTTTTTTCTCCTTCTTTTCATGGGGATGTGGTGCATATCAACATTACACATCATTCAAGAAACCGGTCTCCTCGACATTTCAAAAAGAACAGCTACTGAGCTCTATTTTTTAGAATCCGGTAGCGATTTGTAACTGATTAGAGTTGATTTACAAATAGTGTCAAGAGCAATATAAAATACAACTTTCAAAAATGCTTCTCTCCAGATTACTTTGTTTGATTCCTTTGTTTTGCATTGCTTCTGCATTCAATTACCAGAATTTGTTTCAAAATATTTTGAACTTCAACAGTCTTTCCAATGGATCTTCCTACGCTGCAGAGCCTGATGATGAGACCGTACTGATCCAGATCAACGACGATATTCGTTTCCCGTCTATCAAGATTTTTGCTACTGGTGGGACAATTGCTTCTTCAGGAGATTCAACCACTTCCAATGCAGGATACTCGGTGAATCTTACCATCAATGACTTGGTTGAAAATATTCCAGAACTTTCCAATGTGGCCACTTTGACATTTCAACAAATTTACAACTTGGGATCCAATGAATTGACTACTTTGCATGTTTTGAAAATGAGAAACGAAATTTTAAGCTCATTAAATTCTAACCGTTATCACGGTATTGTTATTACTCACGGTACTGACACTTTAGAAGAGACCGCTTTTTTTCTTGAATTGACCTTGGATGTCAGACAACCAATTTACTTGACCGGCAGTATGAGACCAAGAACCAGTATTTCTTACGATGGGTTAATGAATCTTTATCAAGCCGTCTCCGGTGCTGCGGACAAATGCTCTTGGAATCGCGGTGTCTTAGTGGCATTAAATGATAGAATCTTATCTGGTGTTTACGCCACCAAATCCAACTCTAACTCTTTGGACACTTTCAAGAATGATGAACAAGGGACTTTGGGTATGTTTGTTGACAACATCATCAACTGGTTTGTTCCTCAAACATTTAAACATCCTATTTCTGGATTATTCGCCAATTCCCAGAAACTTTTGTCCATTCAACACTCATTTGAACTTCCTGAAGTTCTCGTCTTGTACGGATATCAATCATTAAATATTGAACTTATTGAACTTGCAGTTAACCATTTAAATGTTAAAGGGTTGGTGTTGGCTGGTACTGGATCTGGATCATGGACCGATCATGGTAACTTGGTGTTGCAAAAAATTTCCAACAAATTCAATATTCCAGTGATTTACAGTACTAGAAATTCTAACGGGATTGTTCCAGTTGGAAACTTGCCTAACGGTGCATTCCAATACAAGGGTGCTGTTGCTGCTGGTTATTTGAACCCTCAAAAGGCTAGAATCTTATTGCAGTTGTGTTTGATTGAAGAGTATAGCCTTGATAAGATTAGGGAAACATTCAAGCTTGTTTACGGAGGCAGCAGACCTGACCTTGAATAATTGCTGTGTTTCCACTTTTGTTCGTTTGCCTTACTTTTTTTGTTTCATCACTATTGTAATTTTCATATTCCTTTTCATTTAGTCTAGCATTTTTGTTTGTAGCTATTCCATTTGTCTTTGTACCTTTTTTTCCCCTCTTAACGCGGGCCAGTTTTTTTTTCTTTTTTCTCTTTTTCTTTTTTTTTTTGTCTGCTTATATTTTTTCCTTCTTTATAGTCATATGCAACCATTTCCAATAAATTCCATACAATTGATAGACATAAAGCTCTTCAAATTTTGTTATTTTAGTTTCGGATGCATAAAACGAGAATTGTGTGTCAAGGAGCATATTAAGTTACATATATTAAATATAGTCGTACCGATTCTGTGGATCGATTGCTAGACACGTAGGCGCGCACACACGAAAAGTGATTGTTTTTTATATTTGGGTTTTGTTTCTTCCGATGCGTAAAGCCGATTTCACCACTAAAAAAACAACTTTTAATGAACGCCAATACAGAAGAGAGCTTTATACACTTGTTCGGCTGTAATTTATAATGAAGGAAACCGCGATGCATTAATGGTTTTACACTGATCGATCTTTGTCTAAAAAAAAAAACGAAACGAAAAACTAATGAATATTGACTCAAGTTTTGAGGCATTTTATCAAAAACATCAGCGAAAAGCAGTAGCTTCGTTGACAAAGACCTCAACAACAGGATACAGTTCTAGGAAACGCAGCTACAATTCAGCATATCAGCGCAATAATCACAACAACAACAACAACAACAACAACAACAATTACAATAACGGAAATCCACTGATTTCAGATTCTCGGGTAAACGAAGACACTCAAAGAAAGAAACCAGTACGAAGCAAAACCAAAAGATTTTACTATCGGAAGAAGAAGCAGAAAATTTCAAAATATCCCAAAACAAGACGAAAAAATGATCTTAAACTTGATACAAAAAAACTGAAAGATCAAGGGCCCAAGAATAGCTACGCAGCCAAGGATAATGCAAGCCGGTTTGTGGATGATGCTAGTGGAGCCAAAATTGGGAACTCAAGCATGTACCGAGATTATGAAATACCGGTGTTTCAGCAATACGACTGGCAGTCAATTACATACTGTAGAACAGAAACAACAACAGCTGTTAATGAGGAAAATGCTCGTAAAATGTTGCTTCAAGGTGATGACAATGTGCAATTTATGAGGCAAGCCAGTGGTCCAAATAGTACAGTATCCATGCAAAGCAAGGTCAAGTTTAGGGAGCGAAACAAAATTATTCCTAAACTTAGAGACATTGCAGTGAAAAGACTTGCTGCAAATTGCGAATTTATCACCTCACGACACCTTCAAGCAATACCCAAGTGGGTAGGATGCTGGGACAGCGTATGGTTTACAATATTAAGAAACAGAATGGATAATTTTAGATTATTTGAGATGTTTGCAGAATTTTTTAGCCAAGAAAAGACATTTTCGTGCCATTATAGATGCACTAATGAAGTTTCATATTCACGCGCCAGTTGCCGCGATATTTTGTTAGAAGCAGTGAATATTTGGGCAATTAAACATAGGATAGAAACCATTGGATCAAACATCAATTTTGCTGAATTTTTTAATAATTCCATTAGTGATGTGACAACTTCGTATCAGCAAGGGCTATATAAGGCCCGCTATGACCGGTTCTTGAGCTTACGATTACCAGAGATGGAAAAGACAATGGTAACTTATGATCAGCTACGACAGATCATCAACGTCAAAAATTTGGTGCTATTGGAATTGCACAAGCTTGGGAATTTGGTGGATGATAGCTTTTTACAAAATATGACAGTTGCTTCACGCAATGGGAAGTTACAAAATTTGTTGTATTTGGGATTGCCGAAAGTTGATGTATCGAAAAAGCAGATTGTTGAGTTCATCAGGAATTCCAACGTTTTTTACATGGAGTCATCTCATGAGTTTGAAGAGTGGGAGATTCATAAGTTTCAAGCAGATGGCGAAGACAAGCGTTTCAAGTTAATAAAGATGCAAAACTTTGTGGACGATCCGGTTGAGACAAAACTTGACAAAATCTTGAAAAAGTTCAATAAGTACAGTCTGGTAGTGGAAAGTGTTTATTCTGCATTGTATCAAGAGAAAAATCATATTTTACTTGATTTACAGCTTGAAGATCATCATTTTGATCATACTGGTGCTAAGAGTATAACGTTTGAAACTGACCTGTTATGGACGTGCCGAAAGGGAACAAAGTCTATGATTTTCTCAAGGCGCCCTATTCATGGTTACATGATTAAAAGATACCCTTCTGATAGTATACAAAAAGACGGGGTTGGAGAGCCAAGACAAGTCGCCAGGAGACAAAATAGTGCCCCAAAGAATAGAATAACTAATAGCTCGAAACTGTTCTTTGGATTAAAGTAGCATTCTTGCAAAAAGGAGCTGCTTGATAGAATCTAAAATATAGGGCCATAATTAAGCCCTCTTTATTTTTATGGACAGTTAGCTTGCTTATTGCTAATTAGAATTATCAGCCACTGTAATTTTGAAGATTCACGGGAGGCAAGCAAAAACCATAGATGCCTTTGGCAAACATTTTTGCTACAAAGGAAGAGCTATTTTCTTTCAATCCTTCTTATACATTTATTATGTAAGCCGCAGTTGTTACAATTATTGCTTTTGGCAGTGATATACACAATAGTTTTTCTGAAATAGCTGAGTGGGTGTAATGATTTGAGAATGCTTAAAATCTAAAGATTGTTTTTTTTTTTTTTTTTTTTTTTTTTAACTTTTTTTTCGCATTTCACGTTGATTCGTAGATCAACCACATACCGAATAATGAAATCTCCTCCTTCCTATTAATGTATGTCTAACAAATAACCAGATGCAAGCGACGATCTTCTTTGTGCGTCAATTTCACACTCACAGTAGTCGGTTTTCTTCTAAAAAGTTTTTCATTCGTCTATCGAGAAAGCTAGTATCTGTTTATTACAATAATGTGGACTCGTTGGACACGACTCCTCTTTCTGTCTTGGATTAATAGCCATTCCCGACAGATGTAAATACTACTCGAGGTTACCACAGTTCTTGAGCCGTTTCGAGCCAGGAACCTGGCCGATTTTTGCCCGGAAGACGCTGCAGGAAAACCGTTGGGCCCAACAGCTGCTTGTCCACAAAGAATTCACGGTGCGCCAGCTGAAAGCAATCACTGCCAGGCAAGCAGAATTATTTCTTTGGCACTGTAGCGACTATTAGTTCGTAAGTTAACGATACTTAACGTGCAAGACTACCACACGCTTGAAATTTTGCTCCTAGGGTCAAAATAATAATACAACAAAAGAAAAAAAACAAAAAAGAAAAAAAACCAGACAAAGATTTTATAATCACGCAGAAAGGAAAGACATGCTCCAGATTGCATCTATCTTCGATGGGTAAGACTTTTCACCCGCTACTGATTTGTGTGCTACTTTCTCTTCCAAGCAATGAGAAAGGACTGGCCTACATACTTTCCTTGGGAAATCATTTGAAGTTTACAATTGCAAAGATTAACTAATTGAGCGTTATAACTTTCGCTTTTAATTGAAACAGATTTTCCGAGATTGTGTCTTTAATTTTCGAGGTGCTCGATGGACTTTCCTTGACCCTCGTAAAACATTCCTCTGCCGGTGGAGTGAAGGTGGGCAATCGGGGAGCACGAGCTAGGCTCCGCAGCGAGAAAACTTTGAAGGTGCTTCAGTTCTTGGGGCTCTTGGGGCTCTTACAGGCTGGGTTTGTGTTTGTGTCTCTTGCGTTGGCTGGTGCTGTTTTGGGCTTATTTTTGTGAATAGGGCTTTGAATGTATAAAACATAGAAAACGTCTTTAAAACATTGCGGCAGTTTGAACATGGCATTTGTGGTGCTGTAGTGACTATGATATTTATATCCGAGGGAACGGTCAGGCGTGAAACATGTTCCGGTACAATATCCTGCACTTTCCACAGAACAAGACAGAATTATACAGGAGAATGCAGGAACACGCAGCAATCGGGCAACCCTTTTCCAGCGGATAACAATTGAGAAAACTGTCGCTACAGCGGCGGTTTTCACACCGTTGCAGCACTCATTCACTCATCCACTCCTGTCTTTGGCGTTTAGAACTTTTCTCTTCTTCTTTATGACCAAATATCCCACTTCCTACTTTTCGTTGGTCTCACCACAATCCTCTGGCCTTTCTTGATCTGAATACAATTGGTCTGGTTGTGTCTTCTACAATCTGTTTCTCCTGCTTTGCTCTTTTGTTCTACCTTTTTTTTTTTTTTTTTGTTTTGCTTTCTCGTACTTTTCTTTTTCTTTTCCTCTGATTTTTACTTTTCCTTTTTCTAAACTCCTCCCCCATTTTTATAATTATATCTTATTTTCCGGAAGACACCTTCCTGATCTTCCATATTTACCAAACAGCCATTAGCCACCCGGATCTTATTTCACTATTTACTACACTCTTAGCCATTCCATAAGAGTCCACCATGACAGTTGACTGGAGGAATGCCAATCCTCTGGACTGTTTGGACATTAACATTTCTTTTGAAAAACATGTAACTATCATAGACTCCATAATAGCCAGGGTGAAATTATTGAATCAAGAAATCGCCAATGATCCGTTGAGCAATGTCTCTGTCATTGAGTCGAATCCAACGTTTATAACAACAAAGAAAACATTACTTCAACTAGCTTCGGTCTCTTCCGTTGTGCCCTATGTCATTACCAGCTTTGTTCGTTTGTTGGATGATTTGAATAGGAAGGACAACAACGCATATATAAAAAAACGTCCAGAATCTTCTTTGAATCAAATTTACGTTATCTCATTATTACTTTCAGATTTCACTGAAGCTAACTGGTCTTTAAAAGAGCGTTCTGAATTGTCTTCGTTGTCATCTCGATCGACTGAAGATTCCGATAAAGAGTACCCCCACAGAATCCCTGCAAACCCATTAGAAGATTCCTTGGTAATTGGCGCCCTCAGAGTGCTTGTCAAGTTAAAATCATTTAAAAAGGCTAGATCAATAATCAGACAATTAGACGGCAGTTCAGCATACTTTGAATTGACATCTTCCAATCAAACTATCGCAGATGTTGACTACAATATAGAGGCAGTGGTCCGTTACTTATCGTCAGCAAGTCCTCGCGGATTCAGTAAAACCACCGAGGTTGCAGTTGCCAACAATGCAGAAATCACTAATGGCGATATTTTGGGGTATCTCGAATACCTTGCATTTCTCAATTTGAACTCCGCTAATTTTGAAAAGGAACTCCAGTTGCTTTTATATTTCACTGACTCTTTTAAAAACGCATACATTCAACATATACATTCGTCATTTTTCATTGATGCAGTTGTTAATTACGCAGTGTGCAACACAAAGGATTTTTTGGAAGTCATTACCAGGCCAGCAATTCATAAAATTGGCGACACCTATTTTGAGAAAATTTTTGCAAAGTATAAATTTGCTATGGAGAATGAAAAAAAATTTTACTTGAAAGCATTGGCTTGCGCTTTGGTAATTATGCCAAAACAATTTGAAGTGTTCACTACAAATCTTGACACTAACAAGTCAAAATTATTAAAAAATACCTCTGCTAACAAGAAGCAAAAACTCTTGTATCAAGTGACTAGAAACATTTACGATGGTACTGAAAAAATCCCAACTTTGGAATTTTTCATGGTCTTGTTCAACATTGCTTCCGTAATCATGCAGTATGAACCTCAGCATCCACTTGTTACCGTGGCGAAAGGTTACGTGCTTCAAGTTTACCATGTTTTGAACCCAGAAAATAATAAAGCAATGATGGCAGATACTGACATATCTGCGGTTGATAAAATTAGAATTGAATTCTATTCGTTAGCAATTGTTTTGGCTCCTGATCTTATCAAACCAAAAGTCATCAATATCATTGCTAATCCGGACACATCTTTACAATTTTACTTCATTATTACTCATGCTATAAAAAACTTGGCCAGAAGACCTTACCATAAAGAAGCCGCATACAAGCTCATTGATACCATTGCTATTACTTTGCGTGATCATTGTGGCAAGTTAGCCAAAATTGTTCATGAAACCGTTGCTGACTATGATAATATTATGAGTGATAGCAGTTCAAGTTCTCACTCATTAAGATATAGCTCAAGTTATGCCTCGGATAACAAAACAATTTTATCGTCAAAGTATTCATCCACCACTCTTGGTATCAATTCTAACAGTCACAATAGCATCAACAACAGTAACAGTAATGCTAATAGCAATAATAATACGGGACTTAACCAGTCGACGAGTGCTGGTGGTGCTGGTGGTAGTGCTGGCGGCTACTCTACAATACCAATTGTCAGTGGCTCGTTCTCAGGTGTTTCCTCAACAGTAGGATATGGAAGCAATAGCGGCAACAATGGCAACAGTACTACAAATTCGTCTAGCAACAATACATTACCAATAAATAGTGGTACGCACTCCAGTGTTCCACCAACACCAAACAGTGCTACTAGCAGTTCGTCCAATTTACCGTCTAGCGCCGGTTCCGGCTATGAAGGCTTGAACACTTCAAGTCGTGAAAACTTGAATTCTTTCTATGGCTCAAGTCTGGATAGAAACTTGTCAAAGGTAATGAAAGAGAAAACTAAATCCAAAAAAGAAGCAGCAGTATCTTTCTTCTCGTCATTCAGAGAGAAAAGAACTGCTAGCGATAGCAAACATTTGAACATTAATACACAGCCTGCTATGCCAAATATCGCCGCTCCTTTGAATCCTTCTTCCGCTGGACAGAATAGTGATCGGGTGAGCATTAATTCTATTTCTGCTTCTCATATGGCAGCCCGTGGCAAACCTATTCATATTTTAAATTTGGAGTACATGAAAAGAGTGGAAAATAATGCATTTTTATCTAGAGAAATCTTGAAGCTAATTTTCCAAATTTTTAGAAGTTATTCTTCATTTTTCTTCAAGTTACCATCGATTTATGCTGCCAATAATTTCGCTGATAAGAGTTTGACTCCAGTGGCTGAAGCCGCTAGAAAAACTAAAACAACATTATTTGAATTAAAGAGAATTTTGGACCCATTATTGATTTCAATGGCCGACAATGACTTGAAATTAGTGGAGCGGGCTAGAAGGTTGGTGCTCAAGATCTTGGATGTTGATGATAGTTCATTGACTGATATGTACATTGCGTTTTTCAGTTCATGTTACTTGCAATCTGGATTCGTTGACATTAGTTTGACTTACCCACTATACGATAAAAAATTTTTAGAAATTATTTCGTTTATTACTTTGTTCTGGTCTAAGCGGAGTGAAATTCTTTACCTGATTGATGTGGATGAGTTGTACGAACATTTGGGAATGGAAGGCTTTGAATTGGTGCAAAAATGCCTTAATGATTCGGAAAAGTTAGTGTTAATTTCATTGACTACCCCGGGAACTGATTTTTATAGATTATTGAAGTTGATTTGCTCATTGTTTGTTAAAGATCTAGATTTAGATTCCCAGTTTCACGGTCAGTTGAAACAGAGCGTCAATTATAACGTTTTCAAAGCATTTGCGGATGAAACTTATTTTGTTAGCAGTCAAGTGGCTTTACAAAAAAGAGTCAGAAAGAAGTTATATCAAAGTATTGATGTTTATTCCGAAGGCTTGCTTCAAGCTATCGATATCACTTATGAAAGATGGAGAGAATTCTACTCTATTCGTAATCCATCTCAACAGGAAGAAGTAGAGCATCGCAATTATGCAGGTTTTTTGGCGGTTGTTTTGGGTGGAATTTTGAATCCAAAGCATGCTGAGATTGCTGATAGCTCCAGAGTGAAAAATTTGGAGACTTTTATATCTAAGCAATCTGCACATCTTTCTTCTGAGGAAGTTCACGAAAGAGAAGGCGCCAAAGATTTGTTTGCTAATGAATTACATCCTCATGCTCATTATATTGTGATTAGGAATATCCAAAAAGATTTGGATGTAATGATAAAGAGAAAAGAAATGGTTGAGTCTCAAAACAAGGGTCTTGTATTTGATGATGGAGCATCAGCAGTGGCTGCTGTATATCTTTCCAGCAGAGAAATTACTTTAATTGATTCATATTTAAGCATTCTTATTGGATTTTTGAACTTTGGTGAAGAAGATGTTAATTTTGCCAATAGTGCTGATTTGAGGTCTATTGCTACCAAATTGACCCTGTTGTTGGAAAAGTCAAAAGAAAATGTAAACATAAATTTCTTGCGATTGAAAATGAAAGCTTGCAAGTATTTACAAAAATTGGCCGAGAATTTTGATTTGTTGATCATTCGTGGTTGTGCTGGGAAATGGAAGAATAATTTGATTAGAACTGTTACCATTTGGTTGGATAATGTTGTTTTCAGTAATGAAGCAGCCGCCGCTAATGGGAACTACAATTTATTTTCACTTAGCGATGGCACTAGAGCTAACTCTCGTCGTGAAATGGATGCTTTTATCTTTTATGAACTTGCCTTAGAATGTTTGAAAGCAATTTCTTTGCTTTTTAAAGAAACATCAATTTATCCGTTTGGGATTCAGTACCAGAGTGAAGTTTTTATTGTCAGATCTACCACTTTTAGAAACTATTTCAATCTATTTTCGAGAATTTTAGAAAATTGCTTAGCAAAGACACCATCAAGCAGTACTCTTTCTGCGGTTGAGAGAAAAGTCGAATTGATTAAAGATGAAGTTATTTTGGCAATTAGTAACATGTTGGAGTTCAATTATGATGTTGGTCTTGAAATTGCTTTGCCGTTGTCTTTCCATCTTGATTTAAAAGTCAAACACGCCTTTTTGATTGTGTTCAATAATATCATCGAAACTGTTCAACAGGCTAACACTAAAACTACCCCTGAAGCAAAGGCAAAAGCTTATCAGGAATTTTCTTTGCATTTTGGTACTAATGCAGATGGTATAATTGCGGTTATTCGAGGAATTTTGTTGCAGGATTACGACGTATTGTCCTATAACTTGTTGCAAATTTTGCTTTCCATCAATAATGAAATTCCAATGATTACAGAGCTTGTGGATTATGAATTAGAGGTTTCTCCAAAGGCTATTGATATTTTAAGAAGAAATTCGGTGCCTGCTAAATTACTATCATTGTATGCTAAGCATATTGGTACAGACTATTTGATTTCTCTTTTGCGTCCAGTTATTGAGGAAATGATCAGCAAAAAAGATTTCTTTGAAGTAGAAAAATTAGTCAATGATGATGATTTGGATGTCGAACAAAACGTTGATAAATTTTTCTACTATTTGTCAAAGATTATTTCCAACATTTGCACATCTATCGATACTATTCCAATAGAACTTAAGGCATTATGTTCCAACATTAGACAATTGGTATTGAAAAAAACCCAAGATGATTCAATTGCTATGCTTGTTATCAGTTCCTTTTTGTTTTTGAGATTTATTTGTCCTGCAATTGTTAGTCCAGAGTCAGAAAATATTATTTTTAACACTCCTACTAAGCAGGAAAAAAGAGCTTACATTCAGTTGGCTAAGATGTTTCAAAATCTTGCTAATGATTCTATACCATCAATTAGGTGGCCATTATTAATTGAGAAAAAACAGCAGCTCGCTAATATGAAGGACCAATTGTTTGATTTTGTTGATGCCGTTTCCAAAGAGACTGTCGTTCAAGTTCCACCAAAGCCTCATTTCGTTATTGATGAGAGCGCTTTTTCTGCAGTTTACTCTCTTTTGATTCACAGAAATGAGGAAATTGGGCACTTCATGATGCACCCCGGTTTTAAACCTAAAACGACTATCCAACAGAGTATCGATAGTATGCATGTCATTGAAAGGATATCCATTGATGTGGGCAAAGAACATTTGATTTTCTCACCATCGATACCAGAAATTGTTAGAAACAGCAGGGACTCCAATCCTGAGCTATCTGAATTGTTCTTACGTTACAAGGATTTCAAAGACAAAGAGTTGATTGAATCCCCATTTTTGACTCAAAGTTTTATGAAAGATGGTACTTCGTTAATCGTGCTTTCTGTTCAGTACTTCCAAAGATTATTGCATTATGATTTGGATTTGCTTATCTATAGAACAGTTCAAATAATTCATAGAAAATGGGGTGAGCCATTCAAAGTTCTCGTTGATTGTTCATTCTTTGATGAAAGATGCCTTGTGAAGCTCAACAAATATTACGAAATTATGAATGTACTTTGCCGTGATTATTGGAAGGAATGTATTGCTTTCAGTTTCTATAATGTTAGCCCTTCATATTTTAATTATATTAAAATGGGGGTTGACTCTTCTTCATTGGGACCTGCTGGTTATACCCTTAAGCTCTTCCGTTCCTTTTATTCCCCGTTTGACAACATTGAGACTCTTGAAGCTCAAGGCATTCCAAGGTGGTCTCTTGACGTAATCAAAGATACTCAGCTAACAATTGATTGTCTTGTTTATTCTGATGATCTTAAGAAGTACATTCCAGTGGTTATCAAAATAGGAACTTTTTACATTTTTTGGAGTAGCATAATCCACAAAATTGAAATTGAAGGGAAATCAAAAAATATTAGAATAACCAATACCTCCAAGGTTAGCGACTGGACTGACGTTACCGAAAATGATTTCATTAATAAGGATGGCAAAGAGTTTCAAGTGACTGTTAGAGGTCATGGCGTTTTACACTTTTCCTCTTCCAAGAAATCGGACATTATCAAGAGTTTATTCTTGGCTAGATTGAGTTACAAAGCAGATGCCGTCAAACGATATATTCCAATCTACTACCGCAAGCAGGTTTCTACAGACTCTTTCTTGGGATCTATTTTAGCGTCCATTCTTTTGAATTTGGTTTCAGCTGATGCAAGTGTGCGAAATGTTGCCTTTAGTTCGCTTGTCACCATTGTTGACTACTACAAGTTGAAACTTGACAGAAACATTGTTGCTGATGGATCAAGCTTCCCTAAGGATTTCGTGCCGTATGTGCTTGATCTTTGTAACTCGTTATCTGTCAACCATCCAGAGTTAACTAGCGATTTCATTTCTGCTCTCAGTGATGGATATGAAACCAGTGAAAGTAAATATTGTTGTTTGATGTTGCTTTCTTTGTGGATAAAAAATATTTACTCACAATGTTACAAGAGTTCTGAAGCTAATAGTATGGAAAAAGTTGAGACTATCATTCATCAATTTGTTAAAAGAATCCCGCCAGTTAATAGTCCATTGATTTTATCTTTTAAAACTTTTATTTGGAAAGGTATTCTCAGTGATGTGAATTTAGTTGAGTTTGCTGTGTTGGATGCCATTAGAGAAGCACTTAAAAAGGAGATTCAGGGAGAAAATTGGGATCACATACATTCTGTGCTCTCATATTTTCCTTCAATTGACGTTTGTGGTATTATTATTAAGCAGTTGAGACAAATTGTTGATATTCCATTCTTCCAGAATAATAGACAAGTGTCTATAAACATCAGTTGGATTAAAGCAAAAATTCTTGTCAGAGTTTGCGAAGCTTTGTCTTTTGATGCTTTGTTCTTGGCAGAGACATATTTTGCTGAAATTTGCTTTATTGTATCAATGTTGCTAAACACTGGCCCGTCTGACATGCGTCTTTCTGTTAGAAACTTGATTATCAATGTGTTTTATTCATTCCTCAGCAAAGAGAATTTGTCTGATGCAGTTAGGCAACATGTCTTAAAAACTATCGATGACTTTTCAGGCCCTGGTTCTAAAGTTACTTTTGGCTTAATTAAATCCAAAAATGAAAACTATAGTGTTCTTCCAAGAAGGGCTGATCAAATTTCAGGGACCGTTACTCATTTGGAAAATTTTTGCTATACACTCTTAAATTTTATTGAATTGCAGCCAATGGAAGTTAGAAGTCTTTGGAAAGGAAGATGGTCAAGTTATGCGTTAAGTGCTGCGTTTAGACAGTATGGCCCTCTTCAAGGTAGAGGCATTTTGGTTGCTGGTATTATCTGCAAGACTGGTATTTCCGACTCTGTTATTATTGAATTTATGAGAAAATACATTGAATGGTGTACAGGTGATCTTTTGGCTGCTGATTTCATGGTGTGCATTTGCTTTTTCTTTGCATTTGCTAACATTGCTGAAGGTGTCACCAAGATTTCACAATACTCTGGATTTTTGTTCTGTTGTGGGTTTACACAGTGTCTTTTTGATAATAGCGTATTTTTTTCAACATCTCTTAAAATCTTGAGATGCACAATCACCGGTATGGTTCTTAATGGCACTCTTGATGATGATACTGATATTTTGGAGAAAATCAGCAGTTATCGGGATGAATTTTCCGACTACATGGACTTTGTGGAAGGCAGTTTTGGTATTTCTACGACAAGCGATGTAGTTGATCAGGTTTTCATTTTGTATGCTATAAAAGCTTTACAATTGCCGTTCTTGAAAAAAAATGGTCTTGAATTATTGATGCTTATGTTCAATGTTAGAGTCAGATACGATTTGAAACAATTTAAAACTACTTCGCCGGTTGCTAATGATGAGTTAAAATTCCAATCTAATGCTATTGGATACTTAGCTTTGATCTACGTGAGTGGTTTCCATGATGCCTCCTATAAAGATATTTTAGAAAGCTGCGGATTAGATTCTTCAAGAATTAGAAATGTTGTGGGTGTTGATATTCCTGAAATTTTGATTGACTACTTTGCTACGCAGTCTGACAACGCCACTCTCACAATGTATCAGGCAGCTTCATACTTTTGCGATAAAAACACTGACGCTACCAGCAAGTTGAACTTTTTGTTGTTATTGAACACTTTGTTTGATCTTGCTCCAGACTTGGTATTTTATGCCTACTTGATCATCAAAGATACGTTAATGCATGAAGTTGAAAGCACTGGATCTATTGATATGTTGCAAGCCGCATACAAAGTCATTGAGGTGAGCAGCAAAAACCCAGATTTCGAAACCCCAGAGAAATTCTTGGAACGTAAAGATGAGCTTTTTGAGAAATATCATGTTCAGTCAATCAAGTTGACAGGCTTCCAGGAAGCTGATCCTCTTTCTATTGAAGAGGCCGTGAGATTGGCTAATCATCCATTCAACCCGAGAATTTTGAAATTCTTTTATGAGAAAGCCAATGCATATACCAGAGTTGATTGAAGTGGTTGCTGCTATCTCTGAACATATTTTACTTTAGCATTCAACATCATTTTATCACTTTTGCTTCTATTTCATGTTTTTTTTTTTTACTTTTATTTTTTCTAAACCTATTTTACGCTATTTTCTCCTTAATCTTTTGTTTTTTTTAGTTGTTCCTCTAGTTTTTGTTTGTTACTGTTTGCCACTTATTTCTTATTTTGATGTTAATTTACAGTTATCTGTTCTTGTTCTTTTTTTGATTTGTTTCTTTTATGAATGTTTTGTTTTCAATTGATTTGATTCACTTTATGTGATATTTTCTCTTCTGTTGTCCACGAATTGATTTTATTTGGTTAGTTTACTAATAGAAGTTTTACCGTTTTTTTTTAATTGTTGATTTGCGGCATGTTCACGTAGTTCTTGATGATTGGCAAACAGCTGATTTTGATTTTTGTGAAGTACAAATATGCAGCTCAGGAAGCGTCCTAATATGCGCATGAACTACCACCACAGGGTTCCAACCCCACAAAAATTGTCTCTCTGTTTTTTGAGTTTGTAACTTTTAGGCCCATTTTCCGGCTTTTCTCTCCTTTATGTGCCCAGCTAATATTCATAACATTAGCCTCAAAATTAGTCACACTGGAGGCACAGTGAGCAAACTTGACGAGGACCTAAAAGAATACAAAAAGACTAATTTCAGCCTCATTAGAATCCAGCTTATGTTTCAGTTATTTCATAAAGATTTAATGTAAACATGAATTTATTATAGCGACGTAATCTCGAATGATGGATCATCCACTGAGCTATGTTTGGATTACCGTAGCCTCATAAACAACATCAGAAATACGTTTATTGTACATTAAAGTAGAAGGAGCTTAAAATTTTTTTTTTTTTTTTTTTTTTTTTTTTTTTTGAGTCAATTTTGACCAAAATTGAGAAAAAAGTAGCAAGGGGAGAAGAAATAAAAAGAAAATTTGCATAAAATATGGCATCTTTTAACGGCCTGCAACATAACATTTCAACATTGTAATGTCTTCGAAATACCTATGAAAATCTCGGCTGTTGAAACTAAAGCCTTCTGTGCATTTTCAAGAACTTTAATTAGTTAACAATAAAAACCAAAATTTTCGCAATTGTTTGCAAAGCTAACAAGAATTTACTATTGTTATATTGATCCGAGTACTTGCAAGGCTATCAATTACCAGGATCGGAATACATTCCACCAGGGAATATTCCATTTCGAGTTTGGTATTGATTAGGGACAGTAGGTGTCTAAGCACCATTATTGGTGTTGTTATTATTATTAATATAATCGCTATCGGCATTATAAATGGTGGGCAGCTCTGGATAGGTACCGCTGGTATTGGCACGAACTTGATTCAGATTTCTGTGATCAACAACCTGATTTTGATTACTCGGATTGCTATTGGTCAAACTTTTGATCAGCCATAAGTGAGGCAAGTAAGTTGGAACTGGGCTAGAGGAAACTTCATCAAAAGTTTTTGCATTGCTATACCTGCTATTGAATGTCTGTGGAGGAGCAGAGGTATTATAATCTGCAACGCCACTGCTTTGAAGAAATGCCGACTGAGGAGGAGCAGGAGGAGCAGCTGCCACTGCTGCTGCAGGGGAAGAAGAACCGACAGAAAGATTTGACGATAAAGTAAGGTTTTTGGCTAATGAGGCAATGTGATTTGAAGCAGTACCAGCCCCAGGAGACCCAGAGGCACTGTTTGCCAAAGATTGTTGGTCACGATTTTCAGATGAATCATTCGATATATTGCTCAAAACAGTATAATAATATGATCCATCAAAATTATTTCTAGGGCCATAAAGCGTGACACTTTGAAGAATGCTTCTGTCTTCCATAAGCTTTGCCAAAAAAGTTTCAACATAACGGCTTCTATCAGCGAAATCGCTAGTGTCTATATTGGAGACAAAAGGAAGCTGTCTAGGATTAAAATCTTGGGGAAGTAAACCATTTCTAGAGATTGTGTACTCGCTGAATGGAATGAGCAGGGTAAAATTCTCTTCCTCGTTGTGGATAATGGAAGTGATTCTAGTGTTAATTGGTGGATTTTTTTCTTTGAACTGAATTTCGTATTCATTGAATAAAGGTGAAGAAGCGTTATCATCTTTCATATCAGAGCTGTATGACAAAGAAGGAAAGTTTTCTCTTTTGATGAATGCTGATTTAAAATTAGAGATTTGCTTCTCCCTCACAGACGGCAAAACTCTTGAACGAAACCTATTGTATCCTTGTTCCAAATAATCAGGATATGGGTTGCGGAAATGAATATTTTCAAAATAAATATTACATCTCATACAAAAATAAGATATCAATCTCATCAAATAGATTGCATGAGATTTCAAGTCAAGCCCCACAGGATCCGTTCTGCCATCAAGTTCTTGAAAAATGGTATGTTCAAATGGGCTATTAATTCTAGCAAATCCACAAAACCCAACCCCGAAAAGGTAGCCTCCATTATTCATTATACTTTCCAAGGAAAGACCAATGGTAGCAAAAAATGTGTAAAAAATTCTTTGTACAATAGATATGCTGGTATTGTTGTTAAGAGTCAAAGCTTCTGGTGCCAAAATTCTGTACCAGTGATTTTGTGCTTTGTGTATTATATCAGCAGGATACTTTGTAACATAATCTTCATTTCGAAACGGGAGCACCTCAGTGCTCAAGAAATTGTAATACAGAATTAACTGCTCATACTTTTGCATCATGTATGGGTCATATTCAATGTATCTTTTAAAGTGGATCAAATCGTCGAATACTTCGAATAAAAAGTCTGGTCTATAAGGAGGAATAAATACTTCTTTGATATCAGCATAAGCAAGTTCCTTCATGAAAGCAAAGCCATCTTCGGGAATCCCTATATCAATGTTGATACCTTTGGTGAGATTCTTGTATATGTGAACTGCTTCAGCATAATGGTAATAAAAATGGACCGCCATTCTGTAATTGACATTTCTAAAAAAACCAGTAGCACCAAACTGGAGCATAGCACACATGGTTGTAGTGAAAACAGTATGTGTTAATCTTTTCCGTTTTTGGGCGTCCATCACAGGATTGCGAGACAACTCTAAAAGTTCATTATATCGCTTGTTTATACAAGCGATAGCAAATGAATAGTTATCATTGAGTATTCGTGTCAACAGTTGATATTTTGGTTTGTCTGGATATATCAAGTCATGCCTCTGTATGAAGCAAGCACCAATACAAACAAAACACAGAAATAGTTCTGGGCAGGATTCAGCAAATATGACATGGGACGTGAAGTATACATTGTATAGATTGAATCTTTTTCTGTGCTGATCTTCTGACTCATCAAATAAAGGAAAAAACTGTTTTGATGATGCTGCATATGATTTTTCAAAATCTGGAGTGTAGCTGTATTTATATAATTTGAATGTGGTAGTGTTACTGAACCCATTGGGTAGCATGTAGCCCTGCGGCTGCCTCGACTGTGGCGCGCTACTTGAGGCGGACGTATTGAGGCCTATCGACGATGATGACGACGGCGTCGACGGATGTTGAATTTTAGCGCTGGTGCCGCTGTTGGCGTTATTTTTCCGTCGTAGAGTTGTCTGAAAACTTATGAAGCCATTAGTGGGACTAAGGCTGGTTGGTAAATTTTCGCTAAACTTTCTTGAAGGTTTTAGTTTACCTGCTTTCGGGGCCTTCTCGATTTTGAATTTGCCAAAAGTTGCGTCTGGCGCTTTGGCGTTCTGACTATGTAATCTGTGATCCGCAATAATGGAATGGGCTCTTCTGATTCTGTCAAGAAATTCTTGGGGAGCATCGAGATAACTGCACCGAATCTAATTTATATAAAGAAAGGTTAATAAAATAGTTTTCGGCGTGGTTTAAATTCCTACTGATTATAAGATCTTCGATACAATTTTAGATACTTGAGCAACGAATAGCAGTTAGGCGCTCAACAAAAAACTTAGATCTTTCCTCAACATATACATACATTTTTCTTTTTGCACGATCCGCATTCTGGAAGCTGCTCATCACACTTTCTTCTGGACTGTTTTTTGCAATGATCACAGCCTAGCTTTGAGGCGACAAACGACTTTTTTTTTCTTTTGGAAGACGGGTCTTCTTTTGAGGCTGTCTGGCTCATTACCGCAAACTTATTTTTGCTTTGCGCGGTTAAGATGTGTGAGGTACTGAAAAGAGGAAAATGCTAGCGGGCTTGGCTTGGGCTGAATCTGAACAAAAAGAACAAGACTAGTACCGCAAGTATCGCGCTTAGTATAGTTGCTTCTTGAATATATAAATAACGACAATTGATAGGTGTAACCCAACTGAGAGCAAGTATATGTATATTTCAATGAAGACTTAAATATAGAAAAGTGATGCGAAGAGAGAAAAAGATGTTTCCTGTTTCATAAAAACTGCCCTTTTTCTTGTGTTTGCCTTTCTTGGAGGGCTCTGCAACTGCGAGCATGATGTCAATAGCTTTGTTCCATTAACACAGGGAAATCATACTACGATTTGCCAAAAATGCAGAGTGTAATAGCGGTATTTGAAAGTACCCGTCCTAGCAAGATTCCAGGTTGTACAGGCAAAGTTGCACTTTGATGGAAATTCCATCTCGTAAAATACGCAAATTACGAGCTACAATGCGTCACAAAATTTCCCTTTTTGGGCGAATCCTTAAGGAAGCTAAAGTAGCTACAGACAAAGGCCACGAATATTAATAAATTATATTGGCATCTGGTGTATCTATAAAAAATGTGAAACTAAAACACAAACGTTTCAGAAAATCCAAGATCTTTGACAATATTATTGGCCTTCTTTTTGAACTCTGGAGGACCACAAATCAACACTGATGACGATCTGTCGATAGAGGATTCAATGTTTTCGGTGACATTTTCTTCAGTAAGCAACCCGGTCAAGTATTCAACCTCAAAAGTGTCTTTGAACTTGTTGACTTCATCAAGTTCGTCTTTAAGCAAAATATCCTTCGGTGTCTTAGAATAATAAAGCAACTTGAAGTTCATGGACATTGGTGATTCAATAATAATTCTCAAGAATGGGGTGATACCGGTACCGCCGGCAATCAAAATAACTTTCTTTTCTTTGGTATCACAGTGATCAGGAGTCAAGAATTGCTCACTTGGGAATCTTCCAACTGGACCCTTAAACTTGACATTTTGATGTGGGTTCAATACAGCAAACTTCTTGGAAACTTTGCCATCAGGATAAGACTTGACCAACAAATCGAAAAAACCTTTGTCATACTTGGAAGATATTGGGGTGTAGTAGCGAACGTATTCTTTGTTCTTGGTATCCTTTTCTTCCTTAGATTCTTTCTCCTCTTTGTTTTCAGTTTCACTGAGTGGATCTTTTAGCTCTTCGTCGGTAAACACACATGCAACGTGATGCCCTAAAGGAATTTTTATGGAATCGTCTTCATTGTGCAACTTGAATCTGTATATCGCAGAGTCTTTGGATATTATAGTCTGTTCAGCAAGCTCGAACTGTCTAAATTGGTCAGGAACAAGCTTCTTTCTGTTTTTGAAGAACTTCAAGTTCACCAATCTGAATGCGAATAGTATGGCAACAAAACCTGCACCATAAATCAATTTATCCCAGCCAAAAAAGAGGGTTCCAAGAAGGATGAAGAAAGAGGGTATATATATACCGTGAAGTGGGGAGTCTATCAAAACCTCTTCGTCTTTGTCTTTCTTTAAATTAGAGTCCATGATTGCAATTTTTTGTGTGATAGTACTGTAGTGAACGGTGTTGTTTAAGAAGCGATCACGAGAAGTTAATATTTCATCGTCTTGTAATTTATTTCTTTCTCTGTTTGGAGTCTTACAAATCATCGGAAAAAAGAAAAAAATGCGGAAGAAAAGGAAAGAAGGAAAAAAAAAATAAAAAGAAAAATGTAAGTCACATGGACACTGCACAAATGCGTGACTAAACGCGACTAAAAGCGCGTACATGTGTGAATCACGCATACGTCACGCTTCGCAGGCAAAAGGACAAAACAAAAACGTAAACAAACAAATCAACAACAAAAACTGAAAAGAAAACGAAAAAAAAAAAGGTGTTTTACCTTCTTAAACAAGTACGAGATACAGCTTATATACATAAAAAAAAAACCGATTTTGAGCTCAGCGGCTAGACTGTTGTTTGACACTGATCTGATTTCAAGAGCTGTTGTAACTTGTAATACTTGTTTTTAGCATATTTCTGTTTCTCAATCTGCAAAAAACACTCCTTCCTGAGTTACCAATACATTTATATCTATTACAATGAGAGAAGTTATTAGTTTGAACGGTATGTTATTGAGCGCTTAACATTTGCTCTTAAAATTATAGCTATTTTTGTGTCAAATCATAGACTGCTCTAACTGCTTTGTCGATTTTTGTCACATTACACTTGATTTATTGGTTAGATCTGTGTACTAATAGCAATTTCTAGTTGGGCAAGCTGGTTGTCAAATCGGTAACGCCTGTTGGGAATTATACTCTTTGGAACACGGCATCAGCCCTGATGGTTACTTGGCTGATGGTTTGACTAAACCAAGAGGAAGTGAAGAAGGTTTTTCAACCTTCTTTAGTGAAACCGGTTCTGGTAAATATGTTCCAAGAACCTTATACGTTGATTTGGAACCAAACGTCATTGATGAAATTAAAACTGGTGAATACAAAAACTTCTTCCATCCAGAACAATTAATCAATGGTAAAGAAGATGCCGCTAACAATTATGCAAGAGGTCATTTTACCGTTGGTAAAGAATTGTTGGAACCAATTTTAGAAAGATTGAGAAAAATGGCTGATCAATGTGATGGCTTACAAGGTTTTATCTTCAACCACTCTTTGGGTGGTGGTACTGGTTCTGGTTTGGGCTCTTTGTTGTTGGAACAATTGTCTGCTGACTATGGTAAAAAAGCCAAGTTGGAATTTGCTGTTTACCCAGCTCCACAAGTCTCCACTTCAGTTGTTGAGCCATACAATACTGTTTTGACTACTCACTCTACTTTGGAACACTCTGATGTCACTTTCATGGTTGATAATGAAGCTATCTATGATATGTGTCGCCGTAACTTGGACATTACCAGACCAGATTTTAGATCTTTGAACAATTTGATTGCTCAAACTGTTTCTTCTGTTACCGCTTCTTTGAGATTTGACGGTTCATTGAATGTTGATTTGAACGAATTCCAAACCAATTTGGTTCCATACCCAAGAATCCACTTCCCATTGCTTTCTTATGGTCCAATCAGCTCCAAGGCTAAATCTTTGCATGAATCCAACTCTGTTGCTGAAATTACTAACGCTTGTTTTGAACCAGGTAATCAAATGGTCAAGTGTGATCCAAGATTGGGTAAATACATGGCAACTTGTTTGTTATACAGAGGTGATGTTGTTACCAGAGATGTTCAAAATGCCGTTAGTCAAGTTAAATCTAAAAAGACTGTTCAATTAGTTGACTGGTGTCCAACTGGTTTCAAGATTGGTATTTGTTTTGAACCACCATCTGTGCCAGCCACTTCTGAGTTGGCACCGGTTTCCAGAGCTGTTTGCATGTTGTCTAACACCACTGCCATTAGTGAAGCATGGAATAGAATTGACAAGAAATTCGATCTTATGTACTCTAAGAGGGCTTTCGTTCACTGGTATGTTGGTGAAGGTATGGAAGAAGGTGAATTCAATGAAGCCAGAGAAGATTTGGCTGCATTAGAAAGAGATTACATTGAAGTTGGTGCTGATAGCATGGAAGAAGAAGAGTACTAACTCTTATATTTTTCATCATGACCTACATTTTTCATTTTCGTTAATCTTCCTTCTGCTTGTGCCCGCTTTTCATACTTTTCCGTTCATCACGCTTTTCCCTCAATTTTTATTTTTTAGTTTTTTAGCTTTTAATAATTACCATCATTATAATTTATATCCTCCTTTTTTTTCCTTATTTTTTTTTTTCTTTTTTCCATACCATTAATTTTTACGATTTTCTTTTTAATTTTACCGTCATTACCCCTATTTTATATTTGTTAAATTTTTGTTTAACTTTTTTAAATGCCATTATAGAATGGCCTCTATATAGTGCTTGCTAGTAAATACCATCTATTTATTTCCCCAGTTATGGACCATTACTGCTTGAGTTGTGCAAACTACTTTAGCGAGAAAAGGCGCGTAGGAGGTCTTGCTATACAACGTTATGGGTTATACTTTTAGCAAGAATTGCCTAGTAAGAAAGCTATCAGGATTTTGACAGTGGTTAAGATTTAGCACGAGATTTTTTAAAACTAAGATATGATAAGATTTAATATTGAGGCAGGACCAAAGACATTGAAAAAGACGTAAAAATGACTACAAGTTTAAATTGAAAATAAAACTGAAAAAAAAAAAGAAAAAAAAAGAGCAGACTGTCCACGTTGGCGAAAAGAAATAGTGAAAAGCAATCAGCGAGAATAGCAGGGAGCGGAAGTCAAGAAAAGTTAACTTTGCGTGTCTAGGCTAGCTCAAAAAATTTCGAAGAAAAGATGCGGTTGAAGATTGAGGGCTGCAAGAGAGTTGCGAGAATCGCCAAGTATAAGAGAAAGAGATAGGGGAATATATATTTATATATATCAGAAAAGAGCATGAATATTATAACAAGATGAAATTGCAGAAAAGAAGTTGGAAGGAAATAAAACGGGAAAAGAAACAAGTAGAAAGCGTGCAATGGGAGATGTCAAAAGTAATATTGAAAGAAAAAAGGGATGAAATAAAAAGGGGCTGAAAAGAAAAAGAAAAGGAAATGATTAGCGTAACAACATATGACAAATGAAATAAATGAAAAAGAAGAAAAAAAAACAAAAAAAAAAAAAAAAAAAAATAGAAAAAAAATACCAATGTAAATATATATACACTTACATATACAAGAAAACGAATCCTTGGAATACACATGCGAGTTCATCTTCATATATGCTACCGTGTCGCATACCACGCACCGCATACTGGGATCTGAGTATCATATAGCCACGACTGCGCTATTAGGAAATCGATAAATAATTCGAACAATATCTTGTAAAAACAAGCGCCACTAACTGTCACTATCACCTAGATCTTCAACGTCCCCCTCCTCCTGCTGCTGCTGCTGCTGCTGCTGCTGCTGTGGCTGCTGCTGTGGCTGTGGCTGTTGTTGTTGCTGCTGCTTAATCAACTCGCGCTGTTGTTTATCCGTCACTTCATAAACCCCATTAGTCTCGTCAATAGCATCACAATGCAAATCGCCGTCTCTAATCTTCGGCACGTCTTCATGTTTCAATTGCCATTGCAACTTATCACAAAGATAGGTGGCTACTTGGTCGCAATAGCCTAGCAATGATACATCGAATTCACAATGAGTCACTGGGTCCTTGTTGATCAAAATTTGCGGAATGTCTTCAGGAACCTTGTTGACTATCTCGCTAACGGGGGCAACTTTCAACGATGTTCCGATACAGATTAAAAGATCGCAATTCTTGATATCCTTTTTGATATTGTCGTGAAAAAGGCTAGGCAATGATTCACCAAAAAATGTAATGTCGGGCTTCATTACCCCAAAGGATGCATTGTACATTAATTTATTGCTATTTTCTAGTTGCTTTCTCTTGGACGCACAACGGGGACATATTGGAAGTTCATGGTTTCTTATTTCAGCAAATATGGCGGTGCCGGGGACACCATAGCGGCAAGATTGACAACTAGCGCTAGCAAAGCTACCGTGACACTGGATCATTTTCTCCGGAGATATACCCGCAGCCGCCTCCAAGTTGTCAATGTTTTGAGTATAATTTCTTAGTAGCTTTCCCTTAGTGTCCAATAGTTTTAGAAATGCGTGTAGTGGGGTGAATTTGTTTTCTGGAGGTAAAATCATATCGGCAATTGAGTAGAAAATTGATGGATCTTCATGGAAAAACTCCAAGTCAAAGACTTCTTGGGGATCGGAAAGCCCCAAATGTTGCAATTGTGCATAGAACCCTTTTGAGGATCTAAAATCCGGGATACCTAGGGATGTTGAAATACCTGCACCCGTCAAAACAAGAATCCTATTGCTTTTTTGAATCTTGTCAACCACTTGGTTCAAAGTGTTGAAATCTTTGAGTCTGTTTCGCATGCTGAGCACTTTGTTCATTGCTTTTTGCAAATTTTTCACCACTTTGACCAAGTTTTTCTCGTCATTGTAATCAGTAACGTCTACCGGATAATAACCGAGCAACATGGTGAGCTTCACGATATCTTCGCCCGACGCAGCAGAAGGTAGATACTTGTCCAAAAATGCCATACTGCCTTCGACTTTCAAGAAGCTTCTTACTTGCTGAACATCGGCCATACTGAAAGGCAACCAGTTGCTTTTATCCAAAGAATTGCCATCAGTCAGTTTATCGCTACTGCTGCCGCCACTTGCTGGAGTCGTGCTTCTGCTGGAGTCATTGCTGACGGAACCGTTGGAAGTGGCAGTGGTAGTAGTGGTAGTGGTAGTGGTAGCAGCGCTCGTAGTGGCAGCGATAGACGACTGTTTACCATTACTAGAGCGGCGGTCCTTCTTGCTATCTTTTTTCTGCTCCTTGACAATGTCCTCGTATGTTATCTCTTGCAAATCGCTGCTGTCCGAAGAGTCTGAAAGCGAGTTATCGTTATCGTTATCGTTATCGTTATCGTTATCGTCGCTATTGCTACTACTCCGATCATGATGGCTATTATTGCTATTCGCGCTGCTGGGAGTGTCCGCGTGCGGCGTTGTCGCGTTTTGATTATTGTGAGGATTAGTAGTAGAGCTATTATGATGATGATGGGAAGGATGGTCCTTAGAAGTTGCAGCCCCGCTGTTGTCTTCTAAGTTTCTATTATCAATACTATTATCACTGTTGTGGTTTTTATATTTGCTAGCAAATTTTAGATCACCACTGCCGTTGCCGTTGCCGTTGTTGTTGCCGCTGTTGTTGCCGCTGCCACTGCCACTGCCGCCGCCACTGAGGCTGAGGCTGACAACATCGTCGTCTTCGTCGTCTTCGTCGTCGCTGACGCCGATAATGATGTCTTCTTGTTGCTCTTGTTGCTGTTGCTGTTGCTGCTGAGGGGCGCTATGGTGGACAGACGACGCGGCGGCAGCCTTGTGGGCCTTGGCTGGCGGGCCGCCACGCGAATGGGCCAGTCTCTTATTGGGGAGATGTGAGCTCATGCTGTGGCCAAATACTGTGAGGAGTTCAGAGAGGTTAGTGATGAGTGGTACTGGCTGTCTGTCACCGTGTGTTGCTCGCAGTGTTATCCCTCAAGGGCGGCCAACTGGCAGGCAGAAAACACACGAATTTTGGTTTCGTTTCGTTTCGTTTTGTTTCGCGCTGTCTCGATGTTGGTTTGCAAGTCGCAGAGGAAACTCACCATTTTTTCCCGTTTCCACTGCGCGCAGCAGCCCTGGGGCGTCCCCCAGGAGCGTTACCCGCAAGAGAAGAGTGAAAATTTGGACTCAGTCAATAAATAAAGTAATGCTGATATACTAAAGCGACGACGACGACAACGACGACAACGCTTTGTCTGCTCAGTACAAGCTAACACAGCACAACGCAACGCAACGCAACACATCACTGCACCGAAAATGAGCTCCAAGCCAGTCAGATTGCCACCTCTCCCTAAACTCAGAGTCAAGAAGCCTGTGTTACAGCAGCAGACCAACTCCTGCGTTGTGCTCATGAGTTCCTTGCTTAACTGCTGGGCCTCCAACGGCGAGGGAAACACTGTGTGCGCCCACTTGGAAAAGGACTTGAAGGGCTGCATGGACGTCAAGGTATGTATTCTTGCTTACTTCTTTGCATAGCCGTGTATTTTTGCATCTTACTAACAATCATCTAGAAACCTGAGAAAGAAGTGCTATCGTCCATCAACTACCACGCATCGAGATTGTATCCAAAGATCTCCGGCAAGCCTCACGATTGAAAAAGCTTTGCTGCTGCTGCTGCTGCTGCTGCTGCTTTTCAATATTTACAATCACGTCTCTTTGTCCATCGCTTCATGTCTTTTATTTCTAATATTTTCTTATATTTTTCTTTCTTGTTTCTGGTCCATGTGTTTTCCTACTGATATTTCTGTACATATACGCTGTTATTCCTGGTTAAATATCGTGTGTCTTTTGCTGTAATGTGATCTTGTAGCATGCGCTGCCCCACTATGGCGATTTCCGTCGGGTAAAACGTGATATCGTAAGAAGAACAACAACAAAAAAAAAAATTTTTTTTTTTTTTTTATTTTTTATTTACTAGAAGCGGAGGCGATGAGATGTTACTGTTTTGACTGGATCACCAACTCTAACTTACTGGAACCAAATTAAAAGCAGAAGCAATCCTTTCAGCGTCTCAATATGTTCAGATCTAACATAAGAATAGCATTCAAAGCAGCAGTGCGAGCTCAGGCTGCTGCCTGCCCTCACCATTCTCATTCTCATTCTCATCACATTTCCCACAATATAGAAACCGCCAACCAAGCTGTGCGGTGTTTCGCCAGCTCACGTACCCAATACAGCAGCAATGAAGATGACTCCATCTTTGACAAAAAACTCGAAGATCTTTTTAAAACGGACAAGATTAAAGAGCTCGACAAGAAGCAGGCAAATGTGGCCGCTGGAGCCAGCAACAACAACAAAGACATTAGCAAATCTGCGGCAAAAAATAACGAAACTTATGTGCCGTACGATGATACTGATAAGGACTCGTTGTTTACAGCATTCAATCTTGATGATATAGATAGCTCGACTGCTTTAAATGAGCCAAATTCTATCATGACGCCCAAGCTGGCAACCGGCGACCCAGCGTCTGCAACACCAGGAGCACCAGCAGAACCAGGAGCAACAAACGTCTCCGGTGAAGACTCCGAATCCTCTATTGTGTACGATATTTTATCTTCCACTTTAGGCAGTAAGGCAAACAAGTGGAAAAACGAAGCATCACGCGACTATACGGAAATAATCAATGCCGCTAATTCGTCGTTGTCGTCGTTGTCATCGTCTCCTAATGTCTCCGCTAATGGGCCAGCAGCCTCTTCATCGCCAGCAGCACCAACAGATCAAATCAGCTCAGAAAGAAAACTCTTTGGCGACATATTTCAAGACATTCTCAGCAATGATGGTAGCGGTAGTGCTAGTGAGGGAACAGCCTCGAAAAACAGCGCCAAGTATTCGCCTGAATTCATGGACAAGTTGCTTGCCGGAGTGGGCAGCGGCGTTGCAATGGGGGACGGCAATGGCAGCATCAGAGGCGACCAATCGCAAGTTGGATCGCGGTTTATTCTTGGTAATGAAGTAGCTTCCTCAAGAGCAAGGCAGGAGCAGAAAGTGGAGTTGGCGCAGTTGGTGAGCACCGCTTTGCTGCCTAGTATACATTATATCAAGAATGAGATTGCTACTGATTACGAATTGAATGATTTCATTACGCAGGGGATCTTGAAGAGATATAGCTCTTATGATTCTGGTGCTAATAATAATGACAGCAACAGCAGCAGCAACAGCAACAGTATATCGCAGCTCAAAAAAGACCACATTGCCAAGATCGAGGCTCAGTCCAAACTCAACCCATCCGAACCCATAGTAAACGACCTAACGCTATCAGTCCTTCTAAAAGCTTCTTTCGAGGCTCTATATGAAAACTTTCAGCCATCTATTGCTATTAACGATATCCTTACCATTTTTGAAACTATCAAGAAAACCAAACCGATTGAGCTTTTCGCCTACGGCTGCGATATTGAAGTGTACAACTTTTTGATGAGCTCACTCTGGCAACAGTTTCGTGACTTCAGCATCATTGAAAGCTTGATTTTCGAAACCAAGATGAATGGAATTTTGTCAAACCAAGGGACGATCGAAGTGTTGACCAGAGTTAGCAAAGAAGGTCATGCTTTGTTGTCCGGAAGTAGCAAGGACGAAAGCTCTTTGTCTAATGGCCAGGAAGATTTACAAAGTTTGGTGACGGATGAAAACGAGGCCAAGTTGTTGCAGTACATGAATGATGAATTCGAGTTGAATGATAATAAATCAAATAGTAAAGTTTGGAACTTGGAAGATTATAACAAGTTGCAGTTAATTGATAAGTTGTTGATCAACATGATGGCAAATTAGACGGACGCCATAAATGGATTGCCATGTCATTGAATCACAAGCAGGATACTTGAGTGTTCGGAGTTAGAATTACATAAGCTGCATTATTGAAATCTTGACCATAGCACACTACACACACACACACACACACACACACACACACAGACTCTCTCTCTCTCTCTCTCTCTCTCTCTCTCTTTACAAACACTAAGATATCATTAACACATGAATAATATTGATTTGATCTATTTACCAATAACGACAAACGAAAGCAATACTAGACGTATTTCTTTTTCATCATTTTTATAATAAAAATGTACATGTATATACATCCTGAATATGCTCAGGTTTAGTCTACCTTATATGACGCTCAAAAAAACCGTAGTAATATTAATACTATATTCTACCGTCTTCTGTTCTCTTCTCTTACCTCTCCTCTTAAATTGAACCCTCCTCATTGATACTCTTTGAGTTCCGGCATTCTTAACACCTCTTTCTCCTTATTAACACTGAACTCCTGTAAGGATTTCAAAATCTTGCTTTGTTTCCATTCCTCCTTCAACGGCGTCACCGCATAATTTTCCGTTGCCCAGTAGTAGATATCCCAATCCGGCAAATCCAAAAGCTTATCATACTCTTCTAGTTCCGGCAATGTCATATGTTTCAAATACTTGGCGGCAAATCTAGACAAAAGCAAATCGGTCTCTAGAATCCCACGCTTACGGGACTGGTATAAGAGTCTGGCGCGTTTTGTATCGATGGACTCACCGTGTCTTGGGAGCGGTTTTACGGAAATCTCAAGCTCGTCAGATCCCGGCTCCTTTGGGGCAATGTTTAAATCATTTCTGTTGTTGTTGTTGTTGAAAAGCACGCGGGCGGAGGATAATGATCTGTATGATTGAAAAGCGGTAGCTGGTCTGCTGCTGAAAGCAACAAGTGATCTTCTAAAGAGCGTGGCTGGAAACATCTTCTGCAACTCGATGACGTAGTGGTTGTTTGGTTAGTTTTTTTGGTTAATATATCTTTGGTTCAAATCAAAGATGAGCTTCCGATAATGAAATGGCAAAGGCTGAAAATTTATTTTTTGTTTCTTTTTGTTATTATTACTAAGAAACCTGCTCCGTCTTTGCCATACTAACGAGAACAAAAAAGAAAAAAAAAAAAAAAAAAAAAAAGATCGCAACTATGGAGGTCATGTGAACTGTGTACTTCATGTACCATTAAAGTGGGCCAGAGGGTCATGCTGGGAGTGTGTTATTAGTGCTGTTTTTGTATCGCAAATGTCAGCTGTGACAAGAGCACTGGGGAACGGCACGTACACACAAGTCTTCAGTGGGTTTTTGCAAAGACCAGAAAGGACACCATCTCAGAGACTCTTGCTGCTTCTATACAAGCAGTTAGTACTGAGTTATAGTGGTACCAACAACACTGACATCATAGTCCAATATTGCAGCGCATTTTCCTCGGAAAGAGCCTATTTGCAGGGCACGCAACCGGGATGATCTGGCAGTTTGCAATTTTTACAATGAAAGCGAACCAGAAGAAGGAAGCACTGGAACTGGACTTGACTTTGTTTTTTTGGTTTTGGTTTTGATTTTGATTTACATTGTGATCTTCTAGCTCCTCCCTGCTGTGTTATACTTTATCACTTAACCAGTCGGTAACTCTGAAAGAATCCCCCGCCACCACAATGTCGTTTCTTTCGTTTCTGTCCACCCTCTTTGGCGTGTTTTACGTCTGCTGCTGGGTATGTAAATCATAACATAATAATGAATCAGTGGGGCTCACTATTGGCCGTCCGCCGCCGGTCTGTCTTCTGATGTTTGTCTGCTGCGTCAGCTCAGTGTGGCTTGTGGTTTTTGCCTTGTTCTCCCAGCATGAATGGTGCACTTTGTATATGTTTTCGTTTACTGAATAACTTCCCATACTAACAACCCGCTCACCCCAGAGTTCTGCTTTTTATCCAACTCTAATCATGAATTACCGTCTAAAATCCTCCGATGCCATTTCTTTGGACTCGCTTCTTTTGAATGTAATTGGCTACTGGTCCTATTTCATTACCATTTCTCTTCAACTATTCAACAAAAAGGTCATCAGTGATTACATGCAAGTTTACAAAACAAAGCCAATCTTATCAATGATTGACTTTTTTTACGCTAGTCATTGTCTTATATGTGTCTTGGTGACTCTTTGCCAAGTGCTATACTATCGCATTCTCAAACTCAAATCGTACCATGATCCATCACTGCTGCTGCTGCAACATAGCGGCCACAGGCAATCAAAACTGCACATCACACTACCGCAAGATTTCAAATATGTGTGGCAAATTGTCAAAAGAATCTCCTCAAGCACAAAGTACTTGATTGTATTACTCACAATCCTACTCGCTACCTCCTTGTACCAGGCATTTGTCACCGAGACGTTATCCCTCCTTGTCCTAACGAAAATCCTCACCATGGTGAAACTTTTCATCAACTGTATCAAATACGTGCCGCAATTGTTGCTAAACTATAAGAAAAAATCAGTCAAGGGGTATCCTTTCCTAAGCGTGTATTTCGACTTGGCCGGCGGCACTGCATCATTGTGCCAAATTTGCATTGATAATTACATGATTTTGCTACAGTTCAAACATGACCGACCAATCAACAAGATGGGATTTGAGATTGACCATCGGTTGAACTTCAGTTTGGTGGACTTTATAAAGAAGAATTTTGCCAAATGTGGGTTGGTTATCGCGGGGTTCTTTTTTGATTTTTGCTTTTTGACGCAAAAGAGATTATATGAGAAGAATGATTTGAACTTGGGATTACAGCTGGCAGGGGACTCACATATCTTAAAAGACCTTGTGGGAGAGCAACAGAAGGAGGAAAGCGAAACTAAAAATCAGCTAGTTTAAGTGAAAACGAGGATTGGTTTTCTTACTTTGACGTTTTTCATTGCACTTGTTTTTTTTTTTTTTTTTGTTCTCCTCTTTTTTTTTTTGTTTGAAAAAAAGTTCGGTATTCATTTGTTGATCCATTTACTATTCATTTCTTTCTCTTTTTTTTCTTTTTCTTGTTCTTGTTCTTTTTCTTTATTTCTCGCATTCTTGTGTTACTTATTGTTGTTGTTTTTTTTTTTTTTTTTTAGAATTTACATTCCTAATCACCATGCATTTTATCATATAATTACCTCAAGGTGCTACAGTAGTGTAAATAGTAACATAAACATTAGAGCTATAGCTTTTTGTATTTTTTCTCGTGTTCATTGTAGTACTCCCCAAAAACAATACTAAGAAACCTACATTTTTCTTAAATGGAAACAGTAGTTTCCATCCAACCCATCATCATACATAAAAATTACGCTACAAAGCAAACAACTTTATATACATGATACACACATCCTGCTACTTTAATATGAATTAATATACATCATACTACATAAAGCTACATACCACATACCAATACATCACCAGACGTCATCTTACATAAAATGACAACTAGCCACGATTACATAATAGATGACCAAAAAAGAAAGGGCTGAATTTTTTTTTTGCTTACTGCCAGCGTAAACAAAAACTGGAGAAAAGCACCAGCGGCCGTTTTCACTCTCCTTCTTGAAATATTATTGTTTTGTTTTTGACCTTTTTCTCTTCTTTTCCCTTTTTGTCTTCCACTCATCATAATTCTATTACTCATCATCACTTACATTAACATTCAACTCCACAATGTCTGACAAACTCTTCCAAGTTCAAGGTGGTAAGTACTGGCACACTGATTGCTGATTGCTTATTCTTTATATGTGTTACTTTTATACTCCTCCGGTCAGCCCTTCTTCAATTCGAATTTAGTCCAACTAACACAACATCCAAAGGCTACCAAAACTATGCATGGGGTAAAATTGGCTCTAATTCATCAGTAGCTCAGTTTGCTGCTAGCTCCGATGCATCTCTCAAAATCAATGAAAGCGAACCATACGCTGAATTATGGATGGGCACTCACCCAAAAGTCCCATCTTACAACATTGCCAATGGCAAGACTTTGAGAGACCTCATCACTGGAAACCCAGAACATTATTTGAGCAAATCAGTGATTGACAAGTTTGGCTCTAGTCAAGAACTTCCATTTTTATTCAAGGTCTTGTCTATTGAAAAAGTTTTGTCTATTCAAGCTCACCCAGACAAGGCATTGGCCAAACAATTGCATGATGCTGATCCTAAAAATTACCCAGATGACAACCACAAGCCAGAAATGGCAATTGCCGTCACTGCATTTGAAGGGTTTTGCGGTTTCAAACCGTTAGAAGAAATTGCTCACGAATTGCAAACTGTTCCTGAGTTTTTTGCCATTGTTGGCGAAACTGCTGCTGACGCATTCATCAAAGGTATTAAGCCAAATGTCTCTGAAGGTTCCGCTTGTGACAATGCAAACAGAAAACTTTTGCAAAAAGTTTTCGAGAAAGTTATGACTAGTTCTGAGGAAGCTATTCAAGAACAAGCTGCTAAACTTGTGCAGAGAACCATTGACCATCCAGAAGTGCTCGGTGCCAGACTCAGCAACTTGATTCAAAGATTAAACAAGCAGTTTCCAAATGATATTGGTTTATTTTGTGGTGGCTTGTTGCTCAACTATGTTGAGTTAAACCCAGGCGAAGCGGTTTTCTTGAAAGCTAAGGACCCACATGCTTATATTTCTGGGGACATCATCGAGTGTATGGCTGCTAGTGATAATGTTGTCAGAGCTGGTTTCACACCAAAATTCAAAGATGTTAAAAATTTGGTGGAAATGTTGACTTATTCATATGATCCAGTTGAAAAGCAAAAGATGGTTCCTGAAGATTTCAGCAGATCCAGTGGTGCCGGGAAATCCATTTTATACAATCCACCAATTGAAGAATTTGCAGTGTTGCAAACCATCTTGTCCAAGGCTGGTGAATCTAGAAAGTTTGGTAAAGTTGAAGGTCCAAGTATTTTGATTGTTACTAATGGAGCAGGCTCCATTAAGTTGCAAGATGGCCAGGTTGAGCTCAAGGCAGGCACCGGTAATGTTTTCTTTATTGCTCCTGAAGCTGAAGTTGTGTTGGAATCAACTGAGGAAAACTTTATCTCATACCGTGCTTTTGTTGAAGCACAGTAAATGGTCCAACTTTCCGTCTCTTTTTATTTTGAAAAAAGAATACTATTTTTTTCTTTTTGTCTTTAATTTTCTCCTAACGGAACATTCTCATTTTCTTAATTTAATATTACTTTCTAATTACTAAGAGCACTAATCTTTTTTTTTTTTTTTTTTTTTTTTGGTTTTTTTTTTCCTTACCAAATTTTTAATCCTTTATTTGTTTCTTCTTTTATTTTGCATATCCTGATAAATGCTTGAACTTTACTTTTGCAATTACAAGTAAGTAAGTAAGTAAGTAAGTAAGTAAGTATGCTTGCTTGCTACATTTCCTTATTTGCTTAGGGCCCGACGAATAACGTAAAAAGGCAACAAACGATAAATGTTTTGCTTGAAACAAGTATGAGAATAATGGCCAAGACTAAGCGTTTCATTTAGAGATACAACTGCAGTTACACACATACACAACCTTTTTAGTGGAGTAAACTTGGCGATGAGTGCTGCTTTGGGTAAAAGAGGATTATGAGCGTAAACGAGCGTCCATTTGAATATGATATAATATAATGTTTGCAAAAACTGTTAATGAGCGTATTAAAGATAGTAATACCATGCCATGGGCAGGTGAATAAGTATTCTAAACATCAAAAAAAAAAAAAAAAAAAAAAAAAAGAAAAGCAACAAAATTAGCGAGGCTTCAATAATGAGCACACAGTTTAGATGTTGATGGAATGCGAAAACTGAATTGAAGACAGAAACTGATCCTCAAGTGATGCCATATATGTAATTTTAGCGAGTCCATACACTGCTATCATTCACATTATTATCAAAATCACTAAAGCCTCCGCGACTACCATTATTGCTTTCATAGTCATCGTCACTATCTTCAAGCACGGTTGCATCATCGTCATAATCGCCAAAAACCCTTGCATCAGCACCAACTCCAACTCCAACTCCACCACCAAGCTCATCACTAGCTAATGCAACCCCACCGGTGCCAATTACTCCCTTTCTTTTATTGAACAGGAAAAACACATTGAATAGCAGCTTCACGTACTTTCGCATAGACATGTCGTAGAATAAACCATAATTGTCATCGTATGTGTTTAATAATGATTCCGGGTTACTTAATTCTTGGTCAATTAGTCTTTCAACTTGTTTTGTTAGCCAGTCCAACTTACGCTCTTTTCTGGCTTGTGCACGAGCTCGACTTGGGTCTGCACTGTTGCTATTTCCGCTATTCAAGAAGGTGCCTGAGGAGCTGTTGCTGCTGCTATTGTCTCGATACCTGCTTGCCAAGCTATTGCCTCTTTCAAGATCGTCATCGCCGTCACGGTAATCTTCGTCGTCATTCTCATTATCGCTGTCTGACTCTGTGTCCCAGAGCAAAAAATCCAAATCATCAAGATAAAATCTTTTCTTGGCGTTGTTGATTATTCTATTTTTCTTGTTACTGCTCAACAGCTGGATGAATATTGGGATAAGAATGAAATACGGGAGAATGTTGTTTATAGTTTGACCAACGCCAATCAAATTGATTGAATCGCCCAAAAATACTGCAAGCTGTGCTCTTTGGTATTTAGAGCCCGAGGCGGCGGCGGCCGCCGCTGCAGAGGTAGCAGAAGCAGCAATGGCAGAGGCGTTAGCACCTTCTTTATTGTTTGACAAAATTTGCTTGTTTAGCAAAGTTAAAAAGTTATAAGCTAATGGGATTGTGAGTCTGATGGCATAAGAAGAGTACCAAAGACACGATGATGGATTTGAATTCTTGTTGATCAACTTGTAAACTAAAAACACCTTTGTTTTTGATAACGAGATCAAGGAGGCAAAACACATGTAGCTCATAAAGATCAAAATCAATGCGGTAGTTACGTATGCATGGTTTATAAACACATTGAAAATGAAGATGTTGATTAGCGAGAATTTGGAATTATGGAAAATTTCCGAAGCAATGATGAATAATGATAAGACCAGAAGCAATAACACGAATATTTTCAAAGCAAATGGATTTAGGTAGTAATAGTACCAGAATTTTGATCTTGAAGATTTGAAAATGACATTGTTAACAAAATAGTTGACAGAAAATCTTGAATGGTTCTTGTTTGGAGCCCTAAATACCACAGAATGTAGACTTTTTGAAGCTCGGATATCTTGAATTTTGATTACCTTTTTAAGCAAATTGTAGTAGTTGTTTTCTTTGATTAAAAGATTGTAGAATGAGTCCTTGAAATTTTTCATTACAGTGAGCAAAAATGCATCTGATAGCTGATTGTTCACTAGAACCAAATCTTGGTTAAACCTGTTGTTGTAATTGATAAGATTACTTTGCAAATTTACTGGTCCATTTTGGGAATAGTTTGCCGAAGGCGCGGCAGCACTGCCATTGCCGTGGTTATTTCTGTTTTTGTAGTTCACCAGATTGGCCATTGAGTTATACAAGTACTCTATCCATTGTCTGTGGTACTGGTTATGTTGCAAATCATGGATTGCATTCAAATTGTAAATCAAGGACACTACTTGTTTGTAGTTTGCCCTCGCGTCGTGATAATCTTCTTTAGCGTGCAATATTCTCAAATAGTAATGGTCCACCAAGCGGCGCTCGTTTAGACGAATCACCAACGAGTTCCAAAGTAAAGATTTGGGCAAATTGATCAAACCGTATCCCATGAACCAGATAGCAAGGATCAAAGAGTAACTGTGGGACAAGATAATGACAAGAGCTTTGATGGAGGAATAGGATAACCCAACGCTAAAGTAGACATAGACCAAGCCAAGCAAGCCAGCAACCAAGTAAGCCAGGTAGAACTTCAAGTTGTAAACAACAGAGTCCCACACACGCTTCTTGAATAGGAAGTTGTTGGATGAGTAGTAGCACTGGCATAATGGGAGCAAGAACCAAGTAAGAGAGAAACCAAGCCAGTAATTGACACGCCATAGATTGAAAACGAGTTTCTTGGAAGGCACATAGAGGAAGTTCGACCCCGAATTGTCGCTGGCAGAGTCTTCAGCCACGGTGGAAGAGACCAAGTCAATGGCAAGGAAGAAGACACTGGAAAATGGGATGCAGAGGGCTAGGAGAAGGACAAGTGACAAGATGGGCGGGTTGTTGAGAATGTTGCTGAACCTGTTGACGGAATAGAGGGCACAGAGCACACTCACAAGGAGGGCACAGAGCAAGCCTTGCCACATTGTGTCTGGATGTAGTATAGATTATGAGATGAGCTGCCACTAACGAGCTGTCAAATGCTCTGCCTTACCTTTGACAGATGTTGATGGCGATTTGTCGATGCTGCTTTCGGCCAATGGCCTGGGGCCCTGGCGCGCAGCTGCCGCTGCTGCGGGTAACTGCGTATGCACATATCGCCAACACTGTCAAAGCAGAACGAGAGAAAAAAAAAGGTGCAAGACAGCGTTCCAGGTTCCGTCTCGAGACAGCACCGCGGACAAAAACACTCCTGAGACAGAGACAATATTGGTACTTGTCTGTTGTTGCCACTGAAGAAGAGCACTACACTGCCTTTTTGCCAGCTACGCCAGCTACTTACAAACAACAATATAGATTCTCTTCTTCCGGCCAGCATCTACAATGTCCTCCGGAAGAAGCACTTCCACCTACTCCCACAACGGGTGCACTCGGTGCAAGAAGATGAAGATCAAGTGCGACGAGCGCCAGCCAACCTGCGGCGCTTGTGAGCGTAAGAAGACAACCTGTGTCTACGAGTTCCCCTTCGTCATCTACAACCCATACCAGAGCAAAAAGAAGAAAGCCGGAAAGGCTGCTAAAGACTCGCAGAGCAAGGTCTCCAAGGACGGTTCTTCCCAGCAGCACCACCAGCGCTACAAGCTCAAACCTGAAGACAAGCGCATTCTTCAAATCACCTTGCCCAGCGAGTTCAAGTTTGTTACTGAGCGCTTTGACGACGAGACTTCCAGTTCTAGCTCCACTGCTTCGCCCAAGACCGCAGAGTCCCAGGTGCAAACTTCGCCGCCGGCTAACGTCCCAGCTCCAGCGTCTTCACGAATCAATAAACAGTACGATTTGTTGAAATCCAATCCTGACATTGAGAATGCGTTTGGCCTGCAAATGAAGCTATCCGAGTCGAATTTGCACCTAAACGCTGCTAATGCTACTGGAGGAGGCAGTAAAAATATTAACATCAACAACAACAACGCTAACAGCGCTTTCAGCAACCACAGCATAAATGTCACTCAAGCTCCAGCTAACGCTCCAGTGCTTCCTAGTAGCGCTGTCGCCGCCCCCGCCAATACAAATCTAGACAGTATCAAAGTGAAAACAGAACCCCTGGATGTGGACTGGAACAGCGTCAAGCTCGAGGAGTTTGACTGGAACAACATGCTTTCCAGCGATGATTTGTTCCAGGAAACCTTGCGCATTGCACAAGGTGATGGCGGCGATACGGTAGCCTCGCTTGAAACTCAGCCGCTCCCAGAACTCATCTTCAATTTTTACACAGAAAACAATGTCAACTTTATGAGAAAGTATTTTGCTAAAGCTCAGCCAATTATTGATGCTCGCAAGTTAACCGCTGAAGATACAGAAATCCAGAATTTGATCTGGACTGCATTTATCAAAGGTAAAGCCCTTTCCAACCACTTGTTTGTCGATGACGATTTCCACGATAATCATCTCATCAACTGGTTGAGAGTGCTTTCAAGAAACAACCCAGATAATTACAACATTATTAGTACCAGTATCACTGCAGCAACCAGTAATGGTATCTACTTGCAAACTGATATTCACTACTGGTATGTTGTCAAAGAAAAATACATGGATATCACAATAAGCATTCTTTCCCAATACATTGACTCCAGCAACTCATTTGTCTTGATGACATGCTTGCTTTTCACCGTGTTACTCTTGTATTCTGAACGATCAGGTACTGACTCTCCGGTGTGGAGATTGCATCTCCGTGGTGCGTTGGGAATTTTGAAAAAAATTACTACGGTATGGAGTTTGCAAGAATTGCACGCCATACCAAACAAGAGCGAAGACCTTAGCGCCGCTATCAATTTATTCCATTTCTGCGAATGTTGGTTTAGTGCAGCCGAATCATTAGCATGGATTTCATCTATTAATGGCGGGTCTATGCCTTGTGAATCGCAAACTGATTTAATCGACGCTCGCGGTTTGTTATTCAACCACCTAAAGTACGAATCTTCCAATCCATTAGTGGTGGGCGGATTCAACACTATTCGCTTCTATCAGCAGAGTTTGGTAGAGGTGATGAATGAAGTAGTATTGCACATTATGTCATTGAAGGTTAACTATGACATTGATTTAACTGAACTAAATGGTCTACTTTTGAACCAACCACCAACGATGGAATCATACTATTTGGGCCAAAAACTCTTGAAACGGCTCGGTGAAGTGGAATTTGAAGAGTTTGAGTTTAGCGGTTGCAAAGACAAGAAGCTTGCCGGAACAATGCGGATTACCGCTAAATGCTATTTCCTTGGCATCAAATCATACATTCTATCCAACTTTATGGGTTACGATATCAACCATCCGGAGATTCAACAGAGCATACCAAGATTTATTGAACAGTTTAGTCAAATGCCATATGCTAACCATTGTGCGATTTCTGTACATTGGGCATGTTACTTTTTAGCCTGCTGTACGCCGCCTGATAAGCAGCTCAGAAGACAGATTTTGCGACCTTTGGATATCATGATTAGTCAAACTATGTTGGCGGCGACTTACTCTATTAAGCGCATTGAGCAAATATGGCACGCGCTTGATACAAAAGACTACCGCATTCTTAGAAAAATTGATACGATTTGTTTCTGAGTATGGTGACGATGGTGCTGCCTGTCTGCCATCTTTTGTTTCGGTTATATTTTGTTATTGCTTTCTCAAAATTATTTTTTTGCTAATACTTTTTTTCGTTTGCTTCTTCAGAAAATTCTTATACATATAAAGCAGCTCTTTTGAACTGTATCGAAGAGATAATCATAGGACAGTATTTTCCCTGTCATCAATTCCAGACAGTCTGCATATCTATCAAAACATATCATTTCATCTACATGCACTTTGCTTTCTCCCTGGTTTCTATTTCTCTTTTGTTTATATCTTATTGTTCATCTATCAAGTGATCTGTTATCCCCAATCAACTTTTTATTTGTACACATCTTCAAGTTTTCCTTTTTTTTTTTTTTTTTTCTTTTTTTCTATCTCACAGTTGTCGTTTTTTCTTTGTGCTTGTGTTTATCGTTTGTGTGTTTTCCGTCTGTCTTATTTTTTTATCCTTTTTTTATTATTCACTATTACTCTTATATTGTTTTGATTTGCAGTATCTACTTTGACGTTTTTTATAGAGTGACTGGTTTTGTCTTTATAGCTTGTGTCGTTATTTTACATTCTTTTGCGTTTTGTCTTATATACTTTGCTTATATACTTTGCTTATGTACTTTGCTTATATACTTTGCTTACCACCCTTCTATCAGAGTTCTTACTCTATTTTCATAAATTTTTGTTGTCTCAATCTCTTTTTGTCTCATTGTCTCCTCATATAGTTTTACTCTTTTTCTTTTCCTTTTTTCTTTTTTCTTTTTATGTCTCCATTGTATACCTAGTTTTTACTTAACACGCGGATCTGGTTCTCAGTATTAAAAAACACTAATTAGTTTATCTTGCAACATATAACGGTTATATCCTGCTGTTGGAATTGTAAAACTCGATATGCTGTCACATGACTATTCCGCACTCAAAAAATTTTGGAGACGCCCCGCTCGCTCATTCGAAAAACCGGCGCAGGGTGTCTACAACATTGCAATAACATAAGGGTGGTGTATCCTGTGCGCAGTGCTTAGATTGGGATTTGATCCAGTTAGACAAGATTTCATCATCCCATTGATCTGCACTAGTATTATTCATAGAGTCCAAGGGCCGTATCTCTTGTAATTGAAAAGAATCAATTTAGGCCAGTAACTAAGTTAACTCAAATTAACCAAAGACCCACTGTGCAGTTGCCGCATCTTAGATCTAAATGGAAATCTTGATGCATTTTTCACACTCTGGCTGATCATCAACATCATATACACGAACTTGACTCATCACTGCGAACCTGCTTGCCATCTTGCCATCAGAGATCAGCAGCAGTTATATTATATTTTCATATTTATAATATCTCCAGTTTTACCAAAATTGCGTAACTTTCTGACCCAAACTAGACTAATAATAACAGACAGACCCACAAAATGCTGATTTGCTGTACGTATAAAAATCACCTCAAATATCTTGTTCCTTGGCAGGACGAGACTGACGAAACTCTATCAGGCTGCGATTGCAAAAAACCACCTACTAACTATTTTTATTTAAACAGCAAACTATGATTTGGACAAGTGCATAGAAATGCTCTATAACCGTCAATTACTCCCCGAAGTAACGATCCAAGCGCTATGCAATAAGCTCAAAGAACTCCTCATCAAAGAATCCAACGTGGTTTACATTAACACCCCAGTGACAGTGATTGGCGATATTCATGGCCAGTTCCATGACTTGATTGAGATCTTCAAAATTGGCGGTTTTGCCCCTGACACAAACTACTTGTTTCTTGGCGACTATGTTGACCGCGGCATGTTTTCCGTCGAAACCATTACTTTACTAATATGTTTGAAACTTCGCTATCCATCCAGAATCAACTTGGTCCGCGGAAACCACGAATCTCGTCAAATCACCCAGAATTATGGCTTTTATACCGAATGCCAGCGTAAATATGGTGGCAGCACTAATGTGTGGACATATTTCACTGATATGTTTGACTATTTGATTCTTTCAGTAGTTATCAATAATGAGATTTTTTGCGTTCATGGTGGATTGTCACCCAATGTGCATCATATTGATCAAATTAAACTAGTGGATCGTTTTAGAGAAATTCCGCACGAGGGGCCAATGGCAGACCTAGTGTGGAGTGATCCTGATGATGAAGAAAACGATTTCCAGTTGAGTCCGCGAGGTGCTGGCTATACGTTTGGTATTGATGTGGTGAAGAAATTCTTGATCTTGAATGGCATGAACAAGATTCTTAGAGCACATCAACTTTGCAATGAGGGGTACCAGATTTATTTCAATGGCCTTGTGACGACAGTGTGGAGTGCCCCGAATTATTGTTACCGATGCGGTAATAAGGCGAGTATATTGGAGATCTATAATAATAATGATAGTTTTTTCAATGTTTTTGAAGAGAGTCCGGAAAATAGCAAAGAGATTGAAATGATGAATAATCAAGCAGCTAAAAATTACGTGGAGTATTTCTTATAAATGGTTTTTTTCTCTCTTTCTTTTTTCACGAGGAACTATCTCTAGCTTATGATAGATTGACATGTTTGACAAAAGAACAAAAACAAAAACAAAAAAAAAAAGAAAGCTTGGTACGTTCCTGATAACGACACAGCGTTCACACTAATAACACCAAAATGCTTTGTTTTGCAATCAACTGTGCTTGCTTTTTGCTTTTTGGCCCTTGTTTAACAGATCCAAACTCATTCCAAAAATTGCATACAATTCCCAACATTTCACATTAAATTATCAAAACCGAGAAACGAAAAAAAAGTTATTTGCTTCCCCTCCCCCCATTCATCATTTCATTTTCTTCACTTTGTAAAACTGGCTTAACACGCTCCATCCTCTTACTCAATATAAATTCCATTTGTTTTTCGCTTTTTGCTTTCTTCTATCACTGTTTTCTTAGATGTTGCTCTTTCTTTTTTTTTTTTTTTTTTATCTTATCCTATCTTTTGTTTGGTTTTATTCTTTCTTTCACTCACCTTTTCGGCACTTTTCACCACCCCATCAGAGCAGTTTAGATTTTTATCTTTTTTTTTTTTTTTGTAACTTTGTTTCACTGTATAACTAACTAATCATTCACGCATAAAGGCTATATTCTTTTTCTGCTTTACTTTTTTGCTACTTGTCAGTAGTCAGATATGCACATTGATTGTAATTAGTTTCAGCTACAACTTCGAATCTTGCATTACGCCGGTGCGATTATGACCTTAGTCAAAAGAACCTAAATTCGCAAGACAACGCATAGTGTCCTTCCCCCATGTATGCATATTATCTATTTCCTGCATGTCAACGAGTAGCGTTACTATAATAGAGTTTAAAGAGATTATTTAACTGTCAAACAGTAAATCACGCCAAAGAAAAAGTCAACAAGGAAGCAAAGAAAAATGTAGCAAGCGTATATATACAGCGATTTTATATTAGCTAGCAATGAATATGCAAAGCACACTATAAAGTAAAGGAATATTTATAAATAGTTAGTGCAGTTACTTAAATAACTTATAGGATAATTTTTCGAGCAATAACAAGAAAAATCGCCACAAAGCAACAAAAAACCAAGCCGAGTCAAGAAAAAAAAAATAAGATAGCTTTGGTACCAAGCAAAGAAACATGATCTAGCAACAGTTCAACAGAAAAAAAAAAAAAAAAGGCCGCTTGTATATTTTTATATTTTATTTTTATTTCCATTGTTACTTTTCATTTTGATTATCATTGGAATATTTGCAAAATACTATCTAGCTTCGTATTCATCTCCTCCCATTCGCTTTCTGCGGTACTCAATACCGTAATTGCTCCACCGGCTCCAATTCTCCAATCTGTAAACTGCTCCTCTTTACCATTATCATCATTATTGATATTGCTACTTTGCCCAGCATTTTTTTTATAATCATCAGCGCCGTAACTAAACATTGATCGAATCACTACACTCCAATCAGCTTGATCATCAATGGACCAATATCCAAAAACCCCGCTATAAATTCCTCTATTGCCGTAACTTTTTGCCTCAATGTCATGTTGAAGTAATTCGACCGATCTTTTTTTAGGAGCACCTGTCATGGAACCCGGTGGAAGCGATGTAGATAAGATTTTGAATCCCGATGTTTGTTGTTGCTTAATGCCTTGCTCTTGGTCCTGGCTTTGGCTTTGGCCTTTGATGGTACACTCAATCACTGACACCAATTGATATACTGTCTTGTATTCTTCAATTGCCATAAGTTTTGTCACTTTGACATCAGTGACGTTGCTGGTTGCTGTGCAATGGGAATACAAATCATGTCTGATCAAGTCCACAATCATCAAATTTTCTCCAGTTTCTTTTGGGGAGTATAAAATTTCCTTGACTTGGTCAATGGTTAAGCCGGGGTGTTTCTTTACAGTTCCTTTTATTGGACGAAGTTGGCAAAGTTTGTCAAAGTCCTTCTCCTTATTTCCACTTTTGTCGGTGGGAACGTTTTTCCAAGATAGGAATCTTTCAGGTGATGAAGAAATAAGCACCGAATCCCCAAATTTCAAAAACCCTGAAAACGGTGCAGGATTACGATGTGCAAGCACTTTGTAAATATCCCAAGGCTTAACATATGAAGGAATACGGATTTGAGTAGGGCAGCATAGGCATAATTCGTATGAATCGCCGTTATGCAAATATTCTTGACATTTGTCAAAATTGACGAAATATTGATCTTTTGTAGGTTTAGTTATTGTTATTTTATCAGTTTGGTTGATGTCGTTTGACTTACTAAGCAACTCGGTGACTTTAGTTTTTCTCTTCTCCAGATTTAATGTCAAGGAATTAACATTGCCCTTAGTTAGCTTGTTTTCTAAGTATTTCAACGTTTCATCCACCCAGTTATCGTCGTTGTTCTTGATTGATAATACAGTAACTTCACCAGTTGTCTCATTGTAAAGAACAGTTCTTTCAATAAAAATCATCTTAACGTCCGGTTTGTGCCCCATAGTTGCTGCTTTTTCATTATGTTTTCGGGCCAACCCTTGATCAGTATACTGTCCGGCCTCATATGAAATGAACCCAAGCAAACCACCAATAAAAGGCAATTGCAAAGACTGAAGTAAATTTGAGCCAAGCAAAAATTTTCTACTCATCAACAGGGACAAAAAATCCCATATTGAAGATATTGGGAAACTGTTATTGTTGTTGTGTTGCTGCCATTTTGAAAGCTGCACAAAGTGTGGGTCGTCTACTGACCATGTCACTTCGATTGAGTCGTTGATTATAGGACATCCAATAATTGAGAATTGGCCAGGCTCTGATGAAGAATTTAGCAAGAAGAGGTCATCATTGACATTATTGTTGTTAAAATTTGGTGGTTTTTGTTCTTGCTGCTGCTGTTTTAGCAAGTCACAGATAGTAATTGCTGTGTCTCTGTCATTACTTTTTCCAGCACCTTTTATGATAAAACTTTTATGTTTTATGTCCTGCTCATTGTATGGTCTCTCAAAAAAGTCACTAAGCCCAGTGCTTTTGAAAATATCAGCGCTTGATTCTTTAACAGCATCTGTTTCAATCTCGCTATCTTCATCAATATCAAGCCTCACCGAAGCATCAACAAAATATTTAGCAAACTCTTGCTCTTGCTGGATATAACATTCGGAATTACGATTAGCCGATTTAGCATAATTGTTATTCAGCCAGTGATGCTGTACAATCTGCCAAAAATTCTTAATTAGCAAATCACCATTTTCTGAGCATGCTGATTCAGGATGGTACTGTACTCCGTAAAAAGGTTTGGTTTTGACTTTTCCAGCCATTAAAATTTTTCTTTCTTTGCTTCTTAAGTTGCTGATTTCATTCAGTGATGAGGATGGTGATAAGGATGACGCAGCTGAGGAAAAATAGTCATTGATTTTCTCCCCATTAATTCCAACGATATTGTCATCATAAGTAAATGCCAAAGGTATCATGTCCTTTTCACCTTCATTATCGCATACGTTATTACTATCAGCGACGACATTGTAAGCATAGTTTGGAAGCACTGCATGAAGGGAATGATATCTCACGCTTTTGAAATTATTACCGCATCCGGAAAACAAGTAGTGGGCATTGGTTGGATTTACATTACCATTACCTCTCTTTCCAGTAAGCTCAATCTTCGCCACCTGGCCATGCTTAACAGCTCCCAAGTTTTCAACTCTACATCCAGCCAGCATTGCCATAGCCTGGAATCCCAAACAGATTCCCAACATTGGCAACTGGCTGAATGCATCACTGGAGACAAGCTGCTTGATTAGCCCGAGGTTATTATCGGAGTTTGGATCCCCAGGGCCTGGTCCAATAATGACACAGTCAAACTTGCCGTTAATGTAAGTGGCAAAGTCATTGATATTTTTGCCATTGAAGTTGCTTTCATTAGCACTATGGTTGCTGGTGTGGATATTCAACGCATCATTGTGGATAGTGTATATTCGGGACCCTGGAATTGACTCCTGGACAAGGTTCCGGAGATTGTATGTGAAGGAGTCGTATGAGTCAACGAGAAGAATTGACATGGATCGGGAAGTAGCAAGTATGTCTAGGAATAGGCTTTCAGAGATCTGTCAAAATAATGCTTTCTTTGCAAAAATAATACCGGCCTCGTATGGGTATGATGTTGGACAGGGGCTTGGATCTGGTGAACGATGAGGACGACGCTAGCGAAATTTTCGAGGCGAAAACAATTCGCAGAATGCTTTAGTGTCGCTGCAGGCTAAAAAAATTTGACAATCGATCGCCGTTGGCGCTGTACTGAAAAACAGAATTGAGCCGAAAAACAAGAAACAGAAATAAAACACAACAGCAACAACAACAATAGCAGCACAACAACGATGATTGAAGTGGTGTGCAACGACAGATTAGGCAAAAGGATAAAAGTCAAGTGTCTTCCAGAGGACTCTGTTGGCGACTTCAAAAAGCTTCTTTCACTACAAATCGGCACCAGCCCAGAAAAGATTGTATTGAAGAAAGGTTACAGAATCTTCAAAGATCACATCACCTTGGACGATTATGAAATACACGATGGCACAAATGTAGAGTTGTACTATTCGTGAGTAGTAAACATCTATGAAGTTGGTTAATGGACGTCTTGGTCTGGCAGAACTTAATTATCATTATCAATGTTTTTGTTTAAAAAAGTGTGGTGCGCGGATATAAAAATAGGGACATTCCATGGCAGAATATCATACAAAGTTGAGTAAGTTTGGTGCAATATGAGAATAATATTGCTGCTATTAATCAGAGAATGACATTATTTGCTTGATGGTTGTTAACCTGGGTTGGGTAAGATCAATATAAGCAGGAGCGCCTCTCGAAAAATTAGGTGGCAAATGGCGAATGCAGCAGATCAAGGAAATTGATGAAGATTTAGCTCTTATTATTTGTTTCTATGTCTTCTGTCACCTAGAAGGACATTAGTTTTGTAGAAACTGGGATATTTTGCTTTGCAATGACAAGAGAGAAAATTATTAACTAAAAAAATTTATTTGAACAAAAATGCAATAAACTTTGCTGCTCTGCGACTGTCTTACAATATCTGTGTATTGATATGGTTGATTGTATACTAAATGTAGAAATATTTCAGATTTCAGATTGACAATTCTTAGTTTTCAAAGGCGAAACTATCACTATATATATATATGTACATATTTATGTGGAAAATACCTGGCTCAGCTTGCTATAGCTCGGAGTTACTGATATATATTCACTCAATTTCATTAATACAAATTCATTCATTAAAGTTAAAAAGAGTAACAAAAATGAATTTTATAACCAACACTTCAGAACCTTTGGCCAGGCCGGTATCTATATTTTATTATCCATTATAATATATTCCGGTTTCTGTACACCATTCTCTAAATTACCTTCAGAGCTATAAGGGAAAAAAAAAAAGATTTTTTTCTGTGCTCTAATAACTATTAATAAACTATTTACGATTCAGCATAGCAAGCAGCGAGTATAGTTGTTTATCACTGTAGGAAAAGTATATTCTGAAATACTTTACGAAGCACAACTTTTTCTTTTCTTACCAGTTTGCCTCTCGTCTATTAAGCTCTCCAGTACTGCGCAAGAGAATGAAGCTTATCAATAACCACAGGCAAAAATGCATTGACACTATCATTAATCAAATTTTGAAAATAGACAATTGCTTCTTCATCATTCAAATTAAGCATGAACTTATCCTGAACTTTCAAAATTGCATTTTTGGAATCTATTTTCAAATCAGGAATGTTGCAATGAGTCATTAATTCAAGCAAGTTCAAAATCAAATTACTATTTTTCCGTAACGTTAAAAAGCAGATATAACAGTAATTTTTAAACTCAATGAAAAACTGTGAGTTTAATCCACCAAAGCCCTCGATGATTTCAATAGGGAGTTTCATTAATGGTGGGAATGGCTTAGGGTCTCTACCTAGAATGTAACCGAAGTCAACATGAAAAAATTTCCCATTATTGCAAATCAACAAATTGTCTAAATGTCGATCACCAATGCCTAGCAAATATGTAATCACACAATATCCAGCACAAGATTTGACGAAATTGTCCATGATTTTTGGATGAATTCCATCCAAGTTGAGATTGTTGTTGTTAGTGCTAGCAACGGCGTGGGTAACTGCATTATTTCCAGCGCCCGTAGCGCCGCCAGCATCACTGTTATTATGGATTGCTTCTGCTAAGTTGGTCTCCAAATTTGTGTCTGTGTTTAGCACAACATCACCTATATCTTCAACCACCGCCTGCGCTTTAGAAGAAGTTTTCTTCTTTTTATTATTACTGGACTGTTGTTCATTTTTAGAAAGCCCACCGAATGGGTTTTCTGTTTTGAAAAAGTTCAAAATGCTGGAATACTGATTCAAGATTTTATCCACCGTCAAATTTGGCACAAATTCAATCATTCCTTCATTCAAACCAGTAGATAAGATCCGATATGGATTAAGCTTTAAATTTAAATTTTCATCTTGGAGTAATTTTTCAATTAATTTGATTATTTGAATAATTAATTGATCTTGACGTAAATCGTCACCAACTTTGTACATAAAAGAATAAGTTAATCCATATTTCTCACTTCTATTAATTGCGTCTTCTTCCTCATCATTTTCAATTCCTTCTTGATATTGGCTATCGTCATAGTTATTGCCGTTTTCCAGATCTCCTCTCCATGCTCCTTCTTTTTGTATTTTGAAAGTTAATTTCAACGGTGATAATGATGATTTGAAGACAGTGCATTGTTCAGGAATAATAGATAAAATTCTTACTCTCGGATTCAATGGTAATATAAGTGATTCCTTGTTTTTAGGATTGAAATACTTGTAATCTGATTCGTTTTTTTGTAGATATGTTTTCAAATATTCTTGTTTTTCAACTGTACTCTTTTTCAAATTTTTAATGTGTACCGTTAGTTGGGAAATCACTTTTACAAAATTGATTTGTTCCATGAGCTCACTCGACTCAAGCTCGCTACCGGTAAGTTCAACATTATTGAAATTTTTATTAGTTATTTGTTGCTCAGCAGTAAGGTCAGCATTAGTTTGGTCTGCGTTGTCATTGTTATTGGCGTTATTAGCTGCTCCGCTGCTTTGTTGGCTTCCTCTGGTATCAAAAATTTTGTTAACATTATCTTTGATGGTTTTATAATAGTCAGTAGCTTCCTCGCCCTCAGCATCATTGAAATTAGTATTGCTATTATCATTATTATTGTTTATAATACTACTCTCACTGGCGCGGTTACTAGTAGCTTCTTGCTCCTCGCTGGAATCCATTTCGTTAATATCACTCTCCATAGAGTTATTTCTCGAAATAAGTCGAACATCAATCTTGTTTCTTCTTTCTTTTCGTCTATTAATTTCTTGTTTAATTTTATCCAACACCTTTAGCTGTTTTAAAAACACTTTGAGAATTTTTCTAAAAATTAGCTGGCTTTTGAAATCATTTTCAAGATCTTTGGATTCTATCTTCACATACCAATAAAAGAAATTTCCCAATAGTTTGTTATGTATAGCCTTATAGATCAAGAAATTCGCTAACGGAGAAAGAGAATCTTCAAGATAATACTTGGCACTTTCGGTAGCACTTTCCTGTTGTGATACTGCTTCATTAATGTTTGTACTGTTGTTGCTTAAAATATAATTACTGTTATTGTTATTGTCTATAGGGCCAGAATTCTTATTATACTTCAAATTTTTGTAAAAAGTAGAAAGCTCTTCTTTGGAGCTAATATCCACCATTGAAAAATCATTGCTAGTGTTTAAATTTTTAAAATTTATACTATTTGAGTTCGAATAGCTAGTATCAAAGATATAATCATCGAACTTTAGCGCTTGAATAAGTTGTAACAAGTACAAGTTGATCTCCATGTCGTTAAAATATTTCAAATTATTCACTGCAAAGTTTCGTACAAGAGTATTGTTGGCGAAAATAGGACCAAGTAATTCCAAAGTGTTGGTTAAAGAAATTTTCAACTTGTTTATCATAAGTGACCCAAGTATCTCTTGGATTTCAATGATTTCATTATTGTTTTCCCAATTGATTGACTTTAGCAAAAAATTCAAAAAGTTGGAATTCAAAGAACTATTAAGCTTGAAATTATTGATTAAATAATATCTGAATTTGTAAATCAAGTTGCGCTCAAAATTGTCTAGTTTCCGTATTGATGAGTAGTTCAAAATCGTATTCAAGTTTTTCTTCAACTTCAAGTTTGGTTTCAAATTTTTATCAGTCAATTTTTTGTAATTTGTGTTATTCAAGGAAGATCTTTCTAATTGATGATATTTCAACTCAATAGGTTGATTATTATACTGTTCTGGATCATAGATTTTGAAAGTAGGATATTTGGCATTTTGGTTGACAGAGTCAACATCAATAAGTTCTCCTATAGGCTTATTATTGTTGTTGACATTGTTAAATCCAATCTTGTTCCTCCTAGCATCGTACGTCCGATTATCTATTAACATGCTATTGTTCAACGAGTTATTCCTACTGGCTAAGTAAGATTCATTGATGTTGTTAATGGCGCCGTTGGTGGTCTTGAGGGCAGAGTAGTTTTTTTTAGTGTATACAAAATCGTTATAAATTATGTTGACATCAAAATTAACAAGCTCAATGTATAAATTGAAATTATCCAAATTCTTTTGAATGAGCTTTTTGTTTAATTTCTCAATTTTTTTGATTATTAAAGAATTAAGCCAGCTATCAGTAGAATCATGATTTATTGCTTCAAACTTCTTAATAATCGCTTCTATTTCATTAAGCTGTTCTTGATATTTTTCATTATCGGCGCTGTTGCCATTATCCACTTGTAGTCTCTTGTCTAACTTTATCTGTAGCAACTGATGTCCTCTTTGTAAAGTCCCATTATGCTCGCTAAAGAGTCTCACTTCACACTCGCCAAAAGGCTGCTGTTTATTATTTACAAATTCGAAAATCTTGAAGACGAGCTTAGAATTGAACGGTAGCTGGCTGTAGTTTATTGGTAAATTGAGCCATTGGTTAAAATTTCTTCTATATGAGTTGTTGCTAGCTCTAATTTTGCCCCCGTTGCCTTCACCTCCTCCTCCTCTTATAGCACCATTTGGACCTGCTGGTGATGAGCTGGTGACTGTGCCAATGGACACGCCACGATCCCCATCATTATTATCAAAGGAAACATAAGTGGTCTGCACAGGTAAAGTTAAAGGGACGTTTTCATTAAATAGTTGCACTGTCAAAAATAAATCCGAAGTGTATTTTATCTTAGACAAGTGCTGATATAGCTGAGGATTGGATATTCTTAGCGATTGAGAATAGAGCTGTTTGAACTGACCCTCAATGGAAAGCACTTTTAGCTTAAGATTAGCGTCTATATCACTAGATAGAGCAAATATAGCAGTGTTTTTGTTCATGATCAGTACATGGGCGAGTGAGAGTTGAATATTAGCTTGACAGACATAAGATAATAATGGTTTATAGATAACCCCAAGCGCCGCTTTGTTCTGCTTTTTGTTTTTTAATCAATCTGCAAGGCGATAGGAACCGCCAGCCCGGGTCCATCACCAGCACGTAAAGATAATATACAAGAAAAAACTACAACTGTCAAAAATAGAATAATAACCTTAGCTCATTTTTTATACAGACACATAGATTTTCTTCAAAACTAAAACTGTTATAGGGGAAACATTAAAACTACTGACACTCACTCATGACCTTTTAGTGTTTATTGCAAAGTATTGTTGTAAAACATATTAGCATCTTGAACTTGCCTTTTTTCAGCATAATACTGATGGCTATTATTCAAACCAAAGAAAGTATATATTTATGATTTGTGTTATCCTTTTTAGCATGCAAAGTTTGGGACCAAAATTGGGACCAAAATTGGGACCAAAATCCCGATGTTTACTATAATTGTTTTTTTTTTTTTTTTTTTTTTTTTTTTGTATAATATATTTGTTTGTCTATTCTGACAGACTGGCAAAACCCAATTTTCAAAACTTAAACTATTCAAGTACTAGTCCAGTCGTAAGTAGACAACATCCAAAGTAGGCAACATCCAAAGTAGGCAACATCCAAAGTAGGCAACATCCAAAGTAGGCAACATCCAAAGTAGAAACTGGCTTCTCATGAGTAAAATCAACATCTCTTGATGTCAACAAAAGGTGATAAGATTCGCTAGTTTTTCCTATTCCTTTTCAAATCAGTCTGCTGTTACCTTGCATTGGACCGCATCTCAACAACAATGTTTTCGAATGGTAATTATTGCTGTGGAATCGCAAAGACATTATCAGCAAGATCGTGCAGAATGTTCGAGTGGCCGTTGCGTGAAACACATATCATCAGATACAGTTATTCTCAACTTTCAGATTGCACATTTTTCTGTAAGGTGTTCTCTTTGCTGAGACATGTGTGCTTCATTTTTTTTTCCCATACCGTTACACGGTTAATCAAACACAGTAAAAATTTTGAGGTTTACAAAGCATGACTTGCCCAAAATTGACCGCAGATGAATCGAGGCCAAAATAACAAAACATGGACTAGTGCCTCAATTGAATATACTCCAATGTCGAACTTAAGGAGATGAGGCGGTAAAGTTTAAGCGCAATGTGGATATTATTAAGTAAATGAAATTGGGTAATCAATAATCCACAGAGTTTTTAGATAAAAATAAAAAAAATAAACTTGAAGAGAAAGTACGTCAAGTTGCAACTTCAAAACGCAGCATGCATGATGAGAAACCACTATGCATCTGTCATCTTTTTGTTATTTGAAAAGGTTCGGCACTTAATATTAATATCTAAAGCAAAAGAACAAATCTTTGCAAGCCTCTGCCAAAAGTATATTACGTGAGTAGTTGATTTGCACGAAAATTAAGGTATTTTGCTTCTTTGAGTTAATTTACTAGTCGTTTTTTTTTTGTCGTTTTTCTATTTTTTTGAGGTGCAAAAGTAAAAAAGCAGAACAAGCGTTTTACTAAGGCCTACAAAAAGTATCATAACAGTCCACACCATAGGCAACAGCAACAAAAGCCAAGCTCTCCTTAGCAAAAAAGAAAATCAATAGTGCCTCAAAAAAGTGCAAGTGTGGCTTTTCTGAAATTGTGCGCTCTTGTGAGTATGCTTTGTGTGATATTCTAAAGCATGCCAGAAGCGCTGCAGTGCTGCGCTGCACATATGTGTATAAGTGAGGCAACGGTACCGTTATAACAAGCACTTTAGGCATTCCATTTCCGGTAGACCATTATTTCCTAAAGGGGAAACGGTAGTGCTTTTTCCGTCGCTCGAAAAAGCCTGTTGTTAGACATTATACTGGAAGCAGATCTGCGCATGCTGCGAACCAACGTTAACGACGTTTTTTTCTCCGTGCGCACAAACTCAAAAAAAAAAAAATTTTTTATACTTCTTTTTAGGTCGAAAAAAAACAAAAAAAAACGTCATTTTGGGATGGTCTGACACGATGATGATGATGACAACGATGACGGCGACAACGACGACGTGCTTGGAAAAGTATGGGAGGATTTAAGAGCAAAATTTATGAATAGTATGAAGCAAGCAAAAGTGCTGCTTTCGTAAGATATGCTTGTCTAATGAATGAATAACTGATCACATCTATATTTTGCCTCATATTTTGTCTTTCAGTAGCGCATTGGTACGGCTTCAAAAGTGCGACTGATTGATTTTCTAAAAGATAGCACTTACGGGCCGGTCTTGACGTGTAATTAAGATCTGTCTCAAGAAGCATAAACAAAAAAAGTTAGTATGTACAATATCTTTTTTAAAGTCTCTGGATATCGAAATATTGAACTGGTTTACGAAGTCGTCATAGTGAGAATCGCCTTCGCCGTGATTTCTCGATTACAGGTGGCTCTCATGATGTATCTTTGCACCAACCAGACATACTTACGCTTAAGACCTGAGATCTCAGATCTCAGATCGATCTGTGCAAGGCGCGAAAGCCGCCGCGTTACATTATATAAGTGCGTGTACGTCTCGGGCTCCATTGCCCTTGTTTAATGCCTATATTCGCCATTGCCTTCGGCTTATTTTTTATTATTGAACAACAAGTGTCTTGAAAATACAATATTGAATTTGGTGTGAGTAGCTGAAGCTAGCGATATGTTCGTCCGCTTACAAGTTAAAGACCGGCAAGATTTTAGGTATTTTATTGCTCTATTGGTCTTGTCAATAATGAACTTTTTGCTCTTCTTTTCGGTGAGACTTACGTATGTCGTATTTACCAATATGACAATTTTTGCCGAGGAACGAAGGAGCGGTTGTTCTAGCCAGAGAATTAATTCAGATCTGGATTTAGGGTAGGATGTTTTGCCTCATATTGTCTGGCCTCGGTGTGTTTGAACTGGACTGCACTTGGTTATTCGCGGCAAATGCTTATAGAGGTGATGAAGCGCTTTTGCGAATATTCATCTATGCCGATAAGTAATGATTGGCTAGTGAAGACTAAAGTAGAAAATATGCTATATTATAATATATCATTATTAGTTGTCTTTGGGGTTAAATAAAAAGCTATATTATAAGTTGAAATGTAAAGCATAACAGTATGTTCATGAGTTGATATAATAATTTAAAAAAAAAACGCACAGAAAAAAAAATAGACACAAGAAAAGAAAATAGACACAAGAAAAAATTCCAAGAAAGTTTAGACAAAAAATCTGGACAAGTGGAGAGCCGGCAATATAATATAAGAAATGTAGAGTATAAGTTTCGCCGTTGACCCCTTGTCAGCCACAATAAGAAAAGATTATTAGCAATTAGAAACAGCAATGAGGGCTGGAAATGAATAAGTGATACTTATGCTTCAGTAAAAATAATAATATAGTGATGATAACAAGAAAAATCATTTTGATAGGAGTTGTGGTTTTAGTTAAATTCTCGGCCAATGAAAATAGTACGCATTTGTTTTTAAGGTTAAAAATATCCACCACCGCAGGGCGAAATAGTATGGCACTTCATCGAGCAATAGAAAGCAGAAAATATAAGCGAGGATGGTAGCTTCAATGAGTATAAAAATGACAATTGAAATAAGAATGAGTGACATATGCACAAATCAATCAACCATGACACTCATTCACCGCATCCTGGGACACAAAACTATATTGTCTTGATTTACCAGTGACAACGTCCCTGCCAAAATACAAAAATGTTCTTCTTTGTTTATCGCTGTAGAATTGGTACGTGCCCCAGGCTCTTGGGTCCTGTGGGTGTCTTCTTTGGATATGATCTTTGAGATCTCGAAGACTATAAAAACTTTTACTAAGACACCCATAACACATCACTTGACAAACGTGCTGCTCAAGACTGTGTTGGACAATGTAATCATGATGGAGGGTGGTGTATGGACAGTAAGCGCACCTTAATCTTTCTTTGCCTCCCATTATGAGCTTTGTATTATGGTGTGTTGCGACTTTGGCGGTCTGTGTATGCAGTGTTGAAGATAGATAAAGATAGTGGACTGAGCAGCAGCTATAGTAAGATCTAGCGGGAAAAAAAGAAAAAAAAAAGCAAGTCAGTGCAGTATTAAAATTGTTAATTGAGTAGTAATATGTCAACTTAGACAAAGACTAACAACTGATGTTGTATAATATTTTTTTTATTCTTCTATGGTGTGGCTTAGCGATGAAAAATACAGAGTGGAAAAGAAAAAAAAAGCCTGAGAAAATTGGAGAAGATGGGGAGTTTATATATGCGGGATGGAATATAACGGTTGACGAGGAAAAGAAGAAAAGTAACAACTAAATTACTTTTCAAATGATTAGATTAGCGGAAGAGGGTTTCAAAAGATTGGGTAGCGACAACGCAACGAAGACAGAATATCAAACAGACAGACACACAGAGGTAAAGGCTTAAACAGAGACACGGACAAATTAGGCAGCGTTGGTTGCAACGGAAAATAAAGTTTAGAAACGACAGTATGCCAACAAAAAAAAAAAAAAAGAAAAAGTAAAACCTGGTCCAGACAAATTTGGGGAAATGGAAGGAATAGAAAATTGGAAGCAGAAAGTCAAGACAACAGTGGAAAAAAAAAAAATAAAAAAAATAAAAAGAAAAAAAGTAAAACAAAAAAAAAGTAAAAGTGCGTCTGTGGGAGTCTTCAATTAAGACAATAAGACAATGAGTGAATAAATTTATTGAGCGGAGCGCACTCAAATGTTTCTCTTATTTTTTCTTTTCAATCTGCGCTAGGTGAAAAATCTGAGACACTTGTGCGGAAGCCACCTTCGCTTAGAGGCACAATTGTAAAATCAGTCAACGGGCTGATGATCAATCCACAGCTTAGTGTGCAACGACCATCAATTATCGCAAAAATGCATAGCCGGCCATATGTATTTCAAAGCTAAGAGTAAAAGGGAATTATACCCATCAATTTTGCTTTTGTTCCTCGTTGTGGTGTAGCTAAAACCTCGGTATACCATATTTCAATCTTGGCTCTTTTGCAAGATTTTGTTTTCTTTTTGTGCCTATAAACTAGTTGGTAGCCTGTTGGTTGGCAGTTTTCTTATCTGCTGTTAATATTTTCAACTCACCAACTCAACATCACTTCACTATACCATTTAGTTGGCCAGCAACGCCCATCATCGCAATTGCCAATCTTCGTCCCTCGTCTCGTAAATTCACACTTAAATGCTTATGCAGACCAAATAACGGTTAGGATAGTTTAAGCGAACATTTTTTTTCAGTTTTGTTTTACTTTTTTTTTTGATTTGCTAGCGTAATTTTGATTGTTTTCCGTTGATCGCATTGGCACTGCTTGCAGCAGCAAGAAACATGAAATGGAATATTAATAGCACAGAAGCTGAAAACCCAACCTCCAAGTAGAATGATATGAGGACTTGAATTTTCTTATTATCACAAAATAAGGAAATCATTGATGCGCTCGTGAATTTGCGCGTAAAGCTGATTTACTGTCCCCCGTACCCTCTAATTTTATTCTATTAATAATATATTTCCTTAAACCTTATTCTCATCGTCTTTAAAAGTTCATCGGATGCCATCCAGCCATAACCTAGTTCATGGCCACCGGTCAAGCAAAATTTTTCAGGAGCACTCAATTCTGGCTTTGTCCTCACGATAATAAAGCAATTGCTACGATTTACCGAATGGAATGAGCTATTAAATTGTTCATTATCCTAATTTTATATTATAGAAAATCCATCCAAATACAACCCCTGAATAGTACATGTAGTAGAAAAGACAAAGATTGGAATCAGGCAAATTGGCAATCCCAGGGTTTGTGAAGAGCACATCAGCACCTGTTGATAAAGGACAGCTTGCATTGAAAGCTTTTGCAAATCCTAGTTTTTACGCATATTAGAACTTCCTGCCAGCTAATTGGCCCCAATTACGTTTAGACATGTGCTCCGGCCTTTCCCTCACTTTCGCTTCGCTTTCATCCCAGTTGAAGATCACCAAAATATGCATATCATTCTAGTGAACTAGCTACACCGCCATTGACGGTTGTTCCCTGTTAGCATTAGCAGCAACTGCTCCTCCTGCTCCTCCTCCGCATATTAATGCTGTCAACTGCTATCTTCCTTATCATCATTTGTGTTACTAGTAAAAATATTAGTCACATTGATTTGCACTTGCTCGCACTTATACATTCATTCAATCGCACTTAGCACGGAGTCACCGTTGGCTTTGATTTCAGTTCGCTAAGCTACTGTTGAGGTTAAAGCATCTGACCAATTATTTAAACGTTTTCCATAAATTTTCCTCTTTGGTTTTTTAACTTGGTTTAACTGGTTCAGTTTTGATACATCACATTGTAGTACATAGTATCGGTGCTTATTGAGTCTGTCGCCAGTCATGGTGGCTGTTATATGTCCGAAACTAACACACAATAAATCACTTGTAACCACTCGCTTCATCAACCACAGTTCACTATTAATGATACGAAAATTTTGAAACGGCCAGCTGTTCGCTTTTGTTCTGCCTTTCCGCAAATTTCCTTCCCAGTTCGGTAATCTGTTTGCTGTCTACACGCGCCTACAATTGGCGTACATACACATATTGGTATATACACAGCGTCCTAATAATTGCTGAGCAGTATGCTCATGAGGATATGTCAAATCCCATTTATACTCGTACCGTAGACTCGTAAATTAAGTTCTTGTTTGTTGGGTCAATATCTTTCATCTGAAAGTTGGATTAGTATATAAATATATTGAGTCCGCTTGCCACTCCATGCACATCAACCGATCATTTCCAAGTACCATCTTAAACATTTATCTACTTTTGACAAGACTATTGTTCAAGTGCCCTATTCCTTTTCATCCAGGAATCTTTCACACTATTAGAGGTTTCTTCCCTGTCTTCTATAGCCCTGACTACCTGACAAGACATATTTGCATCACAACAGTTTATGGTGGGCAATAAACAGAGCAAAATGCCGTTTGCTCAATAAGCAGATATAAAAGTGTATCAGTCCAAGTAAGGTAGACGTTATGATCTCAAAGAAACGTTGATAAAATCGTAGAAGTTTTCCCAGTTTTGTCTCTAAAACTTTTTTTTTCAGCTTCCTTTAGATTCGTTTTGCATTTTTCTGGTCAGTATTTTCCCCTTTTAAGTCAATTCTTTTTTTTGTTTTTTTGCATACAGCAGTGTGCATACCGTTACATGCACCACATGCATACGATATTTCAGGTTTCTGCAAAATTGAATTTTAATATTGGGGTCTACCGCATACAATATGCGTTAGCATACGCTCAACAAACTTACATGGATCGTACGGTTAAAAATTTGCGGTTGTAAATTGATGAAAGTACAGCCAGCAGAGGTTTGGACTTCATTGATTCACAGCAGCCCGCAAGTAAATTGGACTTTCAAAGAAAGCAAATGTTTGCTCTTCACTTTATTTCGCTTTTTTTTTTATTACTTTTTTCTAGGTTTCAATAGTTGAGGAAGACAGATTAATCAACGGGAAGCGGAAATAATTACACTCAATCTTCTCCACACCAACTTTAGACATAGTTATATTTAGAACATATGGTAAGCGAACCCTGTTCAATTTGGCTAATTAGCTACAGTAACACTTTTTAAGAAACAAATTGTCTTTCCGGGCAGACCGGCGCTTGATTTATATTGAAGTAATAGTTATGTTGAGAAAAACGACCCCGCTATAATGTATGATAATGGCGTTACTAGATTAACACAAATGATAACATCAATGCAGATTTCCCAATAAAAGGTTGTAGCAGGAGCCACCGTAATTACGACACTTCCGGTGTTTGGCAGGCTTAGTGCAAAGCAGGTGACTATCAAAGCTGTAGTAGTCTGTGACAGTCTGTGAAGAGTGCACTAACATTCAGCATGTTTTCATATGCCCAAACAGTGCAACAAAAAGCTGGTTTTTACATCTGGGAGGTTGCTGTTGACTACAGGCTTTTTGGTTACGATGCTGTCCCGTCAAACAATTACACCGCTAACAGAACATTATTTCTTATATATTCCGACCATATAGTGACCTGAACCAACTGTGTTTGCTAGCACTGGTACTTGGAAATTGAAAATGTGATGTTAACTTGTTGCCAATTACCTCCTTGGACTAATTCTTTGAATTTTTTTGGGTAAAGACAGCCGTTATTTGAGAAGTTTTGCTAAGGTTCCGGTCCGATCTTGAATTAACGGTACATAACAGCGGTGCAAATAAAAGAGTCCCCCTAACGGGTCTTTCAATGGCTGATTGTCTCATTAATAACCGCTGACATAATAAAAATATTGTTGAACATACTTGCTGTTACATTCAGCTTTCTGTGCAAGCAAATAAGTGGTTGTAGTTAAATTCATGATTGCATTGATTTCATACAGACTCAAGTTGCAGCATGTTACCTCCCTATATAGATTATGTTTATTATTTTCGTGTAACAGAGGAATGAATCAATGAAAATATGAACAGACTCTTAGATTGGCACTTTCCAAACTGACAAAACATTACTAAGCCAAAACTTTCTCTCTACGGAGTCTTTCTCCGGCTTTAAATCGAAAAAAAAAAAAAAAAAAAAAAAAAACAATTAAGGGTTTTTGAGTGAGAAAGACTTCATCCACCAATGACAGGTTGCCTCCAATCAGTTCATAATGTCTCAACACATTAAATCGTCTATCACCACAGCTGATGTAGGTTGTTTAGTACTTTTTTTATTGCGCATCCACTATCTGTTGAAAATTTTCTATAGCATAACTGTTTTCGTTGCCAATAGTGATAGGGGGTTAAAGTTATAAAATTTTTGTACTTTACTGATGTAATGTATACATACATACGTCTAACACTGGAGAGTGAAAGATCAAGCAATGGTATATCAGAAATATACAGTTTAATAAACAGTAATCGCTTTTGGTTAAACAGTCAACTTCAGAAGGTGTCAGGGTAAGAAATAATCAATATATCCTAAAATGGAAGCAATTAATGGCCATATAAAAGGTGAGGTTAGCAGGGTAGCCTGGTAAAGAAGGAAAAGTAAAAGAATAAAGGAAACTAGCTTTAGGCAATAGGATTGGGCGGGTCGATCGTACGCCTAAGTTTTGATTTTATGATCTGTACTATTCCTACTAGTTCACTCGTTGTGAAGCTTTTTAGCAAAGATTTGTATATTATAACTCATTTTGATCTCTTGGTGTCATCAAGTGATTTTTCACATCTTAACTTGTTTTTTTGAAGATCTGGGCTAATGTCTGAGCAAAAAAGGAAAAAAAGAAAAAATTTTTATCTTTTTTATGATGAAATGTGACCTCTGTTTGTTTGTAAACATTGGGACTTACATCCCTGCGACTCAAAGTTTATGGCTATATTGCCGAATTGGATAATAAACACCGATTTTCACGTATAGGCTGATAATGCGTAAGCTCAATAAAAGTATTCCCTTCATACAGCATATGATAGATGAATTGTAAGAGTGCCAGTTACACCTCTTAGTGCCTCGTTTTTTCTATCTTGAGGTTATTGAAGCTGAGAATATATAATTCGTAATGACAAAATAATTATAATGGAAGTGGAGATAATAGCAATGGCTACAGCTTCTTTGTGGCCGCTTGTCATAAAATCTTTTCTCCACATTTGGAAGTTATATATTTTTCTTTGATACTTCTTCATTTTTTTGTTCTTTTTTATGAATTTTGGTAGATACCATTTGACTTTCTTTGGATTAATATCTCTAATACACTTTTCAGCCTTCAAAACTTGTTTCTGACGCATTATTTTTTTTCTAAATATCGTTTAGAGTGTTTGTTCGGAGATGTCAAAAGGGATTAAAGAAGCTGCCACTATTGTGCCTCGTTTACCATATTTCAATACAGATTTCCCCAAAATTCCCATATTGGCTGATAGATTCTTCTACTACTATTCTCTTTTATTAGTGCGCAAATATATAGCATGCCTTAAAGTCTGACAAGCACGGTTTCTTGGATATTACAGAGAGCTTCAAAAGGACATTGCAATTCATCGCAATGCACCGCAGTCGGAGCATTCTGTTCTAACAGTGCAAAACGTGAATATGATTATGAAAAACAAAAACAAAAACAAATAATAATAATTATGATTATAATAACATTCCGTCGGAATAGCATGTACAGGGTTGTATCAAAAGCGGTAGATGGGTTTTTGCGTACTTCATGTATCAAGTTTCATATTCCATACTTTATGGTTCGTATTTCATATTTCATGATTAGGGGTAAATCATGCATGCGGATGTTATAATATGCATATGTGTTGTGATTATGCACTGTGAATCTCTGCTATATTATGCAAATATGATGCAATAGAAAGTGATTATAAGATGTAACAATATGAACTAATGCTTTAAGAAGCATTTTGAAGCAGTATAATGCGATAAATGCATAGCCGCCTCTTTTTCTTTTTCTTTTTTGCGCCGATTTCCACGTTTCTGCTTTTTACTTTTCTTATCGCCAATTGTAAACAGCGTCCGTTCATGAATGCTACAGGTCAAGACTACAAGTAGTTCTACTTGTCATCACCAGAGCTCTGTTTTCTACATCTATAGCAGTCCTTACAATTATCAACACTTGTCTTGGACAGTATATATATATATACATTACATTGTATTTATTGCCCTTGCTCTGTAGCTGCTATTGTTGAGATTCCACCACCGATTGTCTCAGTACCAATTGTAAGCTTCTCACTCCCTGCGAAAAAGCAAAAGAAATAGAAAAAGAAAAGAAACTCTGGCAGGCTTCCAGCCGGTTTAAAATAATTCTCTTCGCTGTTATTATTACAAATCTAGAGATTGTTGTATTCAACAAGATCTCACTAATCTCGATCTTTTCTCTAACTACCCTTGTACACAGCATACACTCCCTTCTTTTTTTTTGTCTTCTCTTCTCTCTTCCTGTGCTCCTCCTCAAGAACCGTTACCTGCTTCCATCGCACTCGTTAGCGCTAGTCCGATCTCCTGCTTTTCCACGTTATTCTGCTATTTTTTTTTTTTTTTTTTTTTTTTTTTGCTTTATTTTTTTCTGGCGCTAAAAATTTCTGTTTTTTCTATTTTTCCCATTTCTTTTTCCGCTGCCTAAGTCTACAAAATTCCTTCCTTTGAGTCTCTCATCCCTGGCCATCCATCTCTGTGATACTCCACCATCAACAATCTATTCCTGTCCTCGTCCTGCTCAGCTACTCAGCAATTCTCCTAAGGGTTACTCAGCATTTATTTAAAACTATAAAAAAAATCTCTTTTCCACTCACAGACTCCCATTTCAACTACTTCTGCTGCTGGCTCACTATGGCGCTTTCTAGTTTCTTCTCCTTTAACAAGAACTCCCAGGACAGTAACAACAGCAACGACTCCAACAATAGCAACAATGAAGCCAATAATAGCAACAATAATTACCACAACCACCAGCAAAGAGACTTGAACCAGTCACTTTCTTCTATGGGCTCAATGAATCCATCTTTAGGATCCTCAAAATTTCCCGTATCCGTTATCTCGCCACCATCTACAACTGCAATAACCACATCCAACGCTTATGGCCAAACATCTATCAACGGTTCTTTCATTGGTGGCCCCAACAACATTGATGGCCAAAATATACAAAATACCAGTAATGTCCCAGACTTTTATTTATCTAACCAGTTGCACCAGGTTCTGCAGCAGCAGCAGTATCAAAATCAGCAGCATCATCATCAACAACAACAACAGCAGCAGCAGCAACAGCAGCAATATCTCCAACAGCAGCAACAACAAAACCAGACACAATCACAATATTTGCAACCAGATGCAAACAAATTCTTTCCTCAGTTCAGTGGCAACAGAACACAATCCTCGCCTCAACCAATCGCCACCGCTGCAGTCAAAGTCGAGACTGAAGAACCAGATATCCCTCGTGGGGTATTGAAAGTCACGATAATAAGAGCTCAAGCTTTAAACGTTACCCCTAACTCAAAACCATATGTGGTATGTACTTATGAGACCGCTGAAGCTATCACAAAGGGCCCAAGAGAAAATGAAAAAGTTGATCAGCATGATTCGAATGCTGGTGATCATTTTATGGGAGCACAGCCACAAGCTATCAGAATTCAAAAATCACATCGTCCGATTTATTCTAGGCAATCATCAAATCAATTTTTGCATACTTCCTCAACCAATATCGACGCATCTAATCCCAAATGGCAACATGAAGCCACATTCGATGTCATTGGTGCTAGCTCAGAACTCGAAATTTGCGTTTACGATGGAGTTAACGAAGCATTTTTGGGAAAAGTGTCATTGAAGCCAGATACGATTTCATCAAAGGTGCATGCAGGTTGGTATAATTTGCTGCCTCGTAATGAATATGAACAAGCTAGAGGAAAAATTGAGATTCAATACCATTTCAACTCAATTAAAAAGAGACATTACACTCCTGATGATTTTGAGCCAATCAAGATGTTGGGTAAAGGTACATTTGGTGAAGTTTTTCAAGTTAAAAAAAGAGATAATGGTAGAGTTTATGCTATGAAAGTATTAGACAAGAAATATATTGCTCGTAAAAAGGAAATTGCTCACACTTTTGGCGAAAGAAACATTTTAATTGCTGCTAAGAGTCCATTTATTGTGCCGTTGAAATTTACTTTCCAAACCCAATCAGATTTATATTTCATCTTTGATTATATGGCAGGTGGTGAATTATTTTTCCATTTGCAAAAAGATAGAAAATTTGGTGAAGAAAGAACTAAATTTTACATTGCTGAATTGGTTTGTGCTTTGGAGCATCTACATGAGCAAGGAGTCATTTATAGAGACTTAAAACCAGAAAATATTTTGCTTGATGCCAATGGACACATTGCTCTTTGTGATTTTGGCCTTTCGAAGCTTAATTTAACCAATGAAGACACCGCCAAGACTTTTTGTGGTACTACTGAATATTTAGCCCCAGAAATTTTACTTGATGAAAATGGTTATAATAAGATGGTTGATTTCTGGTCTTTGGGTGTGTTGATTTTCGAAATGTGTTGTGGGTGGTCTCCATTTTATGCTGACACGGTGCAACAAATGTATAGAAATATTGCTTATGGTAAAGTGAAATTTCCAAAAGATGCACTTTCACCGGCTGGTAGATCTTTTGTTAAAGGACTTTTAAATAGAAATCCAAATCATCGTTTGGGATCACAAAATGATGCTAAGGAATTAAAAGCTCACCCATTTTTTGCTGATGTCGATTGGGAATTATTAGTTCAAAAGAAAATTCCACCTCCATTTAGACCACATGTTTCAGGCGACTTGGACACTTCAAATTTTGATCCTGAATTTACTCAAAATACCGGATCAGCATTGGGTAATAAAAATAGGGTGATATCCACCCCATTAAGTCCTAGTTTACAAGCAAATTTCAACGGTTTCACTTATGTGGATCCAAGTATGATTGATCAAGAACAACATTATGTTGGTACTTACAAGAAGAGCGTTTATAAAGGGCCAGGATCAGTTATTCCAGGAAACCCAAATTTACCACCGGATGAAAATGTTATTGATGAAGATGAAGATGAAGCTTTTAATGATATTATGGACATTGACGAACAGCAAGTTAGATCTCCTCCTGATGTTGATGATTATGATGTTGATTTAGTATAGGATCTATGTGTTGGTGTTGTTCGGTGTTTTTGATTTGTGATATAATTACTGCTTTTGCTTTTCAAGAAAAAAATAAAAAAAAAAATAAAAAAAATTTTCCTTCTATAAATTTTAAATTTTTCAACTTCCAGAACTTTTAATTTTTTTTATATAAATTCTCTTTTAGAGCTACTGCAATATAATAAGCTCTTGCTAACTTATCTTTATTTTTTTTTTTTTTTTTGTTCTTTTACTTTGACTATAATGCTCGCGACTACCATGTATACACTGTTCATTATTACTACCATTATTATTATGATAGTTGTAAATTTTAGTTTTCACTGTAGGTGGTTGTCATTATTAATGATACTATACGGCTTGGACCATTTTCAAATCTCTATATATAGGTGCATGTTTTATATTTCATAGGCTTGCATCACTAGACGTGGAAAGAATTTAAGGCGTTGCATCACTTGTCAAAATAAAAGCACAAGCAGTAACAGTTGATGGATTTTATAGATATACAGAATTTTGAAATTTTGAAATTTTGAATTGGGTTATTGATGTATTTTTTTTTTTTTTTTTTTTTTTTTGGAGATAGATGGGTATCCTATACAATATACCTTGCAATTTTGTTATCATTTTTCAGTTAACAATTCAGCATTATTGGCAAAAGAATTATTCTGTTTAGTTTACAAGATAAATATACAATTGAGAGAAAAAATACCTATTGTGATTTTTTTTACGTATCTATATAGCATATACAGCAGAGCTCAGTTGTTATTGGAGTTGGCTGATCCAAGACTTGCAATTCTTGAAGAGTTTCGCATCAACTACAGCTTAGCCATTTCTTGAGAAACCCTGTTCTAAAACAAGTTTTATATAAACTCAAAAAAAAAAAAAAAAAAAAAAAAGGAGGAAGGAAAAGACATTGCCCAAAGAAAACAAACATTAAACTCGATGCAACATTCTCGAGCTAATATTTTGACAACTAATATTTTATAATCTTATAAACTAATCTATATTTGTTTTATTTTTACACACAATATCGATTTATTATTTCTATATAAACGGTAGAAAATATAATCTTATAAACTTATCTATATAGTATATACAGTATAGTTCAGTTGTTATTATATAGGGGAAACTTATACAAGTGAAAACCCCGTTAGTATTAGTTAGACTTTAATGAATCTTTTGGATTTGAAATAGATATAGGAGAGATTATAGTCTAGGATCTTATAAACTCATCTATTTTTTTTTGTCACACATATATTGAATTGGAGAGGAATCGGTCAATCGGGAAAAAGCGGAGTTTTCATATTCGGTCCCTTGGCCCAGTTGGTTAAGGCGTGGTGCTAATATACAGCCTTAACAGGCAATGTTACGCCAAGATCAGCAGTTCGATCCTGCTAGGGACCAATTTCTTTTTGCATTTTTTCTTCTAATTTTAGGCGATTAAAGATACTATATCTTTCAATTTTTTATTTTAATATAGCTTAATCTAGTCCCCTGTTTTCTGCAATGGGTTTATTTTTACCTGGTGATATTTCTTCTACCATCGCCAAATTACAACATAAAAATTACACCTTTTCTTTTGCCTGTTTTCTGTATATGATCAGATTCATAGTTATATATAACATTGATAAACAATCATAGACAATCAGGAGGTTATACAGTGCGGTGGTAACCCCTACATTTTCAAAGCGAGATACAGTAAAAAAACAAAAGGAGGCAAGACAAAAAAAAAAAAAAAAAAAAAAAAAAGAGTAACAGAAACAAACGCTTTGCGCCAAGAGATCAAAATTTACCCACTTTGTTTGCGCTTCTTGGTATTCACCGTATCTGGATTTTCCAGCATTTCTTCGTCATCTTCTAAAATTTCATTTTCATGTCCACAATCAACCCTCTCAGCATCATCATCACCAACAGCAGCAACAACATCCAACGTTTTGTCCAACGTATTATTACTATCACTCGTCGCGCTACCTAGCCTCACATTGCCCTCGTTACCATTAAAAGTATCAGTATTGTTGTTGGGGCCGCTGCTATTGCGATGAGCCCAAGCTAAACCGGTCTGCTGCAAATCGCCATCAATTTCAAAAACCTTGTATGCTTTAGCAATATTCTCATGCTTGAATTTCAATAATCTGTTGATCAAGTATTCTGGGTTTTTAATAAATGTTCTGAACGGGTCCCTCGGGCTGCTAGCTTCAAGATTAGACTCACTATAAAAGAAAAGCTGTGGTTGTGTTTGTGATTGCAGCTGACTTTTGTTCGCAGCGGTGGTGCCGGGGACAGCAGTGCCAATTAAAATATCTTCATGATATGCTATATTCGTGACTTGTAGTGTCCAATGATATGAATCAATCTTTGCTTCAATAAGCCCATTGCAGATCAAGTTTTTAATGTGTTGTTCTAACTCAATGTATTGACTATTTTTATAACTTGTATTTGTGTTTGCAGCTCCATTTTCATTTTCATTTCCATTTCGGTTTTGGTTTTGGTTGGAAGACGCCGGCGACAGCACAGTAAGCACTTTAAGAATATCGGCAAAAAGTACTTTGTTGGTATGTTTGCTTACTAACTTTTTCAAAACCCTCAAGATTGATAGTTCTGCAAGTTTTTGTTCCTCAAGGGAACTCAATTGGGGCAAATTATGCTGATGCTGATGCTGATGCTGATGCTGATGCTGATGCTGATGCTGAAGCGTCGTCAAGTAGTCCGACAAGTATCCAAAAGTGAAGATTTCGAGTAGTTGCAAATATGCAATGCCTTGGTCGTTGTTAGGTGAGGTTGCTGATGCTGATTGGGATAGTTTGTCAGCCAAAGTTTGATTTGATCGAAGTTTGTTGTAGTTGTATATTGACCTATCCTCAAGCAGAGATCTAATTAGCTGGATCAATTGAGGCACAGAAATGTCGGTTGTTATTTGGTTCAAGACTGCGTTCATTTTTTTATATATGCATTGGCTATTTTTTCAATCACTAGATTACAAACAAATATAGGCGATCAATTACTCAGCCTTTGTAGAAGGGTATCAAGGAGCAAAATAAGGAACGACAATCTGTGGCAGCACAGTGTCGATACAAACAAACGCACTGGCAGTTTTGTCTCGCTTTGGTTAACTGCGATGATCGATGATTGATGATCGTTAATGGAACAAGCCATAGGATTAGGGGACAACCGGTAATTGCTAAAGAACTCCTCAATATCCAGCGCTATAGTAGGTATGCAGTTGCAAAGCAATATATACTGCTTTGCTTGCTTTTGATACACGCGCCAGTCAGACCTTAAGTTGCCTCTATATGACTATCTAGTTTGTTGCTTATTTCACAACTGTTCAAAGGCACTGTTACGTTACGCTGACTGTTGGCTTGTGAATGGGTGGGTGGGGTGGTAGCCCAGTGTAGCGGATCAGAAGCTCCGGCAGCGGAGCACCAGGCGCGCACGAGCTTTTTTTTTTTTTTTTTTTTTTTTTTTTTTCTTTCGTTACCATCGAGCTATATCTACAGACATAAATAAATCTACCGCTCTTCGCCTCGAGATGGATAAGCGCATCTACAAGTTTCGCTACTGCTCCATCCATACTTTGTGCTGCTGGCTGTCTTTTTTTTTTTTTTTTTTTTTTTTTTCTGTTTTTTATTTTTTATTTTTTTTTTGGTCTCTTGCGAGCTGATATCTTCAGGAAAGATATCCACTGATTTGGCCAATTACTCACACACACATTCATTTTTCCTTTCTTTAGCACCATTTTTCTCGCACCTGCAGTTTGCGCACCTTGATTGATTAAAACGCTGTGAAACTTTTCTTTCTCTTCTCATTTTGCCCAAAGCTGCAAATTCAATCGCCAACTGCCAATTGCCTCAATCATGCCGCACGTACTACACACCTTTCTCCATGCACCCGTAGACATTAAGCTCCTCTGGGTTTCAGTCTTCTTACGCCTTGCTGCCTTTGGCGCCAGCAACATTGTCCTAACCACCTACCTCAAGCTGTTGCAAATCAGCGAGCCTCAAATTGGTGTCTTTATGACCTTGACTTTAATAGGCGACACCGCCATCTCTTATGTCTTGACATGGTATGCTGATTTCATTGGTCGCCGCAGAGTAATGATTTTAGGATCGGTGTTGATGGCTATTGCGGGAACCATCTTCGCTGTTAGTGGAGCTTATGCAAGCACAGCAAGCAACTATTATATATTATTAGTGGCGGCAATCGTCGGAGTAATCAGTCCCAGTGGCGATGAAGTTGGGCCATTCAAGTCAATTGAAGAGTCCACGATGGCTCATTTGACACCATTGAAAGACAGACCGGATATTTATGCGTTGCACTGGTTGATTAGTTGTGCTGGGAGCGCTTTTGGAACTTTGTTTACTGGGTTTTTTGTTCAATATTTGCAGGGAAGTGCCAGCGCCAATGGCCATGGTAACGGTAACACCATGGCCATTGGCGCGGAACTCTTGAGCAAAGTTCTGAGTGGTGATACAAGCTATAATGTTAGTGCCGAAAACGCTGCTGTTGCTGGCGCGTATTCAAAAGGAATAAAATTTGAAAAGCAAGGGTTAGGATTCAGTGCAGTTGATTCATACAGAGCAGTGTTTTGGCTATATTCTGGTCTTGCTATATTGAAGGTGATAACTATGCTATTTTTAAGCGATAAGTGTGAATTGAATCACCACGAACATGTGAGTATTGTCAATGAGGAGCCAGAAGCTAATAATACTGCCGGCGCTGCTTCTGCCGGCGCTGGCGAATCAACTGAAGAGAGTCCATTGTTGGCTGATGCTAATGAAGATAATAATGGCAATACTCAAGAGCGACAAGAACCAACTTCCAGTTCCACCACCAGCTTGTCAAAAGAAACGGTTCATGTCTTGACCAGGTTACTATGCATCTTCATGGTCGATTCCCTTGCTTATGGCTTCATGCCGGCTACCTGGATCATCTACTACTTCAAGACATTTTACCAATTGGCCCCTTCCAACCTCGGTACTTTATTCTTCATTGCCAATACCGTCAACTCTATCTCCAGCTTGCCGTCCTCGTACCTTGCTAAAAACTTAGGTCCCATCAAGGCTACGCTTGCCGCTCAGGTGCCTAGTGCGTTGTTCCTCATCTTGACTCCTCTTTACAACTCGGTGGCCTACTCTTCGGTTTTGCTTGTTTTGTACTATGCCACTTTGGCGATGGACGTTGTGCCTCGACAGGTGCTTTTGACAAATTTGATCAATCCGGCTGAGTTGACGAGAGCCATGGGGGTGGTCAATATCGGTAAAACGTTTGCTAGATGCGTGGGACCAATTTTCACTGGTAGGTTGGCGGGCGGTGGGTATTTGTGGGTAGCGTTTATTATTAATGGGGGGTTGACTATGGTGGCGGACTTGTTGTTGTTTAGCTTTTTTTACGGGGTTGATAAGAAGGTGTTGGCCAAACAAAGGGGATATTAGGTTTTTTTTTTTTTTTTTTTTTTTTTTCTTCTTCTTCTTCTTCTTCTTTCTATCTTGTTGTGCTTGTTGAGGCACTGAAGAAGGAGACGGAGTATACGATGATGATGATAAGATGTGGTCTGATCTGGTCCAAAAGAGCATAATCATGCCGGAAACATACGGAAAGACGATTGTTAATTGGCGTGGGAAGCGACTACTAATTATGTGCATGCTAAAGTGACACACATCTCAGCGTATCGCCAAAGGGACATACATTTCTTGTTGAAGGGAATGCCACATTGCAAGCTCACAAGCTGGCTGTGCTCCTTACAAGGCGATTGCACACAAGCCCGTGGTTTACTAACAGATCAGCTGGGAAGCGCCCAAATATCCGAATCTGCCTGTATAGCATAGCATAGCGCAGCATAGCTTGTGCCTCGTTAGTCACAGCGCTAAATAAAGCAACTGTTTTGTATGTCGTATGTTGTATGTTGTGTCTTGTGTCTTGTGTCTTGTGTCTGTCTGTTGACAGGAACGCCCTGTAGTGTAGCTGTAGCTAGTCCAAAGACTACTAAGAACCAACCGATTGGACTTACAGCCTGGGAGAAGCACTTTGTTGCCAGCGGCTCATCATCGCGATGTTGACACATTTATTTGCCCATTGGCTGGCGCTTAAAAGGCTGGCGCACAGCGAACGCATATTAGCCGCTATATTATGTAATAAAGAAGTAATATTCCGGCCACGAGGGGCTCACGTGATAAAAGATTAGGAGCACGGGTGCGGATGGCCGCTGCGAGCGCCAGCGCAGGCAAAAAAAAACAAAAAAAACAAAAAGACAAAAAAAAACGTGAGCGACAAGCGCCCAGCACAAGAGAACTCGAGAGATCAGCGAGAAACTGAGAGAGTGAGTGCAAAGAGAGACCACCAGGAAAGAAAAAAACTTGGAGACCAAATCTAGAAAATAGAAACTTCAGCGACAATAGCCGCAACAGACAGCTATCCACTACCTACTCCTTCCCTCAGCACCCAGAATCCTCCTTCATCCTCCTTCTTCCTCCGTCATCCCTCGTACATTCGTCCCATATTGCCATACCAGCACTACCGTACTACTACCGCCACCAGTACAACTACTGCTACACATTTGATCCTCCTCTTGTACTGTCCAGTTCACCCTTATCTCCTTATTCTGCCTACACAGTCCACCAACTATCCTCTCAACCGCTGGCTTTGGTATCATATTGCAGTACTTTATAGTCAATCATCCAATTATTAGACTCTCCTTTACTTTACTTTACTTTGTTGTTCCAAGTTATTCAGTCATTTATGCACCTTGCTGCTGCTGAATAGCCCCTCAGCCGTTTGCAACATACACATATCCTTTTACATCCATCCGCACATTCACACATATATATATATATATAAACATTTGGTTGGTTCATCGCCGTCATACAAAACATACAATTATCACAGGACTCTCACTCCGTACTCAAGTATAAACAATCAAATATCAGCTTTACTTGATACAAGCTTTCTTGTCTTTCCGGTTCCCAGCTGAGAGTTCATTCGCTTTTATTACCTGTTTACTCCGTTCGATCTAAATATCAAAGCTGTCCCTTTTCATTTTTTTTTTTTTTTTTTTTTTTTTTTCTCGGTGAATATTTTCTCCTTCACTAAGCAGCAGCCGCCTGATACTACTTCCTTCCTTCAAGCGCCGGTACACACATTGCCTATCTCGTCTTGCTGAAAATAGCTATTGATGCCCCAGACTTATCACTTGCTATCTCAAAGCAGATCAAACTCCATAAATCACAAGCATCATCTACCCAGTAGCAGATCAAATTCAATAAAATATAAAACCGACAACAACAAGACCAACCTTTCTCCTAAGCTTTCGAATCAAAGTCTTAGGATAAGCAGTATCAACTCAAGCTCTCCCGGAGACTCTGTTACCGTTCAAATATTGGCTAACGCCAGCAGCATGGAATCCATAAACTCAAAAATATCTTCAACGTCTCTACAGCAAAGCCAGCAGAGCCAGCAGAGCCTGCAACTGAAACTGCATCACACGACAATGGACCCAAAAGTGCTAAATAAAAGCAGCAATGTTACACTTACTGCGGCAACACCAAAACTTGCTGATATCAAGTCGTCCAATAATTCACGCAACTCTTTGGATGCTCCAATAAGTTTTAAAAGAGTTTCAAATTCAAGTTCAGAGTACGATTCTTTGGATTCTTTACCCAATTCTCCATTGAATAATCGTCCGGAGCAACAAAAACAAAAACATGTAGTGAAGGCCAAGTCGTCTTTACACAACATGACCAGTATAAGTGATTTGAATACTTCAGCGGCAAAACTTGATTTAAATAAAGATGATGCCGTTATAAATAATAATGATAATGCTAGCCATCATCTCAATAATGACGATGATAATGATGATGATCATGATGATGATAATGGTGATGCTACTAGTGCTAGCACTTCCAGACAGGATTTGGACAATGATGATCAGAATCAAAGCATTGCTGATAATCTTCAAGTGGAAGAAGATTTGGCTAGTAACAATAATCAAAATTCCGCTCCAGCTTCAGCTACCATCAACAATGAACAATTCAAGAAAATCGATTTGGATATTGATCAGAAAAAACTTTCTTTGGATTTTGAAAAACAGTACACTGAATCGGAAATTGAGCAAATTAAGCAAAAGCTCAAAACTAACAGTTTGGACACTAGAGTTCGCAAATCTTTTTTGCAAGATTTTGCCAATGCAAGTGCTGCTAATAATGAAACTGAAGCTGAGAATGAAGATGAAGATATCAATAAACATATCCTAAAAGTCAGCTTGAACCATCATCTAAAACATGAAAAATCCGTTGGTGATATAAAGAAAATCGCCGATAGCGATAGTAAAACCAGAATCAATAGTTCATTGTCTGTAAATAGCTCAGTGCATACTAATGGTGAAGACTCATTCATAAACATTTACAACAACCCAAGTTCCATCAAGTTATCCGCCACAAATGAGCATGATAACGATCATGATGATACGATTTCTGGACTTGCTGGAGCTGCCGCAGAATTGGATAAAGTTCCGCCAATGCTGTCAGGAACCTTACTGTCAATAAACAATTTGCGGGCTTCTTCAGGAAGCATATCCAACAAGTATGCGTCAATGTCAAACAGCATATCGTCATCAAGTTTATCAAAGGATAATTCAAGACGTAATAGTAGCTCTAATTCCCCAAATTCAAATTCAAACACAAATACAAGACCGCAAATGTCAGTGTCAATGTCAAATGGCCATAATAGTTTTAGCAACAATAATAATGCTGATGCGTCAACCGCAAGTTCTAAAAAATCATTCCAACTACGCAGTAGAAACAACTCTGTGTCCTCGCCAATAAGCGGCAGTAACAATACTAGCAGTAGCAACAACAACAGCAAGACTTTCTCACCACTGTCAAATCATGTTTCATCATTTAGTACTCCAAAATTGATCAGCTCGAGAAAAGCATCAGTATCCAGCAATAGCAATTCAAACAATAACAGTTCAAATATTAACAACAATATTGCCAATGGAAACAGTGGTCAAAGACCATCGCTTAGCAAAAAGAAAAGCACGCTAACTAGTGTGTTCACCAGCTTTATGTCCATTGCTAAACAAAACAAAGCTCAAGAGTTGGAAAACGGCGAAGCAGCGGGACAACAACGGGAATTGCTATCAAGCAAGAAATCCCTAACCAGACTAAGATCCTCGACTAATGACAGTGATAATTACGACTATAATAACAACAGCGCCAGTACAACATCAATGTCAATATCTACTCCATACAACACTCAACATGTAGCTCATGTTGGATTCGATTCCAAAACTGGCGAGTATACAGGCTTGCCTGAAGAATGGCAAAAATTGTTATCAGCCAGCGGTATTTCTAAAACTGAGCAAGAACAACATCCTCAAGAAATTTACGAAATTGTGGAATTTTATCAAGATCAAGTATACCAGGATCCCGAGGATAATATGTTCAATAAGTTCAAAAATACCAATGATGCTCATCCTAACGGTAGAAAGAAGAGCCACAGCAAAAGAGAAGAAAGCTTGACTAGTACGGATAGTGATAGTATTAATAATTTTTCAAGAACGTCAACTGGCGGTGATGGTAATAACACGACTTTAACTAGCGTCGATGACGGAAAAGTCAATGGTACTATTACCAGCAGCAGCAACAACAACAACAACAATGGCTCGAAATCATCATCGGTTGAAATGCAAATTAATAACGGACCCGCTAATAGCCTTGGGGGCAATGACTATACTGGCGGTCATCATATTGTTCATTTGACGTCTCTTCAAGCTCAAGCTGAGTCTAAGAAGGGAATTGATTTCCCAGCGGCGGTTGTAAATGCTAATCCTGATAATAATAATAATAATAATAATAATAATAATAATAATAGTAACAACAAAAGCAATAGTAATGCTAATGCTACTGCTACTGCTAATGGCAAGGGTCCTAGCAACAGTAATAGTGGGAGTGGAAATGCTCCTGCTATTATACCGGCTAAAATTACTGAGCCAGTCAGCAATGGTGATAAACAGTTTATTCCTAGCAGACCAGCACCAAAGCCCCCAGGGTCTTTATCCGGAGCTGCTAAAAGTGGTGCAAATCATAGTGGCATTGGTAGCATTAGCGGCAAATCAAGAACATTATCATTTGGTTCCCTCAAACAAAGCACCCAAAAACATTCCAAAAACTTTCTTTCATCATCATCATCATCATCTACAACATCACCAGTTGCGGCAATTTCCGCAAAGCCACCATCTACACCACCACCATCATCAGTCCCTCCACCGGTACCTTCCAAGAGCCCAGAGTTGTTGAAAGCTACAAATAAATCGTTGCAACGGATGGCTCAACAACAGACTACCATAGACTATTCCAAACCTAGTAAACATGAAGCACAAAGTCAACATTTGTTTTATCAACAGCAACAAAAACAGCATAAATTGAGATTGCAGCAGGAAAAATTGAGACAGCAGCAACAATTGGAAGCAGAAAAGAGACAATTGGAGGCTAAAGAAAGATTAAGAATGTTGCAGGAACGCGAATTGCAAGAAAGAGAAGAGTTTGAAAGACAACAGATGTCACCGCAGCAGCAGAATCAGTCAAAGGCAAAAAGTAGTGGCAGTAGCAGTGGGTCCACTGGCGGTGCTTCCAATGCTAATAATGGCGCCAGCAATAGCGTTGGCAGCAGTAGCGGTAATGGCAATGTACAGCCAAGAATCAAGAAGACTCATCCAACTAGAGATCCAAAACAAGCTGCATTAATAGCCATGCGTAAACGTGAAGAGAAAAAGAAGAGAAACGCCATTGTTTATGCCAAATTGCTCAAAATTTGCTCCCAGGGTGATCCTAGAGAATACTATGGTAAATTAACCAAGATTGGTCAAGGTGCTTCTGGTGGCGTTTACACTGCTTATGAGAACGGCACTAACAAGAGCGTTGCTATTAAGCAAATGAATTTGGAACAACAGCCTAAAAAAGAATTAATTGTCAATGAGATTTTGGTGATGAAGGGTAGCAGACATAAGAATATTGTTAATTTCATTGATTCATACTTATCCGAAGGAACACTCTGGGTGATTATGGAATACATGGAAGGTGGCTCCTTGACCGAAGTGGTTACTCATTCAGTAATGACCGAGGGTCAAATTGGTGCCGTGTGCCGTGAAACTTTGGAAGGTTTGCAGTTCTTGCATGCCAAGGGAGTTATTCATCGTGATATCAAATCAGATAATATTTTATTGTCGATGAATGGAGATATCAAGTTGACGGATTTTGGCTTTTGTGCGCAAATCAACGAGACCAACTTGAAGAGAACAACTATGGTGGGCACGCCATACTGGATGGCTCCTGAAGTCGTTAGCCGAAAAGAGTATGGCCCAAAGATTGATATCTGGTCCTTGGGAATAATGACTATTGAAATGATTGATGGCGAGCCACCATACTTGAATGAAACTCCATTGAGAGCATTATACCTAATCACGACCTTGGGCACCCCTGAGGTAAAAGAGCCAGAGACGTTGAGCTCAGTATTAAAGCATTTCTTGAACTGGTCATTGAAAGTTGTGCCGGATGAAAGAGCTACGGCGCTTGAATTATTGAATGATGAGTTTATTTTACAGGCGGATGAATGCATTTCGTTGGCTCCTTTGGTGAAGTATGCTAGATCGAAAAAGAACGATAAGGATGATTATTGAAGTAGAGTTCTTAAAAGTGCTCACTTTCAGTTGGTTGTTACATTTCGATTGATTTTGCTCCTGGACCTATTGTCATTGGTAGTCATCGCTTCCAGTTGATGGTTTTCGTTTCGTTTACTGCTTTTTGGTGAGACTGCAAATGTTTTGCTATCTATGCATCAATGTTTTGGCATTCATGGGTATGCCATAAAATTGCAGTTGTGTATTTTACTGATGTTGTTTTACTTTTTTTTTTTTTTTTTTTTTTTTTTTTTTTTGTTATACCGATTTTTTGATTTACTGATTTTTTGCTTTTTTTTTGTTTTCGTCCTAACAATTTAGCTTTTTGCTTTCAACTTTTGACTATTTGTTTCACCCTTGTTTATTGTTTTTTGTTTATCTACATTTTTTATTTTTATTGTTATTGTTACTGTTATTTTTTCTTTTTTCTTTTTTTTTCTTTTTCCTTTTTTTTTTTTTTTTGCTGTCTCTATATTGATTGAGTGATTGATACCTTATATTTTATGTTGCCCCTTTTTATTTTCTTTCTATCATTCTATCATTCCATAATTTTACACTTTATATTTTTACTTTTAAATTTCTACATCTGCTCTTCTCTAACATTTTTGTGTCTTTGTGTTTTTTATTTTTTATTTTTATTATCCCCGGCTCTTTTATACTATTTCATTCTTTCTAGATTGCAATACATACGTATATACGCACAAAAGTACAATTTGTGCTCATTTTTTATATTGTTTCAATGTTAAGCCGCCATTGTGTACTGATATTTCTTTAAATGACAATGTATTGGTTGCATTTGTATTCGCGTTTGCACTTGTACTGTATATTACTATGACAAATAGTAAGTACTGCCATCATTTCAATCATTGGCCCATCCACACAATTCATCCGCGCCTTTCAAATTCAATTATCTTTACCATATTTCTTATCATAATCTTTACGGTCTCCATCGTCATCGTCAGCTTGTATAGATTTCTACGATAAATTAAGTCAAGGTAAGTTAAAAAAAAAAATAATAAAAAAAAATAAAAAACACATTCATCGTCTGGCTAGGCTAATGTGGACAACGAGCATTGACATTAGAATATGATATAGTATACAAGTATAAGGTGAACGCACAATCTTGTTTGTCGATATAAGCGAATAAGAAGCCGCAAAAGGAAGCAATTTTTCGCAAATAGAAGATTAACAGAATGGAATAAGAAACAAAAAACAAAAAAAAAAAAAAAAGTTCAAAAAATGAGCATAAAAAACAAGCGCAGTCTGAAGAAACAAAAACAGGAAAAATAAAATAAAATAAACCAATCAATTGAAAAACAACAAGAATTGGCAATAACAAAGTAAATAAAGATACATAAAAAAACAAAAACGAAGGTGGAAAATAGTGTACAAATTTGAGCTTTTGCTGTAATTAGCAACGCTTCTAATAGAAATGATTTAATAAAGCAGCAAAGTTAATCCATTACTGCTTCTTATTCTTCTTCCTCCTGCTCACCTTCTCCGCCCTCTTCCTCATCATCATCAATAACGACGTATTTCGATTGCACAAAAAACAACTTCGCTGGATGTTTACCCTTATTTTCAAACTGATAAAAATTTCCCATTGGAATCTCAAAAGAACAACCACTCTTAACCGTGAACTCATTTCCCGATATTGTAACATTCAAAATCCCCGTAATCACATAGAAGATAAAGTAGGTATCATCAGTATTTTTTAAATGTTTGATCCCATCTACTGGAAACTCCAACATTCCCGAAGCGGCAAATTCTTGCTCTTCACTAAATAAAATAGCCAATTTAAAATTATCCTTCTTTGAGGAAATCACTTGAGAATAGACTTCCTTGTTAGCGGCCCACGCAACGGTACGGTTAACTTTCGCTTTTGAACCAGGTCCTTCAAATACTTTAATGTTCATTGATCCGTCACTCATCCATTTTGCAGTTGGGTATTCTTTTGTGCTAATGTCTTGCTTGAGCTCATCATTAGGATACACATATTGTACATCACCATTATTACCTGGCAGTTGTTCTGAATCATGCTGCTGTGATTGCTGATTTGTTGCTGGAGTTTTCTTTTTCCGAGGCTGCGGTTTTCTCTTGGGTTTCGGTTCATCATCAGGTTCCACTGTTATAACATCTTTTATTGACGGCACATGCGTATTGTTACTGTAATCATAAACTACTTTTTCATTTTTCCAAAATGCCAATGGCGGCACTCTCAATCTTGATGATCTTCTTATACCTTGTGATTCCTGATCACTTGCTGTTGTTGCAGCCTCTGCTCTGGTCAATGGTACTGTTTTCTTTTTGTTGTTTAAGGCCATGTTTTTAGTGGCTCTAGCAGATTTAGCTTGGGAAGCAGGTTTCTTTGCGGTCGTTTTGGCATTAGTACGTTTTTTCACCGGGGATGCCTTTTGTTTTGGTGACGCCGTTGCTGCTCTTGATGTTGCTTTTGATAATATTGTCGTCATCGGCGCCGCTTTAGCAGACGTTTTTGATTTCGCTACTTTTGGTTTAGACTCTTTTGCTCGAGATTGTGAAGATGATGCGCTCTTGGTATTGGCTTTTGTTGATTGTATACCAATTGGTGATAATCGCTCAGCGCTTAAATTGTCAATATCAATATCATCATCATCATTATCATCATGGGCATCATGTATTGGGGTCCTTGGAGGCGACACATTCACTTCATCCATATCGCTGAAATTATTGTCCTGTTCATCTTCATCTTCATGTTCATTTATTTGTCCATTTGTGCGTCCGTGTCCGCGCCGGTGCCCGGTTCCGTTATTACTTTCACTATCGCTCAATTCGACATTTGGAGAAACCAAGCTTGATCTAGCCGCTCTCTTAGCAGTAGTTACATTTGATCTTCTTTTCGGGGTACCATAGACATGTGCGTCTTTTTTACTTTTTCTAATTGGTGAAGCAGTGGATTGTTTTCTAGATTTTCGTTTGGCAGCACTGTTACTGCCACTGGCACTGACGCCAGAAGGAGAGTCCTGTTGGGTGCCATTGCGCTCAAAAAAATCATCCAAGTCTTCCAAGTTATTTGCGTCCCTTCTGGTTCCTGATCTGGCAAAGATGCCAGTTTTGCGGGATTGGCTTCCCACGTTTAAAAAGTTCATGTTGGGCTGTGGTGTGCTGGAAGTCTGACGCGTACTGTAACTTTTGATTACTTCTTTACTTATTTATTTACTTTTGTTTTGTTTTGTTTTGTTTTGTTTTTAGATTTGTTATGTATGTATTTTAAACACATAGGGTCATGTGATACGGACCATTGGCTAATAGGATACTAGTACGGAACAGGTATTAGAGGATATGGTTATAGAAAGTTGATAACAAACTGGCATCCAATTGACCAACAAACAAACATAAGGGAACTAATTTTGCGACATTAATCTAGGGGTAAACAGTTCCTTCTTTATACTGCAATATACAACATCGGCTATAGTGTTAAGAAAAGAGAAAGATCACCCGTGCTGTAGGCATCCTTATCATCCGGGTAGCTGCGGTCGACGTCGACGCTACTTTGAATCAAGAAAAAACGGTATAAAAAAAGCACTGAAGCCCCAGTTTCCAACCCTTCCTTTTCTTTTTCTTTTTTCCATAGTTTGATCTGGCATCGACTTTAGCTTGAATAAGTATGTCTACATGTTATAGTTCCAAAAGCCTCAATTGCCATTTTACTTTATTGTTTCAGTTGATACTACAATGATGACCATATAGCATATTAAACCCAGCTCGTTTGAAATTTTTTGTATATGATAAGATACCTATCAAATGTACTGATATTATCAATTAAATAAAGTTTAAAATAGCAGTATTTGGGGAATTTACAAAATTTTGACTTGAATTTCAAAACAAATTACTAACGTTGACATCAAGATGATTAGTTCCAAATCTATCTAACAAGTGTATATATACATAATCTATAATACAAACTAGATTCACTTAAAATTTATTTTTCATTTGTAAAAACAGTTTTAAAATTTATCTTGCTTTGCCAGCAGTTGCTTTGATCAAAACAATATCACCGTCTTCAACAATATACTGCTTGCCCTCTCTATGTATTTTACCACTGGTTCTCAATTTTGAAAGAGAAAAACTTTCCGGTGTTTCGTTAGCAATGTCTGCATATTTAATGATTTCTGAAGAAACAAACGTCTTTTGAAGATCACTATGAATGATCCCTGCTGCTTCTGGAGCAGTACTGTTTTTTCTCAATGGCCATTCTCTAGCTTCCACATCACCACATGTAAAGAAACTGATTAGGTTAAGATTATTTTTCATTTCTTGAATAATCTTTGGAATTGCAGTTTTCAAACCATCTAATTCTTTAGCTTGATTTTCATGTAGCTTTGCTTCGACTGCGGCTGAAAAAATCAATAAATTGTCATTTGGTGAATTTTCCTTAATCCAATTTTGCACTAACTGCAAAAATTCATTATCTTGCCTCAAATAATCTTCTTCATTAACATTCAACAAATAGGTCACTGGCTTCGCTGTCAAGAAATTGTGTTTATTCAATCCATCAATATCCTCGTTTGACCAATCTTTCACACTAGCAATTCTTTGACCTTCAAGTAAAACATCTTGGGCTTTATTCAAAGCTTTCACTTCAGCTTCTAATAATGTGTGTTCTAATGCTGATTTGTTATGTTTGAGTTTTTTAGAGACTTGTTCAATCGCAGTTTCCACAAAATCTAAATCTTTAAGCAATAACTCTTCTTTAACAATAGTCAAATCACGTACCGGATCAACACTATTTTCCATATGAGTGATATCGGAATCCTGGAAACCTCGAACCACTTGAAAAATCCCATCAACTGATCTAATATCATTCAAAAATTGATTACCTAGACCTTTCCCCTTAGAGGCGCCTCTAGTAAGCCCAGCAATATCACAGATGGATAATGTTCCTTTGATTTGTTTCTGTGATTGGTATAGTTTTTGTAAATGGTTGAGCCTTTCTGAGGGAATGGTGATTAAGAGTTCTTCAGGATCTATGGTGGCAAATGGATAATTGGCAGCATTTCCTGCACTGCTATTGGTAATTGCTTGGAAAAATGTTGATTTCCCAACATTGGCTAATCCCACAATACCGGCCTGTTGTCACGTTAATATCACTGAATCAATCAAAATTCAATATGCAATAGTATATACAAAGTCGGAAAAGATAGTCGATGTCCTGATGCTGCTAAAAGACATAATAGAAATAGTAGAAATAATGAAAGCAAACACATACCGAAAGTCTACTACTTGGCCTGCCAAAATATTTTTCAGTAACAGTTCCAGCAGCACCGTCACCTTTAGCTTTCTTGGACACTTTTTTCTTTGCCAAACTAGCCCCACTTGAAGCAAATCCTCTTTTTGCTGTTGTTACAAGAAGAAAAGCCCTTAATGATGGTTGCATTAGAACCTTCATATCTGCAATATATTTTGAGTCTAGCAGTAGGATTGTATATTAACAGACACAATCTGTATATATGGTATCATTGAACAGTCCATACAGAGATCTTGGACTGAACAAGAAAAAAAAAAAATTGAAAGCCTCGGAATTAATATGCATGTACCAATATAATGGATTACTATTACTGTTAACTTATGCCTGGAAAGCATAACAGTGTGTGTGTGTGTGTGTGTGTGTGTGTGTGTGTGTGTGTGGATTTAAACAGAGCACTTAATGGGGGAAGGCAATAATATATATAAATTTAGGCCCAGGGATTTTGCTATTTGGTGTTTAGGTACGTTTATACGGCATTTTGGCTGAGTAATTACTATCCATTATGGAGAAATTATAAATTTGGTAATGACAGGGCATGTATTATAACGTAGACCTTGGATTTCTGTGAGTATGTAAGATATGGCTGAACAATTAAACTTGTGAAACAATAGCAAAAAACAGAAAGGTACAAATGTTGTTAGCTTAGGTAATAGCAATTAAGTTATCGATAGTAATAGATACGTAGCAATTTGAGTAACTGGAAATTCAGACATACATATCAACGAAATTGAGTCAAAACAAAACAAAACAAAACAAAACAAAACAAAACAAAACATTAACATGGTATTGAAAATAAACAAATGAAAACTAAAAGATAAACAGGAAAAAACATAAAAAAAAAACAACCAAAAGTCCACCACAAACCAAAAGTACTATTTTTTGATGATTTGAAATAAAAAAAAAGGAAAAAGGAAAAAATCGAACGCAAGAAAAAAATAGTGAACGAGAAAAAAAATATAGACGGAAAATAAGACCTTTTGTGCTTGTAAAGGGGGTAGTATATCATGAGTAATAATGTTCCAATATCTGAAAATATAGCAACTTCCATAGCGGAGTATAATGTGTAAATTCTTGAGAAATAAAGAAGATATAGTTGTTTTCAGGAAAACAAAACGCGAATGCGAAGAATAAAAGAAAAACTAAACAAAAAGGTATAGTCATACAAAAAGAAAGACCCAGAAAGAACAAGAGAAGCAACAAAATAAGATAATTAGCAAGATATCAGGCAAAAAGTAGCAAAAAATAATTAAAATAACCATCAATACGTAATTATTTTTATTCCCATTTTTTCTCTATTGTGCTCTTTTAGCATAGCTAGACCCACTTCCAAAACTACTCTGAGAGCTCTTCTTGCTCAAATCAGAATTATCTCTAGAATTAGTTCTACTGCTTTCACTAATCTTGGAACTCGAACTTGAATTGGAAGAGTTTCTTGAAGAGTTTCTAGATCCAAAAAATGATCCCGTTGAACCTGTGAAATGTTGTCTACCACCGGAATAAATATGATGTATTGTTCTACTTTTAATTGATTGCTTCTGTGTGTTCAATTTTCCTGAACTTTGAGTAATGGTGGAATTTGACGTTGTTGAACGGATTGTTGGATTTATTGGGTCAGATGTACTTCTACCAGCCGCTGCATTTTTAGCTGCTGTGGAAGCAGCAGATGTAGCTGCAGAAGAAGAAGATGTCGCCGGCATCGAAGCGGCATCAGAAACAGAGCCATTAAGACTTGTTCTTGATGATTGCCTGCTGAGCGATGCAGCGGTTGGTTGTAAAAATCTTGGAATTGAAGATTTTCTAGACAACGAGGCAGAAGAAGAATTAGTAGGCTGAGTTGCTGAAGATACAGGTGTCACTGATGCTTTATTTAATGACGAGTTGGAACTAACGTGTCTTAAATTGGTGTTACTTCTTGCTGGTCTAATTGTACCCTGAATAACAGGTCTTTCCTGTCTCAAATTACTTTGTGATCTAGTGTTACTTCTGTTGAGTGGTCTAGCAAATCCAAAAGACTGCACGTTGTTGCTGTTACTATTAGTGCTGCCGTTACTTGTGAGCCTCGAGCTTGTATTCAATGATTTGGAACTACTGAAATATGAAGACCGAGGAGCTTCAGGACCAGGACTAATTTTTCTACTAGCCATAGTTTTTGGGACACTAATATAACTATGCAAACTGGTTGATGGTTTTGAAGTGGGTATCTGTACTTTTGGTTTTTGTTCTGTTGCAGTAATTTGGACATGAGCTTCTTGATCAGCCGGCCCGCTTTCAAGGATTGGCATCATTTTGGTAAGATTGTTCTTTGATTGTCTAAAATCATTGTCATGCACAATAGTAGCATTCATTTTATCCATGGTGATATCCATTGCTGATTCATCCGGAGGATTAGTATTATAAATATTGCCATGAACATTGGCGTTGGCGTTGGCATTGGCGTTGGCATTGGCTCTGGTATTTGCGTTGTCGTAATTGTTACTAAAATTATCCTTCACCATAGTTATGTCCATTTTTGTGGCATCTTGAACCATCATCGTGGCATCCATCTTCATCATTGAAATATCATCATCATTGGAGAACGGTGCAGCAGCGGCAAACGGATTTCCCGAAAGAGGAGCAAATGGGCTCGCCAGTGCAGGTCTGTTGAATATTTTAGATGGGGCTGGCGCTTCATTGTTAAGCAAAGTATTTTTAGACAATATGTTTCTGTGGGATGAAATTCTAAGAGGCTCTATTGGCTCGTCTTTTCCCTCTCCTTCTGCATGGCTTGGATTGAAATGCTGAGTTTGATGGGGTATTTTTTTATCGTTAATGAAATCTCTCAATATAGCAGACTGACTTTTCACTATAGCGTTTTCACTTGATAGATCACCCAAAATATCTTCAACTTGTTTTTCCACCTCGTCGAATCTCGATCTAGATGCCTTGGCCTCTTCGGGTTTATTAATTTGATTGTCATAATTATTACATGTAGGATTATTTTCCTGAGCAGTGGGTTGAGGTTGTTCCACATGTTTATTAATCTCTTCAAATTTGTTATCATAGTTCTTGATATTAGCTTTCTCTTGATTATTGGACTCATTTTTATTACTATTGTCAATAAATGGGATCGGCTGCACATCGTTATCATTATTTTGCTCTGTTTCATCTTTGCCAATATTATAATCATGGCCGTCATCTGCTCTTGAATCTGGTTTGATTCTACTAGGCGACTTGAAACTTTCAGGAACTTCTCTTGGTCCATATAAAGTTCTTCTTCTCTTTGAAGCACTACTTAACTGAACATTAGAAAGGCGTTTTGAGTTATCCTTGACGGGCGTTTTTATAGCTTCCTCTTCGTCTTGTTGTGGTTTGATATTCGTCACGTCACCTTCTTCAGCTTCATTTTCGGCTTCATCTTCAGCTTCACGTTTAGCTGCTGGTTTTGGTTTTGGTTCTAATTTTGGTTCTGATTTTGGTTCTGGTTTTGGCTCAGGACTCACCTCAACTTCAATTTCTGTTCTCGGCATCGGCTGAGTAGAAAGTGCCTTTTTCTCTTGTCTAACTTTTGCTTGAACTTCCCGTTTTCGAGCTTCTTGCATTTCTCTGCGTCTTCTTATAGCACTATAGTGATTTGTTATTGAGTCCATTCTATTGAAGTTTTTTTGATGAATAGTTTGGAATCTTCTTTCAATAGAGGTTGCATTATTAAATTTGTGATCGGAAGATTTGGATGGTGATTTTTTTTGTTCTAACCCAGTAGTATATTGCTCAGCTTTTTTATTCAATTCATCTAACACTGATGTACTGAGTTTTTGACTGTATCCTGCCATTTGGAGAACTTTCTTTTCACGATCAAAATTAAGCGATGATTTGGAGTCACTGTTTGGGAGCTGATATATTGGAGATTTTCCTCCTGGAGATGAGCTGTGGCTGAGAATTGTGTTTGTAGTGTTTTTATTTGTAGTGGTACTATTACTACTACCACCGCTGCTGGCACTATTGCTGCGACTATTACTATTTGTCCCCTGAAGATTCTTTGTAGATTGTGAGCTTTGTGAGCTCAAATCCGTTTTAAAAATTTTTGACAAAGATTGCAGTTTTGGCCCCGCTCTTAATAAGTTGACATCACTGTTATTCAATGGTGACAAGGCGTTGGTTTCAGTTGTTGGATTACTCTTCAATTTGATTGTTGGTGAAAATCTTTTTGGTGGTGACTGCGACTGTGATCTAGATTGTGATGATGAATGTGTTGGTGATACCAATGGACCTTTTCTAGCTTCTGGACTTCTTAGCTGATGAATTTTATGGTTATAATTGTCGGTACGATTATTTTCTTTTCCATCCTGATTGTTGTTGTTGTCCAAGTAGGACAAGAACTGCTTTTTGATTGAATCCAATGGGATAGGAGAGAAATCTGACATAACTATCCCAATTCCTGTTTTGCTATGTTTATGGTTTTGTCACTTGGATGAGCTAAACAGCGAAAGCAAGACTCTTGAATGTATGAGCAACTGATTGTGTCAAAGAAAAAACAAATTACCGGTTCTTGAACCTGTTTACAGGATCGAAATTTTCTGGGAGGAAAAAAAAACACTTGATTTCTGCACTTTTGTCTTGTTTTGTTTTGTTTTGTTTATTTTTGTTTCTTCTGCTTGTTTTCTCTTACTTTTTGGGAAAAATGTAAACAAACGTCCCGAGTCACATTATCTGTATGACAATGCTGGAACATGCGCATACCAATATGAAGGGACAGAAGTTAGCGAAAAAATGCAAACAAAAACAAAACATAGACAGAAACAAGACAGATCTAATTTTAACATGTGCAATGTGAAACAGAATCCCAAACAGCAATATCTGACATAACTATCATCAATAATGGAGCATCGCTTAGCTGAAGAGTACCAAGATCGGTTGGTTGACCAGCGTTTGCAGTCTGAGTCTGGTGAAACTCATGATAACAAGAACAATATTGATGATGATTCCGATGATGCGGACCTCAGCGATTCTGAGATCTTGCAGCAATTAGAGGATGATATTGAAAAAAATCAGTTTCTCGATGGCTACAGAGAGAAAAGACTAGAACAACTATCTAAAGATTTATCCAGCACTCGAAAAAAGCTAACTGAGGATCCAGATGCTGGGTTTTTGGTACATGTATCCAGCGAAGCAACGTTAATGAATTTAGCAGCTAGCGCCAAATCCACTGTTATCCATTTTTACCAAGATCAGTTCAAGACTTGTCTAGTACTCAATAACAAACTACTGGCGTTGGCTAGAAAACATCCAAGCACAAAATTTGTGTTCATAGACGCTACAAATTGTGCGTTTCTTATTGATCGATTGAAAATTAAGGTGCTACCGTGTTTGCTTTCTTATGTTAATGGTAAAGAAGTTGGAAGATTAATAGGGCTTGACAAGTTGCAATACGATCCAAAAACTAATGATTTTGATATTGCTTTATTAGAGCATTATTTGTACAGTGTTTACGTGTTGGAAAAACGATCTATTAATATTAATTCTGTTGGTAAGTCGCAGCTTTCAAGGTTGGGTCAAGGTAATAATGAGGCAAATAATGGTGGTAATAACGACAGTGATGACGATTTTTTTGATTAATGTTACTCAATTTCATCTTGATTTATTTTACTTTAATTTGCTTTATTTTATTTTATTCTATTTTATACTATTACTTCTTTTTTCTAATTTCGGCAATGATACCCAGTTTTTCTTTCTTCATAATTTATATTCTCTACAACATAAATCTAATGCATAAATCATGAATATAGTATGATTATAACTATTAATTAAATATTTATACATTTTGTATTACTATACACAAGCTACTCAGTATTTCGATCCTGGAGCTTTTTCAACAAATCAAAGTCTTATATTCCAGTAATTGATTTTGATAATGGCAGTTCAAAAACATATTCATCTTCCCTTTTCCCCTCCTCTTTCTGCTGCCCCTTTCTTTTTCTTCCAACCTTCTTCTTCTTTTGCTGCTGCTCCTGCTTCTCAACTTGCGACTTTCTTTTTGGTCTGCCAGAATTCACATGACGACCAGCTGATCTTTTATAGGTTAGAATGTTTTCATTATAATTAACTCTAGCCACGCCCCTACCTCTTAGTCTTCGGGGTAATTCAGTCTCTTCTTGTCTTTGTTTCTGTTCTGGTCGCTGCTTTTGCTGTTGCTTTAAAGGTTTTTTATCCAGCTGCCGTTTAATATCATGCTGTTCGACACTTTCTGACTCTTTGTTTTCTGAGTTGATATTACTGAAGTCATTGGTATCATTAACACCATATGAAGCATTGGAGACATTAGTCATCGATCCATTGGCATCCTCATCATCCTCATCATCCTCATCATCCTCATCTTCTTCTTCTCCATCATCATCATCAACATCATCTTCTTCTCCTTCTCCTTCTTCTTCTTCAGTATTATGATAACCATTACTTGTGGATGCTGTTGTTACTGCTATTGATGTTGCCGTTATATGACTACTTTTCGGAGATAACCAGCTTTTCAAAGTTTCTGAAATTTTGCCAATAATTCTTTTACTACCATCTTTACCTGCAAGTAAATCATTGAAGCTATTTCCGTTCCTGGTAAAACTTGCATCATCATTATCACCACCGCCATCAGCAACCACAAAGTTTTTTTGCTCGTCACTACTTTGACCATTATCATTCTGGCCATCATAAAGTTGACCATCTCCCATCTTCAAGTTCCAACTTTGCTTATTCAGAACGGTAGCAGCAGCAGAAGAAGAGTGAGAAGAATAAGAAGAATCAACGCTAGAGCTCAATTTTCTCTTCCAACCACGTTTCTTAGGATTAGGCTTGGGCTTAGTTAAAAATTGCTCCACATATTCTTTCTCAACTAAGGGAGCTGACGTATCTTCATAAGAGTCCAAGATTTCCGGTGATATCATCTTCTCTTTCATTGCTGCTGTTGTTGCTGATGAATGCCAATTTGATGGGTTGACATTATTAGTGTTTATTTTATTTATATCCGTGCCCAGTTCTTCCGTGTCAGTTTCTGCATAGGTGTCTTGAACAATGGGGAGAATAGTAGAGATAGGGAGTTCTGATTTTTGCTTTAAATGTGATGACAATGATGCATGATGTTCCTGATGTTGAAATTCATCAGGGATGGTGCTTTGACTGGTGTTGAGAAAAGCGTCGGCCTCGCGTTTCCCACTACCGTTCATTTCAGCATCAGCATCGGCAACATTAGCATGATTGCCAATTTCTGTTGGATTTTTGTTTTTGCCATCATCAATAGTTTCTTTGTTATTTACACTATGCTGTTCAAGGGGCTTTTGAAGTACTTTTTTATCTTCATTTCTAAGATTTTCTCCATTACCATCATTCTCGTTAGTGCTATTATTGACGTTATTATCCTTATCGTTATTACTATTACTAGGACTTTGACCTCGTGCTTGAGTTTTTGCCTTTTCTGCAGCTATACTGGTAACACCACCCAATCCTACTTCCAGCTTCCCATTCTCCTTCCCTTTTATTTTCTCCTCAAGCTTCTTAAACTCCTCCACATTGAAAAACTGTGAGCCAAATCTGGGATCGAATACGACTTTAGTAAACTCGCCAGTGTTAATAACAAACCTATTAGTATTAGGTGTTGCATAGGGACTTATCCCACTTCCTGTCTTATCATAATCGCCGTCATAATTATCTCTATCACTATCATAAACGTCATCATCGAAATCATCATTATGATTGCCATAAACATTATAACCATCAGTTGTATCATGATGATCATGGAGCATCTTATAATGATTGAGATATTTTCTCTTGTTGATGCGACTTCGTTTGACTCTTAAGTCATCAAAAGTAGTGTTAATTTCTGGATCTGAATACTGGTCACTACTGCTTTCATCATCATCATCCAAAACCTCATTATTATTATAAGTATGATATCTAGTAGTAGCGGTATCGGAGTCCGGTTCTGGTTCTGGATCAGAGAGGCAAAAATTAAAATAATCAAAGTTTTCAAACTTGTTATTGTTGAATGATGTTGTCGAGGAAGATTTTGCGCCAAGTTTGCGTTTATATTTAGACACTAGTGGTTGTGGATTTCTTTGAGTTTGAGTTTGCATTTGTGATTGCTTTACTATGGATTGGTGTTCTCTGGCTCTAATGAATGACAAATACTCGTTACGATAATTCCACAAACTTTGAAAAAACTTTAATAATTTAAAAGTTTCGTATAGAGTGAATAAGACAATTTTTGACAAGTAAGCAGTAATGTTGTGTAATAATTTGAAATTGGCTAAATTCTGTTGATATATTGTTGTCTTATTTTCGTTGTCACTGTCGTTATCATCTTGCGGCTCTTGACGTGATATATTTTCAAGAACTTGCATTACTTGGGGATTAATATATGCAAGTTTTTTCAACACTTTCAAGATTGCCTTATCTTTTGAGGTTATATTAATGGGATACACTGTTTCATGAAGATTAAGTGGGCTCAAGAGCCTGTCTGCAGAGTAGTTCAAATTCTCTTGAAGTTTTGCGGAGACGTATAATTTTGACTTATCTTCAATTTCCTTTTCGCTAACTGGATCGACTAAAAGTCGCTGAAAATTCAGAAAACTATTAAACACTTCATTACCTTTACCTTTTAGCGTATCTGGATTTTTAACGCTTTCGTAATTTTCAATTTTAAAATTAGTGCTCGAATTTGTTCTCATTTTACCATACGCAAACTGCTCCTCGTAGCCTTTTTCATTAAGAAGACAATTTTTGAAGTCTTCCCTATACTTTTCATTTTTTTGTAGAAGATGGCGAAAACTATTGTACTGATTTTTTTCAGACATTCCATTATTGGAAAACCCACCGCCACCATTTCCACCACCGCTTACATCAGATTGATCCCCATTAGGATCGTAATTGTTATCTAGAAGCCGCACTAATTTTAAGTAATTTGGACCCTCTTCATACCTGTACTGAATTTTGAAGTGGTAATAATTAATATAAGATATAATGAATGATGAAGAGCTAGAATACTCAATTGAATATAGTGAATTTATCTGTTGTTCTTGCTCAGAACTCGAAATTTTACCAGATGCCACTAGAGAGAAATTTATTAGGTAGTTGACATAGCTAGTAGAAACTGATCTTGAATCATTATTAAGAAGATTAACAAGTTCACCAAAATAAGTATTGATGTTGACCACATCATCCAAAAATTTGGCCTTATCAACATTCGCAAAACTTTTTTCAATCTTTAACTTAGATTTGTGATATCTTGTATAAACATCATCTTGTAATGGATCATTACTATCCTCTAGATCCCTAGTGATGCTTTGCGTTAGCCGTTTGGACATGCGCTGTTTCTGGTGAAGATTATGATTGTAATACTGATCTGCACTGTGTCTTTCTCTATTTGAAGATCTTCTTAAATTAATTCTATGCGGTTTAATAATCTTAGTGCCTTTTTTAGTGGTTACTGTTTCTGCTCCATTATCCTTAGAAACGTTTTTGATGGTTATGTTTTTCTTTTCTGATAGGAGCTCCTGATCTGCAGCAGAGTCTTTTTTCTTTGGTGCTGTTGAACTCAGTAGATCTTCATTACCATTGGCATCAGCGTCAGAGACTGCACCGCCATAGCCAACACCGGCCAAATTTACCACGTTTGCGCTTGTTGTGAATATTTTATCATTGGATAATTCATTATCTAGAACAGGTATGGGCGCTTCATTAAGGAGTTGAAACTCTCGTTGATCAACATGTCCACAGCCAACAGCACAGTCAGCAGCAGCGGCAGTAGCGACGGCATTTCTGATCAGAACTAGCCGCCGGTCAAAATTGAACATGTAATCGTCATTCACCATTTCCGAATCATCTTTCAAAGTCGACACCAATGACTTGTCTATTCTACTCTGAGATGAGCTATTATCAGCGTTGTTACTATTTTTACCGTTTTCATTATTTCTACCGACGCCATTAATGTAGTGGTTATTGGTGGAAGTTAAATTTGAGACCAATGATGACCTGAGATTCCTCTTTGGAATAGCGGATCTTGGAGGAGCGGCACTTGAGTTTCTGGAACTGGGACCTCGTTTCACCGTTATTGGCTTTGGTGATAACGGCGCTTGCCCTGGAGCCGTTGCTGTATCACGATCTCGAGCAGCAGCGAGATGGTCCGCTGTTAGGGCCGCCGTGGACATGGATGTCGATGTGGACGTGGATGTGGAGGAGCCCCCCAGTCCATTAACCAGCGATCGTCTTCCCATTGGATGGGATGGGGGTGTAACTGGATCGATGGATGCTAAACCAGTGAGTGGGTTGAGCCAAGCCAAACTGCAAAGTTTCCACTATGGATAAGATACTGCAGCCAGTGACCAGTGACGCAGCTATAATATATTTCACTCTTTGCTTAAAGGCGCTTGGTACTTCTCATTACTGAGACCCTCTTCGTCACTATCCCCATCTTCGTCGTCGTCGTCTTCGCTGATGTCCAGTCTCGTCTGCCAGCCGCTGCTGCCAATGGCTGGCAATGGCCTCCCCTGCCCGGATTTCCGTCATTCCGTCAACTTTCCGTCATTTTCCTGTGCATAATTGGCAGGAATGACGGCGGGATCCTCCGGTAGGACGGTAAAGAAAAAATATTTTTTTCCGTCCTATATGGCTGCGGGTAATGGTCATCTCATGTACAATTTCCACAGAAAATAAAAAAAAAAAATTTTTTTTTTTTACTACTATTGATGTAGAGATGATGATGGAATAAAGAGAACTATAGGTAGAGCTTGACAAGATCCAGGGGCAGTAACACTATATACCATAGAAGACAAAAATCCCAGCACACCAAATCATGGCCAAAGTCAGCAAATCCACCAAGAAGTTCCAGGCCAAGCACCTTAAGCATACCTTGGACCAAAGAAAGGAAACCAAGAAACATAAGCAGCTTTTGGCTAAACATAAGAGAGGCAAAGGTCGCTCAAGTGGTTCCAAACAAGATGAGCTAGTAGAAGAACCAGTTAAAGAGAACCCATTTGATGTGGAAAGTGATAGTGAGGACGAAAAGACAGATTTTGGTGTTATTGACAAGAAAGGATTAGCTTCGAAAGACAAGAAAGAGGATGTTTCTGAAGAAGAGGAAAGCGGTGATGATGAAGAAGAAGAAAGTAAAGATGATGATATTTTTGATGAGTTAGATCAGTTGGCCGACGCTAATAATGAAGTAGATGAAGATTATCCTGAAAGTGATGCCGAAGCACCAGCTGATGATGATGATAATGATGATGAAGCTCCAAAATCCGTCAAGACCGGTGGTGATGATGACAAGATTGAAGTCACCTTGGACTTGGTAAAGAAATGGGATACAGAATTGGAAAAAAAACCATCATTGAAATTAATCAAAAATGTCACCCAAGCATTCAAATCTGCTGTTAACATTAATGAGGCCAAGGATGGTTCTTCTTCAATGGAATCCGAATACAAGTATTTTGTCACTAAAGAATCAGTTTTTAATAAATTGTTGTTTTTGACTTTGAAAAAATTGCCAAAGGCCATCCACAAGTTATTCCCGTTACAAACAAAATTCAACAAGGAACAAAATATTCAAGTACGTCTTGTTAAAAGTTCTGAAAAAATTAAACAATTATCATCAGTGTTGAAATCTCATGCATTTTCTTTAATCACATTATTAAGTGACATTTCTAAAACTAATTTGAATTTGAGATTCATATTGTTGACTTTATCTTCCATCTATGACGTTTTCCCATACTTGCTTTCCTTCAGAACTTTGATTAAAAGATTGGTGGGATCCATGGTTGGATTATGGTCCTCTTTGATTCTTTCTTCAGATATTTCTAAAAACGTCGAAGATGACGATGACACTTTATTCCAACAAGAATCTCTTGCGGAAAAAGTTAACGTTGATTCCTTTTTGGACATGAACGTTTTGGTATTTTCTGTTATTTTGAATTTGTCCAAAGAATACTCTAGCAACATTTTGGAAACTATAATAAATTCATGTTACGAGGGATTTTTGAAAAGATCTTTGACTTTGCCAACCTCGATATCTTTGGATAGTTCAGAAACTGATTTGATCACTTACAAGAAGCACAAGTTGATGGAATTTTTGAAAGCTGGGTTAGTCGATTTATTCAAAATTGACGTCAATTTATCATACCAAGTGGCATTTAAATACATTAGAAAATTGTCTATTCATTTGAGAAATTTCTTGAAAAATAACTCCAATATCAAGAACGAAAATGATAATAGTAAAAATCTCAGATTAGTATACAACTGGCAATTCATTCAGTCCCTTGATCTTTGGACTAAATTGTTGGGTGACGTTTGTGGTAAAACTACTACTGCTGGCAACAAAAAGCCAATATCTTTGCAAGAATTAATTTACCCAGTGGTGCAAATTGCCGTTGGTACTATGAAACTCAATGCTGGCCCAATATATTTCCCATTGAAATTCTATCTTTTCAAATCATTGACCCACTTATCTGCACAAACTTTAACTTATATCCCATTACTTAACATCTATGTTGAATTATTAGAATCTGGTATCTTCAACAAAAATTTCACTGGTAAAAGCAATCAAAAGAAGGGATCTCAAGTCATTCAAGTCAGTTCGTACATGACTACTCAGGGTATAAAAGTTTCTAAAAATTCCGTCAACACCGCCGAGTATCAATTATATGTCATCAATAACTATTTGTACAGCTTACAAAAGTACTTGTATCTTTACATTAACTCTTTAGCATTCCCTGAGTTTTCTTTTATTGTTGCCAAGAAATTGAAACAATTTAGCAAGAGACATGCATCCGTGCATAGAAAAAACAGAAACATCATTTACTTCATTAAAGAAGTAAACAACTTGGTTACGAAAATTAACGAAAATGCTAAATTTGTATCATTGAAGAGAGATCACTTAAGCAGCTTTGATCCAGTTAATGAACCAACTTTGACTTCGGTTGAATTTTCTGACTTCCCATTAGCTAAATTCTTGAAGACTAAACAGGATGTTCTTGATGAAGGAGATAAACAATACAAGGAATTGTTGGCCAGTGAACAGGTGAATGATGCCAGTGGAGCAAATGATAGAAAAAAGGCACAGGAGAATGCTAGCGAGGAGTATTTTGGTTCAAATAAGAAGAAGCAGTCAAGTAAGAAGAAGAATCAACAGCAACAGGAGGAGGATGAGGACGATGATGTTGATATGAGCGAGGATGATGACAGTAGTACTACCGGAAGCATTTAAATATAGCATTTTTTTTCTCTAGAAATTGAATTATACTTGTTTTACTTTATTTTTTTTTCTACTTTATATAATTACTGTTAATGTATTTTTACACAAAATGTGAGTGCTTTTAGTTTTAGTTTTGCTTGCCTGTTGATTGCCGCACCCGAGTGTTAATTTTTCACTAATAGTACAGAGGATGTTGAATACTGACCTGTCTATCAAAGTAGCTGTGATCTGTATAGCAGAGGCTTGACGCATACAGCGTTTCTCCGGTAGTTGGTCAATCAGTCTCGAATATAGACAATACCGTCCTAATAGATAGTTCTTTGAAGAACATACAGTCACAAGTGAATGTTCGTCAGTCATCCCCTTCAGTAATACTTGAATGCGCCCCTTAGCAGTTGATATCATCCCTTGTGCATCATATGAGACTACTGGCAAAACGCGCCTTGTGGTGCGGTGAATACAAATGCCAAAATATTATTAATTCCCATGAGGTGGCATAAGCTCTGTTGTTCCGACTACAGGATTTGCAATTAATTTGAAAAGCTGCCAAACTACTCAAATATTGTAATACAAATCTGCCAAGATTGCTTTGATTTCTCTCTCTCTATCTCTCTCTCTCTCTCTCTATGCTAAAACTATGATATACTAGTAGGCAACGGTTTTCCCGATGTTGCATCAATCCAAGGATAAAAAACCCCACCAAAATAGAAATGTTGCACTACGGGGAATTTCCCAAGCACCTCGACTTTATACATTTTTTGCAAACCAACAAGAATTTTTTTCCACGATTTGACCCCCGAGATGTCGTATAATATCGGCGAAGTTTCCCAAAATGGACCATGTTTGACTTTGTAAATGAAGGCAATGGAGTTGAAATACAAGTTTTTAAGCTTGAAGTGATCAACCACTTCACGATTTATTACTGATTGGGGGCTAGGTATTATCCTTGATGGTTGTTTTGAATGATTGCTCTTAGTCTTAGTAGCAGCAGTAGTAGCAACAGCGATATTTTCTTCAAACTCTTTCAAGTCCACAAGCTGTGATACTCCAATCAAATAAGACAAATGGAAATGATCATCGAGCCCCCATACGCCATGGGACCCCGCAGGTTCCAAAGTATACTGCAAGATAAGTTTCCTTACTAAATCATAGTACTTGGCAAAAATCACCAAAAACTTGATACCATCCATCTTTTGCAACACATCGCTCATCCAAAGGGCGCCGACAAAGGCTAAAAAGCTGAGTTCGTGCCCAGTGCCGTAGTCCAACCGCACTTTCGACCCAAAAGCATTGAGCAAGTAATGCTTGATTTCCGCAATGTAATTAGCACTACTGGAGCCAGTATAGAGTTTGGCATCGATAAAATGTTGCGTTAGTAACTTGTCAATGTTGGCTTCAAGCTTAGCATGCCATTCACGGCACGCAGAATTACCGTAGCGTCGAGGACCCGGGACTGGCGGGGTTTCATCAACTAGTTGTGACATTGCACTGAGGATAGAGATGACCGCAACGACGCCCTTGGAATTGGTAGTGTTGACAATATGCCATAGCTTGTCATTGCTGTTGCTGTTGCTGTTGCTGTTGTTGTTGTGTTTGGTTATTTGGGGGTTATCATCATCATTATCACTATCAGTGTCATGTTTCTTTGTTTGAATTTTTTCCTTGTCATTATTTTTGTTATTGTCACCATTTGACTCTGCTTTGGTTCCAGTGTCACCCTCATTGAATTTTGGTGGCAAGGGTCTTCTTGTATGATGAGGATGCAGTCTATCCCCAGAACTGGTGGCAGTGGTCTTTCTCTTGAATGGAGCAGCAGTAGCCGTAGTAAAGGTAGCGGCAGCAGTAGTAGCAGTACCGATTCCAGGCTGTCTGCTTTTATCACTTGAAGACACTATTTCTGGGTCTAATAGACCAGCGGGGCATTCTACCATTGAAGTCAAGTACAAGATCTGGTTGAGCACTTGGCTGAGATGGTTCATGGCCACTGAGCGCTGGAAAAGTTCTGCACCGTTAGCATCGTTGATTTGCTTCACTGGGTCAAAAAAGTTGGGATGCTGACCCAATGTGTCGAATATCTTTGGATCGTCAATCATTAGCTTTAGTTGTGGTTATAGAAAGTGGATTGGCAATGTCGGGAGATGTTCAGCATAGGGCTAAGTAGTAGTAGTAGTAGTAGGTCTTGTAGTAATCATATAAACAAATCGATCGCCAGCAACTGAGGCTCAGGAACAGAGGGGGTGAAACACCCTCCTCCTCTTCTTCTTCTCCATTCATTGCAAGAAAAAAAAAAAAAAAAATTAGAAAACAAAAAAAAATCAATTAACAATAAAACAAACATCAAATCAAACAACGTTGATGTTGCCAGACTAGATGTAGTAGCAGCCAATTACATGCCTGGTGATCAACAGCAATAACCAATAACAACCGTACCACAGATACATTAATCATGCCTCAATGGAAAGACGTTGCATTACAAGCAACTACCCTCACCTCCATCATCTTCATCCTTTATGAACTCAAACGCCATTTATCCCAAAAAGACCAAATACACAACAACAACCAGTTTGGTCCAACGCTACCGCGCAAAAAGGTCAATGGGCTCCCTGACTTGATTGGCAACACTCCGCTAGTCCGCATCAACAGTCTTTCCAACCTAACTGGCTGCGACATCTACGCTAAATTGGAATTGACCAATGCTGGCGGATCATCCAAGGATCGGGTTGCTCTTGAACTTATCCGCAAGGCAGAATCTCAGGGACTCATTAAACCAGGCAGAGGCGATGTTATCTTTGAAGGCACATCGGGATCAACGGGGATTTCCATAACCACGGTTGCTACGTCTCTTGGCTACAAGGTCCATATTTGTCTTCAAGATGATACTTCGCCGGAAAAAATTACTCTTTTGGAGTCGCTTGGAGCTACGGTGGAAAAAGTCAAGCCAGCATCGATTGTAGATCCTGACCAATTTGTCAATTTGGCCAGCAAGAGAGCTAAGGAGTTAACTGAGGACAAAACCACAGAAGCTCAAGGACTATTTGCTAACCAGTTTGAAAATGACAATAACTGGAAAGTCCACTATACCCAAACCGCCCCGGAAATTTACCAGCAGATGGACAATGGCAACATTGACTGTTTTGTTGCTGGAGCAGGCACCGGTGGCACGATTTCTGGAATAAGCAAATACTTGAAAGAAAGAATCCCGCACATGAAGGTATTTCTAGCAGACCCACAGGGGTCCGGTTTCTACAATCGGATAAATTATGGTGTGTTGTATGACAAGGTGGAAAAAGAGGGAACAAGAAGAAGGCATCAAGTAGATACATTGATTGAAGGAATCGGATTGAATAGATTGACCCATAACTTTTTAGTAGGCGAAGATCTAATTGATGAAGCGATTAGAGCCACCGATACTCAAGCTTTGAAGATGGCTAAATTTTTATCTGTGAATGATGGGTATTTTTGGGGTAGTGCCTCAGCCATTGCGGCAGTTGGATGTGTTAAAGCAGCAAAAAAATTGGGGCCAGGCAAACAAATTTTCATGATGGCTACTGACTCGGGGGCTAGACATTTGAGTAAGTTTTGGAAACTTGCGGCAAAAGAAGATAGTGAGGTGACACTAGATGAGATATTGAGCTCTGAGTAAGGGTGGGTTTAACCTTTTATTATTATTATTATTATTATTTATTTATTTATTTGTTTATTTGTTTCGCAGCCCTTTATCTCATGATTCTTTATATATACTTAGCATAAACAAACGCAACTACTTTACTCGCATCTATTTTATTCTCCTTTCAAAGTCAGAATCACATTAATAGCTTAGTCAAGGGCATAAAAGTAATCATCTCTAACCGTGTGGTTACACTGGACCTTGTTTTTAAACACTCGCTCATATGCTCTGTAAATGACCGGACTTGGGTGGTCGTTAATCAATGAACAGATAATTGCGCGGAATGCTTTGAAACTGTCATCAAGAGCAACTTCCAGAACCGACGACTCTGAAGATATAGTTCTCTAACACCATATATATGAGAACTATACTCGCAGCATAAGTTTGAGCGCAGTCCGCTTCAATCTCTTACTCCTCCTCCTATGCTAGTGCCTTTTGCATAGTCATCATTAGCTTTCCTCTTGGGATAAATTGATTATTTATTTTACTTATGACAACACTTCTTTACAAGGTAAAGTAGCGAAACATGGTAATAAATCAGTATATTATAATATAGTCGTATCTGTGATAATTTGTCATTATGCTATTCACCAAAACACCATATGCTATATATTGACATGGAAATAGGCAAACAAGGTATAAATGACCACCACTTGCAATGCAAAATTCATGCCGAATGCGACCAAGTCGCCGTTTCTCAGGTTTCGGTCTTGCTGCAAAAGGCCGCTTGACTTTGCGGCGAAATCATCATCATTGGCAGACAACAAATCGTAGCTTTCAATGTTGCTACTGCTGCTATTGCTGTTTTCATTAGTGAAGATGAATCTCAAGAATGGAGTAGCGCGTAAAAGTCTTGCTATTACCGGATCCATAACAGCATGCACTTTTGTCTCAATGGTGAGAAACGTCACTGGATAGAAAACAAGCAAAACCCAGTGCGCAATAGTTAGCAATAGCAAAGCCGCGTAAACGTAGAGGGTGGTGAAGGGAGCAAAGGGAAAACATATCTTTGTTTGGTAAGTTTGCGGGTTTGGATTCAACGCTGCTTCAGTGGCATCCAATGGGTTATATAGTGATAATAATTGCGCTGCTGGGTAATTGACCCCCATGTTCATTGAGAATGACTTGACGGTGATTTCTCTGCTTTGCAGCTGCGCGTTTTGGTTAGTTACTGGGTCGGGAGCCACGTAATGATGATCGATTTCGCAGTAGTCATGGTCATCGCCGGAGAAAATCACTTGTGGATGGAGCTTGTTGAGTAGCTCGTTGGTCAAGTCGGGCCATAGCACGGTTTGGAAAGTGCCGCCATTCATCAATGGGAATGGTTCCTTGTGTTCTCTTGGACCTCTGCATGGCTGAGTGTTTGGATTTCTGAAAAACGGAACGTGTGTAAGTAGGACTCTGGGCAATGGAGCTTGACCCTTTTGCCGTTGCACGCTGTCTTGCTGTGGTAAGTAGATGCTTGTCAAATTGTCAAAGTAGGATCTTGCCTCTTGGTAGATGGACGAGTCGTTATTGTTTGTAGCTGAGAGGGAGATGGTGTCCAAGAAGAGGAACGTATGGTTGCCAATGACGCCGTAGTCGTTCGAGTCGCCAAAGATCACTTTGAAGCGGTTGATTAAGGTCTTGTTCATAGTCTTGTCCCATCCGGCATCGTGGTTGCCGAGAATGTTGTAGTAGTATCTGCCGTGGGGATAGCTGGGGAAGATCTTGTTGAATCTCTTCCACTCGTCGTACCACTTGGCATCTTCGTGCCATTCTCGTCCACCATCAAACAAGTCGCCGAGGAAAATCGTTGAGTGCGGCTTGAGCTTGTGCTGGAGCAAGTTGTAGTTGATGGACATGTAGTTGTCTGAGAGCTTTCTGGTGATGTATTGGATCCAGCGAGGTCTCTTGGGATAGGTGTGGTCATCAACAAGCTGGGGGTCTGCGATTAACAAAACACGGTGCGGCTGGCCGTTTGGCTGCTGGAAGCTTTCCCAGTTATCCCAGTGGCATTTTGATATCGCGGACCTTGGTTTTATTCTCTGGAAGTAGTGCAAGGTGGAGTACCATATGAGGGATATGATTAGGATGTAGTGCCAGTTGATGCGGTGCAAGTAGCTGTTGGATGTTTTTCTCTTGGGCTTGAAGGGCTGCTGCTCATGGTCGATGCCGGCGGGGTTGTACAAGGGGATGGGCGTGTTTGTTGCTCTTTTGCGCAACGGCTGGGACATGGTTGGTGCTGATTGAAGAGCAAGTGAAGAGCAGATGGGATGGTTGTTGTTGTTGTTGTTGTTGTTGTTGTTGTTATTATTATTACAGCAGTTGAATGGTGTGTTGTTGTTTTTATTGGAAAATGGAAAACTCTGCCAGTCACGGGGGGTGGGACGGGCATCGGCTGCTGTGCGCTCTGTACAGTGAGAGGGATAGAGACAGATATTGTATATATATATATATATATATATAAATGTTACATCTGAATGTAAATATATATTCAACAGACAGAGACAGACAACTGCTGTATGCTATAGTATATATAGACAGTATACGCAGTGTACAGTGTATTGCCACTCCTTCTCCCGGCCGCTTTCTGAGCGACGGCAAGGCCAAAGTGAGTCCAAGTGGCCTTCGAGGACCTCTACTTGTAGGAAAGTCGTCACTGGTCAGGGTCTCCAGTAAAAAGACAGCATCAGCAGAGGCTCCTTTCTACTCAGCTCTGCTTCTGCTACTGCTTCTGCTTCTGCTTCCTTTCTGCTTCCACTTCCACTGGCTGTGCCAACACTCCCGCTATGGCACTCCTCCTCCTCCTCTTCCTCGCCAACACCGTCAAACACAATCCAGGGAGTGGGCACCAGTGGAAAGTGCCTGCGATGGAAGTCTGTCATCTCACGCTCAGTTATGGTGATTGGCATAGTGAATGTTGTCAGTGCTGTCTCGTACTGCCGTAGCGTAGCCATAGACTGTATCTATATATCTATGTATCTATGTATTTATCTATATATATATATATGGCAGCACTCCGTAGTCAACATCAATTTACCCGCCCACACCAATTTTTTTCTTTCCCTGGCGCTTAAACCAAAACAACAAAAACATCAACAACAACCATTGAGCATCATATAAACCATCAGCAACATCAACAGCAACATCAACTAGCAAAGTACAACTTCCAGCCACCACACAATGGGCCTGCTCCACTGGGACACAACCCTCTTCAGCCTGCTCTACTCCAGCATCCAGAACGGCCAAGACTATACTGACCTCTTGCTGTTGTTGCGCCATGACCTCACCAACCTTCTCGTCGTCAGCAGCGAGAACCCAGCCAGCAGAAACGCCCTCGATACAAAAAAGATCTCCACCAGTGATGGCCAGACCTACGAATTGAACAATGACTTTGTTTTGCTCGCGTTGGAGCTCTCCAGCGAGCTCAAGATCGACCAGTTGGTTGCCGCAGAGATCCTCTTGAATGCCAAAAAGTTTCAAGACGCAAACAATCTCACCACCAGCTTATTGGACGCTGCAAGAATCGCCTACTACAAGAGACAAGAAACAATAATATACATCTTCAACTACTTGGTCAACGCTGCTTCCCCAGCTCAACTGTCCGTGTTGTTTCGGGACTTGAAGGCCAACAATTTCATAATAGACAACCTTCTCGGCTCCTTCAAGCACATTGAAGCAGAGCTTGAGCAGATCCATGAATCCATCCGTGAACTGAAAATCTTGGAGCCAAATTTTGTACCTACAATAGAATTCAAGACCAGGCTTGGCTTCAGAAGGAACAACTTGCTCAATTTTCATCAGTTGTTGGGCCAGGTGTTTTACGCATTGGTCTTGAATGATCACATCGACTTTATAAATAATAACCACTTCAAACAGATATTGAACCACTTGACAACCAATTTCGATGCTGACGACTCTTTTGTTTTGCATTACCTTCCTGGATTGTACAACTACGTCATATCCATCACCAAACACCAACAAAAGACGCAAAGCGTCATTCAGTTGTACGAATATTTCAACAACGAGCTATCCACAAAAAACATTGAAACTACCTTACTCAAACACCCAATCAAGGCCACTGTAGTGTTTCTCTTTTACTGCTTCATGTCCAATTGGCTACAAGGCGAATGGTTCACCTTGGAACAACAGCAAGCTAATTTCGATACTTATTTCAATAGCATGCAAATATCGGTCTTGAAACTCATCAAACTTGGTGCTTTGGAACAATTAATGGTAATCACTTCCGAAGTTTTTTCCAATGACCCATCGCAGTATCTCCTTAACCATGTTCAATTCTACGATATCCAATCGCTATTGCAGAAGCATATTCCTAAACTCATTCCTAAAAAAGTGTTGGACATTGATGAGGAAAGAACTAAGCAACTACAAGAACTAATCACCAGTTCCAGAAATAATAGTCTATTATTCGACAGCGAAAGAAGAACCGCTTATCCTAAAATATACTTGGAGTCACACTTGAACTTAGCAACCCATAAAACCACCAAAATTCTCTTTCACGCAATCATTGATGATTTCTTGAGGGTTTTTCTTAGCAACTTCTCAAACATTCTCATCAGAATTTGCGATTCTGAAGAAGATTTTTACCTAACAAATATCAAAGCTCCAAGCAGCGCTGATTTGACCATTGATGAACTCGCGGAAAATGCAGACTTGGAAAGACTCTACATGATTATGTACTTTAATTTCTTCAACAGAGTCACCCCACTAAACATTTGGAACAAACAGTACATTAAAGCTGAAGATACAAACTTCTTGGAGTTTCTTGACTGGGGAATTGCTAAAACTACAAACACCTTGATCAAATCTTGCTTTTTGGTTGTTCTTAGTGCATTGGCAGAGAACCAAGAAAATGCTTTGCATGTTTACGAATTCCTAAATGATGACGAGATTTTAGAAGACGGAAATTCTTCCAAATTGTTGCTTGGGGCTGATAGTAGCATTGCCAGCTCTTTAACCGGTTCCAAAGCCCTTGTCTCTGTTGGTGAAGATAAAAAGGACTCAAAGATATCGTGGGATTTTATCTTTAGAAGCTTGAAAACTCAAAACTTGGCGTTCCATAAAAACTACGAGAAATTTATTAACAAGTTTCAAAATTCTTATAACCAGTTACTTTTACCATCATCTTCGATTCAAACGTTTCATACTTTTTTTGGTAGCAAAGATTTGCCAACTGGCCCTACAGCTACTGGTGCTACAACCAACACCAGCACCGCCGCCACCACCACCACGGCAAACGCGACTGCAACTTCCGATCTTAAGGCTAAAGAAAACGATATTACCCTCGAAGATTTAGAGCTCTCTGAGGAAGAAATCATTGAATTGTCATCTTACTTCAAACTCATATATTCCAGCGCTCTCAACAATACCGCTGTCAAGGAGCTTTTCTACCAAAGAAACAATTTTGAACTACTTGATGTATTGTTTGACTTTTTGCACAACTTGACCAACATTGCGTCGTTGAAGAGTACATTCAATCCAGCTGCTGCCGCCGCCGCTGTCGCTGCCGCCGCAGCAGCAGCAGGTGGCTCCAACGTAGAACCACACACAAACATGAAGAGTGAAACGTTTTTGATTGGATTAATCTTAAATGTCGTTAAGGCATTGGTCCCGCAGACGCACACTTACGAAACCATCAAGATAAAAAACAAAATATGGAGCAAGTTGGACGAGTGGGTATTCAAAAATAAGTTAAGCACTGTGAATAATAGAAACGCCAAGACCCCATCCTTTAGAAATTTTTTCAATAACATTTTCCTTGAGTTCAACGATGTTTACGGGTTCCTTAGCTTGTTTGAGGTCTTGTTGTCGGCTCCATCTGCATCTGCTAAAAAAGACACTGATGAAGACGATTTCTATATTGGTAATGATATTGATGGGGAAAGGTTTGGTTTACCATTCCCAAAGAATCTTGGCGCGAGCTACAGAAAAGCAGGAATATGGCCATACATTGACTACTTTTTGAATGATATTTTTGTCAACTTAACCTCCAAGAACCTTGACGTGAAGAGAAAAAACAGCCTTTTGACAATTATACTCAACATTTCATTGAGTTCATTCAAATATTTTAATCCATTGTTGCCGTTAACTTTTAGATCTGCTGGGATTTCTAATTTGGACACGATTATCCAAGGGGCAAATTTTGTCGAGTACTTGAAAGAAAACCCGGCTACCGCGGTGATGAATTACGCGTTTAGCAACAAAGTAAGAGACGTGTTGTTCAAATGCGTATCTATTGGACAAGATGAAATTTCCGACAAGAATGGCAATGACATGACTGTGCAAATTGTCAAATTGGCTCTTAATATCATGCTACGAATTTTAAAATTCGAAGACACATACATCAATATCGTGCTACCAGCAATGAAAAAACAACAACAATCTAAATCATTAACAGCAGCAACAACAACAACAGCAACAGGTGCCAGTGTCACAGGCGAAATTTTCTACTTGCCTCATGACATCGGCACTCACGGACTAAAGACTTTTTACAATGCGTTATCGTTCAATTTACCAACAATTGGGCATTTGGGACTATATGTCAATTCTAATTTAGCTTCAATATCCTTAGTGAGTCTCGAATTATTGGATCTCATTGCCAAATCACCACAATTTTTGGTTCCTAATAGTGTGTCTGCATATGCGTCTGGCAACTCTTCAAGTCTTCCATTGATTAAACGCAACAGATTGTTGACTATTTTCGAGACTATTGACGAATCAACGAGAATTAGGTTAGCTTTTGTTGATCAATTTGAAGCTATCTTCACTGATGTTGAGGGCGATGAAGAAAAAGATGAAGAGGAAGAACAGCAAGCTCAGAACGAGTTGAAGTTAGTTGATGAAAGCTTGAGGCTTAAAGTCAAGATTTTGAATTTCATTAATGCTCGATTATCAGAATCTCAACAGCAAACCACATTAGGCGAATACTTGCTCGGTTTCGAACAATCCACATTCAATAAACTTACATTAGGCTCAAGCAATGTGCTTGGCACCATTGCGTCATCAAGATCATTGTTTGATTCGTTAATGACTACCTTTGATCTATGCTTGGAGCAATATCACAACTCACCAAACTCATTTAATTACTCATCAGTCAGACTCTCCTCATTGATCCTCAAAATTGTGCTAAAACTATGCAAGAAACCCATTACTTCGAGTCTCGTACTTGCTCATTTGGAGAAAAATTATAATTTTTATGAAAAGTTGATCAAGAATGAACCAATTATTGATTTGGAGAAAACCAGGTTTTCAAATGAAGTATTCAACAATGATTTTAACGATTACGGAAGCAACTTTACCATTCATTCCACCGGCATGGGTGCATTGTTGTCCTTTTTGCAAAACAGATCTGAATTATTGCAATTCTTGACTTTGGAATTGAATAGAGTCTCATATCAGGGGTCCTTATTGAAAATTGACCATGCAGTGAACTCATTAATCAATACTGACAGTGCAAGCTCTAACAATTTTGCTCTTAATAATGCGCCGAAATTGTTGCTGTTTTTGGACGTTTTGGATTTCAATATCAGACTGTATCCAGATGGCTCGTTGCTTGCTAGCAATTTGAAGTATTTTGATGTTGAAACTTTAGTGTCAATTTTCCAGGATAATGGCGGAGTTTTGAAGTTGCTGGACTCTGCGATGGATTTGAATGACATTAATGGCACACAGAAACTAGCCCCAGTTTTTGATTTGAGGATCTTGAACTTGGCGTTGAATTTACTGTTGAAGAGATTGAGTTTGGAGAATAGATATGTTAGCGAGAAGAAACTTGCCGATAATAAGCTAGAAGTCAAGTTTTGGCAAGATTTGGAAAACAAGGCAAAAAAGGCCAAGAGTAGCAACAGCAGTAACATCAGACTAATGGTTCCGACAGCAGTAGCATTGGATGGCAGGGCTCCACCAATCGCCATTCCGGCATCCAATCAACAAGAGGTGCTCAAGGAAAAAGACCACATTATCAAATTTGTTGTCAATCTTCAAGCAAGCAGGGATTTTAAAGTAGCACAGTTAGCCAGTTTGCATTCTTGGGTCCAGCTAATTCAAGTCATTTTGCTAAATGACAAACTAAATGATGAATTGAAGGCAAAGTTTGCATTACAGGTGTTTGAATTAATCATTCCTAGAATCAACAGCTATTACGATTATGATATCAATTACTCTAAAGAATTGATCTCATTGAGTATTTCCATGTTTGATGTCTATGTCGCTTCCATTCAAAAGCTAAACAGTGATAACGGTAACGAGAATGCCGATTTAGCATTACTTTACGAAAGATTATACCCATTGTTCCAAACTTGCTTGAATGGTATCACCAATAAGTCTCTGGTCCCCAGCTTGCGCTCCGACTTGTACGCCCTTACCGACAAGTACCTACTCTGGGTAATTGGCCATGACTTATTCTTCCGCAGAATTGCCAAGGTTATAAGATTGTCAAATGAGAAACTATTGCAAATTATATGCACTGACATCAGCAACGGTGATGATTCTAACCGTGTCACTGCTTTAATTTTGCTTGAATCGTTCTGTCGCTTTAGCAATGCTAGTAAAGTCAACTTTATGGTTGATTATCTAGTGCAGAATAATTTCCTAGTAACGTTAATCAGATCCATCAAGAGAACTGACAACTTGTTAGCATTAACTACCAAGAACAACAACAGCGGCGTCACCTTAGATTCGCTACTTTATGAGCTCACAGCATTCAAAGCCACATTGTACTTCTTGATTAGAGTCTCAGAGACAAAAGCCGGGTCCAATCATTTGGTCCAATGTGATATCTTCAAAACGTTGCAAAAATTGGCGTTTTTGCAGGTTGACCCAGATTTGGGTCTTGATATCTTGTTGGACGAGTATAGCGCGGATGCTGATAATAAATTGTTTGTTCGTATCTCGTTAAGTTTGGATCGTCCGTTGACTTTAGGCAAGAAAACTGATGCCAATGCCAATGTTCCAAGTAATAAAAATGGAAACACCAAGATTTCACTATTTGAGTTATTCGTGCCAGTATTCCAGTTAGTCACTGCCATACTCGTCAGCATGGGTCCATCAAACAAACATCTCATTGACACGGTTAGAGACTTGTTAAAACAGCATCATAAGCTATTTATTGGAGTTTTAAAAAGACATCAGTTGATTGAGCTTGAGTCGATGGGCGGTGACGATAAGTTGGGGGACGGGGTTTATGCCAAAGGAGAGCTTTCTCATGTTGGGTTGGTGAAATTGAGTGATTTGTTTGTTTTGTTGAGTGCTTTGACTGATTATAAAGGGGGTTTCTAGGTTGATTGACCGATGATTTACTGAATTCCTTCTTGGTTCGTGAAAGAAAATAAAAAATGTTTACCTTTCCTTTAGTTGAGATAAAAACTGTATTTTGTTTTGTATTTTGAACTTCTCAAAGTCTTGTTAACTTATTTTGACAAATAGTTTAGAATGTATCATGTGTCTATTAATGCTTTTTGATTTGTGTTTGGATAATTCAAATAATGTAAGTAACTACTGTCTATCGTTTGTTTGTTTTTTATTCTAACAAATTACACAGCGGTGTTTTTCAAGAAACTACAACGTGAAGAGGATATGTATATATATACATAAAGTATGTCAAATAAGTTAAATAACTAAACAAGTAAACAATAATTCACCAAAAAATTTCATTACTACACCACCAATCAGTCTAGCTTTTTCCATTTTACAACTTCCCATCCAACTCAGATAATTGACTATTTAACAATTTCAATTTATCCAAAATTCCCCATGCCGGATTAATAGTTTTTTTTAAATCCAACAACTTTCCCTTTGCTTCATTTATCGTCAAATGGTCCGAATTGAGTGGCATTTGTTCTCTTTCCTTAAGCACTCCATCGCCATCATCATCATCACCGCCGCCCAGCTGAAACTGCAACTTCCTTCCCACCTGCCCGAGCCTTTCAACATCCCGACTCAACTCCATTAATGCAATCCCATTATTCTTCAAATTCAAATTCTTATACCGTATCAACTCCAACCTGTGGCCTACGTACTTGGAATTCATTTCCCGTGTCTTGAATATCTTTTGCCGAAGTTGCGCTTTTTTCAGAGCGGTGGAGCGTAGATCTTTGGTTAGGTTGGATATTAAGAGATTGAGGTCAAGAAGTTTGAGCATGTGGTCGGATACTAGTTCGCGATACTTAGATATGTGTCTTTTGCTGTTTGACTGGCTTCTCGCTTCTGTTGCTGCTGCTGTTGCTGTTGCTGCTGTCGAGTTGGACTCAGTAAGCCGATCTTGATAATTTTTTAAATGGGAAATAATGGTATTTGAAACAATATCCAATGCATTCATTTGAACCGGTCTAACAGCATTATTGCTGCCAATGTCCTTAAGGAGCCTATTTATTGTGACTTCAACAGATTTATGTTTAGTGCTTCTTTGAATTGCGTAAGGAACTGGTTTGCTGGCGCGCTTCTGCTTTCTTTTAGATATGCGGCCAGCTAGAAGTTTTACTGATGATGATAGTTTTGGTTTTGATTTGGAAGTTGAAGTTGCTTTTGATACCGCCTTCTGTTGAATCTCTGGTTTCTGTTTAGCTTTCATCTTCCTCGTGGTCTCCAAAAATTCTTTGGTCTTCCCGTTATCATCGGCTTCCTCTTTCTTTTCATTTGCTCCATTTTCCATTTCTTTGCCCTCCTCTACGACATCATCATTATCACTCAAATCAGAGAATTCATTAGTTTCATCAATGTACTTCGTGGGTGTTGTTGCCCTTACAGTAGCCGCAGATTCAGATGCTCTTTCTCTTACAGTTCTCCCTCTTAACGCTTTTAGTAATGTTCGTTTCTGACGCAGTGGTGTAGTTGCTGTACTAGTCGCTGCTGGTCCCATTAGCAGCCTAGTGGCTTTGAGAGAACTGCTAAGCAGACGTCTTTCTCTCTTGCTTGATGAGAGCCGTTTGTTTTTTGGAGTAGAAACAATCTGATTTTTGGGTGTAGTGGAGGACCTTGCAGCTCTTTCTAATGGTTTCGTCGTAGCTGATGCTGCTGATGCTGTGCTACTAGTTGAAGTAACATATTTTCTCTTGGGCGTTCTCACACTCGCTGTTGTTTGACGTTTCGGAGTTTTTATATCCTTGGACTGGTTGGAAGCAGCTGCAGCAATAGTAGCTGCAGCTCGCTGCCTAGATTTGGATGATGATGTTGCTGCTTTTGCTGCTTTTGCTGCTTTTGCTTCTTTTGTCACTGCTTCATTTGTTATTGTCTTGGTTATATCTGTTGTTCCCGTTGCTGATGCAGATACCACAGGATCATCAATCGCTTTTAACGTCTCTTCATTTGTATCATCAAACATAGGAATAACTCGCTCAGGCATTCGCGGCCTCATATTTGCTTCTCTAGTACGAGACGGGGGAGCTCCTCTTCTAGGAGTGCTTCTTGGAGTGCTTCTTGGAGTGCTGTGGATCCGTGACGCTATTGATTGACTTTGACTTTGAATTTGGGTTTCATCCGGTTTTTCATTGCTGGCATTTGGAGTCTGTGGAACAAATAAAGGCGTTTGAGGCAGAGAAATTCCTCGGTGAGACGAAGGTCCTTTACTGGATGCTGGTGAAGATGCATTAGAGCTGTCGTTTAGCACCAATTCGTCTATACTTATGGTTCTGGCTCTGTAGTATTTTGGCGATAGTTAGTATTATCATTATCGTCTGTTTGTTGAATGCTGTAACATAAAAACTCAGTCTCAGGGATACTTACGCAGCACCTCTTTTTCTAGCCTCTCTTCGAGCCTCTCTGTCCATTGTGTTTCGTGATATATATATTTGAAATGGCTAGTATGATGCGCCAGTATATGCAGGTTCCTCTTTATATTTAGATCATCATCATCATCATCATCATCATCATCATCATCATCATCATCATCATCATCGCTTTTGTTTATTTTTTGGAGAATTTCCAGTTTTCGCGACTGACTGAAATGCGCATATTTCTACATTAACATGCCTCGTGATGCGTTTATCAAAACCATGTTGAACTGATCAAAATTTACGAACATCTTAAAAACAGATAGAATAAAACATTTTTTAATTATAAATGTGGGAAAAAAAGTAACAGAATGCTAGGCGTGATTTATATAAATATATATTGTACAGAAGAAAAAAAAAACGAAAAAATCAAAAACTAGGAAAATGAAAAAATAACTTACTCGTCCTCAATTCTAGGTATCGCAATAATCTTATGGCTCACTTGGCCCAATTGGTAAAGGGTCCCTTCTTTCTCAATTTCAATTTCTTCTTCATCTCCCTCACTTGCCTTTGCTTTGTCCTTTTTCTCATTCTTCGGAAGCTGGCGTACTAATATATCTTGCAAGAATCCCACTGTTGCACTTTTGATCAAGTCGAATGACACATCGCCCACATTCATTGTTATTTTTCCCGAAAGGTGCACCTTTATGCTACCAATTCTCCCATCTTGCATCTTTGCTACCTCTTCTGATTTTGATAATGATGCTGCTGCTTTTGCTTTTTCCTCTTCTTCCTTGTCGTCAACAATGTCCTCAGCACTTCTTTCAAGTTTTGGTAAAACATTAGGTAATTGTAACATCATAAACTGACCCTTGGATTTATTAAGTTTCTCCTTGGAGTCAACTTTTTCTTCCTCTTGCTCTTGTTGTGAAAGTCTGGTGATTTTATCTTCGGTTTCAGCATGTTTATTGATCAAACTCAATATTTGAATATTGTCCTTAATTATTCTCACTTCATTATCATCATCATCAACATCTTCCGCACTGTCGTTGAGATTGACTTTTGGTTGAATCTTTGGTGTCTCTGGTATTTTGCTCAAATCCAATTCTTCTTCTGCTTTAACTTCTGGTTTCACTTCTGGTGACACTGATCTCACTTGCTCAACCTCAGACTTTACCACCAACGAATCACTAGAACTATCTGACTGTGCCGCGAGGTTTGTAAATTGCAATGGTCTTATTGGAAACAAACTCGTGATTTCATCATCTTCCACGTCAAAGTCCTTATTCAAATCAATCATTGTTGGATCTTCCTCATCACTATCTGGCTCAGCCGTTAAACTTCTTGATCGTACTTCTTTCTTCAAATTTGTGAAATATTCCGGTGTTGGAGACATTGAACTCATTCTTGATGCTGCTCTACTACCACTACCTCCGCCTCCTCCAGCACCATATACACCTCCACGGCCACCGCCACCACTGCCTCCACCCACGGCATTAGTTGCTGACAAGGGCCCAGAGGAAACAATTTCAGTTTTAATGAACCCGCCACGGCCGCCTCGACCACCACGACCTCCTCTACCACCTCTGCCACCTCTACCACGGGCCCCACCACGACCACGGTCAAATTTCTTCGCCACTGGTTCTTGCTTTATCACCGGTGCATCTGATGCTCTCTCTTTTTCTGACCTTCTAGCCACGACTTTTGGTCTAAACTTCAAACCGGTTTTGGGTTTGCTTGCTGCATTGGCACTAGTATTGGCTGGCCTGCTCAAGGATTCCAAGCGTGAAGGTGTGCCTGAGTTACCACCGGGGGCATTGTTAGACATTGCGTTTCTAATACTATAGTGATAATTGATTGCCCTTTAGTAGCAAGATACTGGGTATGTTGCTGGTGTTGTTGTAGTACTATTTGTATAGTTTAGTAGTTATTTAGTAGAAAATTTTCAGAAATATTTTTATTTTTTTCTGTTTTCTGTCTGCGGCTGACATATGTGTTACGTAAGCAAGACATCGGCAGTCAAAATGAAAACGAGAGGAACAAAACAAAATAAAGGACAGAAGCAAGGCGAAGAGAAGACGGATAGCAAAGCAGATAATAGCATAACACTCTATTCAGCACTGTTACTGCCATATAGTCATAAACGTTGATATAATGTCCACAGCTCAGGTCAACAGCAACATCTCTCAGGCTCCTCAGGGCGACGCCGCCAAGTACATCAACCAGGAGCAGTACAAAGCAATCCAAGGCATTCGCCTCTTTCTTAAGTCTAAATCGTCCTACGATGTGTTGCCAGTGTCGTTTCGATTAATTGTGTTGGACACTTCACTTCTTGTGAAGAAATCTCTCAATATTCTTTTACAAAACAGTATTGTGTCAGCGCCTTTATGGAACAATGAAACTTCCAAATTCGCTGGATTGCTAACTTCAGCCGATTTCATTAATGTTATCCAATACTATTTGCAAAATCCAGATCGGATGCAATTGATTGACCAACTCACGTTAAATGAGCTCAAAGGAATTGAAAAAAGTATTGGGGTCAAACAAATTGAAACTTCCTCAATTCCACCATTCACCAGTTTGTTCTTAGCTTGTGAGAAAATGCTTGAGTCCAATGCTAGAAGAATTCCACTCATTGATGAAGACAAACTTACACATAGAGAAATCATTGTCAATGTGCTTACGCAATACAGAATTCTCAAGTTTGTGTCTCTTAATTGCAAAGAAATTAGAATGCTTCTTAAACCATTAAAGGACATCAGATTTATTACTGAGAAGAATAAAGCACCATTATCTAGTGCTAATTTGCAAACGCCGATTTTGAACGTTATCCACATCTTGACCCATAACAATATTTCCTCGGTGCCTATAGTGGATGAAAATAACAAGTTGATCAACGTTTACGAAGCAGTTGATGTCTTGGGGCTTATCAAAGCAGGGTTGTATAACGATTTATCTCTAAGTGTTGGCGAAGCTTTAATGAGAAGATCAGATGATTTCGAAGGAGTTTACACATGTACCTTGAATGACAGTTTAGCCACCATCATGGCTACGATAAAGAAATCTAAATTGCATCGTTTGTTTATCGTTGACGAAGAAACTAAATTGATTGGAGTGTTGACATTGAGTGATATTTTGAAGTACTTGTTGTTTAGTGACGATAATGAAATTTTAGCTTGAATGTTTTTGATTTCGCTTTCTCCTTTATTGCTCCTGTCTTTTTTCAACTTTTATTTTATATATATTTATATATAAATATTTCCACGATATTTTATGTTTAGGTATCATTTAAAACTCTTATGATGATTTTTTTTGTTTTGTTTTGTTTTGTTTTGTTTTGTTTTGTTTTGTTTTGTTTTATCTTTATTTTATTTTTATTTCTTTCTACTAGCTGTTTCATTTTGCCCTTTTTTGGTTTTTCGTTCATTTTATATATTAGGTTTTTTATTGTTTTATTAGTAACGGTATTTGTATCCCTTGATCAAAACTATAAGTTGTAATAACAGGATGCGTGTTCCCTGATAATGTCTTTGAGCACGACAGGCAAGTATTTCTCCTATTTGAGCACTGGGGCACCCTTGCAATTTTTCTAACTCTACTCAGCTGAGCTCCGGAATGTGATTTTTCCAAGCATGCATGCGATCAACGTCTCGAAATCGGTCAGTTGCATTTTTATTGACGAACAATTAGGCATCAATGCCAGGAAAGAGCAAGACTACTCTACTGTCACGAAGTTTATCACAATTAAAAGATAGACTAAAAAAGTAAAAATGCATAGATTATAGTTGATATTTAAGATCTAACAATGTAAATGTAAATGTAAATTAAAAGTGCGAATATTAATAGAATAATGAAAAAGGAAATTGGGAGATTAAAAAAAAACAAAGTAGTTAATTATAAACGGCAAAAAGCAGAGGACATAAACTCAAAACAGCAAAAAAAAAAAAAAAAAAAAAAAAAAAAAAAAAAAAAGAAAAAAAAAAACTCATCAAAATAATGATCTGCTTAAAAATGTAAAAATGATAAAACGTGATAAAAAATAATATAACAATAACAATAAAAAAATACCATTCAAAACAATTAAAAATGCGGCACATTGAAGTTCGCCATAAACATATTAACAATACTAAACAATCCTTCTCCCAACACCAACCCACTGCTAAAGATAATCATATCCACACTCTTATCATGAGCATTACTTTTCCCATACTTCATCCAGAAATAAGCCAACAATCCGCCCATGAATCTTGCGAGCGTAAATGACGGAATGTTATACAATCCAACCCCCACTGGGACCCCGCTTGGCAACCATACCAATTTACTATAATGTTTACTAGTTGGTGGCACAGTATTTTTGATAACTGCAATTATGCCAAAGATTATAACAAACACCACTGCAAATTCAAAAACGTGTTCCGGCAAGCCGTTTCCGGTGACTAATCTTGCGCAGTCAATCCAGATTATTGCAGTAGGAATCCGAAACAATTGATTAGGTATTTCATACACAAAATTGTATACTTTGTACATCACCGCGCTTAGCCCAACTGACCATACTGTACCGATAATTTGTGCCACAAATTGAGATTTTGGTGATGCACCCAACAAGTGACCAGTTTTCAAATCTTGCATCAAATCACCAGCTTGTTGAGCGCCGGCTTCAGCAATACCGCCAGCCACCAAGTTGAGCAAAATGCTAGCTTGAGGATTGGTTGGGGTCACAACGAGCGCAATAATGAGTTGCGAAAGTTTGCCAATTCCACTAACGGGGTTCAAATCAGTTTCTCCAAGTGCACGCACTGCAAGAATAGAAAGGAAAAATGCAAGGGTCACAGCAAATGCTACCGCGTGAGAGTCAACGACACCGTGGAATAAGTAACGCATTGCAAGGACGCAAGCACCGGCACTCAAAAGAATTCCAAGGATGGTTACTTTATTAGAAACTAAAAATTTTTCATCAACGTCTTCGAATGATTCGTCATTGTCGCTGTTCTTGACAGTGGTTGTAACTTCATCAAGTTGCATTGGTTCAATTATCGATGGTCTGCGGCCATGATATGTAGCATTGCGTTCATCTTCGTCAGAAGATCCATTACTCGTTGATGAAGGATCGATGAGGAACTGTCTATCATGACTATCCTCTTCACTGTTATTATTATTGTCACTGTTGTTGTTATTAAAATTTTGGTAAGCTGGATTATTACGCTTTTCAGCGCTATGTTTGTAATAGTTGTAGCCTGACTTCACCACAATTGCCAAAAACGAAACAATACTATCGCTAACCATAACACTCAAACTGATCCACAAAATCCAGCCCTGAGCTCCAGTTTTCCAATCATCAATTGGGCCTTCAGTCCATCCCCAATGTTGCACTAATGGCGCAAGAATACCCCAACCCAAAACCGCACCAAAAAGCATATATGAAACTGAAGGAAGTCCCATAATTATTCCTTGTCCAATGTATGCGGGACTAGGCTGAAAATTCCATAAATGGTTGACTGACAATTCCCAGCCAAACACCGGCAAGCTTCGTAATATTGGGATGAAATAAGAAACAACTGTATATGTAGCAGAAACCAGGAAGGTGAATATAAGAGTTTTGAGATTTTTCCGGTACGCATCAAGTTGTTTTAAGGCAGTGATTGACGATTGTGATTCAAGCAAATTATGTGAGTTAGTGGTAGATGAATTACTGATTGAGTTGTTGGTTGAATCGCTAGCTGAGTTTGGTTGGCTAAGCAATGGTGATGATGTTGCTGCTGCTGTTAATACTTCGTTGTTGGCAGTAAGTGTGTCATTGTCAATATTGTTACCTTCACTAGTTGTATTTTTTTGAGTAGAATAATGTTTGTCAGTAGTATTTTCAATTTCCTCGCTAATATTGACCAACTTTGCATTATCCTGTTCATTGATTTCAGTATGATGTAACACCGAGATCAATGTGGCGGTAGCTGATCCAGAGGGAAATGGCAATTTTTCTCTAACTACCACTTGTCTTCTCAATGGAATGGCAAAAAAAATCCCAAAAAATCCGAGACCCACTGACCATACCACCAAATCCCAAGTACTGAACACCACTGCCCTTCCTAATCCTGTTTCTTCGGGAGTTAAGAACTTCTCAATCGCAGGAATAATCCCTACAAATCCATAAGCTAAAGGCCCAGTGCCAACACTGACGGCAACACTTTGAACAAATACATTTTCCACGTCACTGAAGGGATAATTTAAATGTTTAGCTAACGATTTGAAAACCGCAAAGGCAAGCAATGCTGAAGGAAGCGACATCATGGAGACCCATCCTGTTTGAAGACCAAACTGGAAATTGGATATGAGCACAAGGGAGCCGATAACGAGACCAGCAACAATGGATCGGAAGGTAACTTGCGGTAATTCTGGTTTTTGCTTCCACGGCACTATTTCAGGCATTTTGATATGTATGATGATTGATTATTATGATTTGTTGTATCTGGTATTGGTGTGAGTTTTCTTCGGCAATAAGTGTGTTCTTTTGTCGGTCTCAAATCAGTCAGGATGCTATGTCAGGCTAAAATGCTTGACTGAGACTCCCTAGTAAGTGTGTATGTTTTGTAGCTGATTGCTTTGAGCGCTTTCTCAATTACCGCTGCTTTGTACTGTCTGGGTATCACTGAAGAATCATATACGTGTCTGATCTAATCTGAAGCCACACTCATTCATCCATTCGTTCGTTTATACAATGCTGCTGCTTCTGGAGTGAAACAAGCCGCCGAGGCAAGAGGGAAAAGAGAAAAGCTGAGGAGAGCGCTAGGCTGAAGTATCGGTCCAGACAGGTAAGTGCTCAAGTTTTGAGTAATACAAAAAAACAAACAGCAAGGCTTAAATAGACAGATCAGCTAACTAGCTAGACGGTTCCCAGTAGTATTTTATGTGTCACTCAGCTTAGAGAAAGCGTAAAACAAAATGGGAAAATTTTTGCCGCGAGGGAAAAAAAACGACTGCTGCAGACGTTCATTAATAATCATGATTATTACTGCGATGCAACCATCGCTGCCCAGCGGCTAGCGATAAGCAACTGCTTGAGGCTTCACGGCTGACAGCTCTGGCTGAGGAAAAGATACAGCCAAGAAAAGAAGTGAAGAGTAAGCCCTAGGACATTACGATCATGAAATCTTAAGATAATCATTACTTTCTTTCCACCACAGCTGTCTCTTTCGCTACTGTTTTACCGCCTTTACTATGGCTTCCTGGATGTCATTATGTCCGCTTTGCTCCAGGATAGATCTCGTGCGATTGCAAATTTCGCCTTCCCAAAACAGCAACCCCGCCACAGCCAACTAGTCTTGTATTTTTGATTACATGCAATGATTCAAATCATTAGTACCGGTGCTAAGCAAGTACGCTGGGAGGACAAAAACAAATCAACATGCAATGGATTCAATGCTAAATATAACTAAACGTAGGAAAACAAACATAGTAACAAAACATAAACAAGTAAAAAGCTAACAAAAAAAGCAAAAAAGAAATTTATTCATCCACTCTCTCCAAACTGCGATAAAATTCAATCACCTGCTGCGATGCTCTGATTTTACTCGGAGAAAAATTCAACACCTGCAACCGATCTTTCGAGGTAGCTCTTGACAACGCCACATACACTTGACCTTTCTCGAAGATTTTGGCCAAGTCTACTTTCACTCTATCCAAGGTTTGACCTTGGGATTTGTGGATAGATAATGCCCATGACAAAAGCAATGGCACTTGAATCCGTACTACTCTTTTCCCCTTTGCGTACGCAACGCTGAACTCTTCTTTTTGAATCAACCGAATTCTGCGTTGCGGTTCATTAGGAATAGAAAAGGAAACAACAGGTAACGCGAGACTCATCGAAGACTTCATTGCTTCAATGATAAAGCGACGCATTCTTTTTCTGCTGCCTTGATCAAACTCGCTGAATTTCTGCTTTATATTACCTTCTTCAAAATTTTCAAGCCCGACGCACTGCGAAACGAAACGAATTTCTTTGAGTGCCTCTGGCTCTGCTAAGTAGTCTTCACCATATTCATTGATAATTTGAGTAAAAATCGTCTCTGGTAAAAAAAACAATACAATTCCAATAGAGCCATTGACAATTTTATCGTCCATGTTATGCAACATAAGCACTTGTGCATCTTCTTTGAGGACGAGATTCTCAGACGCCAAAACATTTCCTAAAAGTTTCTTTTCTTGCTCTATAACATTTGGAAAATCAGACGTAAAGACATCTTTGGCCTTAAAAGTCCATGACCGACCAGGAAGCTTGTTCAAACGAGTACTATTAGACTGATGTACTTCATTTCTTGTTGGAAACAACTCCGTTGGTAAAATATTATCGGCATAATGCACTTCTCTAGAAAGCAGCACAAATTTTTGCGTAACCTCCGAAGTACAATTACCCAATCTAACAGTGTTCAACATATTGATCAAGACATTATCACCTTTCTGTCTGAAAACTTTGGTCAATAATATCGTTCTTTCAATGGATTTATTCCACTCGGGGCTTTGGAAACAGTATAATGGCTGTTTTTTCAGATACTTATCAGGCACTGGTGGAAGTTGAAAGAAATCACCCGTCAACACCACTTGCAATCCACCAAATGGAGTACTGCTTTTTCTAATAAATTGAGCAATTTTGCTCAACTTGGTAAATAAGTCTCCATCAATCATTGAAATTTCATCAATAATCAAAACTTTAGCTACCCTCCATCGTCTAACATTATTTTCATTTTTAGCCACCCTCTTCATAAGCTCTTCAGCTGATCCTTTACCAATCCCAATCCCCGCAAATCGATGCAACGTTTGCCCACCGATGTTAACCGCTGCTAAACCCGTTGATGCTGTCACTGCCACTAAATCTTCACGATTATTATATTTGTCAAGTAAACGCTTAATAACTTCACGCAAAAGCACTGACTTACCTGTACCTGCACTACCAGTGAAAAAGACGCTTTTCTCTTGCTTGACAATTAAATCCAACACTTTTATTTGTTCCTCGCTGAACTTAATCTCTTCTACCCCAGTAGGACCAAACGCAGTTGTTGTGTTACTACTATAATTGTTTTTATATTTCATGCTTTGCTGCGCTGACAGTAATGAAGAACTAGCAGCTAACCGTGGGCGATGCTGGCCTGCCAAATTTTCCAATTTTTGAAACATTTTGACTGATTTCTCCGTAGTGAGAGAATTTGAAGTGGTTTGCATTTTAAATATTTCATCTGTGGTGGTTTTACTTATGCTTGTAGTATTATTGACATAGTTATGACTATGTCTTGATTCGTCAAAAGACTGTGCTTTTGTTTCCAAGAGACTTTGATTAGGTCTCATTGAGCGGCCGCCATCGCCCAGCAGTTTCAGCAGTGGGACAACATTTCGTTCACTAATAATAGATATACCATCGCTATCAACATCAGTGGAAGATGAAGATCCATGAGAGTCCACCACCTCGATCAGAGTTTCTATAGAAGCCCCATTGTTGACGTTTTTCCCATTAGCACTGCCGCTATTGCTGCCAAAACTGTTAGTACTTTTGTACAGTTCATCTACCAAAGATGATGCTCTGCTATTATTGCTGTTGATCTGACCGTTATTAATACTATTTTTGCTGTTATGATTTGGCTTGCTGAAGGAAATATAAGACTTGCGATTCGATACGCTACCGCCAGCGCTTATTGCTCCACTCCCAACTCCGCTTCCAAGAACAGTGCCAATTTTCGGTTTCTTAAGACTGATAAATCCTGATAAAGTGCTTTGGCGCTTACCATCGCGACCAGCAGGCCTCTTTATCGGGCGAGCAGTATTGTTCATGGTGTCCTTGGTTAAAAATTTTAGCAAGAAAACCTAGGAAAAAAAGCTAAATAATTATCAAAAAAGGTGTTAGAAGAATGTATTTGATAAATTACGAAGCCTTGACTAGGGACTTTCTTTATCCTGCAAATCGCCTTTAAGCGGTGGGCGCCTACAAAAAAATGTAAAAACAACAAAAAAAGAAAAAAATAAACAGAAAAGACGCGTTAATTGAAGCTGACTAAGCTCCTCTAAGCGATGAGTGTGAATTCCGGTAAAACATCACGGTTTTTATTACCGGAATTTAAATAGATATTTTGCTAAGGGGAAAAAGAGACCCGTAGCTATAATGAGAAAACAACAAGAATGACCTTGATGGCAATTAGCATTGTTTAAAGTATTTTAATGAAAATTACTACCTTCAATTATTGGCAATAACATTGATAATGCGAGAATGTTGCCTCAAGCAAAAGGTCAAACAGATGAAAATTAGTTGGATATTTAAGGTTTTGATGTAAGAACGGCTTGATCGACCCAGAAAAGGGGAATTGCTATCTTGGTTAAAAAAATAAGAATATGAGATTAAAGTTTATTGAGTAATTAACTATGCTAGTTATCTTAACTGTAAGTTTAGAAGAAAAGTTCAGGAGTGAAATCGTATTCATATCCCTGAGCTTCTGCTTCACAAACTAAAGCTCATCTAGACCCATTACATTGGTAAATATATGAACTCAGTATAAGAATCTCTAGTGTATATAGCAACATTGCTCTCAGAAACGGTGTGTTTTGCCTCCTTTACCCTTATAATAGCAGTGATTCGTCATTGATAAATGATTGTTGGCCATTATATGACTACTAAACTGTGAAAAGCTACCAAAGTAATCAATTGAACACAGAGGAGCATTGCAAAAAGCAAAATCTAATAATTATGGGGATTGACAAAACTATCAACTGGACCATTCCAGAAGATTTGACTAGAGCATCTGGTCGTAATGTTTTGATTTTTGGAGGGACTGGTGGTCTTGGTCGTGCCATTGCCGCTGAGCTCGCTAAAGCTGGCGCTAACATCACCGTTGTTGGCCGTACTTTTAGAGACAGCGATATCAAAAACATTTCATTCATAGAAGCAGACTTGACATCCATCAAAGGTTGTGATGCTGTTGTTGACAAAATTGACGCTGAAAATATTGATGTTGTTCTCTTCACGACGGGTATATTTGCAGCACCAAGCAGAGAGGAAACAGATGAAGGTTTAGAGAAAGACATGTGTGTAAGTTTCCTCAACCGTCTAGTACTTCTCGACAAACTTGCCCCAATGTTGCAGAGTTCAAATACTGCTGATACTAACACAACAACTCCTCGGGTGTTTGTGTTGGCCTATCCCGGAGACAACCAATTGGGAACCCCAGACGATCTCAACACCGAGAAACAGTACGGCGTGTGGAGAGCACATATGAATACTGTTGCCGGTAATGAAGCACTCGTATATGATGCTGCTGAAAAGTATGGAGGTATCAACTTTTACGGCTTAAAACCAGGGTTAGTAAAAACCGGTATTAGAAACAACGTTCTTGGAGAAAACTCATGGAAGTCCAAGATTCTTGAAACCGCCCTTGGTTGGTTCACTCGTACACCAGAACAGTACGCTAAAGGAATTGCGCCTTTGTTTTTTGCAAAGGAGTTGGACGACAGAAATGGCACTATCTATGATAACTATGGTAGACCTTTGGTGCCTTCTGTTGGGTTGACTCCCGAGTACGCACACAATTACATTGAAAAATCTTGGAATTTGTTGGCCAGTAAGGGTTTGGCTTAAACAGAAGTTTTGATTTTTTGTTTCTTGAATAGTATACAGAGTGTTTGTTAGATAATTGATCCACTATGATTTAATAGCAAAATTTTGGTATAGTAGATTGTATGTCCACTGGTTAAAGGTCAGTTTTAGTTTTGGGAGATTTTTTACTCATACTTTACAACATTGATAGTAGTATCTAGTGTGGGTGACATCCTTCTTTTTAGAAGGGTTACTAAACCTTGAAGGCGGCTTCGTCCACTGCTATTGTTATTTCTAAAACAAAGCAATACAGTAGCACGATAACGGACTACAATAATTGATATTGAAAGTCCTAAGGATGATGCCACATACTCTATCAATAGGTAATTTCAAATTCTCTTAGAGCTTTCAATTGAAAATTGTTTTGTGCTCGAGCAGCTTATGACCACAAATCCAAACTCAAAGTGGCAAGAATAAGGTGATAAAATACTTGACTCCACCTCAAGCTTAAACGGTAAAGTATTATACACCTTGAAACTAATTGCAACTAAGAGAAAACTAGAAACCACAAAAAGAAAGCTAACCACTACAATTACGACAAAGAAAAAAGCTGCAATATTAGCAAAAAAGAAACCAGCAATAAAACCAGAGTAAGAATAGCTCAGTCAAAATCAAAATCAACGACAACGGCTGCAACTGTGGTACCCAAAAGAAAAAGCCTATAGTTGCTAATAAATTGTTCAGTGTATTTGTTTAGAGAGACTAACAGATGCGGATTTCATCAAAGATGTTAAAACAGTTTTTTTTTGGTGAAATTACTGGTGAAAGCAGTTACTTCAGAGTCAAGAGCTGTTAAACAGCTCTTACTATTCAAAACTGTGATGATTTATTTCTCATGCAAATTTTTGGTTTTAATGTCAACTTGAATAATACCCGCTATATGAGTAAAAAAGAAATTAGATTGTATGTTTATCATGACTCGAAAATATATCTATTACTCGGATACACAAAGTGCATTTAGGGCCTTAATATACTATTTCAAAAGGAATTCGGTAACCATATTCAAAAAAAAAAAAAGATTCTCAGCATGCTTCTGCCAATCAAATAAGTTTCCCCAATCTCTCAAACTTTCGGCTATTGACACATTGATTCTCAATGCTGGTAACCTCACAATTTTGAACCACTAGAATTGTTGAAATTTGAGAGTGAAGTCGTTGAATGTTGGTGTTTAATGGTTTAAGTTTAATATTCCCAAACTCGCAAAGGTTAAACCTATCTAGTAACTGTGTTGCAAAAGTTTGGATTTGAGTAATGCTAATTTGACTGAAATGCTAGACGTTAACTACTTGTTATCTTTAGTGAGTCTGAACCTTAACGAGAATAAGAATGCGCGAATTGGAAACTCCTGAATTAGCAGAAAATAAAATAAAAAATAAATCACTAAATCTTTGCATGAGTGGCTTGAAATCAGTCGATAGTTTGCAACCTCTGATCAAATTGAAAAACCTTGATATTGATGAAAATGCTTTGACCGCACTTCTGACTGCTCTTAGGCCTTTGGCAAATACCCGTGAATACTACTTACTCAAGTTGCTGATATAAACCCCCTTTGTACGCTATTGGGTCTAATATTATTAGATGCTTGTGAGACTGGTGTCAAACTCATTCAGAGAGACTTTGCTAGTTTGGGAACGTTAGAAATCTTGGACTTATCCTATTCAAAGATTGAAAAAACTTATGTTTAAACCCGGGTTCCGAGATTAAAAATGCCCAATATTAAGCATATCCATACTCGCCGTTTTAGACTAAATTAGAAAAAATTAGCCAGAAATTAAGTTGATGTTACCTCACTACCTGCACAGACAAGAGGAGATTATAATGGACATTTCAATAATTCATCTTTTGAGGAAGATTCTGAACCTCGTCATTGTCGGAACTGGAATGATTATGATGAGTATGATGATAAGAATTAACATAGTGATTATGATGATACGTATCTGTTCTGGTAAAGGTTTTTTAATTTTGCTGAAAAGTTTGTCTCACTAATGAATATCATCAACATTTACGTAGTATTGCTGATCAAAATCTTGCAATTTCAAGAAAATTGTATTAGGTTACAACAAAAAATATGGGGAAGAAGAAATATGTTGAAATTCAACAGCGTTAGAAGTCAATAAGCGCAATCAGTGGATATATGAAAACATTAGAAAACAAAACAGAATGTAAGCAGAAAAAACAAGAATTTCAAGAAAATTTTAATTTATCTATTTTAGTGCATTTTTAACTCGATTCCTTAACCGGTTCTCAAATCTGAGCTTATCCAACACCGCATCATTACAAACAAATGACTCATTTTCATTCTTATGCTGAGTTTCATACAAATTAATAAATTCCTTGTTATACTTTTCATTTAAAAATCTGCCAATGAACTTCAAGTTTCGACGCAGATTAAACAATAACATTGCTTCGTTGAAAATAACATTTATTTGTTTGGTGGTTTCCGGCTTAAGTTGAACATTAATATCGAACGCATCATCAAATTTTTTTGTCAAAGTGGAATCCTGGAAAACTTTCTTCAATGGATAATTGAGTAACAATTTTAGCACGTCGCTGTAGTCCTGGCAGTCAATGATTAGCTTCTTTTTTATTTTAAGCAACAAAATTAAAATTAGATCATTAAGAATGGTGTTAAAGTCACTGTTACTAGTCAAGTTGCTGAAGTTTTTAATTTTTTGAAAACTAATCAATTTATCCCATAGTGGTAAAACAATGGGTAGAGTTAGTTCACGAATAAAGAGTAATCTAAGCCAACGTATAAGCCAAATTTGTGATTCGAGTCCCAATTTGGTATTCAAATAGTAGTATAAGTCATAATCAAAATCGTGCAAAAGCCGATTGAAATTTTCACAATTACTCAATAAATTTTTCTCCATATAGAAAGATTCTTGAGGATTGATCATAAACACCGTAAACATATGGAATGTATCCGGCAAAATTGCGTCAGCATTGAAAATTTCAAATGTCGTGCGGTTTTGCTCCGAGTTAGCAAACCCATGATCCGGCATGGTAAAGCTTTCGTTATGCACTAGTAAATAAATCAATGAGACAATTTCGTGCATGCCTTGGCGATAACCAATATCTTGATTCAACTTGTACCATACGAACAATAATTCCACAATATCTTTTTTAACTTTTATGTTTTGAAACAATGTAAGGCCAGGAAAGATTCGTTCAATATCAAGGATAATTGTCTTTAATTCGTCAATGTCTTTCTCCGAAGTAGCTTGCATCACAGAAAGCGGATCGTCATCGACTTTCTTGGCAGTAGTGGTAGTATTGGCGGTGCTTATCGTGCTACCGCTCCCCGTTGATGAAGCATTACTGGCAATGGTACTACTGCTGCTGCTTCTTCGGGATTTGGCTGCTGCTCCTCTGGCTAGGAGTGTAGTTTTCTTGATTAATGACATCTTCTTATTGGGATTAGAAATGTATCTTGGCGTCACTGGCATTCTGGGAGAACTACTGCCGCTGGTGCTGCCATTAGTGCTGGTGAAACTGTTGAAACTGGCATTACTACTACTTCTGCTTAAGGTAGGGCTTTTAGTTGCTTCTGGTGCTGTATTTATTGATGATGTCGATGACTTTTCTTGTGCTTGCTGCTGCTGCTGCTGCTGCTGCTGCTGCTGTTGTTGATGTTGTTGATCCCCATTTTTTTCATAATATGGCGAATCAAAATCCAAAAGTTCAAACGGTGGTCTGTATTGTGATACGAGGCTATGGTAGGTTGTACGTGTGGCCTCAAGGTTCTTTTGCCATTGGGTGGTGTCCAAAGTGTTGAGCAAGAAGATCGCTTTCCAAAGAAAACACCTGGAGAAGTACGGGCATCCACTGCTATTATCGCTGGAAGCTTCGCTGTATGAGCCAGTGAGCACGCCGTTTTTCAAATCAGCAAGGCTACTATACTCAGCTAGAGTCTTCTCTACCTTGACTATATTGTCCATTTTGGTGGTGCTAGTGTCTCTCAGTGGTGAAGAAGAATATAAAGATGTAAGGGTAGATATGCTCTTTGCTGATAATGCCCAAAAGAGTGTAAAACGCTGATCTGTTTAAGGTTGTGTGCCCTGGTGTTGAATAAGGAAAAGCAGTTTCAGTTTCCGTTAAGTGAGGCAATCATTAATACCGGATCAGCAATAGAGCCCAACATCGCTGTGTATAAGAATCAAGTAGTACAACCTTCGCGAAGCCATCATCTGTTCATTTTGGTCCGCATTACTCTGCTGTCTGGTACAGCTTGAGCTCACCATACTGGTTTCCAAGAGTCTTTTGCATACAGGTCATATCACAAACATACGGCTGAAAACCTATACTTTTGTTCCAATCATTCAACATGACTGATCCAATATTGCCAACTCTGGTAAGACGAAAATCAGCAAACCATCACAGTATAACATTCACCAGGCATTTTCGTGGTCAATTTCAAGGACAGTCTAACTCCCAGGCCAATTTTTCCAAGTGGCTGCGGCTCTTGTTTTGGCTCATTACTGACCCATCATCAGAAAAGACCAAACAGTATCAGCAATGGAAAGCGCAAACTGTCAATAATAATATTCACCATCATGGCGGCAGCAGCAGCAGCAGCAACAACAACAATAACAATAACAATAACATCAACCACAAGCTAAGTACTGCCAATATAAGCGTGAAAACTTATGAGAAAATGGGCATTTACAATTATATTTTTTGCTTTGGCGGGCGGGCCCGCACAATCCGTGATTTCCATAACAAACCATATGTGCTTTTGACCTGCTTTCTTGTGGTGTCACCTGCGGTGCTCTTCTTTGTATTTCTTGCCAAATGGTATTGGAAGCGTGTGTCGCCAGCAGTGGTTATTATCTTTTGTTACCTTTGGTTGCATTGTGTTGTTAGCTTTTACAAAGCAGCAAGCACGGATCCGGGAATTGTGCCCCGCAATATTAACATTGTTGATAATGCGTTCAAGGCTCCTACAGAGTACTTGAATGTGATAACGTTACCAGTGGTAAACAAATCAAGACAATTGGAATCAGGAAACAATAATGTCACTATTTATGAAACTCGACCAAAGTTCTTTGATAGAATCAATCAATGGACTCATAATATTAAAATCTCATTTATCAAAGACACGGACAATGCACACGGTAACACTAATAACAGCTCCATTTATGAGAAAGAAAACCATCGTAAATCATTCTTCAACTACATTGCCGAAAAAAAGCAACAACATCAAAATGAAAAGCAAAAGCCCCAACTTTCAGTACTGACAAAGTACTGTCCTACTTGTCGTATTTGGAGACCTCCACGGACCAGCCACTGCGCCGTTTGCGATGCTTGTATCACTAATATGGATCATCATTGCTTATGGTTGAACAATTGCGTCGGTATGCGCAATTACTTGTACTTTTTCTCGTTTATTACAATGTCATTACTCTCCATCATCTATATGAACGTTTTATCTTATTATTACATTTTCCACCATGATCACAATGCACCGACAAGTCGAGATAGCCATGAAACTTCATCTAGCACTATCAATACAGTCAGAAATCATCCAGAAGGTATCGTGCTTATCATTTATACTCATATTCTAATGCTTTATCCGCTTCTTTTGGTTCTCTATCATATTTTCCTCAACTGTGTGAATTTGAAGACTAAAGAATGGTTCAATTACACCAGGTTGAGCAATCGTGGGAAGTTATTTATTGATAATAGCAGTAATCCGTTTAATACTGGGAGCACTGTAAGTAATTTTATGAGTGGATTGTGTCAACCAAGAGGAGTTTCTTTTGTCAGTGCAAGAGATGAATATGTTGGAGATCAGACGTTTGATCGATTGCCTTCTATTCAGGTGTGAGACTCAATTTGGCATATATTGTCACCATCAGAAAAGTTCGTTGATCATTTTTAAGCTGTGAACCACAGTTTACCTCACTTTTTTACCTGTTTCTCTTCTACTTTGTTGATACAAAATAGTCATTAGCATTGCTTTATTTCTCAAATACCCAAGACGAGACTTTACATGTACATATTTTGTTCCTTTCTTCTTTCCAAGAAAGCGTGGACATTTTACAGCATAATTACTCTTAAACGTTTTTTTTTTTTTTTCTTTAACATTTGATTTGCACATATAGATCTCGTTTTCCTTTCATCAGCTTCATTTCAAAACACAACACTCTTTTTTTATATACTGTCTTCGCCGTCATTAACATCTCTAGTTTTACGCATTTATTTCTTTATAGTTGTATTTGATAATATTTGACACAAAACTGTCTCAATTACAAGTTATTCTATCAAATGCCCGATAGACAAGGCATGCATGCTGTGTAAAAAGAACAGTCTTTGAAACTGATCAACAGGTCCAGAACGTGTCTACACCTAACACAATAAGCATAGTGGACGCTCTCAATATTATCATTTGACTAATCATTTGACTAATCATTTATCTCTTCTAATAAGGCGTTTCTTTTTTTCTTTCTCTTTTTGTCTGCAATATTGCGAGCGCAACAATTCTGCGAAAATAAAGTCAAATCTTTTCAACATTAAGATTGCGCAGCGTCAGCTGATACAAATAAGTGTTTGAGTTTATTATGCCTGAAATATTTTTACTGCTGTGGTAGTTCATATTATTAATATTAAAATTGTATTCTGTATGTGTTTGCCTCCTCGTACCCGCAGACTCTTAACATGAGCTACTATTATTTTTGGAATGCTCATCAGCCGTGCGTATTTGTGTCAACCATTTAAATAATTACTTTAGTATGCAAGTCAATAAAGTTTCAATAGGGGATAGGTAAGTTCCCTAGTCATTATAGATAATAGGCCATATGAATGTGGTTTGGTCTATGTATACTGATCCGAATATTCCGCCAATATAATGTTCTATTGTGTGAAATTGCTATAGTTTCTTTTTTGGTGTCATGTTGGCAACCTTATTGTCTTCATAGGGAGACACACCCCTTGTCTTCAGGCCCAAAAATCTTCCATCCTAATTTACGATCTTTTGAAATTGCAACTTTGCAAGACATAAAAATTGGCTCATAATAATAATCATTAATCAACCCTCTTGGTAAGGTTTCGTTCCTTTGGTATCAGCTGTCACTGTGCCCCCAATAAAGTTTGACCTTCTGTTTATGGCTGTGCGGTAAGCCAGCTATAGCTGAGCTGGTAGCAAATAATATCTGCATTGGTTAGCGAATCAGAATACGTTGCTGTTTCTGGATTGTCCGTTGCTAGGCTGGCCTTTGAATATGTGTTGTTGTACTTATCAGACTATCATTCTAAAAATACTCTTAGATATGCAATCCGGAAAGCAAGCAAGCATAACTAAAGATAAGAACAGAGTGATCTCTAGCTGCCGCAAAAAAATCTCAACACAGTACCAAAAAGCACTATAAAAAGACACATATTGACCTTGAAGAAACATCAAATATGTCTCTTTTTTTTCAAAAAGCATAAATATCGGTTATTACATTAGCTTTTATCATTTTACATATCTCTCTATAAACCTTTTCAACCCAAAGTGTTCGGTATAATATTTCAAGCATCTACTCAGCTCATCCAGCTATTTCAAGTGATATTTCTGCCAAAGATTGATAAGCGGAAGAAGCAAAAAGAAGCTAAGAAGCAACAACAAAAGTCTCAAGCTCAAACACAACCTCAGTGAATTCCAAACTAGCCCGTATAACAACAACCACACCTTAACTTAATCATTCAAAATGGCCTGTCAGTGTGCTAGTAATCCAGCATGTACTTGTGCTTCAGGCAAGTGTCCTTGTTCTCCAGGAACTTGTTCATGTCAGCCATGCTCAAGTAAGAAATAGATGAATGGCTGAGAGCTCATTCCAGTGCGCCTCTTTGCTAGTTCTTTGCAAGTTGTGCTTTTTGTCTGCGTTTATATATAGGATAAATTTATGATTAATGTTCAAGAACAAATACTTTACGAGGAGATACTGTAAGATATTAGGGGTGTGTTCACCCTCTATATTATGGATTGATGCATGTGCTGCGTTGAGGTCGGAATTACCAAAGTTACAAGCTTTCATTTTGCTTTGGAAACCTGGGGGTATTTAATAAAAGACAGTTTACTTGCAAAAATCTAAGAAAAAGATTGCAAAGAACAAACAAGTATGTATTAATAAAACTATTTTGGAGCGCAAAGTCGCAACACATGATGACTATTATGTTAGTGGCTTTAGTGGCCGGACCTGTATTTGCAGCCTTGTTTTTAAACTCGTTCTTTTTAGGCCCTATTCTGGCCCCCGTATACGAAGTTACTATCAAGAATGGCACAATTGCAGGAACTTTTATCAAAAGCTTCAATCAACATGCTTTCTTGGGCATCCCTTATGCTGAGCCTCCTCTTGGACACTTACGATTTGTTAGTCCTCAGTCATACGACCATTCTTGGGGCAATAATGTTCGACATTTCACTAAGCACGGCGCTGCTTGTTTTACTGGCGGAGGAATCTTGAATAGCCGGTTTCGACAAAGCGAGGATTGTTTGACATTAAATATAGTTGTGCCACACGGATACAAGAACAAAACTTTGCCAGTTGCTATTTGGATTCATGGAGGAAGCTTTTTGGACGGTTCAAGTATCGGTCCAGAGTACGATTTGTCTTACATCATCAATAATGGAAAGACCATAAATAAGCCATTCATTGCAGTGTCGATAAATTATAGACTTTCTGGTTTTGGCTGGTTGAGTTCCCAAGAGGTCTATCAAAAAGGATATACGAATGTGGGATTACGCGACCAGTTGAAGGCTATTGAATGGGTTCATGAGAATATCGGAGCATTTGGTGGTAATCCAAATCACTTAGTGCTTTGGGGCGAGTCTGCTGGAGGAATCAGTGTTAGCATGTTATTAGCCCTGGCCAAATTAAAAAGTTATGTAAAAGGGGCTATTATTGAAAGTGGCACTACTTCAACGCTTGATAGGATCAATAATGAAGGACAGGATTTCAGTCAAAATGATTATAATGTTCTTGCTGAGCGATTCAATTGCCTATCAGCAAATAATAACAGCGATTCTCTTGCTTGTCTTCAAAAAGTTAGTGTAACGGACCTTGTAGAGGTATTCAATGTTAAAAAGGGCTTTCTTCATCAAGGTTTCCATTCGCCATATGTCGATGGGGACATTGTTCCGGCAAATACAATGGAAGTATTTTCCAGTGGAAATTTTACCAAAGTTCTTGTACTAGTTGGTACTACTACTGATGAAGGAGCAAGGTTTGTTAATCGGACTGATATAAAAACCACTATGGACTTTAAGCAACACATCGTCAGCCAATTTCCGTATCTTACCAATAGTAGCATTGAACAATTAAATCAGCTTTACCCATTAGGCAACAAACTGACACAAATTCCATTGGAACCTCTTAGCAAAATAAACGCATTACCACTAGCATTATACGGTGAACACTTTGCCCGGCTTGCTTGCTTCTTCGGCGATGTTACTTTTCTGGCTTTTGCTCGATTTGCTGCTGAGCGAATCTCATCTCATGGCTGTCCTGTTTATAAGTACCGTCACAATATACCTGATCTTAGAGGCTCACTTCAATTGCACTTGGGTACAAAGCATGCTGCTGAATTACCGTATGTGTTTGATAATGGAGCAAATCTACAAAATAAACTTATTTTGCAGCATGTCTATCCAAGTTTTAAGGCTGTTAGAATGGCAAAGATAATTTCAAAGATGTGGGCAAGTTTTATTGTGGATTTGAATCCAAACTTTAGAAACGAAGAAGAATACGGTAAGACTGTGTCAGTTCCGGAGTGGCTAGACTATAGTAAAATGAGCAAGAATATGGTCTTCGACTTAGATGGGTTCTATATAGAAGACGATGATTTTAGAAAAGAGCAATTTGATTTTTTGGAAACAATCATACCACAACTACAATCATCTACGTATTTGGTCTGAGTTGGGCAAAAAAACACATCTCCATTCTTCAAAAAGTATGCTGAGGCATGCTTGGCTTACCTAGGAGATAATTGTGGCTCTATCAGAGAAATATACCAATATATTGAAAGTTGTTTCTAGTATCGGCTCCCCTTTTATTTCATGACTGGGTGGCTTTGAACCCAAAGAAGTGCTCAAAAATTTGAAAACAAAATTTCATTTGCGTGACTCAAATAGAATAAGAAATGCTGATACAATTTAATAAGTAAATTCTTTCCTTCAACATTTCGCATCAGTATGTACATGCATGCTGAAATTATAATGCATAATTCGCTCTGTAGCACAATATGCTATCCACCACAGCCTCTAGCTCTTTTCCTTACCAATTATCATTTAAAATTTTATTTAATGATCTATCAAACATTTTGTTGCAATAAAATTTTTTATCATTTTGAAGTCACCGATGCAAAGACTAAAGTACCCTGTTTTTGTGTACCAGAATCTGTCAAACTTTATCGAGAAGAAAAACCCTGCATATAATTGCGCCTAGTCGCATTCTTTTTCGTGCACTTCTGCGGATATAGCAATATTGAATCCTGTAGTTCAATTGATTTTTATTTCTGCAAACAGTCATATTTGTCTAAAATTACTGGCTATACAGTGTTTATAGTGAAAATAGGACCCTTGTATCACAAGCATATTAGCAAAATGTATACAGGCCATTGTATAGGGTGCGGGTAAGAATGCCTTTGTTTGTGTTTTATTATTCAGGTCAAATTCCCCGAGGCCGCTTCTCCATGTTTTGGGAAATGACATGAACAGGCATCATGGATTGAAGCTGGTCAATTTGAAAATTTTTAAGCTTGCACGTTTACACTGTCGCAATTGAAAGATATACACTTATAAACTTTTGGTTATCCAGCCATGAACTCTAACCTCTTAATTCTTGCAATCGATATTCGGCTAAATAACTGACACCAAAATGATTATCACTGTTCTAGCAATAATTGAGATCCTTTTATCATGGTCACCCTCATTGGCATCTCCAATATCTTCCCTTCTGTTCCAAACTCCTGAAGTTACTCTTAAAAATGGTACACTTGTTGGCCAATTCATTGACAGCTTCAGTCAGGATGCATATTTGGGAATTCCTTATGCTGAGCCTCCCATCGGAGACTTAAGATTTGTCAACCCTCAGACATACAATCACTCATGGGGAAACAGCGTTAAACAGTTTACCAACTACAGTGCGGCTTGCTATGCTACTGGTGGTACCGATAGTAAGGGTTTAGAGCAAAGCGAAGATTGTTTGACCTTAAACATTGTCAAGCCCCATGGATATGAAGATCAGAACTTACCGGTGGCTATTTGGATTCATGGTGGTGGCTTCTATGATGGTTCCAGTGCTAGCCCATTGTACAACCTATCCTACATCGTGAGAAATGGAAAAAATATTAATAAACCTTTTATTGGGGTTTCAATCAACTATCGTCTTTCTGGTTTTGGATGGTTAAGCTCGCAGGAAGTTCAAGGTAGGGGCTACACTAATGTTGGCTTAAGAGACCAACTCAAAGCAATTGAATGGATTCATGAAAATATTCAAGCATTTGGTGGAGACCCTCAACATTTAGTTATCTGGGGCGAGTCTGCAGGGGGAACTAGTGTTAGCATCTTATTGGCACTGGGTAAGTTGGGTGATTATGTGAAAGCAGCTATTATAGAAAGTAGTACTGGCTTTTTACAAAATCAGACCAATGATGATGGACAGGCTTACGGTCAAACAGACTACGACGCACTTATAAATCATTTCAATTGTCTGGAAAGCAAAGACTCTTTCCAGTGTCTTCAGAATGTTGAAGTCACTAATCTTGTTGACATGTTCAACCTAACCAATGCCCATCTCCAAGAAGCTTTCCAGTCACCTTATATTGATGGTAACATTGCCCCAGTGCATCCCATTAAGGCCTTTGCAGAGGGAAACTTCAAAAAAATTCCAACGTTAATTGGGGCCAATACTGACGAAGGGGTTATGTTTGTCAACAAATCTGATATACAAACCACTGACGATTTTAAGCAATTTATTTCTGATCACTATCCGTACCTCGACAATAACAGCGTTGAAGAGATAAATCAACTCTACCCACTAGGCAACAATCTTACACAAGTTCCATTAGACCCAACTTACAACTACACTGCCAATACTATCCCTTCAAAATATGGACCTCATTGGGCTCGGCTCGCTTGCTTTTATGGAAATATTTTCTTTCTGGCATTTTCCCGGTTTGCTGCTAAGTATATTTCGTCGAATGGAGTGCCAGTGTATAGATACCGCCACAATATCCCCAACCTCAGAGCAGCAAATCACTCATTCTTGGGAACGCAGCACTTCGATGAAGTTGTGTATGTATTCGATAATGCAGAGAATCCCCTAGCGGAAGCAATAGAGCACGGATTATATCCAAGCTTTCAAGCCCCTAAAATAGCCAAGACTATGTCAAAGATGTGGGCAAGCTTTATAGTTGACTTAAATCCGAACTTTGAGGATGTAGTATATCGGGTCGACAATGCACCAGCGCCAGACTGGCCAACATACAGTAGCCATGATAATGCTACAAGCGGTGCAGGCGGAAATGAATCAGGCCAGAATATGGTGTTTGACTTGCAAGGTTTGTACTTGGAAAATGATACCTTTAGAATAGAGCAATTTGATTTTTTGAAGCTGGTAGTACCTGAATTGAGTTCTATACCTGCTTGAATTATAAGAGGCAAATCTTTGACGAGGTAAATTAACGGAAATAGAATATTGGTTTGTCTAGAAACGTATATTCATCAATGACATAAGTATGCTTGTTAGTAAAAGGCTGCAAAAAATAGCCTTTTTTTTCCACTTGCTTTAAACATTTTTATTTTATTCTGTTTTCTGGTTCAATAGTTTTAAAGGTATTCTATATGTTTTCTGGGGGTGGATTGTGTGTAGACATGTTGAGAATTTGATAAGCCAGCATAATAATATTACACTAAGGCCGGGTATTCTCAGAATTAGCCAATCAAACTTTGTCATGAACTCCAGCAGGAAAACTAACGCAAGACGTATAAATTTAGAAGAACGTTTGACGAATATTTGTTGCCACAATATACACTCAGCATTGCACAGTATTTGTTCTCTATCATCCATATAATTCGCATGTATTAATATCAACTATACATTTTCAATTGTATCATAGTGAATTTTGCCACGTACAGCAGATCAGTGGCTCAACAAACAGACGGATAAAGCTGGGTATCATAATAGAGATTGTTTACAGACACTATCAAAACAAGTAGTTTATCCTTGATAGTTCGTACATCGTCTTCAAATTAATTCATTAATAAGTGTTTTCATTGTACAGTGTTAAGTGAAACTCCAGTTTTACTATTAGGTACCATGGAAGATATACAGCAGATTGACCTGATTTTGGGCGAGATTAAAGCGCTAAAGGCCCCTGGCATCTCAGGTTCTCGCATAAAAAAGTTGACCGAAATTGCAATTAAAAACATAAGTGTATGTATTACTCGTTGGTTCTTTATTAGAAACATTTTTCAATTATTACCTTTGAGTGGTTTAGTTGATGGGGAGATACTAACCGTAATCGCTGCTAATTTTTTTCTCCTTCATTCTGGGTTACTATATGAATGGGTAGCTCAAGAAATATGAGTGGGGATAAAAATTGCTGTAAACGTTTGCAGGCGGAATCAAAAATTTTTGATAAAATCGCTAGCTTTTGTAAAGCTTCTCTGCCATCTCATAAGTTAGGCGCTCTCTACGTCATCGATTCAATTTCAAGAGGTTTTCAGAATGAGGCTCGTAAAGTAGATAATCAGCGTATTAATTATTCAAATTTACTGCAAATGAGTATTCAACAAGGTACATTTTTGTCTGGTTTACTAAAATTAAATAATATAATTGAGTCATTATTAGAGGATGCGCTTATTTCAGTTAATGATGCCGCTATAATGGAAAAGATCCGTAAACTAGTAGAGATCTGGTTAAAAGCTGGTACGTTTGATAAAGAAGTGTTGCAGAATGTTTATAACAAATCCTTTGGTAACAGTGGGTCTTCGGGTTCTGCTTCAGGTTCTAATAATGATAACAGTTCTTCTGCTTCTACTGCTCCAGCAAATGATGCATCGTCGATTCTAAAATCTTTAGCTTCGTTAGCAGGCCCGTCAAGCTCTGCAGCAGCTGGGCAACACAACTTTCCTGTTTCTTCAAAGAATCAGCAATCTTCTGCTCCGCAACCTGCTGGTAATCCTCTACCTTTCACATTTCATGGTGTAGGTGGTAATGGCGCTCCTCAAGCCCCAGATCCTAGTGCTATTTTTCAGATGTTACAGCAGATGCAACAAACCCAGAACTTGCCTATGTCTAATGGTATAACTTCAACACCATCGCAGCACCATCAACAAACATCGGTTCAGCAATATGATTATTATGGAAAAGCGGCTAGGAACACTTATGGATCTCAAGTGTCCTACTCACAAGACTCCTATGGTGGGCATATTGGTCGCCGCAGAAGTCGCGGAGGAAGTTCGGGTGGGAGAAGTAGATCAAGATCACCAATCAGAGGTGGTGGACGTGGATATCATGATAGAAATGATCATCATGATAGAAGAGGTGGAAGAAATCAGAAAGTCAACACCGCTGAAACTTCGTTATTAAACCCAGGTGAGAGAAATATTCCAGGAACCCTTCATTACAGAGTCAGAAATGTATCTCATGATTCGACATTACCTGCCGGATCTATCAAAGTCTTGAGCAGAACTTTGTTTATTGGCGGTATTTCTAGCAGTATGGATGAGAGAAGTTTGGCTTCGATTTTGAGACCATACGCTGAAGTGCAGAGTGTTATCCTTAACATTCCGAAAAAGCATGCTTTTGTTAAGGTTTATTCTCGTGACGAAGCCACAAACGTAATTTCTTCATTCAATAGAGATGGGCAGTACAACTTACGACTTAGATGGGGTGTTGGTTTTGGTCCTAGAGATTGTTGCGACTATCAGCATGGTATCAGTATTATTCCAATTGCCAGGTTGACTGATGCTGACAAGAGATGGGTAATTAATGCTGAATGGGGCGGGACTGGTGGTGAGCCATTAATACCAGGTATCGTTATTGATGAGCCAGACATTGAAATTGGTAAAGGTGTTTCCTCGAAGGCCATTTCCAAAAAGATGCCTACTGATGGTTCAAGAAATGGTCCAAAGTCTACCAAGCCAGGTGAGCCTGATGACATTTATACTGATCCATTAACTGCTCCAGCTAGTGTTCTTCCGCCAATCAACAAGGAAGCAAATCCATTAGCCAACTTGTTTGGTGGCAATGCTAATTCCAATTCTAATCCTGCTTCTGGTACTACTCCAATCAATTCAAACAATGTTCCTCTTAATCAGCCGTTCCAAAATTTTAATAACAGCAATAATGGCTCTAATACAAACGCTGCTGCTGTGAGTGCCTTATTGGGGTCAATTCCAGGATTGGCGAACAACCCAGGATTAAGTTCCTTGCTACAACAAAGTGGTAACAATAACCAACAGCAATGAGAGAATACTAATTTTATTCTTCTTTTTTATACCACCTTGGAGAAAATGCACACTAATTTTATGTTACTATGTTAGATCTTTTTCTTTTTATTATTTTTGTCTAGTTTAGATATATCCATGATAATCATCATTTCAGACGTTTTGCTCTTTTGCATTTCGTAGAGCTCAAAGTAGACCAGCAGTCTGCATTTTTTTAGCTTAATCTTCTCCTTTTTTATCATTAACAAATTAAAATTCTCATAGGCATATACCAAAAAATAAAAATAAATATTTGTTGTTTGCGTGTTACATTATTACATTTTTATTCTTTTTTTCTCTTTCACAAACAAAATCGACTTATCATTCTTGGAATTATACCAATCTGATCACCTATACCAATCTGATCACCTATACCGTTTGTCATCATATATAGTTAGAAAAGAAGACTGTTTTTGTTTAGAGATATATTTCATAATAAAAAAGCAACGAAAATAAATTTGATTTCATTACTCAACTACTTTACTAAGTAACTAAACCTATAGTAGGTGACTCTCCTTCGCTATTATATGAGAGGCTAACTGAACCAGTGCTGCTCAGAGGCGTTCACCTCAGGTATGAGTAGTAGCTCTAGTCACCATACTCCGACAATCAGTCTAGTAATAACTCAGCTACAAAATAATTGAAATAAGTTGCAAAAAAGAGGTCGTACCCGGATTCGAACCGGGGTTGTTCGGATGTTTCGATTTTAATCAAAACCGAAAGTGATAACCACTACACTATACAACCAACTTGAATGTTATTTACTATATATTGTAAAACACATTTTGAAATGAATTTGACGTTATAGAAATATTAGCTATGAGGTGTAAGGATTAGTGTACTGATGTTTATGATGTCATGTCATCCGTTAACCACACTATGGTGCTCGGAGCCGCAGGAGAGAAGAGTCAAACTGGAGCGAGTATCAGGGTGGAGTAACTACAAGGATCGATGTATTTTATTTTATAGACTATATAAAACACCCGAAACACATCTGGAAGACTCTTTAATTTCTTGAAAAGGACAATAAAAAAATTGTGCTGTTTGATCATTGCACTAGTTATAGTCTTTTGTTTCCTTTTTTGTAAAGAGACAATATCCTAGTACAGCAAAGTGCATATTGTTTATATTGATATCCAGAGACTTGGCAGAGCTGGCTAGCGTTTTCTTCATTGAACATGTCTGACGTCAAGGATAATAAAGATTATATAAATAAAGGGTCTTCGAGGCTTGTGGAGCAAAAACCCTTAAAGCAAAAAAAACAAACTTGCACAATTGGCAAGACAGAGATACGACGAAAGGCAGACAAGTTAAAGATGGTTGGTTTAGCAGTAGTTTGCGGTATCATCAGTATTTTAGCAGCTGTTGCGTTTGGTGGTCCAGCGGCGGCACTAATTTCAAAAGAAAATCAAAATCAAAATCAAAAAAAGGAAACGCCAATATTGAGAATCAATAATGGATCAATCAAAGGCCTTTATTTGGATAGTTTTCAACAAGACGCATACTTGGGCATCCCATATGCCGAGCCACCACTTGAAAGTCGAAGATTCGTCAACCCACAATCATACAATCATTCATGGGGTGATAACGTAAAAGAGTTCACTAGTTATGGTGATGCTTGCATTGCTACTGGAGGCACTGACAGTACGAATTTGAAACAAAGCGAAGACTGTTTGACTTTAAATATTGTCAAACCGCATGGCTATGAAGACCACAATTTACCAGTTGCAATCTGGATCCACGGCGGTTCATACTACGATGGCTCTGGTGCTAGGCCTGCTTACAACTTGTCATTTATTGTACAGAATGGTGCCAGTATTGGCAAGCCTTTTATTGGTATATCTATTAATTACAGACTTTCTGGGTTTGGATGGCTAAGCTCACAACAAGTTGCTGGTAAAGGATGGACAAATGTTGGCCTTAGAGATCAGTTAAAGGCAGTTGAATGGGTCCATGAAAACATTCAAGCATTTGGAGGCAATCCAGAACACTTGGTGCTTTGGGGAGAGTCTGCTGGTGGGCAGTCAGTGGGACATTTGTTGACGTCTGGAAAATTGGGAGATTATGTGAAGGGTGCTATTATGGAAAGCGGAACTGCTCCTTCAAGAAATAAGTTTGTTGCTGGATATGCTCAGAACCAAAAAGAGTATGAAATGGTTGTGGATTATTTCAACTGTACTGAGGAAATTGACAGTCTTGCATGCCTTCAGAAAGTCGATGCATGGGAATTAGCAAATATATTAAATACCACCAATGGCTATTTACTGAACGCCTTCCATTTGCCTTATATTGATGGTGATTTAGTTCCAAAATATCCATCAATTATTTTAGAGGAGGGAAATTTTGCCAAAGTTCCTATACTTTTGGGAACAATGACAGATGAAGGCGGTACGTTCACCGACACATCCATCAATTCTACTCAAGAATTCAAAGCTTTTGTAAATTTGAAGTTTCCATATGTGACCTCAAGTGCGTTTGATAAAATCAATGAATTGTACTCTTTTAGTGATCCAAAAGTACAACTCCCATTAGATCCAACTTACAATACTACTGAAATCCAGTATCCTGAAAATTTTGGAGCTCATTGGCCAAGAGCCGCTACTTTCTATGGGGATGCAGCCTACATTGGTCATACCCGTATAGCCACTAAGAAATTCAGTAAATTCAATTTACCGGTGTATAAGTACCGCTTCAACATCCCTGATAGTAACTTTGCCAACAAGCCATATTTTGGTGCCCCACATTTCCATGAAGTGGTTTATGTTTTTGACAGTAGCTCTGCGCCAATGAATGACAACGATGGGTACAAGCTCAATTCAAACCCAAAGAGTTCACAAATTGCAAAAACTACATCAAAGATGTGGGCAAGTTTTATTTCCGATTTAGATCCCAATTTTGAAGATGTGCAACATAGTGCGGATAATGAGCCATATCCAAAATGGCTAAGTTACAGCGAAGGAGCAAAAAACTTGGTGTTTGATTTGAATGGAATCTATCTCGAGGAAGATAATTTTAGAAAAGAACAGCTTGATTTCTTGGAAAGCATTCTTCCGCAATTACAAGCTTGAATTATCTTTAAAATTTCTATATTTTTTTCTATAGTTTAGCATGTTGTCGGACATATATAGCTTACTTCATTTTATGTCGTGTTTGGAATACGTTAGAGCAATTTCAGTACAATTACATAGTTCATGTCATTTTAGTTCTCCGTAAACACGAGCCAACTAGTTCGTTATCATACTTGAATATAGTCTATTGGTGCATTTTTAATTTACTTAGCCAGTGCTTCAATACCTATAAAGTACACTATGTGAGCAGTTAAGCTGTGAGAAAAACTTTGCTATTACCTATAAGTTCGGATTACCGTAATATCAAAAGGACTTTCTCTAACAACCGCCATGTCAGCCGTTTCTAGCTTTGATAAATAGCACTTGTCCTTCTTAAAGCAATCTGCCAATTTTTTCGCAATCTGCCTTAATCAAATTTAACTTCTCTTGTCACTGTCCTTGCAATTTAGAGAAGCTCGAGATTATAACAGAAATTTTTCCTTCGATGTTAGCATACATCTGCAGCCGCATGCATGGTCCCCTGTCCGCCAAGTTAAGCCAACTTAAGACTCTTTTTTGTTTTTGTTCCTCGATCGAGAAAAATGCCTCGAGAGTCTCCTCACCTAGGCTTGCACTGACAAGCATCATTTCGCTTTGAGACGCATGGCAAAGTTTTACCCCAGAAAAACTTCAAATTACAGTGGGAGGACAGGAGGGATTTTGGAAATCAGCACAGGAGAGAAGGATTGAAATTATGCTCGGTCTGCCAAGTTGTTTTGACTCACAGAAATAGCAGTCTATTTACAACTATCTCTGATGCTTAAAATTGCTATAAAGCACACATTCAAATGAAGTTGCTCTTGATTTCGATGCATCAATTCTTTGTGTAAATCATTTGTCAATCGTATTGTGCCTTATGGATACTAAGATTAACTGCGACTTGGTGCTATTTTGGAACACTTACGCTAACGTAGCAAAACAATCGAATTGGGATGCTGTGCATCTGAGCGGGTAAGTAAACAAACTTTATTAAATGCTATATAAGCTCGTAAGTATGCTCTCTTCACGAGAACTCGACCAACTTAGTTACCTCCCATCATTATTTGTGTTCAATTCAACAGCAAACCATTTCAAAAATGCAAAAATTCCTACTTCCGCTCGGTTTTTTGGCTTTCTTAAGTTCTTTCGTCCGAGGGTCACTGCTCCCTTTTAATGATGACGAAGGTTCAAAGCAGCCAGCACCAACAGTGCAAATAAATAATGGTTCAATTTCTGGTCTTTATTTGAAAAATTATCAGCAAGAATTATTTTTGGGTATTCCATTTGCTGCACCACCAATTGGCAACTTGCGCTTTGCCAACCCCCAACCATATAACCAATCATGGGGAAGTGAAATCAAAAATTTTACAACTTACGGTAATGCTTGTTTTGCAACTTCGGGTTCTGACAGTGCGCCATTGCCTCAATCCGAAGACTGTTTGAGTTTAAATGTGGTCAAACCTCGTGGTTTCGAGAATGAATCATTGCCGGTGGGGATTTGGATCCATGGTGGTGGTTGGGCTGACGGTTCTAGTGCTAGAGAGGCCTACAATTTGTCATTTATTGTGCGAAACGGCGTCAATATTGGCAAACCGTTCATTGGTGTTTCTATCAACTATAGGCTTTCTGGATTTGGATGGTTAAGTTCAAAAGAAGTTGCCCGTAAAGGATGGACAAATGTGGGATTGAGAGATCAATTGCAAGCCATTGAGTGGGTCCATGAAAACATTGAAGCCTTTGGTGGTGATTCTGAACATTTGGTCATTTGGGGTGAATCTGCAGGTGGCATTTCTGTTGGTAATTTGCTAACTTCAGGAAGTTTAGGCTCTTATGTGAAAGGTGCAATCATGGAAAGTGGTACCAATCCAGCAACTAGTACTGGTTTAATAGGCAATGATGTGGCCCAAGCAGACTATAACACTGTGGTTGAGTATTTCAACTGCACTGACGCAAAAGATACTTTAGAATGTCTTCAAAAAGTGAACGCTTTGGACTTGGTTAATGTTTTTAACACAACTAATGGCATTATCAATACTGGATTCCAATCTCCACAGGTTGATGGTAAAATCATACCAGATTATCCTTCAAAACTGTTGAAAGAGGGTAAATATTCAAAAGTGCCGATTCTTTTCGGTACCAACACTGATGAAGGGTCCTCTTTTGCCGACAGTACATTGAACTCCACCGAAGCTTTCAAAGATGCAATCCGTCAAGAATTCCCCTATATCCATGATGCTTCTGTGGAAAGAATCAATGAGCTTTATGAATTTGGAAACAGTAAGTTTTCGGTGCCTTTAGATCCAACATATAACAGTACTCCTATAACCTATCCAGACACCGTTGGGCTGCAATATCCTCGTATTGCTTGCTTCTTGGGTGATGCTATCTTCATCGGGATGACAAGAATCGCAGCTCAGATACACAGCAAAAACGGTATTCCTGTGTACAAGTATCGTCACAATATACCGGACCAAGCTCTTTCTAACGCCGCATATTTGGGCTCAGCTCACTTTCAGGAAGTGGTGTATGTTTTTGACAATAACCTTCATCCAGCAAACTCGTCTTATGGGTCTGTTTGGTTTCCTCATGAAAACTCACCAAAGATCGCAAAAACAATTTCCAAGTTTTGGGCTAGTTTTATCAGTGATTTGAATCCAAATTATGAGCTCCAAGATGAAGACTATCCTGCTCCAGAATGGCCAGTGTACAAGGACGAAGCCACCAATATGGTTTTTGACTTGAATGGGCTCTATGTGGAAGAGGACAATGCCAGAAAAGAGGCTGTTAACTTTTTGGGAGATATCCTCCCTGAGTTGCAGGCATGATTACTATTCAAACTCTTACTTCTAATACTTTTAGTACATATCCTTTCACAGTATGTCCTTGTAGCGGCGAGTGTATTTAATCGCATGTCGACCCTTAGTGGTCGCAATTACCAAACTTTGAGCATCGCGATTTACCCGCACCAAATAGACCCGTCGTGCTGGGCGGCGCTTCTAAAATTAACTTCGGTACAGTTAAAGATGGCAGGGTCGCACGACTGCGCAACGCGAGTGTCTAAGTACCTGACAATCCTTTGCCCGATGCCGGATTTTCCTTTATTTAGATTACCACTTTACTTTATTTTTATTTGTTGGAGTTCCCCTGATCTGATCTGCATTTAAAAAGAGGCCAAATTTCCAGTAGTTCCAGTTTTACATTGTAATTCACTCTGGCGACGGTATTATCAAGTGGCTTTTGTATCTTACTTTGCATACTTCTTTGGCCATTCATTATGTCTGGCTACGTTTCAAAAGACAGTTTGCTCGAATCAGACAGCTCCGGCCTTTCATTGCATGATTTCTCTGGAAGCTGTACTTCTTTGACAGTTGCTGATTCCAATAATATTAATACTAATAATAACATTTGTCCAGAAGCTGGAAAAAACCTCGATGAAGATACTCTTCAACTCGAACTCAGCCGCATTGAAAGCCAATTTGTGTCCTTTATCAATGAGGAAAGCCGCTTGAAACAGATAATGAGAACGTTTGAAACTCAATATCAGCAGGCACTCTCTTCAAGTAAGATCTCCATGATTCCATGCTTCAACTTTATTGTAACTGGCCAGGAAGATGGCAGATTTTTGTCGCTTGATTTGGGTGGATCAACGTTGAGAGTTTCAGTGATTGACGTGTTTGGTTCGCAGAGGTCTGCTCAGGTTGTTGTGTCAGAAAAATTTCTTATTCCTGATAGTCAGAAAATAATCAATCATGCGTTCTTCCAATGGATTGGTAAAAAGATTAACCAGGTGATATTTGCTACTGGACAAAACCCACAACAGGAGTCTTATTTTGACAAATCTAAGCAAATTCAAGCAGGTATAACTTGGAGTTTTCCGTTGAATCAAACCCATACCAATGATGGGTTCATCAATAGTTGCGGCAAAGGGTACGCTATTGACAATGCAATTCTAAACAAATCGCTCAAGACTTTATTTGAAGAAAGTGCTTTTGCTGCAGCAGGCATTAACTTACAAGTTTTATCTTTAGTTAACGATTCTGTGTCAGTTTATCTTTCAGCAAAATTCTTCAACAAGCACACTCTGATGGGTATGGTGATTGGAACCGGAACAAATTGCTGCCTATTTTTGCCCACAAAGCTCATCACGTCACAGGAAAAGCAGGAAGCTAACAAAGTTGTACTTTATGCTAACAATCACAAGGAATGTTTATTTAATACCGAGCTTTCATTTTTTGGTCAGCATTTCCAACGCCATGCAACATCCTATGATAGTGAGGTTCACAAGGCATGGCTGGTGGCTACGCTGTCATCTTCTAACGTTAATGCTTTCATTGATAATGATTTCAATAACTTGAACCAACCGCTAGAGTTTTTAACTTCTGGGAGATACATTTCTGAAGTCTCGAGGTTGGTTATCGTTGACTTAATAAAGAATGGATACTTGTTGAAAGACAACAGCCAATTTCTTTCAAATAAGTTATTTGTCAAATATGACCACTTTACTGGTGAAGTGTGTTCAGTTATCTCAAACAGCGTGAACTTAGATACTGCTAAGCAGTATTTTATTGATACATTTAGCAAAACAAATGACACAATCGCAACGGCCATAGATGACCCTGAAGCATCAGCAACAATATCAATTTCTGATGAGGAGATGTTTGCAATGAAAAGGGTAATACAGGCCGTGGCTACCCGTGCAGCAGCCATTCTTGCATGCTCTATAATCAGTTTAGAAAACTTGAGCAGCAAGAAAGAAGAAAGCGCAAATACAACTGCAAATGCTAAAATTAGCAGCGTTGGCTACGGTGGATCAGTATTGAAGCATTTCCACTATTATAGAGAAAAACTTGATTATTTTTTGAGCTTATTGAATCCCGATACACAGTACCAGTTGAATTTTGTTAATGATAGTTCTATCTTTGGTGCAGCGATATCAGCTGCAATTAATAGAAATATCACACAGTAAAGTTTCAATTTCAACTATTTTTTTTTTTTTTTTTTTTTTTTTTTTTTGATTTCGTTAGCTATTTGTTATTGTTTCATTATTGGTTTCTCAGTTTTGTTGTTGCTCTGTTGAAAAAAGACTCTTTGATCCTGTTGCTTGTTTATTTTTTTTCTTATGCTCTTTTATTGTATCCTTTCTGCTGGCCCAGTTCAAACTATTTCGCTAGATTCCTTGTTGTTTGTTTTCTAAAAATCTTTAGTTTGCTTTAGCTTACTTTTATTAAAGCTTGTTTGTTTAGTTTTTGTCACTCTAATTACCTCTCTATGTTTTTTAGCTTTGTTATCCTCCATTTTTGTATTTAGTTTAGCTTTATTTATTGAAGATCATAATTTTTTATACTCTAGCTTCTTTTAATAACTGTTGGATTTTAATTCAAGAAACGCTATGTTGCTCTGTTTATTATGAATTAGTTAGCTCCGGCTTTTTCTCAAAAAGAAAAAAAAAATGAAATAAAAGAAATAAAATGTAATCAATTTGGTAATTTTCAATTAGGACAGGTACAATTTATTATTGGTTTTAACCATTATTCAGCGAAATGATATTACTCGGTGTAGGTGTAGGTGTAGCTGTATTATACTTCAGCTTCAAATTGAAACAATTAACAGGCATTTATGAAACTATGGAAATGGAAATGTGGTCTGATGAAAAAGGCACGTGTATAAGTTATAGTAAAGCCCAGGTAGTTCCTCACATCATCTGTCTACTGATTCTTTTAAGATTCTATCTAACACGATTAGAATATTGGTGTTCACTGAAACTGCCGAGGATATTTTGTGCAGACAGATGGAGGAGGAGGAGGAGGAGGAGGAGGAGGAGAAGCAGCATAGAAGCCGCGGCTTGACTGTTGTTTGATTATGCATGATGATGCAAAGATGAACATTAGCCCGTGGGTTTGTAACAGATCAAGGAAGTAATTTTTTTAATTTAATATAAAGCTCTTTGAAATGGTAACTAAAAAAAAAAAGAGAAAAAAGAGAGATAATAATTATGGAGTGTATTTTCAACCATTTTTCATTAAGGAAATTGCTAGGGAGCTTTTAGAACCTTTTCAAAACAAGAATCGCATAGCGACGCAATACCAACGCCGGTATCAGAATATACATTAGTAATGTGTTACATAAAGAAGGTCACGATATTATCACATGCTTTTATTTTTCTTTTCTTCAAACTGTAGCATGTAATTTTATATAGTTAGTGATGATTATTATGAGAGGTATACTGGGTTGCAACATGAGAGCTGCTCTTGAATCATCTACTTATCCATCAGCAAACAAACACCAATGGAAGAAAGCATACCGCTTAAATTAGATCCAGGGTTGATTTCAACCACGGCGTTCAAAGATCCGTTCCAAACAAATCCAGAAGACCTTTCGCTTTTCAATTTGATCACTAGAGTCAATCATGAGCGAGATGGAGAATTTCTTGCTTTGAACGAAGAAGACTTGCAGAATGAGATTATTAATGAGAAAATCAGATTCAAGTTGGCCAAACAAAGAGAAATTAATGGCGATGATAGTGCGAAGAGCGAACTCGAAAGATATTTGAACATTTTCAAAGAATTGACCCCAGAAAGTGAAGATTACGATGATAAAAAAAATAATATTGGTAGTATTAGTAACAACAATGATGATTATGAGAGCGCACCCGATCCGTTGGACGATTCAGCAATGGAAATTGATGAAGGTGAGGGAAGCGCACAAACTGATAAACAGTCTGTCAACAAGGAGAACCTAGAAGACGATACACAGAATGAAGCAGAACAAAAAAGAATTCTTACTGAAAAGCTCGCTCTAGAAAAAGCACGACTCCAAAAATTTTACGACAACAAAAACGATTTAGGCAAATTGATAAGGTCATCTCTCAATGAAGCATCTCTTTCATTAGACTTCATATCATTGTTAGTGACCTCGCTTAGGCCGAATGTCGGAAAAACATCCATGTCTCCACACTTAAAACAATTCATTCCCTTGGGTTCTTTGAACAGTGATCGTATTGCTCCACCCGAGGATAATGGAGAAAACGCTTCTGGAGCTGCCAACAACAGCAACAACAATAATAATAACAATGACAAAACTCAGTCAAAACAGGTTAATAAGATGGCCCTAGTTAGTTGGAAGTTGGAAAGTTTGGAAAACGCAGTGCGGCTCATTGGTGCTAAACTTGTATTTTTAAAAAGTGATGTCATTAAGGAAAAAAACTATTTTGAAAACTTGCATAGAATTTCATTCGTTGATTGCTTGAATTTTGTCAATAGTAGAGATATTCTGTCAACTAACAATAATGATTTGAACAATTTGACAAAAAATTTTAAAAGGTACGAGGAAGTATTGTTCAAAGTAAGCAATGCCGATATTGCCATCAAGTACGGATATCAAGATTCCGGGTCGCGATACAAGCTAAACCGAGGAATTGCTGTGTTGAAAAAATCTAAGACCAACGGTGAGTTGATTTTCGTGCCAGTGGTGACTGGTTCCGCCTCTGCTGCTGCTGCGGCTGTGACTGCTGCAGGCAGCAGTAGAGCTGTTAACCCTAGCAACAAGAGCAGCACACTCGAAAATAAAGTTGTGGTGAAGTTGTATGAGAAGGTCAATAATGAATTTATTTTGGTGAGCGAATCAAGCATTTTTGACAAGAATAATAATGGTAATGACAATAATGCGCAGACAGAGCAATCATCAGGGGTAAATTTTCACAAGATCCAGAAAGAAATCAACAAAGCACGGAATAGAATCTTCGAAGAGGAACTATTTTATCAGTTGGTAAAAGAAGCCAAGTTGCTATTGCCGTATGGGGTGAAGATTGTATCGAATAGTAAAATCACGGTAGAGCTTGAAGATGAATTGATTGAGATTTCATATGTCACAATGAACATTGACGAAGAATTGGAAACGCAACGAAGAAATGCTGAAGAACGGCAAGTTGAAGCACGCAGTTTAAGTGCTTCTCCTGGGGCAGTAGGAGAAGCAGGAAGCACTAGTAGTAGTGCCGATGGCGGAAGCAACAATAGCATTGAAAAAGACTTGGAAAAATTAATCAAAAACAACAAGAAAGCAGACTATATTATAAATTTCCTAAGACTAATGCTTTGCTATTACCATAAGAAGAACCTTTACGAAAATTCCAGTAACAATAGCAACAGTGTGGTAGTAATCCCAGGCAGCAATATTCCATTGCTTTTGCGTCCACTTATTGGACATATTAATCATGAAAAGTTTTTAAAAAAGTTAATCAAGAGCTTGATTTTGCTTTATGAGGAAGACTTAGAATATAGAACGCAAATTATTGACTCAAAGCTGAATAAGCTTGTCTACAAAAGTTTTAATAAAGTGAATGAGGACAAACAAATACTGAAATCTGGAAAAAACTTAGAAATAAGCTTGACTAAGAATCATAATGTTAGCTATGATAAGAATAACATATTTAATAAAATCACCACTCCAACTGGCTCATTGCTTACAATCAAAGAAACAAATAGTAATACTTCTGTTGATGCTACTGGCGATGCTGCTAGCGCTAGTAGCCAAGATCCTGCTGCCACTAAGAGCAAATCTACGTTCTCAATCAAGTTGACTGTGAAAACATCATCGTCAAGAGCATATTGCGACTCTTTGATCAATCTTGTGCTTTTGGATACTGCCAAGGATGAAGAGCTTTTGAATGTTAATTACAGTGATATCGCGGAGATACAAAAATGTCTTAGATGGATAAATAGTCAGTACTTTTGATTTTGATCACTTGGTCTTATTTTTAGCAATTTGTGAAATAAAGTCTTTTATAGAATTTTAGAAACATCTAACATACTTTAATGTAATGGCAATTTATTTTTTTTTATTTTTTTATTTTTTTTCTAATTAGGAAGAGTACGCACTGTAAGACTCCAAGAAGTGATTTACGGGCGAACCAGAACTCAAGCAAGCACGTAATTAACGGTAGAGTTGAGCTATTGTGTTATGCCAGCAGCCGCCCACTCAATTCTCCTTGTACTGTCTTGTATTTCTCTGTGTCTTTTCAGCTTTTTATTTGTTTGTGCGAATACTTATAGGCTGCTAAGCCAAGCTCAGCCAAGCTCAGCCAAGCTCAGCCAAGCTCAGCCAAGCTCAGCCAAGCTCAGCCAAGCTCAGCCAAGCTCAAAGGCAGCCATGCATCCTGATGCATTTGGGTTGACAGTTCTGCGTGGTTCACAGCATGCCAATCATTATAAATATTGTGCCTTTGAAAGTATGCGATCTCATTGGTTATTAGATTTGGAAAGTGACTTCTTTTGATGTAGCAGAGAATGCGTAGAGGAATACGAAATAAAGTGGGATTGCAATGTACGGGCACAATTTATTGGCGGTTGACAGAAGTGCGGGAATAGAAATTCAAAAGATGTTTGAGGACACAAAGTTGTGCTGTACCGTGCTGTAAAGAAAAACCTCAAAATTCAAAATTCAAAAACAAACAAACAAACAAACAAACAAACAAACAAACAAACATGCTCCAATTTTTAATAAAGAATGTTAAAAAATGTATTCAAAACAATTGATAAATGATCAGTTAATAGAAACTAAAAACACAAAATACTAATGATGCTACTAGTAATGGTAATAATACTACTACTAATAATAATAATAAATACGAGTAAACACAATTTTTTTTCCACAAAATATATAAATAAAACAAAATAATACTAGTAATAATAAAAATAAAAAAGTAATAATAAACAAATAATAATAATAATAGTACTAGAAATAGTAATAATCAACTCACCAACTAAAAACGCAATCATAAATATTTCAGAAATAATAGAATGAAAATCAAGTTAAAAAAAATAAATAATAGATAAATTAAAGAAAACTCATGGGGTCTTAACAATTAACAACAGGCAGGCTAAAAAACTGAACAATTGGGAAAGACAAATGAAAAATAAATTCAAGATGGAAATTGAATCAGGTGCAATATGGAGGAAACAAGAGAAAACAAATGGAAATCGACGTTTAGCAAATGGAATGAAATTAGCAAATTGAAATTGCAGCAATTAAAGAGAAAAAGGAAATAAACCTCATTATTCTTCTCTTTTTGTGCATTTACGTTTTGTAGCTTTTTATTTTATTTTTTCTTTTCTTTTTTTTTTTTTTTTAATTTTTTTTCTTTTTTTTTTTTTTTCGTTTCGTTTTATTCATCATTATTTTTTTTCCCTTTTTCTATTGAACCCTTGATACTCATTATGTGATGAAGCAGCTTTGTTTAATTTTTAGCTAAATTCAACTCTTTAAAGCAGACATCATAGCATACATTTACAAGTTGTCCAACTTCCCAGCAGCAGCCGCTTTGTACATTTCATTCAACTTGGAATTTTCAGCGTCTTTACCCAGAGCTGCCGCAGCATCCAGCTTGTTTTCCTTATTATTATTGTCACTATTGTGGCTAGCTTTATCCTTACTTTCTTCAACATTTCCACTGCTAGTATTGTTCTTCTTGCTGTTATCGTTGTGGTGCTGTTGATTTTGAGATTGAGCAATATGGCCACCGCCATACTGGTCATCAGCATATGCATCATTACCGTACTGGTTATTGCCATATTGATCACCACCATATTGGCTACCATATGGGTCTGCGCCATACGGATCACCACCGCCAATACCAGCGTAAGAACCATCATATTGACTTCCATTGTAGAATCCAGCAGCATCTGGTGGCTGGGTGCCAAAGAGACCATTACCGGTAACGCTTCCAGATCCAGGTGCACCGTACAAAAAGCCATCATTAAAGCCGCCTGCGCCAGCACCACCAGCACCGCCAGCACCACTAGCAGCGCTAGCACCACCGGCGCCAGCACCAAAGCCAGAACTACCACCAAACGATTGTGATAAGCTACCGGCACCAGCGGCACCAGCGGCACCACCGAGCCCATTGGAGTTAAGTGCGCCTAATCCTTGCCCCGAAGCGCTGGTACTATTTCCAGCATTACCAGCAGTTCCACTACTAAGCAAGCCGCTTAAATCGCCATTATCGCCACCAGCAGCTCCACCAATAACGCCTCCTAATTGTGGGCTATTTCCGTAACCGCCCAAAAATCCAAGAGCATTGTTTGCTGCTGCTGCTTGAGCAGCAGCAGCAGCAGCTACTGAAGAGTTAGGATAGCCTGCTTGATTAGCAGCGGCCACTTGAGCTGCTTGCAATCCTTGAGCTTGAGCTTGAGCTTGCGCCTGCGCCTGAGCCTGAGCCTGAGCAGCAGCGGCAGCGCGCATTTGGTTTTGCGATCTACCCCAGCTAAGTCTGACTCTGCTACCACCAATAGAAAACCCTTGCATGCCTTGGATGGCAGCTTCGGCGTCTTCTCTGTTTCTGAATTTAACAAAACCGCAGCCTTTGCCTGGCGGAATCTTGACGTGAATGATAGGACCAAATGGTTGGAAAAGAGCAAGCAAGGTGGATTCAGGAACCCCATTGGCTAAACCGCCAATGAAGACTGTGGTGTTGGTTGGGTCAGAAAAGACTGGTGGTGGGAATGCCGGAGGAGGAGGAGGAGGAGGACCACCAGCAGCACCGCCAAGTGCGCCACTTGGAGATTCACCCGCTGGAGAGCCATAGTATTGTAAAGCAGCAGTAGCGGCACCTGGACCTCCCGGTGGTGGGGGTGGTGGGCCATATGGGTTGTAGAGCATCAAATCCGGTGAAAATCCAGGAACTCCACTAGCAGAACCACCGGCAGGACCACCCAACAAGCTTCCCGAAGCTGCTGCTGCGGCAGCAGCAGCAGCAGCAGCAGAACTGTTAACATTGTTTACATTGGAGTTTCTAGGAGTAGCTAAAGCGACTCGTAGTGGTCTACCAGCGCACCAAACCCCTTGCATCTTGACTAACGCTTCTCTGCGTTCATTTTCGTCGCTGAATCTGACAAACCCAAAACATCTGGAAGCGCCGGTGGTTGGATCCGTCATGACTCTAACGGTTTTCACGGTTTTGAAATGGTTTTGGAACAACGACAATAAATGAGCTTCAGTTGTGGTTGGCGACAAATCACCAACAAACAATGAGTATTCTGGGGATTGAGGTATTGGTGCCAGTAGCGTAGCGGAACTAGCCCAATTTAATCTAAACACACGATTGTTACTGTGTGGAATTTTAGAGCCATTGAGTGAGAGTGCCAACTTTGCGTCTTCATACGTTTCAAATTCAACAAAGCAGTATCCAGCATGTCCAGTGTTCAAAGTGGCGGCAGGGGTGCCTTTTTTGGCTTTGATAAGTTTCACTAAAACGTTTTTGCCCAAAGATTGCCAGATTTTTGCAATGGTTTCTTCATCCGAATATGGATCTATGTCACCCATCCATAATGTCTTTGGTGGCGAAGAAGAAGTAGCGGCAGTGGCGGTCGGTGGGTTTGGAATTGGGAAAGTGGTAATGAAGTTTTCCGGCTGCAGGTTAGTGATCATTGGGGTAACGCTTGATGTTTGAATAGAGTCAACTGGGGCAGAAGTTCCAGTAGGGGCAGCAGTAGAGCCAGTAGCAGTCGTAGCGGTCGAGGCACTTGGAACAGCAGCACCATCAGGAGCAGCGGCGGAAGCGCCAGTTGGTTGAGCAGAGGCGGTGGTGCCAGAAGTGGCGGCGGCAGCAGCAGCAGCAGCAGCAGCAGGAGGAGGAGGAGGAGCACCAGATGTAGATGAGGTTGGAGCTTGCGTTGGAGCCGAAGCAGAGGCGTTCGGGTTGGAAGTGGCAATATGGTCCAAGTTTTGGGCGCTTAAATTGGGATCCATGATGAGTTGCTTTGCAATTTTGTTTTGCTATGTGTGTTGATGATAGTTATGCTACTAATTAATTTAATTAATGTTTGTGAAGTAACGGACAGAATAATTAAAACGAAACGAGGCAAAAAGAATTTTTGCAAACCAGTGGCATAAATGTTGGTCGATGATGATGAGCAATCAAAGACAGAAGTGGACCAATTGGCGATGTTGGGGCCGAGTGGTTTATTTCTTTGTTTTTTCTAATTGCGTTTGCTGAGGAGAATATAAAAAGAACTTTTGGTACTTTTTGTTTTGTTCAGATAATGTTGACTTAATGATAATTGATGTTGCAACTTCTTTGCTAAGTATCTCAGGAAGTTAGGGGAGCAACTAACCAAAAACAGGAGAAATCTACCCAGGGGAAAAACGAGATGGAAATCAAGCAAAGAAAACGGAATACGAGTGGCCAATTGCGGTATATATGAGGGCCAAAGCAGTTAAAGTGTGGGGGATGTGGAAAAGAAAAAAATAGAAAAAAAAAAAAAAAAAAGAAAACAGAGAAATAAATGAATTGAATCGAGTGAAACTAAATCAATGAGGAAAAGAGAACTGCAAAAAATCAAGAATGGCCAAGCGACAACTGAAAAACTCAACAATCGAGAGAATACGGTGCAGGACAAAAATAGAACAGAGAAACCAAAAAGGAACAGTTGCGAAAGTCTGGAGACGAAAAAGCAGAAGACAAATAGAAAAACAAGTAACAGAAAACAGAAAGAGAACCAGAGAAAAGACAAAACAAAACAAAAAAAAAAAAAATAAAAAAAAAGACGACTGAAAAGTTTGAAAGTAAAACCTCTAGCTGGAGATGGAGTTGGACCGGACCACACCAAAGAAAAAGACCAGAGGAGGATAACTGAATGGCGATAGCAGCTAAACTGCTAGCTAACTAACTGTAATAATAACTGCTGCTGCTGCCGCTGCTGCTGCTGCTGCTAGCAGATTTCCCCAGCGAAGAAAAAAATTTTAAACCGCAGAGTTGCTCGCTCATTAAGGTTTCTCGAAGGGACTGCGCCTTGCGCTACGATGGTCTAGACTGTCAGATGATGCTGGTGTTAACAGTCGCATAGAAGCAGGGGGTGAGGCGGGAGTGTGCTACGACATAACGAAACAAGGTCACATTTGTACGGGGGAAAGCACTCTAAAATTACAGCCTGACACGGGCGCAGCGAAACCGCCCGCAACCAAGTGGATTATTTATAGCACAGTGGTACATTTAGCACCGGCGGTAGTGAACAAATAATATCCAAACCAAATGAAATCGAAGAAGTGTTTCTGCAAAATGAAACATGTACCAATTGCCCCGAGGCAGTCGCCACCTTACCCAATGTTGTCAGAACTCAATTGCAAAAATGCGGCTGCTTGTGAAGTGAAGAGAACAGAGAAACTGGGTTTAAAAGTGCTAGCAAACTCACTTACACAAATGGTGACGCTGTGTAGCGCCAGTTGCCCCCGGAGCAGCAGCATGCAGCACAGCAGTTAACCGCCTGGTCAGCGGTAAATTTTAAAAAGATTAGAAAACAACATCAACAAAGTGTTTTCCATTCATTGGCAGTCTTAGGCAGTTTACAACCACACACACATCTACCCAGATCAACCGCCAATTTGACAGACACTCTTTTGCCTGCACTCACTGCATGGAACTGTGCAGCAAGGTGTAACAGGCAGCATCCGGCCTGGGGGTGCAGTGCTGCCCGGCAGTTGACGTATTTGTTGCCCGCTGGCCGTCCCATGACAAAGACCCTTTAAGTGACCTCTGACATGTAGTAGTTGCGAGGAGCATTAATGCTGTTTCGTCAGCTGGATGAGCTACCGCATTGAGTTATGCCTAAATTGTCGGCAACGCTGGTGTCAACAGATCTACGCCATTGAAGTTTTTCTTTTTTTTTTTTTTTTTTTGTGATCTGGTTTCACTAAATGATCGTTTTTTCTTTATTCATATTCAAGTTGGTTTTATTTTTCTTGGTTGTCGCAGTCTGCGAAACTCCGCTTTTTTTTTTTTTTTTTTTTTTTTTTTTCTTGCTCAGCGGCTTACGCCGTTGACAGAAAACGCTCCACTTCGTCGCTGTCGAGAAGGAAATTAACAAGACAGTTCCATTCAGATCCAAAATCTATTGAGCTGTAAAAAGAGAAATCTCAAACAAAAACATTTGAATCTTTCTTTCTTGCTACTTTCGATGTTCCAGTATGCCAATTTTATCTTTGGCCTTCCTTTTCACCCTTGCCGCCAGCTTGTGTGGGCGCTAGCGAGCTGTTGTTTCTGAGCTAATAGACACACTAAGTATAAAAAATTGCATGGATTCTCTCTCACAAAGAGAGACATTTTCCCATTGCAGATCTAATACTAGATCTCACCCAATTTAAGGCACTGGGCGCTTATACAGTTAGCCGAGGGAGTAGATAAACACAAAGCAAAATTGTGGTCTATTGATGCAACAATTGCTGTTTTGGTTAAAGCAGCTCCTTTCACAATAGCATAAGTAGATACACTCTTGGATAAGCCACGGTAAAAAAAAAAAAAAAAAACACTGCTACTATCATTTGTATTCACTTGATAACTAGAATTTGTCACCATTAAGTGCCAATTAAACGCCTTGACTCCCCCGTCAAACTTAGAATAGAAACAGTCAATGAGCGCTCATAACCTCTTGGTTTGTCAATGCTGACAAAGCTTAATAATTGTGAGCCCCGCTTTAGACCGGCTGACGACATTTTTTCTTGACTTTGGCTGATCTGCTAAGCACGGCCGCTGCTAAATCAAAAGATCTTGCTAGAACCATTTTCCTAGGGTAACCCCCGTTTCCGCCTGTGAAGCCCTCATTAAAAATTTTTATTTTTCTTTTGATTTTTTTTTTTTTTTTTTTTTTTAATTTGCCTTGCAAAGAAATCTCTCTCCTTTTTTAGTATTCTTACTTACTTCCTGTCCGTGCTTCTTTTTTTTTGTTGATACATCATCATCAATCAGTCTAGTAGTATTTTTCACAATATCACAAAATTGATCTATCAAGATGTCTGCTGAACAACAATCCAATGTTCCTACCTTCAAGTTGGTCCTTGTCGGTGACGGTGGTACCGGTAAAGTATGTTATCAAAAGTTTGTGATCTTTCCTATTTTATTTTAGATATTTGTTGTGTTTTGTTGACGAATGGCAACATTTCTCCTCAAAGCAATGTGTACTCAACGTGTTTAACGGATCATTGAGACGAGATTGTTTCACTATTGATGGCGCTTTTGTTGATTTAGCGCCTTTATCAATTTGGATCTTGACATTGTTTTTTATTGTTATCTGGTGATGACTTTTGATTTGTTGTTATTTCATCTTTTTTTTTTTTTTTTTTTTTTTTTATTTATTTGTTTTTTTATTTGTTTTTTTATGTTTTTTTTGCCATCGTTGTTTATGTTGGCGTGTACCAGATGCCAGGCCAACAAAACACAACAAAGCAATATCTCCAATCATCAATTGTTATTTCATCTGTTTATTGATCTCGTTTATTTCGTTCATGACTAAACGCCACGCGTTGGATTTTTTTTTCTTTGTTTGCCTTTTACTTTGACAACATAATACTAATAACAATATAGACTACTTTTGTCAAGCGTCACTTGACTGGTGAATTTGAAAAGAAATATATTGCCACTTTGGGTGTTGAAGTCCACCCATTGACTTTCTACACCAACTTTGGTGAAATCAAATTCGATGTCTGGGATACTGCTGGTCAAGAAAAATTGGGTGGTTTGAGAGATGGTTACTACATTAACGGTCAATGTGGTATTATCATGTTCGATGTCACTTCTAGAATCACTTACAAGAACGTTCCAAACTGGCACAGAGATTTGGTCAGAGTTTGTGAAAACATTCCAATTGTTCTTTGCGGTAACAAGGTCGATGTCAAGGAAAGAAAAGTTAAGGCTAAGACCATCACTTTCCACAGAAAGAAGAACTTGCAATACTACGACATTTCTGCCAAATCTAACTACAATTTCGAAAAACCATTCTTGTGGTTGGCTAGAAAATTGGGAGGTAACTCTCAATTGGAATTCGTGGCTGCTCCAGCCTTGGCTCCACCTGAAGTTCAAGTTGACAACAACTTGATGGAACAATACCAGAAAGAAATGGAAAGTGCTGCTGCTTTGCCATTGCCTGATGAAGATGAAGATTTATAAGCATAATGTATTGCGATGTTTGTGTATGACAGTGCGTTGGCACATCACCATATGTTATCTTATATTAATTTGTCTTGAAATTTCATAAAAAAAAAGTAAAGTTTTTGTGGATCAGCAGTGACCGAGTGATGAGGACGGAAGTGGGAAAGAAACGACAAAAGAGAAGTTGTGCAGACGAACCTTTTGTTTTTTCTTTTTTATTCTCTCTAATTCATGATCTCAAGTATATTATGTTCTTTTTCATTATTTAATACAAATAGTTTATCTAATTTTTAATGTTTAATTTTTTTTCTCCTAGTTTTTGCTTTTGTTTTTCAATAACAGATTTGAAAATCCTCAAAGTGCAACACGCGTAGCTTGAAATATCTGACCAAGTACCTATTTTATGTTTACAATTCTCGACGCAACAATTAGATGTTTCTCTATCTGACTAGTTAGAGCTATAAAAATAGTTTTTTTTTTTTTTTATTTTTATTTTTATTTTATCTTTTTTATTTTTTTTTTTTTTCACTAGCTCCCCATGGTTCATTACCATTATTATTATCATCATCATCATCATCATCATCATCACCACCATAATTCGCAATAACATTGCCACACCCCCAAAAATTGCATTTTCCCAAATTCCAGTCACATGACACCCATACTTTCAAAAGTCAGCTAGCGAATCACAGCAAGGAAAAAGTTGTCGTTTTATAATGCAGGGTAACGAGGGTTGGATTCGAAAAAAATGGTGAGCAGAGAGAAACAGAGTACTTTGAATTGAAAGAATATAGTAGAAAGGCAATAAGAGTTGATTGTCTGATTGATTGATTGATTGATTGATAGTATTAATACTACCTAACTTATTCATATTCAAATTTTATTAATTCTTTTTCACTAAACAGAATTTGTCCAAGATGTTGTTTCAAGTGGCCAGAAGATCAACTGTAGGTATTCGAGATTGTTGTTGACAGTAATATTATTGTTATAATTGTTCAGTTTTTCCTTATTATTCATTACGCAAATTGAGTGCAGTTTTTTTTTTTTTTTTTTTTCTTCAAAGTATTTGATATTATTTTGATTGTTCGACTCGTGGGTTTTGTCAAGTTTTGTGAATTGATCAAGGTCAAGCTTTTCTGAAAAGAGTTTATTAGGTTAAATATAATTGTGGGAGGAAACTTATCATGAATGTATAAACGGGGTTTCACTTATTGAAGATTAATCAATCAGAGGTCAGTCAAAGATTCAGCCAACAAGAAGAAAAGAAAAAGACGATGAGTTATAATTGGGAAGAATTTCTATAATAAAGTTGCTCTGTCAACGGCAGTAGGGCCCTGAATTGGGAATAGTAAGCGAGAAGATACGGACAAAGAGGTTGAACATATGGAAGTTCAGTCGACAAACACAGATAATCTATTACAGTTTCATATATCTTTGAGTGTTCAGCCGTATATCCATTTAGTCATCCATTTACAAGCATACATGATTGTTGAAAGGGCAATAGTTTTGGCAAAGCACTAGATGATTCTTGAGATGAGAAAAAAAAGGAATAGTTCTCAATTATGTTTTTATATGAGTATGTTGGTTTTCATACATCAAAGCAATATGATCTTGTATCCGTTCAGCAAAGTTTCAATTATCAGCCTATGAACTTTCCCAAAGCCCCTATCGCCTATTGAAGAATAGTACAATTGATTAGAATATTGCTTTGAAAAAATAAGCATCACCACAATCAATCTCAAATTAACTGCAAATAACTAGTGTCAAACCAGCTACTATCAACACTCAATTTTTGTCAAGCAAATTCATGCTATTGTCAGACCCCATAAATTCATAACTTTGATCCTACAAAAATTGATAATTATAGTATTTTGAACATGAACATTTTTTTTTTGTTTTATTTTGCACGTTTTGTACAAATACCGATTACTAACAACTACTTTTATAGTCCGTTTTAGCTAAAAACGCCTCCGTGAGAGCTTTCTCTTCTGTTCCAGCCAGAAGAAACTTGATCACTGACTTGTATGTTTCTGAATTGAAGAGCTTCAAGCCAACTCCAGCTAGTGCTGCTGATGCTCAAGCTGCCACCAAAGCTTGGAAATTGCCAGTTTCTCCAAAGACCCCAGAAATTGAAGGTGACATCACTACTGAAATTGCTGCTTACGAAGCTGCTGATGTTGAAACTGAAGGCGCTGCTCCAGCTTCTGCTGACGCTGGTGCTGAAACTATTGGTGATGACTGGTTTGTTGTTGAAGAAGTCAAGCCAACTGCTCACCATTAAGCTATTTGTTTCTAATTTGCATCCATAACGAATAATAAAAAAAATTTAAGCAATAAATGAATTTAAAATGAATGAATTAACAAAAATTTATATGACAGTTTGAGAAGAGTTAAAATTAGTATGCTTTTTTTTTTCTTTTTTCCTCAGGTGTCAATCACATATTTCCCTCCAATTTACTTCCTTGGCGGTAATATGATGCGTATTTTATTGTGAATCTATATATAGATATAATATGCTATCTATTGCTGTCAGTTAAATATTTACCGTTTTAATATTAAAATGCATATAAGATCATTGCCATGATGCTGTAGCGTGGAGGCTGTAAGAAATATTGTACAACTGTAGAGGTTTTTCATTTTAGATGGGCACAAAGGGATGGCTATTTTTGTTTTCCTAATAATGGCGCACTATGTTTTTATACTGATTCAGATATAGCATAAACCTTAGATATCAAACCCAATAGATGGCAAGATGATTGGTAATCGTGTTTACTTTTACTTTTACTTTTACTGCCAGAAAGAAAACACGGTGCATCCAGGTCTCTAAAATAATGCAGACGATAGTAAACATTGAAAGGAAATGTGCAGCCAGCCGCTTATACCCCTACCCACTTAGTATACCCAGTAGGTGCACTCATCACCATCACGAACCATGGTCTTCCATCGTGTTCTTTCCATACAGGATTAGCTTAATAAAGTTTACAAATTTGCAAGTGGTTAAATTCAATGACTGCACCCGATTCGGAGAGTCAATTATCACCTGGCCGAGCGCGCATACGAAATATCGCACAGAAACGCAAAAAGAAAGTGCGGCGGTCAGGCAGTTTTACCGAGCGAACGAGTGAGGTCTTTTGGTGCTTCTAAATTGTATAGGGTCCGACATGCAGGCGGACAGTTTTCCTGCTGCGAAATGTGACTTTGAGTTAGAATTAGTACGTGTTGGATGACAGTTCCTGGCTATCCGAGGCCGATGGTGCGTCTGCATACAAATTGTATATATATTTGCAAGTATTTGCAGTGCTTCGTATAACCTTACTAATGTCCCCTTTTTCTACTTCTTTTTTTTTCTTTCTGCTTTTTTTTTTTTCTTTTCTCTTAGTTCACCGCCTTTCTCGTTTACTTTCTTTTCTCTTCTTTTCAAGAAGAATCTCTTGTTTTGTGTGTCTACATTCTTTTTAAGCAACTAGTTTGCACTCCTTTGATTACTGCCGCTGCTACAATCACCATCCACAGTTCTGGAAATTAACCGCCGCGGGTCTTTTTCCGAACACTTGAGTATATCTGTTAGCGCCGACACCATTTTCTATACGAGCAAACCGATTTTATATCGTCGCACTACAGTGCACATTACAGTACATTTTTGACTTTATATTATACTTATTGCTTCATTTTTACTCTTTTGCCACTTTTTATCTTCCATCCAGCGCTAAGCTCAGCGAAATTACCATTAAAATTATAGGAAAACATGGCTCCAGCTCCAATAAATCTCGGCAATCCAGTTACATACTACCTCAACCGCACCATAGTGCGGTTATACAATATTGAATCTGAGCCTGATTTGGAAACCACAGAAATCAGCAAAAGAGATGTTACCAATGCAGTGGTCATTGGCTCAATATTCGCCATGTTGATGTTTTTGTTCTTGTTGCTCATTCTGACCACTTGCTGTTGGTTCCGCTGCTACCAATTGCTGTTGATTAATAATCGTTTAGTGATCAGAGCAAAAGGTTACAGATTCTTGAACAGCAGCAACGGCGATGATTATGATGACCAAGAAGCTCAGCTTGAGAACGAAAAGGCTGTGACTACTTTTGATAAGTCACATAATGTGATTAGTAATAAGAATGCCAATGTATCTACAACTGCGGTGTTTAACAAAACTCCACAGTCAAATAGCGCTACCGATGAGGAAAAAGTGTTATTAAGCGCTAGCGCCAATCACAATGACAGTACTGATGCTAATGCCAATGCCAATAATTACCACGATGACGACAGCATAGAACAGCCATTATTAGATTCCGATGACGAACAAGATCTGAGTGATGCTCGCAAAGTCAGTGAAAACGATTCATTTTGTCGCACGTTGTTAATCCAAAACATGTTGGCTCAAAAACTCAACAGCAATCAAGACTTGGAAAACAAGCATATCAATGATGTTTACAGTGATAGCAAGATCAGAATTGGAATGATTGTGGTGGTTATTAAAGACTTAACCGCTAACGATATTGCTGAAATCATAAACGGTAGAGCAGATTCGCCATTTTTCATCTCATCTTTAGGTACTAGTGCCGCGGCAGTGGCAGCAGCATCTGCATCCGCATCATCGGCAGCATATTCATCTCCAATTTATAGTTCTTCTGCTGTTAGAAAAGACCCTAACTTTGGAGAAAAACAAAAGATATCAAGCTTAAGCACAATTCTTTTGGAATCATGCTCGCCTGAAGATCAACATACTCAAAGTAAACTATATTTGAGAAAAGGTGATTTGCTCAGAGTGATTGATACTGATGCTGACAGAAAAATTGCTAAAGGTATATTAATGAGTAATTATTTGGAAATTGATGCACAGGGAATTAGTATGCAAACAAGAAAATTTGATATTGACCTTGGCGGTAGCACCAATGGCAATAAAACTCACAACAGCGAAAACAATAATCTTGAGGAATCTGGTGATGGTAGTGAGTCTTCTTTAATTAGAACATTCCCATTCGATTGTGTTACTTTAGAAAGTTCGATCATAAAGGTTATCCATGCCGATGACTGAGCTTCTAAAAACTGAGTGTGCTTTTTCTTTCTTTTACCCTTATTCTATGGTTTTGTCAGGTTCTCAACTTGAACTCATGCTTTTTTCTTATCAAACATTTTTCAGCTTTTTTTTTTTTTTCTTCTGCTTCTCTATGTTCAAAATTTTCCATTTTCTTTTCTCTTGGTCTCTTCTTACTTTTTCCCTTTTTCTTTTCGATTTAATCATCTCTTGTTTGGCATTCTGAGCATAATCATTCTTGCATTTTTTTTCGTTCAACGTGCTTTTATCTCCCCCTTTTAAGTTTAAACATTTCTTGACGATTACTCCCTTTTTTATTCAGTGTCACCACATGGCACATCACACCTTTAGGTTATGATTTCTTACGATTACGAGCCATCTTATTTTCTTTTAATGACCCATTTTTTATTTTTTTTTTATTTTTGCTATATATCTATATTACGAGTTTTTATACTTTTTTTTAATTTTTTTTTTCTTTTTAAATTTTTCCCTTCTCATAGCTAACTCTTTTTCTTCCTTTCTATAATGCGTTACGAAAGAATGATTTTTTTTTTAATCTTCTCTTCTTGGCTGTTGTTATGGTCCTTTCGAATTACAGATTAATTTCCCTAGATTTTGTTATTCTCTAAATAGATATATGGTATGAGGTTCCAATATACAATAATGCAAACAGAAAAAATTGTTGGTGTTAATAATGACTTCTTAGTTCAAGCGTTCATATTACAAAGCATGAGAAACCTTTTTTCTTTTGGTGAAACTTAAAATAAAACAGATTACAAGATGTTTGATACAACACCATTTCCTAAACACTTTGACATTTTTTATATAAAAAAGCGTGATGAGATGTGCTCTAATGTTTCACATTAAAAATTATCCATAAATTTTGCTTTGTCTCCCCCTTGGGTAATAAAATTAATACTTCTTGTGTTATCGTTAATTTGTACTACTAATTTCATAAGCTCCCAAGAAATTACGACCTTTTGCAATTGATTCGAATTACCCTATGTACCCTATCTCTAAGACCATACAAAATTAAACACTATCATCCTTAAACGTGCCTGTGCTATCAAAGGTTGAAAAAGTAATATACATAGCCTATTACTGATACTGCCAACAATTATTAATAACACAAACTCAGTACCTTAACGCCCACAGATCACTAAGTATCTAAAAAAAAAATACTCGGAATATCTATAAAGCCACAAAAGAAAATTGGAGCCTGTTTTAATGCCTACGAAAGGTTGTCGTTAATTATCGTCTATAATATTCGCTGTACATATAAGATGTGTATGCATGTTGGAAATCTATAGTTTATCGGTCACTCAGGGAGATTTTCGTTTTCTTAGCCTACTTTAAAGTGCCAGTTTATGGTAGCGTGCACGTTGCAAAATAAAATAAGGGATACAATTTTACACTCAAATTACAGAAGAAAAAAAAAGACAAGAAGTTTTAGAGGGGAAAACAATGGTAGTGGGATACAAAGTGTATTCTTCTTCGTTATTTATATAGATCACTAATGGTACATATGGCATATGACACTATCTAGGTGAAGTTGAACAACAGATTAAGCTATCAGGAATAAAAAAAAGTATATAGAAAGTAAAAACAATGAGACAACATATAATAATGAAATGAAATTGCGAAAAAAAAAATGAAAAAGGAGACAAAAAAGAAAGGCATAAAAAAGAAAACAAGAATAAGTAAAAAAAATGAAAAACCAATGATAGTTGATGCTAAATTTTTGTCATTCAAGATAGTATCATGACAATATAATGACAGATTTTATGGGAAAAAAAGCAACACAGACAATTTTTGCAGACAGAAATACAATAAAAATATTCAAGCTTGTGAAAATAAAAAATACATAACAAAAACCATCAACTATATTTTAACAAAAACAAACCTTTTTTATCTTATCCTTTTTTTTTTATTGTTTATTGTTTATTTATTGCTTCAAGTTGACAACTTTAGCACTTTCGCCATCATAATAAGCTAACAACTGCACTCTAAATTCAGCACAAGCAATACCAAATTGTTTCAATATCAATGCTTGACGGACGTCCAACACATCGCCTTTCTTACATACTGGATATTCATTCTCAAGGAAGATCTTACCTTTCTTGATAGTAGTTGGGATCTTGAATGTATTTCTCATAGTTGGGTCCATGGTATGCTGCATTGGCACATCTTCTTCTATTGGTATTTGATGACCTCTGGAGTAAACAATGCCGCTAGGTATGGTGAAATCAAGAGGTGCCTTAGAATTTGCTCTAGCGAAGTCATTTCTGACATAAGTTTGGAAGTATGACTGCACGGTTTCTGGATCTTCATCAGTGAAAAGAAGACCAACAACACCATCGAAAAGTTTAGATAACTTGGACAAATTTTCTTTATATTCTTCTTCAACGGTATCACCGAGGGCTTTCTGTAGCACTCTTTGTTTGCCCATGATAAGACGAGACCCTTTCCATTCTGTTCTAAGTTCTTGCAACACTTGGTTTCTGACATTGTCGAGGTTCAAGACCCATGTGTATTTGTAAGTGTCCAAACTGCTTCTGATATCGTCAAAGATACGTTCTTTGTTGTCACGGCCCTTTTTGTCGGTTTGAGTCAAACTGACGAGCTTGGAACGCTTGGATTTAGGCATCTTTGGATGATTATAATAGAAATGAAGTAGTTACCGGTGGTTTTAGGGATAATAAGACAGGAAAAAGATAATGTCAGTAGCAAAATGTCAGCCTTTTTTAAGAGAGTGAAAAATTCCATACTGCATTAAATAAAACATAAAAAAATTTTTTTTTTCTTAATGCGCATCGCTAAGATGAGCATCACCCGGATAGAAGGTGCGCTTAGCTCTTAGGAGTGTCTCTTGTGGCTAGGCTGCGTCTACTGCTATACAGTATGGTGTGGAATACTACATTAATACAAAGGTAGATGACGGATAGCACACTAAAATAGTAGAATGTATGTTAAACGTTAGAAATGTGTAATGTTTCACCAGAACAATAATTTATTGAACAGTGGTATCGTAGTGCAATAAGTGTAGCAACAAACAACTCTAGCCTGCACTTGATGGCCATTGAAGAAACAACTACCGGACTCTGAGGTAAGAAAACGGCAGCTGTGGTGCCCTTGATATTGGTTAATCACTTATGGTCTGCTCAACACTGTGAGGCTTTGCTTGAAGTTTACTTATACTATTTTATTTGCTTTTGCTTCTATATTATAATTATTTTTTCTTGTCTTGTTTTGCGTTGTAATATATTCATCTCGCTGCTAGAGACTTAACCGCTGCGTTTTCCGATCGCCTTTCTCTACTTCCCATTACCCCATTTTCTTTTTTCCCATTTCAATCTACTTAAAACACTGGCCTGACTGCACACTCTTCATTTGTTTACTTCCATTCCATCTGCTGGCACTATCTCAAACTACAACAGCAGCACCTATCAGTTACTTCAAATTAGTATCTACGAAGCTAGACTTTAAAGGAACTCACGTCGTCGCATCTGTAGTTGCATTTTTCTGTTAATTAGCACGCATCCCTCACTGCCGCTGAGTAATTGATTAATCAACCGATCATTCTATCGGCCACTCAATAAATCATTTAAATCAATTACAATTAACCAGAGTTTTGACTTTTTGACTTTTTGCTTTCCCCTTTTCCCTTACATTCACAGTTGTTTCCATTTCCCAGCACTGGCACAAGCGAACTACACAAAAATGTCAAAGAAAAATATCAAAAGTCTAGAAAAGGCCAAAATTGATAGCTTCACATCAGACAACAACAGGAAAAAGTCCTTGAGGCACCAGCAGCAAGCTGATCTGGACGTTGATATTGACATGAAAGACGATGGCAACAACGATGTCTTTGACCGTCAGCATCACCACCATGATGACAGCGATGATAATAACAGCAATTATCATTCTGAGGAAGAAGGCTTGCTAAGACTTTCCGAACAGTACAAAAAATCAGGACACCGGTTCGGCAATAACGCCACCCCTGCTAAGGGCGGTAACCATGGTATTGCTCACGAAGACGAAGACGATGAGGACGAGGAAATGACCAAGTCTATTCACAAATTTTCTAAAGAAATACCCAAGTTTAATTCTGAGAGTGGCGAGCGTCAGCGCAATAATAGTGGCTCGCACTCATACAACTACGATGATGATTTTGAAGATGACAATGGTGATGATGAACATCATGATGATAACGATGACGATCAAGAAATGAGCGAATCAAGAATTCATGACAACTTGCATCATGAAAGTGGCAATGATGATGATGATGAAGATGATGAAGATGAAGACGAGGACAATGGTGAAGAAGATCATGATGATGAAGATAACGATCATAGCCGCAATGATGACGACGAAGAAGAGGAAGCTGAAGCAAGAGCTGCAAGAAATCACTTTTCTAGAGCTCAATTATTTTCTGACAACATTGCTCAGCTTTTTCCTGAAGCTGCTAGTATATTCAATGCCTTTAGCGCCGGCGGTGGTGGTGACATGTTTGGTCTTACTGGATTGATAGATGGCCTTTCACGCCGTGATGATCCTTATCTTGTTTTGGAAACATTAAACCAGCTTTCAGAAAGATTGTTAATGACAAATTCGTTGATAGCAGACCGTGGTTTTCCAGCAACTAAGCTCTCAAAAGCGTTGGTGAATATCTTAAATGACCCTTTTTTCGCCGAAGAGCTTGAAATTCAGCTAGTGGCCTGTCGATGCATGTACAATTTTTGGGAAATTAATCCTGATTATGCTTATACTCTTGTTTCTAATGGCGCTATAGAAGCATTACAACCAAAGTTGATGGAAATTAGTTACATTGATTTAGCCGAACAATGTTTACAAACTTTAGAAGCAATTTCAAGAACAAATGGTAGAAAAATCTTGAGCAAAGGTTGTTTGATGGCATGTTTGCAGTATCTTGATTTCTTCACCATCCATGCACAAAGAAAAGCATTGTTTATTGCTGCTAACTCTTGTGTGAATGTGAGTAAAGACTCTTTCCCTAGTCTCAAGGAAGTTTTCCCGATTTTGTCACGAGTTGCAGTTCAGTATTCTGATACTACTGCGGTTGAAAATGCATTAGTTGCTATTTGTGGAATTATTAACAGTTTTAAAAATCATCCCGAATTGCTTGAGCAATTAGTTCAACATGACTTGGTGAAAAGAATGTGTGATATTATTACCGCTTCAGCGTCAAAGAAATCATTCAAAAGTGACAGTAGCTCCGCTTCCACAGTAGTGCTAAGCTTTGCTACTGCAAATAAACTTTTGTCTTCTTTAGCAAGCACAGTCACAGCATCTCCAAAGATATCTATTGATTTGATAAAAAGCTGTAAAATAAGTGGATTTTTCAACACCGAGTTTAACAAAGAATCAGGAACCGATGATGTTGCAACTTCTAATGCATCATCAAATGTATTCATCGAAGTGCTCATGAAGTCACCAAAAGAATTAATGATCAAAGTATTAAACCTCGCTTGCTCAGTACTCCCAATAATAGAGAAAGAAAAGCAACAAGAAGATAATTATGAAGAAGCTGCTGGATTTGCTTCAGTTTTGAGCGATACTAAGTCAAAAATCAATAACAGCAGAGTTCAACTTTACAAAAATGCTGAAAATCAAAAATCATTGGAGTTGTTTTGTCAAGATTTATTTCCATTGTTGATCAACATGTACTCTAGCTCTGTGGATTTTGAAATACGTCGTAGAGTGTTGATCGCATTGTTGAGAGTCTCTAGCTTGCCAAATTTTGAAAAAGTTGTCTCTGCTGAAAGCATTTCCAACATTACTTCTTTGCTCACATCTATTGTGATTCAAACGAAAGGCGTTTTACAAAAAGATCTAAACGCCACAACAGCACCACGTAAAAAATTGAAGAGCAATGATGTTATCGAATATAGAATACGAACTTATAAGTTTACATTAACAAAAAAAATAAGAAAGAATGCTAACGCTTACATTTTACTTGCTGGTGCATTATACATTATTGAATTATACACCACCAAATACGCATTAATCTTTGTTAAGCAGTTTGATAGAGAAGGGTTGTTGTCCAGTATCCATGATTTGCTTCCTATCACTAAAACTATTTGGGAGACTGAATCGGCTGCATCATTGTCCAAACAAAAATCGAAGGACACTAATAATAGCAAGGAAACTGAGGCAAATGTCGAAGATACTTTTGCTAGAAGAAAGGATGACGGCAGCAATATTGTTCATGGTGAACAGCTGGACAACGATAATTTTGAGATTGAAGATGACCACAGGGAAAGCAATGAACCCGTTGGACTTGATGAAGATCATGATGATTATGGAGAAGGAGAAACACCTATTGATGATGATAATGATGATAATGATAATGACGAGGATGAAGATGAAGATGAAGATGAAGATGAAGATGATGACGAAGATAATGAAGTAAACTTTGATGATTTTGATTTTAACAGATTCGGAAGTAGACATTGCAGTGATGACTTGGATGATCAGGATGTTACTGGCAATTTTAGTATTTCCAGATTTAAAGATACTGCTATTGTGAGAACATTGATTAATTTGCTTACCAGCATTGATGAACAGTACTATAAGAGTAAAACCTCTAACTTGTACGAACAACCGCAACATATGAAACTTCATGAAGAAGTTGTTAGCATTTTAAAACAAACTGATAAAATTGCTCATTTTAGCTACGCTGATTGGATTGCGTTGTGGAAAAATCTTGCTAATAGTTTGAGTGATGGCGAAATTGCTATATCCAGTTTTGAACTTACTTCATCAGGAATAATACCTGCTCTTATTACTCTCTTCAGCTATGATGAAGAGCTGAATGGTGACAGCGGTGATTTTATTGGCAAAATCGGTAGCTCATGCTACAACAGTTTTGTCGAAATTTTTGTGAAAAGAGAGTTTGTTGGGGAAGAAGTTCCATTAGCTTTGCTTGTTAACAAACTCCAGGAAGGTTTGAGTAGATCCGAATCATTTGAAATTTTGACATCGGGACGCAGCACCGGTGGCGCCTATTTTGGCCTTGGCTCTTCTTCTAGTACATCAAATAAAGCAATCTCAATGGCAAGGCAAATCAAGTTACGTCTCAATTGCGATGATGCTGATGCTTCATTCCCAGAAAACTATAAATCATTGATGTTATCCACCCATGCTATTGCTACATTCAAAACTATTCATGAATTTTTGAAAAGCAGAGTCACTGTGTTCACTAGGCTCACTGATGTAATGCTATCGTCTGCTAACCGCAACCGCAGAGTCAGTAGCAGTGAATCTAGGCTACCGGCTGATCAAGACGAAGATGATGAAGATGACATTGACGAAGATGCAAATGAGTTTGATGATTTAGACAGAGAGAACGCTATAGAAGAAGATGAATTAGATACAATCAGTGCGTCTCAGGATGATTCAAAACATCAGGAAGAAGAGCAAGACCATCAGGAAGAAAACAGCAAGAAAAACGATTGGTATTTGGAGTTTTCTATCAATGGCGAAGTTATACCTTTGGAAACCACAATTTATGGCGCCATTTATAGATCTTTCCAAGCTAGCAATAATACCCACAACACCAGCGAGCCAATTGATACTAGTGAAATTTGGGGCCGTCCGCATTTAGTGAAGTTCCGTAAAGTTAGCGGTAAAGAGCCTCTGAGCAAGAATCAGAATGAACAATTGAATTATGCTTCTAAAACCAGTGAAGATGATTTAACTGCACTTAATGATACATTGTCTGTGAGCATATTGAAGCTATTAAAAATCTTATTTAATATCAATGCTGCTGTGGAAGAATCGGGAACTAATGATTCATTATTCCTGAACTGGAAATTGACGGCCAAATTAAACAGACAGCTTGAAGAGCCATTGATTGTTGTTAGTGGCACTTTACCAGGTTGGAGTGTTCATATTACCAAACAATTTCCATTCTTATTCCCTATCAATTCCAGATTGTTCTTTTTGCAGTCAACGTCATTTGGATATTCAAGATTAATTCAACAATGGAAAATTCGTACAAGCGAGGAAAATGGTAACAACAGTAACAGTGCTAGTGCCAACGCTATTACTGAGTTGGGCAGACCTAACAGACACAAGATACGGATCTCCAGAAAGCACATTTTGCAAAGCGGTATTAAGTTGCTTGATATGTATGGTAACCATCCAAGTGTTTTAGAAATTGAATATTTTAATGAAGAGGGCAGTGGTTTAGGTCCAACTCTTGAATTTTATTCTACAATTTCTAGAGAATTTTGCAGAAAATCGTTGAAACTATGGAGAAAAGATGATAATGAAGAAAACCCATATGTGCATTATCCAACAGGATTATTCCCGACACCAATAAATGATACTATTGCCAACAGTAGCAATGGTAAGAAAGTTTTATCCTTATTCAAAATGTTGGGCAAATTGGTTGCTAGAGCATTATTGGATAGCAGATTGGTTGATTTTGCCTTCAACAAGTTTTTCTTTGAGTTAGCGTCGATTATTAACGCTACTGGTGTTATCAAATATAACAAGTTACCAAGAACCGCAATGATTGGTAAAGTGGCTAATGTTGATGGTGGATTAGCTAAGTCTTTGTTGCATCTTCATAAATACCTTGAGATTCGTGATGCACAAAAGCTTCTGAGCAGTGATGCTGAAAGAATTCAAGTTGATGGCGCCACATTGGAAGATTTGGCACTAACATTTACTTTACCAGGATACTCTGAAATCGAATTAGTGGCAAATGGTGATGATATTTCCGTTACTATGGCTAATCTTGCAGAATATATTGATGATGTGGTAGATCTCACCATTGGTTCAGGTGTGGTTCGTCAAATTAATGCTTTTATTGACGGATTCTCGCAAGTTTTCCCATACAACGCAATTACTATTTTCACCCCAGGTGAATTAATTTCTATGTTTGGTAACGGGGAAGAAGATTGGTCATTTGAAACATTATATTCATCGATTCATGCTAATCATGGCTACACTGTTGATTCTGAATCGGTGATTAGACTTTTAGAAATTATGACTTCGTTCAATAAGGATGAACGTCGTAGATTTTTGCAATTTATGACTGGATCGCCAAAGTTGCCAATTGGTGGGTTTAAAGCATTAAGACCTGAATTTACAGTGGTGCGTAAACCAAGTGAAGATGGATTTACTGCTGATGATTATTTGCCTAGTGTAATGACTTGTGCTAATTATTTAAAGTTGCCTGAATATTCATCAAAGGATAAAATGAGAGACAGATTATTGCAATCGATAAATGAAGGGCTTGGTGCTTTCTTGTTATCTTGATGAGCGGAAGCGAACGAGCTAGCGAGACTTAGTGATGCGATTTATCACTTACTACATTGTCATTCTTGTCACTTGTATATGCACCATAAATTTTCTTGTTTATCAATTCTTTAGTTGTTTTTTTATTCACTTATTATTATTATTATTATTATTATTATTATGACTTTTTTTTTCAACTACTTCATACTCCTCATAAATTACGACATTTCTTTCAGTAACTCTTTCCCACAAAGTTTGTTTCATTAGTCTTTATCTTTCTTAAAATGCAAATTTTATAATAGCAAAATGCTATTTTAGGCTCATTGCGGACACAATCGTCCGTCAGACCAGATCGTATACACAAAATTTTCAAATTGCAAGATTTTTGCTAAAAAACCAATATATCTCAAAAACGCTTTTGTAAAAACTTTGCTCAAAAATATTGTATAAGACTAATTATCTGTTTTTTAATGGTGTAGAAACTTTGAGGAATATTGTTGGGCATTATAAAGAGGCTCAGAACTGGTAAAAGCTCATATATAGTCTGAAATATCAAAATATCTGTTTAAAAAAGTTTTTGGAATATGTTTAAGCAACTGTGGTATTCAACAGCAGCAATACATTCCTGGAACATAGCTACGGCTGATGCAATAGTCACACCAAATAACAACATGTTACTTGAAAATATAACAGAAACATATGAAAATGCTTTATCAATAGTCTCTTCAACTACAGTACTAATAATTAACACTTTGCCATATAGTGGCGGTCTACGGCACTTGAAATTTTTATGAGGCCAAGGATTTCTTGTTTAGTGACAAACTATAATGCCGCAATGCAACAAGCTGCACTTACCACCTGGGCATATTTTACCGTATCTCAGCGTAAAACAAAAATTATTTTTGGTGGATGATGTGCTTTTTGTTCAGCTTGTTGTTGTAATATTTAGCATATTAGTATGTTATACCATCGATAGACTACCGTATAAAACATTTTGCTAGAATGTGAGTGCGCATAGTAATTAAATATCCCAATGCCAATCATGCGTCAATCCACACTGATAAACAGAAAAAGGGAAATGCAAACACAACGACGCGTTCCGTTTGCCTGGGGATTATGAGATAGAATAGATGTGATACAGGTTGCCCACTATACTGCTACTCTTCATTCCACTACTCTGTTCATCTTAAGCTTATACTATTGCCAAGTACCAAGTTTTTTTCTTTATCGCTTTGATTTAAAGCTTTTTCTGAAACGGCGAATCAGATATGATATTAGATCTGGTTCTACATTAAGAAAATCAAAATATAAAACAGTAATTACTAAAATTGGCTTGACAAAATTCAGTCGCCGGCACCTCAATATCAGTATTTATTAAACCGCGTTATGCCAAAAGATTATTGAATACGATTCAATATTTACTCAAATTGAAGTACAAAACGCTCGGTCCAAAGCTATAGAAGCAAACCAACTGCACAACACGGCGTCTATCAACGTAAAGATAATATCATCAGTTAGCGCCCACAACAAATCACACAACAAATCACAGCAATTAGTTCAATAATAGTAGCATAGCATATCACACCATGTCGGAAAGGTCACATCAAAAACCTACAAATATTGGTAATGTACCCACAAGCACCGCCACCACCACCAAAACAACAAATGGATACGAAAAGTTTGATTTGTTTGATCAAACCGCCAACAATAGCAGCATAATAAATCACAACGATAGTATATTGAATAACGACCTGTCGTTTCCTCGAATCCAATATAGCGGGCTCAAAATAAAACCGCTTTCAGTGACAAGGTCAAACCAAACCGGCAATAACAATAATGGTAAACAGAAGCAGCGGCGGACTGATAAAAGAACGGCCTCAGCAACAGATAATGATGACTTGTTGAGCGCGCTTGCTAGTCCCGCTAGAAGATTGCCGGTGCCCACTTCTGTGAATGTTAAAGGTTCCGAAGCAGTTCGCAAGTCAGCCAAGAAAAATGAGTATAGGTATTCGTTTTTGAGCAAAGAACCACAGAGGAATTTGCAAACATCGGATAACTTTGTCATTGATGACGAAAGGGATGAGGAAGAAAGCACTCTAAATGTATCTCAGCATACGCCCAATAATGACAAATCGTCACAGCAAACGATATTGATACCATTAAAATCAACGCCAACTGGAAATTCAAAATTCAGACGTACTCCTACTCCAGCCAAAGATTTTCTAGATAATAATAATGATATTAATAATAATAATAATAATAACAGCAAAAAGATTCCAAAAAACAAAACTCCAGCCCAGGCTGAAGCAGCAGCCGCATTAATCAATTATGACAGTTCCATTGCTGATCAGTCAAGCAGCTCAATAAGCCAGTTGTACAGTTCGATCCATAAAGGAATAAACAATGCTAGATATTTGGTTAGTGAACTAGGATCAAGACAGGGAACACCAATAACTAGCAAGATTTCGTCACCCAGAGTAGATTCTTTTAATGAATTACAAAGAGCAGTAAGCTTCACCGAATCACATAATAATCATGATTATAACGAAATGAACAAGTTTGTGAAGAATAAACTAATTTCGGAGAAGCAAACCCCAGATAATTATGGAAGTGTCAATGATAATTCGAGACCATTTTCCAGAGAGTCGGCCACTAAGACTGATTTTTACATATCTACGATGAATTCATTGAACAAAAGAAAACTGTACAAATCCGTTCACGATCCCCTGTCATATTCACAAGAGCCAACTGTGATGAATGACAGTCTGGCAGAAGAAATTGATGGAGAAACGGTGCTTGATCAATCGTCCAATGGTACAGTTTCCAACAATAGTAATAGAAACAACATTTTTAAACGACAACAACAACATCAACAACATCAACAACATCATCATAATCCAAAAAATCAAATCAATAACAATGATGAGCTAAAGAAAATTAAAAGAAAACGTCAATTTGATGAAGTTTCGGATAGTGATGATTTGAGTGATGCAGGTAATGTGTATCGTTACGTTAGTCAGAAAATTAGCCGTAAACATAAAGATTCGCGGTCTTTGATTTCAAAAAATAGAAAAAGAAATGGTAACAATAACAATAATAACATTAATGATGATAATGAGGACGCAAATGTCGGCAAGAACGAAAATAAGAAGAGTCACTTTGATAATGATGATGTCGGCGATGATAGCAAAAAAACATCATATGAAAAACCAAACATAGAGATGAATCCAATCAAAATGATTGCGAAACCCGACTCGACAAATTATCAAAATTCCGAAAATTGGCCCAGAAACAAATGGATTATATTTGCTAAACTTGTTCAAGAAGCCAAGAAAAAGAAAGATTCTCTGATTGTTTATGATGAAGCCGTTTATAAAATGTTTGACATCAAGGATAAGATTGAAATGAATTTAAGAATTCAATTAGTTCAGCATTTTGTGTTGGGCACACAAAAATCTACCTTGTGATATATAACTGGCAGCAACATGAAAGTATAATACGTGTGCGAATATATTTGTGTACGTGATTGATTGAGCTGCTATTTACCGCTTGTAAGATTTAGCCCTGTTAGCGTAGGTGGCTGAAGGTTCTGGGGACATTGTTGTAAAAAAAGTGTGTTTTTCTCTACTTCTTTCTCCTGTAAGGCCAAAGAAGACCCTTCAGGGCGGGAGGCCAACTTCGTGATGATGCACAGAAGGGAGTATGCACGCATGGTGGTCAAACTAAATAAACCACAACCATATTCTCAAATGCAAAAAGTTCACTACTCAAGGGATGATTACGCAAAAAGTTCAGGATCACAAATTTGTTTTCTTCTTGGAAACAACAACGACAGTGACAAAGGCGGTGATTGTCAAAAAGGGGTATCGTCTCCACGCTGTATGCTTACATCTTCAATGCATTGTATACACTCGTGCAATGTCTATCTGTCTGTCTGTATGTATGTGTATGGTGCTTGTAACCCATATCCGATCTTCGGACGCATACAGTGGTAATAAATAACTAGTTAATTCGACAATATCAAAATTCAAGTTTATTAGTTCACCGTTATTTGCTATAAAGTTCTTACCTTTTCATGATAATTCTTTAAAATTATTAAGGGTTTCCTTATAATGAGCGTGACAAGGAGTTGAATGTTGTGGGCTACATGGATTACATTTTCAAATGAAAAAAACAAACAAACAGTGGTAGCGGTGTATTATAAAAGTAAAATAAAACGTTGAAAAAACAAAGAACATTCTGTAATATTAATAGAAAAACTAACTGTTGAAAACATCAAGAGGCTGTAAAAAAGCAGAATATAAAAGCCAAAATAAACGCAAAATAGTCGCACTAGCGGCAAATTGCAAGCTGCCATTAAATTTTCTCCCAATTAGTGAGAAAAAACAATTAATAGAACTCAAAAGTTTCAAAAACCATTTTTTGAGGTTTTTACTTTGTAGATTTATTATACAGTCACACTGGAGGCTTTGGTAAAAACACATTAGAATTTTTTGGAAATGGTGAACTTCCTGTACCAGGTCCAGCACCACCGCTAGGACCGCTAGGACCGCTAGATCCATTAGGACCACCGCTTGTCTTTGTTGGGCTAATTAATGATGGTAATTGTAATGGATCGGAAATAGGATACGGTGGGGTAATTTTGTTTCCTTGCTGCTGGTTTCCTTGACTATGATTAATACTACTATTATTATTGTTGCTGTTGGTGTTTGGACCACCAGTAAGATTTGATAAGTTAATGTTTGGAAGTCCCGATGACGTTAATGGCGCATTACCGAATCCTAAGCCGGTTGGGAGTGGCTCTTGAGGTTTGACATTTGAGTATGGATTGTATCCGGTATGCTGCTGCTGAGTATGCTGTGGTTGTTGTTGTTGTTGTTGTTGTTGTTGTGGGTTATAACCAGTTAATGATGGATTGAATGAGCTTATTTGTGAATGTTGCTGCTGTTGTTGGCCCGTAGCATAGTTATGTAATGGGCCACCGGTGGATAAAGGGCCGCCAACTCCAGTAGATAATGGTGCTTGTCCATATTGTGGCTGATGCTGCTGTTGTTGAGGCAATGCATATGGATTATTAGGGTGGTGCTGTTGCTGCTGCGCAAACCCTTGAGGAACAACTGGAGGATGAGCAGCAAATGCAGGCTGCTTATATTTAGAAATCGCCGCATCCATCAAATCGTTGTACTTCTTTTCCGCATCAGTCAACTTTCCGTCCAATGAGATTAAATCCTCTTTCTTTTTAGAATATTTCTCAATCAATTTAGCCACTTGGGGTCTAAGAGGAGTGATATTGTTATACAATGATTGAATGTATTCATCATTTGAAGCACTTAATACTTCACTCGGATCATCTGAACTATTCAAAGCTTGCAACTTAACCAACAACCGTTCAATGTTTTTGGTCTGTTGAGTTATATTGTATTCGATTTCAATATCTTTGAGCAATTCTTCTCTAGTAGGCTCTTTGATCGGGGTGACGTAATTCAAAGGGAAAATGCCCACTTTGCCGTGTAAGGAGCCTCTCCACCAATCTTTATAAACGCTTTCCAAAACAGTGATGGTGTCGCCCTTTTTAAAGGATAATTCATCAGGCTCGGAACTGGTTAGGTCATATAGGGCCATTACTTTGTTCACCATCGCTGCGGTTTGTTTATCGGTTTTTTTGATATCAGCAACAGACGTTGTTGGTTCTGTTTGGCCTATTGGCAATTGTTGCTGTTGCTGTGGTTGAAGAGCAGTGAATTGTGGTTGAAGAGCAGTATGTTGCGGATTGATAGCTTGCGCTGGATTTGGCTGTAACACACCAAAAGAGGATGCTTGTTGGCCAGGAGCCGTCAGAGAAATCAATTGTTGTTGCTGCTGTTGTTGCACGGAAGCAGGAGCAGCAGCTGGAACAGAAGCAGCAGCAGTATTATTATTATTATTATTATTATTATTGGTAGTAGTAGTAGTACCGGTTAAATTTGCGCTTGGACCAACACTATTCTTCCATGAATTTTTCACTTCTTCAGCCGTATTGTACTCATCCAAAGACAACTTCAACACTGCTTGCAACTCTTCCTCTTCGTTTCTTAGCTCAGTTTCACTCATTCTATCCTTATTAGGCACTGCAGGTCCGTTATCGATTCCAGCTCCCGCGCCAGATGGAACCAAGTTGGGGTAGTCATTTTTGATTCTAGCGTACGTCTTTTCCAAATTTTTCAAACTTGGATCACTTTTGAAAGACTGGCTCAACTGGCCCATAATTTCAATCAACCTGACCTTGATACTGTAGTGAATTGCCCTGTTTTCAACCAACCCGTAAAGCACGCTAGTGAACTCACTGGAGCTGATCTCCTGTTTCATCTTTGAGCCGCAATTTTCAGCAAGCGACAAAATCAACGATAGTGATCTAAGCAAGATATTTGCGTTGTTGATGGCGAGTCTCTTCTTGATTGCTTTGAGAGCATTCTGGGGACCATTGTCAGGATCATCGTTGACGGTATCGCAGACGTCAATGATGTACTCCCAGTTATCTGACACTAGGGACTCGTCGGTAGCTTTAAGCACTGGGGCGTCTAATGGATTTGGCGATTCTGATGAGCCAAACATATTTGCATATGAGGTGAAAGATATAGCAATGTCCTGTCTTTCTGAATAAAAGCTTCTATTAGTGGTAATGGTGATGAAGTACAGAATCACAGAATTGAAGATGGCTATTATAATGGTTTGATATTGGCGGAGGCAGTTAGAGTGGCGATTCTTAGAATTCTAAGCAGGACCCACCCAAGTTAGCGTTTCCCAGGAAGATGACTACGCAGCCAGAGCGATGCGCCTTGCTGGTAAGGCAAGTTGGCTAATTAGCCATACTGGGGGCTTATAAGCGCCGATCAGCGGTCAATCGATCGATCAATCTATTTTGGGGGTTATCCGAACAGCGACATAGTGAGTAAGGCCGGGTAGCGGTGCTAGAATACATGTGAGAGACCCGTGTTTTTGGGATATGTTACGACTATGTGATAAACTCTGACGCTTTGACACACTCTACAAGTGATTATTCGTAAACAAGGTTATATTATTAGGAGCATGATGCTAGCATGTGGAGTGGATTAAAATCTATAAATTACAAAAGGGTATTAATTAAGGAACTAAAAAAGGGATGTGTTGCGATTGATATCGTAAACACTTTGGCGATTATTACTTTTTATTATTTAATTACTATTTCTTTTTCTTATTTTTTTTATTTTTTTTTTTTTTTTTTTTTTTTTTTTTATGTTTATTGCTTTCTTTTTGTAGCATTCAAGTCATTTCTTCTTCTTTGACTTTTTATCATCTTCTTCAGACTCTGTAGAATAGCCTTCATATTCTGGTTCAAGTTCATTTTCGCTGTCTTCATCATCACTTCTTTCATCTTGAGCAACACCTTTAATGATGTATTTGTACAAGATTCTAAAAATCAAAAAGAGCCAATACAAGTTCACCAATTGTAATGCCATAAGCAATGTGAAAACAATTGGGCCACTAATAAAACATTTATATTGACCAGTTTTGAAATTCAACTGATATGGACCCACGGTTTTGAATTCAGTTAAAACTGACCACAAAATTTTCAAGTTGATGTAATGACGCATATATATCCATACAAAGATGAATAGGCCGAAAAATGGTGGGGTTACTGGGGAATCCAAATAATTGAGAATTTTGGATAATGACAAAAAGAAATCAGATACATCCATAGTAATGTAGATAGCAATCCCAATCCAAGTGAAGTTAAAAGTGTAAGAAGAATAAATCAATGCCATGGTAACAATATGATGGAAAACCAACTCGTTGTAATCTTTTCTTGGTTTTTCCAATTGCAAAACAAGCACTGATGCCTGTTGAGTCCAAAATGCGGCTTGGCCCAAGTAAAAAACCTTCATCCAGAAGAAAATTGTCTTGTGTGGATAAGACTCGTAAAAGTAGTAAGTGTCAAACCATTTAATTGGAAGCTTCATCATCACAAAAAAACCAAATGGAGAACTAAGGCCATAATACACTAATGAGTAGAATTGCTCCATAAATCTCTTAACTTTGCCCTTTCTAGTAATGTGCAAGATTCCGGCTAATGGTCTAACCATAACTGACATGACGAATTCTCTGAAAAATGTAAAGAAAATCATGTAGAATAATACAAAGGCAAAATCTTTAGGACCTTTATCGTACATGAAGTATCCATTTTCATCAATTTCGTCAGTCTTGTAAGATATGGCCACAAACATGTGCAACGGGTTCGAGTCAGTATAATTGTTACTCAAGAAATACGTCAGGTAAACCAAAAGCAAAATAATTAACGGCGTCATCCAAGTGACTCTTAAACTTAACTCAACGTAACTGTAGTAGAATTTCCAAAAAAGGTCGGTTTTGCTTTTAACTTTGGAATGGTTGATACGTTTTAACCTGCGGTGCTTTGCATCTCTGGAAATGGTGCTGGAAAGTCCAAGACCGCTTTGACCAACGCTGTTCATATTGCCCACTGATGATCCACGTCTTCTAGTGCGGATATCGTTGGTATCGGGGGTTGTAAGAAATTCTTTAGGTGGCATGATGATATTATTTGAGATAATGTTGCTGCCAAGCTCCTAGAAGCGAAGTTATTTAAGTAGAATTGAAAGTTGGGTTGAAGTTCAAATCCTAAAAGACTTGAAATGAATTAGAGAGAAGACACAAATCGCGAGCAAGATGAATCAAAAAGATTTTTTTTTTTCCCTTTTGCTTTCCTGGAGACGGAAAACTAAAACGTAAGAGAGGGAAAGAAAAAAAAAAAGAGCAGCGCTTCGGGAAAGTGCAGCTACCAATTTAGGAACTAGGTAAAGGACAGCCGATCGGCAATAAGGTGAAGTAAAAAATTTATGAACTGATAAATTGGCGATAAAGTACCAGTGTGATTAATTAATAGTAACACTACTTGAGCGTGTTATAAGGTAATGATGTAGGGGAATTGAAGTGAAACCTGCCGGAAGATGAACGTTGTGAAACTAAGATTTGGTGAGGATAACGGCAAAGATGGGGGCAATTCTGGAGATGTATATCTGAAGGCGTATGAGCTTGAAAGGACAAAATGCAAGCAGAAGAATTAAAAAAATAAAGAAAAATAAAAAAAAAAAAAAAAACCGGAAGTAAAGAATCAAAAGGAGCGAATAGCAGTGAGTGAGTGGACGGTTGGTCTAGAAAACGTTAAGGAATTGAAAGTGGAATGAGGGAGTCTATCCGGCTACAGTTTTTGGAGAAGTGTAGATAGATAAAGCAAGCAAGCAACTCAATAAACGTGGTTCGGCAAAGGTGAGTGATCAAGGCCAGTGTGTTTGCTTAACGATACACAATAAGGAAATAGAACAGGAAGAACAGGAAGAAGACAACAGTCAAAGAACAAAAGAACAAAATCCGAGAATTGCAGTTAGGAGGAAAAGGGAAGCACAATTGCAGGCCCAAAAAAGAGACAACAAAAAAAAAAAAAAAAAAAAAAAAAAAAGACAGAGAGATCCGCTATTGTTACGTAGCGCTCATACTACAGCAGCAGTTAGCGGTGATTCCTATCTCTTACTCGATCGCTCACTCACTCACTAACTAGCTAGCTAGCTCAACCGCTAATCGCTAGTCGCTAGTCGCTAATCGCCGCCGCTGCCGCTGCCGCTGCCGCCGCCGCCGTGAGGCTGTTTCTGCCCTATAGTTTATCTATCTACGGTCATAGCCACCGTCGCCGTTGGCCACGTCTATCCGCAGCTGATCCGCAGCTGATCCGCAGCTTGTCTTTCATTGACGGAGTGTACGGATTTCAATTCCGCCTTCCAGCGTCCGCCTTCCAGCGTTCTGCATCTGCCCGGCTCGGTGCAAGCGGTTTTGGTTTTGTTAATTCAGGCAGAGTGCGCTGACTTTGTTATAAGCAACACTGCATCATATTGGCCACCCCAACCCAACTGGGTATCCAACTCCCAGTCATAGCTATTACCCGCCCACTTGTACATTACAGCCTGCTCTCAGCTCACGTTGAGCAATAGGGATACTACGACTTTCAGTATCCGTGCGCCCTACCATGCTTTATACTGCGGGCTTGCTGTACCTGAGCGTGTCTTGCAGCGGCTGCTGCGTGGCCCCCTCGGGAGTGCAACTGTGCCCTTTCCTTTGTAAAGCGGATTACGAGCTGCGAAGGGCAATTCCTCAATAGTGGAGCGACACACAACATGCCAGACAGACATGATGAGAGCTCAAGAGAGAATGAATGGATCGCCATGCGTTTTTGAAGAAAGAAACAACAACCAAAGGCCAACGGCCAACGGCCAAAACGGCCAACGGCCAAGCGTGTAAAGACCTTACAATGTTCCCAGCAGCTCTTCGTCAACACATGAATGGCGGTCCCGTAGTGCCCAAGCAGTTCACTCGCTTAGTGGCAGTATATCGTAGGACTGGTGGAACATGGATGTGTTTCTTGCAGGGTCTGCAAAAAAAAAAAAAAAAAAAAAAAAAACGTCCTTAAAAACAAAAAAAACAAAAAAACAAAAGGCTATGCAGACTTCATAATCGCGTGTTACGGATTGCCAAAACATCACACTGTGGACACTCTAACGAGCACCCGCCCTAGATAGAGGCATTGCTAGGATCTTTTAGTTCATCAGTCTAAATTTTAAAAGTCCAAAGGGTGCAATAATTTGACGTAGGGAGTGTACTCACTACAGGGTTCAGCATGGTAGAGAGAACTGTGCTGCACACTGGCCGGCTGACAGACCCAGGGTTGCAAAAGTGCATGGTTTGGTAAAGCAGTACTTTTTCATAGGCGGTGATTGTCAACATGTTGACCTGACCGACATTCAAAGATCTTTTATTGAAAGGTTGTGATTCGCGGTTGCAAAAAATGTTTGCCCATTGATGAAGTCACAATAAATAACAATAAGCATGGTGCTTTGAAGCAAAGCAGCTGAAAAGAAAAAAAAAAAAAAAAAAAAGAAAAAAATACAATAAAAATAATAATCAGCATAATAATTATTAGGCAAAGTCGTAGTATTACTAAAGTAGATATAATTAAGTATTAATGATTAAGTAAACTAAAAACAAGGATAAAAGAAGATAAAGAAGAAGAAACGACAACTGAACTGGATCGAGCTGAGCTGAATCTCTATCAAATTAATCAGCAAACCAGCAAATCTGGACAAAAAGAAAATGCTAGACTGGAAATAGCAAAAACATGAATAAAAAGGTAAAAGAAGTGAAAAGAAAAAAAAAAAAAAAAAAGGGGGAGAAAAGCTAAAACAAACGAAAAATGCTAAAGTAAATAAAAACGTAAAAAGAATGTAAAAAGTGTAAAACAAAAAAGACAAAAGATAAATAAAAGAAAGATATTAAACGAGGAATAATAATAATAAAAAAAAAAAAAAGAGAGAGATTAACAAACGCAAATGCAAACGCACTAAATTTTCTAAACAATTTTCTAACTCACCATTGACACATAAGTTCGTAATATATTCGTAAACATTGAAATAACATCAAAATTCTTCAAACAAAAAGTAATTCACATTAATAATCAATCCTTCTTGTTGAAACCTGCTTTACTGTTGGATGACGAAGCGCCGCCGCTGGTCCCTGTCACGTTGAACAAGTTTTGAGCATGCAAACGATCATAATTCATATCGACTGAAGTTTTGGAAGAGCTAATTGATCCTTGATCGTCATCAAATATCGATACTGCTGGAGACGTTGACGACAATGGCGACGAGTACGCATCGTCGGCAGCTGCACCAGTTTCAAATTCAGTAGTCAAAGGCGCAGGCATACTGAATCGGGCATTGTTGTTACTTCTTGGGGAGCTGAGGTTCATTGAGAGTCTTGATGAAGAGACCGAGTTTCTGGAAACAAGACTGCTCATTTCAAACTCTTCGTTGGCGTATTCTCTAGGGGTATTGACCACGCTGCTGGTGTGATAGTTGTTTTCCACGTCGTCAACGTATTCGTAGGCAAAGCTGGACGATAACAATGGGTCCAATTGGGCAATATCTGGCTTTTCAATCTCGAGATATGACCAACGGCAAAACTTTGCAGTGTCGATCAATGGCAAGTGGTTGTATTTGGTGTATGTGTACACCGCATAAGTTAAAGCTGCACCAGCCATCAAGTCGATAAAATAGTGATGGGTCAAGTACATTGTGCACCACCATAACCAGAAAGTGTACCCCCACCAAACTGGTGCCATTTTTGGGAACAAGTAACTCAAAAACATTGCTTCCATGGTAGCACAACCAGAGTGTAATGAAGGGAACGCGCCAAATGGCACTGGAGCGTTAGTGAATGTCGAGGTATACATATCAAATCCAAACAATACATCAATTCTTCCCAAACCACCAGGAGAACCGCCCATTGAGTAATTAGCAGGATCCAAGCCGTGCAAAATCTTGTACCATGGAGGAGCCGCAGGAAACATGATTTGAGTCAACACGCCAAACAAGTTCATGTAGCCAAAGGCAAACGCATAGGCACGAAGACAGGTTGGAGGGCCAAACAAGAACAAGAGACCAGCCAAGATGAACGGCAACGCAAAATGGATTATACCGTATGGTAACCAAGCCAAGATATCCAACACCGAGGCGGTGGAAGTGGCCAACACGTCAGACAAATTGTCACCGTAAAAGATGGTTTCAATGGCTGGCAACACTTGCACAGAGATTGGAGGTCTCACATCAGCTGGGATTTTACCAGTGACAAAAAACAAGGCCAACCATGCTAAAATTGGCAATGCATTGAGGAAGAATTGTGAAGTGATTGGCATTAGCAAGATGGCGACAAACACGGCGGCGGCGGCTAATTTGAACAAGAAGTGGACTTGAGCAATAACAAAGGCAAACAGAAACACTGATGACAAAAAGCCATAGTGGAGGATTTCTGACTTGGTGAACTCGTAATTTTTGAGCTTTTCGATTGATTCTTTAACGTTGAATGACAAGTTGATGTCAGCAACAGTGGACCCAATGGGCTTCTCAGAGAGAAAGTATTTTTTGAAATTGTTCTTAACAAACGACATTTTTGGAAGAATATTGAGAGTGTTGTGTTGGTATTAGAATAATGCAAGATTTGTGACAAAACAACAACAACAAAAAAGAAAGGCAAAATCAAAGAACTGTGTGTACTTTTTTTTTGTTGTTTTTTCCTATTGCTTGTTTTGAGATGAGGCAGTGAAGCGCAGGCGGGATAATAAAACTAAGGAAAAACCGCGTAGTTTGAATGTGATTTTGTTTTTTTTTGTTGTTGTTTTTTTTTTATTTTTTCTTAATTTTCCTTTCTAACAAAATATCGGTAATGAAACGGTTTCTTTTAAGTGATGTCTCGTAGTGGTCTGATAGCCTGCAAAAAGCTAGATAGCAAGTACTGTTTTCTGCTATAGCACTTGATTGCTAAGTGAGTGGCCTTTTGAGAATTAGAATTTGCAAGTATGCGTACTGATAAGTGTAAAGCAACAGAAAAAAAAACAAAACAATGTATGTTCACACACGGAAGTGGCAACAACAAGTATAGTAGTAGTAGGTAGGACGGAACAAAAGAGTAATAATAATGTCTTTTTTTTTTTTTCCTCTTTGTCTGCTGTTGTTACTTTTTTCTGGATTGCTATCTGTGTATGAGCAACTGACCAAGTGAACCTCTGGTGGAGCTTAGTTTTCAGCTGTGATGATTATGGGCCTCAGAAGAGAAGAAGAGACAGGAAAACTGACAAGACCGAGAATTCCAAAAAAAAAAAAAAAAGAAAAAAAAATTGCAAAAAGGCAGGAGCGGAAGAGAAAGGGAAAAATGGAAAGGAAGCAGGGAGGGAGGGGGGTTTGAGAGAGCGGTAGTATAGAAAGTACGCTGTATTGTGAATGAAGCGAACTGAAATCGATTGATTGATTGATTGATTGATTGATTCTCTGCGAGAAAAAGGAAAAAAGCAAAAATTAAATACTACAAGGAAGAATTAGAAAGAAAAAAAAAAAAAAAAGAAAAAGAAAAGAAAAGCGCAGCCAATATAACGCTACGCGGCAGAAGCAGCAGAATGGAATCGGAACTCTGCCGATCCGAGCGGTTTTTAAAAGCGACTTACTAGTGCACTCAGTGCTCAGGAGGGCGTTTTAGGCCATTACACACAGCCCTAACCGTTCCTTACGCATGTGCATTTGCCGTCGTTATTATAATTATGGTCAGTCGTAGTCCTCGTATTGGCACTTGTCACGTCTATAGCAACAGCAATACTGCTTGGCCGCCATCCGCCAGTTGCGTTACCAGAGTGGGAGCAAAAACAACCATTGAGAAGAATAAGAAAATAATAACCTGCCTGAGTTTAGAGTTACTTCAAGTTACCGTTCCGATGCCCCCCCCTCCCCCTCCCCTATTGAAGAACAATCTCCAGAACCATGCAGCGGCCTGTTGGGTCCTGTGTCCGAATGTTGCCCACAGCGACCCAAAGCGGTCCAAGGTGGATAAATGCACAGTGCATCGTGTTTTTCTTTTTTGTTTTTTGGCAGGTTTTCTCGGATGTGTAGCAGATGTTAGCGCTCACTGCGGTTTGGAACCAAATTGATCTTAACTTGGGCATTCAGGCTGGCTGGCGTGCATGCCAGCTGGCATTTTTGGGGCGGGCTTTTCTGCTTTTCTGCTTTTCTGTTTTATTTTTTTTTTTTTTTTTTTTTTTTTTGTTTTGAGTTAGTACCGGTTTTGGAAAGTGACGTACATGTTTACGTGTGGGTAGTAGTATCCTGGAAGCAACACAGAAAAACTGGCGCTGCCAGCCAACCAAAAAACTATTGGAATGCGCAGTTTCATACCTGCGTATGTTATATTCGCATGATACCTGCTTATACATGCATATATCTATATGAAGGCAGAGAGAGATGGCTGGCACGTGACAATAATAGCTACGTGTGTGGGAGTGTCGCTGGCTGCCAAAATTGATTTACTATTTTTTTATGGTAGATAGATAGATAGATCGATAGATGGGTGTGTGCAAGCTGGCTGGTGCTGCAACTATCATACTACTACTGCTACTATTACTGCTACTACTACCACTAATAATAATAATAACAATAACATAACGCAAAAGACGATAATATAGGCCAACAACAACAGCATGTCCGAAAGTGATCAAATCATAAACGAATTCTTGCAAGATGCCGCACCAGGAGAAATCAAAGATGTCATAAACGACCTCAACGTCATCCTCAATGATTCATCAGTGTTACAGTCCATCAAGGCTTCCTTGCAAAGCGCCGTCAGCTCAGAGAATGGCAGCAGCAGCAGCAGCAGCGACAATGCAGAAAACTTCCAATTGATTAGCTTACCGAATGCAGATAAATTGAGCATCATTTCCAAGTACAACGCCAGAGGCTCAAAGTTTTATGACTCGCAGTTGGACAAGTTGTTTAACGTGAAGTTTCTTGAGAATGAGGCCATTGATGTTGAAGACAATGGCAGTGGCGACGGCGGCTCAGATGGCGCAAATGAGGAGGAGGAGTTTGGCAAGTTGACCAAGTCGTTGCAGAACTACGTAGCTGAGCACTATCCAATCGACGCATCGCAGAAAAAGCTCGCTTACGACATCATCCAGCCGGACGAAAACAAGGACGAGTTCATCATCACGTTCATCAACACAAAGTACAATCCTTCAAACTTTATCAATGGCAAGTGGCTCTCGCATTACAAGTACAACCAAGCGGACGGCACTTTGGCCGGGAATGTGCATGTTGATATTCACTACTACGAAGACGGAAACGTTAGATTGAAGACGTCCAAGAAGGTCGAGGAGACCGGGGTGGGGAGTTTGGAAGAGTTGATTGTGGCCATCAAGCAGAACGAAGAGCAGTTTGAGAAGCTGTTGAATAGAAAGTTTTTGAAGTTGAACGAGGTTGACTTTAAAAGTTTGCGAAGACAGCTTCCGGTCACCAGATCAAAGATAAACTGGGGGAAGGCTATTGGAAATTATAGACTTGGCAGGGATGTCAATAACCAGTCGTGATTTTACGTATTATTTTTTTTTTTCCTATATTACTGCCCTACGAGTAAACATGAAATAAACATAATAATGATTCTATAGTACAAAATAGCAAAACAACTAAAAGTAGACAGACAGGATTAAAAAGGTACAATGCAGTGATGAGGAAAGAAGAAACAACAAAAACGTAGCTCAGCCCAGCCCAGCCCAGCCCAGCTCTAGCTCAGCTTTTTGGTGCTCTTGGCTCGCTCAAAAGATTTTGAAAATTGTCCAAACCAAAAAAAACAACACCAAGGCAATCCCCACATTTCTCCAAACCCCATTCCCCATGCTCATACTCCTAGTCAATTTGGAGCTAGTATTTTTCAAATTGCTCATCATTGACGAGAAGTTGTTCGATAGCGCCTCGATTGTTTCCGACTGCTGCGCCTGCTGGTTGATGTCTTCGGTTATGTTTCTCAAGGTTGACAATTTGTTTGCTAGGAGGTTGAACTGGGCGTCATTCTGTTGTTGATTGTTTGCGGTTAGTATTTGTAAGTGGCCATGTCAGTAGGTAGCGACAAATCAACATAACATACGTCTTGCTCTCTCTGTGCGTATCTTGACATGATGGGTGCGGAGGATATTGCTATTTCTTGTAGTGTAGTGGTAGCTCCAAACAGAAACAGATCGAGTTCTGCAAATGGTTGTATGGTGTCTGGTAAGTAAAAGCTGCGGTATAACCGTACTGTACGTAATTCGTGATCCACAATCAGTCAAAAGTCGGTTCTGTTGGTTGGTGATGATGATGTCAAGGAGTTGGGGGTTACCCTGTGCGTGTGTTTTTCTTAGAGAACGTTGGGACTTATACCCCATTGCGATGGGGGGGGGCTTACTATATAACTGATTGATTAACTTACAGCAGGATGTAAAACCCAAAAGGCAAAGAGAGTTAATAATAATCAAAAAGCGCCAAGCGCGATCCATTTATTAGGAGTTTTAATACAAGAACAAGAAAAAGCTACCAGCCTTGAGGCATGTTAGTACGAAACGAACCGTAGGAGCAACAAATGAGTTGGCAACAGTAATAATAGTCAAACGCTCAAGGAAAAGAACAAAAAAGGAAATCAGAGTATAATGTTCTCGCATGTTATGGATACACCTTATATTGGAACTAGGCGTGTTCCGGAGTATTCATTCTCAATCGCAAATTATATCATCATTTGGAGCTGCTGTTTGTTGCATTGGCTATGATACTGTTGCAACTGTGGAGCAGTGTGTGTGTACATACCATACTGTTGACTGCTAGCCACTGGCTGCTCTTGCTTTGGAGTAAATGAGCTGAACAACTGGGTCTGTCTCTCTGTAGTAGGTTCCCTTTGGCTATTTATCTGATTTCCCGTTTAACGGGCGGCGGCTGGGAGACGGCACTTCCGGCCTGCTCACGCGCTGGGTGCGCAACCCGGTGGTGGGCGGCGGGCACTGATCACTGATCACGTTACACTGCCCAGGGCTATTTTTTCAGCAATGTTCTCCCGAGGGCTAAAGAAAGAAAGACACACTCTCGACCGCAGTCACGGGTGCTCACTGTCTTCCACGTGCCACCTGCTCGCTCCAGTCAGCTGACACTACATCCGTACACACTTTTGTCTCTCTCTTTCTTTCTTTGTTTTCTTTCTTTGTCCGCTGTGTGTGTCTCTCTCTCTCGGTGGTGGTGCTGGTGCTGCTGGTTGCCTCTCTCTGCTCTCTGCTCTCTGCTCTCTGCTCTCTCTACTGCCCACTGTCCGCCTCTCTCTCTCTCTCCCACTGCCTGCTCCTCCCCCTCCGTCCGCTATGCTTCCCGCCCTCTGAGAAGCCCTGGCCCACTCACTCTCAGAAAAAAAAAAAAAAAAAAAAAAAAAAAAAAAAAAAAGGGACTGCGAAAATCTTGTCGTGAAAAGAAAGCATCCATAAGATACCGTCTGTCTGATATCAATCAACAACCTCCTCACAATATATCAAAATATCAATAGAGATGTCTACCGAAACCACCGTCAAAGCCAGCAAATGGAGACTCGTTGAAGCCGGCCGTATTGTTTACGTTAACAAGGGTAAATTCGCCGGTAAGATTGCTGTCATTGCTGAAATCATTGACCAAAGAAGAGTATGTATAGATTGTTTCTCATTTATGGGAAAGAAACCATAAAGCACCAGGAGATGTGGAAATGCGCTATAAAGGACGTTGAGTATACCAGAGCGTCAAGATTCACATTATATGAACAGCAGTCAGCGCACACACACACGCCGCATAAACCATCAACGAAACAACCACCACCACTTTTTTTTTTACAACACTGCGAGCTCTGAAAATAAGAGCATCATATATACACCAAACTGCCATTTTTATTCCCCCACGGTACAGCAACCATCATCAAGAAGAAGAAGCAGAAGAAGCAGAACAGCCAATCTATAAAGCAGGCAAAACACTCACGCTCTCTGCTATCTATCCAGCATCAAGCAGTCCACCGACTCACTATTACTTTGTAGCATGCATACCATACATTCACAATCTCATATCGAATCGCCTCGCAGCGACTTTTCTCTCTCTTTCTCTTTCTATTTCCAGCTGAATCATCTTACTAACCCCCCTGTCCCTAGGTTTTGATTGATGGTCCAACCACCGGTGTCGTTAGACAACCATTCAACTTGACCCAATTGGTCTTGACCCCATTGACTATCAACAAGTTCCCAAGAGGTGCTAGATCCGGTACCATTGCCAAGAAATACAATGAACAAGAAATCGACAACAAGTGGGCTTCTTCTTCATGGGCCAAGAAATTGGCTCAAAGAAAGACCAGAGCTGGTTTGTCTGACTTTGAAAGATTCAAGGTTTCTGCTTTGAAGAAGGAACAAAAATTGGCTGCTAAGAAAGCTTTGAAGGCTTAAGTTTACTTGTAATAGTTTTTCTAAGTTAATCTAAGTTCTAAGTTAATACAAGTTCAGTTTTTTACGGTACCTTTTACTGCAGTAGAAAAAAAAAAAAAAAAAGAATAGTAATAGTATAGCATCTCTGGTATACGTCATGATGGAGGCCACACGCACGCATAGTAAGTATATAATGTCGTATGCCCTCGAAAACCGCTAATGTTGTTGGAAACAGAGCGGCGTGCAATAATTACAATGGTTACGGAGCCCGCGCGCCATCTTTAATTTTGAATTTCTCTCAACATGCTGTTAAGCGCCCATCATCATCATCATCATCATTATTATTATTATTGTTATTATTACACAGATTGAAGAACAGCTCAGTACTTGCCAATTCAATGCTCCAAAATAAACTATATATTGTCTAATCTCCCGTTAGAATTAGGCTCTTTGCAAAAAAGAAAAAAAGAAAGAAAAATGTCAAACAACGACGGCTTCACCCCCATAGTGGGGATGTTCTTTGCCGTTTTCCATCCTCACGAAGGCACCAAGGTACTATCCCAAGTCCCGGAAAACATCATCAATATCGACACCAGCTTCAACTCGATTTTTGCCGAACGCAGGAAGCATAGCACGGCGAGTTCTACTGCTGCTGCTGCTGCTGGGACAGATGACAATTCAAGTCTTGCTGAGCATAATGGTAGCATTCACAGTCCAGTTTTTCGAGATCGAACATCCAGCGATTTCGGCAACAGCTTCTCCTACTATGATGACGGAAGCTACAGCTACCACAATGGCCACCACCATCACCACAACAACAACAACAACAACAACAACAATGATGATGGAGAAAACGATGAAAACTTAATCAACTTTGACGACATCAAGAACCACGTTATTCCCAAGCCAGAGTTCTGCAACAGGCTCATATCGGTGAAGGCAGACAGGTACAGGGTAATTGGATACCCAGTCAACATCCAGGAACCCTTTTATGCGCGCAACTCGTTCAATTTCAACTTTTGCTTCATTTTTGAGTACGACAAAGATTCTACCTTTTACGAGCCGGTGGTCAAGCGATTGGGAAGCATGTTCAAAGTCTTGGAAGAACAGTCGCAGATCTTATCCAAGTCGTCCAACGACTTGGTCTATTTCAATATGGATAACCAGGACATCAAGGACTATATCGCCAGGCGGGACTTGAATAATCGCTACTACAAGATTTTGAACACTTTTAGACCTGGCCAACCGCTGTTGGATGCGGCGCACGACTATAGCAACATAAACATCAGCCCGGGTTCAGTATCAGCAGCAGCAGCAGCAGCAGCAGCAGCAACAGCAGCAGCAGCAGCAGATAACGGTTTCAGTAGTCAACTAAGCCATCATCTCTATCACCACCACCACCACCACGAAGAAGACAAAAACGCAAGATTCTCGATAAAAAACCTCATCCAGCAAGTATACCAGGACCTCAACAACTATTCTGAATGCTCGATAAAAATCAACGCCGGCAACTCGGTGGACATAAAGTTGTTCCCCAACATAAAGCTCCCCGACATCAACATCTTGCCGTGCGATGTCCCCATCTCGACCATCAACCTTGACTCACTCATTGACTTCTACTGGGACCCAAACTTGCTCCGCGTAAGCCAGCACATCAATGGCATCAACAACATCTACAAAATCGCAAAGTACTGTAACGCAGACTACACGTACACTTGCGAGTGCATCAGGCATCTCATGGCGTACAAGTGCATCATTTTGCTAGACACCTTCTCGTTCCAGAACATCTACGCCACCACCTCCAAAATCTCAATGTTTTTGGAGCACAAGTTGCTTGGCGAGGAGTGCCGTCGGTACATCTACAGCGGCAAGAACACTAATCCGTTGCGGAACTTGCCGTTCAGTTTGGCAGAGCCGAATGGCTTTGGTGGTAAGAGGAATGGCAGTTTTGCGTCGATAGTTGGCGAGGGCGGTGCTGGCGCTGGTGCTGGTGCTGGTGCTGGTGCTGGTGCTGATGCTGATGCTGGTGCTGGTGCGGGCATTGATGCTGGTGCGGGCGTTGATGCTGATGCCGGTGCCGATGCTGATGGGTCAATGATCAATGTTGAACTCGGTAGCAGTAAGTCAATCGATATTGGTGCTAATCGTGGCCGTGACCATCATCAGCAGCACTTTGGGCGAGGTGGTGGTACTGGTGATGCAAAAATTGGCTCTGGCGGTAACGCAGTAGTAGATGGAGCCAAGTCCATAAATGGCAGCGCCAACGGTGGTGTGCCAAAGGACAGCAACAGCAGCAGCAATAGCAGCAACACCAAACACCAAACCAAAATATCAAGTGCCAACAAGCAAGACCAGCATGACGAGCCAGCGTCGTATTCGTACGATTCCGCCAATTACCAAAACAAAAGCTACGCCACCACCGCCAGCGATAGCATCAACAGCTACAATCAGTCAGGATCAGCAGCCACGAGCAACAACTTCAATTTCTACGACAAAGGGTACTATCCGCTTTCCACGATCCAGATCTTCCAGCTCTACATCAAGTTCAAGCAGGGCGTCTCGGTGGAAAAATGGCTCCAAGAGAACGAAAACTCGCTAAGGGATTTAGACGTCGATATCCGGAGATTTGTCACATACGGCTTGCTCCAGGGAATATTGTACCGAATCTACGCATACCCTATGCTTGTGGAGTACAACTCCAAGTGGCTCACAAAGTGCAAAGTGTACTACTTGGAGAAAAACGATAATACGGGACTCGGCTTGAACGAAAAGTTCTTCAGCAACCAGAACGAGAATGAGAATAGCGAGCTGGTCGAGAAGGAGATCTACAGGATCGTCAAGGACCAGAAGTTCATGGACATGTTTGCCCAGCTGAGGTACATTCAGCCATTGAGCTTGGAGGAGATTGAGAAAAGAAATTTCCACTTGGTGGAGTTTAAGACAAACATCTTTCCAAAGCCGGGGAGCAACGCTGATTTGGGAAATAACAACAGCAAGATGAAACTGAATGGCAGGGGCAATCACTATAGCAGTTACGACAATTATGGCTACGGCGGTGGGAGCAACAACACTAATTACAACACTGACGCCAGAAACCATCCTGGGGGTAACAGTAACAGTAACAGTAACGCCAACGCACAGAATAAAATTAGCTTACAAAAATTTAAAAACCCAAAATATATTAAGTTGATTAAAGGAGCATCAGACAACAAGTATTACTCGTTGATAAGCGTGCTAACCATGAAGAAAGAGTATCTTGATAAAATTAAACATTTTGATTTGATATGTACAGAATTTGATGCTAGCAAGAAAGAGGTTGAGCTATTATTGAGAAATTTCTGGAAGTACCATGTGGTGCAGAGATGAGCACATAGCGGCAAGCGAGCTCTGGTAGTTTGGACTTTATTTTGTTTTTCGTTTTTTGTTTTTATTATTCCAATAGACACCCAAAGCTCAAAGAGCAGCTTCTCTAACTGCATCAACCGCAGACTTGGCATTCAAGTTTTTCTTTGTAGGCACTTTGAAAATCGTTGATCTTAGCACTCTTGGATCATTCTTCAAAATTCTGGTCAATTCGTTCTGCACGCTTGGCGACGAGTCAAACAACATTGTGAAGTAACTGCCTTGGAAATGGATTTCTTGATCTTTTCTGAATAATTTTGGCAAGTATCTTGGACCAAGGGATATTATTCTTCTCACTATGCCTCTGTTGCCAATCACTAATTTTCCAACAGTTTGAGCAACGCTAAATTTGTTAGTAAATCAATCTTGTGCTTTTTTTTTTCTTTTCTTTTTTCTTTTTTTTTTCTCTCTCTTTTGTTGTTTTCGTATCTAACTCTAATGACATGGCAAGTCTGTCTGAATTGCATGGACATACGCTTTGGCATCATTATGGACGGCTCTGTCCGCTATGTGGGTTTGAGTACGTGCAATAGCAACAAGTTCGTAAAGCATGGTGTGTGGGTTTGTGTGGGTTTGTTTTCTTGATTTGCTATGCTATGTTATAGTTTGAATAATCCTTTTTCGCCTATTCTCTACCAGATTCAGCCTGTCAGTCAGTCTATCCATCATATATCCATTCGCTATTCTCATGTTGATTCAGTCAAATTTTTGACCTTTTTTTTTTTACTTTTCACTCTTCTCCGTATGTGGTCCGGGTGACGCGCATTCGCCTGCTGTGCGCACTCTTTCGGCGGCTCGAGATTCTGTGCGTAAATAAAACAAGTAGCCCGATTGCCATCGTCATCGTTCGATAAGATGAGATAGATGGCTGGTGTCAACATAAACATACGTCAAGATTGTTTCTCTGCGGAGGCAAAGTCCAAAGCAAAGCATCACAAAGCAAAACAAGCAAAATCGTGGAGCGAACCAAGCTCACTTCGGCGCTTTTTTCTTAGTTCATTCTCATTTGTGACCCAACCCCCCTCCTTCTCAAAAAGATGCAAATCTTTGAGTGGGCCTTTGGGAAGCGGTTGACGCCCCAGGAACGATTACGGAAAAATCAAAGGGCTCTAGAAAGAACTCAACGAGAATTGAAACGAGAAAAAATCAAGCTTGAAAAACAGGAAAAGACTCTTATTAGTGAGATCAAGAAATCTGCCAAGAATGGGTCCGTCAGTGCTGCAAAGATTCAAGCCAAAGATTTGATTAGAACCAAAAAGTACATTCAGAAATTCAATGCAATGACTACGCAATTGCAAGCTATCTCATTACGGATCCAAACGGTAAGAAGCAATGAAGCAATGACTCAATCAATGGGAGAAGCTACTAAGTTGCTTGGGGGAATGAACAGATCAATGAATTTACCGCAGTTGGCGAAAATTGCCATGGAGTTTGAAAAACAAAATGATATAATGGACCAAAGACAGGAAATGATGGACGATGCTATTGATGACGCAATGGGCGAAGATGAACTTGAAGACGATGAGGCAGACGAGATTGTGAATAAGGTTCTTGATGAGATTGGAGTGGACTTGAACCAATCTTTGAATAACACTCCCGAAGGAATCACCAATAATGAATTGAAGAGTCCTGAAGGAAGATTGGCTCAAGCGGTGGGCAGCAGCGGTGGTCAAGTTAACGGTGGTGGTGGGTCCGATGAAGATGATTTGCAAGCTAGGTTAGATAGTCTTAAAAGATGACGCGTTGTTTTTGTTTTCTTCTTTATCATGCTTTTTCTGTTCTTTTCTTCTTCTTCTTCTTCCTCTTCTTAATTCTTGTTGCTCGAATTTGTATTCCTTTTTTTTTTATTTTATTTTGTTCCACTCTCAATATAATTACGTAAAATATTTCGGCATGGCACTTTGTTCATTTTCGTCTTTTTTTTATTTTATTTTTCTTGTTTCTGTTTCTCTCTTCTCTATATTTATTATATGTTTATGATTTCTGCAATTCTACGTATATGTAAAGTCGTTGAATCTTCTACATCTTTGCCGGTAAGTTACCCCAGTTAAGGGCAATACATAATACTTTCATAGATCAAAATAAACGTTTATGAACTCCAAAAAAATGCCTAAAAAGCCTTCTAGTTCTTCAACTCATCAGGAAATTGTATCGTGCTATCGCTCACTGTTGATCCATACACAAGCGGACCAATATGCGGTTGAATGTTCCATTCCAACTTGACCACAGCATCACGTCCTCTAAACGATTTTTCAACATCCCAAACATGGTATTTGGATCTTTGGTTTTTCAAACTCAAAACAGCATTGTCCTTACTAGTGATGATTTTGTCCCAATAAGTGACCTTGTTGCCGCTCAGATTTGCCTTACCTGGATATTCCGCCGTCAAGTAAACAAACACTTGTTTGGTATTCCAGTTAAATAATGGTGATAAATCTGTGTCCAAGTCAAAAGTTAATCTTGTATTTTCTTTTGGTTTTCTGTTTACGGACCCAAATGAACGACTTGATTTTATCGTGCTTTTGGCTTGGATATTGTTGATGGTACTAGGCACATTGGCAGCATTGTCAAGATGAAGTTGGGCTAAAAATACTGCAACTATGGCAATGGAAACATAGATGGAGTATGTTAAAGCATCGTTGGATATGGCTTGAAATCTCTGAACTATTGGAAACATTATGAACCGCTTGTATATTTTCTTGGAAAATGCCCCCTTTTGATAAGTTTATAACTGTTCGCTGTCTTCCATCGCTTGTTCACTGCGTTGCACTTCATCACTTTTTGGCTCTCGTTTTTCCACGTATGCAACGCGCATTCATCAAACATCTCTCTCTCTCTCTCTCTCTCTCTCTCTCTCTCTAGTCACGTGATGCATGATGGTGCATGGCTCCACAAAAAGGCTTCAACATGGATAGGCTTTTGGCCCTTTTCTCCCAGTTCAATGTGACGATTGAAACAGTGCTCAAATAACGTAGATAGCTTGGGAGAGGAAAAAAGCACCAGGAAAGAGATGTTCAATAGTAAAGTCCAAAACCAAAGCTTAAAATGAGTACCACAAAGTCTAAAAATGGAGGACGGCAGTATAGCTTCGGGGTCGTTGCCTTTTTGCTTGCCCTTGGTGGAGTGCTTATGGGTCTTGACACTTCTTCGATATCGGTGTTTATGAGCTTGGATGATTTCAAAAATTATTTTCGTCATCCAGATAGTTTTATGCAAGGAATAATGGCTGCTTCTAACCCAGCTGGGGCCTTTTGTATGTCATTCTATATTTTTGAAAATATCTCTGAGTTTTGTTGATGTGGTATACTAATTAATATTATTAGTTGGATGTATTTTGTCAGGGTTATTGGCCGAAAGAAAAGGCTCTCTACTCACTTTCAGAATAGCCACAATTTACTGGATTATTGGTACAATTGTTTCCGTATTCGTTGTGGATGTGATTATGGTGGCTGTTGGTAGAGGCCTAAAAGGTATTTCTGTTGGTATATTTGCAGCTCATTTACCAGTGTACGTATCAGAGGTCATTCCGGCCCATAAGAAGGAATTCTTAATGGCAATGATTCAATGGTGTTTGACTTGGGGTATACTGGTAATGTTTTTATTGGGTTATGCTTGTGTGAAATTACAAGGTACTTTGTCTTTTAGAGTTGCATGGGGACTTGAAATACTCCCTGCTTTGATTTTATTGTTGTTTGCTGGTAATTTGCCAGAGTCTCCCAAATGGCTAGTTTCTAGAAAACGGTGGCCGGAAGCTCTAAATGTGTTTCAAAATTTTAAAAACAAACAGCCAAAAGGTGCTGAGAAGAATGATAATCAAAACCAAGAGTCAAATGCCGGACAAGCTGCCAATGAGCCTATAGCAGGTGATATTGAAAAAACTATCGACGCTTACTGTGCATCTTTCAAGAATGCGGAAAAATGCACTTTTTTTGATCTATTCTCCAAAAAATTGATCAAGCATACTATGATTGGTTTAATGATACAAATTGTTATTCAGCTGACGGGTATCAACGTTTTAATGTATTTTCTTGTTTTTATTTGTGAGATGATAGGATTGGGAGGCAACATTAAAATTATTGCAACATCATTTCAATATGTGATCAATGTGCTTTTTACTATTTTTCCATTACTATGGCTTCAGAACATGAGAAGAAAAGATGTAATTGTATTTGGACTAATGACTTTGGGATTATGCCTTATTAGTATATCTGCAGTTATGGGCCATTTTGGCCACGATATTCCACCTATGAATGGAAACCCAGCTGTACAATGGGAAATTAAGGGTAAAGCCGGTTCTGCGGTTTTATCACTTTGTTATCTATTTGTTGCAATATTTGCTTCATCCATTGCCTGCGCTGGTTGGATATATACAGAGGAAATTTTCCCCAAAAGAGCAAAATCCAAAGGAACTGCACTTTGCTTATCAACTTCTTGGGTAGTAACTACATCTTTGACTTTTGTGGGACCTGTTCTACTACAATATTTAAAATGGGCCACTTTTTTGGTTTTTGGAAGTATTTGCGTTATTAGTTCTATTTTGACAATTTTCCTATTTCCAGAAACCTACATGAAAACTAATGAAGAAGTGGAGAATTTTTTTGTACCAAAAAATCAGCAAACTATTTTCCCAGAACATGCTCCCAGAGATAAGTTTGTTATCGAAGAGACTAAGAAGGCGAGCTTCGCTGAGGAGTCTGCTAATAGACAGGCAGAAACAAAAAGCTTTCGTGGAACAAGCCACAATAGCTTCTTAAACAACCAAATGACAAACGAGATTGGAACCAATGGAGGACCATCGCCTTTCTTTTCTCACTCGGAGACTAGTTCATTTTTTGGAAGACCAATAAACTTGGTGGATACATATAGGAACCAGCGCTCACCGTTTGACAGTATAGATAGTTCTAATAACAGCAGTTTCAAGGTTAATAGAGTATCGCCAACGGGGAAGCTGAGTCGGGAGGACAGCGATTTAAGACAAAACGGGAGCTTTTTGCTAGGACGTAATAGTTAAATAGACAACATGAATAAATTTGTATTGTTTTGTACATTTACTGTAGTTTACTGGCTCATATACTGATCAATTAATATACCAGAATATAGAAAGTACCATTTTAAAAGGTAAAGCGCACATTAAGTAATAGTACTATGTAAACCGTAATGAGAAATTATTCCCATTAGGACAGGTAGATCATATGACGGGGTGCATCTTCGAGGAATTTTTCTTGGTTCTTTTTTTTTCTCTTTTCTTTTTATACGCTGCTGCTTCCTTTTTGACTTCAGCCCTTCAGCCATCATCGCCATTGTTTTTCTCTTCTTTTGATCAGTATTGATTTCGTTATATCTTTATTTTGCCATCAACAGACATCAGGGCTCACCATTACCATGATATCGTTGATACATTTATTCATAATTGTGGCCCAGTGCCAGCTAATATGGGCCAAGACTCATACGTTTAATTACGAAGTAACCGCCATCCAAGCCAATCCTGATGGCATGAAAGAAAAGACAGTTTTAGGATTCAATAATACCTGGCCATTACCAAATATTCACGTCACCAAGGGGGACCGAGTACAACTATACTTGACTAATGGACTCAAGGATTCCAATACATCGTTACATTTCCACGGATTGTTTCAAAATGGTACTGCGCAAATGGATGGTCCAGAACTTGTCACTCAGTGTCCAATAGCGCCGGGGCTGACATACTTGTACAACTTCACAGTTGATGATCAAGTGGGAACCTTTTGGTATCATTCTCATACTGGAAATCAGTATTTGGATGGATTAAGAGGCGCTTTCATTATTCATGATACCGAGCCAGCTCCGTTTGAATATGATGAAGAAGTGGTATTGACGATTTCTGATTGGTATCATCAGTCTCATAAGGAATTAATGAAGAGCTTTTTGAACAGGTACAATCCAACTGGGGCTGAACCGGTGCCTCAAAACACGCTTTTCAATGATACCCGTAATGCTACTTGGGAAGTTAAGCCAAATACTACTTATTTGGTTAGAGTTATTAATGCTGGTGGGTTTGTATCACAATATTTGTATCTTGAAGATCATGAAATGACGGTGGTTGAAGCTGATGGTGTTTATGTGGAGCCAAAAACTACCGACATGCTTTATTTAACAGCAGCTCAAAGATATACAGTTTTGATAAAGACCAAGGAAGTTAACCCTAAGAGAAATTATTGTTTCATGCAAGTAATTGATGAAGAAATGTTGGATGTCGTCCCTAAGGATTTGATCTTAGCATCTACTAATTGGCTCGTTTATGATAAAGAAGCCGAATTGCCTGAGAAGTATATTGTTGATGAATTAGAACCTTTGGATGACTTCCATTTACAACCTTTGGATAAGCAACCATTGCTCCCAGAATATGATTATCAGATTGTGTTGAATATTGAAATGCTTAATTTAGCCGATGGCGTCAATTATGCTTTTTTTAATAATTTAACCTACAAGCCACCAAAGGTGCCAACTTTGGCTACTGTTTTGTCAAGTCCAAAAGATCAAGTTGCTAATAAGTATATTTATGGCTCCAATACCAATACTTTTGTTCTACAAAAGGATGAAATTATTGAAATCGTTTTGAATAACCATGATGATGGTAAACATCCATTCCATTTACATGGCCATAATTTCCAACTTATTCAAAAATCACCAGATTATGATGATGAACCTGTTGATTATGATGAAGATAATCATGAACCGTTCCCAGATTATCCGCTTGTTAGAGATACTATTCAAGTGCAAGGTAATGGTCATGCAGTCTTGAGATTTAAGGCTAATAATCCGGGGGTTTGGTTTTTCCATTGCCATGTTGACTGGCATTTGGAACAAGGATTGGCAATCACTTTAATTGAAGATCCTAAGGGAATTAGAGATTCTCCTTCTCAGGAGCTTACTGACAACTATAAAGAGGTTTGCAAGGCGGTAGGAATGCCATTCGAAGGTAATGCTGCCGGTAACGTTAAAGATTTCTTTGATCTATCTAATGAAAATGTTCAGCAGGATTTCTTGCCAGGAGCATTTACTTTGAAAGGTTATGTGGCAATGATTATTTGTATTATTTCTGCGTTATACGGTCTTCATACGATTTTCACATTTGGTAACGAAGATGATGATTTGAAAAATAATGAAGATACGGTGATTGATCATTTGAAGAATATTTTGATTCAATATCATGCTTTTGATGCTGAGGTGTTGGGTGGATATGATAGTTTGGGAACTTCTTCGGATTTATCTGAGCAAAACAATGGAGAGGTTGATGGATTATTAGCTCCTGATAATTAACCATACTACACATTCCTTTTTCTTCTCTTCTCATAGCTCTTTTATTGTTTTTCTTAGATTTTTTGAAAGTATATTTTGAGTTGGATATAAAAATATTTGCTTCTTTTTCTTTTTTTTTTTTATTTTTATATTTTTTTTTTTGTTGTTTTTGGTAATGTCTTATAAATTTTATTATTTGCTATTTGTTTTGTTGGTCATCATTTTTTACTTTACTAGAGCTTTTTTATCAGTCCATACTATTTTCACTAGAGTTGCTTACGTACCATCTATTTCTCATGAATTTAACGTTGTTACGATGAAAACAATTGGGATTTTTGTCCCTTCGATACTAGTTTGTAGCTATGAATTTGATGTTTTTGACTAGTTGGCTCTACATGCAAGGTGAGCTATTAATAGTAGTCTGTCGTTCCATGATTTTGGCTGAGTCTCGGTTGCCCATCAGATCAAAACGCTTGGGGCCGGTACGCATTGTAATGACATTTAAACTTTCGTGCGATAACTGACTACGAAAATCCTATATGATCCTCTCTCCAAACTCCCTGCTAACTTAATATGTTGGACAATACTACTACCTCCAGCTCCTTGAAATATTAAGTCCAAGCAGCAAGATTCCGAGATCTCTCGTGGGTTTCGGAAAAAAAAGGAACAGAGTAACCGTAAGCGTTACATAGCTCGTTACCGCTTCAGCGTTGCAAACAATCCGGTACGCTACCTCAGCCATAGCACATCTAGCAGAAACTTAACACAACTTCCAAGCCCCAAAGGAGACTGCCGTTGATTTGCTAGCATTTTACAAATCATGGTATTTGACTGCCGGTAGAATGTTTCAGCCTCGATCTGCGCTCCAGTGGTGTTCACGTGCCAAACGGGCACAGCTTCTCTAAAGACAATTTACTGCGGTGCGTGTACTGGAAGGAGGGAAAGAGGCAGAGGAACGATATTGTAGTACGTAGCCCGCAGGAAAAACACACAGCAGATTTTTTTTTTTAATTCTCTATTTTTATTTACTTTGATCACATCCATTCTGTTCATTCCTGGAGGATAGGATATTATCAATTGGATACACTTATTTGCAGCCGCCGTCAAATTTCTTCCTCATACATACTTGAGGAAGACCCCATTGCATTTTAAAATAACAAGAACATTAACAACAATAGGAATTACTATACAACTGGAAGTTTTTCATTTAGAAAGGAAGACAGCCAATTCACCAATATTAATTCATCATGGCATATCGTGGCAATAATAACGGCCAGCACAACCCGTTTGATGACGAAAATAAACTGGAATACTTGTCCGGCAACCAGAATCTATTTGACATTGATTTAATGAGTGCTTCGCCCAACCGAAACCAGCTGGGCGCTTTTCCTAGCAGCCAGAATAACAGCGGTCAACTCATTGACGTGGATAGCGGATCTCATGATCTATTTGATTCGCCATATAATAACAGCAACTTATACAATTCAACCAATAATAACAATAGCAACACATTTGCTCCTTCACAAACACAAAGCTACAACAACTTGAATGCCACTACGGAGACATTAGGGCGTGAATATTCTAATCCATTCAATGACAGCAAAGCGGTGCACTCAGCCCAATCGCTAAACACAGGACACAACAACAATGAAGATGACAATTTTACCATTAGCTCTAGAGAAGATCAAGTGAATCCATTTGTCACCAATCATGAAAGAACTGCATTGAATACAAAGACCGCTGGCAGCTCTACTGACGCAGACCAGTATGAACAATCACAGAATAAATTTGATATAAGGAGATTGATTAAAAAGCTTTTGGGTAAAGATACAAACGAATACGCTGATTTAGGACCTAGAAAAATTTTGCTTAATGAACCATCCCCAGTGGTTTATAAAAATAATCATGTCTCTACCACCAAATACAACATCGCTACTTTCTTACCCAAATTCTTATTTCAGGAATTCTCCAAATATGCAAACTTGTTTTTCTTATTCACTTCCATTATCCAACAGGTGCCAAATGTATCACCAACCAATAGATATACTACAATTGGTACGTTGCTTGTGGTATTACTTGTTTCCGCAGTGAAAGAAATTACTGAAGATATTAAAAGAGCTAATGCCGATAAAGAATTGAATTATTCTCAGGCACAAGTGCTAGACCCGCTTTCCGGTACTTTTATATCTAAAAACTGGTTTAATATTGCTGTTGGTGATATCGTGAGAGTAGAATCTGAGGAGCCATTTCCTGCTGATTTAATCTTGCTTTCTTCGTCAGAACCAGAAGGTTTATGCTATATTGAGACTGCTAATTTAGACGGTGAAACTAATTTAAAAATTAAGCAATCTCTTGGTGAAACATCCAATTTGGTAAATCCTAAAGATTTAGCTAGACTTCATGGCAAAATATTGAGTGAGCAACCAAACTCATCATTGTATACTTTTGAGGGCACCATGGAAATGATTGATAACCATTCTGGACAAACACGCGAAGTTCCATTGAACCCTGAACAGCTTTTGCTTAGAGGTGCCACCTTGAGAAACACCCCATGGATTCATGGGATTGTTGTCTTCACCGGTCATGAGACCAAGTTGATGAGAAATGCTACTGCTACTCCAATCAAAAGAACCGCAGTGGAAAGAATTATCAACTTGCAAATTTTAGCACTTTTTGGTATTTTGATTGTCTTGTCTCTTGTTTCTTCTATCGGTAATGTTATCAAGACTTCTGTGAACGCTAAGCACTTATCTTATCTTTACTTGGAACATACTAATAAGGCTAGTCTTTTCTTTAAGGATCTTTTGACATATTGGATTTTGTTTTCTAATTTGGTTCCAATTTCTCTTTTTGTTACTGTGGAAGTCATCAAATTTTACCAAGCAATCATGATCTCATCAGATTTGGATATGTACTATGAAACCACCGATACTCCAACCATTGTTAGAACATCTTCATTAGTGGAGGAATTAGGTCAAATTGAGTATATCTTTAGCGATAAGACCGGTACATTGACAAGAAATATTATGGAGTTTAAGTCATGCTCTATTGCTGGCAAATGTTATATTGAAGAAATTCCAGAAGACCAAAATGCAGTTGTCGGTGATGACGGAATAGAAGTTGGGTTCCACAATTTTGCTACAATGAAAGAAAACCTTCATAAAGATGACACTGGTAAAGTCATTAATGAATTTTTAACTCTTCTAGCTGCTTGTCATACTGTTATTCCAGAAACAAAGCCAGACGGTTCAATCAAATATCAAGCTGCTTCCCCAGATGAAGGCGCTTTGGTGCAAGGGGCTGCTGATTTGGGTTATAAATTCACTACTAGAACTCCAAGATCTATTGATATTGAACTTGTTGGTCAAGGTGGTGAACCGTTGAAGTACGAATTACTCAACATTTGTGAATTTAATTCTACTAGAAAAAGAATGAGCGCTATCTTTAGATGTCCTGATGGGTTAATTAGGTTGTATTGTAAAGGTGCTGATACGGTGATTTTGGAAAGATTATCACCAGATCATAACCCTTTTGTTGATGCAACTTTGAGACATTTGGAAGAATTTGCCGCTGATGGGTTAAGAACGTTATGTATTGCATCAAAAATCATCCCTGAAGACGAGTATAATAATTGGACAAAAATTTATCAAAAGGCTTCGGTTTCGTTGGAAGATAGAGGTGACAAATTGGACGAAGCTGCTGAATTGGTGGAAAAAGACTTGTTTCTTTTAGGTGCTACTGCTATTGAAGACAAATTGCAAGATGGTGTGCCAGAGACTATCCATACTTTGCAAGATGCCGGAATTAAAGTTTGGGTTCTTACTGGGGATAGACAAGAAACTGCCATCAATATTGGAATGTCATGTAAATTATTAAGTGAAGATATGAATTTATTGATAATAAACGAGGAGACAAAAGAAGATACCAAATACAATTTGCAGGAAAAGATCAATGCATTGAAAAATCATCCTGAAATAAGTGAAACTGATATGGATTCCTTAGCATTAATCATTGATGGTAAATCTTTGACTTTTGCCTTGCAACCAGATTTGCAAGATTTGTTATTGGAAATTGGAGTGCTATGTAAAGCGGTTATTTGTTGCAGAGTATCACCGTTGCAAAAAGCACTTGTGGTGAAGATGGTTAAAAGCAAGAAAAGTTCATTATTATTAGCTATTGGTGATGGCGCAAACGATGTTTCAATGATTCAAGCTGCCCACGTTGGCGTAGGTATCAGTGGTATGGAAGGTATGCAAGCTGCTAGATCGGCTGATTTTGCTATTGGACAATTCAAGTATTTGAGAAAATTGTTACTTGTACATGGTGCATGGTCATATCAAAGAATTTCTCAAGCTATCTTGTATTCTTTTTACAAAAACGTTGCGTTATACATGACGCAATTCTGGTATGTTTTCCAGAATGGTTTCAGTGGTCAATCTATTGCTGAATCATGGACTTTGACTTTTTATAATGTGTTCTTTACCGTGTTCCCACCATTTGTATTGGGCGTGTTTGATCAATTTATCAGTGCTAGATTATTGGACCGCTATCCACAGTTATACCAACTTGGACAAAAATCAAGATTTTTCAACGTCAAGATTTTTTGGGGTTGGGTGATCAACGGATTTTATCATTCCGCCATCATTTATGTCTGCACTTCGTTTTTCTATCGTTACGGTGCCGCTTTAAGTGGTGGATTACAAGCTGATCATTGGGTTTGGGGTACTGCACTTTACACATCCGCAGTAGTTACTGTGTTGGGCAAAGCTGCATTAATCAGCAACATTTGGACCAAGTTCACATTGATCGCTATTCCTGGCTCTTTAGTGCTCTGGCTTGTGTTCTTTCCTGCTTATGCCACCATAGCGCCATTAATCAATGTTTCCAAAGAATACGCAGGGGTGCTTTCTCACTTATATGGCAATGCTACATTTTGGGCCTGTACGTTTGGTGTGCCAGTGTTATGTTTGCTAAGAGACATTTTGTGGAAATATTACAAGAGAATGTACAAGCCGGAATCGTACCATTATGTGCAAGAGATTCAAAAATACAATATTCAAGATTATAGACCAAGAATGGAACAATTCCAAAAAGCCATTAGAAAAGTTAGACAAGTGCAAAGAATGAGAAAACAAAGAGGTTTCGCCTTTTCTCAAGCCGAAGAAGGTCAAGAAAAACTTGTCAGAATGTACGATACTACAAAGCAAAGAGGTATTTATGGCGAAATGCAGTGATTTTAGTGTTGCTAGATCAATTCTTTATTCTCCTTGCTTAATTTTTATTTTTTCATTTTGCTATAATAGTTATCTTTGAGATGTCCGGTATGTTGAGGTAAAATTGATAGAAAACAAAAATTTACTTTTTTTTTCTTTTCTGCGTAAATGTCTGTAAGCCAGTTTGGAGAATCTGCTATTTAAGGAGTTACGTTACTCAATACGTTATTGATAAAGCTTCAACAACGGAAGCTGAAAGATATATATTAGAAAAAATCACATTTTGCTGAACTATTCTTATATCTTATATTAGATTGCGAAAAAACATGCATGCACTATCATGCTAAAAAACGCCGTATCACGCGCAAGCGCTTATGATAAGTGCATGAATCGATGGCAACCTGGAAACAGCCAAAGAAAAAGGAAAAAAGCAAATTTTTTTAAGACTTTAAGAGATGAGCTCAAGAGGATTGAGCAAATTATCTATCTGTAACTTAGTCAAGACAGATAATTTAAAAGATTACACCAGTTTAAATAAACCACAAATACAATATGTCAGGAGGCCACAGATATAATAAGAAACAATATACAGATCCAAGGGATAAGAAAAGTATGTGATTTATCAAAATGAACAAAATTGTGATGTTCTAGGACATCATTATTATGTGATCAACGTTTATTGATCGAAATAATGTCTTATGTATAATGATGCTAACTAATTGTTTTACAGGAAAGGAGATTGAAAAATCGCTTGTTCATAAGTCCAATTTGAAGAAGAAATATTTCAAACTTTTGGAAAAAGAAGGACAAGCTGTTCCTGAGAAAAAATCAAAAGATGATGAGGAAACTAAGACGAAGAAAGTATGTATAATTAATTGTCAGTTGATTTTGTAAGATTTTTTGCTAATGCTAATATTGGGAAAAGTTGCTAAGGAATACAGTACTAACAGAATATCAGCCAATGACATACGGAGAAAGAGCAGAATTAGTCAAGAAGCGTAAAGATGAACAACGTCAAAGCACAATAAACCGTATTCATGAATCGCGTGAAACTTTGGATAAGAAACTTGCTGAAAGAGAAGCTAAAAAGAAACAATTCAAAAAGAAAACAAGAAGTGGACAACCTGCTATGGGGCCAAGAATTAATACGCTACTTGACAAGATAAAGAAAGATATAGCTAACAAGTAAATCAATTCCACAAAATAAATCAACCTTAGTATATTAAAAAAAAAGTGAAGAAAAAAAAAGGGGGAAAGTAAAGGACTAGTATACAAAAAATGAGTCAGAATAGATAAAGATAACATAAAGACAAGTAAAAAAAAAAAAAAAATAGAAGAACAGAAGACAAAGGAATTTGACAAAAAAAGATTTCACCTTGTTAGAGTCTAACTCAGTGATAAACCAGGAGAAATTCAAGGAACATGTCCTTATCAGTCAGTATCTGTTTGTCCGGGGAGTTATAAGACACGAAGTTAGTTTTTTTCTTTGAATATATCAGTTTGCTGGACAAACCACCAAATCATTGAACAAGAAGCCGAATGGCAATCAGTAATAGATCATTTTAAAAAAGATAGTTGAAATTGAGATTATTTTTTACCTTTTTTCTTTTCAACCTTCAAAAGCAAAGCTTTATTGATATGTGGAAGAACACCACCAAACGCAATAGTAGCTTTAATTAAGGAATCCAATTCTTCATCCCCTCTGATGGCCAATTGCAAATGTCTTGGAGTAATTCTCTTGACTTTCAAGTCTTTGGCGGCATTACCGGCCAATTCTAAGACTTCGGCGGTCAAATATTCTAACACCGCGGTCAAATAAATTGCAGCTAATTTATGTTAGTACTTTTTATCTTTCATGAAAATTTATCTTTTTAATGAAGCAATCGATCAATTAAATAGAATATTTGTATAAAAATGATGATAATACATACCTTTTGCACCGACACGAATTTTGTTTTGGGCTCTCTTTTTCAAGAATCTCTTGACTCTCCCAACTGGGAATTGTAAGCCAGCCTTGACAGAACTGGAAGTTATATGGTGCAAACCACCGTCTTTGGCACCAGATTTACCTTTACCACCGTGAACTTTGCCGGACATTGTGAGTAAGTGTGTGTTATTAGCTGGAAAGAGGATGGAAATGAGGAATAAAGACGCGTTTGTTTTTAATTATTTTATTTTTTTGTATATCTTATTTTTGTTTTTTTTTTGTAAGAAAGAAGAAAAGAAAAAAAAAACAAGAAAAACCAGCAAATAAACCGCCGTTTTGCTTAGGGCACCACTATGACCGGGTGACTGTTCTCGGCTGGAAAAATGCCATTTTAACAGTGTCGATATAAGCTGTCTACATTGACACCGGCAGAGATCAGATATAGTCAAGTCAGTCAAGTCATCACAGTTTTGCCAACATATATCATCGCTATGATCACCGCTTTCTTTATATTCAATCGCAAGGGCGATGTACTAATATCCAGACTTTTCCGCGACAATATCCGCCGAAACATCTCCGATGTTTTTCGTATCCAGGTCATTGCCAGTCCCCAGGTGCGGTCCCCGGTCTTGACGTTGGGTTCTACCACATTTCTCCACATCAAGGGCGAGGGCCTCTGGTACGTGGCAGTGACACGGTCCAACCAAGATGCTGCCATTGTGTTCGAGTACCTTTACAAACTCAAACATCTTTTAGAAACGCAGTTTGGTTCAGTGAAGAAAAACAATGGTGGAAATATTGGCACCAATGATTCTACTCCGGTGAATGAGGTTGCAAAAATAGTTTCCGGTGCCGCTGGTGGTGTTAGTGGTAGCAGCAACAGTGGCAGTGGCAGTGGCGGTAGTGGCAATGGCAATGTGGTGCTTACAGAAGACGACGTTGTCAATAATTTTATTATAATTTATGAAATAGTGGACCAGGTGCTAGATTTTGGATATCCTCAGAATATGGAAGCTGGGGTTTTGCTGCCGTTTCTTACACAGCCTCTTAATGGAAGTGGAAACAGTGGCAACAGCAGTTCTTTATTGGGAAAAGTCAGTGGCAGTAATAGTAACAGTACCTTTAACAATAATAGCGGCAACGGCAACAGTAATCTTTCGAGTATTCTACGAAGTCCGGATATTGGGCGCAGGGGAAGCAGTAACAGTACACTAATACATGGTGATGAAGGTGATGAAGTTGCTTGGAGACGACATGGTATCAAGTATAGAAAAAATCAAGTATATCTAGATATCAAAGAAGAAATCAATGTACTCATGACTGCTAATGGAACTATCTTAAAATCCTATGTTGACGGCCACATTCAAATGAAAACTAAGCTTTCTGGCATGCCGGTGTGCAACTTTGGTTTCAATGATAGTTTGATTGTTAGTGAGAGAGACGCTAAAAATTTCTTACAAGAATATGACGTGAAAAATCCGAAGGCGATTCCTCAAGCGGCTGCTGGAACAGTAGTTTTGGAAGACTGCAAGTTTCATCAATCTGTACAGCTTGATAAGTTTGATTCTGATAGACTAATTCGATTCATCCCGCCAGATGGAGAATTTGAACTTATGAAGTACAGAGCTTCGGAAAATGTGAATCTACCATTTTTAGTGGCCCCGAAAGTGGAAGAAGCCGGTAAAAGCTTGATGAATTTCAATATATCCATTCGATCGTTGTTCCCACCAAAACTTGTTGCTTTTAACGTGGTGCTCAAAGTACCAGTGCCACCCGGGTCAATCAAAGCTAACCTTGAAGCCACTGGTGGCAAGGCAAAATTTTCTAGTGAGGAAGGAGCAATTTTCTGGCGATTTAATAAGTTTCATGGACAGTACGATGCAACATTACAAGGTTTTGTAGATATAGTGCCGGGAAGCATAACTTCAGTCACTAATGCTGACAAGCTACTTAACTCGACACCATCTATGGATGGATTGAAATCGCCGGTGATGTCACTGAACATTTTGGGGTGGTCCAGACCACCAATGATTTTGAATTTTAATCTTGATACTTTCTCATGCTCTGGGTTAGTAGTACGGTATTTGAAAATTGTGGAGAAGTCTAATTATTCTACGGTCAAGTGGGTGAAGTACTTATCAAAGGCAGGCACTTACGAAATTAGGTACTGAAGTGTGCTTTTACTATACTCCTATGGATCCGTACCCTTTTTATAGAAAGCATTTGTCTTTTTAGTTCTCTGTTTTCTATTGTCTAATGAAAAGTTTTGGTTTTTCTTTGTAATTAAGCGACTTGTTAATTTTTTGCAAAGTTATGTAAGTATATGCCTTGACACGCATGTATCTAAACACACGCGCATTATTTTGATTTTTTGTTTTTGTTTATTTGTTTACATTCGAAAATCAAATCAGGTAAAGAAAAGTGTTTTATACACAAGAAGATACAGAGAACCAGCAAACAAGACGTCATTAGCCCAGTCATCCTGCTGCCTAATAATAGCATTTATATATTAACTCAGTGAGAAAAAAGTGGCGGCTATCAAAGAACAACGACTCAACTATAAAAGGATAGAGCAGAGATACGGCAAAGTTGAAGAGCACAACGTACAAGAAGGGCGCACACTGAAAACTACTATGAACACCGAGGACCATGCTAATATCAACGTTATTGTAAGATGCCGAGGTCGCAACAAACAAGAGGTCCATGCAAAATCGTCAGTGATTGTGAAGATACCAAATACCAAAGACAATAGCAATAGTAACAACAACAGCGTGAGTAATAATGGTGAAATCAGTATAAATACCACCAACGAAACCGGAATCGCTGGTGACATATCATCAAGAACATTCACTGTTGACAAAGTATATGGCCCAGAAACCGACCAGTCGCAATTTTTCCAAGAAACTGCTGAGCCTTTATTCAAAGAATTTCTTAAAGGTTATAACTGCACAATGTTTGCTTATGGTCAAACAGGAACCGGTAAGACATACACTATGCATGGTGATGAGAGAATAGACGCAACTACTAGATCATTCAGTCCCAATGCTGGAATTATTCCTCGAATCTTGTACACTTTGTTTGATACTTTAAACTGTTTACAGGCTGATGCTGATTTTCTTATCAAATGTTCTTTTTTGGAGTTGTATAATGAAGAACTACGTGATTTGTTTGCGGTGGATGATTCCAAAAAGTTGCGTATCTTTGAGCAAAATAGCGGTAACAATAGCAGTGGCAGTAACAATAACAACGGTAATAATAGTAATAGCAATAATAGTGTGATGAATAAGTGTACAATTACTACTCAAAACTTGGAAGAAGTTGTGTTAAAGGATGCAGAGCATGGAATGAGACTATTACAGCGAGGTATAAATAAAAGGCAGGTAGCGGCTACAAAGATGAATGATGTTTCTAGTCGATCACATACAATTTTCACTATCAATCTATTCAAACAAGAAGTGGTAGGTCCTGGCAACCAAATCAAACAGTTTAGAATCTCCAAATTCAACTTAGTAGATCTTGCCGGTTCCGAAAACATTGGTCGTTCTGGGGCGTTAAATCAGCGAGCTAGAGAAGCAGGCTCTATTAATCAAAGCTTGCTTACCCTTGGCAGAGTCATTAATGGCTTAGTGGATAGCGAGGCCCATATACCATACAGAGAATCCAAATTAACGCGACTTTTGCAAGATTCATTAGGCGGAAAAACCAAGACTGTGCTTATTGCAAATATATCTCCAGCAAAAATGAACTGTGAAGAAACTCTTAGCACGTTGCAATACGCTAGCAAGGCCAAAAATATTAAAAACAAGCCTCAGATAGGTACACTAGTGATGAAAAATTTGCTAGTAAAAGAGCTTGGATTTGAATTATCAAAACTCAAGGCAGATTTAAACGCAACGAGGATGAAGAACGGTATTTATTTGGACGAGTCTAATTACAATGAAATTCAAAGCGAAATCGAAAATTTGAAAACCGAAAACAATGAATACAAATCTAAAACTGAAATGATGCAGCGTAAAATTGAATCATTGCATAATCAATTGCAAGAATCTAATCTAAGCATAAGCAAGAAGAATTTTGAGGTAGAAAATCTCCACAAAATTATAACAAATTTGTATGAAAAAATTGATAGACAGTCAGCAAATCACCAAAACTTGATTGAAAATTCTTCGAGATTCAAAACTATTATTGACTTGATGAATGAAAACGTTTTTTACTTACTTGACAATGAAAAATCTATGAAATCACAAATTCAGCAGGTGGTGAATAATCAAATGAAGCAAGAAAATGAAAAGCTCCAGCAATCTATAGTAAAACTATTGAACATAGACGAAACTAGCTTCGTGCAGCAATTGCAAATGGTAAAGAAAAAAATTAATGATGAATTTGATGAGATGCAAAGTAACACAGAACAGTTTTCTTTAAAAATTGCCAACGCATTTATCTCTAAGCTTCCCGAAACTTGTCAAGATGTGAAAAACGAGTTAAATGCGTTGAAAAGAACAGTGCTTAGCTTTGATTCTGACATTCAAGAAAATCAATCCATTATTGTTCAATTATTGAAAAATTATGATATCAAAAGTCAATATTTTAACGCAGAAAAATTCGCTGAAAGTTTACAAGAAGATTATAAACAACGCCTTGAAAAACAACTAGTTGCCCAAGAAAGTACATTGATTGATAAAATGAAATCTTTAATTAGCGAAAACATGCAACAACAACGCGAAAAAATAGCGTCACAATTCATCTCTAAAAATAGGGAATTGCTTCAAAAGGATAATGAGCTTGTGCAGACTGAAAAGGATAAAACTGATTTATTGATCAAGGCAAAATTTGCCAATACTGAAGATAAACTCAAAGAGAAATTTCAAATCACCAATGCTAAAATTGATAACCTATCAACTGATTTGGAACAAACTATTGAATCTACTAGTAATGCACAATTACAAGTACAATCTGAATTGATTAAATTTAATTCCAAAGCCCGCGAACAAGAAGCTCTTCAAGGCAATATCAAAAGTTACGAATCGATGCTTGATGAGCTACGTGGCAAAGTATTGCAAGATTATCATTTGATAAATGACGAAAGTCACAACATTTCTGCTGTGAAGAATAATATGGGCGAATATATCGATTCTATCAATAATAATGTACTACTTGAAAACCAAGAGAACAAAAACAGACTTGTTGTTTTACCCAATGATGTAAATAGCATCAACAAACTCATTGAAGAATTGAATCAAGAAAATAATAAAATCAACAAAAACTCATTGCCTACTGGAAAGACTCCCATGTTGAAAAATGGTTCCTCCACATTTTCACTCAACAATAGTAATAATAACAATAATAATGGAAACAATAATAATATTATTAATATGTCACCTGAAAACAGTAATGGTTTCCAAATAAGGCAGTTTTACACTCCTAATAGATCACCGTCTAAACGAGTTATACATGCTCTTAAGCAACAGTCATTGAATTTTCAACACTTGATCAAAATACATGGTGATGGTGAAGAGGAAGATGAAGCAGAAACAGCAGTGAGATCGAGAGTCAATGCTAATGACCCACAAATTAGACCAAATTTTACTGAAGGATTTATTCCTATGGGTAAGGATAATCTGAAACAAGTGCCCAATATTTCAAGAACACTAAGAGACATAACGGAGCAAGTGGTGCCTAAACAAGTTGATGTCCAGATGAGTGATGCAAATGAGAGTGATAATAATAATGATGCTGATAGCCAAATTGATGATTTGAAAAACCCATTCAAAAGTCCATCAGCAAGTCTTAAAAAACAGTTGAATTTTACTGGTGATGGAAAACCTCGTTCCAAGTCTTTAACCAACTTAGTACATGCTAAACAAACCGGCCAGCAAGCGCAAGCTTATCAACAACAGCAGCAAACCCAATTGATCAGAAATAAAAGAACCTTATTGCAGAAAAAGCCTAATGGTTTTAGTTCTGAGGTAATTGAGGAAAGGCTCAAACGCAGCGCCTTGAAACGGTCGTTAACATTTGACAGCGCATCAATGTCCCAACATAGCAATAATAGTAATGCCGCTAATGATAGCTCAAATAGCATTAGTGTTGCGAATAAAAATAGAAATAAAAATGCTTCCAGTCCATCAAAAAAAGCAGGGCATAATAGAAGTTTAAGCACTGGTGTAAATGGTGTAAATGGAAGTGGGAAAGTGACAAAACAAAGAAAATTGAAATCAATGTTGCCGTTAAGAAAGAGCTTTAGATAATTGGTTTATGATTGGTGTGATTGCACTCTTGTTGAATTTTGAAAAGTTCGAGGTTGCATTTAGTGGCGATTGGATTTTAAAGTCTACATTTTATGTTATTATACTAATAAGTTTTTGTTTTTCTTTTTTTTTTTTTTTTTTTTTTTTTTTTTTTTCATAATTGCTTTATTTATGAGTATCGGAGTTTTGTTTTGCCTTTAATTTCGTTTTTATGTTTTTACGTTTTACTGTTTATGACTTTTTTCTTTATAATTTTTTGTCTTTATCATTCTGCTTACTACAACTAATTACTAATATTTATTTCAACAGTTTGTCTTTTTTCATAATTTATTATTACTAAGTTATTCTTACAATTATTATAATTGTTCTTACAGTGTAGAAAACAAAGTTTTTTTTTTACCCATGGTTGTTTTCTCTTTGGTTTAACTATTGTACTGCCAATTTGCGAAAAATCTACTGAAGCTATTAATCTGTCTGCTTTTTTTCTTGTTTATATTCGATTTTGTTTGTTTGTCCTTTTTGGTTATATGAATTGAGGTTAATGATAACATAAATATAAGAAGAAGCTTTTATTTGAATATCATAATCATATCAAGCATTGCTTTATATGCTTATATGAAATAGACTAAACAAAGTTTTGGTGCACTGAAAGCATTAAAGTTATTGGAGGCACCTAGAAAATCTGAGACATCCGTCATATATTCTGAGACACTAAAAACAAAACATGAAATAAACGATCACTTGAGCAATCACTAAAGCACAAGTATCCGGTTTATGACTAGGGCCGCAACCAATCTTATAAGCTCAAAAAATAAGCTGTTAAAAATAAGCACTTTGTTCAATTTTGACGTAAGTTCATTTATAGGTTGTTGATTTTGCTGAGTATGTTTATAAATGTATCTAGACGGTGTCTCTCTATCTTGATCAAATTATGTTTGCTTGTCATTTAGTTTAATCTGTAAGCATGTTTCTATGGTTGTTGTAGCGTACAACTGACTTAGCCTTGTTGAATGTGATTGTGCGTCGTTGAACCTATCCTTGGTATATTGGTACTCGATGTGGATATAAATTTAAGTACACAATCGTGCTTCAGTGCAGCGGGCACATATATATGTGAGCTAACTAGCTGGTGTATTATAGCCATGATTATAAATTCACTGATTGGTAATTACTAGACTATAGTTTATAATGTAAATGCCGACTTCTATGACTGTGTATTACTTCTTTGGTTGTTTGTTACAACTACTGGGTTGCGATTCCAATATTGAAGCTATTGGTTCAGCTATTTTTCCGGACACGATACTTTAAAACCGCCAAATTTTCAGGCAAGAAAGCTACACAAACAAAGTCGAGAAGACGCGTCTGTTAAATGGAAATTATACATAGACAGCAAGTTGTTTTATATAATATTGAAACACTTAAAAGATGGCAGTCTATGAAATTGAAAGTGAGATAATACAGGGTGACGAAATAAGCTGCTTGAGATCTGCTATTGTATAGTGTAACACGGTATACGTTGTCGAATATGTGTGTTTTGCTAGTGAGGGAAAGAAGACAAGCCTCGAGTGTCAGAAAATCGAAGTGATAAATTTCTTACAATAGCTTTACTATGTGTCTTGAAGATTTGCTTGAACGACGATGAACTGCCAAGGTAGAATTTTAACGGTGTGGTGATGCACAATTGTGTGACGTTGTGAAGAACATCCATTACACGGAGCGCACTAGTCAAGGAAAATAGTTACTGTGGTTATAATATAACAGTCTGCCTTCGGGTAGTGGGCCGCTGACTATATATCATAGACTGTGAATGGATTGTGTTCCAAGCATCCCATGACAAGAAACAATAGATCGCGAGAGAAAAGTTGAATTTTTAGCATATATATGAAAAAGCACTCAATGATGAGACATTCATCATAACAACTATCATTCAAAAGGGCCCGTGTAATATTAAATTGGTTGAGTAACTGCCTCGATGTCTAGATGTTTCGCTTTTCTTTGTCTCTGTGGCGCTCACATGGATCATTGAAAATTAGTAGTAAACTTGCGACTTGCAACTTGTGGATTGCAATTGCCGACAAAGGTCAAAAAGGGGATAAGTTCTAGGTTTGGTTCCGGTATGCTACATGAAAGATGTTACATAAAATAGGTACGTTGTATAACATATGCTTAACCATGTACGCATTGCACGTCTATTGCAATAACCGCGATTTAGCCATTGAATAAGTAGGTGTGGTGTGTCTAAGCCGATCACTCACTCACTCACTCAGCGAATTAGTTAGTTGAGAAGCCGGTTATAGACCGTCGCGTCTCCGGTATTAAAGATTCAGTGAATTAGAAATTTCTAACAAACGTTGCAGCGGAAGACTTGTTGTGAACTAAGAGTGAGAGTAAATGAAACAATAGCGATGATGAGATAGAAGAATTTTTTTTTTTTTTTTTAGACGGGGACAGGCGCATGCAGTGGCCTGCAGCGGGCGGCTGTTCCAACATAGACGAAGCACCGAGCCCACCAGAACTACTAGGATACACTATTTTACACTATCTTATGGGGACATTACACAACTTGAATCAGAAAGAAACACCAGAATTATATAAAAGTGAAATGCTGCCGGCGCTGTGTGTCGAGGGGAAGGAAACCCAATTTTTATTTTGAACAGAACTTCTTCTTGGGTTTTTTTATCTCAAGTTTTTTATCTAAACTATTTGCTGATACCATATCATTCACACTATTCCCGCTATCCCTACTGTTCCCCCGTTACCATAACCATCTACTCCCATTATCATTTTACCTTTCATCAACCCACCGATAACTTTCACCAATAACCATAATATTCCACCATGTTCAACGGATTTGGGGCCAAAATCAGACAACTTAAGCTCAAATCAGTGAGACCAAGACATTACGTTGTTATTTTCCTCGTGATATTTCTTGTGATTTACGCTCTTTTAATTATTTCTTCTACTACAAAAAATGGCAAGGTTTTTCATTTGCTTGAAATAACTTTTGACAGCGGTGATGCTAACTCTGGAGTTTATTATGCTGATGCCCTTACTGAGCTTAAAGTTGATGTTGGATATTTTGCTTCCTGTATTCAAACCAACTACTTAAACACCGTCACTGATTGGAACTGTGGTACCAACGAAACTCATTTGTTGATTACCGATAACAACTTCTCCATGTCTTCCAAAGCTAACGTTGATTTGATGAATTTGTATCTTGGTACTGCTGGTGAGTTTAGAAAATATTGTTTAACTCCCTACGTTGTTGTTGCTGCTTTGGCAGTGGCATTCCTTACTTTGATCATGTTTGCTTTTGCTTCTCCTCAATCTTCTCCAGGGATGTACAAATACGCAGCAATGGTTTGTTTCCTTGGATTTGCTATCACTTTGGTGGCTGCCGTTTGGCAAGAAACTAACATCATGACCGCTAAACATTTGATGAAGAGCATGGTGGATAGTTATTATGGTATGAAAGTTACATACAACTTGGTGGCTAGAGTGCTTGTATGGGTTGGTGTGGGATTATTGTTAGTGGCTACTGCTTTACTTGCATTTTTGGCCTTGGTGGGCACTTTGATTCGTGATATTACCGAAGAGGTGTTTGACGAGAAAGTGTGATTTATAGCTCTAGCCTACACCAATCAAAATTTATTACCAAAAGAGAGGAATTATTAACCCATTACAATCATGAAAGGTTAATTTCTAGTATTCTCAACTTCCCTAGATCTTTCAGATCATCCACATTACAAACCCCTTCTCAATTAATCATTTCTTTTCAGTTTCTTATCTGGCATTACTCTTGTGATTTTATCTACTGTTTGCATTATGTTTTTATTAACACCGTCATCTGCCATCTGTCTGATATGATATCATTCGGGTGCCCTTGTTCATGGTTATTTGCTTTTATCTTCTCTTCATCCCTTTTTGCGTTTTTGTTTATATATATATATGTTTTATTATATAGCTATTGCGTTTCGCTTTGCCCTAATTTTTACATAATCTACTTTTGCATTTTTCAGTTATCATTTTGTAATTTCATTTCTATAGTTGGCACACATAGAGCAAATCAAAAATGATTATTAATCTGAACTACACTAGGATATATTTCGAGGTATTTTTGGCCATTTCTGAACATCCTAACAGTATTTGATGCTCAGGTTGTGATTGAAAACTCGGCGCTTTGCTACGGTAAAGTTTTATTAATCGATGTATATAGACTTTGTAAACTTCAACAGAATTGAAATGATGATTGGGAAATTTTAGCTAACGAGCAACTCCAGTCAGCAAATTAAATAACTATATCTTGTTAATGGCTTTTCATTTTCTTCCCCCTGTCTGATCTATGCCCGCGCCTTATAAAGTCAACAGAGTTATTCTTCCAATATATAATAGAGCCACTGTTTTTACTGCTTTAATTGACTGGCGCTGACCTGGGTTGAGTCAAAATGAGTTGAGTACCTCTTTTGATGTAAAGATATTTTTAAAGTTTAGCCAGCCCGCACTACCACCAAATGCCGCCTTCCCCAGTGAAAGTGTACCACAGAACCGCGGAACCACAACATCCATTCAGCCAGCCAACTGCTTCGCCGGCTGTTTGGGTAAAACAGACACAAAGAGGAATGAAACCACTCTCTCCCTCGTTATTTTCCAGCCAGCCAGCCATCGAGACTTCAAGTCTATCACTTTAGCTATGCTATAGTACACTAAACCCCATATTAGCATTCTCGTAATTAGCTATTGCAGTCGCTGCAATTTGTGTCACGCAAACTGAGTTAAAGTTAAAGCAGAAAAACCGATGGCTGGTTGCATTGCGCATCGCATTATGCATACTATTGTACCATGTAATGTTAATGCAGGGGGTCTCAGATCAACGGATCGGCGATTATCAACCATATCCCGTGTAGTGAAACCAACATGAAGAGACCCTAGTAATGGCCGCCAACTACAGGCAATATGGGTAATTGGGAGGCCGGCTATAACTCGTTGTAACCAACTCCTGCTGTAGTACTTGCACTTACACTGACGGTGGCCAGTAGCTCAGCTTACGGCGACTCCGATTATACTATTGTATGCTAAACAGAGATCCTGAGTTGATCTTTTCTTCACTATTTTGCTTTTTTTGTCTTTTTTTTTTTTTTTTTTTTCTTTGTCTTACATTTTTTTTTACTCGCCTCTTAGTTGTTGTGTGACTGCTTTACTGACTTCTTGGAGTGAGTGGGGCATCTTATAAAACCAATTTTCCCACTGTTTTGTAAGTTTCTGTCGCGTTCTTTTATCTTTTTATCTTGACTTTTGACTTTTGACTTTCGACTTTTGATTTTTGACTTTTTGCTTTGCTTTCGCTCCCAACTTAGAAATTTTTGGCGTTTGTGCTATTTTACTAACACTTCTAGATTTTTCATATATATCAAAAATCACTCTTACATTTGGATCACTTGTTCAACTGCTGATACAATACATCCCTCATGGGCTTTTAGTCAGTTGTCTTTTCCACGTTTAAAACTCACAATTCACAATACCCATTCTACTCCTATTAATTTAAATTACCAAATCAATAACAACAAAAAAAAAAAAAGAAATCAATAATAAGTACCCATCCCAATGCTTTGGTCGCCATTCAGATTCCAATGGTTTAGGCTTACTGCCCTACGAAGAAAAGAAAAAACTCTTAGACACATAAGCACAGTTTTTCTTGTCCTATACATCATTTTTGGTTGCTTAGTGGTATCTGGCTGCACTTCCAACTCTTCCAAAGGTCTTTCAATTACCAACTTGACCTACAAGGCCACTGATGAACTTATGGAAAAGTATCCTAAGGGTGTAACCCAACTCCAAGCCAATGTGGGATTTTTTGCCTCATGTTTGCAAATTAAGACTCAACTGGGCACTTCCAACGTTGCCTGTACTACTAATGAAACCACGGTGCTTCTTTCTAATAATAATTACTTTGACCAATCAGTTTACGGGAATGTGGACTTGTTTAACTTCTTCATAGGCACAGGTAAAAGACTCCGTACTCAATGTATGGACCCATATACTTTGATTGTGGCGGTGGTACTTTCTTTTGCTTGTATTGTATGTTTTGCCTTCACTAGTCCAGTAACTGCTCCTTTGATGTATAAGTATGCGGCTGGGTTTGCGTATATAAGTTTTGTTCTCTCGTTGGTGTCAAGTGTTTGGTTAGAAACTAATATAACTACGGCTAATGAGTTGATGAATCGAATGGCGGATAATTATTATACATTGGAGGCGGATAGAGGATATGCTGATCGGGGTCTTATGTGGGCTGGTGTGGTTTTGCAATTTGTGGCGAGCTTGAATATTGGGATTTTAGGGATTGTTGGGAATTTCATCGATGATATGGAAGAGGATTTAGGAATTGATGAAAAGCAATAGGCGAGTTGCGTCAAAATAAGAACAAAAAAAAAAATAAATAAAAAACAAAACTAGTAATGTCATAATCAGATTATCAATAACAATTTTCATTGTTGTCTAATGGCTATTTTGCAGATGCTAGTTGAATTACAAAATGGCAAATTTCAATATATTATATTATAAAAGAATGTTGTTTGTTCTCCAGCAACATTGTTTCCATTACTAAAACGTTTTTAGTTTTTGGTGTTTTGGTTTTCAAGTTCATCAATTTTTACTTGTTTCAACTTCATTTTACTTTGAATATCTGCCATTTTTGGGTCTTCCACGCTTCTACTAAACGTATCTCATAACAATTTCCTTTTTTTTTAATACCAGATGCTTATTTTATTTCTTTTTTTTTTGTTGTCATCTTTTTCCTCTATGTATTTAGTGTTTTTAGTTTTTACTGTTTCTCTATGCTTGTTTTTTGCTACGCTTTGTTATTGATTTTTTATATTCTCATTTATATAATATTTTTGTCTCATTTATTTATGCATGAATTCTGTTCTCCATTTTGGTTCCTTGTGAAACTGATAATGACTGTATGTAAGCGGGTATTGCTACTATGGCTGCTATGGGAGGCAGGAGTTGTGAGTTTAAGGTGTACTTGGTAATTTTCGAAGCATTGCATTTGAAAAATAAATGTGCTTTTCTAAGCACTGAACAACTCTTTTGTCCAGAAAGTAAAACAAATCGTTGAAGATGAATTGACCTGTATCATATTCAATTATCTGTTAATTGACAAATTTTCTAAAATGCACCAAATTATTCAAGTTAAAACTAAAAAAAAAAAAAAAAAAAATTAAAACGATGCCCTTTGGTTCTTCATACAGAATCAGCCGCTAATTACAAAAATTATCAGTAATGGAAAACAGTCCAATTCTGAAACCTTGAAAAATGTGAAACCTTTAAGTTCGGTATAGTTTGGCATTTTACAATATAATAAAAGTAAAGACAAGTTGAAATTAAAATTAGCATAACTTAAAGCAGATCAAATTAAATGCAATTTATAGAATCTTATATACACAAAAAACTACTGAAGACTGACAATACCACATCATTGGCAGATTAACAGAGTATCCTTACAACCCTTCATCAAATTGAACCCCTCTAACTATCAATCCTCTAATTGATAAATCATAAATCATACTCTGAATCTTCTTAGTGCTATATTTTAAACCATCAAATTTTCTCCTTAATGGATCATTTTTCAATTCTAATAATTCAAAACCTTGTTGGATGTAACTAATTAACTTTTCATTAATCATAACTATGGAATATTGATCTTTTACTACTTGCTGTTGCTGTTGGACGCTTTGTTGTTCGTGAGTTGAAGAAACTGAGCTTTGATTTTGATTAGAAGAGCTAGATAGAAGAATGATTAGTCTGGTAGAGTAATCTACTAACTCTTCCGCTAGTCTAAGTAAAGCAAATAAATATTCCGGATAATTCAACATGGCTTTTGTTGTCGCAGTGGTAGCATCAACATTGGCATCAATATTGGAGAAGTATAATTGTTCAATCTCTTGAGGGCTTGCAATAATTCCTAGGTTGTCACCATTACTGCTACTTTGGCCGCTTTCAGCAGTGACCAAACGCACTTGTATTGGCAAAACCTGTTGTGATTGGTCGGCTTGCTGGTTCTGCTTAAATGATGTCTCAGCAATATGGTGCAATACTTTGAAATAACGAAGAATCACCGCATAAAAGATATAATTTTCATTGATCCGTTTCTTGAAATCTTCTTTTATAATCAGTGATCTTGAAAAAGTTTTCTGTGGTGTAGCAACATTACTGTTATTAGTGAAAAATGTTTCTAACTTGTTGATGATTTGAAAATGAGATAATTGAGCATCTTGCAATAATTTCAGATAATTGTGTTGTTGCAGCTGTTGTTCATTATCATTGGAGGTGAAGAAGTCAAGAAGATCAACTGGTTTAAGAGAAGTCAAATGGTTGATGTGTTTCTTGAGCTGTGCAAGTTGATGATTCAGTTCTATTTCTAACTCTTGAAGTTTACTTTTGAAGTCTTGTCTATGTTATTTGTTAGTCAAAATCAAATTCTATTAGCAAAAGGACGAGGTTGAGTTTGAGTCAATAACAAACATAAAAAATAAAAAGTTTAGGAAAGAAAAGAGGGGTGAGACAACCTCAAATAGGAATAAAAATGATGGTAAAACAAGCATACTCGGCGGTGATCTCCAGTTGGAAAGATTCGAAGATGGCGTTAATCGAGGCCATTGTTTTGTGGTGGTTGGTGGTGTTTGGAGAGGTTATTTATGGTACTTAGTCTATACCTATACTGTTACTAAAATCAATATTTATTAAGTGAATTTTTTCTGCATGAGCCAGCCTCTTCCACTTTTTCTTAGTAAATCACGCGCACAGTGGGATCGCCGGTGTCTCACTCAACATGCATAGACGAGGTCTCCAACATTAGCATTCACCGGTACTGCCATTTCTTCATTCCAGTAGGCCAGCAACGACAGCAGAACTTAGTCAACCCCTATCAGGAGCTAGATGAATAAAACCAAGTGTTTTTGCAGGAGTGGAGCGTTGCTGTTTTTGTTAGTAACGCTGCCCACACTTTCTTTCTTTCTTTTTTCCTCTGCTATTCAGTTATTAACTCACTGTCTTTGCCCTTTCTCTCAAATCATCATCAAAGGCCAAAGCACTAAACACCATCATGATCTTTGGCAGTCCAGGAAGATTTAACAATCAGTTTGTCAAACGCAGTTTGAGGCCACGGCATATCTGTGTGATTCTTTTATTCATTTACGTTATATTACAATCCCTTGTGCTAGCTACTTGTTCATCACCATCTACCGTTAATTACTACTTAACCAAGCTCAAGTACACAAGAACCGCTAACGATGACGATGCCATTGGCCAGTTAGATCTTAGACTAGGTTACTTTGGCGCATGCCTTCGAACCAGTATGTCAGATTCGACAACTAGCAAGAGCAGCAGCGGCAATAGTTGGACTTGTGGGAATAATGCATACACATTATTGCTTTCAGATCCATCATTTGACAGTAGCAATAACGTTGATGTGCAACTTTACAACCTTGTATTGGATACTGGTGACTTAATCAGACGTCGTTGTTTAACTCCCTATGTGCTTTTGATCAGTGTGGTGTTATCATTTTTAATTGTTTGCACCTTTGCCATTGCTACTCCTCGTAATAGTCCTAGTCTTTATAAGGGCTTGTTTTTTGTCTCTTATATTAGTGTTTCCTTGTCTGTGATTGCATCAATCTGGCAAGAAACTAATATCAAAACGGCGAATATGCTTCTTGCTGAAGTAATGAATGATTACTATTCATTGGAAGCAGATTATGGATCTTATGCTAGAGCTGCTATTTGGGTAGGTACGGGGATTCAAATTTTGATTTCATTGTGTTGTTTGCTTTTGGTGGTCACTCAAAAATTTTACCCATATTTTGACCCAATGAATCCATCTGAAATTTAATGGAGCTTGTCGATAGCTTTATTGACATTATTACATTTACCCATATTATATTATCTCATCTTACCCATTTTACACATTTCTACCACCCATACTACATTATCTCATTGTTTTTAGCACTTCCTTTACTTTTACCGCTGATGTTTCAATCTTGATTTACTTATTCTGACGTTCTCTTGTTCTTAATGTTTTTTACCGCTCTTATTTTGCATTTTCATCTTTTATATTAATTTTATACTTGATTTTTTTGAATAAATAATAATCTACTTTTTCAGAAGTGTTGATGTTCACAAGCTTGTAATCTTTTACAAAAACATCATTGTTTCACCATATTGTTACACATAACATATAAATCGTCATAGCACGTCAAACCACTTGGAAAGAAAATCACGTAAACTAACATACTTAACATTCTTTCCTAGCTCTAAATTTTTTCTATCAAATTCTTCCTGCAATTCGGTCAAACTTTCTATACTAAAATCCTTATCCTCATTATTCTCATCATTATCATCGAGATTGACATCCTCTTTTTGAGCAAAAATTTTCTTGTATAGCGGTGTCATCAAATTAGCATATTTATGTAACGCGATAGGCACATGCCATTGGTTTAGCAAAGCAGGATCTTCAAAAAGTTGGACTTTAATACTCTGCTTTACTTGGTGGTCACTATTGATGTCTTTTTTTAATTGAATGTTATTATTATTATTATTATTATTACTATTATTATTACTATTATTTAAAATGTCATTGAGTAAATGAATGCGATGCATTAACTCATTGAGCACTCTAGCATTTGCATAAGATAATGGTACGCTTTGTAAAAAATGTGCTTCATTTGGTGGCATGTTTATGTTTTCTTCATCTAGGAGTAGACTTTGTTGTTGTCGTTGTTGAGATAAGGCAAAATTGGAATGAAGGCAACGCAATACACCGTTGAAAATGTTCCAAAAGATAAGCCTGTCATCGTTATTGAGTATTGGTGAACTACTTTGTTGAATGGTGTGGCCCATTTCCCGGCTGAATTGATCTTTGTCTTCAAAGCTTAGGTCCAGATCAAAACTGATATCCATTGAATCTTGATCGTCAGCTGGTTCAAGAGATGTTTTGTTACTTGTATGAGCCTCGTTATTATTGCTATTTTCACCATTACTATCACCATCATCACTGTTTCCAAACAAGTTAATCATCCCAAGCTGAACCAGAGTCAAGTATCCAAACAACTTGCTCAAATTCTGAACAATTACCACCTCCACCAAATTCAACTTGATAAGGGTTTGTAAGCCGGGATACAGAGAGGGCGAGCTTGAGGACAAGTTAGCTGTTTCATAATATTGTATGTCCTGCATGAATCCGGGAATGTCAAGGACAATGATCTTGATTCGGGGGTGGCGCATTGGTTGGTGAAGGTTAGCATGTAGGTGTTGATGTTGTTGCTGTCGTTGTTGGGCGCCGGAGGATGGTATCAGTATATGTATTGATTCTATAAGGTTGGAAAATGTAGAGAATGTGAGCAGAAGGTTATTGTGTGATGATTTATATACACTGCTGTTATTATTGTGAGTCTCGTGTGCGTTTATAGGTGGCATTATGGTGCTTAATGTATACTGCTGACAAGTATAATAGCCGTTATTAATATTATATTATATGTTCGATGTTATACGTTATACTTATACTTGCTGTAATCAACATTTAACGGTCCATTATATTGGAATATATACCTGTACAATGGCTATACCTTACAGCCGGGCAACCCTCCTCCAAGGCTTTTCAGCTGAAGCCCAAAATCAACCATCAAGCAGAGTGTCAGTGCCACTGTACACCTCATCCTCATCCCATCCATGAAACCAGGCCTCATGGTATCCCAGCTTCACTCACATTCAACTCTTTGCATGGACCCTATTCAGCTCACTGGCAACCAATCTTGATGTCCTCTCCAAACCCCTTTCTGGATCCCAGTGCCCAACCTCAATCCAATTTTTCAAACAACAATTCAAACAACAATTCAGACAACAATTCAAACAACAATTCGAATAACAATTCAAACAATAATATTGATAATAACACCAGTCAAAGTGGATACCTTACTATAGATCCAAGCATTGCTGGCATCCAGCCCGATTTCAACCCGTTTGAAGACTCTGGCGCCATAGACACACGCAGCATCAATTCTCTGAATTCCTATATCCCCTTGCATACAATGTCCTCTTCCAGACACAGATCATCCAAATCTTTTTCCTTATCTTCGCCCAGACCAATGACTGATAGTGATAATGATGATGATGATGATTTAGTGGCGTTTTCAGGTATTGGTAACGGCGATGGTTCTGGAAGTAGTAATGCAAGGCTCATTGGCCGGAATTCCTTAGATGATTATGATGACATTGATGTTAATAATGAAGTATACAATCCACGTTACAAATACAATAATAGTAATAGTTTTTGGGCTAAACTTAAGCGAAATTTTCAAACTCTTAAACATTCAAGATCAAATGTCAGCTTTAGATCTTTGACCGGTGATCAAAACTCTATTTCACTTCCTCTCAATGAACCACACAACAACAACAATGCAAACACTACCAATGACGAGCCAAAATCAAGAGAAATATATTCAGGCAGTTCAAATCCAAATTATCCATCAAACTCAATTTCCAACGCCAAATACAATGCATTCAGTTTTTTCCCTATCATTCTTTATGAACAATTTAAATTTTTCTTCAATTTGTACTTTTTGCTTGTCGCTTTATCCCAAGCAATTCCTGCATTACGTATCGGTTACTTATCCTCCTACATTGTTCCCTTAGCATTTGTGCTTTTTGTCACCATGAGTAAAGAAGCAATTGACGATATCCAACGCCGAAGAAGAGATAATGAACAAAATAGTGAGACTTATCAAGTGCTAAATGCGCCTGATAGTGTTCCGAGTAAGTTGATCAAAGTGGGCGATTTGGTGAAATTGCATAAGGGCAAAAGAATACCTGCGGATATGATTCTTTTGCAATCTACTGAAGACTCGGGTGAATCATTTATCAAAACTGATCAATTGGATGGTGAAACCGATTGGAAATTAAGATTGGCGGTGCCAATTTGCCAAAAGTTGCCCCTTAATGAACTTAGTAACAATATCCATATTTCTGCTGGAGCACCTGGGAAGTCTATTCATTCATTTTTTGGTAAACTCACATACAATAATCAAGAAGTACCATTAACGGTGGACAATACCTTATGGGCCAATACTGTTCTTGCGTCGGGCACTGCCATTGGTTGTGTCATTTATACTGGTTCAGATACAAGACAGGCAATGAATACCTCGAGACCAGGAGTCAAAACCGGTTTATTGGAATTGGAAATCAATAGTTTATCCAAGATTCTTTGTCTTTCAGTATTTTTATTATCTATCGGTCTTGTCGCGGTGCATGGATTTGACAAGCAATGGTACGTTGACATCATGAAGTATTTGATTTTATTTTCAACAATCATTCCCGTCAGTTTAAGAGTTAATTTGGATTTGGGTAAATCAGTATATGCATACCAAATTGAACACGACAAAACCATTGAAGAAACAATTGTAAGGACAAGCACCATTCCGGAAGATCTTGGAAGAATTGAGTATTTGTTATCTGACAAAACCGGCACTTTAACTCAAAATGATATGGAATTAAAAAAGTTGCATCTAGGCACAGTGTCTTATGCTGGTGATTCAATGGATATTGTTAATGATTATGTCAAAAAGAATAGTTTTGCCACCGATAATAACCCCAAATTGAAAAGTGAAAGCAAATCTAGAAGAGATATGGGACAACGAGTTTATGATCTAGTAAGCACTATGGCGCTTTGTCATAATGTTACTCCATCCATTGAAGAGGGCGAATTAACATATCAGGCAGCTTCACCGGATGAAATTGCCATTGTCAAATATACCGAAACAGTGGGCCTTTCCCTTTTCAAAAGAGATCGAACTTCAATTACACTTATGCAAGAGCTGAATCATATGCCTTTACACTACGATATCTTGCAAGTTTTCCCATTCAATTCAGACACCAAAAGAATGGGTGTTATTGTTTTTGATAAACAAAAGAATGAATATTGGTTCTTGGAAAAAGGTGCAGACACTGTGATGAAAAATATTGTATCTCATAGCATTTGGCTTGATGAAGAAGTTTCCAACATGGCAAGAGAAGGTTTAAGAACATTGGTGATTGCTCGCAAAAAAATCTCACATCAAATTTATCAAACTTTCAAAAACAAGCATCATGAAGCTTCGTTATTAATGAGTAACCGTGAACAAGTTATGCAAAAAGTTGTGTCGCAATATTTGGAGTACGATATGGAATTATTAGGTCTAACTGGGGTTGAAGACAAGTTACAAAAAAATGTCAAATCATCAATTGAATTGTTGAGAAATGCAGGAATTAAAATTTGGATGTTAACGGGAGACAAAGTAGAAACTGCCAAATGTGTAGCCATCAGTGCGAAATTAATCAGTCGTGGACAATATGTGCATACAATTACAAAATTAAACCCCGCTACTCATCATCACAACAATAATGCATTAAACAGTATTGAATATTTGAAAAGTAATTGCAATTCATGTTTACTTATTGACGGTGAATCGTTGGGTGTTTATTTGAAATATTACAAGAATGAATTCTTTGACATTGTGGTTCATTTACCAGCGGTAATTGCTTGTCGTTGTACTCCTCAACAAAAAGCCGATGTGGCATTACTTATCCGTGAACTAACTCACAAAAGAGTATGCTGCATTGGTGATGGTGGTAATGATGTCAATATGATTCAAAGTGCCGACGTTGGCGTGGGAATCGTTGGTAAAGAAGGTAAACAAGCATCTTTGGCAGCAGATTTTTCAGTTACACAATTTTGTCACTTGACAAAACTTTTACTCTGGCATGGTCGTAACTCGTATAAAAGGTCTTCCAAATTAGCCCAGTTTGTCATTCATCGAGGATTGATCATTTCTATATGTCAAGTTGTTTTCTCCATTTCGTCTAATTTTGAACCATTAGCATTATATCAAGGCTGGTTAATGGTAGGATATGCCACATTATACACCATGGCCCCAGTTTTCTCCCTTGTCTTAGACAAAGACGTTAATGAAAACTTAGCTTACTTGTACCCTGAATTATATAAGGAACTAACAGAAGGGAAATCCCTCTCCTGGATATCATTCTTTATTTGGTGCCTTGTCTCAATATATCAAGGCTCCGTAATTCAACTATTTGCTCAATTTTTCAACAGTGTTCAGACGTCAGATTTTCTCAAAATGGTAGCTATAAGCTTCACCGCATTGATCTTCAATGAATTGATAATGGTTGCGGTGGAGATCAATACATGGAATAAGACAATGGCTTTGACGGAGATAGTCACCTGTTTAATATATTTGATATCTGTGCCATTTTTGGATGAATATTTTGACTTGGGATATATAGAGTCAGTTAAGTTTGTTTGGCAGTGTGCGGTTATTGTTGTGGTGGCGGTGGGGCCAATTTGGTTTGTTAAATCCGTTTATAGAAGATTGAATCCTCCAAATTATGCCAAGGTGCAGGCATAGCTTTAAAATGAAACACAACAGAACAAATAGAATTTTTTTTTTTTTTTTACCTTTTATTTAAACTTACGTTGTCAAACATTGCCCAAAAGTTGTGCCAAAGCTGCCACCAAGTGCTTGTACGAGGTTGGCAGATAATACAAAAAAGTCATCATCGTAATCATTATTATCATTGGTATCATAGTATTCCTACTCGTCTTTCTTATTGTTATTTTTATCATTATTATAACCATCATCATTATCTGATTTCCGGATTGCCTTTTTTATTTCATTGACTAGTTTGATAATTACAGTAAGTACAGCAGTTACAGTAAGAGTAAATCTGTGCCAATTTTGCAGGTTAATTTAATTCAATATAATATAATTTGATGATACTTATTTGGTTGGTTAATCTTTTAATTATTATTCTTTAGTTGGTTTTGATTGTTTTCTGCTTTCTGCTTTTTGCTCTGCTTTTTGTTTTCTGCTTTTCGTTTTCTGCTTTTCGTTCTTCGCTTGTTTTTTTAAAAAATTTCATGCAATTTCTTTTTATTTTTTCTTGTTTTTGTTAATTTAGCATTTGTATAATTAAATCTACGTGTGTATAGTTCAACTGAATACTCTTAGTCAATGATGATAAGAACATTGAGATACAGGCTTGGCAGATACTGGAGAATTTTATTTCCATCCGCCTTAGAAACGGCATCCGGGGAAACATAAACTCTCAGGAGAAGAAGTAATGAGTTTTTTAGTTTATGTCACGTCATTACATCAATGTTATTGGTGCTGCGTATATTTTCAAGCGTTATAAATTTAAACCCTTGATATTTTTGTCAAAAACAAAACAAGTGAAAAATGGAACAACAAATCGTAGAAATCAAAATAAATAATGAAGCTCATTCATTTGAAAGTGCCCACATTCAGCATGAAGTATACATTGAGTCATGAAGCGCGTTTATAACCATAGTTGCAATAATTATAAGACAGCTTAACATCAAAAGGATGCATGTCAGTTAAACCCCAACAAGATTTTATTTTCTAATTCAGTGCCATTTAGCGTATGCCAGTCGAAATAGTGATATGAGTTCAAGAATATCTAATATTAGTAACGGTTCTCGGTCGGTCACACATATAATCAGCAAGAATCTTGAAGTTCAAATAACCAAATCCGCTACTGACGGCTTCCCAGCATTCTTCGTATAAAATAACCTGTGGATTTCGGATTAGCAAAAACAATCTTTGTATTTCAAGAGTGTGTAGAATGTCTGGCATAGTTGTGTGGCTTAACTAGATGAAGTGGAAAGGATTCTGGTTTTCCTAATTGTCGAAGTCTAATTTTGGCAAAGATACTGTCCGTTACTGTGAAAACTTGTTATCTATTTTTTTTGGATTGTAAAAATGACCGTAATCTGGCTTACTAATTTTAACAGTAGCGTTGCTTCTCATTGATGAGGCGATGTTGGTTAGTTTTTAAAATGTGAGAATTTTTGTAGTGACCACAATAAAGAAGAAAAAAATAGAAATATAGAGCTAAAAACGAGAAGAAACATTAAAGACAAAAAACTTAGAGTTTGCAAAGGTCTGGCAAATTCGTCCAGTTCTAAACAATTTTTAATTCGGTTTTCACTAACTACCTAAATTAACTCTTGCATATTAACGCCGCACTGCTGACACTGTAAAAAACTTTCGCATTTCATGAATTTTAGAATTTTGATGAAAGCCTTTTTTTATAAATGATAAAGAGTATTTAACGTCTACCTAAAAACATGCGGCAAGCATGAGAGAACAAAAAAACAAAATTGTTATCGCAAACGAAGATACCAATCGCCTGACCACAAAAAACGGCATTTTGGAGTATTGTTGCTAACGAACTATAAATTACAATTACAAATATCCTCAAACATGTTTATATAAGAGTAACAGGTAGCTTTGATGCTATGTTTCCAAAAAAAATTGCCTGCAACTCTTTTTTTTTTTTTTTTTTTTTTTTTACATACAAGATCAATTTACTAACTATATATAATTAATAGAAAATATAATTCTATATACTCAGCTGTATAGTTTATATTGTATAGTTCAATTGTTATTATATAGAGGAAACCCAGAAACCATCTATTCTCAAGGGGTAGAGGTTGCGTGGTCAACACAGAAGTAAAAAAAAAAATACATAACATATTTATCTCAGTCTACTATATATTCTCCTATAGCAGCTCTCTCAGTCACTTAGTACCGGTTTAACTCATCTTCTTGTGATAATGTACTTATAAATTGCTGCGAAAATAATGCAAACAGTAATTCAGATACAAAGAATGTGTACTAAATTTTAGTTGAAAATAGGTAAACCGGCTTATTTGTCCTTTCTCGAAGGAGAATAGCATCTGAATCAAATCTGCAGACACCATATACTGTGCAGGTAGATTTGATGTATACTTTTGAAACTTAATTCCTCATCAACATTTTCTCACCAGATTTTAAATCGTTGTCTATTAACTTTCAAGACATGGGGTTAGGGTATAATATATTTATATGTATTCAAGTCCTTTATTTTATTTGTTTAAATAAATGACAAGCTACTCTCCAGTCTTCGGTACTGTATATGAAAAGAAGTTTTTATTTCTTGCATTAATAAACTGATGTTTTTTTTTTTTTTTTTTTTTTTTTTTTTTTTTTTGACGTTTTTTTAGTATAAGAATGAAGGCGTGAGACCCTTTCTCGATTAATTTTTGAGGACTGATAATTATTGTTGAATGCTGTTTTATAATTCAAAACATAAACCTTTGGGCTGATTTTTAATACAAATTTTCAATGTAATGTCTATTATGTATTTTCCGGTTCGGGAAATGCCCCTTGTGTGTGGTTCATTAAGTGCGCTTAGCATACATTATGACATGCACAACGCGTGAACGCGAAAACTAATTCAATTTAATTTTTTTTAATTTTTTTATTTCCGTTTTTGAATCTTTTTCGAGGAGCGCCTGGCACGCGAAGGGACGCGCGACATGAAATTTTTTGAGATATATAACTTTTCGATATCCCCCCGCTGATGATCGATTGCTTTATCTTAACTCAATCAAGTATCCTTTTTCCTATTTCAATTTTTACAATTTGTGCTTGCCTTTTCTTCTTTTTGACCATAATATCCCCTTTGGCATTGGCATCCATTAGCATTCATAAAGCCAGTTATCAATCAATCAATTGAGCAACACGCTACACGGCAGTAATGGGATTGAAAAGAACTAGATCGCAGACATTACAGGTCCAAGTAAAGAGGCAAAATATTGTCCATGAAACTGGGCTCTTGTCTCCTCCTTTAACACCACTTAAGAACAGATCATATCCTTCTAATGGTAGCAGCAGTTCGGTTCGCAAATCTTCTAGACCAAGATCTGCCTTAACAAAAAAGCTAATCTCTTTTCAGCTCAACACTCCGCCATCCTCAAGCTCATCATCCCGTTATTCTTCATCTATTTCTAGTGATGATGATGAAGCTGATAATGACGAAGCAAATGGTGAGATTCTAGAACTCAGTGAAAAACAGTTTATTGATGCTAATAAAGAGAATTTAAGTCCTGAGGATGAAATCGAGCTTAGGTTGGTTCAGGAAGCCGAGCTTAAAGATGCAAGATTTGATGTGAAAACACCACAAGTTGAAGAACACAAAGTCTCTATTTATAGCAATGCCAAAAAACTCTTTAGCAAAAATGTTGATATTCTCAACTCTGATCCAATATCATCATTTACTTCTGTTACTAAAGCTAACTATTGCCTAGTGGGAAGAGAGAGAGAATTTGACATCATTGAAAAATTCTTAGTGGATAACTTAACAACCAACAAATCAGATTTTTTGTACATATCTGGCCCTCCAGGTTGTGGCAAAACTCAGCAAATTACTCACGTACTAAACTACATAGTTGCAAACTATTCTGCTACGGTGCGTGGCAACACAAAGTTGTCATCACAAGTGCATAAGCTTTCGTTAAATGACACTACTAAAGCTTCTAAAACGGTAACAATAACCAAAATCAACTGCATGAGACTTAATAGCCTTGGTCTGATTTTTGAAGAGTTTTTAAGTAATTTCGGCATTAACTCAAGAAATATCAATACGTACCCTAAATATCTTGAGTTAAAAACTACTATTCCAGCAAGAGAACTTTTCAACCGATTATTGACTCAGCGTGCTTTTGCTGATAATAATGTGGTGCTTCTTGATGAATTGGATGCCATTTTGAATACTAGCAAATCAAATGCTGATCAACAACTATTATTTGATTTTTTCTCCCTTGCTAAACAGAATGTGGAAGATTCAAGATTGGTGCTTGTTGGTATTGCTAATTCTTTGAACTTAATCGACAGACTCTCTCCAAGATTGAAACTCAATGGATTGAAAACTTCCATGGTGCAATTTTTGCCATACAATACCCAACAGATCGTTGCTATCGTCAAGGCTAAACTTTCAAGCTTGAATGCAAATAGCAATACTAATAACAAAAACAATAATGACTTGCCAATAATAAGCCCTTCTGCACTACAGCTTTGTGCAAAGAAAACTGCCTCAAATACCGGTGATTTGAGAAAAGTTTTCGAAATCCTTTACAAGTCCATTGAACTAGTGGAAACCGCTACTAAGAAGCAATATTTGGCTAATCCTGAAAAAAGTATACAAGATTTCCACGCTCTTGACATCAGCGAAGCGCCAAAGGTATCATTAACTCATGTGGCTAAAATTTGTGCTAATTCATTAAACGGGGTTTCTTCGCTTAATAGACTTAAGCAAGTAAATCTTCATCAATGTTTGGTGCTTATTTGCTTAGCAAAACTTGAGCAACAAAAGAATGAAGAAATGATGATTAACAATAGCAGCAGTGGCAACAAGAAAAACGTTCTCAAGGATGCTGCATTGGGTGCTTTGAATACTCATGATAATGATATTTGTAGTGCTAATAATAACAACAACAGCAGCAGTAGCATTTTTATGAAGGCAAGTACTGGCCTTCAATCGTCTTCCATTTTCAACAGACACAACAAAAGCACCAACAACAATAACAACAGCATCAATACAAACAATGGCAAAGCTATAATTACTATAACCCAGCTTTTCCAATACTATAAAAAAATTTCCAAATCTAATACCATGATCCCTTCATCATTGAGCAAAACTGAAATCACAGAGATCTTGACCACTTTGCATACTATTGGATTAATCAATATTCTCAATAGAGCTAATCATATGAACATCAACTCGCAAACTTCATTGAGTTGTTGTGGAATTGGGTTGGTTGATTTAAATAAGTTCACTGATGGCAAGTTTGAAATCTTGAAGAGTGCCTTGAAGGCATGATTTGATGTGGTTTAATAGGCTACGACATTTGTCGATTTGATTTCAAGTTACCTTTTTTGCTACTTTTTCTGTTCCTTGCTATCATGCATTTATTTTGCACCTTAATTTTGCTTCATCATTGGTTGCATTTTTTCAGCTTTTTATACAATCTCATTTTTATTTCTTTTAGTTCTTATAGCATTTGATTTTTTACTCATTGTTTATTTACCGCATCATACAGTCTTTGGAAGTTGCATTCCTATCACCAGAAAATCATTCACTAGATGTGATGATTTTCTAGACTTAAAATAGAAAAGAATTTACGTCAATTATTATTTTTTTTTTTACTATGATGTAGTTTAAATCTTTTTCCTGCTTCGAGAAAATGGAGAAAACTATTACAAGTAGCAATGGGTGCTGAGAGCGAGAGGGAGACGTGTAATTTCAAAAATAAAATCCTCGAGAAAGCAAAATAGAAAATCAAAAAGCAAAAAGTTACTATAAAGACACGAATTTAGAAGAACGAATCAAGCAATTATATAGTATCTCATATAAACACAAAAAAAAGTCAAACAAAAAAAGAAAAAAGCAAACGAACCCCCCTCCCCCTTCCCCCCAACAACACCAATATCAAATAGGAAATAGAAAGGTAAATACGCCAAGCCTCATCCAGCTCGAATATTTCAAATCATCTGCCACTCATTACTGTTTATGCTGTCTGCATACTTTTCTTTACCCTCTTTTCCATGATACTCACCACCAAGACCTGCATTAGCATCATTGCCGTTTATTAACGTTGTTCGTTTAACATTACTACTCCTCGAGGCCGTAACGTTGCTAGCTTTATCATCCGCAGTACTATCATTAGTCTCACCAATATGACTACTACTAGCACCCCCACCATTACCGAGACGATGCTTATTGTGCAGTGATTTCTTTTTCTTATTCTTGCTGCTACTCTGTAACTTCCCTTTATGCTGCTTGATTGCAAAAGCAGGAGCAGCATTGTTAGTGACAACAGCAGGAGCAGCAACGGCAGCAGTATTTCTGTTAATGATGGTATTCATTTCTGTAGTTGATGTCCTTGTACTAGTTCTGGATACTGGCGTTGATGATCTAGTTCTAGTTGCGCCGTATTGAATGTTGATGAACTTACTAGTTGCGGCGTAGTCATTGTCTAATGATTCTCTAGTTTTCTCTGTTGTTGTCATTGTCGTTGTTGTTATTGGTGGTGGTGGTGTCGTGGCATTTGTATTTCTCGTACTTATAGCGGCACTACCTGTTTTATTATCAGATATTCCTATTGCTATATTCAGCGAATTTTTACTATTGTTGTTACTCAACATCTCGGGAACATTAACATCGTTGATAGTATCAAAATTATCGGTTCCTTCTGACTTTCCATTGTAAGAAGTTGCTTGAGTATGCAAAAGTCTAAAAATTCTAAAAGTTAAATCACCCAATGCAAATTCCTTCACTGTGTCATCGTTGTTGTCTAGTAAACTTAGCTGGTCATTATTTCTTTTAATCTCTATGTAACTTTCATAGTCAAGACCGGCACCTAAATTATATTCTGAGTCCGAGTTTATTTCTTTGTCACTGCATTGATTTTGACTCAATTCAAAATCGTCTTCTCGTTTGGCTTGAAGTAAGTTCTTTACTGAAGGCTCTTGATTGTTAGTAGAATTGTTGGTGAAAAAATACTTCAAAAGACTAGACTTTCGTTGGGTTGGCTTTGGTCTATGTTGATACTCGTTATTGTTGTTCTTGTTGCTAGCAGGAGCTAATACATCTCTTTTATCAGCGTGATTATAACTAAGTTGCTCTTTTAAATGTTGCTTCAAATTGTGCCGCTTATCACTATTTGGCGACTGTGACGATGGCTTAATAAACGTAGCAGTTGCATTTACATTTGCATTTGAACGGGTCCGCACTTTGTCTGCGGTTTTGCTGTTTGATGGAGCATTGAGATGATCACCACCAGTGGTCAATAGATAAATCATCTCGTCAAGTTTGAAAAGCTGATTGTAGGTCATTGGTTCAGTTTGGCTGATCAATTGCAACTTCATGCTCATCACATACAAATTAATTAACAATTTGGCCAAAATAATTGCTATTTCAAACAACTCTGCCAGATTCTGATTAGCAATTGACTTATTGATTAGCAACACGTTTTTAGAATTGAATAACTCATCATAAGAATACTCATTTAGCATCTTTAGCAAATTACGTGGCGAAATGTCTAAACGCTTTTCAGTCATTTTCCCACCCTTGTCACTATTACTATCATTTCCTGCTTTTAAAGACAAATATTTCTTTTTGATCTTGATTTTGAGGTAATTGTCATTAAAGTTATCATTTAAGCCCTGTATCACATAACTAAAGTTATTCGACTTGTCAGGGAGCTCCAACTTAAACGGCAAGTCTATTGATAAGTAGTATGATGAATATAGAAGAAACTGGCTAACAGACTCTAAAGATGACGTTACTAGCTTGGAGTTATACTGTATAAGTTTGTTGACTGCTAGCACCGGTTGGAAACCAATCGTAAGCTGGTATTGTGGTTTAATATTAGCACACAGCCCTGTGTTTTGTCTTAATGCAGAAACTCTTGATAATTCAATCTGCTGAAGATCTTGCTGCTGTTGAAGATCAGATAATCCAATAGTCTTTATTCTATGTTTCTTAACAAGCATAAATTTGCACAATGTTTGAAATAAAATGGCCTTTTGATTATTTATTAAAACGTCAGTTTTAATTAACTTTAATTTTTTTTCTTCGATTCGCGTTTCTATTTTACTCTTTAAACTGCTAAAGTTTTCTGTTAACTGTTTTTTATGGGTTTCATAATTGCTTTTTTTAGCTTTCAAAATTTCTTCGCGCTTGCGCTTCTCTTCTTTTAAGTCAGTATTAATCTTTTCTTTCAATACGTTAATATTGTTTTGCATCATGCTAATTTTTTTAGCTATAATTAGTGACTCGATAGTTAGTATTTGGGCTGAGAGAGCGGCCACCGATCCTTCTGAGGGCGTTGCCACAGTGGCTGTGCTCAACAGTTTACTCGATGATGGCTGTTGGGCTGCAAAACCACCACTACTATCATCAAAAACGTCTTCTTTTTCATTTTGCGCCTTGTTCTCATGCTCTCTTAAGTACTGAGTGAGAAATTTGATGTTTGCATTTTCTGGGCTTTTCAAGGAGTTCCTGAGTACACTATTAATTTGTTTTTTGCTTTGGTCTATTACTATCAAATTGCTCAAATATTCAACTTTGTGCTTGAGCAATATCCCAGTCACACAACTATCGCAATATAAGAATGAATTGTTGGTTATTTGATTTGTGGTAACACTACTGTCTGTTCTCTGGGACCTGGTTTCAGTGACACTCTTATCTGGAAATGGCAGTTGCAGCGTCAATTGTCGCTGCGATAGTAGAGGAAATGCCTTTTCGGGATCGCCAGCATATCGGTCGTTCAACAGCAAAGGCGACTGGTAGCATATTCCGCATCTGGAAAGCATGTGCATATCTGGAGCATTGTACAGTGATAAGTTGGTTTTCTGGTGCCTAGTCACTAACAGCCGCGATGAGATGATGTTGATTGTTTTGCCTTTATCACATTTGGGAATTAAGGAGCATTAGAACCACACTTTTGGAGTACACGTGCAAACTTCCAAGATATTTGTAATCAAGTGCGCTCTTGATGACTAAGTTTTTTGCAACTCTCATTCTGTTATTACACACTCCAAAGGAAACAGGGTACAAAATTTGGTCCCTTGGCCCAGTTGGTTAAGGCGTGGTGCTAATATAAAGTCTTCATAGGCAATGTTACGCCAAGATCAGCAGTTCGATCCTGCTAGGGACCATTTTATTTTTCCTTTCTTTTTGAGTTTATATACCATTAATGCGGTAACATTGTTTTTTTTTGTTTTTTGGAATCACTTAAGGTAAACAGGTTTTCTCATTTATATATAGAACATAAATCGATCTTGTGTATGAAAAAAAAATCATTACTCGGTTTTCAATAATTCCCAGCACCTTTTTCAACGTACAAATATATCTTATTTGAAAAGCAGGTGGCCTGATGTATGTGAATATTGCTGATCATAGTCCACGGGTTTTGTCACAAACTTTGGTAAGTAATGGGTTTGTCGTGCTAACAAATTGGCAGACATTGATTGAGCAAGGCGGCACCGATATACTTCAAGATGAACTTATTTTAGATACGAATAACGATTCACCCTTTCGCTTACATATTGGCTCCAATGATGGAAAGCACAAATACGAGGAGTTGCTACTGCTAAATGGTGACGAATCATCATGTGTGCCTTTGAAACTGTTGGCTAAAAGTATGCAAAACATTTCGCTGACATTAACTTCTATGGTTGCAAAATCGTTCGATTTGAGTTACAGCTTCTTCAATCAATACATGAGCAACCATGACCATTACATGACTGCATCAAATGGCCATACTAGACAGCGAAACCATTATAACGACTGGAATTTCATTGCAGTGACGAAAGCATGCAAGGGAAGCCGCATTACTTGCATCACTGAAAAGGATCCAATAGTCATTAATGAGCCATGTTTGATATTATCAGTGGGAAAAATGCTAGAAATAGTATCTAAAGGATTGCTATTTTCGAATATACTTGAAATTACCGCGCCTGAGGGTTCCAAATTTTCTTCTACGGTGATATCGTATTCGTCTTTGTTGAATTTGGATCTATCCATCCACGAAAGTATGGAATCAATTTACCCAAATTTTAATAGACTCAACTATGATAAACAGATACAACAAAGAATATCTAAAGTTAACAATTTGAGGGATCGCACCAGTGCTAATCCCAACCAGTATAAAAATAGAAATTATAATACCACCAGTCTTTCAAAAGGTCAGGAGTTTGTTGTGGGTTATGTCAATAATCATATTGATTATCTTGAAATCAAGGACTCTGATTTACAGTATGCATGCTTTGATATAAATTTAGATCCATACTTGTCTGTTTATGACCCCAACGAAACTATAGGAAACATACTCGCATATTCCTTTGTGTCACATCAGAAGCTTGAAAAACTATCAGAACCCTTGCGAGAAAAGAAAAAAGTGGTGGAAAAAGGGCTTCTCAAATTCAAAGTTTTCCAGGACGAGAAGGTGCAAAGTAATTTAAAGTTTCTTGTGAAGATTTTTGCAAACTTGGATAATATTGTTTACATTTACTTCATGAGTCATTCTAATTTACCAAGTCTTACCAAACAGTTTATTCCGAATTTAACCAAAATTTTGGGCAAGGATGTGCTACTACTAGATATTTTGAAAATTAAATTTTTGTATCCAGAAAGTTTTGAAATTTTTAAAGTTCAGAACAGTAATGATTTGTTAATTGGCCTTGCTCAATCAGAAATGGAAAATTTTGCTAAAAAATTATCGGAACGAAAAGTTAAATTTGCCCAAAAAGTCGATGATTTTATTGAACGGCATAAGTTACAGATGAATGTCATTTTAAAATATGCTAATGAAGTTTATGAGAATTTACCTATTGTTGATAATGTCAAAAATATACAACCTTCCAATGAAGCTTTTATCAACAGCAGTAGTCAAGAAAAAACCACAAATTTAAAGGCATCTTTGGCTAAGCCGCAAAAATCCCTTAACAAAATTGTGAAAAATACAAACAGGGCAAAATCCACAATCACCGCTTTGCAAACAGATGTTGCAAATCAAAATTCTGGCAAGAAGCTTTCACTTTTGGATCGAATCAAGCTCAAAGAAGCCCAGGCCAAAAAGCAAAAAGAATTTAATGCGCAACAAAACAACAATGTTAGTGGCAAATCAACAGAAAAAATAACGGATGAGCTTTTGATGGTATTTGAAATATTATATAATTTGAACACTACCAGCTCCGCAAAATCACTAACTGCCCGCCAAGTGACTCGAAAAATTGTTGACAGTTTTACTTCTAGAGCAAACATAATTAGCATGCAGCTGGCTTTTGAATTGCTCAAGATAATGAATACAAAACTACCGAATGAATATTATCAACTTTTGGAGTTTAAAGATAGAGCAAGTAATGCTAATGATTTGTTATCTAAAAAGATGAATATGGCTCCTACTGATAATAATGGATCTATGAAAATTATCAAGTTCAATTTTTTCAATCGAAGAGAAGAGATTGTAAAATTGCTTCGTCACAATGATTAAACAACTTTTTTATGTATTTATTTGCATACTGCAACTATGTATTTCAATGTTTTTTTCTCTTTTCATATTAAGTTTGATGACATGTTTGATGACATGCTGTAAGGTGATTCGGCTAAGATACAAGTTTCAAAAAACTTGTCTAACTTTTCCTAAGAGCTGCACATCTGAGTTCAAGCAAAAGAAGGATGAAAAATGAAGAATATCTGCCTATAGAAATTAAGTTATCGGCACTTTTTTTCTTGAAAAAAAGGCTGACTGCTAAATGCCGGAGTGATTATGGCTCAAATATATCACAATCATGCTTTGTTTTTAAAACCCATTCTGCTCTCACAGTTATCCCAAAAATTACAAAATAATAGCTTTCTTATTTTGCGTATGTTTGATTGTTTAAAAAATCTTGTTTATTTTACCTCTACTTTATAATTTTGAAGAAAAATAGGAAAAAAAAAGAGGGATTTTCGACTGTGACAGCATAATATTTCGGTTAATTTTGAGGCTAACCCTTGTGCACCCATCCAATTAACTAAACTTCCGCCTATTCCAGTGCCACGCAATTATCCAAGGATATTATTTGGATTTCTTTTAACTGTGTATGTCTCTATGTACATGCTAGCTGTATCAAGTTCACGTTTAATTGAAAAAAGAGAACGGTTTGATTTGATGACAGTTTTGCGGCTATGGCGGGAAACCGGCAGAAGCTTCCATGCACAACTGTGTGAACTCATTATAAAGCCAAAGTTTGCAAGGAATCGTGCCATAGAAATAAATGGAAACTTTTTTGTTGCTTTCCCTTAATTGCTATGTGAAGCCGCACTTTCTATCCGTCTCCGGCGCCTTCCATCAAAGGGGATAAATGTGGTGAGATGCACCAACATCGCTGTTTAACGTACCAAAAATGCGGGTCCTATGCAGGTGCTAGAAAATTCCAGACAGTTCTCGGAGCTTCCTCCCAGCATGACTGCTGCCAAGTTTGACAGTGTCAATAAATGCAGGGAAATAGAAGTATATAAGGGTCCCATCAACTCCCTCACCAGAATCCTTTAGATAACTAATCAACTCACATTCTACTCTGTGAAATAGATTTTTTTTTTTTTTCACTAGACTACATTTACATTTACATCTGCAACTACAACTACTTATACTATCATAATGGCTTTTTTCAACAGCTCCCCATTCTGGGACTTCTACGATGCCTTTGATAGAGACTTTTTTGACCCTATTGACAATGCAATTAGAGTCTCTCCAAGACTACTAGGCAGCAAATCGCAACAAGACTCAAACCAAAAAGATGATTTTAACAAATCCGTTGCTAGAAGAAACCCAGAACAAAACAGAACAAGCAACAACTCGCTTTTCAAATCTTTGGTTAATGACTCTATCTTTAAGCCAAATTTTGATATTGTTCCACCACTTGACTTGATTGAAAAAGAAGAAAAATATGAGCTTCATGCATCTATTCCTGGAGTTCCAAGAGACCAAATCAATGTGGACTTCAATGATGATAATAAAGAGCTCATCATTAGCGGCAATGTTCCAGAAATTAACGAAGAAAACAATGTGAAAGGCAGACATTACAAGGAGTTGAGATCTGGCTACTTTGAAAGAAGAGTTAGATTTGGTAGCGATGCTGCAATTGATGGAGAAAAAATCGATGCAGGTTACAGGAACGGAATTTTAACAATCACTGTGCCAAAAGTCGAAACTAAGAAGGATAAGGAAAACGTCAGAAAAATTCAAATTGCTTCTCATGATGATGCTAATGCTAAGTTATAAGAGTTTACGAGACAGAAAAGGCACTAAATTGACTTTTTTTAGTGTTATAAAATCACGAGCCATACTAAATTTTAGATGAAGCCCCCTTTTGAGAAATGTGCCTTATTTTACTTTTATACCCTACTACTCACTTTACAATATAAGCTCTTTATTTCAAATTTTAATGCAAATCATTTTTGAAAACTTGAATTTTCTTGCTATTTTTGTGCTTCTTTTGAGTGCTTTTGATTTTAGGGTTATAACTAATTTTTTTTTGACAAATAAATATTTTTGAATTAATTACTTTATTCGAAATTAAGATGTAGTAAAATGTAGTAAGATGTAGTAAGATGTAGAAATTGTAGATTACTTTGCTATACTAGAAGCATTATATCAATTAATGTAGCCTATTTACCTACAAAGCAACCGTTTACATCGAAAAGGTTTGCTCACTAGTATCGGCCTTTGAAATGATAAAAACTTAAGGTTGTTGAGGACGCTTAGCACATTCGTACAGTAATACCAGTTTCCGGACAATAAAGAATAACGTAGTTTTTGTTTCAGTTAGAGGCAAACCTAAGGACATGTATTAAAGGTACAATAAGAAACTAGTTTACAATATTATAATAACATGATTATGCAAGGTAACGAATAACGACAAATGCAAAAAAAAATTTAGAAAAAGAAAATAAAACAGGATGAGAAATAAAATTTTTAAAAAGATTCTCAAAATAAGTTTAAAAAATTTGAATTAGCAATCAGTCAACTCGACAATGTCCAAGTAAACTGAGGAACATTGATCCCCAATGTGCTGGTCATATAAATTGTAAAAAGTGCCAGAAAGGCATTGGTAAAACACAGTACTGTTACCAAGAGCTAGTTTGCCACTGTTGCAGATACCTCATCCAACAGCAATAATTGCACCGGCTTGTGGAGTTGGACCATCAAATTGAAACTGTCTGTTTGCCACAATAGAGCCAATTCTGTTGGAAAAGTCTTTCAAAATGGAGTCTTTTAAAGTTAATATCTCTGTTCCATCTTTCTTGCAGGAAGAATCTGCACCAATATTCGCAACACGCGGGGCAGATGAAGTTGAAATACTTGAATCGGAATAACTGGATGTGGTCAGAGTTGCCAACGTTGAATGAATTGATGACTTTTGGAAGGTATTAATGGTTGGATTTATACTGGTGAAGTCTTCACCACTGTCAGTTTCATAGAATTCAATACTGCTGCTGATGCTACGTGCTGAAAAAGTTTTATCATCTGTACAACCTGGAAGAGATGATTCTACAAGATAGAAGGAACCAAGCACAGTGGTGGTGAAAGTAGTATATGGCGCACATTCTCCGCTAGTGGAGACCAAGTTCTCTTCCGAAGAGGTGGTGCTAGGCTCGGCAGCCTGAGAGTCATATAAAGTTAATACTCTATGTTCAATGGTACATACATTGCAATCCGCTTCTATGGTGGAGAATCTGGTCATCGAAACTGTTTCAGTTGATCCTGAGGTGATACTTGGACTTGGAATAAAAGTTTGCTTTAAGATGACGAGAGAAGTTTGAGTAGTTGGTCCCTGGATTTTGTACTATTTGAGTAACTGGTTGCTCAATTAAAGCAGCACTATCTCTTTTAACAATGTCTCTGGTATCATACGAGTCAGATTCACTGGAGCTTATTGGTACAATTGCGATGCCGAACGATGTTGGGTAATTTGTCTGAATATCGGACAAGGTGGTGGTTGAAGTGAGGGTTGTCCAAACAGAAGATTCCTCTGGGATATAACTTGAAAAGACAAACTTGGAAAGTAATGGAATAACTACCACAATAATTAATCTCATATGCATTTTGATTTGGGGTAGGGCATCACAAGATAGTGGTCTGTTTCCTAGATTCAAGGTTAGTATTGTAAAACTGCAATATGTTCTAGGGCGCGAGTATCAATTTTATCATACCGTTTTGAAGAATAAGGCTTAACGAAGTCTTTGTGAACTTGACAGTGTAAAGCCAGAAGCTTCTACGTGAGGATTTCTGCGCCATATATACTCGACAGCTACAAGATGTTTCAACCAGCGGGCATAACGCCTAAGAAAAGATTGCAATGAAACTGTGGTATACAGTGCCACATGTGGCAGAAAACAGGGACTTGGAATGGATTCTTCACTTCAACATAAAAAAGCTCGGCTCATCTATTGGCTACTTTCCGAGTTTTTTAAGCAAGGTGAGCCCGGCAGGTGGACTGGAAAATAAGGTTGCTGGACATGTTGAGTTTTTCAGTTAATGTACTTCAGACCTATTTAGCACATGCATGTTTTATGTAGGTATGTGTATAAAGGTGTATATTGACGCTAACATATGCGTAATTAATATGATCTGTGCATATTTATGCGCTATGTGTTGAAGGTGCGTTTAGTTTTTTTCGTAGTGTTCTAGTCAAACTCGCTTCAAGTAGTATACAGAAGGCATATTAGACAACAACAGTCGCTTAGACAAAATTTTAACCGCTATGTATTTGTCAATGCTATGACATTTCATACTAGCTTATAGGTGTAAGTCTTTGGCAGGGCCTGTGTCTGTCCTTGTAAAGGCGGTACGGGCTCTCGCGTAACCAGAATATCGCGGGTTCCTTTTTTCTCGTTTTTCCTCCGCTTTCAGCGAATGGGTAGAAATCAAAAATATTATGCGCTGTACTACTTCTCGTCTTGCGGTTTGTTTGTTGATTGTTTCTTTTCAGTAAATCGCTAAAACCAAACAAATTAGTCTTATAATAGTCACAGAGTTTTTTTTATTATATTCTTATAATAAAGAAGTGATAGAGCTTCAATATTTTCAACGCTTAATACTTAGAATCGAACTCCTCCAGAAAAATTGTTGTCTTCACTATTTGCAATAGCAATAGCACTCAAGAATTTGCAAATCATGCCGCAATTTCTTAAATCCAAGCATCAAAAGTTGATACTTCAGTGCTATCCATCCGGAAGAGATATCGATAAAAAGCCAAACTCCTCCGAACTTAGTTATTTGCTATACTATGCCTCTACTAGAAGAGTAAAACTCGAAAAGGTTGGTAATTTCATTGAAAAGAAAACAATCAGCGATTTGCATCATTTCTCCAGATACGGCAACGTTCAAGTTTCTCTTTTAATTATCAAAAATTTGATTGAAAAATGCTCAGACAACTTGAATGTTTTTGCTAATAATATTGTGATTATATTTAGGTCAATTTTGCTGACTAATGACTTAATTCTCGCTCAACTAGCTTTGAAAGTGTTTAAAGTGTTTTGCAATCACTTGGATAACAACTTGTTTATTGGTGATCGTGAATTTGTCAACAATTTCACTGAAAGTTGCGAGCTATTTTTAGACTTAGGAAACAAAAATTACAAAAAAGGGAATCCAGATACTACTAATAATCAATGGCAAATTCTCTCTATCAAAGCTGCCAAATATTTAAGTTCTATTGTTGGTTTCAATATTTCTAAAAATAACCCAATTTCCAAAGCTGCTAGCCAGAGCACTACTTTGGAAGGCGATTATCTTGTTAATAGATCGTTTGACTTGATTTTGTCAATCTTGAATCAAAATTTTTCTATTGACGACTTAGCAGAAAAATTGATAAACCTTGACCAAAGAACACATAAGCGCATAGCTACAAATACAAACATCAAAGCAAACGAGAGTAACTTGGGATTGCAATCGGTGAAATCAAACACTACTTTGAGAAGATCAGTCAGTATTAGCAGGTCACTTGCAGGAGGTAATACGGCCACTTCAACAGACAACAATACTGAGGACAATATCAAACTAGACACCGAGTGGACTAACCTTGATTGCGCTGAAGATGCATTAAATTCATTAAAAGCTTATTTCAGCACCACTGTTAGTTATGAGTTGAATAGCAGCTTGAAATCGATAAACGCGTTTATATATACTCACGCTGGTGAAGGCTTGAATCAGTGGAGTAACTTATTGATTCAAATTATAGTAAACTGGGTACCTGTCCAGCTACGATTTTTGGTGTTGACATTTTTGATCAATAGGCTCTTGAAGGCGAGTGATCTTGAAACCGTTTCTTCAACCGGAAATAAAATTGGCGGAGGTGTGACAAACGCAAACTCTTTTACGCCAATGCAAATGAGTAATAATAGTCAAAATTCATTACCTAACGTGAGAATATTGGATTACCAAATTGCTCTCACATACATAATCTCAGGGTTGCTAAACTCTAAAGTCAACATGATTGGGCTTTCCGTTTTAGATATTTTGAAAAATTTGGTTAATTTACAATCTAATTTGATAAAATGGAAAGCTAATGATCCAGCTCGTGGAGATGTATATGATTTGTTATCCAATAACTATATCAGTTGTATTAGCAGTTTGACAAAGCACATTTACTACCATGATCAGATTTCTGATATTATCGAAGAATTGCTTATTAGAATCAATGAAACTTTTACCTATAATATAGGTTTAAAGTCTCACTCAGAAGAAGTCGACCATCAAATTCAAGCTCTTTTTGCTGATATTAACACAATTCTTGACAATTGCATTGCCAAAGAGGAGGAGGATGAAGGAATTCAAATTTATGGCGAGCAATTGCTTACCACAAATGATCCAAACAAGAAAAATCAACAAGAGCTTTTTGCATTAGTCAAGCAAAACTCACCAGTTTTCATAAGCACATGGTTGAGCTTTTCATTGTATTTGAATAATGACAGATACTCTAATTTGCAAACCCATAAGTCTCTAGTTTTACAGTTTTATCAAATTCTCATAAAACTTTTATCTATTCAATTAGGATTTGAAGAAGAAAAATACATTACTGAATTACTATCAAGTGATGAGTTTTCCTTTGATTATGATAGTCTTCGTCGCAGTATCACTAATTACCACAATATGCCTAAATTCAAAACAGAAACTCCAAACTATTCAAACTTAATATTCAATAGCAACATGACTTCAAACTTCTTAAATGAGTTACTTGCTAATTTTGACAACATTCTCAATTTTTTGACCACGCCAGAACAAAAAACCAAAGATGCTCAATTACTCAAGTATATTCTCATTGTGAAGACATTCATATTGGAAATTTTTGGAATCAATTTTATTTACAATGGACTCGACTATTTTTTGAATTGGCAAATAACTGACGATAAACTTACAAGCGAAGCCAATGCCAATAATCCAAAAGTATTAAAGGATTCATTTGGCTACAATTTATTATTAAAATCAGTTGAGTATTTGGATTTGAAATGTAAGGAAGATGAAGTTCTGAATGATGAGAACGATCCATTTAAAGCATTTTTGAATGAAATTTTCGTCAAAGTCAGAGCAAGAATCCAAGGAAGAATTTGGGACACTCAGATTCCCCTCAATCATCATGAAATTCAAAACCAGCAACAACAACAGCAACATGATGCTGACATATCTTCAAAAGATTTGATTTTTACAAAGGAAGATTTGCTCGGTTTTTTCAATCAATCTAAATTCACTTCTAAATGGATCGTTGATGTTTTCGCTGGTACTCACTCTAAACATCATGATCTGCCGTACAGCAACCTATCCAGCGGTAATAGTAATTTGAATCAACAGAACGGTAGCAACGGAGCTGCTACAGCTGGCACTACAGCAACGAACACTGCAACTAACAGCGCCAATGGGCTTGGAAATCCGTCGTCTGGCGGTGCTGGTTTAGAAAATGCATCCATTTTGTCCACTTCCAGGCTCGTGGCTAACTTAACCAACAACAATACAATCTTATCTAGTAATTTAACTGGCTCGCTTGCAATACTCAACGGAACTGGCGGTAAGAACAACCTTTTTGATAATAATACTATTAATGGAACAAATGGTGTTGTTAATGGTAACCAGTACTCCTCTTTGAGGGTTCATGATTTGAAAAATGTCGTTTCTAGAAGTAATTTGTTAGACTCTCACAACGCTACAACAGATGGCAATAGAAATGGAGTTTCACCAGTGGAAGTCAATAATGAAGAAGTGGTTGCTAATTTGAAACAATTGGTTGCGGGCTTGAAGTTTAGTGATGATAAGTTCAACAATGGAAAATTGAGCTTTTAAGCTAAGAAATAATACATATACAATGATTCTGATAACAATATCATTATTATTAACATTATTATTACTGTAGTTAATAAAGTATTCTACATGTAATGAAAGAAAAGGTGTGTTACTCTTCCTATATGTGAGAATCATGTGACTCATCACGTGTATATTATTGCATCAAAAATTGGTGTACAACAACATGTCGAAATGGTATACGCAACCAGTTTTGAAACAGATAGAAGAAAACATACAGATATTTAACGCCAACACACGCTTGAACGCTAGCAGAAAATGTCTTTTAGTATCACAGACGACCACAAAAATACAAACCAAGAGGACCTTTTTGATATTTTGGATGGCACAGATGACTTTCCCTTTTTGAATAAAGTCACAAAGGAATCCTTTTCCGCCAATCTTAGTACATTAATACTGAGCGAGAATGAAGCAGTTGATAAAAATGATCCAGCAACTGTAAAGTTACGCGAAAAAAAAGTCGTTGATGACTTCAATGTGGATGAGTTTCTTTACAAGAATTTCCGATTTGTATTGTTGAATGATCTCAATAATGAATTGAGCAAATTGAATAATGATTTGGATGATGAACTTTTAAATTTGGTCAATAATGACTATCATGATTTTATCAAGTTGGGCCAATCTATAAATAATGACAATTTTTTAAATTTGGTCTCCAGCATTAAAATATCAATTGTGAATTATTTCAAAAATTTGAAAAGTCAACAAAGCAACTTTGAAAAAGATTTCAATACCGTGAACGATGCTATTTTTTTCAAAAAGAAAATATTCAAGTTAACTAGCTTTTTGGAGAAAGCTCATTTATTATTCAAGTTGATAGATAGCTTTGAAAAATTGATTAACGAACATTCAAACATAGAAAGAGATATACAAAAACAAGAAAAAAATAAAAACTTGATGGAGCTTGACTCCGAGGATGATAATTATGGAACAGATGATGACAGTGACTCTGATAACATAGACAAAGTAGATATTTTGGATGCAGTACTAGAAAACGATAATGGCGATGGCATAAATAATGTTTTGACAATTGAAGTGATAAAAGAGTTAACATCTTTGTACTTGTCAATCCATCAACTTCAGCAATACTTGACATCAAGGCTTTCTCAAAACTCATTGACAACAGCAAAAGACAACAATAAAAACCAGTATCTTGATACCCAATTCTCAGAAAACAGATTTTTGGCAAATGATATAACACAAAATATAAAGCAGCTAAACGCCTTGACAATACATGATCTTTTGGATAATAATTCAGAAGACAACTTCAATCAAGCACACAGTACAAACAGCAACAATAACAACAATAATGAGTATCATCGTATTGGCGAGGTCCAACAGTCTATCGGAAACAAATTTTTGGACGAGCAGCTCAAGAGAGTTAATAAGCTAAGACTCGAATTCAAATCTATTCTAGATGAATATTTGAGGAAAATTGCTGATGCCAGTATTGTTGCTACGACTATTGCAAATACAAATACATTGCCAACCACTAATAACTCTGTCAGCGCAAGTAGCACAGATATTCACGGACTTGTAAGAAATACACCAAGCGATCTTAAAGAAGCATTTGCAAGACTTAAGCTTCAGGAACAAGTGGAAAAAAGTTATGATAATTCTGCAACTACTAACAAAGCGGAGTTATTAGAACTTTTAGGAATATACCTTATGCTTGGTGATGAGGAAAACTTTCTCAAAATAATGAAGCACAGCAACTTAAGTAAGAAAAGTTGAGTTATTTATACTTATTTAAATTGTTAATGAGTCTTTTTTCTCGCTATTTTTTTTTTTTTTTTTTTTTTTTTTTTGATCTTCTCCTTATGACCTCTACAATCTCTTCAACTTTTATAGCATTGGTGACGTTCATTAAACTAGCCAACTGTTTTCCTTCGAGGAAACATAATATAAATACTTGCACGGTCAAGTTTTTATTGGGAAAAAAATAAAATAGTAACATAAACATAACACAAAGTGTAATTCTGAGAGAAAAAAGGATAAAAGCAAAAAATGGCTAAATGAAGGTTTTTATGAAGATACACAGCCTGAATTTATTGGAAAAAAGAATTTAAGCTTTTTAATTTGATCTGAATCCTTTCTCTTTAAATCCAAGTTGAAGCTTCGTGAAAATGCATAAACATTTCGTATTAATCTGGTACTAAACAGAAAGCGAAAATGCTCTTCATGTTGTATTGAATTGTCGTGTCAAATGTCTTTACATGATCAATACAACAGAATTTGTTTTTTTTTTTTTTTTTTTTTTTTTTTGTTTATTCTAAATTTGAAATTGAAAGAAGGATCTTTCTTAGATTTTACCATCAGCTTTAGCCTGTTTGTAAGCAATTCTTGAATCATAATCCTCCACATTTGGTAAGTATAATGGTTTTTCTTTCAAGTGAATTGGTGTTTCTCCTTCACGGACACCTGGGATTTTCTTCTCTAATTTCAAATTGTCAAAAACACACTTGTTGAATAATACTTCAGCTTTTCTGCAATTTTTCAATTCGTGGTTATTTTGTTCAAGACATCTCCAGTGTAATCTGAAACTGTCCAAGCAGTGTTTATTGATATCGGAGAGCACAGAGGCAGCACATCTAGTGACTCTTCTACCTTCCTTCAAACACCCAAACTCACCATTGCCGGCTTTTTCTTCTTTACAAGCCATAAAGTCATCATTGTATGGTTGACATCTAGCACCAATGAAATAGGAAGCCGACAATAAAGGAGCAGAAGTAGCACCAATTTCGTCAACCTTTGGGATGCTGTCTGGCAAAGGCGTAGGGTTGGTTTCAATGTAAAAATTGGTGGAAGGTTCTCTGGAAGCAGACATTGTGTGACCTGGTGAGTGGGTAGTTGATTTTATGTAGTTCTTTGTGGACCTCTATATCAAGCTTGCACTCTGTTCTGTACGAGCGCATTTCTCCATATTCTCTATCCTATCTATCAGCCAGTGCTTTTCAATTTTTTTTCTGAGTTTGAAATCCGATTTCTTCTGAACGCAATTGGCCCATCAATGTTATGTGCCCGCGAACGATGATTTTTATACGTGTCTACGGCATACAAGCTTCATAAGCAGCCGCTTGACTATGCTTATTAGTATGCTCAGCATAGTCGCAGCATACATTGATGTATGGTGTCTAATCTGTTCTTTGGTGACAAACCTAATTGTAAAAGAGATTGTGTAATAGAGCATGAAAGATTTTATCCCCTCAATGAGATAAAAAGGTGCAGTCTTAACTGTTTTTTCTGTAGCTAGGTAAACTGAAAAAAAAAAAAAAAAAAAAAGTGAGCAACAAACGCTTCACTAAAACTAGAAATCAAAACAATGACTGAAGTAAAGTGTTTATAATAGAGCATTATAGATCAAATAAAATAGGGTTTAACTGATAAAAAATGAATTCTTATAATTCTTATAAGCCTATCTATATAGTCAATATAGTCAATATAGTATGATTCAGTTGTTATTATTTCGTTTCAATTTGTTGTCGTTGTCGTTGTCGACAGTTAATGGCGAAAATTGAGCTCAAGATACTAGGATCGGATCTAGTTGTAGGCATTTTTTGCAATATTTTCTATCATTTTCTGCCATGTTGTACTATATGCAAATTACCTGTTAAGTGATACCTATCTTTACTGAACTGCATTTTACTAGTATTAATACCTCAACCGTAATATTTGCTCTATTTAGTCTGATTACTATTTATATACAGTTCAACTCAATAATCGTGAGCTTTGATTCATCACCACAACGCTATGGTGCGAACTACTCTATCCAATCATGGCACCAAACCAATTACAATGCTCAAGGATATTAGAGTTAAAGTACTAACCTTCAGAAACAGGCAACTGCACTTCCGTCAATTTCAAGCTATTTTCTTTATGTAGGATATAATTGGTATCCCAGAGTCATCAAAAAGCTTCCAAACAATGATGAATTCCCATAACTCACAGGCAAAAAACAATAGTGCGTTAATTCAATCCTTAAAGTAACGGTTGGTGATTGTGATAATCCTCTCAATACGTTCGCAAAAGCTTGTTTAGAATAACGAAAGTCAACAAGTTTACCGTTGAGCCACACGAGCTTTAAAAACAAATCGACAATATTAGCTATTCTGCTAAATATGATACTAACAATTTTGCGAAAGAAATTAAACTTAATAAAGCAATGACGCATAGAGTTGACCACTTGTTAAATGATACTGCCTTAACTGAACAAACTCTTCAAGGACTTTGTGGTTCTATGACATGAGCTAGAACTGTGGCGAGCATGGTAGCAAGCAAAAGAAACTTGGATTATGTATTGATATGATTTAGAAACAGTAGCAAACTGTGGCTGATAACAGAAAGGTGAGTTACTCCAAAACATTAAAGCAAAAAATGATGAAGAGAATAATCCGTAATAGACAAAATCTTCCAAAAATTCAAAATTGGTCTTGAAAAGACAAGACTCATCACCAATATATTAGTTGGTAATTGTACACAAAGAACCATCTTCAGTGACAAAGATTACCTCTATTATATCATTGAAACAAATAAAATTTACCAAACCACAAATGTAACGGAAATCTTGGATAATATTCCAGCTGAAAACAATCTTTTCCAACTTATGCCTTACTTTCAAAATGAAAAAACTTAAAATAATCCACCGAAAACTATTGCACATAAACAATCAAAACATCGAATAAATGGTTAAATCTGGCGATATAGGGAAAAAAAGAAAAAGTAAAAGATAATGTTAAAATTCAAGCATCATTTATCTCCAGTTTTTGTATTTCTTCTTTTTAACAAACCTTGATAATTTACAACCTTATAACTTTCTCTTTACGCAAAATAGTCAAAATAGCACATATTATAGTTGCTCAATACTTACCACCTCCGGATTTACCACCTGAAATATCTAAAAAGATTGCAGTCTTTTTGCCCAATAAGTGATAAGCAAAAGAAAAGGCGTTACTGGTTAATTAACAAACCCTGGGTTTATGTAATATCTACATATTTTCAACATCGGCATTTTGCTTTACCGCCTGTGCCGTTGCTGTTCTTACCAAGCCTCACGCCTTCATAGCAAAGCACACTATCTTAATCATTACGTTTTGAAATGCAAACTTTCCCAAATCATCTGGAAGGAAACCGAAGAAATCAAAATTACAACTGGTCCTTGGATTTACAGTTGCAGGTACCAAATGTTATGGCCGTCTCATCACAATTCTAACTTTTTTTTTCACATAATATCGATTTATTATTTATATAAAAACAATAAAAAAAATTTAATCTTATAAATTTATCTATATAGTATATATAGTATAGTTTAGTTGTTATTGTATAGGGAAAACTTATATGAGTGAAATTCCCGTCAGTATTAGTTAGACTTTAATGGACCATTTGGATTTGAAATAGATGTAAGAGAGATTTTAGTCAAGGATAGCTGATAATTTTTTTTTTTTTTTTTTTTTTTTTTTGAGGGACTTCGTTTTGTTGTCAACAGTCAAAAAGAAAAGGGTCTCACTTCAATACCATCTTCCACTCACTAAGATAACACTGATGTATTGTCTAATTCATTGCCGTAGTGATGTAGTAAATAAGACTAGAAATTGTAATGGTTTTCCAATCAAAGTCCTTATCTTTCCGTAGGCGGGAGTATTTCTTTTGAAATATTAAGTAGGTGTCGATATGGACTAATTTTCGTGTATCGCTGGATGTTATCCTACTTTTCTTATCCCCCCATATTTATTTCATATATCCTTTTCTATTGTTAATCTGGGTTTTCAGCGAAAAAAAACTCCATCCTTATTAGCTCAGTTGGTAGAGCGTTCGGCTTTTATAAATAAGGAACCGAAATGTCCAGGGTTCGAGCCCCTGATGAGGAGTTCTTTTTTTGTTATCAATTATTCACGCCTGAAAACCACTAACGAGTCTACCAGATTAGTTCATTATTATACTTGTAACTTCAACTTTAAATCTTCTTTTGCGTTTTACAATATCATTGAATTTTTTGATTTAACCCGTTGCTTGTGCTTTGATGCATTTCTGTGGAGTCGGTTATGGTATTTTTTTTCTTTTTGCAATAATATTGAAAGCGGATGTTGTAAAACTCAGTGCCATGGCCATGAACAAACAGAGCTCTTCATCTTCTGTTTTCCGCCCTTTATTAGAAAACTTCTCTTCTATATCTGTGAAAATTACATTTCCTTTGCGTGAGAAAAACAAACAACCAATCAAAAAATATTTTCTGTATTTTTCTATGTACAAGAAATATTGAAATGTCTCTAATATGACCATTTTAAATACCCAAGTTCTCATAAATGCCATTGATGTATTATTAAAACCTGCAACTATAATTATTATGTCTTTTCAAACTAACAACATAGCTTTACCACTGTGATACCCATGTATTAATGCACATTTGCTTGATTGTCTACTTTCACACCGGATTCAACTGTTTCCAATATATCAATATAATAGAATAGTATCCCACTATCAAAAAATCAGCCTTAAAATAACACAACAAAACAATTGCAAGCATATGTCTCAACTTCTTTGCAACTTTTTTTCTTCAAACCATGCATAAAATTCTTCTAGTTCCTCTTCCTTTAGCTCCTAACATCCGGAAATCTATAGCACAACTTCAATACCCATACTCTTAGCCGTTCCTATAATGGACTTGCAAATTCCTCTCAAATCCAAATCTTTATGTCTAGCATCTGTTTTCTTGATCTTGGCAATTTCATAAACATGTTTCAAACTAATTTTTGCAACCCCCGGTTTATCACCACCAACTTCAGCAGCACCTTTGCTAATCCCAGCAGCTTTCATAAGTAAAAACCCAGTAGGAGGTGATTTCAATTCGAACGTGAATGATCTATCTGGCTTAACGGTAACTATAGCAGGAACTGGCGTATCTACCACATAACCAGCAGTTCTAGCATTGAATTCTTTGCAGAAATCCATGGCTTTGACACCTTTCGAACCTAAGGCTGGACCCACTGGTGGAGCAGGTGCGGCTTTTCCTGCACCAACTATAAGCTTGATGGTTATGTTTTTGACAGCCTTAGCAGACATTATTATTTTATCAATATTACGCGATGCGGTTAATCTGTTGGAATTTGTGAATATTTGAGGATATTGATGAGCAGGTTATGATATGATGATGCACTTTTTTGAATCTGACATGTTGATTTCCCGCTGAGGTATATAAAAAAAAAAATTAAAAAATTCAAGAAACGAGGAAAATGGGGATACCCGGATTTACTATATACCCTTCATACGGGTTTATTATCGAATATACGGAAACTGGGAGCTAATATGAAGCTCAGTGATCATCAATTTCGTGACCAATGCATCTGATGGTCACGAAATTTTAGCTTTTGAGGGTAGCAGAAAAAGTGAACTGTACAAAGTATTTCGCTGTGAAAATTTAGGAAAAATTGGTAGTGTGCTAGAAACTAGATCCATGAATACTATACGCATGATGAACCACAGACGTTTATGATAGAACAAGAAACAGCATTCTCACTAGAACTATACTGTATATACTATATAGATAAGTTTATAAGATTATATTTTCTATCGTTTATACAGGAATAATAAATCGATGTTATGTGTGAAAAAAAAAAGATAAGGGTCTGTGTGTATGGCGTTAAAATTTAGGGTAATCATTACAAGTTTTTTTTTCCAAGCCTTTATTATCCTTAAAAGTTACTAGCTGCAAGTAATATGTTTACAAGCAGACAATAACAGCTTGAAAAACAGTTAAAATCAAGTTTAGAGAAGAATTCTTATTCTGTAATATGTAGCTTTGCAGATACGTATTCCGGCAATAACATACACAACAATGGAGTTTTTTCAATACCAGAGTTTATATTTGAGAGTCTATAATGATACAGCTACATCATTGAATATTAAGGGTGAGATATTGTAAGAATACCAATCTCCAATGTTGAAATGTTCAATAAAGTTCGTATAACGAACTATTGCTTATTTATTTCAATCACTTATTACAATTCTGAAGAGTAGCATGGGTATAGGTATTGGTATAAATATATGTATATCAAACGCTTTTGAAAGAAAGTATGTATGTCAAACAAACAACCTAAAAAACACAGAATAAGGTGAAGTAAAATCAAAAAGTGAAAAAACAAACAAACGGTAAATGATTCAAAAGGGTAGACCACATGAACTAAAATTATAATAAAAGTTAATTAAAGAGGTGAAAATTTATAAAATGAAAAACATAGTAGTGTAAGAAAGGGTGAATAGAGATTGCCTGCTGAAGTACTGAAAGATCTCAAAACCTTTATAATCATAGTCATTATTAGAGATAACAGTTAATAAACAAGTAAGCAAAATCGATGCATATATACCGATATGCCTGACATTGACAATATAATTATAATATCAATACCTGCAACGATTGAGTATCACAGATCCACATAATATGATCGCTATTGTACAAAATGGAAAAAAAGGTAATCACATGAAAAAAAAGGTAATCATTTCAATATTCGTCATCATCATCGCTTTCTTCATCTTCCAAATCTTCATCACTAAACTCAGTATCATCAGCCTCATCGATTTCTTGAGCTGCTGTTAAAACGTAAGTTTCGTCATCGTCTTCGCCTTCATCAGGCAAGTCGTATTTCAAAAAAGCATCCCAAGTCTTTGGGGTGCTAACGTCCCCAATTTTATCTTCTGGTTCTTTACTGCTTTCGTTGATAACATTTTTACTTTGCTCAAGTTCTTCATCTTTTTCTTCTTCGCTAAATTTGAGCAATGTTTTGACTTCACCCTTAACTAAAGCGGTAGTAAATGTGAATAAGATAATACTTGGACACAAGTATAATAAAGCAGGCTGCCCAGTTTTGAAGTAATGCAAAGAAAACATAGTAGCTAATAAGCCAACAACATAGCCTGTAAATGCGCTAGTAAAGTAAGTTTTTGGGTACTTATTCAAATGATGGAATTCAGTTTTTGGATTAGCTTCATGATACTTGAACAAATCATATCTCAAACATAATGACACAAACATTCCTGGAACAACAATGTCACCAAGGCCAAGCAATGAGGCGTTAAGCTTTGGTGCATAAGAAGCTGGATCCAATGGAGTAACTGGTAACGATGGGAAGGTGAGTTTGGCAGGAATGTCAAGACCAGTAGCGACATTGACCATAATGTCGGATTTGAAAACAAAGTAAATATCGTAAAAGAATAATCCGGTTAACAAGATTAAGCCAGTCTTAAATGAATTGATTTTGGCGCTTTTGATACCAAAAATACTGAAAGACAGACCAAAAATCGTAGACAAAATCCAATTTTGGCTACCATTGTTGGTAGAGTAGACATATGCGGCGATCACTGCTAATGGGAAAGCAATAGTTTCTGCGCTAGAGAAGAAAATGTTAACAAGCTGGTCATCCTTTTCAACAACTGTTATAATTTTGTCTCTTTTAGCTTTGATTTTCTTTTCCCGTTGGCTGAGTTTCTTTGGCGATTTCGGTTTCTTACTAGCGAGTTTAAGACCAAAGAGCTTCAAAATGGCTTCGTAGAATTTTTGATTTTCTTCCTCAATTTTTTCATCATTGACATCAGCTCCGGTACCATTAACATTGCGGTCAAGTGAAAGGGTCAACCTATACTTGCCAAGGAAATCGAGCAGGTTGATCTTCAACTTGTGAGTTAAGATTCTGTTTGCAGTTTTCAAGAAATAGCTCAAAGTGTTGTAATTGGCAAAGACAGAAACAAACAAAACGTATTGGTTGAGAAAGGACAAAATACTGTCTTTAGAGAAATTTTTCAAAGAATAGTTCAAGCCAACAAGAACAGTACCAGAAACCAAAGGCATCAAAAATGCATTTTTCTCCTTGATTGAGTTGATTTCGTCCAAGCTGTTGACCTCATCGACATCGGAAGGGTCAAACAATGGATGGTGAGGATTAGGTTCCTCGGCGTTTTTTGGCTTGGTGATGGATGCATAACTACCAGTATACAAAAGCAGAATGGCGAATAGGAATAAAGCAGCTGAAGGAAGGTACTTTATGTCAACGTAATCTTTGACTCCAGAAGTCTCAAGAAGCTGGTAGAGAGCATAAGTCAAGGAAAGGGTGTGTTGATTAAGGTAGGAGAGCTGGCTGAAGGAGACATTGTGGTACAAGGATTGGTTGAACCCCAGAGACACAGACAGGTTAAGCAGTGAGTTTGAAGCCATTGTGGGAAGTTGTTTGCTGAACGAAATGGCAGTGTATTTGACCGAGTGGTTTGCAAGCAGAATTTGGGTCTGTGTTGTGTATAAATGTTGCTCTAGAAGTACCAAAAACAAAATAAAACCCAGCAAAACAAAACAAAACGACGCAGTCGAAACTCACCAAAACAAATCAGGAGTGAATACGGGGGTATCTAGCGGGGGATTACGAGGGCATATCATCTGACATGCCCTCGTATCTGAAAAGAGTCACATGAAACTCCATGTGACTTAGTGATAATATATATTACGAGCCCTGCAACAAAGAGCATGCTTTGCATCAAGCGGCGCTTAATTCTGTTAGCAGAGATTCTGTCGCTCCTTCTGGCAGCAGTGCTCCGCCAGCAACCAATTTGCCCTGCTACTGCTGCTGTTGCTTCTTGTTCTCTAGGCGCATCATCGCGGGTTTAAATCCTGAAGGAATTTATTCCCTTTCAACGCTGTTCTGTAATTAGTGCTTAGCACCAGTATTACTCCATTGCCTTCTATTGCACTCACAAAGTACCAAGAATGGTCTCCTGGAAGTTCAAAAGAGCCAACAAGGACATTGCTGACAAGCCAGCAAACTTAGGCGCTGCTGCGAATTCCCCAAGTACTGGTTCTGACATCGATACCGCCAACCATAGCCGCCTAGGAAAGAACCGCAGCAACAGCAACACAAACACAGGTACAAATACAAATGCTACTCATAATGCTAATGCGAATCGAATCAATACCAGCACTTCAGATTCAAAGAAAAAGACAGCTGGACAGTTAACAGTGTCGCCAGCAATTTCAAACAGCAGCGAGCCGCTTCTGCCCCAGGAGCTTAGCACTCTTGAGGTAAACACCGCTTCGCTTTTATATGGCTCCGAGGGCACCAATGTCAACACATACTACAAATTCATGGGTGCTAATCCATTAGAGACAAATGGGTATCTTGCTAAAATTGATTCTTCTGAAAATACCACTGACAACTCAATCGCCAACAATAGTAGTAACAGCAAAAACTACAAAAATCACCATAATGACAACCATTACAACAACAACAACAACAACAACAACGAGAGTAAGGCTGTTTCGGTATCAGGAAGTGAATCCATTCCAAAAACCAGACGAAGTTCAACCTCAATTGGTAACTTGTTAGGATTAGCTGACAGCAATAATAGTAAACAACAACAACAACAGACCTTGCTGGGATTTGCTAATGGAGAACAGGGCGGTGCTCAACTTGCAGCTGCTCCGGCCAATGAAAAACTTGATGCCTCACATGGTGCGCAGCCACAAAACAAACAAGATACCAACAACAATAGTGGCACTACCACAGCACCATTTTCTAGAGAGGATGTAAATGAAATCAAACAGACTGACGCCTTAGAACCAGGCAAAATATCGAAAAAGCCATCTTCCAAAAGCTTGAGAAGGAAGTCAGACGCTAAAAAAGAATTACTGGCTGAACAAAGACCGGCGCTTCCAAAAAGCAAATCGAGAAGAAAGTCATTTTTTGGCTTATTTGCTGGCAATAAAGCCCAAAATGATGATTCTAATAATAAAAAGTCAAGCTCTGATAGTGTTGTTCCTACTAAAAACCTGTTGGAAAATAACGCCGATGTGAAGCAAAATATTATTACTAAAGCCCCTTCTGCTACCGAAGGTTCCAAGAGCGATATTAAAGAATCACTTCAAAACAGTATTGTCAATGAAAATTTTGAGCATGTTTCCAATAGCAACAGCGCCAATCATAAATTTGAAGCAGAAAATAATGAAAATGAAAAATCTGAAGAAGCATCGGCTACCTCAAGATTGCTTACTATGAAAAGCCAAAAGTCAGTAGACATTGATCATGACAACCAGCGGGATAATATTGTTTTATCACCTGGTGGGATATCACCAAACAGTACAAACTATTTCTTCGCTAAACATTTGGCCAAAAAAACAAACAGTAACAAGCAGCAACAACAGCAACAATCAGTAAATAGAAACGATACTTCATCGCCAGTGTTGAGTGAGCTTTCTAACTCATCCCATTTACCAGTGACACCAAACCAGGACAAAAACTATGAATTTCCAGGAAATAACCAAAACTTTTTGAACATTGACACTCTCAGCACCAGTCACAATAATGGTAATAGCGACAACTCTCGTAAAAATAGTAATAATCTGACATCTAATGATGCTAATGATTTCGTCTTTGTGTCTTCTCCTCAATCTGCACTCACATACAATACATCTAACAGCAATGCTTATAGAAGTTCGATGATTTTTGAGAGAAATGTTCAAGAACAACCAAGTTTGACTCTTTCTAGAAGAAATTCATGTTTACTGCAACATAATAAAAGCAGTACTTCATTACACACTAATGCCAGCCCAGTTAATGCCAAACTTGTTAGATCATCGACATACAATCCTTCAAGTCCTTCTGCTGGTAATAGTGGTGGGTTGGAGTTCTTGGCTAGGCCTCAGCTTTCAAAATCAAGAAGATCATCTGTATCTAATTTTAATTCACCACCAGGTTTGAAAGCTATTCCGAACCACTATAGATTAGATGATTATATATCACCCGGTTTGGACAGTGCCGTCAATGCTAATAATGGAAATTCTGATAATAACAGACTTTTCTTTGGTCTGGAAGAGGAAACTTTATCCAAGGGAAATATTGCTACCACTGCAACGAACAATGATAAAAAATTACTTGGGTCAGTTAATTTTTCGACTAATTCTTCAGAAGTGAATTTACTCAGCAGACAATCTAGAAGACCTTCAATTATTGAAACCTCTTTGAATAATTATCTTGACAAGAGCATGAGTAATAAGAATTATAGCAGTTCTAGTTTATTGATTAAGCCACCAATAGCCAGTGGCATCTGCAGTACAGGTCCTCCGAGCAGCAGTGGTGCAGGTAGTGGTATAATAAATGGTAGCACTTCACCAACATTGACAAGAAGAAGCAGTAATCTTGGTGCGTCACCATTTGACACTACTGATGCGCCACCACTTCCTCATTTGCCGAGTACTATGTCAATACCAACCCAGAATTCTCCAAGAAGGCAATCATTGTATGTTGGTCTCTCACCATTTCAAAGAAAAAAAAGTTTTACTGCACTTTCACCAGTATCTCCAAAAAGCCCAATTACAAGATCTGAAACCACTTCAAGGTTGGAAAGAAGTTTGAGTGAATTGAGTGCGAATGATGTCAATAGTGTTGCAACAACAACCATCAGTGGGGCTCAACAAACAGTAGCAGCGGCAACAAATAATAACCAAAACAAAAATTATCCTAATAGTTCCCGTAAAAAATCTGCTACTATTAGTGCTGATGAATCACCAAACAATGAAGACAGTTTGCTTGATTTGAGTTCGTATGCTGATCTTTTGAATTCTGAAATTAGTTATTATCCAGGTTCCAACAGTGAATATTCTACTGGAAATAATCCTCATGCTGATAATGGTGATGAAAAGAAGGCAAATGTTAGCAATCGTGATGATTTGCACTATAAAAATGAAAAGCAAACGCCGGAAGTTCCTGGCAGCTTTGCAGCTGTTACTAGTAACAACAATTCAAGTAGTAAAACTGCTGATGGAATTGATGATACTTTGGAGGATGCGGAAGAAGAAAACGAAAAATTCTTTGATGCTGTTAACCATGATCAGAGCCAAAACAATGCAGAAGATGATGATGGTCCAGCAAAGATTGAAGGAAAGGTTAATAGTGACGGTAATAATGGTGATAGTAGTGATACTGCCACACCTCAGTTACAGTCTTTAGATTTCACCAGAATTAAAGTATAGAAAAGTTTTAGAACTACGACAATTTTAGAATGAATAATGTGATGCTAGACTATTTTTTTTATTTATTTTTAATTTTGTTTGGTTTTTCGAGATTTTTGAGATTTTTGTGCAATTTTTTATTTTGTTTTTTATTTTTGTTGCTCTTGTTGTACTTTGTTCATTCCATTATTATATTAGAGACGTTTACATTGAAAATTGCTGTTTACATATATATGCTTATTGATTCTTCAGTTGTTCATGTGTGTCATAATTGCTCTTTTATTTCATTTTTCTCTTTTCCCTTTTCCTTTTATTTTTTCCTTTTTTCCTTTTTTTTTTTTTTTTTTTTTTTTCTCGCTGGTTATTGTTTACTTGTTTTCTTTTAACACGCTTTGATATTTTGTCATGATAACAAATTTTTTAACTTTTTTTTAACAAGAACTTTTCTTCCAACATTCTGCTCATTTATTTGTTCACTCATTATGCTATCTTTTATTTATTTCGATTTGTTTTCAGCTGCCATGATTTAATTTAATAGGTATTTTTTATTCTTTATTTTGTCTTCATCTTTTAATGGAATTCTTTTAGTCCTTTTTTCTCTTTTCTCTTTTTTTTTTTTTTTTTTTTTTTTTTGTTGCCTTTGAATGCTAATGTTTAATTATTTTGGTCCCGTTTCTTTCTTAATCATGATATTAAACCAACTAAGTTCTAGCTTGCTTGTTTTCTTTCCCGTTTAATCTTGCTCTGTCCTCGTTTTGCTGCGATTCAAGCGTCAAGCAAAAATACAAAAACGTAAAATCTAAGATGAATAAATCTTTTGTTACTGAAATGGAGAAAAAAAAACAAGCCCGATAAAGCATGCTCTTTAATAACATAAAGATCCATAGTTGTGGCACGTTTCCCAACAATAGTCAATCGACTGCAACAACCTCATGGAAATTTACACTTAAATGATCATGAAACTAAATTGCAGTTTCACTGCCGCAGACTCGGCCGCATAGCCGTGGTGTCATTTCATGTAGCATATGCATAAATGCAGAAATCTGCTTATAGTTCAGGCTAGCAATATTAAACAATAAAGGTAAAATGAGAGATGAAAATCTACTAAAACAAACAACTAGAGCATGAGGTATGAAAGATTAATGAGTCAAAAGAAGAAAAAGAAAACAAGCTTCTACCAACAACGACGAAGAAAACAATAATTTTATTCTAGATTATTTTTGAAAAAACGAAAAAGAAGCCAAGCAAATAAGCGAAAAATGTGAGCAAAATGAACAAAAAAAGTAAACATGTGAAAATTTTTAGCAAAAATAAAGACAGCAAAGAAAACCAAATATAAAAAAAAGCCACAAACCACCCATTATAAAACCCATTACAAAACCCAATATAAAATCCAAAAAAACAAGAGGAAATTAATAAAGCTGAAAATGAAAAACCAGCTCACCTCATTGGAAGTACCAATGCATCACATCATTATAGCCTGTTATTGGTTTTTCAGTGATACCATTACCTTGTCCACCAACATGGCCACATATAAAAGTTGGATTGAGCGGCATACCCGTGCTTTTATAACTTAGTGAAATCTGTTCAGCCAAGGTGTATGCTGCAGGACAAACTTTTTGGTCCTTAACAAAAGCATTAATACCTGGTTCTTGTTGATTGCCAAATAGCATACCATATTTCTTGTAAATTGCAAAACTTTTCAAATCCAAAAGTGGAACCGAAAGACGGTTTTCTCTAATGCTGAGCCATTCTAACTTTTGTAATTTGTTCACCATTGCTTCATAACCTATCAACTGTTCAATCTTGTTTTGGCTCAAATCCAATTTCAACAAACTGTTTGGCATAAATCCCATATTTTTACCACTAAAAATTTTCAAAGATGAGATTTGGTTTTTAGCCAAACTAAAATCTTGCAAATTTTGCAAAGTCGCTAAAAGCGGCATAAGGTTATTGACAAAAACATCATCACCAATGGAGCTGGACTTGAGGTGCAAACAATGCAAGTTAGGAAACATCCATCCAATCAGAAGAAGTGATGTAGGACTGCAATTATTTAAAATAAGAATTTTAACAGAAGGCACTTCAAACACTTTGGCAAATCTTCTGTTATTGGCTTTGCTGCTGTACTCACGATTGCAAACAAGATTAACAAAGTAGTTAGATGCTGGATGATTAAGAAGCCTGTTTCTTGATAAATCCAAATACTGCAACTGACGACACTGACTGAAAATTGGTACACAAGACATTTTGCAATCAGCTGCGCTCAACTCTCTGAGTGACGTGAGCTGCGTCAAAGGTTCGAAATCATTAATTCTGTGGTTGTTTGACAAGACCAACTTTTCCAATGTCTTGCTAAGAAACACCAATGGTTTAATGCAATTAATGCGATTATCAGCAAGATCCAACACTTTTAACGAACCTGCAAGACATGCTACTCCCTCTATACTTTCAATGCGATTATGTGCAAGATTAAACACTTGCAAATTTGGCAACTTTCTTCTCGAGAGGCCAGTTTCTTCATTATTATTAACTTGTTCAATTGAGTTGTAGCTCAAATCGAGTACTTCTAATGCTGGCATACTACATCTGATGTCAATAAGGGTCATTTTGTTCTTTGACAAATTCAACTTTTTCAACCAACGCATGCCATGCCCACGGCTATCCAAATTCTCAATAACTTTGATTTGGTTGTTTACAAATCGTAGTTCTTGCAACCGCGGCATTAGTTTATCCAAGCGTTGTGGAATTTCACTAATTATATTGCGTGACATGTCCAATACTTTCAACTTTGGCATTTTTGCCACAGTTCTGACATCAAAATCACCAATAAAATTATGCGCCAAGATCAAGTATTCTAATGATTCAAAAGAGTTGGAAGCGGAAGAACCAGATTCTGCTAGTTGAACATCTCCGAGTCTCGAAATACCGTTGTTACCCAAATCCAAGAATCGTAACTTTGGCAAATATTGCCAGAAAGACGGAGATGGGGATGGGATAGATGAGCGATACGTTTCTTCGGAAAAACCAATTCCCAAGTTCCCGAATGGAATAGTATCAATAAACCTTCCATTAAGCCTAAGTGATTCCAATTCTTTGAAAGATGAAGAATCAGGATTGTTTTTATCAAAGATATTGAACGGATTGTTGTTGCCACGCTCGAAAATACTGCTGCGAGGTAAGAATAAATGTTTTAACTTTGGTGCATTGAAATAATCAACAAATGAAATGTCAGCACAAGATTTTCTCAAAATTATTAATTTTTCAAGCTGAGGATAGCTAAATAAGGAAGCTAGAGACTTTGGTAAAGGCTTTTCATTACTTATATCAACACTATTAGGGCGTCGCAAGTTAACCGAAATGTAGCCATTGCTACTCATATCATCATTAGCATCAGAAGATTCCTGATCCAAAATAATACTCAATTCTGAAGCTCTATTGCTGACATAAAATAAATCTTCAAGATCGCACTTGGAAAGTTTGAGGTACCGTAAAGAAGGAAGGCATGCGGCAATAGCAAAATGGACATGCTTGCCACCTTGGTTATCAGGATCCAAAGTAGCAAAGTAGCGACTATTGATATCAGTGAAGTCAAGGTTGTTATTGTAGCGGGTGTTTTCATCTCCAAAGACTTCCAAAGTCTTGAGGTTCTTGCACTTGGAAATTATGCGCAAATCGAAGCAAGTGATTAAGTGTTCAACTTTAGAGAAAACTGAATCATAAAGCGCAGATTCAATCTCACAGACAATGCTGCCAGCAGTTTCATCAGAGTCAACAGCATTAACTTCAGAATCATGGCGCCAATTCCCCCATCTCGCAATATCTTGCAAAAACTCATTTCCTCTTTCGATATAATGTTCACGAGAAGGACCAAGAATCGTAGCAATGTTTTCTCCAAGAATCCTTGTTGCCCCATAACAAGGCACCTTTAATGTAACACAATTTTCACATCTGGCAAAGAGCCCCAAAACTGCTGAGGCAACTTTCTCTTCTTCCATTTTAGTTTCTGCAAGTTGGCGCCATCGCTGTCCCATCTCGGCATCGCGATTTGCGCTGTCAGAAGACAATTTCACGTTGCTGCTGTTATTTGAAGACTCTGGAGAAGAAAAATAAGAAGGGGCTATATCTTCAGCTGAAAGAAAGCTGCTCATTAAAGATGATGATGACACCGATGATGAAGCCGATGAAGGCGTTGATGAGGCCGACGATGCTGAGGAAGAGTATGAGCTGCCATTGTGAGAATCATGATCAGCAATCAGGATTCCCCGCAATCCATCGCCACATTCAATAGTTAGGCAGCGAATAAAGCCGCAATAGGGCATTAACTCGGAAATGTGGCGATAATGAACCGCGGTAGTCTCGAAACGTGGACCATATTGACTCACGAATCTATGGCCATGGCTATTGCTAAAAGGATCGCAAAGTGAGTTAGTTGAGGCCGTTGGCTCGACTTCTGTAGGAAAGCGGTCTACTTCTTCATGGAAGTGGTCAATGTCAGGATCGCCAATGAAGCGCTCTTGCTCGTCTATATTGTTGTTGATGGCATTATTGGTATTATTGCTGTTGGTATTTATGGTGATAATGCTGTTGGAGTGCGTGTAGCAAGATGAGTGCACGGGGTGATCGGACCCCTTCGACTCGATAACGTGAAAGGGACCAGCAGTCATACCACCAATGTCGTCGTTGAGTAGCACCAAGTGCACATTTTGAAACACAAGGGATTTGACAAGAGTAGATAAAGGGGAGTTCTGAATAGAGAGTGGTGGTTTTGGTAGGCGGTGAGCGCTAATGTCGAGACTGAGAGCCACGAAGAGATTTTTGAGTGCTGGCAAGTCCAAGTGATCGACAATCTTAAAGAGGAGCTCCGGTGGGAAGAAAAAAAGCCGAGAAATGCTGACGGCCGGATCACTTGTTTCTCTCCTAGACTTTTTGTGATGTGAGCCGTCGAAGTTAGCCATGCGCTCCAGTATTTCCTCAGCGGTAGTCATATTCGCGTGTCGTCAGCTAGTTATGATTTGGCAGTGGGGTAGTGGTATTGTGGTAAATTAACCAGATCGAAGTGATAGATAACTCAAAATGAGGTCGGATGATATGCAGATGGAACAGATAAGATGATATGCAGATGGAACAGATAAGATGTGATCTAGAAACGAAAGAAAGAACAACAGCAGCGGAAACGAATGTGGGCTTCATCAGGATTAGTGATCCTATTATATAGAACTCAAGATATATTTTGGATACCCCATCGTAAAGGAAAAGAAAAAAGTGCAGGAAAGTGCCCCAGAAAAGAAATGAAAAGTTTCTGCACAAGTGAGATTAAGCTGCACCCATTCTTTTCTTTTTGTCTGTATTATGCAACTATACTACACCCCCACGCACCCGGCGCCGATGCCCAATGCGGTAAGTGCTTTCCCACAAAATGAATATAAATTGTATTTGAACTACAAGAGAGAAAAACACAAAGAAAACAAGAAAAACCGCAACTGAAAAATGAAGGAAAAAAGCTATAAAAGAAGATACTAGAAAGAAGAAACAAAAGGTAAAAAGCAAGCACAGCACCCATCAAACAAAGATTACCACTTACTAAGTACAGGTGCTTGTGATTTACTCACAACGGATAGATAAATGCTTTGTTTTCCAAGTCCGTCAAATCCAAGTTGGCAATGTCAACCTGCTCGTCAACAGTCTGCCCCGTTTGTTCATCGACTTTGACCACTGTTCCCACCAACGCATTCCTATGCTCCTCAATATACTGTAATCTTTCTCTGTTTCTCAGCTTCAATATTAGGGTAATGATGCCAGCAATCACTGGGGAAAGAACAAATGCAAGGACAATTTGAAGACTCCAGGCAACATAATATCGTGGAGCTTGGTTTCCTTTCCAAAGCTGAGGGGCAACAACGTTAGCAATACCGTAAAAGAAAAATGCCACCAAATGGCGCACGTATCTCTTGGTGTTTCCTGCACACGACGAAGTAGACCAGCCCAAGCCAACAATATATGCAAGAAAAAAAGTATGGGATGAAAGCAACAACATCGCTAAAAGCGCAAGCTTATTATCCCATGATATAGTTACCATGCCAATACTACCGGCTATAGAAGGAATACAGCCAACAAGAATCATCCAAAATGAGTTGTTGGGGAAGTAATGAATCAAAGTAGCACCAAAGATCGCAAATGCGGTTGAAAAAGCCCCGCCAGCTACCGAAACCAAAGTGGACCCAAGTTGCGTGGCCCCCAAACTGACGGCAAGCAAATTCTGTTGCATTTGCAAGTTATTTGCCAACATAAGGGTAAATGAATAAGCTCCAAAAAGCCAAGTAATTGGGTCTCTGAGTGCCTCAACGACTTGGTATTTTTTGATACTATGTTGAGTGATGGCTGCTTTAGTGGTGCGTTGAATTTTTTTGATCAAGAAGTATTTCTCTTTGGCAGTCAAGAATCGAGCTTCTGATGGATCACCTGGATAGAAGAATCCAACGACCACAGTGAGGATTAAGGTCAATGAACCGTTGATGAGCATAAAGATTTTCCATGGCGGGATAGCAGCATCAGTGGCATGGAGTACGCCATAAGCCATGAATCCAGCAATAATGACTGGCAGCCCAACACAACTGATCCAAAAGATTGGTTGAATAGTGGCACGTTGAGTTGGGGTATAAAATTGCAACAATGTGATTTCCAAAGCTGGTACCACAATACTTTCAGTAAAACCAAGCAAAAGACGTAGCACCACAAGTCCACCAAAATTACTAGCTCCACAGTGCGCATAAATCAAGACAGACCAAATAAAAATAATAGCAGTAAGAAATTTTCCCAAATTGTACTTTTGCAAACCAAAATTAAGTACTTGTCCAACAATGTAAGCTGCATAAAAAATTGAATTTAGATCGTCGTATTGAGCAGTGCTAATTTTTGTACTGTCAAAAATGCCAAGGATAGAAGAGTAACTGAGTGTAGACTTATCAATGAAAAGCATAGTGTTAACAGCCAAAAGCAAAGGCAAAAGGTAATAGTTCACTTTTTTGGAAAGCTGGTGATCTTCTTCCTCTGTAAACTCCACATTCTCAAATTCAGAATCGTGCTCTTCAAGAAATTTCAAAGTATTGTCGGCTTTTTCATAATCGATTTTGGCATCATTGACTGAGTCGTTTTCAACTTCAGTGACATGAGGGTTGTGCCCTTTCTTTTCCACAAAACCTCGGACAGAATCAGCGTCTTTAGCCGAATTGGTTGGAACCGGAGAGATGCTCATTTGATATTCTATGGAGTGAAGAAGTAGCGCGATTTTTCTAAGTATATTCTTTGTGAGGTTTACAGCAGCTAAGAGCAAACGAACGGAAGAAATATCCAATAGAAAAGCCAGCTCGCAACTACTAAGCCAAAGTGTTGTTAACAAATGTGATGATCATTGTCATTGTCGATATCCATATATATATATACATATAAAGCGAAATTTGTTCTTTCCCTTCAATGCCCTGAGTGCTGATATTGCGTGAAGAAAGATAATATATTTTCTTGGCTGCTGCAGTTGTTCAAAAACTGTGGTGTGGCTCACTTGCAGCGCAGAGACAGTCAACTTATGCAGTGTGATTTTTTCTATTGTATGCTTATGCATAAAATCTGCAGTTTGGAATGCGGGCTGTTAAGAGCATTGGCTAGATGTATTGAAGCTACAGGTCTTTTACAAAATTAAGTCGTCGTATTTGTACGTTATGCTAATTCTTTAATATTATCTACTATAAGAAAATTGCCTATTCAAAACCCAGAAAGCAGAGTAAGGTCTGCTATATTTTTGTAACAAAGAATAAAAGAAAAAGAAAAAGAAAAATACAACCAAACAAGCAAATAAAGACAACTTATAAAAACAGTAGTCTCTCGGAAAATAAGAGAACAAGAAACGAAAGAAAATAAAATAAAATTCAATCAACCACCTACAACGGATAAATGAACGCCTTATTTTCCAAGTCCGTCAAATCCAAGTTGGCAATGTCAACCTGCTCGTCAACAGTCTGCCCCGTTTGTTCATCGACTTTGACCACTGTTCCCACCAACGCATTCCTATGCTCCTCAATATACTGTAATCTTTCTCTGTTTCTCTGTTTCAATACCAAAGTGATGACACCAGCAATTGCTGGAGCAAGAACCCACGCAAGTACAATCTGCACACTCCAAGCAATGTAGTACCGTGGAGCTTGGTTTCCTTTCCAAAGCTGCGGTGCAACGACATTAGCAACACCATAGAAGAAGAAAACTACCAAGTGGCGCACGTATCTTTTGGTGTTTCCGGCACATGAAGCTGTCGACCAGCCTAAACCGACAATATAAGAAAGAAAATACGTATTTGCAGCAAGCACCAACATTGCCAATAACGCGAGTTTATTATCCCATGGAATAGTGACCATGGCAATGCCCCCAGCCACTGAAGGAATACAGCCCACAAGAATCATCCAAAAAGAATTATTGGGAAAATGGTGAATCAAAGAAGAACCAAAGATTGCATACGCGGTAGAGAAACCACCACTAGCAACTGCAATTAAAGTGGATCCAAGTTGCGTGGCTCCTAAGCTGACTGCAAGTAAATTTTGCTGCATGTTCAAATTGTTAGCCAACATGAGAAAAAAAGTATATGCCCCGAAAAGCCAAGTAATTGGGTCTCTGAGTGCTTCGACAACTTGGTATTTTTTGATACTATGTTGAGTGATGGCTGCTTTACTGGTGCGTTGCACTTTTCTGATCAAGAAGTATTTCTCCTTAGGTGTTAAAAAGCGAGCTTCCGATGGATCGCCTGGATAAAAAATTGCAACCATAGCAGCGAGAATTAAGGTCAATGAACCGTTGATGAGCATAAAGATTTTCCATGGCGGGATAGCAGCATCAGTGGCATGGAGTACACCATAAGCCATGAATCCAGCAATAATGACTGGCAGCCCAACACAACTGATCCAAAAGATTGGTTGAATAGTGGCACGTTGAGTTGGGGTATAAAATTGCAACAATGTGATTTCCAAAGCTGGTACCACAATACTTTCAGTAAAACCAAGCAAAAGACGTAGCACCACAAGTCCACCAAAATTACTAGCTCCACAGTGCGCATAAATCAAGACAGACCAAATAAAAATAATAGCAGTAAGAAATTTTCCCAAATTGTACTTTTGCGAACCAAAATTAAGTACTTGTCCAACAATATAACCGGCATAAAAAATGGAGTTTAAGTCATCAAATTGACCAGTATTGATTTTTGTGCTATCAAAAAGACCAAGGATGGAAGAGTAACTGAGTGTAGACTTATCAATGAAAAGCATAGTATTGACGGCCCAAAGCAAAGGCAAAAGGTAATAGTTTACTTTTTTGGAAAGCTGACGATCTTCTTCCTCTGTAAACTCCACATTTGCAAATTCGGAGTCATATGATTCAAGAAATTTCAATGTGTTATCAGCTTTCTTGTATTCGATCTTAGCATCATTGAAGGAGCCATTTTCTAACTCAGCAACAACTGCCAGGCTGCCTGATTTGTCAAATGACACTTGTGCATCATCCATGTTAGATTGATTGGGTTCAACAGCCCTATTGGATTGCGATGATGAAATAGTCATTTTTCAACTGGGTAATATTTTTGTGCCAAGTTCTGCCAAGAGTTTAAAATAAACTTTCAAATATTGGCAGACCAATTGATATTAGTGATGGAAAATCTGTCCGAGAAAAGACAAAAAAATATGTGTAACGGGTGTGCACGCACAAAAGAATAGGTACAATTGCTAAAGTATCACAGCATAAGCATTACACTGGGGAAAAAAAAGTAGTCCTTGAAATATCACTGCTTATATATATAATTAAAACCTAAAGCTATTTTTTTTTTTTTTTGGTTTGATTGATTTAAAAAAGAAAATTAATTTTTTTTTCTGTTTTTTTTTTTTCTTCGTAGAGTAAGACTAAAACTGTGGAGTGTGGCTCATGAGCGCACTCGCAATCTAAAGCGGCTCAGATATCAAAATATAAAAAGTTCGTCTTCTGTACCGCATATCCGACATAAAAATGGTGCTTATATCTACATTAGCATGCCTTGATACTGATTATGAGAAGCAATGTAGTCGTTAACATTATGTAGGAACCTTTTGTAGTATTTAGGAACAATCAATCAGTTAGAATATGAAAAAAAAATTGGTTTCAGATATAGGTAGATAGAAAACTTTGCTTCAGATGGTTCCCGTAAGATTGGAGAGTATTCAACCTTTGATTCGCTCTTTGTTGGTATATACGTTATCAAAACAAAAAAGTTCTACGTCATTTTCTGTTCTTCTGTTTGGCTACCTGATGGAAAAAAAGCAGATTACAGAATGATAAATCTCACGTATCTGCAAATCAACAAGCTAACAGGCCCAAAAAGTTTAATGGCTAATGTAGTCTCCCATCTCTGAGGTAAAATAGCCTAGAAAAACAAGTAATTTCATTGAAAAACTCTCCGGATAGCATTAATGTATCGCTATGCATGATATATATATCCAAAAATATGGCTTTTGTTTTGACTGCATGCATGCTTTCATGCATGCATTTTGGCAAATGCAGTGTGGTGATGAGATCATTATTACTAAGCGCACTATAGTAGTTTTAATTATTATCAGATCGAGAGATAACGTCTGATGAAACCACAGTTTTTTACTTGATGGCAAAATGTGTGTATTACCAATTGCAATTAAGTGACCAAATATTTGTTCAATTAGCTGATTGTTGGAACAAGACAGGATAACAGGACCATTTTTTTATTGTTTTGTCTGGGGCTAAAATTGAGCGTGGCTTCATTATTATATATATACTGCTTGGTTTTCTTGACGCTCCGAGGACAGACAGCACAGTGATGGTGTACTGAGAATATCGCCTTAAGGAGGAAGAATTAGGCACACTTTGTGATACCATAGTATTATATCTAATACATGTTTACAAAGATCCTTGCTAATACAAAAATCTTAGCAGTTCCCATCTCAATTCAACAATCATGGTGCAATTGATAAAAGTCCCACTTGCTGATGCTCACATTGTCAACGGCAACGAATTTCCTGTTGCTTATCAATTCGACAAGTCAACCTACTCACCAAAAGAAATCGTTGAGTTTCTTGCCACCAAAGCAAAGCAAGAAGACTTTTTCAACAAGCAACTTGCCACTCATGGCGCGGTGGTGCTTCGTAACACCAACACTACCGACCCCGAAATTTTTTCCCAATTTGTTGAAGCAATTGGCAAACATAGCAATCATGAGCCATTTGAACAAAATGGTAGCTTAGCCAAACGTACAATTCTTACAAATATCATAACTACTGCTAATGAAGGTCCTTCAGATTTGACAATCCATCAACATAATGAATTCAGCCGCTTTTCTAAGTATCCAACCACTTTATTTTTCATTTGTAACAAATATGGCAAAACAACCAAAGGTGGGGCCACTCCATTAGTACATGGAGGTGAATTTTTCAACGAGTTGTTTGCAAGAGTGCCTGAATTGTTAAACAATCTATCTAAACATGGCCTTTATATGGCTCAAGTGTGGCAAAATATCAGCAATAATAGGACTGCATGGAGAGATTATTTCTGTTTTGGCCGAGAGATCCAAAACGATGACGATTTAGCTACGGCTAAGCAAAAAGCTGAAGAAATTGTGGCAAGGACAGTCAGTGATGATTATGAGTGGGACAAAGATGATAACTTGATTGTACATCAGCATACTAAACCAATTCGTGAATTCAAGAATCCATATACAGGACAAGAATATCCTGTGTTTTTCAACTCTTTAGCTACTTTTTACTATGACTATAAAACCAAAAAAAAGCAACAAAGTGCAGCAACTGCTACTGCCGCTACAAAAAAAGTAACTTATGATAACAAAGAGCCAATAAACGAAGCTTGGCTCGAGGCAGTTCTTGAAGAAAGTATCAAGTTGAGCTATGCACACCAGTGGCAAGAGGGGGATATTGCAATTGTGGATAATTATCAGGTAAGCCACGGGAGGTTACCATGGTCTAATGGTGCAAGAAGTGTTATTGTTAGTATGTGGGATAGAGTTGAAAAGGGGGAGTTTGAAGTTTGGAAAGCCGATTGAAGAAGCTATTGGAACAAGTTGTTTTCCATTGCTGATGACAAACCGTATAGGTTTAACCAAAAAATAAAAAGTCGCTTTTTATATATAGATATTTATAAGAAATGATAAGTACTTCAAAGATTAATAAAAGTTTGATTTTATTATATTTATTTTTCTTTCTTTACTGTAATATTACTGTAGTTAACCTCCTGGCCCTAGTATGAATTTCCTTTGTAACTACGATATATCATAGCCTCCGAGACCCTTGAACTTTGATTAAGAGGGTGAATTCACCTTACTTTTAGAATATGACTATAGTTAGTCTATAATCGATGCCGCTACAATATAAAATTAATGCCCGGAGTGTGCGCCACAGTGATTCATCCATATTATCGAAGTCAGCGACGCCACAGTCCATTCCCTCAATGAGGAAACTCAGGCGAATTACCATAACTGCAGCTTAGCTTAGATTTTTTCCCGCATATTTTGCTATTGTTGTTGTGGGATCACTTCATTTGCAGTAAAATATACCATAGGTAGATCCTCGGCGAAAGTGCTGCACTGAATAGGTTCATTGGATAGATAAGGGGAAGATATTGGCACAACTGTGGATGCGGTGGTGCAATAAATATTTATTTTGTAGATCTTTTGACACCCCGGGGATTCACATACTCATTATTTTCTATCCTGTCAGATCAAGAATCAAAAAAGTGAGGTAAGAACACTTTCACAGTTGAGTGGATTGTTTTCCAATATATACATCTCCAATTTCGTTTTATTTTCACTTTTCACTCTTCATTCTATCACACTTTGACCACAGGTTCTTCCTTGAAATGACCACTCAAACACCACTACCACCACCACTGCAAAACCCCGATGCCAAAATTATAATTATTGGCTCTGGTGCCTTTGGTCTCAGCAGCGCCCTTCACCTAGCAGAAAAAGGCTACACCAACATCACCGTCTTTGATCGCGGCAACTATCACACTAATCTCTTTAATCCACTAAGGGGCGCTGATGCCGCTTCCACTGATTTAAATAAATTAGTAAGAGCAAGCTATGTGGACAAAATTCATTATCAAAATCTCGCGGTACAGAGCATTAAGCAGTATTATGAATGGAATAAGCAAATTCAAAAAGCCGCATTCTTGCCTAAAGAGTTAGCAAAAGATGGTTTAATTTTCAAAAATACGGGATACATTCGTCTAGACGATATTGATAGCGGCGAAGAAGAACGCAACTTGGCGAATTTCAGCAAGATTGGATTACGCAGTTATTCCTATGATATCAATAATCCTGAGGATATTGAAAGATCCAAAATCACTGGATGGTTCGATAAATTGGACCCATTGCTGCAAAGGGGCAAAGTTGCTGGATTGAATGGTGTACTTGATTCATTTGCTGGTGTGGTTTATGCTGATAAAGCATTATTATGGGTGAAATATTTGGCGGAACGTACGGGGAATGTGCAATTTGTGTATGGTGCTGAAGAAGGGGCTGTGAAACAGATAATTTTCAGTGACGAGGAGGAGGGAAAAGAGAAAAAAGAAGAAGCTAAGAAAGTAAAAGGAATTGTAACCAACTCTGGCAAAACTTATTTTGCTGATTATGTGGTTGTGGCAGCTGGTGCTTGGTCTACACAATTCGCTCCTCAACAATTATCTCAAAGAATAGAAAGTGTTGCTTCATCATACGTGGTGTTGGAAATTCCTAAAAATAGACCAGATTTAATTGAAAAATATCAGAATATTCCAGATATCAATTATCGAATGACTTACGAATCCAACTTTAGAGAAGATGCAGTTTATGTTTTCCCTGCTACATCCGAAGGGTATTTGAAAATTGGAGTCAATGATCACTACTGGCGCCACTTGGAAAAGATTGAAGGTGATGACGATGAGAGCAAACACAAAAGCTCCGTGGAGAAATATATCAGCAAGCCGGAAACTAGCAAGTATCACCTTTTACCTTTACGTTCATTAAACAACTACAAAAAGTTTATCAAACAACATCTTTCAGATATTTATGCCCTGGGTGCTAAAATAGAGAAATCCAAACTTTGTTTTGCACCAGTTGCCCAACAAAACGAGTTTGTCATTGACTTTGTTCCACAACATAAAAATTTGATTATAGCTTCTGGTGGTGGATTTCATGGATTTAAGTTCTTGCCAGTAGTTGGAAGGTTTGTGGAAGGGTTAATTTCAGGAAATCTGTATGAATATGCTGAAAAATTCAAGTTTGATTCTTTGAATAATGCAAAGGATTATGACAGAGGTTTTGTTAATGAGTTGGAGCATAAGTATGTATTGAATTCAACTGAGTATCCTAAAAAGAAAACGGAATACTATACTTATGAGCACTAAAGCCCCATTAGTACTTCAGTGCTAAAGTACTGAAGCATTTTAGTAAAATAGACATTAGCTTTGCCATAGAAGAAAATACACAACAGGAAATGAATTCATTCAGTGTAAAGTTTTAAGGGCATATTTTTCAAGCGGTATTCTATTTATCCTTTACTATACCACATCTTTGTAACAGCACTATAATTGAGCTGACATAGTTATCAAAGATCTTACAACGAACCAAAAAGTATACGTAAGCATGGAGTGCAGAGGAATGCATGCCAGATAGCGTATGTACATCATATATTCAAGGATTTTTACAGAAGTAATATATAATCTCGCTTGAACCTCTTCAGAACTACATGCTAAAATAAATCTGTTTCTATCATTTCTTCTGCTTTGTCTGCTTTTCGAAAACTGCCTGAGTTTTGAAAACAGTAGGCATTAGCGCTTTGTATAGCTTTGTGCTGTTCAACACACTCAATTGATTCTTCTTCAGCGCGGATACTAATACCTCAAATCAAGCAAGGTGGCGTACCAAGAGCTCAAAGCTTGCTCGCGGCAATAAAAAATTTGGGTTTTGTTTTTTCGGGATGTATAACGCGAGTCAGGTCTCACCATAAATCAACCATAACATCATATTCATCCATTCAACTGTGCTTGCAAAATGTGCCAATAGTTGCAGTTCTGAATCTCATTCTTCACAAGTGACTTAATCTCAATGCCAATCTTTCTTCTCAAGGACCTGGTCTCTGGCAATATCCTCTCAAGTTTCTCATAATCTTCAGCAAAATCAGCTTGGTTCTTTTCATTGTCGCTGTTGATCGGATTCAGCAGGTCATCTAGTAGAGGCTTCGCAGCCTTACCTCTGCCATTCCCATATACTTTGCTGAAGCCAAAGTCTAGAAAGAATACCTTATCAGGTTCGTCCCCCCGGTGCCCTAGCAAAACATTGGACCTGTTGATGTCTCTGTGGCTTACTCCCGCACAATGAATCCGGCATAGTCCTACTAGAGCTGATTTTGCTATATCTATAAATGGCATCTTGTGTCTTGCGGGACGAATGTGTTCCATTTGGATATATAAAGCGTTAAAGGGGATCTCTGCCACTGGTTTGATCTCTAGTATGAACAACTGTTGCAACTTTTCTCTCTCATGAGTATCACCCCCAGCTCCACCTTTCGTGCCTGTTGAGCCGGTGCCGGTTGCTCCACTAGTGCCAAATGTGCCAACTGTTCCGGCTGAACTTCTCCCACTCAGGTTGCTTGGTTTACGTGTTTCAGCACCAGCAGCAGCATCAGCAGCAGCACCCTCAACTTCACTCAATAGTTGAGTGAAAACATCTCCAGAGTCCAAATAGCCAAACGAAACCACATTTGGAATACAGTCAACCTTGCAGAGGAGTAGCTGCTTATAAGTGGCCACTTCGTACTGGAAAAACAAGAAGCTCAAGCCTGCCTTCCTGATGGCATCGTTTCTGATAATATACTTGCTGTCCACCATCAAGAAAGGATCGTAGCACTTGAGCACATGGTTGTCTACTTTCAACACCGTCGACCATCTTGTCCAAGGCTCTTTTCCACTAAGGATCTTTGGGACAATGTCGCCAAAACTGCTTGTTTGCAATCTCTGGAAGCTTAGACTTGTATCAGCAGCATTGGTCATCGTCAACTTGTCAACGTTCTCTTTTGCATCATTGGAGATTATCTCCAGCAACCCGTAGTACTCCATGTCCAGCAGCTTTTCCGAGCCCGCCAAGCCCAAGAACTTTTCACAGACTATGGTCTCAAAGAAGACCTTCTTTTGTCTCAACACTTGACAAACATGTGCTTTATCTATCTTGACCAACAAGTCAACCAACTCGTCTTGGGTTTCCTTTTTGATCCGAGTTTTGTCAAAATCAACTTCTGCGTCAATGTCGGTGATTTGAAATGCTTCCAATAGAGCACCGCAAATGTTTTGTGCATAGCCTGCATCGCCGTCATCTGCATCGATAGCAAAGACATTGTCGATTACGACATCAGTATAGACCCGCCCGGTCATGTCAACGACTGCGCGATCAGACACCAATAGCCGTTGTTTCAAATGGGTCAAGTTTGCCTTGATTACCATTGTGAAGTTGTGGTTAGTGATCAAGGCAACGGTGGTTCTTGTTGCCAACATCTGGTGTAGGGATTGGTTTATGATAGAGACAAACCCAAGAGCTTTGACGGACAAGCCCCTTATTCCGAGTCCCTAAAGACATTCTGGAATTCGCGAAAGCCCTCCTTGATGTCAATGTTTGGCGATTTTGCTTCAACAACGGCCACGGGCTTCTGTTCACCGTTAACACGATCAACTTGACACAAATAACCATCTGGCGAGACACCAAACTTCATTTCTGTGCCAAAGGAAAATCTGTAACTAGTCCAGTATTCAATGTTTCTAAATACGTTACATCCTTGTAAGGCCTATAAACATGGCTCTAAGACATTTTCATTGAAATATTTGAGACACTCGGCTTCATTTGGCTTATTATGACATTTGAGCCTAAATATTGGAAAATGAAAGCGGCTCTTTTTATCAAGATCCATGTTTGCAATTTTTGTCAAAAGCTGCTTCATTGGCTCTCTTCCTGGCTTTGAGGTATTTATTTTTTTTCTGCCAAAAATTGGAATCAATGTGGGTGTGTTACGAGTGCAGCAGTTTTCATATTGTGGGAATTTAGAGCTGGCGTTGGTAAGCGTGCTGATAGTTGACCCGCCTTGAACGAACTTAGTTGAACTTGCATTGAGTAGGAGTTGCTGCTGAAATATAAAGAAGAGCTGACCAAGTGCTTCTTTTTCATCTCCGCCAAAAAGTTTAGGGTCTTTTTGGTAACTTAAGTAGTGCCTCAAGAGACGCCGTTCGTATACTAAGTTTTTGTTGCTGAGAGGCTTTGTAACTGCGAGTGGTGTTTTGCTCAATATTTTTGTGATGGTCTCTGTGTCGCTGGATTCCTGGTTTGTGGCATCAACAGCCTGGTCTGAAGTATTGGGGACTCGGACTTGACCTAGGGTATCTACCTGCTCAACTAGCCTTTCAGGTTGCTCTCCAGCATACTGAGCATCATCTGCACTCTGGTTGTCATCTGCACTCTGGTGCTCCTTATCATCAGCTCCGGCTGCTTTGTGTTTCTTTGCCGACGGAGCAGTCAGTTCACCTGAATCTAAGACCTGCTCTTGATCTCTCCTGGCCCGTCGCGGCATTAGGTTGAGCTGATCTTTGAGATAGTGTTGTTTTGATAACTATGAGAAGATGTGTGTCAAGTACTCTGTTCTTTGTTTTTTTTTGTCTTGAGTATTTTGGCTGACAGCTTTCTCTGTATCATGTCCGATGAGCAGAAGGAAAACAAAAAACGATTTCTCGGAAGAAGGCTGCATACAGCTGCATATAAGCGATGCACTATAAAACCCTTGCATTGGACTATAACTGAAAAAAGCTGTCATATGCCAATTATTCGAGTACTGCTTTCATGTTTCCTTTGCTTAAACACGTTTTTCTCAATAATGTACTGTTTGTAAAACTAATTGTTGACGAAATACAAAAAAAGCAAAATAGAAATTTGGAAGTTATGAAAAAACGAAAAGATTAGCGGTCTTTGGTACCGAACAATAAAAGAACAAGAGCTATCAATTTGGAAAACAGTGAAGCAGTAAAGTGTGCTATCAGCCTGTTAGTATCTTAACATAACTATTTAATTCTACTGGGGCATACCTGAGTGGAAAAATTGGCTACAATCAAAAGGTCTGCATGGATAATGGAACGTCCTGAATATTTTAATTAACTCTTTTTAATTTTTGTGTTACCTCTGTAAAAATAGGTTTTGATCTTTGGCCTTTAACAAATAAGTTTGGGATAACGAAAAAGATTCGGTGTACTGAAAGTAGACATATATCACAACTAGCAAGAGGAAATAAACAAAGAATGTAGTAAATGTACGAGATAAACATAAATATTTTTATATACACATGCGCGAGTGTGTGTGTGTGTATTGTGGTCTGATTTTTCTCTAATCTTAGCCAAATTCAATTTAGTTCAACAGAATTCATTTTTTGTATTTGTTGTTGGTTGCTGTGCAGGGAAGGGCTCAAGATAAGCAAAAGAAAAGAAAGAACGAAAAAAAGAAAAGAGAAGAGAAGGCGCAGGGGAACCTAGCTTACATTTTTGACAGAAGCGTGATCTTACATATGCAGTATATCTTCGAGATATTGGATCCAGCACTACGGATCTCAAGGAGGTTGCCAGATGGTGGCCAGTAGCGCAGTGTACTTTGAACCACTGAATCTTTATATATAAACGTTTTCATATTTACAATGCTGAAATGTAAATAAGTTATAGGCTTTCAACTTCCAGAACTTGATTTTTCCAGGTCACACTAACTTTGTACACAGGCCTGAACCCAAACAGGAGCTAACTCTCCAAGTGCTAACTTTTCTATCAATCCCAAATCATCCTCACTACTGTCCCTGGTGTTTCATAATTTGCCTCGCTATTTCATCTCCAAGGGTCCACAGGAAATTTGTATACAATCTTTCCATAGAAATGATCGTGTGACATGAATTCAAAGGCTAAGCCTCGCACATTACGCAAAAGCTTCCCAGACAGTCACTCAGTCACTCAGAATATCCATGGATATACCAGACAGGCTGTGTTCACTATTTAGTGTAATTACATAACCTCTCAAGTTTCCTTGACTCGGTAGCTGGTTAATTAACGTTTAGCAAGTTATCAACTAATTTGAATACTTCTATAAATAGATTCGAAAATTTGCCAAAGTACATTTTTGAAATATGAAACCATTACGTTATTGCTAATTAATGATTATTTTGCATAGATAAAAATTAGTTTACTTTTGCCTTTTCCTTTTTTTTTTTTTTTTTTTTTTTTTTTTACTATACAATTTAATGATTATAGGCTGTGGGTTCATCAATGTGCAGCGGAGTCAATTTCAAATCAATTAATTTGCCGTTCTCGGAAATCTAATAGCGATAGCGATCGCTTGTCTCAAAACTTAAAAAATGAAGATGCAGGTCTGCTACAGCTGCATGGGTCAGAGCAGTGCGCCACTGTAGATCCAGACGAGCCGAATAAATGTGTTCACAGTATCCAGGATACTGCTATGGGGAAACATTGTCTACAGTAAAATAGATGTTAAAGAAATTTTCAGGCAATTTTAAGTAGTGTTATCTATTGCTGCCACTATAAAGCGCCACAGTTAGGTATATCTAACAAACAAATTCCAAATATAGAAAAGTTAAAAAGCCAAAACACGAGAAACATCGCGAGTTGTATTAGTAATTATTATTATTAAAAAGGGCCAAAACAAGCGAAATCAATAAAAGGATTGTTAACGAAATCAAATGAAAATTACTTTTTTCATTCTAGGAATAATAAGAAAACCAATAATGTTGTAGAAGATTTAAAAAATAAAAGAAACAAAACCAAAAATGAAAACAAATTTCTATGGTGAGGGAATGTCCCCCAGTTGAATTAAAGTTGTAAGAGTTGAATGATTAGAAATACAAAGAACATAAAATGATACAAATGTCACCACTTTGACAAATTTTTGTGTTTGTGAATAGTGAATGAATATAGCCAGTTCGTCATCATTGATGACAGAGGGCGCTTAATGTTTAATGGATTTTTTTCAGAAAGTTAGAAAAAATCACATCTAAATAAGCAAAGCAGCAGCGGCGGCAACAAAGGCAACAGCAGCACCACCAACTTGAACAGAAGCAGCACCACCTTCAAAACCAGAAGTGACATTACCGCCAGTAATATTACCAGCACCAGTACCGTTGGAAGAAACGTTAGCGGCTTGAGCAGTGGCAACAGCCAAAGCGATAGTGGATAAAACGACAGAAGAGAATTGCATTGTAATTTGTGGTTGTTATTGTGATGTGTAAAACAAAAGTATAGATATAGATTTATAAAGACGGAAAAGAAAAAAATAGATACAAAAATAAGTCAGAAATGGCGGGAAATAAAGGGACTGGGCCTCTCTTTTATATCAAAAATCTTTGACACCAGAGGCCCAGCAGCAGTGATGGCGCGCATTTATTAAGTGCAGTATACAACATACTAATACAGTTACATACAGTTACAAACAGAAAAGCGCATCGGAGGCTGCATCCGAATGCAGCCTCCGAATGCTGCTGGAAGCCTCGAGACAGTTGATGGAAACAAGTAAAACAAAGAAAGACAATTGTTTGGACAGCGGCGCACTGCTGACATCCATACCAAAATTAGAATGTTATGTGCCGTAACTGTATTTTATGGCCATGGCCCAGGCTAGACTGGAGCTCGTCTCACTGCAAATTTCAAGATCTACTATCTTGCAGTAGTTTTCTAGTATACCACAGATATCTAAATCCTTGTTCAGCAGGAGATCCAGCTGTCTTCCGTTGGACTTCCGAACATAATAATCGACCAGAAACTACAGTCCAGAGGGCCAGCCACTATCAACCGCTGACACCAATTTCAATGCTCAAGAAGTGGAGCCCTTGTTTAATCTTAAGCGTTTGTACTATCTTCTAATTTTTGTCACTGAGTCTCGGGACTTCTGCTCGGCGCTTAGTGTTAGCGCCAGCACTAAATGAGGATAATTCCACAACGTTGCTACTGAACCTCTCGACTACTGGCTAGATTTGCTATACTTTAAAGATCCATTGCTTTTTATCTTTTACGTCCTAAGAGCAATGGCTATGTTAAATTGTCTTACAATTAGTACGATACATTGATATTCAGCACGTTAGCGTGTTGAGTTGAAAATCAAAAGTGGTTCAGACCACAAGGTTGCGTCATTTGCATCCACAATTACTGTATATTTCTCTCTTTTGCTCAGATGGATTGGTTTATGCTCTCATAGTTTCAACCAAGAGGCTTCTCTATCAAGAACTGGATGTTATTATCGATAAATGAAATAGACAATTAAGACGAATTTCTGAATAAACTCTAAATTTTCCTGTTTTCTTTCTTTTTTTTTTTTTTTTTTTTTTTTTTTTTTTTTTTTTACGGACCCTTGTTTTTGTGCGGTAGCTAAGTACTAGCTAGCGGTCATCAAGGATTGAGGTTTCCGATTGGGGAAACAACCCCTTTCCAATCCGGGCCTGAGAAAGCAGATAAGTTCGTCCTCGCCTTGATTTTTCTCTTTCCAGTCCTGGGAATACGCCAAGTTCAGCCCCCTATGCAATAGTGCTGTAACAATGTACTTGTATGAGCCGAAAGTTTTTTATTAAGTTGCAATAGTTGTTCACAAAATAAAAAAGTTTGTCTGTTTCATGCATTTCTGAAAACAGAAAGTTAGTAATTCTGCTTTGAGAAGAGCTGTCTTTAGTTCAGGTTGCTATTTTCCAACCAACAACAGTCTTCATTTTTTAGTAGCACACAGTTTTATTTTTAGTTTTAGCTCTTTGTGATATTATGACTTCTCGGCTATCCTGTCTGTTGAAATTATCTTTTACACAGTAACTAGAACTCATGGCTTTCTTTGTCGACGTAAAGATATCTCCCTATTTATACATCAATGCAACCATGTATGTACCTACAGTGATTACGTTCAACAGCTATACGAGGATAATGCAACAATGCTGATTCATTATCGTTGGACAGCGAGACCTAACTAATAGCGTGAACTCCTCAAGAGAAATTCATAATTTAAGAATCTGCTGATTGGTTTCGCCATATATCAATTCCAATTTTGATTTGAGTATACCAATATGTGGGGGACACACGAAAACCACAAACCAGCCCATTTACGCTGCTTCCACTTGAAGAGTTTCCTCAGAAAACAGGCACTGTGGCTTATTTGTCGAGTTTTACAGCTATAAAATAGTAAAATTGTAGACGTTGGGCGTAGATGACCCTAGGCAAAAGCGAAAAGTTTCCAACTTAAGCTAATGAAGTAAAAAAGAGTATATATGTTAAGCGCTTTTAAACTTAATATTATCAATTGGTTCTTTCCTGCTTGGTCAAAATCAATAAACCAGCCATCTTTTTCTCTCGCACCAAACCATGTTCTTCACAGTAGAGACCAAAAATAGAAACCTAGGCAAGTTGCTAAAATTGCATGTATTGAAAACGATAATATGCGTACACAAACACTGTCCTCTTTTTGTCCAGCAGGCTGCAAGAACCAGCCATCAAAGCCAGCTTATTTCTGAGTAGCGGCATTTCAAGATATCATCATCCGTATCTTCATCACCGCTATCAATGAAATGCCATTGGAGGGTGATGACACCCCGTTATATAACCGGGCTCATAACACATAGAAATCAGCAACGCTCATAACTAGGAACACATGATAGTCACATGCATAGTCAGGTGAACACTCACATGACAAAAACTTTTTTTTTTCCCATTATCATTGCTGGCCGCACTTCCACTCTGGCTTCTTTGAGCTTAACTGTGGGCGATGATTCCAAGCTTGATTTTTTTTTTCTTTCTGAGAGACAGCCACCGCTGGGGCTACGCTACGTATTTTTTATTTTTTATAGAAACCAAAATTAAAAAATAAAGTTGAAATTGACCATTGGTTTGCCCCGTTGAGTTCTTTTGCCTTTCTACACTCTCCTCCCTTTCACGCTTATCTTGATTTGATTTTATTATTGTCGCTCTTCAGATTGAAAATTTGATTCAAGAAGATTAAAGGTCATTTCAATTTCTGATTACTCTGTAATATTATTAGAAAAGAAAAACACACAAGCAAAAGAAGGAGTCTCATTATAGAATTAAATAACACTCAAACATCAACTATCTTTGTTTGTTATTATCATCCATCCGCTTGCTACTTATTCAGTCTCATCAAGTATCAAAATAATCGTTTTATTCAATCATAATATTATATTTATTGACAAATCGCCATGGTTTCTGTACGTATTGTTATTGTTTTGTCCTAAGCATTACTATAATGTTTTTATCTTGTTATCTTATTACCTTATCTAATTTATTGATACTTGGCATCCATTTGCAATTTTAACTAGCAAGCACCTTATTCGCTGACTTTGCTGACTATTATCTTTTCCTTTATACATCATTGCCGTTATTCAGCGACTTTCTTTGTTCTGATTTGCTGTCACTATTATTATAGAGTTTGTTTTTTTTACTAACATGAAAATACCATAGGAAGCAGAATTCTTGTATGTGTGAAGTTTTTTAACTTTATAATTGCTGTTCCGCAGCTATTTCGCATTATCTTTAACTCTTGAAACATTTATCTCTCTTTTTTGCCCTTTGACTGTTCATAGCGAACGTTCTTATTCTCAATTTTTTTTTTATTTATTTTTTTTTTTATATTCATCTTTGCTTTGCAAACGCAATCATGAATCATCTCGTTCATTATCCCATCCGAATTTCTCCCGAAACGATCAATTATACTAACAATCCAATTTTAGAGCCAGTTTCCCTCAAACCGGTCCAGCCGACAGCCCAACTGGTTACCCAGGTAACTTGACTGCCGATCAAGAACAAAAAGTTAAACAATTGAAGGAAGAATTGACAGCTGCTGGGTTCAATCTTCGTTTGGATGAAGCTACTTTGGTGAGTACTTATGAAAATCCACTTTTGTAAGCTTTTAGCCAATTATGGTTGTCATTCGGATAACAAATACTAACACCCACTTTAGTTACGTTTCTTGCGTGCACGTAAATTCGACGTTGCCAAAGCTAAGCTCATGTTTGAAGAATGTGAAAAATGGAGAAAGGAAAATGGTGTTGACACAATTTTGCAAGATTTCCACTACACTGAAAAGCCAATAGTTGCCAAATTTTACCCACAATATTACCATAAGACCGATAAAGATGGTAGACCAGTTTATATTGAAGAGTTGGGATCTGTTAACATTACCGAAATGTACAAAATTACCACTCAGGAAAGAATGATTAAGAACTTGACTTGGGAATACGAATCATTTGTTAATCACAGATTGCCTGCCTGTTCTAGAAAATCCAACTATTTGGTTGAAACTTCATGCACTATCTTAGACTTGAAGGGAATTTCCATCACTGTTGCATCTCAAGTCTTGTCTTATGTTAGAGAAGCTTCCTATATTGGGCAAAACTACTATCCTGAAAGAATGGGTAAATTCTATTTGATCAATGCGCCATTTGGATTTTCTACAGCTTTTAGACTTTTTAAGCCATTTTTGGATCCTGTTACCGTCAATAAGATTTTCATTTTGGGCTACTCTTATCAAAAGGAATTGTTGAAACAAATTCCAGCTGAAAATTTGCCAGTTAAATTTGGCGGTAAGTCAGAAGTTAGTGAAGCTGACGGCGGATTGTATTTGGCTGATGTTGGTCCATGGAGAGAAGAACAATACGTTGGTGTTGAAGGTGCAGCTCCAGTTGCCGGTAGTTAGATAAAATTAAATTGACCTGTGTTATTTTTTTTTACTTTTTTTTACTTTTTTTTTTTTTTTTAAAAAAAAAAGCCAATTATTCCCTACTTGTTTTGAATTTTAATAAATAATAATGTAAAATGAAGAGAATTAATAAATTGTTTTCGATATTGGTATACTTCCATTGCTGTAGGCGCATCGTTTACTAATGTTAACGCCAAACTTGCTTTATAATTCGCTTCGTCTCAAAAAAAAATTTTTTTTTTTTTTATTTTCATAGATTCTCACATATTGAGCAACCTTTAAAAACTCTTACAAAGATATTTTCTTCTCTCGTTTGCTCTCTTACCATTCGTTGAAGGCTGCGTCGAGAGGTTCAAGAAGAAACGGTATGAAGTAGGTGGCTTTACTGGTAGTTGCTGCACTTGTGCCATAGCATGGATACCGAATGCACAAAGAGACAATATATCGCAATTTGGCATTGCGGAATTACGAATCGTTCACTCCAGCTACCAATTCGGAAGGACAATGTGGTACAGTACCGTTTACAGTACATATTTGAAGCATTATATATAACGGCCCATCATGATACAACAGACAAACAATTAACGTTGCCAATATTGATGAGAAAATATTATAATAATAATAATATGTCTTTTGCATTTTCCTGCATTTTCCTGCGTTGCAAGTTTTGTACGTAGTGAGAGGTTGAAAAATTATGTTCAACTTTACTTAAAGTATGCGCTAAGAGCTCAAAAACAAACAAACAAACAAACAATGCAATGATATGGTATTTAATAAGCTTGATTTTTATTTATAAATCATTATAAACTGAGTATGTTGCAAGCTTTGAATCAACAGTATCTCCTTCCTCACAATTTAACTTAGTAAACGTAAGGAATAAAACGATATGGACAAGCTTTAACATAACGATCCCAGTCCTTGCCGTACTTCTTTGAACATTTCCGTTCATCTCTGAACGCTCTATGGACCAAGACCACAAAAAAGAAACTTGGGAAAAACCAAATAAATGGCGATCCAAATCCACACATCAAGGACCAAGAGACGGCTTGAGTGTAATCTGCAGTATAATGGATTTTCCGAGCATATTTGACCCAACCATCAGTTAGCAAAATAGAGCCATTTTCGCATTTGATAAAGTTTGGGTTATCCAAGTACTGATATGGCAAGTATGGGAACGATTTTCTTAACTTGGTATCACCTACCAAGCTTTTGCGGAAAGCGTTCTTTTGAGCATTGCCGGTATCAAAGACCCAGTATGCGACTAGGAGAAGAACGAACAATGAAAAATTGTAAATGGCAGACCATTGGTACTCAGATGGGTCATGATAAAAGAGGTACAAAGTAACTTGACAGTAAGTAAATGGGACCCCAGCAATGTTCCAGAACAACAACATGAAACCGAATTTCTCGTAAGCCATGTCCCATGTAGGAACAATCAATTCTTCACCTTTGGAACAAGCATTAGCGTAAAGCCAGTGGGCCAATAACAAGAAAAGTGCCTGAGTAGAAGGTTTGCCGTACTCTTCATATTGTTTCAATACCAAGGCATATGTCAAAAAGAACAAAATGTACCATGGGATTCTCACTTCGAAAAACATTTTGAAATCCAAAATCCCGATTCTTGGGTTCAATGGAGCACCAAGGAAAAAATCATAAAGATGGTTTCCTGTCATTCTATGATAGTCTCCTGAAACTTTCAATGTGTAAACGTAGAGAATAATAGTTAAGGAGAAGCCCAAAATGATGGCAACCGTCATTATTTGACCAAACATTTCCAAAATGGTGTACAATTTGAAAATCCCGGTAAAATGGAAAAAGGTAGCAATAGCAATAGAAGTGTAGAATGAAGCCAAAGCATTACAGTAGTAAGGTAATGATTTGTTATCCAAATGCTTCAAAGGTTGGCCCTTGGTCCAAACGCCCGGTAAAGTAACATAAAACACTGCTTGAGTCAAGAAGAAAGAGACAAAAATGAACCATGCTTTAGCACTAGGAAGGGCATTTTCATGAAGCAAAGTGCCAATTTCTGCAAAGAATTCCAGCCATGATTGATCCACAGTTGGCCATGCTGGCTTTCCCTGGTAAAACTCAGCAGAGAGCCACATGTAGTACATGAGAGCAGGGAAACCAATAAGCATTCCCACGACCCCTGGAATGCCACCAAATTCGTATTCAATTTCCTCTTTCTTCAAGTATCTTGGGTCATGTTGTTGGCTGTTTTGGTTATTAAGCAACCTGGATGACTCTGATGGAGTGGAGGTGCTGGCGGCCATCTTTGCTGTGTGCGATAGTTATTGGATATGAAAATAATTTAGTGAGTGAAAAAGAAACACAGTTAGCTAGCAGAACCAATGAAAAGAATGTGGATGGAACGACAAAAGGGCCAAAAGAAGGTGAGGTAGCAGTAGTGGACAGCTGAAGCGTTCTGTTTCAGTATACTTGAAAAATGGACAGTCTGTTGTTGTTTATTTACTCATCTATTTATTTCGTTTTCAATATATTTTTGTATTTTCCAGTCGTTGCGCACAGCGGTTATAAACTTTGTACGAGAGCTGTGCGAGATCTGTACGAGACAGTCACCAACCACCACCGCCGCCGGATGGCCACGGTAAACAAAGCGGATTTCGGCTGGAAACTCGGGGCGCTGCGGAATCCGTAGAATGTGACAATAAGCAGCAACAAGCAGCAATCGCGGGACATTTTGGTTTGGGTTTTGAGGGCCCACTACCACTAGTTTACGAGCAATTGTTGATAGCCATAATCGTTGTAACTATAATCATTGATACTTACAGCAAATGTGTACAAACCTAAACACACATCATCAACTGAATGATAATCTTAACGGTCATTCCCCACCCTGCATCACTCAAGCAGCTTAAACTGAGTGATAGCATCAACGACACACTCCTCGAACCCATGAAACCGTAACCCCAACTTCTCCTGTGCCCCAGCCCAGTCCAACTGGTATCCTCCCTCAGGATGCAATTCTTGGTTGCCGTAGTCCTCGCTTACCTCATCACTCAAATCTTCCCTTTTCATTATTTGAGCTGCCCAAGCATAGGAGAATTTCTCTGGCGACGACAACACAAACCTTTGATTGCCCACCTCTTGTCTAAGCAATGATTCAACATGAGCTAATGCAACGTCTCTAACATCGATCCATACTGGGACTCGAGACACCGGTAATGGATGCTGTCCCCGCGCAATGCTCCAAAGTACAGCGTTGGACACATTCAAGTCCTGTGGTGTCTTGACGGGGTGGACAACGGGGCCAAACACCATCGGTGGACACAACGTTACCAAGTCAAACTGTACATTGTCCTTTTCGTTTTCGTCTTCGTTTTGCTTGATAAAATTCCAAGCCTCAAGCTCGGCAAATTTCTTTGATCCACGATACGCTATTACTGCGTCACCCAACTTTGCCTCTTCCAAAGTTATTGGATTCCAGTCATTCGCAGAATATACGTAATCGTCACTAACTTTGACGTTCGTATCTGATACCGAAGCAAACGATGAAGTTAGCACAAGTCTTTTAACCGTGGCTTGGTTTTCCTTAGCCGCTTCTAAGATCAACTTGACTCCCTTGATAGCCGGATTGATGAGTTGCTGTTCTGCGTTTTGGATCTCGGCGAGAAATGGACTAGCTACATGAATGATGCCATCGCACTCTTTAGCTGCTTCAACGAACGGATTGCTGGCCGTGCCGTCATTTTGATCTGTCTCGAAATCAGGAACCAATATCGTCTTGATAAGATGCTTGTGTTGAGGTCTCTGGGATGCAAACGTCTCGGCTTTGGCTTTAGTTCTTGAAGCTAAAACAACTCGAATGTTTCTTCGTAAGAGTATGTCGCATACATGAGCACCAATGAATCCGGTGCCTCCGGTGACAAGCACAGTGCTGTAGTGAGGGGGAGGTTTGCGTTAGTATGTTGTCTTAACTTTACAAATATTTGTTATTATGTGAAAAATCAGGAGGCAGATGGATGTTGGGTGGGTAATCGGAAAATTTTTGGATAACTTACTTGATTTGCCATTCCGTTGTTGTAGAAGTTGCCTCTTTCATTTTGTTGTTATGGCCCTGAATATTCAGCTATCTTGGTATATTTGATATTTCGATTAATATGGGGCTTGGCTACAGGAGCAAAAAGAACGTCAATACAATTCAGCGGAGGCAGCCTACTTTATATACATACAATCGCGTTACCAGGGATGGTCTGCTTACTAAGACGAACGAATGCAGACAATGGCATTATACTTGGAGCTGTTCACATTAATTTGATAGCTTACCAAACTGTCAACATACTAAGCTACTCAGGCACCAATATTATGTCCGAAACGGGCTGGTGACATTTTCTTTAGAGCAAGTTGCCTGTCGGGTATATCTTCTCTCAAGAATCAAGGCCTCGGCCAAGTGGGTTATCCCCCTGTAGGAATTGTTTAACCGGTCGGCTAATCACTGTGCTGATCAAAATATGGGAAAGCAGAATGGTATGCGTTCTTCTAGTGTGGCTGGTAGCATGTTAAAGTGCGTATTGGTAGATAGCCTATGGGCGATATAATGAAAAAGCTGACACTGATGATAGACTATAAAGCGCATAGCCATGGTTGTTTTTTTAAAACCTCTACATACTATATGTCTAGCACCGCTTAACTCCGTCAGTTCAGTTGAGCAGTGCTTAGTCTTTGGCCAGCCCAGCAAGTTTATATTTGATGGATATGCTGATTTTTTTAATCGTTTGAACCATTTGGCATGTAGTGTGGTGTTTTGTAGATAGACAGACATAGACAAAATGTTTACAAAAACAAGACAGTCTAACCGTTAATAAACTACAGAGTAAACAAAACAATCCGACAACAGGAATGAATGGGCCACCTTTAAAAAAAAAAGTAATATTGAAAGTACTGCGATGATGATGATGATGATGTGTACCATTTACCGTGTTTAATGTTCATCATCAGGTGTTGTATAGTAGTTCTCATACGTATCAGCTTAGCAACAAAACTGTCAAAAATCAAAGGACAAGACAGATTGATGCGAATGGCAGGCTGATTGCAATTATAATTGTACTGAATCATCTGTATTTTCAAGGAAACCGGCTTGCTTCAAAGCATAACAGTTTATGTTGACTGCTATATTGCGAATACATTGCTTGTAAATCTCAGCAGCGGTTTCCGGTCTCGAATAAGGACAGACAACCAAATGTGAATGATAGAGAATCCACTCAGCCTGAAGAGATTGCGCTGTGCTCTTTTGGACACGAATATCTGACAAGAATGTCGGAATCAAGCAAGATTGGAAGTCAAACTCACAGGAGCTTCTAATGTTGAATATATATACACACTTATATACCGATGTTAAAGATTCTTACAGCATTACCCTCCAAACTGCCTTTAGAGAACACCGGGTAACCAATAATGCTCAAAATCCACCTCATTCATTATCACCAGAATCATCAGCATTAATCAATACTAAACATCAACCAAGGTTAAAACCGTATCTCATACACGCACTCAATGCAAGCTGCACATTGTCTACCATGAGTTTCTTCAAAAAGCACTCAAAGCATTCTGCTAGCAAGACCGCAGCTGCCTCTTCCTCAAAAGCGCCTTCAGCCCCAGCGGCTCCGGCTCCACCGCCATCAAGCAGCAATGCTCCTCCTCCTCCGGCCCCGCCACCTCCTCCTTCCTTTGGCAGTGGGCCACCACCACCACCTCCTCCTCCTCCAATGCCATATTCTGGTAGTAGCGGTGGTGGTGCTCCTCCTCCTCCTCCTCCGCCACCGCCACCTGCTCCAGCTGGTGGCTCCTCAACAAAAACCACACCTGCTGCTCCAAGCGGCAGCGGCGGCGGCGGCGGCCCATTGCCCTTCTTGGCCGAGATCAATGCCAGAAGAAGAAACGACCATGTGGTGGATAAAGTCACTTCTGACTTCAATGCTGCCAAAGTCGCCGACAAAGTTGCCGAATCAAGTCCAAATATTTCTAAAGGTGGTGCTTCGGGAGCTCCTAAGGCTCCTCCGGTTCCTATGGGCGGATTCAAACTCCCTTCTTCTCCTCCATTGCACAAACTGGCACCATCATCACAAAACAATAACAATAGCTCAAGCAGTTCAGGCGCTCCCCCAGTGCCAATTCCTGGCATGGCTGATATACTAAACAGCAGATTGAATAAGACGTCTAAATCAACAGCGTCGGCACCTCCTACTCCCCCTGGGCCTCCTCCAGCCCCTCTGCTTCCTTCGGCTGCTCCTCCTCCACTTCCATCAACACCACCTCCTGGTCCTCCTCCAGCACCAGCAATGAAAGCTCCCCCATTACCATCTACCAGACCACTTCCAAAGAAATCTGCGGCTACTGCTACTGCTACTTCAACGCCTTCAGCGGCATCAGCTGCTCCATCACCACCAGCACCACCACCGCCATTGCCTACTTCGTCATCTCCGGCCGGCTCTGCTCCACCACCTCCTCCTCCACTTCCAACATCTTTTGGTGCAACTTCTGATAAGCTGTCGCTCACATCTGCACCTCCTGCCCCACCAGCACCACCAGCGCCAGCAGTGGGTTCAAGTTCCCCGGCTCCTCCACCTCCTCCACCTCCTCCACCAGCATCAGGCATTGCCGCATTTAATAAATCAAGCTCTAGCTCAAAGCCACCAAAAGCAGCAACATCATCTGCTCCTCAGGCCCCTGCTGCTAATCCATTAGCAGGAGGATTACCATTTTTGGCAGAAATCAACGCGAAGAGAAGAAACGATCATGTGGTGGACAATGTTGACAAGAATTTCAATCCAGTAGAAGAAGCAAATAAAAACGCAGGTGCCTCGGGAGGAAATGCAAATGCTCCAATTAAAGCAGCAGCACCTACCAAACCTCCAGCTGAATCAGCTTCTAGTGGTGCTTCTGCTGGGGGCGGTGGACAATTTGCGTTCTTGCAAGATATTGCTAATAGAAGAAACCAACTTGGCAAGTCAAATAAGAATAAAGCAGCAGCCGCTGGTGGTGCTGCTTCTGTCTCTGCTCCAAAAATACCAACTAATACAGCCCCAAGTTTACCAAAGACCAATGTGCCAAAAATTCCACCAATAGCGGCACCTAAAGTCCCTACTGCTCCGCCAATTCCAAAATTCAATACTTCAGCACAGATACCGTCGCAGAAAAACGCATCAATCCCACCAGCACCACCACTAACATCATTTAAACCACCTTCTCCATCACCTGCTGCTGTACCATCAGCACCACTGGCACCGCCTCCATTACCTGCAGCTGCTCCACCACCGTTACCTTCAGTAGCACCACCGCCAATTCCGTCAATGCTGGCTCCTCAATTACCATCATCGCCATCGCCATCACCATCATTATCTCAGTCTCAAAAACCAAACCCAATAAGGTCGGCATTTGCTAACAATTTGAATATTCCAGTACAACAGCAACATCATCAAGCAACGAAAAGTGATGGAATTTCCCCATCTTCATCACACAGTAACTTGTCAATAAGTAATGATAGCAGCAGTACTAGTCAGCACGCCGTACCTATACACAAACCGCCGGCGCCATCACCACCAACATCAACATCAACAAAGACTGGTGTGCCACCACCACCACCACCACCACCGCCGCCACAACTACAAACTTCAAGTTACAACGATAGTCCTGCTGAACCGGCTTCCAGTTCCACAAAATTAGAGAAAAAGCATACCATTAGTAGATTTGGTCGTTCAACGGAGCATTCTTCCATCTTTGCCTCTCCTAATACCGCTGCCAACACCACTGCCAACAATGACACCAATGACGTTACAGGATCTAAGTTCATTGATTCATCAATTTACGCAATTGGTGGACCAGGAAATTCAACGGAAAGCTTTAGAATTAATGACCCAAGATTCAATTTCCATAATTCGAAGGATATACCCAAGCCTAGAAAGTTTAGCAACAAGGAGAAATTGTATCCTAGTGGGAGAGGAACTTCTGTACCTTTGCAGTTGAGTTGGTTTGTATAATAATTTGTTAGTTCAGCATGCTAGAAATAGGAAAAAAAAAAAAAAAAAAAAAGGAAAAGTCACACTAAACTTGTGTTTATTGGAAAGGTTTAAAATTGATTGAAATGATGGATTGATGATTCAAGGTTTATAGGATGTTTATGAAGAAAAACTTATTAAAGTTTAGGAAGATTTCAGTGATGTATTATGCGAGTGACACTTTAACGCACTTCAAATTGAGCTAGTTAGTGTGATGTTGGGAGTTTTAGTTAGTTGGTGTTTAAATTGATTTATTTGTTTTGATTTTTGTTTGTTTGTTTGTTTGTTATGCTCTATTAAAGTTTTCTTTAGTTTTTATTTACAAGATATGCATATTTTTATTATCACTACTCTTCCGATTAGTTGCTTGTATATCTATAAAAGTAGATTTGATTTGAGAACCATTTCTTGACTTTCAAGTGCGCAATTTTTGAATATTAGTTGAACCCTGAATTAGCAGCAAATGGTTCAATTCACTGAAATTTAAAATGCCAAAACCTAATTCAGATCATTCCCATACTGTACAATGTACATAACGTGTTCTCTCAGTAAAGTATGTTTCTACGTTCATTTTCGTCGGATGCAAGATTTTGTATTCTCTCTTTTCTTGCATTATCAATATATGAGCGTGAAGTTATAAACATGAGTTGCATTAATATGTTTATTAAATTCGCAGTTTGCATGTATGTCTAATAATAATACAACATATTAAGTACTTCAAGTATTGGATGGACCAATTATTACCTAATGTACATGCATAAACACACCGAGTTGCAAGTGTTACCAGCCGACGCACAAGTAAAAGCAAGTTGTTAAATGCAGAAAGTGAATTATAGGGTTGGTAATAGCACGCTTGGTTTTTCGACTGTCTGCTTCCATACCATGTTGAAATAAATAATCTTGATGCATATCAACGTATTGAACTGCACCAATGCGCATTAATCAGGACTTTAAAGAAAAACGCGACGCGCTTTTTTTTCTAATTTTTAATTTTTTTTTGATTTTCTGAATCTTTATTTTATTTTTTTTTTTTTTTTGATTTTCAATTGCCCCGAATTCACTTGACAAGAATCGCGACTGCTTTTTTCCTTTGATCTACAGATTGTACATCTACAACATTAGTGATAAGATAAGTGAAACTGACTGTTGACCAGTGTTTTTGCTTACCAATTCACTTCTACATAGCTATAACCACTGCCATTCATACCAAATAATACTAAAAATAATCACAGAATGGTTGCAAAATTCAAAGGCTCAACCACCGCGAGGTTTGTCAAAAACAAAAACAACAATAACAATAACCAATACACGCCCAATTATAACAAATTCGGCAATAATCACTCCAAAAAAAGTTATAATGGAAGAAAACAGAATCGAAATGGTAACAACAACAACAACGCCTACTCCTCAGACATAGATGGCATGACTAAACTTGAAGCAGCACAAAAAATCGATCAAATTGATTCAATGATGGGATTTGACAGATACGATGCGGGACCCAAAAAAGTTGGCTGGTTGATTAATATTCATCCCACATTAATCCCAAGTCCTCAAGTAGCTAATGGTTTAGCTGCTTGTGATTTTTATTTCCTTGATGAGGAAGGTGGCAGTTTCAAAACTACAGTGCAATATGATCCTTATTTTTTCCTAGTCTGTCGAAATTACGCCGAATTGGAAGTTGAAGATGCGTTGAAAAAGACACTAGAAGGTTTAGTTAAGAATTACACTAGAGTTGAAAAAGAAGATTTATCGCTACCTAATCACTTAATCGGGCTCAAGCGGCTGTTAATCAAATTATCGTTTCATAATTTAAGTGATATGTTGGAATCTCGAAGAATTTTGAACCCCATAATCCAAGAGAATCAAAAGAGAAAAGACGCAAGAGACGTCTATTCCGCTGTCAATGTGGACTACGCGGAAGAAGATTACGATAATGAATATAGCCATAGTGGTGGACATTCAAGAAACATTGATGCATTGGAATACATTGATGATATTAAAGAATACGACGTGCCGTATCATGTCCGAGTTTCTATTGACAGAAACTTGAGAGTCGGTAAGTGGTACTCGGTGCTAGCCGAGAGTGAAAACGTACTGTTTACAGAATTGGACGTCGTTGTGCCCCCAGATCCAGTGGTACTTGCCTTTGATATTGAAACCAGTAAAGCACCACTAAAGTTCCCCGATGCCGCGGTGGATCAAATAATGATGATTTCTTACATGATAGACGGTGACGGGTATTTGATCACTAATAGAGACATTATCAGTAAAGATATTGAAGATTTTGAATATACTCCCAAACCAGAATATCCTGGTGTTTTCGAGATTTACAATGCTGCTAATGAAGAAGCACTAATCAAGAGATTTTTTGAACACATTAGAGAAGTCAAACCAACAGTGATTTCTACATTTAACGGTGATTTTTTCGATTGGCCGTTTGTTGACGCTAGAGCAAATTTCCACAACATATCAATGTTTGATGAAATCGGATTCAAAAAAGATAGTGAAGATGAGTATAAATCTACATATTGTGCCCATATGGATTGCTTTAGATGGGTCAAACGTGACTCTTATTTGCCTCAGGGTTCTCAAGGTTTGAAAGCAGTGACTACCGTTAAATTAGGCTACAATCCATTAGAATTGGATCCGGAATTAATGACCCCCTATGCTATTGAAAAGCCACAAATCTTGTCAGAGTATTCTGTTTCTGACGCTGTGGCTACCTACTATTTGTATTATAAATACGTGCATCCATTTATCTTTTCCCTTGCTACAATTATTCCATTGAATCCAGATGAAGTGTTGCGAAAAGGTACTGGTACTTTATGTGAAATGTTGCTTATGGTCCAAGCGTATCAAAACAATATCCTATTACCAAACAAGCACAAAGATCCATTGGAACGGTTCTATGATGGTCATTTACTAGAATCGGAAACTTATGTTGGTGGTCATGTTGAATCATTAGAGGCTGGGGTCTTTAGATCTGACTTGAAGTCGACTTTCAAGATTGACCCAACAGTTATAGACTCTTTAACTGATGGAATACGAGACGTGTTGGAATTTTTTGTTAAGGTGGAATGCAACAAAAAAGTTGAAGACGTGACAAATATGGAGGAAGTTTATAATCAAATTAAGGAAAATTTACAAGACTTGAAAAACAACCCCAAAAGAGAAGAATTTCCATTGATTTATCATGTTGACGTTGCTTCAATGTACCCTAATATCATGATTTCAAATAGATTGCAACCCGACAGTATGAAAACTGAAGAAGATTGTGCCGCTTGCGACTTCAATAGACCGGGCAAAGTATGCGATCGAAGCCTAACTTGGGCATGGAGAGGAGAATTTTATCCAGCAAAGATGGATGAATATGGAATGATTAAAAGAGCAATGCAAAATGAAACATTCCCTGCAAAGAGAGCTGGTCAACCCAAGAGATTTTTTGACGAATTAAGCTACGAGGAACAGGTGACTCATATAAAGAAAAGGATTAGTGATTATTCAAGAAAAGTGTATCATAGAATCAAGACTTCTGAGACTATTAACAAGGACGCTATTGTATGTCAACGAGAAAACCCATTTTATATTGATACAGTGCGGAGTTTTAGAGATCGTCGTTATACGTACAAAGGGCTAGCTAAAAAATGGAAGAAAAAAGTAGGCTCGATAAACAAAAATGACCATCATGCAATTGATGAAGCCAAAAAGATGGAAATCACTTACGACTCGTTACAATTAGCACACAAGGTTATTTTGAATTCTTTTTACGGGTACGTGATGAGAAAAGGTTCAAGATGGTATTCGATGGAAATGGCCGGCATAACGTGTTTAACTGGGGCCACAATTATTCAAATGGCAAGATCAGTAATTGAAAGATTTGGTAGACCGCTTGAATTGGATACTGATGGGATTTGGTGTATTATTCCCAAATCGTTCCCTGATGAGTTTACATTGAAACTCAAGGATGGTAGCAAATTGACCATACCTTACTTATGTTCTATGCTTAATCATTTGGTTCACGAGAAATTCACTAATCATCAATATCAAGAATTGATTCCTAATAGTAACTACAAATACGAAGTGAAGTCTGAAAATTCGATTTTCTTTGAACTCGACGGCCCATATAAAGCAATGATTTTGCCAACTTCAAAAGAAGAAGGCAAAGGGATTAAAAAAAGGTACGCAGTTTACAATTTCGATGGCTCTTTAGCAGAATTGAAAGGTTTTGAATTGAAAAGAAGAGGTGAGTTGGAAATTGTCAAGAATATGCAAAGTGATCTTTTTCCAGCATTTTTGGAAGGTGATACGCTAGAAAATTGTTACAATGCAGTGGCCCTGATTGCTAACAAGTGGCTTGATATCTTGCTCACTAAGGGGAAAAACATTGAAGATGAAGACCTTATCAATTTGATTGGTGAGAGAAAAAGTATGAGTAAGTCAATTTCGGAATACAATGGTATGAAGAGTACTTCAATCACCACCGTGAAAAGGTTGGTGGAGTTTTTGAATATTGATGTGAAAGGGGATAATGGTGTCACAGCACAGTTTATTATTTCTGATAAACCTCGAGGTGCTCCAATTGCTGAAAGAGCAATTCCTATTGCAATTTTCTCATCCGATATTACTCAAAAACGGATATATTTGAGAAAATGGTTACGTGATAATTCTCTTGATGATTTTGATCCGAGAAATATCATTGATTGGGGATACTATTTTGAGAGATTAGCATCGGTGGTGCTAAAAATTATTAGTATTCCTGCATATTTGCAAATTAGAAAGAATCCATGTGAGACGGTGCAATTACCATCGTGGATTTTGAAGAAAATTGCCGAGAGCCAAATTGCTCAGAGTAAGTTGACGTCTTTTTTTAGTCAAACTAAGGCAAAGAAAGCCGTCATTTCTGATAAAGATATCGAGGATATCGGGACTTCAAACCGTGGTGCTAGCGATGCAGGAAATGGCAAACAGAAATTTGGTGCTGTACGCTCCAAGAAGCGGAAGATGAAAATTGCGCAAATTGACGAAAATGAAGCAGAAAAGACAGAGAAGGAAATCTTGGCTAATCCATGTCCTGATCCTACTGTTGATTATGGTGCCTGGTTGCAATACAATAAAATCATTTGGAAACAAAATGACAGAAAAAAAGAAGCCAACAAGAAGATTTTTGGTAATTATAACAGTGCTTCAAGTAATAATTCTTCAGTGAGTAACATGTTTCGTAATCAGGCTAAAAATTATGCTACCACTGAAGACTGGCAAGTGTTGGGATACAGTTCTGATCTTGCTCCTGGTAAAATCAATGCTAGAGTTTTGATCAATGGTAGAATTCAGGAAATAAAGATTTCTATTCCAAAGGAAGTTTATTTGACTTTTGGTGTTGACGAGGTTGACGAGGATGAAGTATTGTCAGAGATTAAAAGCTTAGATAGCAGTATCTCTGTTGAAGTCTCCAAGGCAATTATTCCAAAAAGCAACAAAACAGTTTATCAAGCCACTATGGATGAGATGACCTATAATGAAGTAGTAGCCAAGCCAGGTTCAATTTTCCAAAAGGCCAACATTTACGAATCCCAAATCACTGCCAAAGAAAGAGCAATTATGAATTTAGGGTCAACGGTGAAATTCAATTCTACCGAATTAGGCGGTCTTTATAAAGGATTGCGATTTGGATTCAAATCAAGAAATATGAGCATGTTAGACAATAGTAATTATTTAAAACATTTCAATTTAGATGTTGTTTATTTAACACATATTATATCCAACCAGTATGAGATTTATGCTGTTTTCAAATCATGGGATTCTACATTAAGTTTACTTGTGCTTAAACCATCTGACAAGGCTACTGATTTCCCATCCAAATTTGAACATATCTACGAGGACCTTTACCAGTCCAATAAGGATGATATTGAGCGATTCAAGAGTTTTGTCGATTACGCTCCTAATATGGATATTGAAGTTCAACATTTCAACAAATTAAGCTCCTTGAATAAGAGTTTGAACTCAAAGCTTGCTAATGCTTACGAAGAAAAAGGGGCTACTGGAGTATTAGCGATTCAATCTCCATTCCTTGATAGAATTTATAAGACTATCCGATCAGTTTTGGATTTCCCAGTTATTAAACTCTCATACACGGAAATTTCCTTGCCCGCTTTAGGCTGGCAAGAAGCCCTCATGAAGAAAATTTTCATTTTCTACTTCTCATTTGGTTCTTGGATGAAAGATTTGCTAGCATTGTCTAGATACAGTAACATTCCAATTTGCAATTTAGAACTTCACGATATTGGATACTTGATAGATATCGAGTATGCTAGAAGGCTTAAAAAGGGCAACATTGTATTATGGTGGTCACCAAACACTAATCCAGATCATGGTGGTTTAGAGAAGCAGAAGCTTATTCCTATTACAGAGTCGTTAATTTTTCCAAACATTAATAACCCAGACAGTTATGAAAATGTTGTGCTTGAAATTTCTATTCAAAATTTGACCATCAATACGGTATTAACATCAGCACTTATTAATCAGGCTGAAGGGTCCGATTTGGCTGAAAGTGATTTGGCAGGTGGTGGCGATGGGTCAGGCGCCGGTTTAGGTTCAGGAGAACTTCCAGAAGATGCATTTAGTTCCAGTTCATTAAGTATCCTTAGAGGAATGGTTAAAGATTGGTGGGATGAAGCGGTTTCTAAGTCGCAATATGCTGATTTGATGATTAACAATTTCATCAAATGGATGCAAAAAAAGGGATCTTTTCTTTATGACCCAAGTTTAGAGTATCATGTTCACAACTTGACAAAAAAAGCATTGTTGCAAATGATTAAAGAATTTAGAAAAATGGGATCGACGGTGATTTTTACCAATAGAAGCAAAATTTTCTTGAAGACGACAAAGACCTCCATTGAAAATTCATATGCTTATTCACAATATATCCTCAAAGCGGTCAGAGCCAAGCCGCTTTTCAACTACTTGGACTTGAGGATTGATAGATATTGGGATACTTTAATTTGGATGGATGAGTATAATCACGCTGGCAGAGCATGTGAAACAGTTACTGAAGGTGATCAACTTCTTGAATCATTTTCCAACTGGCAAATTGCCAAATTTTTACCACCAATTTATCAAACTGAGTTTAATGATTGGGTGGGAATTTTTTTGGATGCTTTAATTAGAGAGAAGGAAAAAGAGTTGAATAATGGTACTCAACGATTAACTCAGTTCAATGGCGTCGCTAATAAAGAAAACAAAGAAAACGGGTTTTCAGATGACATTGATGAAAAAATTACCATATCTAATACCTTGACAACCATTTGGAATCCGTTAACTAAAAGAGTTAAAAAGCTTTATGCTAAGCAAAACAGTGTGATTTTGAATCAAGCATACAGCGAAGAATACGAATTCCCAACTCTTCCAGGCTCCCATTTGAAATTTGGTAATCCAACTCTTGAATTGGTGAAAAGTTTATGTGCTGTGTTTGCATTATCCAAGAAAAGAAACTTAGAGTCAAGAGCTCTTAGAAGAGAATTGCTCAGTTATCTTGACGTCAGAGAATTCAGCGATGAGTCAACATTCCGTAACCCAAGCGTATCGCTCAAGATTCCAGAGATTGCATGTCAAACATGTGGGCTTATTAGAGACATTGATTTTTGCCGTGACGAAGATGATAAGATTTGGAATTGTGAAAAATGTGGGCAATCTTTCAATAAAGTAGCATTAGAAGAGACTTTGATTGCTGAGTTCAAAAGAGCTATTGAGTTGTTCTATATTCAAGATTTGAAATGCGAGAAGTGTCACAAGATTAGAGATAATGAATTAAGTGCATTTTGTTCATGTTCAGGATCTTGGGTTGCAGTGATTAATAAGAATGTTTTGTTGAGAAAGATCCAAGTTTTTGATAACGTTGCTCAGTTCTATGATTTGCGTCTATTGAAGGGAGCAATCGACAGTGCTTGAGGTCGTTTTGATAGTAATTTGTGTACTTATTAGCTTATGGTGATTAATTTACGAATTCATGTTTTTGATATTCTTGGTTTGCGTACGGTAACGATACTGTACAGCCAAAAAATATAAACGCACACTTGTGACAAAAATATGGAAAATAGATTATTTTGAAAAAAAAAAGCTTTTATCCTTAGAAGTTTTAAGGGCCAGAAACTGCCGTATAAACAACATTTGTGACCAAATGATGAAGCATATTGATTTGCCGGTGCGAACCTCCCACTCTATCCATCTATTGGCGGTTTTTTAAAACTGTCTACCGCACACGCTATTACTGTTATAAAAAGCGCAATACTCTGAAATGAGATCCCAAGTAAATAGGCTACAAACCAACAACAATTATATTTTATCTTGATGCTTTGTTCCTAGTGTTCGTACCACTTTTGTATAACTTATAGTATAAACTGCAAGTATTATAATACCAACCAGGGCACACAACGCATTTGTTTTGTTTTCTATTTTTTTTTTATTTTTTTTTTTCTTACTGAGCGAAGCGGAAAAAAAAAATATATACAAAAACAAAAGCAGAAAGTTAAGAGAAAGTAAATACGGAGACATACTTTTCAGCTAAAGACACCAGATTTACTCCAACATACCCCCCAATTTCTGCTTAGTAAATCTGCAAAAATAGTATATTTTCACAATGAGCGAAATTGACCCTGTATCGAACGTGATTTTATCGCGACTTAACCGGCCCCTCATTCCCGCTGGCGAAGCAAGCCTTGACCAGTTTCTCCAAAGTACCAGACACGTTAATTTCCAATTTGCTCCAAACTCAGACGTGGGATATGTATTCTCAACAGTTAACCCTGAGTCGCTTGAAAAAGTAAAGCCATTTTCCAACGATACTCGATTGGAACCTTTGAGTTTGCCTGACTCATTGTCAATTGTTGACGACGATGATCAAAACAATTTGGGTGATGACGACTATTATCAGTACTTGAGCGAGTTGTTTGAAATTAATTACAGCTTGGAGAACTACAAGTACCCTATTACTTTGAATGATATTGGTTTGAAAAGTAGTAATGTGGCGGCTAAGAGAAATCAAGATCGCATACTATACGAGTCTATTGATTCGATAATTAGCAGCTTGGAGTTGCTCATAAACAAACAGCTTGACAAGTTGGAGAGTATAGACGATGTGATTGAAACTGATGATGGCGATAATGATGATAGTGAGAACGGACAGATAACCAATGGAAAAAAAGAAGAATTAAGGGACAAAATGGTTGATTTGAAAGAGTTGTTGAATGTATTGAATTTCATTAAAGCAGTTTATTTCTCTAGTGATTTGATATTCGCCAAAAACTTGTCAATATGGCTCAATAAGTCAGATTTGAATAATCCACCGGTGGAAATTCTTGAGGAAGTAATGAGTCTTTCTAGTCCTTTTGAGAATGACTTTTTCTTCAAATTTTTGGATCAGTTGTTATTGAGAGGTTTGTTCAACCAGGCGTTGAATGTCTTGCTCAATTGTAACTACATTGCACTTCAAGAAACCAATGAGTTTTTATATCACTTGTTTGAAAACTTGATCAAGCTACTCAACGATTACAGGATTATATTCAATGGAGGAGCTGATATTGACAATGATAATGATTTTGTCGAATTCAATGATGATAAGGAATTTCAAAGTAAAGTGGGCGTCTTATTCAAAGCTTTTAAAAAAAATGTGCTTGAAGTGCTCAGTGATATCAATACTTACTTGGCTGAATATGAAGACAGCAATAATGATCAAAAGCTTGATGCAAATGAAAGAACCATATTGCTTTTCTTGAAGAGAACTTTCACATTACTTAGTGGCTCAAAATCCACCATTTTGAGTCAAGCAAACTCGTGGTTTGAAGCGCTTAACGGTTTAGTGTTGTTTGATTTGCCAAACATCAAACTTATTGGAGAATATTTGGAGATTGTGCTTAAGCAAGCTAAAACTGATGATAGGCTACAGGTGAATTATTCAAGTGTTTGGGAGTTTTTATGCTACACATTATTGAAAAATAACAATTTCTTGCTAACGTTAAGATCATTAGAGTTGCTCAATAGTGACACCATCAGTTACTTGTCGGTGTTGTTTGAAGCAAAAGGATTTTTAAAAGACTATAATAGGCTAGACTATCTTAACCAGAAGGGTGATGGCGTAGGGTCAACAATAACACCACTCAACAACGACAATGATGAACTTGATTACAGCACTATACTTAGTGGTGATGACGATTACAATCACAAATTGGATGAACTAATAGAAGAAGAAGTTTACAGCAGTAATAATTTGACGATTTGTCAATATTTGCTTTATAATCATGCATTACGTTGTTTTGCTAGCAAGAAACTTATACCTATTGGTATTGGGCTTCTCAAATCTCTCAACTTGAATAATTTTCGCCAAATTTTAACGGAATTTTTGCCATATAATTATTACTGTGAAAGCAATGATGATTCTGAGTGGCTTCTTAGTATTGCTGCAGAAAACAAATTGATCAACTTATCCAATAATTTGTATAAATTATTTGGATTAAACTTTTACCAACGAGGAATAATTTTTGAAAGCTTACAGAATTTGGAAAAAGCAGGGGATTTGCCTTGGATTAGTAGAATTGTCTGGGAAACGTTTGCCAAAAAATTGGGACAAGCATGCTCTATTGACAACGAGGAAGGTGATGAAGAGGAAAACATTCAACTGCAAAGTTTATCAAAGATTGATTTGCTAGTTGACGATGAAATTGATCTAAGTGAAGTGCGTTTGACTGAACAACAACGATCCGAGTTGTTGGCCACTAAGCAGCTAGATCCAATATTGAAAAAGTTCTTGGCTCCGTACTGGGTGCTACTCAAGTACCTTAGAAACGAAACTACCAATAATTTTCAAATTTCCAAAGACTATCTCATTAAGTTGGTGACATTCAAATACTTGCCTCGTCAATTCTTGAGTGTTTTGCTTTTGTTGTTGCTCAAGTATTTCTATTTGAACTTTACTAGCGGGGATAGCTATAGTATCGGACTTTCATTGTTTCAGAGCAGTGAGCTTATTGATATTATAAAGGTGTTGAATGGGCTCCAAAGTTATATTGATAGCGATAAGAAGAGTGACAATACAAGCAGCAATAATGCTGATGTAGAAGTGAGAAGCAGCAGCAGCAGCAAATTGGATCAATTGAATGAATATTATGAGAACTTTTTGATTCAATATGGCAAAAGTATCAGGGAAGCATACAGTGCAATTGGAGTAGAGGAGGTGCCTAATAAAGTGTTAGAGCTTATTGCTACATTGAGAATCAAGATCTCTTTGGAAATGTCGAGAAAGTATTTGGAGTAAGTTTTGAGCTGGCGGTCGATGTAATGATGATATATTAGCTGGAAATATAAATTATCTACAATTGATTTTTAGTTTTAATTCCTTTTCGTCTTTGTTTCACATTGGATGTAGTTGTATGGGCAATATAGGTAATAAGATGTTAAGGTCTTTATCAGTTGAGTTCATAGATATGTCTGGAGACATCCACTCTTTTAGGTCTGATAGCTATATGATATGTCAGGTGTAAATACATGATATATACATATACGTACATATTATTGCATATATAGCGTTTTGGTTATGGGCCCATCTTAATCCGGCCAGAGCATTGACCGGCTTCTTTCCGAGCTCTCGGCCTAATTTACGAGGGCGGGGCTATTCCAAGTCTACACAAGTATCCTAAGACTTTTTATACAAGGAGGAGGAGGAGGAGGAGGAAACCAAGCAGTAGCTGTTGAGCTTATGCTGCTGGCTGTATCCATTCGGTCAGAAGGCCTTAAAAATGTAAGTTGAGTAATACCAGCTTTATTGATGGGCAGATCTCCTATCCGCCGGAACTTTGCAAAAAGTGTATACAAGTACTTAGATCACGGTCGGAAGCAGTCGTTTAAGCTTCGCTGCGTTGACGACTCCTTTTTGTCCTTTAAGAACTCTCCACATGAGAGAATTAATCCAAAGAAACACATTACTGGAGATTCCCACCCACCGCAGATGACAGCAAACAATTAGCTTGTCGGTATTCTAGTATAAGCTCTTTGATAGCATACTATAATGGCTTTTATGCTGAGGTTTTCTTATTTTTGCAAACAATATTGCCAAATTTGTGGTACTGCTGAAGTGCATTATACCACGTAGTGCAACACATCTCCTCGTTCCTGGCACGTCTAGCGTTGTCGTAATCCTTGCCGATGTCCAGACAATACCATATGGTGCAATACCACAGCGTGAATATATCAAAGCACATTTCTACCATAATAAAACACAACCTAAATTACCGATAAAGAAAGAAACCACCGTAGTGTCTAATTGAGGAACATTGTTCGGCCAGTATCAGCCAACTATTTGCCCAATCTACTTAAACACCCCAATCTTAGACAAAAGCATTGTCTTCCGCTGACAATAGTGCGTGTGTGCAGACCTCAACTTGTAGAAGACATACGTTGGTTGTATTGTTGGTGTCATATTTTATCTATTTCTACTAGTATTTGTATCCTGTCTCTCCAGATTTTGAGCACATCCATCCAGGAGACCGACATCTTCCATTCCGCTTTCGCTCTTGGTTCGATCCTCTTTCGCACGGTTCTCTGTCCGCATTTTTTCATTCTTTTTTCATTCTGTCCAATTTATTTCCCATCCTTAAACTGTCCAGGAGAGCCACTGGCGGTCCAGATTAAACACATCCTTAGTGTATCCTCGTCTCTTAGGTCTTGCAAACCCTTTCTTTTCTCCTTGTTTTCTCTTCTCATACACTCATTTTAACATCCCATCCTCATCTGTGTCAAGCGCCATATCTACTCCTCCCTTTTTTTTGACCTCTCCATCCGCATCGCGTCCCATCAATTTGCAACCTATTACAAGATCCAATCATGATTTACAAGCTGTTCTCTACCGAGGACATAAAGCGCTACATGGTCCAGGACAAAGGCCTATTCACCGGCCAACTAGAATGGTCCTACAATAGTGCTGACTGGAGCTCAGATATGCTCCAAATAAACTCTATTGGCCAATTAACCATATCTTACCACCACGGTGGGGCTCCAGTGCCGATTAACGAAACTGCTGCTTTGAAGTTGACCAACAGTAACATCTACAATCTTCACGAGTCCAAGCATAAATTTGGCAACTTTGCTTCAAAATACAGTAGCAACAACATCAGCTTATATGCAAATGGTAAAAGCCCCGCATCGCCTACTAGTCATAATGGCTTCAGTGACCTTAATGGCTCAGCAGCAGCCCCATACAGAAACGCAATCATCAAAAATTTACACTCCAGTGCAGTAACTTTTGTCAACCAAAGCAACACTCCCATAATACAGGTAGTATCAGTGAACAAAGAGAAATGTTACTTCAAGTCTATCAACAATGAGATCTCCACATTTGTTAGGTTTTTGGCATCCTTAATGGTTTGGCAAAACATGAACATTTACGGAATCCATAACAAATATTTTAGCATCCCTTTACCGTTTGCTAACCTCAACAACCCAAACAATATCAACACTAGCACCAATGTCAGCCAAAGTATTCAGCTTAATGATGAGGATAACGAAGATAACGTGATTATTATCAATAAGGAAGAAAAAAATTTACTTGTTTGCAGATTCAAAATATATGGTCCAATTCCAAAGACACAACGGAAAAACTTGGAGGTACAGGGACCTCATAATCCATTATACCCACTGCATTCTAAAGAAGTTAATGAAGGTTGGTTTTACGCTATGGGAGTCATTAAATCAAATGGAATTTTGGATCTTTTGTCAGAATACGACGGTACCTTACTATATTCCATCAATATTTCATGTTTAATAAGATCAGAGATTCGTCAAGTACATCATTCCATTTTTGAAAATTCCAACATATTGTTTGTGGGAGTCATTAACCAACTAAGAGAATCTAATTTAAATCATAACATTTGCCCTACTTATCAAAAACCAAGTTTCTTCATTCCTAGTCCAGTGACAAAATTTAACGAGTTACGAAACTTTGCCACTCAAAGAATTTTGATTGATTTCCCATTACATATTGATTTGGAAGATTGGTATGTGGCTTTGAATTCTTTAGCGGCCCGTGAATATGTTGGCATCAATTCGCAGTACTCGGCAAGATCGTCGCTTAGAATTTCTAAAAAATTGCACGTTGACATCCTTGAAGCTAATTTTGAACAACCGGTAACCAATCAAGATGATGAACAAGCAGCAGTGAATGCTCATGCCAACAACAACAATAACAACAATAACAATAGCAGCAACAGCAGTAATAATAATAATAATAATAATAATAATACTAATAATTACCATGAGTATACCGTCGTTTCTCCGACGGCTAAATTGTACTCAGATATTCTATTTTGGGATTCCACTTGGGCTCGTACTTCGATTGTTGAGAGTTCAAGAGCACCGTTTTGGCGTGAAGAGTTTGACTTTGAATTACCGATTTTAACCAGTAGTCTCTCCATTTTGATTAAAAAATGTACTTTTCAAAAACAAAGCAGCAGCAAAAAAAATAAAAAGCATAACAGTGGTAACAACAATAACGCTGGTAATAGCGGAAACGCGCTCAATGGTCATCCGGAAAAAGTTTACTCAGACAAAGATTTAATTTTGGGAGTGGTCTCCGTTAGTGAAGAACTCATTGAAACTTCCGACAACAAGGAAACTTGGGTTGCGATGTACTCCCCAGAAACCGGATTACCAATCGGTCAAATTTGCCTCAGATTATCACTTAAAGAATGGCACATTTTACCACCTTCAAGTTTTGATGTGCTTCAAAAAATGTTATTGAGCACTTCACTTGAAGGATTGATTCAGTTTTTGGGAGCTAATGATTTGACTGCAAAGTATGAGGATTTAGAAGAAATTAGCAACATGATGTTGGATATTTTTCAAGCTTTGCATAAGGAAGAATTGTGGTTCAGCGAATTAATTGATTATGAGTTAAAGAAAGTTGGAGTCATGCTTAGAGGAAACCGTCAAAGCTTGGCAGTTATCAATAACCCAAATAACACCCCGAATGGCCCCGGATTATCAATGAATTTCTTCAATACGCTATTCCGCGGCAACAGTATTTTGACCAAAACGTTTGAAAAATACAACTTACGCGTAGGTCAAGAATTTTTAGAAAAAGTGGTGGGAGAATTTGTATTACAAGTGGCTGAAGACAACTACGAATGTGAGATTGATCCAGCACGGATCCGTACCTCTACAACTGAAGAGAAAGAATTTATTCTTGACGATAATTTCATGAGATTGTTTGAATATGTGGAATTGATATGGAGCAAAATTTATAATTCTTGCAATGATGTACCAGTGCCAATAAGAAAAGAATTGGAAATTTTTAGAAACAAATTAGAAGCTGCATGTGATCCCAATGACCCCAAAACAAGCTCATTGGCCTTGAACTGTATTACTGGGTTTTTGTTTCTTAGATTGATTTGCCCAGCAATTTTGAACCCAAAACTTTTTTTCCTCATCAAGGATCATCAAACCGGTAACATCAAAAGAACATTGACTTTGGTTTCCAAGATATTGCTTACGTTATCAAATAGACAGAAATTCGGCGCTAAAGAACCATGGCTAATAAAGATGAATTACTTCTTAGAACAGCATGAAGTTGAAATGTTGGACTATTTGGACATCATCACCAACCGGAAACTTGACCAAAGACCTAAGATTTTGGATCTTAGTGATACGGTAACTAGACCGGATATAAGCATTTCGCCACAAATTAGTGCAGAATTGCCAACAAATCCATTTTTGATTGATAAATATCTTAGATTGACGCAGTTGGCAGACATTTTGGCCGCTGAGTTGTTGAATCAGCAAGATGAATTTAATTTTGAAAATAGTGCGCCAGTTGCAATTTCTGCAAGTGCGGCAGCTTCTAAAACCGGTGGATCTAACAACGTCAATAACAGAAAAAGAAACAGCTTCCGGAACTCATACAAAATCGGATCCTCAGCGTTTGAAGAGCAAGTAATGAAGAATAATAATCTTGCCTTTGCCTCCGAAGAGCTTCTTAAAAACATTTCTCAGCTCAACAACAAAAACTCCAGCGCCAACGCAAACAGCCGCAACAACCGTATCTCAAGCAATATCAGCGGGCATTCGCAAGTCTCTCTCAATGACCTTAAACAAGAATCCTATCTCTTGTTAAAAAAAATCAACGGGTTAGATCACCTACTCACATCATTTGAAAACCCAAGTTTGATCTACGGAAACTGGGGCAAGTTTGTAAACAATACCATTGAAACAAGTTTAGTAGATCATCGCAAACGATTATTGTATTCTGATGATTCGATCGCTGTTAATGAGAATAACAACTTGAGAAAATTGAGTGAGGACGGAGTTGGGTTTTTGAAGTTCAAATTTAATTCAAGGTTAGTTTTGGATCCTTTGTTTGGGGTTGATGCGGCAAACATTGCCGATAACGGCAACAACATTAACGGAATCGATAAGGGAGGTTTGGACAGCACTAGCAAAAGCAACGGAAACGGCAACGGAGGCCGCATGCCATTCGCTACTAATGACAGAGCGAACACCAGCAGCAGCACAAACACTACCAACAGCAGTACCAGCAATAGCAACAATAGTGAAAAAGGCAGCAGTAACACTGGTAGCAGTACTGGAAATTTCATTCTCGGCGCTGTTGGTGGCATCAGTAGTAGCATTGGTGGCAGTGGTGGTAGTGGCGGTCCACCCAAATTGAGCAAGTTGATCAAATCGAGCAGTTCAAACACATTGATTAATAACTCCAGACGTTCGCTCGATGATCTGATTTCTGGAGGTGGTGGAAATGGAAATGGCGGCGTTGGCAGTGGGAACAGCGGAAATGATGGGAATAGAAGTCCGTTCAAGAAGACCTTTTTTTGGAGAAAAAAGAATTAAGGCCACCCAGGTTGTTCTTTTTTGTTTTGCTCGGCTTCCTTTTTCAATATTGAATGGTTTGGCATGTAATTGGTAAAATGCTAAAATTCAAAAAGAACGTCATAATTCTCTCTCATTCTTTCTCTCAACTCTATCCTTAAAAGCAGACTGATACAATCAAAAAATCAAAAAATCAAAAGCTCAGAAATTCAAAAATTCAAAAATTCAAAAATTCACAAAAAAAAAAGCTCGAGCTAGTGACCACAATACTATAATAATAATAATTACAAAAACCGTAATATCTTAACAACTAATACCACCTTATTGCTTGTTTGTTTCCTTTTGTTTGTTCTTTCTTTTTGTTTGTTTTTTCATTCTTTGCTGTTATTTCTATTGTTTGTAGACTTTAAATTTTAGACTCTTACTTTTTTTTCTCTGTGACACCTTTTGCTTGTTTAATTTTTTTTTTTTCTCATTTTTCTGCTTTCATGGTTGTCTACTTTTATTTACTGTTTATTTTGTCGTTAAAAGAACTTTAGATGTTGACTGCTTAGTGTTGTTTCTGTTTTTGTTTTGTTTTTTATCTTGTTTTCTGAATGTTTTCACAGTTCATATTTCAAATTTTTCCGCTTTGTTTTCTGATCCTGAGTTTATTTTACTTTGTTTTTACTATGCTAACCATGCTACTTAATTCTCATTTAGGTATTCCATGGCCAACAAAAATATATCGAAAAGACCTAATATTATGTTTATAATACTATAATCCCTTTTCTTTGAAACTTTTGAGATGTAAGATATAAAGGATAAAATGCAAGATATAAATTGGATAAAAAGAGAGAAAAAAGGAAACTGTACCAACAAAAAAGCACAATACTAAAGAGCAACTACGCATATAATGCAAAATATGAAGCAACAATCATCTACCAACGAGTTCGTGTCATGAACCTGATTGAGTTGACTTGAGCAGAACTTGCTGTTGCTTCTACTTGTCTACTTACATACTACTCCGAAAACCATTTTCGCTTCAAAAAACCAACAAGCTTCTATCTTTAGTTTCAAAAATAAAACAAAACAGAATTCAGAACTTTATACACATGTTAAGCTTTTGTGAGGAGACTGCAACTATAGTTAAAAAGACTAATGTATTTCTAGTTTGGGCTAACTGTGGTAACTCATATGTATACATGTAATTATACAACCGACGTAATTTGAAACTCAAAAATTTGCAATCACTTTCTGCAATTCATTCGATAATTCGCCACTGTTGGGTTCTAAAAAACCCCACTGCACCAAGGCATCCCATACGTGATTATCATTCCAGATGATAGGGGCAAAAGTTTCATTAACTTGGAGACCAACTCTCGTTTTAATAAATGCAGAATGTAAGGCAATTGGTTGTTTCTTATCTCGCAATGGTGTCCGCGTTGTTGACTGAGTTTCGCTCTTGCTATTGGTATTGTCATAGTTATCATTATAATTATATTTGTAATCGCCGAGAATGGCTTGGTTGATGTAGTTCATATGTTTGCGGATTTGGTGCTTTTTTCCAGTTTGCAATTTCAAAATGAATAAGTGCGGTGGGCCCAATATTGACAGATTAATATTGCTGTTGATGTTGCTAGTTTCGGCAGTTTGATGATTAGTGTTATTCTTTTTGTTAGCGTTAACAAGATCACCAGATAAAATTTTAAACCTCGTTGATGCTTCTTTGCCATCAATTGGTAGCGTTATTGTCCCTTCCTGAGAGTCAGCCTTCAATTGCAAGTACGGTAACAGTGCCAATTGCCTTAATTTTTCCAATGGGCCTTTATTGACACTTGTATTACTATCCATTTTAGCACAATCCTCCGATGGCGTAATCTGATGAGTCAAACAAATGTACTTGCGCTCAAGCAAGTGGCCCGAATTGCCACCTTTACGAAGGTTTTTGCTGAACCCCTGGGCTGCGAAGTGGGTTTTAGCCAAACATAAGCAACCACTAACATTGTAATCCAATCGATGCACTACATGAAGTTCTGTGTTTATATTCGCTGCTGATGATAATAATTGGGGATTTTGTTTTTGCACATGGTAGGTCACGGTGTTGGTGAAGCTCTTTTTCTGCTGTGGAGGTTGGCTGTAAAGGAACGGTGGCTTGTTGATGATAACATAGTGGTCTGTGTTGAGTATCACAGGCACTGCTAGCCTGCGGTGACTCATAGTGGAGGTGATTAGTGATATCAGTTAACCATAGTATAAACAGTACTAATAGTGATATTCATGTATGTTGAGCGTTGCTGCAACACACCCATTCTCACCGTGCACGTGCTCTCGCAGCAAATTTTTTTTTCAGTTGTTTTTTTGTCGATCTTTGGATCCACTTGTTGTCGAGATTCTAAAATATAAAAAATTTTAATTCTGCTCCCCCCTTCATTCTTTCTTTCTGGTTTCCCCTTCTCTCCTGACTCCCTATCCATCCATCAATCAATTAATCAACCCATCATTCATTGATCACAATGGCCGCCGCTACCGTTTACGTTGCTCCTCGTATCAGAGGTATCCTTGTTGAAATCTTGGTCAAGTACTACAAATTGGACGTCAAGCTTGCTTCCGTTGACGAACCAGAATTTGAAAAGAACTTCCCATTGAAGAAAGTCCCAGCTTTGGTTGCCGACAAAGGTTACAAATTGCACGAAATCATTGCCGTTATCTTCTACTTGCTTGATTTCCTCCCAGAACAAGAAAGAGAAGCTTTGTTGGCTTACAAGAAGGAAAACTTGCCTCAAGTCTTGAAATGGTTGTCCTTTGCTAACAGCGAACTCTTGCCAAACTTGTCTAACGCTTTTGGCCCATTGAGAGGTAGTGCTCCATACAACAAGAAGCAAGTCGACACCGCTTTGGAAAAAGCTGACGCTAATGTTGCTATCTTTGAAGAAAGATTGACCAACTTTACTTACTTGGTTGGTGAAAGACAATCTCTTGCTGATGTCTTTGCTGCTGTTTTGGCTGTTAGAGGTTTCAACTACGTTTGGGGCAAAGAATGGATTGCCAAGCACCCAGTGTTTGTCAGATGGTTCAAGACTGTTTTGGACTCTCCAATCTTGAAGGACACTGAATTGGTCAAGGACTTCAAATTCATTGAAACTCCATTGGCTCCACCTCAAGGTAAAAAGAAGGAAAAGGCTCCAAAGGCTGCTGCTCCAGCTGCTGCTCAAGCCGCTCCAGCTGCTAAAAAGGAAGAACAACCAGCTGAAGCTCCAGCTAAGAAACCAAAGCACCCATTGGAAGCTTTGGGTAAGCCAACTATTCCATTGGATGAATGGAAGAGAACTTACTCTAACGAAGACACCAGAGAAAAAGCTTTGCCATACTTCTGGGACAAATTCTTCAATGAACAAGAATGGTCTTTGTGGAAGGTTGACTACAAGTACAATGATGAATTGACTTTGACCTTCATGTCCAACAACTTGGTTGGTGGTTTCTTCAACAGATTGACTGGTTCCAGTAAGTACATTTTCGGTTCCATGGTTGTCTATGGTGAAAACAACAACAACGGTATTACCGGTGCTTTCCTCGTTAGAGGTCAAGACCATGTTCCAGCCTTCGATGTTGCTCCAGATTGGGAATCTTACAGCTTCAAGAAATTGGACCCATCTAACCCAGAAGACAAAGCTTTTGTCAACAACTCTTGGGCCTGGGATGAACCAATCGTTACCGAAAACGGTGAAAAGAAAGAAATCGTTGACGGTAAGGTCTGCAAATAAGCATGGTTCTTTTGATGGATTGTTTGAATTTCTCTTGTTTTATTTATTATCACCCCCATTTTCTCTATTCTCTAATTATTGTTTAGTATAATTAGCATGACTTGATATTTTTTGATTTACTTTGTGATTATGCGTTTATTCAATTTTGAGTAAACTTTAGACAATGCGGTTTGTAGAACAATCATTTACAAAGTAGAGCTTAAGTGTGGCAAAATTGAATGAATGCTATACAAAAAGATTTTACTGTATCAGATGAAAAGCAAATAAGATGCGTGGCATTAAAAATAAGGTCAACAACGAAACTACATAAGGAGCCTGCTAGCTTAAAGTCATTTCAAAAGCATGAAATCCTTATTCATTTAAGGCTATCCGCAGTTTTGCACAAGGTGTCGCTTTGCAAAAGTAAAAAAAAAAAAAAAAAAAAAAAAAATTACCAAACAATCAAGACACAATGTTAGTACGGTTTAGTTGTACTTGTTTTCTAGAAGTCGCAATAGATACTTCCATGTATGGTCAAAGCATTCTAGGTTAATCACACTTTACAGTTGAAATGGAAACTTACGACACGTCTTATCCAAAACATGGATGATTGACTCGCGAGCTTCGAATGTCACTGGGTAGAGGTACTTTGCAAAGTTGCTGTGGTCTGTATTAGACATTTTGCTGTTTGAACCCGCAACCTGGGAAAACTAGCGCTCAGTATACTTGAGGGTCGAAATACACTCATGAGTTGCCATATCATGTGTTTGTAGTAAAATTTTTGTGAGAAGTTCTTGAACTATATTATAGACATTGATTTGCAAAAAGTTTGGCACTCTTTCATTTACGATAGTGTCATTGGACTTTCAAGTTCTTGGCTGATAGATAATCCTCGTTCTTTCTAAAGTCCCGACATTGCAATCCTCGTTCTTTCTAAAGTCCCGACATTGCAAATACTATAGGTTGTGGTTTCAACGTAACGATTATCAAATATGAAAAGTGTCTCCCTCCTCAAAGTGAATCATGCTTTGTTGCAATAAAATATTAGTGTTATTCGCGCCATATATAAATTGATTATTGACGGTATACTATACCGTTTCGAGTTTCCTTCAGATGCGCAAGAAAACTTTAAATATTTCACACACACAAAGAGAGACCAGAAACATAATATGAAGGGTAATTACAGTGGTGGGAATAATACCACTGTTATAATATAAGCATAAAAGAGCAGCTTTTATTGGCTCTTCTTTAGCAGCTCAGCTAACTAGGAAAATAATCATTTACCCCAAGATCTAAAGTTCCAAACCTACAGGTCTTAATAATGTGCTACAAGAAAAAGGGTTGCTTTGCACTAATTATAACTATTTAAGATGTTTTTATTTTGAGCAATATAAGTATATATGAAAAAACGAGATAGGCAATGAATCGCCAGAAAATTCCAGCAGGATATTCATCCTGACTTTTCTGTGCGGTATGAATTGAAATCAACGTTAACGCAGCTCTAGGATCGAGCTGGCGGGGAAAAAAAAAAATTGGATAGGAACAAAACATAGGGGTTCAAGTAATGTAGTGGTTAATAAACACAAAGAATTCCAGAATTCAAAATATTGTATTGGACGTCATTATTGATAGTCCGTTTATTTAGAATAGATCCCCCAGTATTTTTCAACACCGTATTGACCATCTTCTTTCCACAAATCATTCAAAGTAGTGAAGACAATAGTAGAGTCACCAGCTTTTTCAACAATACTGTTAATGGCAGATTTTTGGTTAGATTTGGATGGAACAGCTTTCTTGTTGGTTTGACCCTTAGATGGCCAGCCAGATTCGGTAATAAGAACGTCTTTTTTACCACCGCAAGCTTTCTTAACTCTCTGAATTTGTTCCTTTAACCAGTCGCCAGCACTGTCAGCAGCATAACCACCGTCAAAATAAGCATGAGCGTTAACGGCAATGTAGTCGGAATGGTCACACAAGTCTGGGTTGTTGATAACAGCAATGAAAGTGTCAACAGAGACGACGTCACCAGAGTAACCAGCGCTCTTCAAAGCTGTCTTGGCTTTATCAACGTATTCGCCAACTTGAGAAGCAGTGGCTTGGTTGTTGTTAACTAATTCATTGCCGACGCTGACGGTATGGACATCGTCCCAGGAGCCGTGAGAGTTGATGGCAGATTTCATGGTTTTTATTTCATCAGAAATTTTGTTTGGACTGCTGATGCCCAAGAAAAGCTTTTGAGAGTTACCTTTGTGTTTCAAGACATTTGCAACTTGATCACAGTCGGTGCCGTACAATCTGATAATTTGATAGTCAGAAACCTCGGAAATTTCAGATTTGATTGTGGATTCACTCTTGCATCCACCATCATCGGAGTATGGTGAGTAGGAGATACCCTTAGCCAAAGAAGAAGAGGAAGAGTCATCAGAACGCTTGTGTTGATGGTGGAGATGAGCAGCTGGAAGAGCAGATGCAAAAGCAGTCAAAGCAGATAAAGTGAGAAAATTGGAGAGCAACATTGTTTTTTGTTTTTTTCTGTTTCTTATGTCAACCAAAGAAGTCTAAGGTAGTATAATTTATAAGTTTAAGGAAAGATAGAGAAAAGAATGGCAGATAAATTGAAAGTAAAGGAATGTATAGGTTTTTGATTAAAAAATGAGTGACTGTGGTTTTAATGAATGAATAAGTTCTTTACTGTTCAAAAACTAGACGAGAGAGACAACAGTAAAACAGATTTCTTCCAAAAATCAGGAAACAGATCAGTTTAAATTCACGAACCTACAGGCTGAGAAACAAGCGATCTGTGCTGATCCATAAAGGCCTCGATTGGGGCCATATCCACCTGAGGAAGTAAAGCGCTGCAGGACCCTGTCCAGACTCTAACTTTATGCACGGTGGCCTTCGCCCGGTTGTCGGCCCCTGTGAGCTCACATATGCTTTTCCCCCCGACAGTTTGCAATTTGGGAATTCCGAAAAGTGCTGATGGGTAAGGTCTAGATAGATAGAGCCAACAACAGATGTATGCGTCTTTTCATAACATGCGTGATCTCAGTTTCGTCGCTTCCCTTAGACTCAACATATACAAACCGTTACTTTATTCTCATTTGTAAACAAGTTCAGCTCACTTAGCAGCTATGTTTTGCTTTCCCACAATTTCTTCCCACCGCAAAAGTGTAACTTCTGTGTAATCAGATAGTGGCATATCTCCACTAGTAGATCTAGGATCGCTTTTGTCAAATCCCAAAATATCAGCCATAACTTGGTACAATGTTGCGGATGGTGGCTGCTTATCCAATAGCCGCTGCTCGCTCCATTTGATACTCCTGATCTGCTTGCTAAGATATTTGTAACCTGTCTTCTCCCATATCCGCCAACTCTTGTCAATGTCAAACCGAATGATCTGTTCAATGGCAAGCATTGACTCAAACACCACCGTCCCTCTGGAATACTTTTTGTCAGAAGGCCCTGAGGCGTTGGCAGATTTAACCTCTCCAAACACAGACATTAGTTTTGTCAAAAGCACCTCATCAAAGTCATCTTTTGTTTTTTCTGAATACTTCCAGCGAACATTGACAGTTTTATACTTGTCGTTGATGATTGGATCAGCATAATACCATGCATTGTCGCTCGCTATTGCTCTGCCAGCTGCCTCGCGGGGGAGACTGTTTTCGAACAACTTGGCTTCAGCTTCTAATCTTTTCTGCATTCCTTGCTCCCTGAGACGGCCAATGAGCTGTTTGCGGTCTCTTTCCTGCCTTTCATTTTCAGCAAACGCTTTCTCTAGCTTCTCCAACTTTTCGCGCTTCTCTCTGATGGACTGTTGTAATAGCTGCTTGTTGGCCTCCTGTTCCTGCAACCGTTTTAAGTATTCGTCATATTTAGCCTTTTCTGCTTTATTCTGTATTAAAAACTCATATACCTGATTGATGAGCTCAAACTTTTCTCTGGCTTCTGGTGATGGGTTTTTGTCCGGATGGTACTTCAATGCTTGCCGGCGGTACGCTTTCCGTATGAGATTGTCGGATGCTAGCTCATTGATATCCAACACCTCGTAAACGTTGAGCTTTTGCTTAATGATCAGCTCATAAGTGAGTTTTTGGTTGCTCATCTCTGCCTAGTTAGTCACTGAAGCAATGATGGTATATAACCGTACGCAATCAATTAAGCGCCCGTCTATCACCTACATCGCGGTGTATTCGTGTATGTTTTTTTTTTTTTCTATTTTTTCTTCGCCATCGTTTCCTCCGTGTGTTTGCAACAAAATGACGGTATCATGTGACCGAGTCACATGATCTTCTCTTTTCTCTCAGTAATTTCTCTTTCACTGGCAGCCGCTTAAGAAAACCTCTTTTGTGAAAATTTTCAGATCAATGCAGTCAACTGTGCATCATGCAGCTGGCATGCACAATTATGGCAATATTATATTTCCCATTCAGGTAAATAAATCATACGCAGGATCTCCTGCCTCTGACCAGTTTTGTGTGGTTGTGAAAATCTAGCCCATCATGGGCATGTAATCAGATTTTTGCAAAAAAATAAAGAAATAAAAAAATAAAAAAAAAGAAAATAACCGGTCTAGCGAATGAAATGGGGGAAGAAGAAAGGGGAAGGGATGCAAAAAGAAATCTTTTACAAGTGATTTTAACTGAGTTATAGTTATAATGTTAGCCAAACGAAAAGGTTTGTTTTACTCAATTATAGGAAACCAAAGAATTTACTGTCGTTGTACCACTAAATAATGCCAACCGTGCCTAGACTTTGGAGTATTCTGAAAGATCTTTGGCTGATTGTATTTGATCCTGTAACCCCTGCATGAAAAGTCTGGACTTTAATGCTACTGGAAACGGCAGTTGGCAATGCTATACCCCTTGCACGAGCACAACAACGATCAGTCGTAAAATCTTTCGAATCTATAGAAAAAGAAAACACGGCTTATGTGGGCTTTACTATTTGTCCTTGTCTTTTCAAAGCCTTTTTCCCACTATCTACGACTTTAAAAAACGCTTTCCCTCCAGCGTGAAACACTGAGTGCGAAATACTTACAAAGTATCACCAACAAATTGAAGATTCATTAACGGGCACAGTACAAAATCTGGTTCGCTTCCCAACAATGCAATCAAATAGCTAACCCTCTCCCCTTAAATTTGACTGAACGAGACAAGATTAAAGTTGGAATCTCGACCGTTCGAATTCTAACCTTACCTCCACAGGACACAGCCCGTGCGCGTGGTAAAAAGAAACGAAAGAAAAAAAAAAAAGTCAATTTTCAGGATTTTCAGACTTTTTAGATTTTTCAAATTTTTTCAGATTTTTTTCAGATTTTGCAACAATAACTTAATCTCCCTATAGGTACATTGCAGGAATAAAAAAAAGAAATAATTTGAAAAACTCAATAATAATACTAGGATAACTGTTACGGCCGCTTGATTCTGCAGAAAGTTTCAACGGCCCACTGCCAATAAGAAACGCATTGTTTAGGATCAAAAGGAGGTCATTTGATAAGTTTTGTCAGCCCACATTGTAGCAACTTTAGCGGTGTCTTTTTCTCAGTATTCGCTTAATTTAGAGTCAAAATTGAGTTGTCGATTGCTGTAGAGGTGCTTTTCTATGTGCAACATATAGTACACTATGGTATACGAAGGCCTTATGAATTTCTGAACCGGGTACCAGAACGCAGTACGCAACAACTACACGTTTGTTAATGGATAAGTAAATAAATTCAGTCAAAACAAAAAAAAAAAAAAAAAGCGTATATAAAGAGAGAGAGAGAGAGAGAGAAATGGTACGAATATAGCTACATTGCATTATAGTCCGAAATATACACAATTCACAGCGGGTCCAGAAAGTGGCGGAGCATACCTTCATCTGTACACAAGTAGATCGTCTTTTAGTACTTTTTTGCAGATTTCAAATACATTTTCTTATCTTTTATTGAGATGTACTAACTAACTAGCTAGCTAGCTAGCTTTCTGCTGTATCCAGAACATGAAAATTTGCTACATCAAAGCACGATGCCATGCCCAACGGTCATGACAGGGTGAAACCAGCTTGTTCAAGACCGTATTTGTTTCAGCTTGTGTTAATTATTTCTCATCACGTCAACCATGCTAAAGTAGACGTACTTTTTACACTACAGTTTTATTTGCATTACAAACCATACTATAATACACTATATTATACTATATTACATTATATCCTACCATTCCATACCATTACTTTCCGTACTGTGCTATGAGTCCAGCCTTTCCGAAAACAAATCAGCCCGTGATAATGAGTATCAACATTAACCCCACGTCTTACCTGCCAGCATTCTCACTCAGGCTATTATTTCCCCTTGTTTTCTCTTTTCGGCTCAATCGCTTCAAACACATTAACTCTCCTCTCTGCAACCAGCACCACATCCCCAACATTGATCCTCCATCCACCATCATCATAATGGATTGCATATATGCCAAACACTGGGCCCGGACTGCCACTATCAATCTTTCTAAATTTGTTGAGGGCCCTAGTAACAGGGGTCCCACGGCGGATTTTTCCCGTTAAATGGTTGATGTTTGGGATGACGCAACGCTGGCATTTTGTGGTTGTTTTAAATTTATGTGCTGTTTGGTTCTTGTTTTTTGACGATGGGCTCGTGAGGTAAAATTGAGCAATGGTGTCAATGTCGAAAGGGCCCCTGGTATTTTTGAGAACTAAGTTACCGCGAAAATTAAGGCCTTCTATTGGCTGGCACTCGTCTTCGTTTTTTGGCTGTGTTTGCTCTGCTTGGTTTGTAGACGAATTAATCTTTTCATTCAACCAGTCAAGATCCTCTTGAGCGACAATATGTAATGGGTAATAATCATGAAACAAGGACACGCGATACTTGTCGTTCCACTCCTTTGGGGATCCCACTTTGACAAACTTGCCTGTTCTGGAGTACAAGAACCTCACTTTATGAAGAGGTTCGTTTTGGTTCTTTGAAGACAAATATTTTCCAGTTATGCCTGACCAGTCAAGGAAAGATCTTGGTAGGAAGTTTTCATTGAACTCAATGGTGCTGAATTTGTTTTTCCAGAGAACCGAGGTTGTCGATTCTTTTCCCATTGATGTTTCAGAAGAATGGCGTCGAAGGTACTCATCAGTGACGTTTCCAGGAACATCAAACGATCTGGACATATCGTCCATATAGTGCACTCTGAACCAATCTTGCCTGGCACCTTCGTCAACAAAATAATCCAACTTCACCATGGAAAGTTTCGGACACTCTCTCTGGGTAATGATGTTGTAGACGCCGCGGATCTCGCTGTACCATCCAATAGCAAACTGTCGGTCATATTGCAATCCATGCTGGTTGATGGGCCAGCTCTGCACCAGCAAGTAACCAATAGATTTTATAGGATACACGTATATCTTGTCCACCTTACCAGCGTTTTGTTCAGGAAAATGGGAGTAGTATAGCAACGAGGCTATTTTGAAGCGCAAGTTGGTGAGATGGAAATGAAGTTTAACGAGATTGTTGGTTTGTAGCTCTCCATAGTTGATGGGCCCACGGGGCAGCAAGACGTCAATGAGTTTGGGAAGAGATAGAGTAACAGCAGCAAGAGCCCATGCTACTAGCGCTGTTGCTACTATCACCAGCATTGGGGAAACAGTGTGCTGCTTTCATAGAAGCAGCGTCCATCGCCATCATTAATCGACCAGTTGCGGAGAGTGAAATTTGGGGTTTTATTTTATTCTCGAAAACTGGAGAGTGGAAAAAGTCCGAATCACCCTCACGCGTGTGCTGAGTCAGCGCTGAGTCAGTTATGGTGACGCAGACACTGTTTTAGTGTCGGAGAAACCAAAGCGATTAGCACGAGCATTAGTAATTATACCCCATCTCTGGCACGGAGGTTAGTAATTATTTTACAAACCGTAGTAGCGTATCGGGCAGTAGCAGCAGCACAAGTGCTCATGGTGCTCATGGTGCTCGGAGATCTTTCGAAACGAACTAATCGTGTTCCTCAGTGAGTTCTTGTGGGACACATTATGTATGCTGGCTGCTGTAAACTGGCACCTAGACACGCAGCGCGGCCAATCATCAACTGCTGAAACTCAGTCTCTAACTTTGTTCCCATTTGAATTTGGATTTTCCAACGGTGTAATTAGTGATTAGATCCCCGGATATACGTTGGTGAAACACAATCACACCCGTGCTCATCTCCGACAAACTCGGCTGTCTATGACAAATGGGTGCCGGTGCCCACATTGCTGGCAATTAGCAGCAGTGCCCCACCTCAGTGCTTGGTGTCTACTACTACATGTGGTCTGAGACGAATGTGTACATGTCTGGCAATCTCCGGTGCCCATCGTGGATTGTAGTTCATTGCCGTGCACTCGTTGCTGCTGCTGCTGGCCATAAAAAAAAAAAAAAAAAAAAAAAAAAAAAAAGAAAAAACACCAAACATCCTGCACCGAGACATTTGCGGCCGGTGAAGTATATAAAGCCCTTCTCTTCTCTCTGCCACGCTGTACTACTGCTTGGGCTTTTCTATATCAGGTACATACACACACTCCACACCATGTCCCAGGGCACCCTTTACTCCATTCCTTTCACCAGAGGCCAGCTTCCTACTGCCCTCATCAAGCACTACAACCTTGATGTCAAAGTGGCTGCCCCAGATGCTGAGTTTGCCAAATATTTCTCAACTAAAAAAATCCCAGGTTTCGTTTTCCCAGACGGTGAGCCACTTCACGAAGTCATTGCCATTCTTTACTATTTGATTGACCTCATTGACGCAAAGGAAATCAAGCATACTCTCCTCGGTACCAACCAACGTGAAAAATATCAAGTGCTCAAATGGCTCTCATTTGCCAACTCTGACTTTGCTTTCTCGGTGGTGCCTGCTGCAGTCACCGCTATGCCAGAATTGCCAATGAAATTGCCTCGTGATCTCATTAAGAACCGTTTGACCTCGGCAGTGAAATACACCAAGGTTTTCGAAGAAAGACTCAACTCTCACAAGTACTTGGTCAATGACGATGTGGTCACCATTGCTGATTTGCATGCTTTCCAAATCTGGTTTTGGGCAATGACTTATGTCTACGACGACAACTGGCGCAAAAACCACCCAGCAGTGACTCAATGGTACGAAAGAGTCCGTAGTAGTCCAATTATCCAAGCAGATCCATTGTTTAGCGTGCCAGTGCTTGAAAAATCGTCCTTTGCTGATATTCTTGAGGAAGTCGAGGGAAATTAAGTATTGTTTTTTAGAAATATGGTAGCATTTCATAATAGACATTCTTCATTCAAAGTGCTTTTGTAAGATATACAAAGAACAGTATCTTGATATATCTATTAATATATATCTATATATATATATCTATATATATCTACTCCAGTGTAGCGTACGCTCTCCTCAGAGGTCACCCGGACACTCCTCCGCCTCGCAGCGGCCAGCGGATTGTAATTACTTGTCTTCTTGTATCACCAACGGACATTTGGCCGTTATGGTATTGGAAACTACAATTTATTCTTGAAACGCAACTCGTCAACAAACTGCAGCTCTATTTTGTTTTAAAATAGTATTTGCAGCCCACCAAGACATCTAAAGTAAGAGTCAACAGCAAAAATAAAAAAGCATCATCGAAAGCTCAAGCTTAAGCTCAAGCTCAAGCAAAATTAAAAGGCTTTATCGATCAGCCAAAAAACACACACACCTGCATTCTTGCGTTTCTCCTGCTTTTCGTTTTTTAGCAGCATCTCTGCAAGGCATCTCTCATAGAGTATCATCTTATTGGCAGTAATAGAATTACTCGATACCAGAGATTACTGTATCATTACCAACAATACATTGCATTGCCATTCAACACATTACATCACAAATCCTAAACTAACTCCTTGCATAAACAATTTCATAGCGGTTTAGCTGTCAACATCATTTCGTTCGTTCGCTTGTTATTGCTAACTAGTCTTCCTTCTTTTCCTAATCGCTCATCAATAATAAAACTATAGCGATTCTGTTTACACATTACAAATTACACATTATACAATACTACATCACACCACACTACAATAACATTTTTTCTTCTCCTGCTTGCAATATTCGACCACACAAAATGTCAGAATTAGAAAACCAGCAACGTCATCTGTTCAGGTATGTACAAAACTCTCTAATGCTGACTTGAAATCAACCAGTCTTCAAAATAAAAACTACTGCGTCATTCTTTCATCTGAACATAGCGTGGCTTACTAACACACAACAGGGTATTCCGCCAGGACTTTGTCATCGATAACAGATTTCAAATAATCAAAGAATTAGGGCACGGAGCCTACGGCTTAGTGGTCAGTGCCAAATATACCGAACTTCCAAATGGGGGATCGGTAGCCATCAAGAAAATCACCAACATCTTTAGCAAAAAAGTTCTCTGCAAAAGAGCCATCAGAGAAATCAAACTTCTTAAACATTTCACCGGTCATAAGAACATCACTGCGTTGTACGACTTGGACATTGTTGATCCGCTCAACTTTAACGAAGTTTACCTCTATGAAGAGTTAATGGAATGTGATTTGCATCAGATTATCAAAAGCGGACAGCCTTTAACTGACGCACATTATCAAAGTTTCATTTATCAAATCCTTTGCGGTTTGAAATACATTCATTCTGCCGATGTGTTGCACCGTGACCTCAAACCGGGAAACTTGCTCGTCAATGCTGATTGCGAACTCAAAATCTGCGATTTTGGCCTAGCTAGAGGGTTTTCCACCAATGCCGAGAAAAACGCTGGCTATTTGACAGAATACGTGGCTACAAGATGGTACAGAGCTCCGGAAATTATGCTTAGTTTCCACACTTACTCAAAAGCCATTGACATTTGGTCCGTTGGATGTATATTGGCCGAATTATTGGGCGGTAAGCCGATCTTCAAAGGTAAGGATTACGTTGATCAATTGAATCAAATTTTGAAAATCATTGGCACGCCAAACGAAGAAACTTTGGTAAGAATTGGGTCAAAGAGAGCGCAAGCGTACGTTAGATCTTTGCCTTTTATGCCAAAGGTACAGTTTCATCAATTGTATCCAGATGCTAATCCTACTGGGTTGGATCTTTTGGAGAAAATGCTTACTTTGGACCCTTCCAGAAGAATCAATGTCGATGATGCTTTGCAGCATCCATATTTACAAGTTTGGCATGATCCAGCAGAAGAAATTGTGTGCAATGAGAAATTCGATTTTTCGTTTGAATGCATTGATGAGTTTGATTCGATGAAACAGTTGTTGCTTGACGAGGTTAGATCATTTAGAGAAATTGTTAGAAGAGCCCAGCCAACCCCTGAGGAGCTTGCGCAACAACAACAACAGGAGAAGTTGCAGCAGGAGCAGTTACAACAAGAACAACTACAACAGCAGTTGTATCAACAGCAACAGCAACAGCAGCAGCAGCAACAGCAGCAGCAGCAGCAGCAGCAGCAGCAGCAAGCCGCTGCTGCCGCAGCCGCACAATATCAACAACATCAAATGCTAACGCCAACGCAGTTCAATACTAATGCCGCACAATTTCAAAACCAATACTACGATGACCCACCAAAACCACAAGAAAATATCTTTTATAACGCTACCCAATCTCCGCAACAAAACGGCAATGGAAATGGGAACAATGCGGTGTTTGACGCTACGCGAAACATTAACAATGGCAACGGCTATCACAACGGTAATGATTTCCCGCAAAGTAGCGTGATAGGTAACAATAATGCAAATGTTGGTAATGGTGGTAACAACAACAGCAATGATTTGTTGACTGGATTGGAGCAGGAATTGGAGTTTGGATTGGATGGGCAGGGATATTATAGACAATAAAGAGACGGTTTAATAAGTTGACCTTCTTATAAAATAAAAAACAACTAGCTAATTTTTTTTTCTCTTTTTATATATATCTGTTTGCCTTTGTTTTTTTTTTTTTTTTTTTTTTTTTTTTTTTTTTTTTTTTTTTGGCTTTTGTTCGTGTTTATGTTATATCTATTGTTTCCGCGACTTTAAATTTTTTTTTTTTTCCCCATCTTTAATAAAAAATCACAATATTGTTCAATGATAATTCTTGACTGCAGCTAAAGAAAGAAGCCTGGAAAGTTGGTATATAACAACAATCAACAGCATGCCCAAAAAGCTCTGGGCTACGGGTATCAAAATACCACCCTACGGAAAACAAAAAACGCAAAAAGAAGAAATAGCTTCCGGGGAAAGGAGGCATACAGGTAGGTGCATTGGCTGGCTGTTATTTGAATAAGAAACGGTAAGCCAAGTTCTGTGTTCAAGTTTTAGCTACCTACGGCATGCGCAGCAAGCATACTGTAAAGCTGGTATTAAACAGCCACATCTCAAGGGACCTCAAAGTCGAACCTCTATTCGCTTACAACGGTGGAGAAAAACTCAATGTTCGGAAACAGTCTTCTTCCGGGAGAGCATACGCCAGTGTCTTTGGTGGATGCTTTTCAAACTCACAGTCAAAATGAAATGCGTTTTGCCTCCACTCGAATTCTCTCGCTTGATAAGTGACTATCAGCAGCCCACTTGTGGTTGTTCAAAGCCCGAAGTAGGGATAGCCAGTCGGTCGGCTGTAGACAGAGCCCGTGGGCTAGTGAATGAACGACGAATGTATGTACAGTGTGTGTGTGGTGCAGATATATCTTATCTCCACGATGGAGAACAATAAAGCGGCGATGGATTCAGTCGCGGAACAGAAGATACCAATCGCAGTACACAAGTTGCAAAACGTACTAGCAATCAGAGATAGAGGTATTCCCGACAAACGTTTTTGACAGGTTGACTTATAGTGGTAAATGGCCATGACACATAGTTTCTACAAAGCGCAAACTTATGGGCTGATTCTTTGGCTACACCAGCAAAAAAAAAAAAAAAAAAAAAAAAAAAAAAATATTGCCCAATCATCTGAAACTTTGCCTATAGGCGAAATTGTGGGCTGATTTTCATGATTTCTCAATCACACAATCCAAGCCTTGTAGATGACTTGAAACTTGCAATTTGGAGAGATATAATAAAACGTAAATTCAAACTTTAAGAATGCTATTCATCTTGAACAAAAAATTGCGGGTCAAATAAGGGGAGTAGAGAAGATGGACAGAAAGAACGAAAACTGGATCAAAAATAAAAAAAGAAAACAAAGATTAATAAAAACTGGAAAAGAAAAATCAAACTTTTTTTCTTTCTCCTTTTATCGTTTCTTGGATAGAATCCTATTGTTACTTTATTATTTCAAACCTTTCGCTTCTTTTTTTCTGGCAATGTATAATGGCTTATTTTTATTACTATTATTATTGAAACTGATTTAAGTAGCTTTTGTTTTCATGGTCATTGATTTTTTTTCATATATTTGAGTAAAAGTAGTAAAAACACATGGTTTATTTTTATGTTTATTTTTATTTTGCCTAAATTTAAGCAGCTTCTGGGAACAATTCTTCCTTCAAGTCAACGCCCAAATCTTTTCTAATGTCTTTCAATTCGTCCAAGTAAGCTTCGTATTGTTCGTTGTTTTCAACTTTGACTTTCAAACCTTCGAAAACTCTCACGGCGGTAGCATAGTCATTGACTCTTCTGCAAGCCAACAAAGCTTTTTCAATGACCGATGGAGCTGGAACCAAATCGTAAGAGAAGGCGTTATTGAGGACTCTTTGGACTTCAAACAAGTCGTAAGCTTCGTCAAATTCCTTTTCGAATCTAAACAAAACAAAGCAATATTAGTATCGATGTTTGCTAAATGATTAAATGAAGAAAAATAAAAATAAAAATAAAAAAAAATAAAAAAAAAAGGTACCTGGTTCGCAATCGTGATGACACTATATTATCAGTGCAATAAGTTATTCATTTTTTTTCATTGTAGGAAAAAGAAAAACATAAGTTGGTTAAACACATTACGCCAAGCATATGTGCCAAAAGAGCATCCAATAAATATATGACATACCTGGTGGTGAATTCTTCGTAAGTTTCTTCGTGGTGGTCACTGTAGTTTCTGATGGCAGTGAATCTATTGAAAGTTGGGATTCTCAATTGGGCTTGCTGTTGAGCTGGACGGGCCAAAACAGCACTGCGTCTAATGACTGGAGTTCTGAAGAGTTGTCTGAACATTTTGTGTTATATTATGAGTGGTTGAAGGTGAATGTGAAAGCAAATGAGATATAAGAATAATCCAATAACGAATATTGACGAATGCGATGGAGATATAGTCAAAGCGTTTTCTCTGCTGGAAGGAAGGTTTTCTTTTTTCTTCTATTGGTTCTCTCTGGGCTTGCACTCTATTTTTTTTTTTTTTATTTTTTTTCACTTCTTTTTTTTTTTTTTTGTCCAGTGGTGGCAGCATTACTGTCATTACTATTGGCGCAAACTTATTGGTTGATTTCTGCGCCTTTTTTTTTTTTTTTTTTTTTCGTTTTTCACGCGATACGGTCAGGTGAGCACCCTCGTAAATGACCCTAGCTGGTATCTATCTACTACCTTGAGACAGCCTCCTCCATACAGCGCAAACACTAGGTGAAAGACTCTAAAGTTGATTGGCTTCTTTGTAGCAAAACAAATCACACTAATCTTCAGAGCCTATTGACTGTACAGTTAACTTCACACTGCACCGGCTCAGCTCGTACCAGCCACTGCCGCCGCCGCCGCCGCCGCAGACTATCCGCCTCTGTTTTGAATAGATCCGTACAGTATCAGCTGACTACCGTATCTTCCCCCCAAGTCTCCGTTCCGTATCCATTCTGATTCCTTCCATGTCCCTCTCCGGAAAATGAACACCACAGGCGTGGGCGCTTAGCAAAAACAATAAATTTTTTTTTTTTTTTTTTTTTGGTCTCCAGAAAATAGCGAAAGAATAGGAATAGGCGTTTAAATCCTAAAAGCACTGCTCCAAAGGGCAAGTTGAGGAAATTCAAAGCATTTAAACACCCCTTTTCAATTGCAAGCGGCACAAATCACATTGGCATCATCTGTTTTCAATTTTGGGCCAAGAAATCATAGTTTTTGCTTATCTTTTCATAGATGATTTTGGTACCGGTTTGCCATACTTCTTACTCAATATTAGATCATGTTCAAGGTCAGAAAAATCTTATGGAAAGTGCGATATAGTTGGAACCAAGTTTACAATAATGGCAATACAAGTCATCACAGCTGCAACCATATAAATAAGCGTGCCCTTTTTATCAAATCCCATACTTTCAATTCATTCAATTTGTCAAGCAATACCAAAGATCATGTCCCTCCGCAGCAGCAGCAGCAGCAGCAGGCGAACGAAGATCAACTCAAAGAACGATTCGCATCAACTGCCAAAACATTGATAGATTACCTTTATGACCGGTACATTGAAGATAGTCAAATCCAGCAGCAGCAGCAGCAGCAGCAGCAGCAATCATCGCCATCTTCAAAGAAAAGCACAATCTCAAATATGTCCCGTTTTTACAAAAATTTTCCTCGAGATTTAGCTCTAACTTTACAATCCACATCTGATAATCATCGAAGACTTCAACAAATGATAACCTATGATGACATCTTGAAAGTCCAGCCCAATTTGGTCATCAATTTCTATAACGAAAAACTAAACAATTTCTTTTCAAATGAAAAAAGCAGAATTTTATCTCCAATAATATTATCAAAATATTTACGGTTTCTCATAATACACAAGCGTTTTGAAGAAGCCGCTAGGGTGCTCACTGATCATTTGGTTATCAATTCACGACAGCCGGACTCGTACGTGTTAGATGACAGCGCCCTTTTTGATAACGGTGACACTCCAGCTAGAGCGAAAGGAAATGTTTCGTTGCCAGAGTTGGATTCATATGTGTGCAATATGTATGATGTGCTCGATGGATGGTACTCTCAGCAGCGACACGGCAAAGATACTAATACAACTGGTAAAGTTTCCATGGCAACTGCGAATCCAAGCTTTGACTATCTTGTCTTTTTACAGCATGTATATTCATCATTGGCGAACCTTGAAGACCAGCATAATTTACATGTGGTATTCAAGCAAATCTTGAAAAGCTTGCTAGTAAACATCAAATACAAAAACAGCAGTGCCCCAATCGAATTTTCATTCATTAGCGAAGCGCAGAAGCAAACGGTTTCTATAGATGAGCAAATTGATATCTTGTTGCAAAGCTTCAAATTCAACGATCGGCTTTCAAGAGCATTGCGATTTTTGATTTCACAAACTGAGCAAGGTAAAGATGATACTACATTAGTCACAAGATACGATAAATTTTCTAGAGCACTTTTAGTAAACATTTACACATTATCTAATTTGGAAGAATATCGCAAAATTTTGGATGAGCATGAAGGTGGGGGTATCAATTGGATAGTTCAACTTTTATTGTATAACCCAAGTGATGCTAGACTTCTAGGGGCTACGAGCATTAGTACACAGGCAAGGACTTTACCTATCTTTGTAAAGTTGAATATTTTGCGAGATTACGTAAAAATGGGCCAAGTGGATTTATTAATTAAATTTTTCCAGAAATTTTTGAAGCGATTGAACTCTTTGAATAGTACTTTGGCACAAGCGAAGCAACAGCAACAACAACAACAACATCATCATCATCATCATCATCATCATCATAAAAAAATTTCCAATGCCAACTCGAGCTTGGCAGTAAATATTTTACATCATGGAAGCGCATTTCAATATTTATTCAATTATGAAACACACCCGCAACTAGATTATGACAAATATTTGGAACTATATCGCAATTTCAACCAAATTGTGAAAAAAGTAACATCAATAACCACGCAACACAACCAGCAACTCGACAGTAAAAGAGTCATGGAGCTAACAAACATTGCCAAGTTATTGAAATTCAATCAATCGGATTTCCATTTTTTAATCAAGGAGGCCCAAACTTTTTCAGATTTGAAAAAATTGATAAGCATGTGGATCAAACAGAAATATTTTACCATCAGCTCCATTGACAATTTAGTTTCTTTTAGAAAAAATGAAAAAGCGTTATCTTTGCTCAGTTATGATTACATATTCAGCAGATTTATCACGTTTCTCAACACTGAATTCAAAGTTCATCCAGATAAAAGAGACGAGAAATTATTCAACACGTTTTCGCATTATTTTAAAATTGTCCTTGCGAATTTTTACAATGACCATGGACGCTACAAATACCAAACAACAACAACAACAACAACAAGCCCCAGCAATGATTTATCGAAACAAGTATCGCAAAATTTGGCTCACATTTCAGTATTAATCACGCAAATTGGATTCATTAGAAAAGCATCTTTTACGACATTCTTACCGGATAAACCAGAGCTTGCCTCTTTCAATGCCAAAGTGCTACGCAAATCTCTTAGAGGGCTTTTACAATCATTAGAGAAAAACAACACATTACCAATAATGCAAGACAGGACTCTTTTCAGATTCTTCAAAGATATCAACGATAAGATGGATTCTTTTAATAGACTAGACGTTGCATTCTTGCGTATGATGACTCTACATTTTCATTTCAATTGGTGCAGACTGGAAACGAGACTACCGCTACCTTACAACATTGCGCAAATTTTGCAATTGTCCAAATGGGATTTCACTAAGCATGAAGCAAGAATGCAACTCGTAAGATTTGTATGCACTTGTGTCAACCTTATGGACAATAGTAACAGCAACAGCGACGCCAACAAGCAAAAAATTGAGTTGCTCAAAACCGCATACGCAAAGATTGTTTCAGCTCATGCCAAAGAAGCAGCAACGCTATTGGAGCTTAGAACTTTGGCTAAAGCAATCGCTAATTTGAACACCTCCATTGACTATTTACAATTATTGCAACATGTTGAAAACCTTGAATATTACGATTATTTCAAAGAAGGACTAATGAATAATTTGATTGATGAGGGGAAACTTGGTATTCTGGATAAACCAAAATGGATAATGCAGGTTGATCATGTTGATGGTACTGGTAATGATGGATTTGCTGCCAAATTGTTTGATTTGAAACTCGCCACTGCTCACATGAGGTATTTAGCAAAGACAAATATAGAAGAAAGCGTCAAGTTTCACGATGACTATATTGCCTCAATCGCCAAATTGGTTCCTGCTACTGCGCTCAATCCTGAGCTTGATTCTACAACTGCTTCAGAATTTGAATTCCAAGCACTATCCGAGCCCGCAACAAAACAACAGCAAAACCACACTCCCGAGTCTCCTGCTAATACTCCCGACATCGCTGCCGAAAATGCTCAACTGTTGCTAAACAAGGCCAAAACCAACTTGCTCGAGGCGATGCTCCATGGTCTCATAATGGACCATCGAACCTTAACTCAAGCCAAAGTCAACCTAGCTTGCCAATTAGTGACCACGCTACGTTTCGAATACAAGCATCACATCAAGTACAAAATCATGCAATTGTTCATCCTGAACTATTTGCAAATGGTTGACAAGAAGCAAAGCGGATCGTATAGGGCGTTCTACTGGTTGTTCAAAGTATATCAGCGGGATGTTCTGTTGGCTGGGGTTGGCGGCAGTGGTGGAGGTGAAGAAAACGGAGGAATTGATAAGTTTGCGGCTAGAGTGCAACAGAAGTTGAATGGCTGGAGAGTGAGAAAGGTTGGGTTTTGGAGCTTTGAAAATTTGCGCAGGTCGGATACTTTACTACGCAAGTATTATTATGATTGAATGATTTACTGTGTCATTTGGACGCTTTGATCTCCTAGTTGCTCGAATTATTTTCTCATATTGTTTTCTCTTCATTTTTGAGTTTTTCTGATTTGATCTTCTTCACCGCTTTTTTTTACTGTTTTTTTTTTTTTTTTTTTTTTCTTTCAATTTTGTTTTATCTTCACATAAATGGCATTTCATTCGGCATCCAGTTACTATCTTTTTTTTTTTTTCTTTTTCTTTTTTTTTTTTTTTTTTTTTTTTTGTTTCGTACTTTCGTTTTATTTGTGTTATTAGCCTTAAATCATCCTTCGTCATCATTATCATTATTCTCATTTTACGAACTTTTTTTTTTTTTTTCATTCCTCCATTCCCAGTACATAATGCCTCTCTTTAAATCACGCATCCTTTTGAGATCCTGTTCATAATATCATGCAATTTTATACATCGCCACACATTGCTAACTTTGAAAACTAAAATGTAGCCTTGGATAGCCTGAGGGACAGTTTTGTGGATGTTTCAAAGAAGCGCTACTCTCGGTGTTGGCTGTCCTAGTGTCCTTATTTGTAGTATAAACCCTACCCTGCAGCAGCAGACTGTTAGGTTAGGGCTATTGCAGAAAAAACTTGTGCTTTTACAGGCTCAACAGTTGGGGGCGGGTGGTTGCAAGCAAAAAACAATAAAAAAAAAAAAAAAAAAGAATATACAGCTATATGCGGATAAACTATGTGGGAATGGGTCTTTATTACAAGCGTTAATACCGCGTGGCAATAATCAAAAAACTTTTCATTATCAAGGAGCCAAAAAGAAAGAAAAAACCAAAGAAATCAGATTGTCAAGATAAAGTCAAAAAAAATCAAAAGAAGTAAAGAGAAGTGAAAGCAAAACAAATAATAAACACAGGAACAAAAACGACAAGTAAATCCAGGTAAACACTGTAAGAAAGAAAGAAAAAAAAACAATTAGAAACTGTTGCAACATTAGAAACGTACACCTGTAGAGGAGGAAAAAAAAAAAAAAAAAAAAAAAAAAAAAAGTAAACACAGAGTCTAGAAAATAGGCAAACAAGTAAAATAGCATACAAATAATAAACAAAATGTCACATTGTAGATCATTGGACCATACCACATCACATTAGTCCACCACATTAAATCATAATTATCTTTATCAGCATCAGCATTATCATTGGCCAAATCATGAAATTGGAGCTTAACAACAAAGGCTTTAGTAAAAGCCGCCCTCAACTATAAAATTTTCGCTGCACTTTTATTTTTCTTTCACAGTTAGTCCCATCATCTCACAGTCATGCTGTAACACACATCACGTTAAATTAAAAAACAACCAAGTAGCGCTAATCAGAAAAGGCCAATGAAAACTCATCAGCTACGACACTATGCTGTTTATTGCGCTGCAGGTGCCACCACGAGCGTAGCAGCAGCAAAAATAGTGTCGAATGGAGGATGTGGTTATAATTATAATTATAATTGGATTCCTCCCGTGAAAGCTGCTAAAACTTGGCGTGATAGAACACGTAGATTAATGAAAATAATACCTTTTGGGATTATTTGCCAACAGGAGACACTAAAGCAGCAGAAGCAGACGAGCAGCACGAGGCAGAAAAAAAAAAAAAAAAAGGTCATTTAACTCAATTCATGAATTTCAGTTATAAGGATAGCCCTTCGCGTTACTTTGGAGTCTGAGGTCCCCTATTTCTCAAGGACATCATAATCATCACCGCATTCTCCTCGTCATTATCATCATTATTAACTTTTGAAGCAGCGGATGCCGATCGTGAGTGTCCACCACTACCGTTGCCGTTACCATTACCACTAAGATTCAACAAACCTGCCTGAGGTGATTGAGGATCCAACAATTGAGCATGCGGCTGCAATTTAGGTTTATTCTTATTCAAATTCATATTCATATTCATATTGGCACTGTTTTGAAAACTTGCAGAATGGCCCATTTCTACTGATGGAGGATGTGGCAAATCTGATGGAGGTAATGATCCAGTTGAGGAAGTTTCTGAGTTATCGTCGCTTTGAGTATTGTTGCTGGTGGTTCCTGTGCTACTAGTAGTCCCTTTTTCTCGTTCTCTTTCAGAAGATGCATAAGTTTGGTTTCTTGGTATTACTATTCCCAATCCTCCGACTGCAGCGGAAGAATGGTACTGAGGTTGATAATGATGATGATTTTGCTGTTGCTGCTGGTATTGCTGTCGGGCATTGTTACCATTGTAGGTTTGGCTAGGGTAGACATGTGCTGTAGTGTCCAACGCAGTAGGGATTTGTGAATGATTAAAATGTTGATTGTTTGTTATTGCTGATTCAGATAGTTTTTTCAAAGAGTTAGCGGTATCCACTAAGCTATCGTGCGGTAATTCTGTTTTTGGGGTTGTCGGGTTAGAGGGAATGGCGTGATGGTTCAAGTGATTGTTGTTCGAGTTGCTATGATATACGAAAACAGGGGTAGTTGGGGTTGTTGGATTACTTTCAAACCCCGCACCCGCAGAAGCAGCAGAACTTGAACGGTTGTTTAGCACGATATTCAAGTTTTTATTTTGATTGATTTTGTCGATGATATCCTCGTACAATCTTTCGTCAAGAGTGCTGGCTTCTTTGAATTGATGCAATTTTTGCTTGATATCAGGTAATGCTTTAGTTTTCAAAGCAGCCAAATGACCATTCTCTGCCATAGAAACTGCAACCTCAAAATCTTTACCATCAATCATCTCGATAACTTCATCGTTTTTGGTCTTGTATGAGGATAACTTTCCCACAAGTTCGATAACTGAGTTTTCCAAAAACTCAATGTACTTTTTCTTTTTCTCCCTTGATAAATGAGCAGCCCTTCTATTCCGCAATATCCTTTCAACTCTTCGTTGTTCTTTTTCTTCCTTGGTGCGAGCCCGTTTACGAGGCGGCAAAGTTGACTGAAATGACCCACCCATTGGAGAACCTAACCCATCGATTTGTGGTGAGGTGACCGTTGATGCTGGGGAGCTAGAACTAGTGTCGTTTTGATGACCATCGCCAGTAGTATTATTATTGTTGTTTTTGTTGTCGACTTTTATCCTAAGTGTGACCTTTGGCTTTTTCGCGTCAGCTTGATTACTCTTTGGGTTATTCATTGTATTCTAATGTTGAGTTCCAGCAAAGGTTATAATAGCTATGTTCAAATATACAAGCAACAATAAAGCGTTGTAAGGTTTTGGATTAAAAGCAAGTATTTGTAGCGAATAAGAATAGCAGTTAGTTTTAAAACGATAGTGTCCTTTTTCGTTTGCTTGTTTGTCTTTTTGTTTATGTGTTTCGAGGTGCGGCTAGTCCCCTAAGTTTTAATTTTAGTATAGCCAAGTCTCTCTCTTTTTTTTTTTTTTTTTTTTTTTTTGCTAATATTTCAATTATGTATAGCTTATGTTCTTAATGGCAGGTATTGCTTTCTATAGCATCACTTTGAGCACCGGTATAACAATAAAGATAAGCGAAGATGGGCGCAGTGCAAAGCACGATGAGATGAGATGAGATGAGACTACCGGATGGATGAGTGGCTGGTTGGCTCGGGGGGATAGCCAGAGTCTTTGGTTGGCTAAGGAATACGCCACAGGCAAAAACAGACAACAAAAAAACAAAAAACGAGAAAGAAACAAAAAAAAAAAAAAAAGTCTATTGGTGAAGCCCTTTGCTTTATATTTGGCAAAAGCTGTGAGATAGTGTCTTTGTTTTAAAGATGATTGTCGCTATTACTGGTCTCTGCGAGAAATCCTGCTTTTTGGGATGTCTTGAAACGGCTAATATTGAGCTGGAACAACCACTGAGGAAATTCAATCTAGCGAATTTGTTTCTTTTTCTCGAGGAAAGAGTTTCTTTGTAATCCTGAGAGAACTTTTGAATATAGCTAGTAGTATCCAGTGGGTGTTCTGGGAAGACAGAGAAGGTTGTGGGTGGTTTGTGATAGTAAGATTAATAATCGAGGGCGCTTAAAACAAAATAAAAATAAAATAAAAAATCTAAGAAAAACAGAAAATTTTATGCGATGCCGAAGAAAATAAAAAAAAAATAAAAAAAAAAAAGCTGCCTGAGACTGACACCGTGGAGAAAGAAGAGGAAGAGGAAGAGGAAGAAGAAGACAAAGAAAAAGCGCAAAGTGTAAGTAATACTTGCTACTTGGCCTTCTGTCACCACTGTCAGTCCACAACAGGAGTACGCGGGCTGTTATGATTATTATTCTTATTATTATTATTATTATCATTCTTATTATTATCTAACCTTATCCACACTGGACAGCGTAGCAAACTACCACGCCTGAACCCCAGCACGCCAGCAGCAACGAACCGCCCCCTCCATTTATGGGATGCGATGGTGAACATACACACTACGTTGGCCATACAGTACGGGAGTGAGGTTTTTGCTATGGCATAATGACCGAATTTTTGAATAGTAATGTACACCTACAAGTACACGCCTCTTCGCTAACAAGCTCTGAAACCGAAAACAAAGACGCTCAGAGAAGGGAACGGATACACAACTTCTTGAACCTTGCTTGCTCAGAGAGAAATCCTGTCCACAGGACAAGCTCGATCAGCTGCTCCGCTTGCCTATATCTCAGCTATACAGCTATCTAAAGCTATACCATAGCTAGCTAGCTATTTTGAGAAATTAAGCTTTCCAATTATTTAATTTTTTTTTTTTTTTTTCTTCTTCTGTATTCTGTTTTGAGGCCTTTTTGCAAAGATGCTTTTCCTGCTTCTGGGCCATAGAGAACAGTAAAAAAAAAAAAAAAAAAGAGAGAAAAAGAGAAAAATTTGCAACACGCTGTCCTCATTGGTAATGCACAATGCTGTGAGATGCTGCGGGTACTAATCCTATCACGTGGTATACAAATTTCTTGACGTGCTTTTAGAGATTGAGTAGTGCGCACAAGAGGAGAGCGGCAACTACTGCGACGAGCCACGCAGACAGGCAGGACTTGCTGCAGTCTTTGAACATGAGGGCCTGATGTGTGTGTGTGTGTGTGTGTTGGATGAAGCAATGTCAGACGAGAAGAGTAAACTTCACTTCACTATTACTCCCATTTCGAGCCTTACACAGGAAATCCTTTCTTCACACTAGCAACAAGTACATAAATAAATTATATAAAGACAGGAAACCAACCACAAAACAACAAAAACAATCACAAAAACAAACACCAAAAAAAAAAAAAAAAGTCAACACTACACAAGCCATAAAGCTTACTCTTTAACAAATAAAGCAGCAGCGCCCATACCGCTACCAACGCACATACTAGTAACCCCAACCTGCCCTCTCTGCAACTCATTCAACACCGTAGCCACCAATCTGGCTCCTGTGCAACCCAATGGGTGGCCCAACGCAATGGCGCCGCCTTTGGGATTGACTTTCTCCATAGGGATGCCCACTTTTTGGATAGAATAGAAACACTGTGCAGCGAAAGCTTCGTTGATTTCGAAAATGTCAATGTCTTCATGCGTCAAGTTTAAAGAATTGAGAAGCTTGGGGATCGCGTAAGCTGGCCCCACCCCCATGATCTCCGGTGGCACTCCAATGACTTGAGTAGCTACGTATTTGCCCATTATTGGTAACTGGAGTTGTTCAGCAGCTTCTCTTCTTGCTAAAAGCACAATAGCCGCCCCATCAGATACTTGGGATGAGTTTCCTGCGTGTGTGGTGCCGTCTTGTTTGAATGCTGGCTTGAGCTTAGACAAGACGTTGTAGTCGGTGCCTCGGCGGACCCCTTCATCTTGGCTGACATACTTGACTTCCCCAGTAGTCTCGTCCTTCACTGGGATGGCAAGGATTTCATTCTGGAAGCCGCCACTCTCAATGGCCTTTTCTGCCTTTGCATAAGACAGGGCCGCAAAGCGGTCCTGTGTTGGACGGTCAATGCTGAATTTAGCAGCAAGGTTTTCATTGGTGATACCCATTGGGATCAAACATTTTTCCGCCTCGGGCGACTCACCAAGCAAAAAATCGCTGATTTTAGGTAAGCCTCGAGTACCGTAATACTGAGTCATGCTTTCCGAACCAGCAGCTAGGCCAACATTGATTTGTCCCGCTTTGATCTGGTTGGCAATATGATTAACTGACATTAACCCAGAAGAACACTGGCGGTTGATTCCAACCAATGGGACCTGGTAGGGAACACCAGCAGCTAACGTGGCAGCACGGTGTTCGTTGGATCCGGCACCGGGAGCTAAAACGTTACCACAGGCAATGTCTTCAAGTTTGCCAAAGTCGATAACGTCTTTCTTTCTAAATTCACGAAGCAAAAGATAAAGCAAGTCCTCGGAATGGAGGTTCTTGAAGGAGCCTTTGAATCCCTTGGTGATTGGAGTTCTGTAAGCGGCTACCACTACCACATCATCGGGGTTTTTGGACTTGATTGATTGAACTGAATTGGAATCTTTATTGGAGCCGGTCAAATGGCTGGATAGTTGTGATAAACGTTCCATGTTGTTTGGTTTTTGCTTGAACTATTATTATTTTTTTTTACTACTTTGCAATATTTTTGAAGTATCGTTGCGTGTTCCTCGTTCGGATTAGTCGTCTACTGATTGCTGTGGCGAATCTGATTGTACGTTAGTCTTCGAATAGATCTGCCAGGCTAAGGATAGGATATCTCTACTTGAGCAACCGGCAACGTACAAAAGGCAATCTCCAGAAACCAAGAGAGACAAGAAAACAAAATTCAAGGAGACAGTACCGGCCCCAAGTACTCGATTAAGTGAACAAACAACAGTTTCTTGTATGCTTTATTGCGGGAGCGAAGAGAAAAGCAGGCCCATGTGACGCTGGTACGTACTCCTCAATCCAACTCCTGAGAATTTTAGAATTCCGGTAGACATTATTGACTTTGACTTTGACTTTGCGGTTTGGTTTGCCTTTTGAAGCTGGTAGGGTGGTGGTGGCGAGAATTTTTAGAGGGGTATTCAAAAATAAATATATATATATATATATATATACTTTTTTGTGTGAAGCGACAGCCCTCCCAATGGCATTTACTGGTGCCAACAGTCTCTGATCTACAAGCACAAATTTCTTATCTTTTAGTCTTTCCTTGATCTCGGAGCACCAGTGCTGGCAAGTGGCTCATTGTAAGCTACTCCACAAAACTTTGTTAGCTCATTGCTGTAAACCCGATTAATCTGATAAGTGTTAGCCTAGACCTCGAAAAAAAAAAAAAAAAACCTGTCAAGCTAAAGCTGCAGGAAAGAAAAAAAAACTGCTCGTATTCTTGCTCCGTTGCCCCAGATTTTTGTAAATTCTCGCTGCTGAGCATACACGCCTGCAGCTAATGATCCGGTTTCTGCCATGCAATTACGTAGCCAAGTACACAGAGGCACGGGCTGGTAACCAAAAACAATCAATTAGTCCCGTAAAATATAGAGTTGGCCAATAGTCTGTCTAAGTGCAAACGTAGACACAAGACAGTGCAAATAGCAAAAGACCGCCCCTGGCTGGTTAGCACCGGGATGGCCCGCACAGCTACCGTGGGTGGCGCTGCTTGGTGCTTGACAGTGCATCAGAACGCAGCGGCGAGCAACTGGCAGCGACGAGAGCTCCCCGAGGCTGGCCAGCGCGGGCTAGTTGAAACATTATCAAATCTCGACTCCCGCCTCCAATTCTAAATATTGTGCAAAATAGCACAGCGTTATTTACGATACATGGCGGCTGGTACCATAGGCATGTTTGGGAGCATCGCTACAATAAAAATGAAAAATAAAAAATAAAAAATAAAAAAAAATATACTTGTTTTCATCTACTACAGTTGGAAAAAATGACAGCCTGCGCTCCCCAGTCTCGGTGTTGACATCAGCATCAGCTCAAATGACTTTGTGGTTTAGTAATTTCCAGCTTGCTATTCGTCCATGATGAAATAAACCTACCTACCACAGGTGTTTGCCCGATGCTGCCTGCAATTGCCCCACCATATGCGCCGCCAGTTCCATCCTTGTACAGTGGCAGAGTATGTTTTCTATTAATGGCAATTGCCATGAGTTTCCCTGGCCGATTCTCGGTGATTGCCAAGCAACCAATCAGATGAGCCAAGTGAAGGTGCTGCCGGACGTACACAAAGACGTCCATCCCCGAGGAGAGCCTCAGCTGGAGCAACGGATCACGCCAAATCGATCGAGCCAGCGAGGGAGCCAGCGAGCGCGCCAGCGCGCGCTTTTATTGCCCCTGCTACATTACTGTAACAGCCGGTATATATACTGTAGTGACACACAGCAGTGAAATCCATCCTAAGAAACAACTGTCAGCTTCTGTGACATTACGTAACCGCAGATCGGCACCATATTTCAGACACAGTGCTCTAGAGCGGGCGCGGGCGCGGGCGCACTGCCACAAGCTATCAGCCGCACTATATAGACAGCGCCATAGAGCTATCAGCCGCCGCAATCTCGTAATTTCGATCCACCGGTACGCAGTTGTTTAGTATGTGTAATGTCAAACATTGTTGTTTTCGATCAGTATCTTACTTAATTGTGAAACGTCCCGGAGCGCTCCGAGATTAGCCGGCTGGGGGCTCCCCCAGTCTTACCCTGCGCATCTCCATGCCACACATTAAGCTTTTCCGCTGAGCTTATTACATTTATGCTACATTGTGCTACATACATCGCTGTCACTGGGGGAAACTCTATAAGCCCCAGTTGTTGAATATACTCGACACAATCACCGGGGAACTAAGGGAGCAGCAAACAGCAGCAAACAGCAGCAGCAGCAGGAGGGGCAAGCAAGTCAGTAATACAAATTCACTCTGGAGCATGGAGCATTTCGAGAACGCAAAACAATCAAAAAATCGCTCATTCTTTAAACAGCATCCCTTCAGGTTCAGGTTGTGGAATAATAAACAGTGCGAAAATTTTCCTAAGGGTAAAACAAAAAAAACAAAAAAAAAAAAAAAAAAAAAAAGACCTCTTGATCTTTACTTTCTGACTTACCACGCTCACCTTGTCAAGTTAACTTGTAGCAATCCACCAAAGCCCCCCAGCTATCTCGCGCGCGCGCACTGTAGCCGTTTCTACCCCAGATTTTCTGCTGCCTGATCGGGAAGAGTGTTCTGCATAAGCTAATGCGTCAATTACAGCGACATGCATATTATTGCGTTGCGTCTCCCGGAGGTTTTGTCTCCAACCTTTGGGCCATCCTCATCATTCCAGATAGCTATAAATACCCCCAGATACTTCCTTTGCTTACTGAGTGAGGCATTTTATTCCTATTGATTTGAATAGATTTAAATACAAACATTCATCAAGCAAAGATCTAAGAAATACCTTTCTATCTTCCTGCTTTTTTTCTTTTCTTACTTCTTTTCTCATCTTTACCTGTTATTACAACTGCTTTTGTGCTTCTTCAAACAACAACAACAACAACAACAACATAAAAAAAAAATATCAAAATGTCTTTTGACGAAAAACAATTCAAGGCCAAATTGGGTCTCAGTGCTGACGCTACCGTTAGACACAATACCGCCGTGCCTATTCTTTACGAAGATGGCTTGAAGGAAAAGGGTACCATTATTTCATCCACTGGTGCTTTGACTGCTTACTCTGGTGAAAAAACCGGTAGATCACCAAAGGATAAACGTATTGTTGATGAAGAAACCTCAACTCACAATATTTGGTGGGGCCCAGTGAATAGAAAAGTTAACGAAAATGTCTGGAGAATCTCTAGAGAAAGAGCAAAGGACTATTTGCGTACCAGAGAAAAGTTATTTGTTGTTGATGCTTTTGCCGGTTGGGATCCAAAGTACAGAATTAAAGTCAGAATTATTTGTGCAAGAGCTTACCATGCTCTTTTCATGAAGAATATGTTGATTAGACCAACTGAGGACGAACTCAAGAATTTTGGCGAACCGGACTTTACCATTTACAACGCTGGCCAATTCCCAGCAAACAGATACACTGATGGTATGACTTCCAGCACATCGGTTGAAATCAATTTCAAAGAAATGGAAATGGTGATTCTTGGTACAGAATATGCTGGTGAGATGAAGAAAGGTATTTTTACAGTGATGTTTTACTTGATGCCAATAAACCACAATGTCTTGACTTTGCACTCTAGTGCTAATCAAGCCATTGATGGTAAACAAGATGTAACTTTATTCTTTGGTCTTTCAGGTACTGGTAAGACCACTTTGAGTGCTGACCCTAACCGTTTGTTGATTGGTGATGACGAACATTGTTGGTCCGATGATGGGGTTTTCAACATTGAAGGTGGTTGCTACGCTAAATGTGTTGGACTTTCTGCTGAAAAGGAACCGGACATCTTTAATGCTATCAAATTTGGCTCTATTTTGGAAAATATCATTTATGACCCAAAAACAAGAGTGGTGGATTACAATGACACTAGCATCACTGAAAACACTAGATGTGCATACCCAATTGACTACATCAACAATGCTAAACTTCCATGTTTTGCCGATAAGCATCCATCCAACATTGTGCTTTTGACTTGTGATGCTAGAGGTGTCTTGCCTGCAGTTTCCAAACTTACTCCAGAACAGGTGATGTACCATTTCATTTCTGGTTACACCTCCAAGATGGCTGGTACCGAGGATGGCGTTACTGAGCCAGAAGCTACATTCTCCTCATGTTTCGGTCAGCCATTTTTGGCCTTGCATCCAATGAAGTACGCCAGTATGTTGGCTGAAAAGATGAAGGAACACAAGACAAATGCTTGGTTGTTGAATACCGGTTGGGTTGGTGAAAGTGTTTCCAACGGTGGCAAAAGATGTCCATTGAAGTTTACTAGACAAATTTTGGACAGAATCCATGACGGCAGTTTGTCGCAACAGGAATATGAAACTTATCCAGTTTTCAACTTGCAAGTACCTAAATCTTGCGGCGAGGTGCCTAGTGAAATCTTGAACCCATTCAAGAGCAAAGCTACTACAAAGGGAGACTTTAATGATAAAATTGTTGAATTGGCTCAATTGTTCAAGGAGAATTTCAAGACTTATGCTGATGGTTGTACTGCCCAAGTTATAAAAGCTGGTCCAGCTGTCTGAGCTTTCATTCGCGTGCTATATATTTTTGTTGTTGTTTTGTTATTTAACTTTGCTTTTTACTCCTTTCTTTTTTTCATTACTATTGTCATTCACTAAACAGGTCTGGGTGCATTGTTATCTTTTTTTTTTTTTTTTTATCTTTTTTCTTTATTTGCCGCTTGTTTTTGCTCCTGTTTTTTACAGTATAAGATTATGAGCTAAACTTTCAAAAATACACTTCATATTCCATATTCCATTTTTTTTTAATTTTTTTTTTAAAAAAAAAACCACTACGTAAAATGTTTTAAAATAACAGTTGTAAGAGTGCATTGAGCTGAGGTTTGAAAAAATTTATTTACAACAAAAAAAATAGAAACATTCGAGAACTGAAAAAGATTATTATGACTAAAAGTTGAGAATATAAGTGTGCAAAGCTTGCAATCCAGTACAGACTTTGGTGCATGGTATAGCATTATAGTGTCATTTCATCAATACCAACTGGAACCAGCTTCGGCGGTGTAGGGAATCGCAGTGGGAGCAGCCGTTTGAATATCACCGGCAGAAACAGCAGCACCAGGAGCCTGAGTCTCAATAGCAGCACCAGTGAACCCTGGGAAACTGGTATCAGCCGAAGCAGTCGCCGTGGCATCAATTGAGCCTGAAGATTCCGTGGCAGCGGCAGAGGACTCAGAGCCAGCACTAGAGGTAGCGGTAGCAGAAACCGAAGCAAGATAAGCAGAATACTCCGACTCATCTTTATGCTTCTCATGATGGAAAATCTTATCCCCGGCATAAGCGGCCCCCGCGATCCCAGCAGCGGCCCAGCCGGCTTTTCCTCCTTTCCCCATAGTTTTCCAGCTATTTGAAGCACCAGTCTTGCCCTTTGCTAAGCCGGACTTGCCCTTTGCCCCAACCTCGCCAATTTTGCTCTTGAGGTTCTTGAAGAAATTTTGTTTTTGCGAAGCGGTCACTGGGGCTCCGTTGGCCCCTGCGGCGGCGGCCGTTAGAGGCGAAGCACGAGTGATGCCTTGAGCTGGGGCTTCTGCATTGTTGTTGTTGTTGTTGTTGTTGTTGTTGTTGGTGAGCTGATTGTTGGAGTCAGCGGCTATTGGAGCAGCAACAGCGATAAGATCATACTGCTGAACAGCAAGTAAAAGATAAGCGATGGCGGAAAAGGAGAATTGCATTGTGTTGTTTTTTCTTTGTTAAAGATTTTATTTTTTTATTTTATTTTAGTTTTTTTTTTTTTTTTGTAGAACGTGTGTGCTACTGTAAGTTAATGTCTGTTTAGTTGTAAACTGGCTAACTGCTGAATGACTGTGCAAGAAGAATCAGAATGGCTGGAAGTGGAACACTAAAGCTTTGGATTCCATTTGTTATATATATTTTCTCAGAGACCGCTGCATGTTGAGGCTTGAAAAAAGTGATAATATTTTGCTGCTGAACGTGCATCAATGCCGTTCTGTAACATTTTCGGTAATAATAATATTAATAGCCACAGTCTCCTCTGACCTCTACTCAACATTCGGCAGCCTAGCTGAAACGCAATAATAATATTGTCAGAATTATAACTTATAAATTGCTTTTCCCTTGGTTAATTTTTTACAAACATGGGTTTTTTCTGGATAGTTCGCCGAGTCGGCAAATATAATATGAGTGCTAGTAGATTTTATTATTACTCCAGTGTGAGTTGCAAACTTGGAGCGACGGCATCAAGGGCTCATTAGGCATTGTTGTTTCTGGATTTTAAGTCAAATATTACGTTGATATCACCCAGCTATGGTTTTTGGGTTTGGCTTATTTATCCATACAAGGCAGTATGGGCCATGGCTCGTAAGTTACTTGATATCCAAGTCTTGAACAGAACAGAAAGGATTGGCACCCAGCCCACAAGTAAGTGAATGAAGCGTGAGCTTTTCAAAGCACCCAGATAACACCTGATATTTCTCCCGCGGCGATACTGACTCGCAAAGGTCTGTTGGGAGGTTGTTAGCTTTTACCTGAGGAGCAACAATATTGCAAAGCCTCTATTGGCAGTCCATGCCATGGTGGTGGCCGATAGAGACCGTCCTCCTCCGTCGGGGTTTGTTTCTTTTTTCCTCCATGGCGCATCAGCCACAGTGAAGAAATTACGCGGGAAATTGAGTCGCTGGAAAAAGAAAAGCGGACAAAAATCAACAGATAAGGAGCCATACCCCGATAGATACTATCTCAAATCAGATCAATGGCAAATCAACAATAACAACAATAACAAAAGAAAAAAAAAAGAAGCGCTTAGCACCAGAAACTACCATAACAAAACAATAAACAACCCCAAAATGACCATTGCCAGTACTCAACCATACATTGCCGTCCTCAATGTGGATATTCCAATGTTTGCCCCCGGCACCCCAGCTCGAGAGAAGTATGGAGACTACGGTGACCAAAGTATCAGTCTACTTGACCAGGACGGCGTCTTGCGCTCCAAGGGGATCCAACTCAAAAAATATCAAGTGAGGCTCAATGAAGAGATCCCAACTGAGCAAGACTTGGATACCGGCAACCTCAAAGGGATCCTTGTGACGGGATCAAGAGCAGACTCTTTCAGTAACACCGAGCATTGGTACGATATGCTCAAAGACTTCTTGAGCAAAGTTATTGCTAGAAACGAAGCCGCTCTCAAACAATCTGAATCAGTTGACGAAGAAGCTGATAAGAGTGTTATTCCGATTGTTGGAATTTGCTTTGGTCATCAGGTTTTAGCCAAGTTGCTTGACAGGGAAAGTTCCGTTAAGCTTGACAGAAATGTCAATGGTTGGGAATTGGGGCTCACTCACATCAAGGTTACTGATGAGTTCCAGCAATTTGTGCAATCCACTCTTGCCAAATTACCACCATCTTCTGCTTCTTCCGCAAAGAATGTTACTGAAGACGGTCAAATCACGTTGATTGAAACACATCAAGACGTGGCTTATGATGTGCCAAAAGGGTTTTCATTAGTTGGCAGCACTGCCAATACCAAAGTTCAAGGATTTTTCAGTTCCAAACACCGTATCCTTACGTTCCAAGGTCACCCAGAATTCAACACTGCTTTCTATAACGAGGAAATTCTCCCAGTTAGGGTGAAACGCGGGTTGATGAGTCAAGAAGAATACGAAAAAGTGAGGGCTGTTGAGAACAGTAGCAACCAGGAGGATACTAACCAGGGGGACAAGATTGGTAAAGTGATTATTGGAGTGTTCCTTGACTAAGGAGCTTTGGAGGGCTGAAGCAGCAGTATGCTCCGTACTGGGCGGCGGGTGCCTGCTTTGTGCTGGCGGAGCCGCTCCGCTGGTAACTTGACACCGTGCATTGCATACGCTATATCTATAGCTTACCATTAAAAAAGTATTTTGGAATATACGGGATAAACAGACCGTCAATAGATTTATATATAAGCTTAGCTTCGCTTTGGGCTTTGTAGAAACAAGTTTTTTTTATCTTTATTTTTTTTGTTTTGTTTTTTGTTTTTTTTGACACCTGCAACTATACTTCTGTCGCAACACAATTTTCAAACTACTCTCCACCAAGAACCACCACCACCACGATATACAAAAAATCAACATGCCTCAATTTTGTCTCGTTTCCGACTTTGATGACGTCCCAGACAACTGCGAAAGTTACCTCACGTATGGTGAAGTGTTCCTCATAGCCTACGGTGCCTTTGGTTGCGTTATAACCTTTTTCCTCCTTATAGCCATTGCTATCAAGAACTCCCGCCGCAAGAAGCAAATCAAGCGTAACTATATCTCTAACCCAGAAGCAAACATGGCATCTGTGAAGCCAGTCACCTCAGAGCAAACAGTTTACGCAACCACTGACATCTACAATAAGCAGACCAATGGTGTCGGTGCTGGGTATAATATGGGGTCAAGATACAGCGGACATGGCTCAGTGGGGTCAAAAGAAACAGTAGTCAATCCATTTACTAATGAGATTAAATAATTAAAGTGTTTTGGTTATTTGGAATGATGCCAAACTTAATATATCACTGGCGGTATGGGTTGATCATCTGTTTAACTATTTTTTTTTTTGATGTCTTTTTCTTTTGCTACGTGACGTTTTTATAGATATTTTTGTTTACAGTTGTACTTTTTTTTTTTTTTTTTTCTAGATCTTATTATTGTTGTTTTTTTTTTTGTTAAGCTTTATTATACGTGGGTTTTGAACTAGAAATAATTAAATTTTATAAAGACACAATACCGTAGCATAGGTGAAGCTTTGAACATGCCCATACCCAAAATCAGATATTAGAGTGGATCGGCAAAAAATCAAGACAGTTCCTGACGCAGAGGTATATACATTCAGAGTTACACATAAACTCTCTCACACGCTGTCCTATAGCTCATAACAAATTCTTATGACATACCTATATATAGAGCTGGACAAGAAAGTATGCAATTCATTAAGGACTGGCGAGCTAAAGTGTAAGTATTTTTGACTCACAGCAAGTACAATATATTATATTTATTGTTTCTCAATCGGGACCGGCCAAATCTCTTACCCTGCAAAAAAATAAACAGAATATAATAACAGAATATAATAACATAAGACCATAACTTTTATGGGTAACTCCGTCCTTATTAGCTCAGTTGGTAGAGCGTTCGGCTTTTAGAAATAAGGAACCGAAATGTCCAGGGTTCGAGCCCCTGATGAGGAGTTCTTTTTTATATTTTTGAGTGAATGAAAAGAATAACTATGTTGAATATCTCTATAAATAGATTTTCATAATTGAATTGCTTCAAAAGATAATTTTGTTTTGCACTAAAGCCTAGGACAAACGGGCGGCGGCCGTTCAATGGGCATACTATGCTAAAAGACCCTAAAGTTGTGATGAAGACAAGTCCTTATCGATATTTCTGGCAATTTTGCTCTTTGGCCTTTGCTAGTTCTCGAGAATCAATATCGACTCAGAATAATTCTCATTGTCGATGGCACATGTGATAATTAAATGATTTTTTTTTTTCTTGCACCGTTGTTAAACAATGTTATTTTGAATCTTGACAAGTACATGTGTTTCTCAAGAATAAAAACAAAAAAGAAAAAGATAAGTACAATTCGTAAAGTTATACTGTAAAGTGTCGTTGTACTTTTGCGCTTATATACTTGTAAATGTTACTTGATTTTTGTAAAAAGTGTATGTAATTAGTCAAATTAGAAAATTATTTAGCAACCACTAAGCAATAGTTCGGCAGCTTTCCTTGTCTCTAGGGGAAAAAAAAAAATTATCAAAACAGAGCACATTGAAACAAAAAATGAAAAACAAAAAAAACAAAAAAAAAAAAAAACAAAAAAAAAAAACAGAAATAAACCAAACAAAAATACAAAATAAAGCAGAAAAAAGCGGTAACAATCAACTCATTTTCCTTTTTTTTTATGTTCTTTTAAATTAACTGAATGCCAATATAAGAATTAAAATGGTTACAAAGCATTCTTAATGCTTTCAATCATAGGCATCAGCTCTTCCTATCTTTTGACCAAACGCACTCAAATATTGAAACCATTTTTTACGCAATGATAATAACTTTCTGAATTCATCATTTTTTAGTCAGCTTGTTCTTCTTACTAAACCCAAAAATCGATTTTCTTCTCTCTTTTGCCTTACTATCTTGACTTTCTAGTCCTTTGTCGTTTCCATTTCCATGCTCATTGCCATTATCACCAACAACCTTAGTGTCGAAGCTTGAGCCACTGCTTTGATTATCATGTTTATTTTGCTTCTTCAATTTATTTTGACCAAGACCAGTGGAGTAATTCTTTTTAGAGGCTGGCGTTTTCTTAGATTCGATAGCCAAATCATTGACATGTGATGTTGCTACTGCTTGTGCAGCTGGCGGTGAAGAGGATGCTTGTTCATTCCCAGAAGTACCAGCAATACGATCGCTTTTGTTGCTCAATGACGAAGTTGCTGTTTCTGGTACTGTTTCAGAATTTTGTTTTTGTTTGTCTTTATTGCTTGCAGTATTTCCTGGAGACTCAACAGAAGACTTCAAAGCATCAAACTTTGATCTTGAAAAACTTCTACTTTTAAGCAACTTTCCCGCCGGCCTGGTGTCAGCATTAGCATTAGCATTAGTATCAGCAGCAGTAATAGAACCGGTATTAACTCCAGTAGGTGGAGAAGCCTTGGCTTCAGTTTGAGCTTCAGCTTGAGTTTCAGCTTCATTCTCATCTTCAACTTCACCCTCACCTTCACCGGAAACATGCTCGCTTATAGTTTCTGTTCTACTGTTTGATCCAAGTCCGCCGTTAATGTTTCCCAGGGCACTACCAGAGCGCTTATATTCCGGAGTAACATTAGTATTAGGACTAGTATTTGCATTAGCATTGACATTGGAATTTGCAACATCTTTATTGACAGAAGCGGCAGCAGTAATAGGTGAAGTAGCAGCTGAAGATGAAGAGGTTGGGCGAGATGAAAATGGTACCTGTTTTTCTGTGGCAGGGTTTGGATTGTTACTATCTTTGGTCTTGTTTGCATTTGCATTATTGCCAAATGCAATATTAGGAACGCTATACTTTCTTGCTGCCGAAGTATTACTACTAAAGATGTTACTTCCACCATTACCATTACCATTACCATTACCATTACCATTACCATTGCCGCCACCTATAGATGAAAGTGATGGACGTTGAGACACTGAGCTGTAACTGCGGCCAGATTTCAATCTTTGATTATAACTAAAATTGCTTGGAGATCGTTGACGAGACAAATTTTCCAGTGGAGCAATGTTTGATGACGCATTACTATTAAGAGATTCAACCACTGAATTTTTTCTTTTATAATCAGGAATATGAAAACCGGAGTTGTTGTTGCTACTATTGTTCCCGTTAACAGATTGTTCGTCTTTAGCAATTTCCGCTTCGATTTCATCTTCAAAGTCAAGTGATAAATCCAAAGTGTTTTTGTACAATGTTTTCTTCAAATATTCTTCTTCACTGATTTCCTGATAAAATAAAATATAAGCACTTGCCAATCCTGGTCCATCACCAAAGAATCTTAAGACAAAATTTTCATCAATTGATTCCACAGTTTCATCATCAAACAAAAGCCAGCCGCTATGTTCAGTTTTAACTAAACTAACATAATGGCCATGATAAGGGCCACCGCCAATATGAACCACCACTGAATAAAGTTCGTATACTCTATCTTGCCTCACTGTAGTGGCAAGAGTATTGAAAAGTCGTAAGTATAATGGATATGAAACCCTATGGAAAAGTTTGATGTTACGATTAAGTGTTTCAGAATATTTGAATCTTTTAAGATGCAATGTAAGGATCTTGGGAAGTTTCTTCACAACCATACGCTTAGTGGCTTCTTGTAATGCAGAACAATTTTCACAGTAAAACTTGTTATCCTCGCAAAGAATCTCATTAGCCGAGAATTGTTTCAAACAAGCAGTAATGGAAGTGTTATTTTCCAAATCGATACTTAAGTCTAAAAATTTCTCATCTCTTGACGAAATGTTTTCACAACGCAAACATTTGGTTTGCGAAGTTAATAAACCTTCAAAAAGTTCATTAGACCAATCAATTTGACGCTGTAGTTTGGCTAATGCCGCGAGTTTTTTTTGAATATCCTCACTGCCATTACCATTATCATTTTCATTGCCATTTAGTTTCTTTGTAGCAACACTAATGTGTTCTTTTTTATCATTATGATACTTATCAATTGCTTCAAACACACTATTAAGCAAAAAGTTGAAAAACTCATGTGCATCCTGGTGCATCATACTTCTAAATAACTCATTTTCTTTTTTTAATACTTCGAGTAAATGCGATGGACTAACTACCCCAATTTGACTTTCATGTTCCACCATACATTCAAAAATATCTTTCAATGCATTAAACATAGTCTCGTCATTAGTTAATGCATGATCAATGTTCAAAATAGGACCCAGTACTAGTGCTTTACGCTTTCGTTGTTCAGTAGTGGAATTTGCATCATCCACGACTCCAACAATAGTAATGTTGCGATTTGGTACGTCAAAGCCGAGTTTAAGGTCACGAAGCCCCAAATAGTTCAGCTTGGCACGATACACAAGCTGTGAAGAATGGTGATTACTATTGTTATTACCAGTTCCATGTACATTGCTGGCGTTGCTATTACTGCTGCTATCTTTGTTGTTGTTGGAGAAGTCGTGGTGAGAATCATTGGTGGAAGTAGTTACGGATGCACCAGTAGCAACACTATTTTGCCTTGAATAACCATTGCTTGAGTTAGATCCCACTGAGTTGTTATGCAATGAGTTAATGTTGCCATTTTCGTTGTTGTTGTTATCTTTGTTTTTATCCTTTTTCCCAAAAAATGACATCCGTCTACCAAGTTTGATTCCACTAGTATTACTGTTACCTTCATTGTTATTGCTATTGCTGCTATTATTATTATTATTATTATTATTATTATTATTATTATTATTATTATTATTATTATTACTATTATTATTATTATTATTCGCATTGTTATCGTTGTGAGTTGTATTCAGGCCATCAGACTTTCTCTTTGAATCATTTGCAGTACCGATTGCATCTGCATTGCCGTTGCCATCTTCATTTTTATTATTTTGCAAAGCAGCAAGAAAATGGTGAGCTTTATTACCATTCATTTGTAATCTCGGCATTCTTGGCTGCCCTTCATGTTCTTCAAGACGCAACTCTGTAGGTAAACTAAGAATAAATTTGCGAAAGGATTGCGTATAAAACAAACTTTGAACAATTGAGTTACAATAACAACTAGCCCCAAAATTCTCCATTCCAAAAATTTTCAAAGCACCATCGCCAAATGGTAAATTAAATTCAATCTCATCAGTGGTATTCACGGTAGTTGCGGTGTTAGCAATAGGGCCAATATTGTCACTGCTGTTGATATTGATGGCTGAAGAAGCGGACTTAGAAGTTGGCAAAAATGGTTCAGATAGTTGTGGAGCCTGAGGTTTTTGGCTTTGTTGTTGAGCCAGTCTATCAATAATGTTTGGCTGGACGCCATTCAACTGTTGCTGTTGCTGCTGCTGCTTTGATGCTGACTCAGCACCTGGCAAGGTTGCTGTGGCTGCAGTAGTAGTAGCATTACTACTAACTGTTAATCTACTATCTTGGTCATGATCAATTCCCGTATGGCCATTATTATAGTAGCTGTGTGTACTATTACTTTGAGTATTGCCACCGTAAGTATTTTGGCCTTGGTCAAAATTTAATTGAAGTGGTTTTTGATCTTCTTGGTCTCGGTTATGGTTATTATTGAATGACACTGCAGCATCACTAGCATATGACTCTTCAGTAGTTTCTTGAGCATCCAAGAATGCATTATCTTCACTGTCGTCATTGTGGGGATCATTGCGATCACCATAAAAATGACTTCCTGAAAAGTTTCTTTCATCTTCATCATCACTATAGAGCGCAGAACTTTTATTGCGCTGACGTATTGGAGTATTATTGTTACTTTTATCAAATGGGTTGGCTTCATAATCATGAATTGTTTCATTATCAGTGTCTTTTTGATGAATTTCATTATTGTCTAAAAAGTAGTTTGCACTACTATTATCAATATCGCCATTAGTCTTGTTGATGCTTGTGCTGCCTATCGTTGGTAATTTGTTGGATGGCAAGTTGTTTTGTTCATTGCCAAGTTTATTATTAGCGTCTCCATTCTCCTTTTTATCGAGTAATTGATTTTTAAGTTCATTTTGTGTTACTGATGATGGTGGGCCAAGAATAGGCCTTGACAGTTTATTATTCAGCAGCAGGCCATTATTATCCACAGCAACTTCGGTCTGCTGCTGGATCTGCTGATTGGTAGTAAACGAAGGAGCAGCAGTGGAATTTGTCTCACTTGGTATACTACTATTACCTTTGGATTGTTTTGTGCCACTGCTGATGTTGCTAATGTTTCCGTTACTGCAATTGGCATTTCCGGTTCCGTGGCCAATGTCACTTTTGTTCTGCTTCGTATTGTTGTTATTAGTAACATTACCTGAAATTCCATTATTATCGTCTTTGATATTGGAAGACAGTTTCTTGGAAAATGAACTTAGTCTGCGACGATTAAAGAACCCCAATGAACGGGCGCTACCGCTATGGGTAAGGGTGCTGTGAGGGGTGGGTGTATCATTGGTGGTATTGGTATTGTTATGTTTGTCATATAAACTATTGGTGTTTGAGTTGGCTTTATTTGTAGAATTAGGTTCGGCAGTTGCTGAGGTTGAGGTGGGGTTTATATTCGTGTTGGCACTAGAAGAACGAGAAGACGGTTTGTTGGAGGAGTCTTTGGTGCTGATGAGTTTCCTGAGTGACATTATTGAGTGTAGAGGAGCTGGCTATGCTGCTTTGATAGCAGTTGAGATCTGGGAGTGTGTTTGTGAATATGATTGAGAAAGATATTTTGACGGTTGTATAGATGGGACTTAATTAATTAATGAATCGGCAATCGAGGGAGCGACTATTGTTGACTAGAGAAAAACGGAGGATTGAATAGCTGAAAAAGTAAGTTTAGCAGGCACGGGGCCAGTGAAATAGCGAGTAAGGAAGCGAAGGAGAGTGTGGTGTTGGTTGGTGTATAGTTGATGATGATATTGATAATTATGAAGCTGTTTGCCACTTTGAGTCGAATGATGCTTTTTTTCCCGAGAACTTTACTCGGTAAAAATATTGAGAAACAGAGAACGAAGGAAGAAAACGGCTGTTAGCGCTTGTGTGCCAATGTATTGCTCACGCTACCATAAATAGGAGAGTAGAATACAACTAGTATGTAGAGTGTAGAGAATAGGTAGAGTGTGCTACCTTTAGCCTATTCTGCTATTACAACTATAATCGACTGTGGTTGTGATTGTGTCCAGCCCTCTGCCCTCGAGGAGTGTCTTCCACGGAGACTCTTGATATCGTAATGCCAATTGGCTCCGACGGCAAGAGCGGGGAGCAGGTTAACATAAACACACTGCACTTGGACAAATCTCATACACACGTATCAATGCATTATACACGAATAGCAGTCAAACACTACACTTATCCACTGAGCCCAATATTTTTGTTGTTATACTATTATTGCACCAATGACAGTTAAAACAACAGTTGTTAAGTGATTAAGGAGATCAATGGATGTAAAATATCTTGAAAGAAAAAAAAAAGAAAAATTTATATAAACATATACGCTAACATAATGAAAAAAAAAAAATTGTGACAACAGAGGGTCTCAAAGCATAACAGTGATTTTGATTCCAAGAGGCGCATTAATCGGTAGATTTTGTGCTTACTGTTTTGGGCTTTTACTCTTTTTTTTTTTTTTTTTTTTTTTTTTTAGTGTTTTAAGATTCTTTTTCTTTTCAATTTTTTCAATTAGAGCCAACTTCTTAAATACATTGGCTTCCTCTGTGATTTTTATAATTTCTCACTTTATTGATTTTTTTTCTCTTGGCTATTCTAGCAGTTCTCCAAGTTTGTAGATTTTATGGTGGTAGCAGTATTTATTCGTTGCTTTTATCTTACACAGTAGTTTTTGTAACCTCTGGATAAATCTTTAAATATTGTTGTTCTTGCTACGGTTAATGCCATTATAATACTTTACTAAATTAGATAGTTGTTATTGATACTGTTTCACCAATATCAGTCCTCAGAGTAGCACTAATTCCACAAGAGCTTAAATCGACATACAAATCAAAACTGTCTGATGTGTTTCTGTTGTCTTCTCTCTCCCTTTTTTTTTTTTTTTTTTTTTTTTTTGGCAAAATGGAAAGCTAGCCAACAATCCTTAGCTTAAGTTCAGCATTACTGTTTGTAAAATAAAGGATTTGGCTGTGATACCGCGACAGTCACCTGTGCAGACCAATCTTCCTAGTCTATTATTGTCATTGTTCTATGTGCACGACTTAAAACACTTACAGCTTCAACCATTTTTCCAATTACCATAGCATCCTGCAATTCCATGTCAAAGATGAATTTCTCTTCCCCACAAGTACGGCACTGATTCAATATTTCCCGACATGACCTTCGAATAAGGCTAAAACAAATAAATAACCAGAATAGAAAAGATTTGAACTTCGAAATTTGTTAATGTAATAAGTGGAAAGGGGCGTTGTGTCAAGCCACTGCAGCGAGGAAAAAATAGCTATAAATAATATCTGTGGCGTATATCGAGCCCTACTGGTGAACCTTCTCTGGATACAGAAAAGAACCGAATTACGGTATCAGATCTCAACAATCAGTTTTTTCTTTCAAAATAAGTCAAAATTTGAAGGTTATCATCTGCTATATAGCTAGCTGCTTGCCAACGCGCTTGCAGTCCATAATAATTAAATCTGACTCAGTTTCACTTAGAGCAAATGAAAAAACCAAAAAATAAAAAAAAACGCTAAATCAGCTGGTTTCCCGGTAACTTGCAGAAGTATACTAATGACTGATCCAAAAATATGTAGATCTTAAAAATGATAGCTACTTAGTACAACAGCCATGGTATCAACTTAGGATTTACCCGTATCAGAAACATTACACATTTAAGCTTAGACAGTCTTTGTTTTTTGCAGTTACAAGTGCAGGGCAGTTGTCTGCCCGTATACTGTATACTCAGGAGTAATAAGCGTATTATTTACCAAGATTCAAACAGACGACAGCATATTGTTATGCCCAGATAATTATTATGGTTTTTTGTTGTTGCTCACTTTATTGTAAGCATTAGAACATAATAAAATAATTATATCCAGTAAGTTCACAGCATTATAAAATAAAACACGACTACTTCTCTAACAGCTATAGCGACAGCAACCACGTCGCAGTTTCTCTCCATAGGCAATACGCTCTGTCCATGTCCACAGTACTTCTCTTTTTTCCCCTTCCTTCCTTCGGTATTTGGGAAAAATTATGTTAATAATAAATGCAAAAGGAGAATCTCCATGACAACTAATGAACCAAGTCCCACAAATGCTTTTTATTCTTTGGGAGTATAGATTTGCGACTAACCGATGGGATTAACGCACTGTGATGCATATCGTTAGCAACTTTGCATGGGCACACGCACGCCCAGCCTTACCAATGACAAAATCAATTTGACATGCAGGCACGAAGAGAGTCATATCTCGAAACTGGGCTTTGGGAATTGATATTTTGACAGGATATATATATTTGCCAGTCGCCTTGATGGCAGGGTGTGAGGCTTTACCATGTTTTGTTTATTCTATTAGCAATTTCATCTTCTTCACTATTGTACTTTATCAACTTTTCTGTTAGGGCTCTTTACAGTATAACTCAACCTCATTGCTTCACAAACCACAGACAGTTCAAAAACGCGTTTAGCCAACTGTTTACTTACACAAACTTGAACTTATAATCAGTCAGATAATCAGCATAGTAGAAAACAAAATAAAATTGACAATCAACAATGCTTTTCGGTGCTTGTCATATGGTCGAAAAAGACGGCAAATATCAAGAAGTTTGCGACAAGAAACTATCCCCCTGGACAATTGTCTCCATCGTATTTGCTTCATTGGCGGTAATTTGTATGGTCATTTATCTATCAATTGAAGTTTATCAACGTCGCGAAAAGGCCAAAAGTATGGCAATTGCTAATGCAAATTCAAATAACAACGGCTTCTATAATTACGAAACCAACAATAGGGAAAATGAAATAAAACCGCAGTATCCACCAAGTATGCCACATCATCCACTGACAATGTCAATGATGGGCCAAGTGCCACCATCATCCATGCAAATGTATAACGGTAATCCATATGGGCCAAACCCATTCCAACAGCCAAGCAATACCGCATACGCTAATAATGCCCATTTCACCCAGCAACAGCAAAAGGAATTTGATGACCACAGCAGTTTGTCCTCAAGTAGCACCATTGTCAATAATCACCCTCAAGCTTTGGGAAGTACTGCAAACACTAGTAGATATACTACTGCGGCACCTTTGCCTTCAGCCGCTCCTTCTGGAGCTGGGTTCGATAGAGGATTTGTTGAGGTTCCGTTGCCGGAAAAAATCATCTCTCCTCCAATTCACAAGGTTCAATGAGTGAAGGAATTAATGAATTAATAGACAGACAGGATTGACGGCTAAGATAGGCTACAGAGTTTTATTTCATTTTACCTTTTTTTTTTTTTTTTTTTTTTTTTTTTTTTTTTTTTTTTTATTATTATTATTATTATTATTACGCCTTAGATTTCTTGGAGTTTTCCTCCTTTTGTGTTTTATTTTTGTTTTTGTGCTATCTTTTTATTAGCAAGTTTATTTTTTGTTTAGATTAGAGCCAATAGATACGCCCAAAATATTACGAATTAGTTTTCCAAACTTGGTTACCAACGTAAAAAAAAAAAAAAAAAAAAAAGCCAAAACATAAAGCATAAGTCTATGATCCGTATATCAGATTCTCTCAAGCCTGGGCGTAGTTCGCCCCCCCCCCCCCTCATATCTCTGTCCATTTGTCTCTACTTTTATCACTTATTAGCAGAGAGGTAAACATTAGCGATAATTTTTCGCACTTTTACATTTGAGTTACTCTAGGTGTTTCGGCACTTCCTGGGTTGACTGTTTAGCTAGAAGTAATTGATGTTTATTTTATTTGGTTGTATATACATGATACACAATAGCTTGATAGAATAAAAATTCCAATAAAATATGCTTTTTCTTTTTTAACTTAATCTTTACATATCAATTCAGTACCAGTAGTTAGCAATTGGTAATGCATAGATTTGACCAGATAGTTACATGATACACTATTTATAACCAAACAGCAACAAAAATACGTTTATTATTGCTAAAAACATAAGAAACGATAAACAGTTGCATTGAAAGGAAAACACAGAATGAAACATACTATATAAAAACTCGAACTAAAACGAACGCCCCCAAAGATAAAAAATATAAGAAAAGAAGAAAAACAAAAGCGAAAAATAGTAAAAAAAAAAGTGAAAAGTAAAATGAAAATCTGACAAATCTATCATTACCATGAGCAGTGAAAAGTGAACAAAAATAAGTAAAATAAAAATAAAAAAAATTTATGCATAACCATCATCAAGCGAGCAAACACAACGGTTAACAAAAGAAAAAAATAAGAAAAAACTATGCGAAAGACGAACAGAATAAAGTAACTAAAACATGTCCCAAAATGTAAAAAGAAGAACACACATCAAGATGCAATATGTAATGCAAAAATTTCTTCAGAGAGGAAAGCACCTTTAAAAAATATTATGGTGAGTAGTTTCACTCGAGTTAGAAACAAAAATAATCTTATTTTCCTTTCCATCATCATTAGTATTATTGTTACCATAACTATCGCCATTAGTGCTGGCATTATTTGTTCCATTTTGATGAATTGTTGATCTTGATCTTAGCCTCTTTCGATGCAGATATAGCGGTTGTGATTTAGGTGAAGAAGAAGACGACGATGCCAATGCTGAAATATATTTTGGTTTAATTGATCCGACTTGAGCAACGTTCGAGCCAGTGTTGGCAGTATTGGTGTTGGAGGTAATGCGATTTTGTCCAATACTGTTCAATGATTCAAAGAAATTATCATATACTGGAGAACTAAAATATGGTCTTAATTTGCCACTGTTCTCATTGGAATTTTTAACATTTATTTTGACTTGTCTTTGCTGTTGTTGTTGCTGTTGCTGCTGTTTCTCAAAATTAATCTCACCATTTTCAATTGATAACGATTTATAACTATTGGTATTTTTAATCAAAATAATTTTCCCTCTTGAATGTGCTTTTTGCTTTTGTGGCGACTTTTCCACTGGGTCCGCTATTATTGCTGAAGATGACGACGATGATGATAATGAGCAAGATGAAATATCTTTATCGTTAATTGGTTTAACATGATGATATATTGGAGTATCATGATCAGTTAATGGTGATCCAATATTTGGAGTTCTGATTTCAAATGATGAATAACTTGAATTATTTGAGTTTACTCCATTGTTAAGGTTATCTGATACATTATCATCAGCTTCTTGTTCTTGTTGACCTTGTTCTTGATCATTTAATTCATGCTCATCAATGTCAACTCCACTTTTATTTCTATCGGCATCTTTGATAGGCAAACTAATAGTTTCGAATCTAATTCTCTTTTTCAATGATTTGTCAACACCATCACCGAGAGAACTCATCGACGCAGGAATGTTACTAGTGCTTTTCGGTTTTGAATACAAATCGTCAAATCCTGCAATTTCGTCATCTTCATCTTCTGAATAATTTTTATCAAGACCCAAATAATCCACTGCCATATTATCATCAGATACTTCACCAATGACCTGACTGCTGCTTATACTTTTGTTATTATTATAGTGGTTATTATTGTTATCACTATTATTGACAGTACTATTCTCACTTAAGCGTTTGAATCCCTGAGTCATACTTTCAACCGCACTTTGCTGCAGAGTAGGCGACTGTTTCTGTTGCTCATTAATTACAACTTTTGGAGCTTTTTCATATATAATACCCTCTTCGTTAATTTGAGGGATCTCTGGTAATAACGGATCTGCTATTTTAGTACGAGGAGATATACTTGCTTCACCCCTAGTTGGTGCTGGTGCTAGTGCCGGTGTAGGTGCAGCAACTGAGACTGACACAGACTCCTCGTTCTCATTTAGAGAATCACTATCCTCGCTATCTTCATCACTAGAGGACTCATCATCATCGGCAAAATAAAATGCTGCACTTTTAGCTCTTCTTCTCTTATCAGTTGGATTTGATAATTCGCTCGAACCAGTCCCAGTATCACCACTCATTGGACCTTGGAATGATTTGGATGCACCTAATAGATTTTTAGAAGGTAGATCCCAATTTAGTTTGAATGAAGATAATTTAGCATTTAATTCAGTGTTTTTGTTACTAATATTATTATTTCTTTTATCCTTTGATGAGCTTATGACATCGTCTTGGCTGTAGTTATTTGTTCGGACTGGGAAATAAAAATTTCCATCGTCACTGTTATCATTGACATTATTATTAAATGAAGTTTCCAGAGAAACTGCTTTTTCAAAAACAATGCGACTTTGGGTCTTGTCAAAGAGATTGGGATTCATTGTGAAACTGTTTTGATTGAAATTGTAAAACCCACCGGTTTCTTCGTCGTTTGTTTGGTCTTGTTGTTGTTGTTGTTGTTGTTCTTGTTGATGATGATGATGATGGTGATGGTGATCTAAAGCAACATCTTCTGCCTGAATTGGAGAATTATAATGTTGCTTGAGCGAGTCAAAATCAAACAGCCTGTCATTTGTAGTTAGAATGGTATTTTTTCTAGATCTATTACTATTCTCCTCGTTGCTTGACAATTTATTCACTAAGGTAAAAGAGGAATTATTCTTTTTAATCAAAATGTAGTCATCATCAATTTGCTCGTTGCTATCAAGGACATCTTGGTTAATATAATTTTGAGGAAGTTCTCTAAAAGTATCAAAGTCAATGACTTTATCATAACTAAAAGTTGAATCATCATTAGCAATTGATTTTTTAAAACATGGAAAATTAACATTTGAATATTCCAAAAGCCATTTTTTGTTGTTTGCGTCATTCTCTGGTAATTTTTGAAGAAATATAAACGATGAAGGTCTAATTTCAATAAATTTGTATTCAATATGTCTGTTGACATTTAATGGGTTATTGGTGGCGTTTGTGTAATTATTCAAATAATTGTTAATCAACCCTCCATGGGTAATAACCAAAGCGGTATTTGTGGTTTGTTTTGTGTCGGTATTATTGTCATAGTAGTCAACTAAGTTGCAGGCACCTTTAAGGCAACGATTGGTGAAACCATTTAAAGTGCCATGATTTAATGGACCTTGCTTGCCAAGCAAATTTTTGTCCCATGTGAATTCGTACTTGACGTTTACTGAATTGTTGATTTTATCAAAAAGCCATTTTTCATTAGTCTCAATCAATGTTTTTTGTACCTTGTCATCAATATGACTATTCAGAATAATATCGCTTATTAGAGGATTGGATTGCAGATACTTGTTTTCATCGTCAAAGTAGTTTTTATAGTAGTAGTCACTCAAAAAATTATCAATCTTGATTATAAATGTGATATTTCGGTTGTCACTTGACTGCAAAAACTGTTGTAAATGCTGGATAATGTAAACTGCAGATTCCAAGCAGCGTTTGTAAGGAGAGCTGTGGATGTAAAATTTCAAAGGTTTATTGCAAGTATTTCCAACGCAATGCTTCAGAACAAATATCTTGAATAGGTATTTTGCCAACAAGTAACATTGTTTGTATGCAAGATTATCAAAATAGACGATGGGAGGATCAATAGCTGATAAGTTGGTGTAAGCAAGCCGCTGACTAATGATTTTTTGATCAGCTATTCTAATGTTTTCAATGAACCTGGCTAGGAATTGGGCATCCTCTTCTGAAGCTCTAGCCAAAACGTTGAATATTTTGTTTAGTTTTGTTATATTTGTATCGTTAATGATGTGCATGTAATCGTTTAGTAATTTTTCCTGAACCAAGCTTTTAACCAATAGCTGGAACAAATCATTGTGTGTGTGGATGTGAAGAAACTGCTGTAGTTGATTTTGACGAGATAGTTCTGCTTCATCATCTAGGAGATGTTCTATTAGGTTGAGCAAATGGTCAGGGGTCAAATTATCGGAACGAATTGAATGACGAATCAACACGAGGCTTTCAAGCTTCATTCTCTGATTTGGGAGATTCTTTTTTGTTTTTATTCTTATTTTCTAAGTTTTTCTCAAAGTATAAGATATGATATTTGACCAAAGATTATTTTTTCTAAACACATTCGGTGAAGAAACAACCTTTGGGTTTTAACGATATGTTTGAACAAAGTAAATAGTACCGGAGATGAGTTTTGCGAATGCGGTTGCAATGAGTGTTTTTTTTTTCTAATATTTTTGATGCGTGGACTTTGGGCGCTTAAGACAAGCAAGCTAGTACAGTACAGCGTAGTATAGTATGCGGTGGTATCTGGAGCGGCAATTAAGCAGTATGTACTGATGGGATGGATAATGGAATGATGGGATAATAATAAGTTGATAAGGTCTCGGAGTATCCTAAGAGGGCTAACCAGGATCGAAATCACCGCGGCCGTTGTGGCAGTTCAGGTAGCAAGGGCAGTCAGTGCACTGTATACTGTGGTAGTATACTATACTAAACTATATAGCAGTATTAATGATGGTATTATTATGATCCTGGTCGACTACAGACAAGAAGGAACAAAAAAAAAAAAAAAATAAAAAAAAAAAAAAAAAATTAAAAAGTCTGCTTCGCTTTCACATGCAAATTACGCGCTAAGGAGAGCGTGCTAGAGCACGTGCAGTGTGCGAGGAGCTTGCATGTGACTGTGTGTAATGATCATCGGCTGCTTTCTCCTTGTTTGGTGCTGTGGACCACAGCACTTCTGACAATAAATATGTAAATACATAAATATATTTGATATGCTAATATTATATATAAATATATATACTACTATACGAGACAGAGTACACTGGCAGCACGCGAACGATGGCAGGTAGGCAACTTTAGTGGAGTCCGCCTAGCACTAGTGGCGTGTATGTGGTTCATGTAACATAACGCATTATCATGCAGTACTATTGATAAATAACCAGGAACCGCCAAACTGGGTCTTATTTCTGCTAGTGTTTAGTACTCGGCAGGTTTGCGATCCAGCAGGAGTCCTCAAGAAAATACCGAGTATTGCACTCCAGAGTTTAGTCTATAGTCTACTGGAGAGAGCAACTTACCGAATGTCCAGATTGGTTAATGCCCATTGACATTTGCTCCTGCCACGGCAAGTGTGCAACAGCACAGCTGCTAATTGCCACAACTACACACATGCTATACGCGATACACTGTAATATAGGAAACATTAAAAGATTATTGTCAAGACACGCGCCCCAGTAGTACGTACTGTACTACTGCTGTATACCCGTATACTATAGATAGATAGCAAACTTTTCTCTTGGATTGCTTTAGCAATATGCCTCACTTTTTGGCAATGGTGCACCGTATATAAATAATTTTGTTTGTCACCACAAGTCTCAGGTAACCCCCTGTTATCTATTTAAAAAGTTAACAAGTACAAAACAAAATACCAGAATAACTCCACTGCCTCAAACGTCTCCCTCAGAAAACCCTTATCCATTAATATCTTCTATAAACTTTTCACAATGCTGGACTCCCAACTTCCATTAACAGACCCACCAAACTTCAAGCTCAACAATGGCCGTGAGATCCCATCTGTGGCCCTCGGCACTTTCAACATGGGCTCCCTAGAAAACGTCATCAACAGCATTCATACCGCATTTAAGTTAGGATACAGACACATTGACACCGCTGATTACTACAGACAGGAGGAAAACGTTGGCAAAGCTCTCAAGCTAGCATTTGAGCAAGGGCTTGTTAAGAGAGAAGAAGTTTTTGTCACCACCAAAGTTTGGAATTCTAACCATCGATACGTTGCTGAGAGTCTTGGCCAATCCTTGAAAAAATTGCAGTTGGATTATGTGGATTTATTACTTATTCATTGGCCAATTGCATTCAAGCATGTTTATGACGAAAACAATAATCAAATCACAGCTCCAACTAAAGAGCACTTAGAAAAATATGATATTTATGATTATGATTGGAACTTTGTCCAGACTTGGCACCAATTCGAAGAAGTTTACAAAACGGGCAAAGTGAAGTCAATTGGAGTTTCCAACTTTACGAGAAAAAAATTGGATATTTTGTTGGCTCACTCAAAGATAACTCCACAGGTTAACCAAATTCAAGTCAATCCTTATAACCCACAGCTTGAGTTAGTGGAGTATAGTCTCAAACATAATATTGTCCCTGAGGCTTACTCTCCATTCGGCTCACTTGATGTTGCCATATTGGAAGACAATGACTTGAAAAAGTACGCTGAAGAAAAAGGCTCAACGCCAGGCAGTTTGGTCGTTAGTTGGCTAGTGGCTAGAAACATTGTAGCAATTTATAAATCTAAAACCCCAGAACGATTAGAATCTAACTTCGAAGTCAAGAAACTACCAAAAGAAGATATTGAATGGTTGAATCATTTTGCCGATCGGAAATTCGGCAGCGGTGGTAGAACCGATTCTCAACATTGGGTCCCTCCTGGATTGTTTGATGATAAAGATTTGGACAAATATAATTTTGAAAACTTGGACTGAATGCACTCGCCAAGTTGATTGTTGCCGAAAAATCTTTGCTGCTTACCTTTCTGTGCCGCTTATGTTCTCTTATGTTCTCTTTCCTGAAGTATAGTATCAATGTCGCTCATGCCTTGTTTTTATGAATGGTAAAAGCTTTCACAATGTAGAAATGTTGTACTTCTAAAAAAACAATATTGCCAATTGTCTAATTTTTATGATAATCAGCCTCCCAAAATAAATCAAACAATAGCTGTCAGTAACAGGCTTTTAAAGCACTCATATTCCAAAGAATACCCGTGCCTATTTTACTATAAACTATAGTGAAATGTAAGTGTAGAGAAGACCAGCATAGTGAATCTCAAAATTTCTAATTCTGCCCAACTTAATCAGTGTAATCGCATATATCCAGCGGAAGCATCATATCTTCCACTGTCTATGAATAAGGCCGCTCCAATTTGAACAGCCTGGGCATACATCTCAAGTTGTTGGATTAAAAAAGAAGCTCATTATTTGAAAAAGAGCGTCTTTAGATGGTCAATTTTTGAGTTTGACGGGATCAAGTTCAAAATAGTCAACCTATGTGGCAAGATAAATTATATATAATATCTATTAAGAAAATCAATTTGATTGTCTTTATCAATCATGATAGTAGAAATGCTAAATAGATCAGAAACAAAAACAAAAAAACAAAAAAAGCTAATCTTTTGAGAACAGAAACCTAATCTTCCAAAACCAAATCCTTACCAAAAATAACTGCTCCAACTTGCCCATCATGCCCTCTAAGCCTAGCTACATTCTTCACGAACCCAATTCTTTCAAACCCCAAAGAGTCCCAAATCTTCAAGCTTCCAATGTTTGTTTCAAAAACCAAATTGAAAACCGAGTAAGTGTAGCCAAACCTTGGTGCCCATTTTAAATATGTCTTGCCCAAGTTTCTACCAATTTTGTAGCTTGTATTTCTGAACTTCTTGCTAACCACAAACCCAGCATTGCACACGTTGCTGACTCTTCCTGGGTAATTTGGCTTGATGTAATACGTGCCCAAGAACAATTTATCCCACTCATCATGCGTGATTTTCTCATTAAGCAAGACTGACTTATCGTTACCGTAATCACCAAGAACCAAGATGGCGACGAAATGGGAAAACCAGTAATTTTTAAAGTGGTCTAAATCAAAAGTGTCAAAATACGGATATGTTTGCCCATCTTCGATTTCCCTATTGAAGTTTTGCCATAGATAGTTCATCAAGGATTTAGATATTTCATCGGTGCGATTCACAGGGAACAATGTTGCCCTTGTCTGGTTAGCGTCGTTTAGAGTCACTGATAATGGTTCAGTTATTGGATACTTGCCGGCATCGGTGAGCTTTTTGAGTTCAGCTTCGTGATTTTGGGAAAACGGAACAGTAGTCATTGTAGTATTATTGAGTTCTCTGATGATAGTGCGGATGCTAAGATACTTACTTAGGTAAAGACATATATACATATACATATATATATCTACAGACCTATAGATAATTCAACCAAATTCCTCAATCGGGAAATAACAAATCGCCGATTCCACTACAGTGAAAAGCACACATCAAGGTGCATAATAGTGCTTCGAGGGTGGTTTCGAGCCAACGGCTGCACAGACAGACCCTCCCGTCTCTTATGGCTAACGTTTACTGATTGCCTACTAGGTTGTCTTGTAATTGATAGTGTCGTTGTTGCCGTTGCCGCTGATGAATAACCACTTTTTTTTTCTTTCCTTGCTTATTGTGATATTCAGGAAAGAGCCGGATCATCGTTTTAACCCGTATGAACGGTATAGTCCAGTATCACGGTTGGTGTTTATCACATGATATACAAGTCATGTGCTCATCACGCTTCCTTCAGTTAAGCCAAAGTGAAGTAAACACAACAGTGCACACAGTGCATGCCAGAAATTAATATTAATATTCTCATCACCACCATCATTATCGTCATCATTAATCATCACTCAGAGGCTGTTAGTCATACACACTGCATCAGCCATCACTTGCTTCAGCAAACCAACATCACATCAATCACCAATTTTGCTACTTTGGTGACCTTAAAGCTGTCAAAGGACTAGTTGCGCAGGAGGCTTGAGTTTGTTGTACAGCTTGCACCTAGGTTGATTCATTACAACCGTGATTTTGAACATCGGCCCGCGTTTCGATCGATTCTACTTGATAAAGCCACTGAGCGTTGTTTGTACTCAAATATCCAACAAATCAAGCTATTATTATTGAACCTCGCTACCAGAAAAGAAAGTCTTCTTATTTGGATTACATTGCTTTTTCAGTATTTTACAATCGCATCGATTGAAACCATTGAATAAAGCATTTTTATCAATAACATCAGTTACTGACTGCCTCGTGCACATCGTACGCATTGTGGTTGCCGAGAAATAAAATTAAAAAATAAAAGTGAGAACAAGAAAATGGGACCAAGAGCATCAAACCGCTCAAGAGGGGGCAGACTGAGACTATTCGCCAACACAAATAAAGAATCTCGAGGGGTTAAAGATGAAAATTCATCTTCTGCTTCGTCACCAGCAGTAAGCGGCCTTTTTTCAAGATCTCGAAGAACTTCCATATCTCCCAGTCCCAACCTGATTAGCCATTCTAATTCTCGTTCTCCTTCTGCATCTGGTTCCACGTCAATGGCGCCAATATCAACTTCAGCTTCAGCTCAACCAGCATCAGCAGCATTGCATATCAATGATCTGACAAAGCCATCAGTGATACTATCTCGAATCCTCAAGGAAACTGACCTATCATATGATAAAAACATTGGAATGTTGAGTGGTGACATGGTATTTGTCAATAACTTAAACAGTTTAAACTTACAAACTTTGCTAAACTTGAAAAATTTAATTCTTGGACTTTCCAAAAAATTAGACAATATTTCTAAAGAAGATGCTACTAACAGTTTGCTTATCAAGCAGAAATTATTGGAGAATTTCAGCATTAACAAGTTCAACGCTACAGATTTTCAGCATATTGAGAAAATTGGTAAGCTGGCTTCAAGCTATGGTATTACCGATAAGATTAAATCAGAAATTCTAAAATCGTCAAATCTAAATTCCGATCACCCACCAAGAAAAGTGAAACGCGAAAGAGAAGATACAATACCAAACAGCACCAACAGCAATAGCAACAGCAATTCAAAGAGAAGCAGAAGAGAAAGCATAAGAGACGACACATCATCTCTCAAGCTGGAAGTTGAAGAAGAAGATACTTCACTAATGGGAGCAAAGCATAAACTGGTAGCTAATGAAGATAATGAGGCTGATGGGTACGAATTGAGGAGTAAAATTGATCTGGCAAAGAAAGGTCCATTAGGATCAGGATCAAAATCAGCAGCAGCGCCAGTGCTTGATTCTGCAAACGGAACTTGCAGGCAAAATTCTACGACATTCAATGATGATGACAATGATAATGATGATGATGATGAGGATGATGATGATGATGAGGAGGAGGAGGAGGAGGAGGTGGAGGTGGAGGAAGAAGAAGAAAAAGAAAAAGAAGAAGAAGAAGAAGAAGAAGAAGAAGAAGATAATAATAATAATAATAATAAAAACATTGCTAGCAATAATAATGATAATGATGATGACGAAGAACACAACAATGACGATGACGATGACGACGACGACGATGACGATGACGATGACGATGATGATGGACCGCTTGCTAAGAAACCAAAACTTGATCTTGCCAACAGTACCAATGACAAAGACTCCTCCATAACTCCTAAACGTGAACATGATGATCAGCCAAGGATCCCCGTTAACAAGCCCACCCATTTTGACGTTTCCAAATTCTTGCAAACCACTGAAAAATTAGACCTCTTTACGCCAAATAAAGACCTCGAGAAGGCTAAGGATCCCGAATATTTGAAAAAATGGTATGGTGTCTTAACCTATCCTACTGACTATTTAAGATCATATTTGACGGGCGACATCCCGGATATTGATTTCAACCAGCAAAAAGAAATAAAAAACAAAATCAATTTCAATAACTTTTTAACTTATTTAGATCACTATTATCGACCATTTGATGATGAGGATTTGATTTTTTTGAAGAAAAAGTATATTTACTCGTCACACTTGGATGCTTTTTATGCCAACAATTTCAACACTGCTGGATCATCTAGCAGCAATGCTAATGGTGGTAGTAGCGCTGCATCATCATCAAGCAAGTATGGAAGATCGCCATTGGCATCATCGTCAGCTACCAACAGTAATGGTGTCATTGTAAGCACCCATGCATCCAATGGCAGTACAAATGACGTTAGTGCAGTATCGTCATATAATCCAAAAATCCATCCTTTCATCATCCCAAAACTTGGTAAACTTTACACTAAAGTATGGGCCGAAGAAGATGGCATTCCAACAGCCCCAACCAACACGAATAATAACAGCAGCACAGCAGCGAATGCTAATGGTAGACTTGGGCCTCCTTCGAGTGCGGCATCGTTACACCAGGATAATATGAAAGACCAGTTAGTGCCGAAAAATTCTAGCACTAATTTGAATGATGCAAATTTAGAAACTGATGGAGTTAGTTGTGGACCATTGGTTAATCGATTGCTTTCTGCATTAATTCGAAATGATGTTGATGATAACGCTGCATCATTAGATGATAATAGTAATAACAATAATATCAATGACAATAGCAAAGATGATAATGATGAGAAAACGGGGGAGAAGGACGATGACAATGATGATCTGTTTGACAGAAAAGAGGAAAGTGCAAGCGCTTCGGCTGCTGGGGCTGCCGGAGGAACAACTGGAAACACAAATAATGCAGAAACCGCAGCTAAGAATGAAGACAATATCTTCTTTACTGAATATAGCGTAAGCAAAGCCCCAAATTTCAAATATGATTACATGACACTTGAAGAACGACTTAAACGAGAATTAAAGTTTGTTGGAGTTTATTTAAATTACAAGAATGAAGTTGACGCATCAAAGAAAAAATTTGCCAATGCTGGTGGCGGTAATGCCGACAAATCCTTACTTAATCAAGACGAAGATATTTTGAACGAAGATTTTGAAGAGACCTGGATCCTGAATAAACAAGATGATGAAATTTGTCGAGAATTAAGATCATTACAAAAGCAATTGAAAGTAATTAATTTGAAAAATAATTTACGCAAAAGAGCATTGTTTAAGAAAGTATACGAGGAAATCTCATTTAGGGAATTTTACAACATTTTGGAAAATTTGAACAAGCAAATTGATCAATATTATTTGAAGAAACAGAAAATTTTAGTCAGACATCACAAGAAACATAAGAAGGCAGCAGCAGCTTCAGCATCAGGTGCTTCTGGTGTTCATCACCACGAAGATACTCCCGGAGCCGGCGGAGGCAGTGGCTCATTATCTCACCAGCAAGTCATTGATAAAACACTTAACTCCCTTATTGAAAAAAGGTCAAAATGGATTGAAAAAATTGGCCCACTATTTAACTATAACTCCAATATTCAATTGCGCGAGTATCCTGAAACTTCTGTATTCAATCCGAAGATCAACGAGATTCAGGAAGACAATTTTGAAGAATTTTATGACATTTACAATGATTTTTACACTGATGAGGATGAGGATGATGACGAGAAAGAAGAAGGAGAAGTGGGTGGAGGAGTAGGAGAAGGAGCAGGCAGTAACAATGGAACAATTGGGGCCGGTACTGGTGGGAAATATGTGATGAATAGTGCTAATCATGATGGACTTTTACTTGCTGATGGGATAAAGATTAAGAAGGGAGATTTGAAGTTGGATGATGATGATGATGATGATGAGTTTGACAAGAAATTGAAGGCGGTTAAAGTTGGTCTGAAACCAAGCGGGGTTAGTGTATAATATTTGCAAGTTATTATAATAATATTTGCAAGTTATTATAATAATATTTTATTTTGTCGTATTTTTATGAGTGGCAGATAGACGACAAGTGTATTATGTGCTGTTGTATTGTGTACCGTTGTATTTCTTCTAGATGTATAACATGCCTCAATTTTCAAATTTTTACATTGTTAGGCTGTTAAACTATACAGCTTATCATCTTGCCGTAGTTTAACCAATAAAGTATAAATTGTCCCTACATATTTAGCTGGCTAACCATTTACAGATCAATGGCCGCGCTTAGCTACGGCCACTTCCATAGTTACCACATTTATTTAACCGTTGGATTTAAAATGCGGATAAAATCGTTTATCAATTTACTGAGCGTTGTAGTTGGTTGAGGCTTCTTCTTATGTTGGGAAACCTAGCTTTTTTGTTCTTTTCTTGCGTTTGTTTTGATCCGCGTCCGCGGCTCCTCAACGCCAAAAGAAAAAAAATAAAAAAATAAAAAAATGGACAAAACACGAAATCAAGCAAAGCGCGTTTCATTGAATAGTTGAATTGTCAAAATCACCAAAGCAATCACTGACTATATTCTCTTGCCGAAGTTTCATTTATCAAAATGTCGCAAACAGATGAAGAAGATGCTGCGTCATACACTCAAGAAGATCTCAGTGATAGTAAAAATCAGTTCATTCAAGGCGCCGCTGATGAAGTATCGGGCGATGAAGAAGACGAAGAGGAAAATGAAGAGAATGAATTTGATAAAAGCAACGATCTCGAAGATCAGTTAAGACCCAATGCTAATATTAATGATTTCTTTGGAAGCGATAATGACGAGGAAGATGAAGGTGAAGTTTACGTTTCAGGCAAACCGAATTTTAAAGAAAAAGATAAGACTAATAATGATGAAAAGAATAATCAAAAACTGGGAAGTAAGCTTGAGTACATTTTGAATTATAAGAAAAGATCTCATTCTGACCAGCGCCAAGGTGAAGCAGAAGTATTCAAGGCTTCAGAAGAACCACCAGCAAAGAAATCGACTTCATCAAAGACCAATTCCGTCAATTTTGTGGCTGGTACCACCAAAGGCGGCACAGACTCCATCTTATATGGTAATGCAATTAGCAAAGACGATGTTGAAGGAGAAGAGGAAACTGATCCAATAGAAATGGACTACCGTATAAAGTTTGGTAATCGGGCAGTAATATCAGACAAGGATTTTGCTGCATTTCATAGAGTCAAACAAGTGCTCAAAAGACTCAAAGAAATTGAACAGAAGGAGCAAATTGTCAAACTTTTACCACCTAAAGAATTTCGATTCAAGATTTTTTTGGAAAACCTTTTTGAAAAATTGGCTTCTTCCAGATTCTCTAAGTATTCGGACGTTGACCTCAAGCAGCTCAAGTCAGAATACAAGAACCATTATTTGAGATACAAAAAGTTCCAAACTGCACAGCGTAAATTACAAAAATATCGCAAACGTATAGAAAAGCTCCAGTCGAGCAAATTCATTGCGGTGCCATACTCTCCAGGAAACACGCCGTGGCATGTGGGGCGAAAATACTTGACAATGAACAAATATGGGGTTGTTTGGATTGAGACAAAGACATCAAGACCAATAATCACATTCAATACTTATGACAAATCCATTCGTGACAGTTATTGGTTCAACGTTGATCAAGTTTATGATCTTTGTTGTTTGAGCCGTGTTGGATTAGTGCTCGCTAAAAGTGGCTACTATCTAACGGGCACTAACGAGTCTAATGAGCAAAGTTTGGACAGGTTGAAGCGATTCAGCCCTGTTTTATTCAAGAGTCATGATGGGCTTATTAAGTTCCAAGTGCTGATTGAATTGCTTAAGGGAGAGTACATCACTACTGTTTCACTTGCTGATGATACAATAAATGTCTTCCTAAGCTCAGGAATGATAAAGAAGTTTTCTGTTAGTAGTGGGGTGCCGACAGGAGTTGAAAAGACATATCCTACAGTATGTTCCATTGGTAATGACAAATTCCTTTTCAATATTTTGGTAAAAGATCCATACAAGTATCAGTTTATGTACACTTTAAAAGATGCGAAGTCAGGTGAATTTTTAGCTACAAATGTTCACTTTAATTTGCCTATAAAAGCCAACAAAGTCATAAACGTTGACAATGGCAACAATAAAAATATTACCACTCAAAGTCTTTTAAAAGCTGTGCTTTTTAATGATTTTGGTTTCCCATGCTATGTTGACAACAATGACTACTTACACATCTTAAATGATCCACAAAGTGAATTTCAGCCTATTTTAAACTTGGTTGAAGCTTTCAACAAATTCAACAGTTCACATAATAATCTTATCTATTTCCCGCTAAGTATGACGGAAAGCAACTTGCAGGTGATTGTCATAAAGGATGCTAATTTGGAGAGTAAGCTCAAGTTAATCCAAAGCAAAATTGACCAAGCAGAAAGAGAAACTAGAGCTATTGAGAATGAGATTAGAGAAAATGAAAGAAAACGGAATAGAATGTTAGCGAGAGATAAAAAGAAGCAGCAACAAGAAGAAATTCAAGCAGACCAGCTACAGTTGCAACAACTGCAACAATCGCAGCAAAAGCCGAAATCAAAACAAGACATTATTAACGAAAAGAAATTAAAAAAATACAAAAAGATTCTCGATAATAAGGAGCAATTTATTAAACAGGCACATTTCCAAAGAGACAACATGACAGATTCTGGTTACAATTATCCATGGTTCCCATTACCTGGATTGAACAATTTCAAAATTGAGCTCCCATTGACAACTGCACAACATTTGCTTCGTAATACCAGATTTAACGACCCAAAATTGGATAATGATCGTAGTAATGACACTATAGACAAAGTACCTGGGCTCGAAGATAGTGATGATGAAAATGAAAACCAGGAAACTTTTAATGCTCGTATCGATCTGTTGTTTGAAGAAGAATCAAACGCACTTAATCGTCAAAGCGAAAATGAAAATTTATTCAATAAAATGATTTCCACTCAAGAGCAGGATTTTGAAAGTATTACTGCACAGTTTTTCTCGCAAACGATTACCAACTATATCAAAATCATGAGTGATGAGAATGATAATAAGGACAATGGCAGCAGTAATAACAAAAAAAATTATGTTGTTGACTTAGAAGAAGAACGCAGCAAGTTGCTTAAATTCAAACTTAAGGCAGATTTGAACCTCATCAAGATGTTTCATCAATTACTTGAATTACGAAAATTCAAGCTTGCATTCAATTTGGTAAAATTTTTGCAACTAAAGCAGAGTTTTGACGCCATTGATAAAATTTGTTTAAAGACAGGAGTTAGCGCCAAATTTAGAAAAGTTATTGGATACTGGAGAGAAAAGAAGATCAAAACTTACGGATCATTAATTAAGGATATGGGTGATGTTTGATGCTAATAGTTGTGATGTTCTTTTTGGAAATTATTGGCAATTAGAGAAGAAATGCCTTGATAAAATATAATCTTTTTCATAAATATTAGTGTACGCTAGTAAGGCAGAGTAGGGCATTAACAGTAGAATAAATTCTCTATATCTTTTTGTTTGATTTTAAGTTTTTGGTAAGATTATAAGTAAGATATCTAGTTAGATATCGGATTTCCTCCGTAAGGAGACTAAATAAGAGGGTGTTTTATCGTTACACAATTTGAGATTTGAAATGTTGAGACGTACTGTGGGACAGATACGGTTGAAGAGTTATAGCTATAGTAATAAGAATGAGAGAGTTAATAAAATTTATATTAATTATTCTTCTTTAGTTAATGATTTTAATTTATTTAAAGAGATTTTTAATAAACAGGTCAGTTATGGAAACACATAAAAAAACAGTTATCGACTCTAATCTATTCTTTGCGCTTCCGTGGTACTTTATAATAAGCTACCAGCAAATAGTTTTTAGTTTTTTATGTACAAAAGAATCGGTTCCTTTCATGAGGAGTAATTTCAATTACAAAATCATCATTGTAGTTTTAGCTTTTGCGTAAGGGTCAGTAATATAAGTGCGATAATTTCAATATTTACCGTCATACCTTAATGAATCAAGTATAAGCACAATACAAAGAAACACAAAGAACTACTGGTCTGGGAGCTCTCAGAAATGCGACTTCAGCTTAGACAAACTTTTACAAAACAACGATTACAAGAAAGGATGACAAGTAAAGAAAAACTCAATTTAAAACATCGTATAAGTTTCCAATCATTATTACACATATCCTAACTCCTGATTAATAACATCATTTAATACATTTGAGTTGGGCGGTGGCAAGATTTGTAACTTGGTTATTCCTTCGACAAGCTGATCCAACTTATCAAGTAATATCCTGTAATTATTTACGTATTCTCTTGAATCAGCTAAAAGCTGCTCCTCCAGTTGCTTATTTTGTGCTTGAAATTGAAAATAAACAAGCAATTGCATCTCTTGCAACATACTAGCAATTTCCAATTGATGGTTATCCATTAAGTTTTCATTAACTACCACAAGAAGCGGCTTTTTCAATCTAAGAGCATCCAATATAGATCCTGTACCGGAATGCGATACCACCACTTGAGCACTAGCTAAATCTTCTAAGAGGTTGCTATTGAAAGCGTAGGATTCGATGATTAGCGAGCTTCTGCTGTGTTTAAACATTTTAAGCAGCGTTTTTTGGTTATCATTGTTGTTATTGTTGTTGTCATCTTTATGGTAGTTTTGTCCATCTTGTATCGTGCTGCTTTGTTGCTGATTGTTATTGTAACTATGATCTTTACTTCGAGTGTTTGCTAAAATCGTAGTTCTTTCATCGCAAGTGGGGCTGAGAGTTTCTCTGTATTTATTCTTATCACTATTATTATCGTCATTATTTAGCAACGGCACAAGACCACGCCCATATCCCACTCTTTGCTCAATTATGCTTTGATCATTCCCATATTGTATAATCAACCTACTGAAGCCTTTGCAAGCCACGTAATCAAGAAATGTATCAGATACTGCAAATTTGATCAAATCGACAAAAGTCTCAGTGGCTCCAGTTGTTACTAGTATAGTCTTTGTCATAGTTTTTATTAATTTGTGGTTATCTTTGTTGATCTAAATCGTTATTGGCCGTCCTGTGCAATGACAATATCGAGGCTGATGCTGATTCTGATTTATGATATTACACGAACAATTTAATAATGAAGCTGACAGTAAGTAATTTTCCTTTATTAATCTCCTTGTTTGTCTTCTTAATATAGCGCAGAAATCCGATAAATTAATATGTCTTAGTATCCAGTTAATAGCTTTCTAACGCTTCTGCTGTTGTTTTTGGCTTGTTTCCCTCTTTCACTCTTTTACTCTTGTCTCTGCACTTGTCTTTACTCTTCACTAAATGATGCGCAGCCGCTTCATTGCTGTCTGTGATGATTTGTGCACCAGCCATTTCATGTGACCAGGCTTATACACTAATGTGGCGGTGCATCTAAAGGCTTAACTAGTGAGGCGTAAATATGCATGATTATGCTATCTCAAGTTCTCATGTTGTGACTGTCAATGACTTATACTGATATTAGCATAATAGTACATTTTACATTACTGCGCATCTACTTGCACAATGTTACTTTCCCAATACAGACATTTACAAAAAATATTCTCAATCGAGATATATAATATCAAATTTCTCAAGTACGATTAGCAACGTCACTAATAGAAGTAACTTCAGTTGAGGGCAAATTCCAAGGTTGCCAAATAAGACTATTTCTTTTCTCTTTATGGCTCATGGCCGTTGGCATAGTCAACCGAGAGCGTTGGTGCTTATTTGGGTATCATTGGATTCCCGTCTTTAAGCACACTACGGCTGTATCGCGTGTGTGTGTATGCCGTTCGCTCAATTCAGCTATTACCGCTAAGCAGGGTTGTAAGCCTGTCAGGTAACATTAGGCCGCAAATTCAAGGAAAGCTTGATGCTCAATAGCATATTTATTCCTGTTATTATGTTATTATCAAAACCAAATTGATGGCTCTTTGAAAACCGTCGGCAATACACAGTGGATTTAAAAGTCTGGTATCACGTTTAGTGAGAACAATGAGAAATGATGAAAAAAGTTGTGAAGCAGTCAATTTTATTAATTTTCATGAAGCCTTAGTTGAACCTGAATTTGAATTAAAACTCACGCGTTTCATCTTAAGCTAATAGAGATGTTGACTATATTGAAAGTGGCATAATTCCATCACAAGATTCAATTAAAGCACAAACTAAAGCCCACGATTTCTACTAGCAAATGAGAAGGGCCCTCTGGTTTCGACGATGCTAGTCATCATGCCTCAGGTAAAAGTTGGCTTAGAATGGAAATCAGAATGGAAATCAGTAATTTTCTCACGGTTTTTGTTAGCTTTCGCCTGCTCAATGCAGGAATTTGTTGCGCTAGTACCACATAATGGTATCCATTAAGCGGCGTTACACGACTGAACTATGGAAATGTTCTGGCATGCATGAACACTAACCAACTTAGCGTTAGGCAAATTACCAAAAATAGCGCTTTGCAAAAAAAAAAAAATTTAAAAGGTTTATTTAGTTTATCCATAACATGAATACAAATATATAAACCAAGTACGTCTTTTTCAACTTTTCTTTTTTTTATTCTATTATTATTTTTACATTAACAATCAACCAAAACAATTTCACTCTTTTGTCCAGCATTCCAACTTTGCTTTATAATAGTCACTCTTTACTCATCGTCGAACTACAAACAAAACACACATCAACCAAAATGCAATTCTCTAACACTGTTCTCATTTCTTTGCTTGCTAGCGTTGCTTCTGCTACCACCATTAACAATTTTGTCCAGACTGTTACAGGCGTCACCAGTTTTGTTCCAGCTGATGCCAGCATCAACAGCGACAATGACCTTGTTTACAGCACGGTTATTGACGGCACAAACACCATTGTTTCCACTGCACCAAATGGCTGGCTAACTACTTCCATTGAGGGTGGCCATGTAGTCACCACCACTGCTCCTTCCAATATTGCAGTTGAATCTTTCACCCATACTACCACCTACCCAGAAACTCAAGTAGTTAGCAATGGAGTCTACTATACGACCTCCTCTTACGATGACAAAGGTCTCTTAGTTACTGCTTACATTAAGCAGGACCCACGTATCAAATACACTTCAACTACTTATGACAATGATGGTAAGCCACACACTTACTACATCAGTGAAAGTGCTTCGGGTTCAAGCACCCAATACGTGACACTTTCTGGAGATGTGACTGGTTTGACGGCATCTACACCAACTACTGATTCTAGTCTTGCTAGTTATACTACTGGTAGCTCCAGCACAACTACTTCCAGTACTTCTACCAACCTGTCAAGTACCAATGGTGCCATTCTTAACCGTCAAAATGCAGGCTCACTTGCAGGTTTGGTCATGGGTGCCGCTGTTTTCTTCATGTGAAAACACATTTGATTTTATTATATTTTATTTCCCTTCTTTCCTCTGTTCATTTTCAATTCTTTCAATTTCTATACCGTTTTGCTCTTATCTCTGTCTAACTTAGTTTCTTTGTGAATATCTTGGTTAGCTCTTAGCTGAGCGTATTTTTGTGGAATACTGTACACTACTAATTATCATCATTCCAGTGAGAAATATGTGTCTTTTTAACTAATTTTTGTTGACCCATTTTTGTTTCTAGCCTAAATTTTCTCTTTAGAAAATTATTTAATATTTTATTTGCATCTCCTAATACTTTCTGTTCTTTTTTTGAATTTTTCTTTGCTTTAATGTTTTCTTAACTAGTTTAATGCATCTCTATTGTTTTTCATTGCTTTAGAAACACCAGAATTTTTATGTAGCTGTTGTTAAAACTTACTACTAATTTAAACTTACTTATTATAAAAGTAACCGAAAAATAATGTTAGTTGAATGGCGGTAACCAGCTACTCCACAATAAAATAACTTCGCCTTTTTTCTACCACTAAAGTTCTTTGAAGTAAGACCAGATATTTTTTTACAGGCTGAATACTTTGCAAAGGATCAAGGTAACATAGTGACACTTTGCCGCACGGTCTTGTCTTTCAGGTCCGTGGCAAATTAAAACTGGACTACGCCAAGGTTCTTTTTGAAAAATAAACCACCTTTTTATTTTCCCTTATATTTTGAGCTAAAATGCTTTTAACTTCTTTTGCCAATGCTTTCATGTTTTGTCATATAGGCTTTATTACAGTGCCAGCATTTTCTTGGGGGAGGTAGTCGCATACGGCCGGAGAATTTTTTAACTGTTTTTACATGTAAAGTAGTCCTCGATGTTCTCGAGAACCTTGATGAATTTTACAACACACTTTTTTTTTTTTTTTTTTACTTTAGATACATCTTTGGGGCAATTTCAGGGCTTTGGGTCTAGCCTGGACTCATCCCCATACATAGCCCCACCTGCATCCTCCGGTCTGACCCTGAATCCGGATACGGGCCACATTCTTCCTCAACATAGCTTTGAAGATTCAAATATTCTTCATTATTTTGTGGTAACCCTTGGAGCACAGGGCCCTAATTTATAAAGAAATCTGGTCTATGGGGCCAAACAGAGGAATGCCTCTCTGTTTGGGACAGACTTCAGGGTCTCGGTTCTTTATGACGACTTTGAAGATCTAAGTCTATATGTAACTTTACTAACACACTATAAATATTCATGCCAATGTGAATTGCAGCAGTGCACAAGATTTTATAATTTATATGAAAATGTATTCAATTAAGCAGAAAAAAAATATAAAAACTGGATATAGCAAGAAAACAAAAAAAAAAAAAAAAAAAAAGAAAAAGGAAACAGACAATAATGAAGTTGAATAAGGTGATAATGGAAACAAAAAAAAAAAATAAAAAACAAAACTGCAAGAAATTTATAGAACATCGTCAAGGCCAGCAAAAAAGAGAAAAGAAATTAACAAAAAACCGATATAAGCAAATGCCTCATAGCAGCTAGTAACTGTATCTAAAGTTCAAGTTTTCCATATCAGTCATATCATCAAAAGCATGTTCCAAGTTTTCATCTTTGATAATCTCTCCTTTTTCAGTCTTTGCGTCTCTCCATTTATTTCTTCTCATAAACACAATTCTAAGCACTGCTACAATAACAATACAAACAGCATAACATACCAATGCAGTAGCAAAGGCAGGCATGTACCGTGGTGCGTCTTTTTCTCTAAACGTTTGAGGTCCAGCAGCATTCCCCACACAGAAAAACACAAACGTGGTGGCAGTAGTGACGGTTTTCTTTGAAGCACCAGCAACATTTCTAGTGATTAAAGACATGGATAAGTTAGCAGTACCCCAGTATGAATATTGCAAATAGTATGCAAATAATAACAATGCTTGTGTCTTAACGGTATGGTCATATTCCACTGAAATCAAAATCACGCCACCAACAATAGAAGGAATTAAGTAAACTAGCATAATGATGGTATCGTTACCAAACTTGCGTGACAAATATGCAGAGCTAAAAAGTAAAATAATAATGTAGACACCTAATACCATTGAGAGAAGCTGAGTTTGTAACACAGTAAATCCAAAGCTGCTGATAATAATCCCGATGTAAGCGCCTAAACCGCCACTTGGCAAACAGACACAAAATTGGATCATGGCATAGGCATAAGTTTGGTAATCCATGAGAGCTTCTTTAGCCTGGTACCATTTAAAATGACGATTTTGTATACCAGTCTGATTTTCACGCACACGTTCCACCATTTTCTTTTTTTCATCTTCGGAGAAACATTTGGCCTTCATTGGAGAATCTGGCACGATCCAAAGCACGACAAATCCCCAAGCAATGGAGACGCAACCATAGACCAAAAACAAAACCTGCCAACTTTTTAGACTAGCATTTTTGATCAAACTGAAACAATAAGCTAATAAACCACCAATGATTTGATTGACACCATTCATAGCATACCACCAACTAATAGTTCTTGCTTGTTCTTCTCTTTTATACCACATTCCTGACATCACCATAAATAATGGTTGGCAACACGATTCAAAAACCCCCAAAAGACAACGCAATACCACTAAAGCAGCAAACTTTTTTGTAGATGCTTGTAATGCAAGTACTAGCCCCCAAAGGACAATAGAGACACTCAAATATTTGGCAACTGGAAGTCTTTGAATCAAGTAATTGGTTGGGTATTCTGAAACCAAAATTGCCAAGTAAACGCAAGTGGTAAGCCATGAATAATCTTGACCATGCAAATTAGCGTCTTCTCTAATACCCATGATAGATGCAAAGGACATAGTACCTTTGTCTAATGCCTGAATCATATAAGTGATAACCATAGCAGGTAAGATACGGTAATCAATCTTTCTGAGAAGTCGCTGGTTTTCTTCAGGAGAGATATCAATCTTGTCAAGGGCATATTTGGCCACTTCGTTATCAATACCGGCATGGTTGGTGGCAATGTCTAGTTTCTCGATATCCGTCTTAATGGCAGAATCCTTGGACTCAACATGGTCAATAGAAGGCTTTTCTTCAGCCATTTTGAGTATCCTGTGTGAATAACAAGCAATAATTAAAAAATGTACAATATAGCGGCAAAAGCTAAGATTTATTATTCGAACAGTTAGCCAAGTTGAGCAAAATATAAAACAGAGTAGTTCTTGTTTTTCACACTTTTCCAGCAATCCCATCTTTTGGAACACTTGGCTAGATTATATACAAGTACTCAATCCTCACAAAATACAACCACCACCGCACCAAAATAGCCTAAAGCAGTAGCGAGTACCTGTGATGTTGTCACCGCTCAGTTTTCTCCACTGGCACTAGCCGCATTCACCGCAGGACCGCTAGCTCCAAAGTTAGTATGCTAATGATCAAACAGACAGTATGGGGTACATGACGCGCTGCAAGGTCGAGAACTGCAGGATAGTGTCTCTTGCTGCATTTATGCTGTAATCTCTTCTTCTGTTGCAACTTCGATGATACTGGCCATATATAGAGAAGCCCACATTATGCTGTTATCTTCGACCCCAGCAGCCATGAGAAGAGTACTCGTGTTCTATTTCAAGACATTTGTGTATCGTTTATTATCTTTATTTCTGTGTTCTGGGATAGATATTTCGGCTTAGTGACTGTTTTGTTGGCCCCCCGCTTTACGCTGGTACCAGTTCGCTAGAGATCGATTAAGCTCCCGATGGCCTTATTTACTATAGAAGTATGCGTCAAAAAAAGGAAATGATAACAAAGGCTTCTACGGGGAACCGTCGATGAGAAAGTAACCTAAAAAAGAAAAGTGAAAAGAGAAAAGTGAAAATGGAACAAATCAATGACGACAGTCTTGGTGCTATCAGCTACGGTTTTAATTATGGCTGTTTAAGTCCATCGGGAAAATCCTAAACGTTTTACCGAAAACCTCATTTTCCAACTGCCCAGCTTCGGGGTATCCCCAGGTTTATGCTCATTTTTAATTTCTTTTTTTTTTTTTTTTTTTTTTTTTTTTTTTTTTTTTGCTTTCGCGCTTTCGTTTCGTTTTTCTTTCTTTATTTGCTTTTACCTCTGCTCAACATTTCCTGAGATGACTGATAGATAGCTTACAAAAATATTGTTTGCTAAAATTTATATACACAGCTAGAGTACTAAATTTTCTATAAGGGGAAATGTTTTCGTTCATGTCTTGGTTTGTATGATAGCTCAGTTACCAGACTGGCTGTATAAGACTATAACCTTAACACCATAAGTCCACCCCAAATTAGCGCGTCTCTGTTGTGCTGGCCCATTCTTCAGGTTGAGCTCCGGGCTCTCTTATGCCTGCAATTTGTATCCTATAGGATGTGTTTGCACTCAAGCTTGAATGACCAACATGATCATGGCTGTCCCGACTGATTTATACACTAAAGATTAGTTGACTTCTATGTTTTTTGCTAGCTAGAAAGCTAGGTTTTTTATCGAGTAAAATAAATCTCGCTCGTCATTTACGGCTGTGCGGGTTGGCCGAAGTACACCGCTGCAACAAGGTTTCTTGGCTTGCTTTTCTGTAATTCACGGTTCTACGATAACTATTGCCATGGAAATTAATTATCTTGGAAGTTCATCTTTTTTTTTATCAGATGATAGTGAACATTGATCGCTTCAAATTCTATAGAGGAGGGGCAACAATGGACAACGTTTAATCATGTACCACGGGAAAAAGAAAGATTCTTTGGTCAAATTATTTTCTTCATTAAAACAGGGTTTTTTTTTTTTTTTCTCCCGGTAGATGTATTACTTCTTTGTTTTCGTCTCCGCATTGCCACAAATTGCAAGTTTAGCTGGTATATATGATTTTGTGTATTTGGTGTATATAAAATATATTAAAATAAAGCTTTAGAACAATACTGAAATTAAAATACAATTGAGAACTAAAAATTGAAATTCACGGCAAACACAACCATCTCACAAATGAAATAAGAGTAAGTAAGGAACTAAATAGCCAAAAAATCAGCAATTTTTGCAAGTTACATAATTAAACAATGTCTTGCTCAACTTTTCTTGCTGTTGATACTGATACTTTTCATCAAAAAGCTGATTTTTCATACCATAATAACCATCACCACCGTCAGTACTTCTACTACCGCAGTAACTGCCCAATTCTTCATTCTTGTGAACCTGTCCAAAACTTCTAGGATCCAATTTCCCACGACAATTAGTGGCGCTGTTATCATTATCATCATTGGAAGAAATCATGTTCAGATTATCCACCAGCTTTCTGTATCGATTGTTCATAACATCACTGCCTAAAAGCTTGGAAAAATGTTTCAATTCAGTGGCTGAATGACAAACACGACCGCTGTAATTATAGCTTGACTTATTAATACCACCATTATAAGCAATGCTTTGACATGTTATGGGATGCTGTTGCTGCTTTTGGCAGCTATTGTTTGGATTTTCCTGGTTGTAAAAACTGTTATAGAGCAAAGAAAATGTCATTCTCTTATTTTTCAAGGGCGTTACGCATAATCCTGCCGCCCGTTGATCAAATTCTTGTAATTGCAACAATACACGCTTTTGCTTTTTGAGTCTATAATCTTGACTAAGTGAATCTTGCAAAGAATTCAAATCATCATCTGGAATCAAAGCGGTCTGTGCCCCATGAATAGCGTCTTCTTCCAACTCTTCATTTACATCAGGAATTGTAGAAAGTGCAGTCGAATGTGGACGATAACTGTGATTGGCGCTGGTGGTATCGCTTTTACTAGTGCTTGCGTTGTTACCATTAATCATATCACTAGAAGCCACTGATGACTTTTCAACCATAGTTGTGATGCTATTCATGGAATTTGGTCTACCACCAGCATACCCACAACCAGATCCTAAATTTTGAGAGTTTCTCATAGTTCTAATCGTCACTGTCTTGCTATCATTAACCTTAACATTGTGATCATCCGCAGGCCAAGTTGAAGCATCCACACCTACAGCAGCACCGGCAGCATCTTGCGTGAAAAATGGATTGTTGCTTTTTCTGAATGGATTTTGACTAAAGCTATTAACACTAAACCGGCTTGAAAGTGCCATAGATCCAGGAGTTGAAGGCTCTGATAAGTATTGTTCTTTAATTTGCTTGAGATCTTCTGAATCGCTTTCAGATAAACTTGGAGAAATTGGCAACATGTCCGTGCTGCAGCTGTCGCGTTTCATTTTGGACTGCTTTGGGAACTGAGAAAATGAAACACGTTTGGAGTTACGCTTAGATGGAACTTTTGGAGGCTGGGATTCATATGAACTAACGAAATAAAACTGGGATGATTTTCTTTTGCTTTCATCTTCTTGTGGAGCGACAGCATCTTCATGTGTATCTACACCCGGAGAGAGACCCATTTGCAGTTGGATGATAGGCGATTTCAAAATATTTACATCAATAGCAGGAGTTCTTTTAACTGGAGTTGGGTTCAGGGAAATCAATGAATTCAGCTCACTTAGTGAATGAGGAACTTTGATAATTAATGGCCCGCCAGTAGGTTTGGAACTCAAACTGCTAGCTGAATTTTGAAATTGAGCATCGCCATAGACACTTAAATTGCCATTATTGTTGCTGAAACTCAGAGTTGCTGGCTTTGGCTTGTTTATGTAGTTGTTCATTATAGGGGTGGAGTTGATTTGATATTTAGGTTGGCCAACTCTGGCAAGTTGAGAATACAGGTGGCAACGCTGACTGGGTTTGTATTGTTGATGAGGCTGGGGCTGTGGTGGTTGCTGTTTTTGTTGCACCTGTTCGTTTTGTTGCTGGTGGACAGGTTGAGGCAAGACAGAAGTGTGGTTTCTAGAGAGTTTATGACCAAAATTAGCAGGAACCTCAGAAGTTGGTCTATTTGTTTTCATCTCTTCGACAGGTTGGGCTGAAGCAAAACTGCCACTATTGCTTTTAGCGTTGGCACCTGATGGTATATTACCTACTATTGGAGGTGGCAACGGTCTACTTGCATGGTCGTATGTATTATGAACAATAAACGAGTTTGTCTTTTCAAACATATTCTTCTTAATCTCTTTGCTAACAGGATGATTCTTGATTTCTTTAATTCTAAGATCTTTAGTGACTTCAATGGTTTTATCGTTTTGAGAAACTTCAGCACTTGTTTTTGCGGTAGCCGTCACTGTTGTTGCCGCTGTATTTGAATTTGGGTTGCTATATACCTGTGTTTTTGGTAACGGTAATTGTCCTTTCTGGCTTCCATCATTGTTTAGTTCTGTCTCTTTTTCACTGTTTTTAAATCCACGTTTCTTATTTTTCTTGAAGAGCTGTTTGAATGAATGCATAGATGACTTTTTAGGTATTTTATCATTATCTTTCCTCAGTCTGGTTGTGGCTTGAAGCGGTGGTTCTTTGAAGTCTCTTACATCTTCTAAATTGACACTCTCGTACGTTTGTTGCATTTCTTGTTTCTTTTTTAAATCGGATGAGACAGTGGTTCGTTGGGAACTCAACTTGAGCCCCATAGCTTGGCCGTTATTTATAATTTCAGCGCCATCATCTCCATAATCATCGTCAGAAACGTCCACCCAGTCCGCTTCATCACTGCTGTAAATATCCTTGTCAGTATCCAATGGCGTCAATTCTGGATACTTGCCACTGTTCAAGATAAAACTATGATGGTTGAATTCTGAATTATTGAAAAGCATGCTTTCTGGGGTACTTCCAACACTATTTGGTTGATATTCGAGACTTTCATGAGTTTTATGAGGGTAAGTACTACTATTAGAAGCACTACTACCTTGTCTCAACGTAGTCGCCAACTTTCCATGATATGGATGGTGATGCAAAGGGGAAGAAGAATCAGCAAAACTACTCACGGTACTATTGTTATTCAAGTAAGCGCTGTTCTTTTTCATCGAAGCTAGCGAAGTATTAGAAGACGATGAGTAAGTGTTTGCAGAAGAATAGCCTTCGTTAGTTGTTGAGATGAAAGAGGAGTTGTTGTTATGGCTGTTGCAAAGCGGGTAAAGTAAGCGCCGTGGACTTCTTTCAGGAACTGCGATGCTGTCATTATCGCTCTTGGTATTATTATTCTTATTGCTGCTGCTGCTGCTGCTGCTGCCCATGTTGACCGGTGGAGAAGATACTGTTGCATAGGGACTGCTGATCCACCCCACTGGTATTGCTGGAGTTTTGGCACCGGAGTTGACATTGGAGTCTAGTAGACTGGACTCGTACAACCAGCTGATTTCCTCTTTAATGGCAGGATCCAAAGTAAACTGGCTAAAGACACTTGTTCTAGAGTTATTGATTTTTTTCAAGTCTCCGTCGTGGCAACTTTTATTGCTCATTAATGGGTCCAACGAATGATGATAGTTGATACTATTGCTGCTGATTATAATTGGTTCGGTTTCAGCAACAGAAAGCAATGGGATAGACGATGACAGACAAGATGCCTCATGTTTAAAAAGAGCAGTGGAGGGCGATGGAAGAACGCCCGTAGATGGAGAAGTTGTTGAATTTGTATAATTGTCTCTTGTCCCTGGGGTTGTGCTCGGCGACTGAAATGTTTGCATCTTCATTATTCGATGACTGAATCAAATCCGTCAAATATCTGAAACTTGATGTATCGGTATTGTTGGGAGATAAAATAGCAAATCAGAAAAACAAACACAGAACAAGCAAAGAAGAGCAAAAGACGACATTTTGCATATGGCTTTTATTACAAGCAGCAAATATCTGTCTAGAAATACTGAGATTTGCTTCATCAGTCTTCCCCATGGGTCTGTTCATGCTATAGGATACTCAGCAGCGGTAGTGACGATCTGCTCGGATAGTAGACTTGTGGACCTATTTACCGTTCAAAGCAGCGTACAGCAGCATGCATGATCCCATTCAGCGGTATCAAGCAAAATACAACACAGTAGCGGCATCAAATACCACAAGAAGCACACTTTTGATGTAGATAGATGGCTTACTGGGAGGGGGGACTTTAGTCTGCAATACTTGTTATTCCCTTTTTGGTGGGTTTGATACCATAACGTGACATCCGGTAATACAACTTAAACCGCAAACTGCAGACTCTATTTAGATGAGAAATTATATACATAGATTTTATTGAATGCCAAATTAAGACATTTTTCAGAATTATTTTATCCTGCAAAATTTAAATTTCAAACTTATAGTCTTATACCAATATTTTTTTTATCCAGTACAAGTGCTTCTCGTGTATGTATTAATATTTTGAAACATTAAAATTTAAAATAATCTGCTCGATATTATACATTCATTTTTTTTTTTTTAAAACAAAAAAAAAAAATTTAAGGATTATTGACTATGAGAACATATCAATATTCAATAGGAACCTAAAGCTCTGGAACGATGCTCTGCCTAAAAAAATTGAAGATTTTCTTGCCATTTTCCTCACCCACCAACAACGCAAGCTCATAATCTTCAAGCTCAGCCAATTCCCTAATGCTTTTAACATGCTGAATAATCAAATGGTAATTGCCAGCCGTTATTCCCGGAATATTTTTAATCAAATCAATGGCATTATCATTGAATTGGATCTCCCCAATTAAATTTTTACTATCTTCAGAAGCAATACTTGCATCAGTAGTACCGTCCAACCCAGCAGTGATCGCATTATTAATATCTGGATTATCCTCACGGATTTTCAATTCTTTGTAAATTTCCGCAGTGCGGTACGGAGAAGGGGACCAAATGATTCTTAGTTGAGGGAATGCGAGAAGAAGCATTGAAAGTTTGAGTCTAATATCTTGTTGAGATTTTTCAGCGGCAATCGAATCTTTCACTTTGGATTTCATTGATGAGCTATCATATCGGTTTTTGAATTCCACAAACGGATTCAAAGCAAATGATTTGGCTTCATCAAACTCAATGAGCAAAATGACTATTTCATAGTATCGAAACATTCGGGTGCATTGACTATATAAGTTTCCTTTTTCAAAAGAACCAATCAAGTCTGGCACTGATTTTCTTTCAACACAAATACGTGGTGATAAGATATAGTCACCAACAGTAATTACACATGGAACAATTTCAAAACCAGCTCTAAATAAGATATTAGGTAATGCTGATCGAAATTCTCTAATATCAATAACTACTTTTCTATTATCAATTTTCTTGCCATCCAAGAATCTTTTATTGCCGCCAGCAATTCTTGTATTAATAATTTGATCCTTCATTACCCACATGTTTTGTTGCTGCTTATCCTTGAACTCTTTCCCAAGTTGCCCCTTTTCCTTGACAAGCTTGGTAAAACTTTCTTTTTCCTTCTTTATTCGATTCAAGTATCTTTGCTCTTCCACTGAGGCGCCATAGTACATTAAAAAAGTTTTTAAATTATATGATTTATTTTCAGCTTGAAAAAGTTCCACTCTTCGAACAAATGACAAATTAGGTTCATACATGACGATATATGATGGTAGCAACTCGTTTAATATTTTTTCATCAGTCTTTGAATCGTATTTCTCAACAATTATTTGGTCCTGTCGCGGCACTAGCTCATAAACGTTTAGTGGTTCAGCTTGCATGTATAAGCTGTCGTCTTCTTCCACAAAAAGCCCTTCGCCACCATTTCCGGTTCCATGTCCTGCACCATCAGCTAATCTTTCCTCTTCATTTACAGAATTTTCTTTCCCTTCACCCTCAACAAGTTCTGCAAGCACATTTCTAGCTCCTTGATCTTCTTCCTGCTTGACGTTTTTTGTCCAATCATTCACTTCTTCTTCAATTTGTTTCTTGATTTGGTTGCTTAAGGCCTCATTATTGTCTTCTCTGCTAAATTTGGCAGTATGCAATTTCGCCGCCTGAGCTAAAAATGAGCCACCTCTGGTTCTTCTTCTTTTGCCCACAGGCTGCGCATCACGAGTAAAAGTCCTCGAAACATTGATTGTTCGATCATCGTTGCTATTGTCTTGCTCCGCATTGGGGGTACTATTTGATTTATAGCTATTGTTGAAATTATTTCTAGCATCGTTTGCATTGTTGTTGTTGTTGTTGTTGTTGTTGTTGTTGTTGTTGTTGTTGTTGTTGTTGTTGTTGTTGTTGTTGTTGTTGTTGTTGTTGTTGTTGTTGTAATTGTTACTATTTAGGGTATTTGCTAGCCCCTGACTAGACTCCGCATTACTAAAGGCCTCAATCTTAGCTTTCTTGCTGGCTTCGTTCTCCTTAATAGTCTGATTAATCTTCTCCGTCACCCTCATGCTATTATTTTTCCAATAAGAGTAGTCTCTAAACCGTTTGAGCATCATTCTTCTACCAGAGTATTGCTGGGTTTCAATATTGGCTCCAGGAGAATTGATTTCATCAATCATTGTGGTCAAAAATTGACGTATTTGAGCCACAGTTTGTGCGTTACTGCACATTATTAATATTGGGCCATCGTTTTGTAATCTGTAGTCGTTCGATTTTTCACTTATTATGTCATGTAATAAGAATGCTAACTGCTCCCATTTAGGAAGCTCCTCAAGTAAATACGATACCCCTTTACCTTTTGGTGCCGCTGAGGGTGTTCCTGCAGAGGGCGTTGCAATCCCACCACTTGGAACATCAACGTTATCATTATTGGTTTGACTGTCATTTTTTCTAGCTAATGGATCTTTAACAATATCAAAGACTCTTTTTTTAGCAAAAGAAATCACAGTATTTGCTTCATCTAACATAAGCCAAGGGCTACCATTATAATTCATTCTTCCTCCAATACTATTGCTTTTATATTCATGCAATATAAGCTCGATATCCTCATAGAAGCTAATTGCATCTTTATCAATTAAATTATTGAGCAATCTTCCAAGCATTGCTAAATCGCCAATTAATTGTTTTGTGGTCCATGAGATTCGATGCCATGACCTGTTAAACAATGCCATCACTTGTCTCAAGAAAAAATCGTCCAAAAATCTAGAAAATTCATCCTCGTTGGAGATATCAGTGTTGACTTTATTCGACGCGTTGCCTCGATTCAAATCTTCAAAAAGTTCTGATTCAGCAGTCAACTCAGGATTATGTCTTTTTATTTCATAAAGAAGAGCTTTTAAGCATGAAAGTATAGCTAATTGAATTCTTTGCATTGATTCAGACATTGCTACTTTTATTTCAATGACTTTACCTAATTCGTTATTACTGTTTTTTTTAGCATTGGTGATGGCTGAACTATTTGCTCTAAAATTCAATGACTTGATAACATTGATGTGAAACCTCGGCCAAAGCAAGCATTTTTCTAGCTGCATGTTCCTAAGCATTAACCGTAATGGATTCATAACAGATCCTCCAGCGCTTGAGTATGCGGTATTTAGCAAACTTTGAGGCTCATCAGTAAGACATTTAATAAATCCCCATTGATTCTTAGCTCGATAAAAATTGATAATAAATGATTCATTCGAAGTTTCTGAAATTTTGTCAGCATGAAGCATCACTAACCCAGTGATCAAATTGGGATCCACTATGCCAGATAGTAAGTCCACGATAAAAATTCTCGAGCTTATTGAAATTATCCCACCTTTTGAATATATCTTCTTTCTTTTCTTCACAATAACCGATTCGCCTTTTATTAGAATAAATTGTCTTTTCAATGATTCGCTACTGTTACTGTTATTACTGCTGGGAACGTTGTCTGAATATACCGGATCAGAAAAGGCATCCGTCCAGGAAAGTTCAGTTAACTCTTCCCCAATCTTTGCATTTTCTTCCTCTTGAGCATTAAGTAGAATAATAAGGCTCCTTTTAGAGCTCGATCGGCTATTATTATTGCTGCTGCTCTCACTGCTGCAGGTTAAGAAGTTCGATGATGGCGTGCTCAAGACATGCAATAAATTAGCAACAATAGATTCTAATCCAAGACCTTTAGCCAACACAAGCAACGAGTCCTGAATGAGTAGTTCTTCTAAAATAATCTGCTGAAACTTCAAAGACAAAGTTGAATTGACATCAACTGTACCCGCTAATGTTTGCTCTTTAATATATGATTTCTCTTCTATTGTCACAACCGGCATGTCAGTATCTTCGTCATTACTGAACTTGTTGTCTTCAGAATTGTATCTTTGTCCTTCTTCGACCTCGTCATCAGACGGATCTTTCACAAATAACGAGTCAGACATGACTGGTTAAGGCTTTTCACTGCTTCTCTGCTTAGTGTTCGGAGATTTCCTGATATATTTATTATACAAAAGACACAAAGAATGATCAAGACTTAGTTGATCTGCTCACCAAATCTATTCTTCTTGGGCATCAATGCTCATCGCTGCGAAGCGACCGCGCGATAATCGCGATGAGGGATTACCCGCGGGAGCATGTCAAAATATATTACTTTTGGCGCGCGCTTCATGTTGTCGCCTGTCATGAAGATCTTGATGGCAAATTGTTAAACCTTGTTGTAGAGGTTATCTTCTTAACGCAAAATATTGCTGATGCTCAACACGCCAAAGTTATTTTCTTAAAAGTTAACAGTGATTATGAGTTTACCATTAAGCTCCTGAAAAGGAAAATTGAACGTTGCCGCCTAAGTTTCGTGGTTATACTATTGGTTCTCAGCGTCTTCATCTTAGCTAAACAAGCTCGACGCTTTTTGCAAATGACGATTTCCAACTTCAGCAAAACAGGTAAAGTCCTATCTCTAGTTTCTGACTCATCTAAAGATGCTTATTTGCCAGTAACTTGTGATTCTGCTAACACAGTCTTAATGGCTTATTTTTCTTATCACCTTTTCAATACGGCTTTCAGATATTCTACTAGCTAGCACGAGCTTCTTGCTATTCCTTTTAAAAACAATCGCTTCTATTAGCAAATATCCCCAAATCACTGACTAGATTATTATCTGTTCTGACCGCAAACCTCTAACCTCTTTGAATAGTCCGGGCATCCCCATTGTTGTCCGTCATAGACGCTTCCTTGATCTATTCATTATCCTACCTAGTACCATCCAACCGCAACAATAAGATAATAAAACTTAGATAATTTTGATGACAACGCTGAGACAAATGTTGTAACACTTTTTGTTTATTGAAAGTAAGGATGAGCCGTTTCAATAAACCAAACTTGCCCTGGTGTTATCATTCGGATACGATGTTTTAAATAATCATGCTTTCTGGTTATTAAATTCATTTATTAAGCTACAATGTTCTCAAATATCTGTATTGCTGGCAGCAAAATAAAATCTGGGTTTCATTTATTGAGGATTTATAGTGCGACTAAGGTCTCACTATCAGTCAACCATCGCCCCTTATCCGTACATATCAACAAGTTCATATCATTCATAATGATCATCTACATCCATATCTACCTATGTTGTCCATTTTACTACGGTTACTTACCCAAGAAACAGTCAAAACTTTGTATATACGTGATACTATATACGGCACCAATGCCAAAACATACCAATCACCCATTCAACTGTGTTTGCAAAATGTGCCAATAGTTGCAGTTCTGAATCTCACTCTTCACAAGTGGCTCAATCTCAGTTCCAATCTTTTTTCTCAAGGACCTGGTTTCTGGCAATATCCTCTCAAGTTTCTCATAATCTTCAGCAAAATCAGCTTGGTTCTTTTCATTGTCGCTGTTGATCGGATTCAGCAGGTCATCTAGTAGAGGCTTCGCAGCCTTACCTCTGCCATTCCCATATACTTTGCTGAAGCCAAAGTCTAGAAAGAATACCTTATCAGGTTCGTCCCCTCGGTGCCCTAGCAAAACATTGGACTTGTTGATGTCTCTGTGGCTTACTCCCGCACAATGAATCCGGCATAGTCCTACTAGAGCTGACTTTGCTATATCAATAAATGGCATCTTGTGTCTTGCGGGACGAATGTGTTCCATTTGGATATATAGGGCGTTGAAAGGGATCTCTGCCACTGGTTTGTTCTCTAGTATGAACAACTGTTGCAACTTTTCTCTCTCATGAGTATCACCCCCAGCTCCATCTTTCGTGCCTGTTGAGCCGGTTCCGGTTGCTCCACTAGTGCCAAATGTGCCAACTGTTCCGGCTGAACTTCTCCCACTCAGGTTGCTTGATTTACGTGTTTCAGCACCAGCAGCACCCTCAACTTCACTCAATAGTTGATTGAAAACATCTCCAGAGTCCAAATAGCCAAACGAAACCATTTGGAATACAGTCAACCTTGCAGAGGAGTAGCTGTTTATAAGTGGCCACCTCGTACTGGAAAAACAAGAAGCTCAAGCCTGCCTTCCTGATGGCATCGTTTCTGATAATATACTTGCTGTCCACCATCAAGAAAGGATCGTAGCACTTGAGCACATGGTTGTCTACTTGAAACACCGTCGACCATCTTGTCCAAGGCTGCTTTCCGCTAAGGATCTTTGGGACAATGTCGCCAAAACTACTCGTTTGCAATCTCTGGAAGCTTAGACTTGTATCGGCAGCATTGGTCATCGTCAACTTGTCAGTGTTTTCCTTTGGATCATTGGAGATTATCTCCAGCAACCCGCAATACTCCATGTCCAGCAGCTTCTCCGAGCCTCCCAAGTCCAAGAACTTTTCATAGACTATGGTCTCGAAGAAGGCCTTCTTTTGTCTCAACACCTCACAAACATGTGCTTTATCCATTTTTACCAACAAATCTGCCAACTCGTCTTGGGTTTCCTTTTTGATCCGAGTTTTGTCAAAATCAACTTCTGCGTCAATGTCGGTGATTTGAAATGCTTCCAATAGAGCACCGCAAATGTTTTGTGCATAGCCTGCATCGCCGTCATCTGCATCGATAGCAAAGACATTGTCGATTACGACATCAGTATAGACCCGCCCGGTCATGTCAACGACTGCGCGATCAGACTCCAATAGCCGTTGTTTCAAATGGGTCAAGTTTGCCTTGATTACCATTGTGAAGTTGTGGTTGGTGATCAAGGCAACGGTGGTTCTTGTTGCCAACATCTGGTGTAGGGATTGGTTTATTATAGAGACAAACCCAAGAGCTTTGACGGACAAGCCCCTTATTCCGAGTGTCTCCATGTCCCTAAAGATTCTCTGAAACTCAAGGAAGCCCGCCTTGATGTCGACACTCGGTGATTTTGCCTCGACAACAGCCACGTTCTTTGTCTCATCATTTTTTGGATCAACTTGACACAAATATCCATCTGGAGAGACACCAAACTTCTTTTCAGAGCCAAAAGTAAACATGGAACCTTCCCAGTATCTGATGCTCCTAAAACTATTACATCCTCGCAAGATTCCTAAACATGGCATTAAAACATTGCGGTTGAAATAACCAAAAACTTTGGCTTCATTAAGGTTTCCATGACCCTTAGATGCGAACTCTGGAAAACCAAAAGTACTGTCTTCATCAAGATCCGTGTTTGCAATTTTTGTCAAAAGCCGCTTCATTGGCTCTTTGCCTGGTGTCTTGTTGTTGCTTATTCCTATTGCGTTTTGGCCAAAAATCGGAACTAATGCGGGTGTGTGACGGCTGCAGTGATTTTCATATTGTGGGAATTTAGAGCTGGCGTTGGTAAGCGTGCTGATAGTTGACCCGCATTGAACTGACTTAGTTGAACTTGCATTGAGTAGGAGTTGCTGCTGAAATATAAAGAAGAGCTGACCAAGTGCTTCTTTTTCATCTCCGCCAAAAAGTTTAGGGTCTTTTTGGTAACTTAAGTAGTGCCTCAAGAGACGCCGTTCGTATACTAAGTTTTTGTTGCTGAGAGGCTTTGTAACTGCGAGTGGTGTTTTGCTCAATATTTTTGTGATGGTCTCTGTGTCGCTGGATTCCTGGTTTGTGGCATCAACAGCCTGGTCTGAAGTATTGGGGACTCGGACTTGACCTAGGGTATCTACCTGCTCAACTAGCCTTTCAGGTTGCTCTCCAGCATACTGAGCATCATCTGCACTCTGGTTGTCATCTGCACTCTGGTGCTCCTTATCATCAGCTCCGGCTGCTTTGTGTTTCTTTGCCGACGGAGCAGTCAGTTCACCTGAATCTAAGACCTGCTCTTGATCTCTCCTGGCCCGTCGCGGCATTAGGTTGAGCTGATCTTTGAGATAGTGTTGTTTTGATAACTATGAGAAGATGTGTGTCAAGTACTCTGTTCTTTGTTTTTTTTTGTCTTGAGTATTTTGGCTGACAGCTTTCTCTGTATCATGTCCGATGAGCAGAAGGAAAACAAAAAACGATTTCTCGGAAGAAGGCTGCATACAGCTGCATATAAGCGATGCACTATAAAACCCTTGCATTGGACTATAACTGAAAAAAGCTGTCATATGCCAATTATTCGAGTACTGCTTTCATATTTCCTTTGCTTAAACACGTTTTTCTCAATAATGTACTGTTTGTAAAACTAATTGTTGACGAAATACAAAAAAAGCAAAATAGAAATTTGGAAGTTATGAAAAAACGAAAAGATTAGCGGTCTTTGGTACCGAACAATAAAAGAACAAGAGCTATCAATTTGGAAAACGGTTAAGCAGTGAAAGGTGGTATGCTTCTTAGCCTATTGTGGCTTTTCAGTCCTAATTCTGCGAGCGGTTGACAGACTGTACATTTCATCCTAAAGAGCATAGTATTTCTAATAAAATAACCGCACTGTTACTGCTGGGATGGTGGTTGTGATTGAGATATCTGATTTCTCAGTGTGCACTTGAGTAAATTTAAGGTTAATGTGGACGCTAGTTGTTGTGAATACGGATACGAGTAATGGTTACACTTAAATGATTCAAATCTAACAGCTCGGCCATGGAAAGACTCCGCATATTATCAAAATTTTTACAATAAATTCGCAGCACGTTTAGAGATAGTTATCTTGTACGAGCAGGAAGATCATTTCATACATTGCTTGTGAGAAATGTCACTAGTATTTAGTAATTTTGAGATGGAAGAGTGCTCAAAGAACATAATATTACAATGTGAGATATTCTGTACTCAAAACCGCTTTAAGAGTTTGCTGTAGCACTGCAAATAACCTTTTCTACAAAATAGCAAGATCCAGTAAAGCATCTGAGTTGTTTTTCATCGCAAGAGACCTGAATTGTAACTAATTAAGATAGATTTTGGAGCCAATAACCAACAACCAAAGAGCAAGATAAAAAATCAAATCCATCCATTAAACTTGTAATAGAGCTGAATTTGATTTTTGCACTACATTAAACGGGGTATTGATGTTGAAAAATGATGGAATACGCTGATATAATGGAACAAAACTTGAACTCTTGCCTCTTTGTTGTGTTTAAAATAGTAATGTTTTTACAGAACTATTTATAAATGGTAGATGGGTGGGTTTCTCAATTATTCTGCCCATCTCTATATACAAATTAAAAGGAAGACGCTTTTAATCTCTATACAGAATTATCGACGACAAACTTCGGTTAACCTTCGTTTCAATGGTTGTGAACTCAGACTAATCTGGAATGCGAACACAGTGTCGGAAAATGGTGGCAACACTCCTACACAACAGACGCTTCTTTAATTATTACTATTTAAAACGAGCGAAGAAAGAAATAAAAAAAGAGTATATAGAGTAGACTATTGACTATGGTAATTTAATATCAAAATTAAACTTAGCAATAAATAGCAAAGCGTCGAGTTAACTATCGTTCGTGTCTATCAGCTGAAAGGCAATGTTAGCTATGCTATAATCTCTCTCTCTCTCTCTCTCTCTCTCTCACAGCAAAATTCACATATAGGATATATCATAAATAAAAACTTAGCCCTCATTATCATCACGTGAGTTTCGCTTGATTCCTCGTGTCACACACTTAAGTTTTCTTACTAAACACTTTCCTGTCATGTGACCATCATCTGACAAATTCTCCATTGCCACCCGAGAAATGTTTAGCCAGGCAGAGAGAGCGAAAAAAAAAAAAGCCATTTCAATAATTTTCAACATTATATTTTCCTATTTGCTTCTCCTTCTTTGTTCTCTATCGATCTTGAGTTGAAAGAAGCACGATTTTTATTTGAATTTTGCCGACAAGTCAAGATGCAAATTTTCGTTAAAACCTTAACGGGTAAGACCATTACCCTTGAAGTCGAATCCTCCGACACTATTGACAATGTCAAATCCAAGATCCAAGACAAAGAAGGTATTCCACCTGATCAACAAAGATTGATCTTTGCTGGTAAACAATTGGAAGATGGTAGAACTTTGTCTGACTACAACATCCAAAAGGAATCCACCTTGCACTTGGTCTTGAGATTGAGAGGTGGTGGTAAAAAGAGAAAGAAGAAGGTCTACACCACCCCAAAGAAGATCAAGCACAAGCACAAGAAAGTTAAGTTGGCTGTCTTGACTTACTACAAGGTTGACAAGGACGGAAAGGTTGAAAAATTGAGATCTGAATGTCCTGAACCAACTTGTGGTGCTGGTGTTTTCTTGGCTAACCACAAGGACAGACAATACTGTGGTAAATGTCACATCACTTTCAAATTGAACAAATAAGTGCTTTAATTAGTTGACTGTTTGTTTATGGGTTTGGAATGTATATTAATGTTAGTTTTTTAATATATATTTATTGAAAGTTATTTCAAGTTGTAGTTTCCTAGTGCATAAATATTTTGTATCTTGTAGTTACAGTTGCTATGACGCAACCTCTTTTTGAAGGTAAGCATGGTGTTGTATATCAAAATCAATGTAATAAGCTCACAAATCATCAAATAAATTGACACATTTTATATCTTTGAGAAATGTATGTACATTTATGAATGCATAGACTATGTGCAGAAAATAAAGATCAAATGCCACTGATAAATCAAATGTAGTAAACCAAAGAGAAATCAAAAAGAAATGAAGCAAAACGAGAATTGATAGTAAACAAAAAGGACAAATATAAACAGCAATAAACAGTACCCATCCCAAGAACAAGAGAAAAAAAAAAGTATATGTATGAAGAAAATGGAGTGAAAGATGTTAATATGAAAAGCAAAACAACTTTTAAATGTATTGTATGTGATTCTTTGGAGAAACAAAACAAAAATATGGAGCAGACCCTTTTTATATAGTAATCTGCTGTCTAAGTTATGAATGGTGGTGGTGAATATTAATTGTACAAACGGCAATGTTATGGAAAAGGCTTGGTAATCTGTGTTAATTAGTGTAGGTTTGTGTGTATAGCTGCCGGATTAATGATAATAATTTAGCAAATCATGATTGATACAATATAGCATTAGTCAATTAGAATTTGATTTGAACACCCCATGTTTGACTTTTTCAGTCACCCCATCAAAAGCATTGACTTTTTCATTAACTTCATCCAAAACGCTGGTCTTCATATGGTTCCAATTCTCATTAACATTTCTCAAGACTGATTCAAATCCAATCTTACCTCTTTGAGCATTAAAATCAAATCTATCTACTGACCAGTCTTCAACCTTATTACAAAGTTTCTTGATCGAAGCATAAGCAGTGATTTGGGCTTCTTGTTTGAAAAGAGTCTTGTTCAATGGATTAGCAGGGTCTGGCTTGTAAGAAACAACTTCATAAACTTGTAGCAAATTACTCATTGTCATATTGATTGATCTCATAGTCAATGTCTTGTTGATCGGATCCACTTCACTAATTTCTCTAACGTAGCTGCGCTTCAATCCACCAACGAGGAAATTTAACCAACTTGGAATTGGCTGCTCGCAAGTAATAAGTCTTTCGGTCTTTAAGACTGAGGTGGTTGGGTTAACTTCACGACGCAAGACATCAACTCCTACCACTTGAGTAGACATTTCATTTGGGTATTTCTTCCAATTGGCAGCAGAAACTTGCTCCCATGGGTAATTGAATGAATGTGATGATTCGAATATCTTCATTTTTGTGTGTGTGTGTGTGTGTATATATACTGGAATCACTTGGTTGACGTGTTGGGAGGAATTGATTTGTAGATACTTTCAATAGGCAATGTCCGGCAAATGGTATATATATATCGACCTCAAAAATAAGTAGTCGCAACAAGGTAAAAAATATATGGTTTCTTTTCTTTTTGTGTCGACGTTATGTAGTCAGGCAGGATCGGATCTCGGTAAAGTCTTTTCTTTTTCTTTCCCTGTGCCTGTCAATTGACTAAAGTTTATGAATTTTATAAAGTTTCAAGGATTTTCTTTAGAATAAATAAAATATTTTTTTCTTTTTTTTCCTCTTTTTTTTTTCTTTTTCTGCTTTTTCACATGCCAAAAACTGCAGCTGCTCCGATGTCTTCCGATTACAGCCTGATTATATAATTTACGCCATTTTTAATGACTAATCCCGCATCGCAATAGCTTTGAAGCTCCGAGAATTGGAAAAGCAAACTGCTATTTTGAGATATAATATAGTAGGGCATTAAATTGTGGTCCCGTTAATTTACAAAATTAATTTGAATTTTGCCATAGTTGACACACATTGTCATGTGCTTTCTTTGCTTTGCTGTGTGCTTTGCAACGATTCAAAAGCTATTGCCCTGCGTAATCTCTTCATATATATGATCTGATACCCTTCCGTTTTGGGTAAGATTGTTTTTTAGGGTATCGGTGTGGCTTGTCTTTAATATTCATTACTGCCGCGACTTCAGCATATACTATATACTATGGAGCCTAATAGGTAGTTACTAGATATAATTTTGTTAAGTTTCCAGCTTAGAGTCACGCCAGGTTAATGTTCGATTATGGTCCCGGTTGAACTAAACTTGCAAATGTTTTTGTCCATGTACGTGAGATCATATAATTTGTCAACATTTTAAAACTTGAAAGGTTGTCTTGCTCTTCCATATTAATTCATTTTATTGCAATATTTTAGACATTGTATATAGATAGAGCTCAATTTAATGTAAAGAGACTACTTATTTTTCAGCAGAAAGATGGAAATTGAGGCATTCTTCATCGTGAATACTTCGCAAAAAATTTGGTATCGTTGCAATTATTGCACACTGTGGCTTTTTACGCTTTCAAAAAGCCATCTATTACAGTTTACTTCGTAACTTCACCCTCCGAAAAAACTAATATATCGTGACTAAAAGCACAGTCTTGATCTTCAGGATTTGGGTAAATTTATAGAAACGCTTATTTTATAATAAACTTGCATTGATACTTCATAGTCAAAGTCTGCCGGGTCTAGAACGAAAAAGGTGCTACTACGCCTGTACGAAAGGCTTAGTCAAGACAGTACTGAATATTTCTACATAAAAGCGGATGTATGCTTCAAGATTATTAAAAGAAAAAAGCTGGGCACGTTTGATCCGTTCCAGATAAACCCTAACATCCTCTCCCTTTTAAATAGCACATTTTTAAGTTGTTTCTTAGGGAAACTTTGAAATGCTTTGGCAAGGCTTGGTAAGTGTTCTTGATTTATTTCATGCTGCAGATGCTCTTAGCCACTTTCATGGCAGTCAAAATAGGGAATAAATAATGGCTTATTTGGGCAACAACTAACTATCACCTTTTTTTTTTTTTCTATTTTTGTTTCAAAAAATCGAAGTGAAATCGGTGGTATCGATTATCTACCAATTGCTAGATTATATTCGCTATGCTGTCCTCTTCACATTTATGTTATGTTACATACCATTCATTGATGTGCACGCCAGCAGCTGCATAAATTGTATACGATTTATTGTCCAGGAAGATCTTTGACAGAACATGCAACAACTTTTGCACAAAAGGAATTTGAAAACTATGGTTGTAGCTAATAATATACATACGTCAAAGATTGCGGAGAATTTTTTTTTAACCTTATCACTGTTATACAACATATCAGAGCTATAAATTTGTGCGTTCACTAATATCAGCATGACTAGTTTCCTGCACGGCCCAAGAAGTAGTAGTCTAAACTGAGACTCTAGGATGTAAAAGCTAATACTAGACCGCAATACAAAAAGAGAAAATAATCCAGCTTATGCTTGGGACGAACTGAACAAGCAGCCACAAGTACTACTACTACAATGAACACTCAAAGATACTAAGTTTGTATGAATATATAGTCTAGAACAATTGTTTTCACGTTGAATTGTTCTTGTGAACTGTAGCTCTTGCTAAAAGCTATTTTAGTTCTTTCTTTTATTTACTCCAAAATTAGGCTCATTTCCACTGTTTTCCACTATTTTGTTTAAGCCCTTCAAAAGAGCCAGATAAAGAAAAAAAGCTCAAAATTTAATTCCACCATCCTACTGAGGTCAAAGTTTCTGAGGTCAAAGTTTCGAAACTGGTGTGAAACAAAAGATAGTTGCTAGTAAGTCGTAGAACACGATCAAAGTTTGAAAATTTTCAAATAAATAGCGCGAAAGGAACATCTGTTCGCCTTCATTTGAAACTCAGCCGGCCTCGTCAGTCAATCAATAAGCCACTTTATCGATACGTATCTAGTCACACCGAACAGTAAAAACAGTTGCCCTTCAACCCTGCCAACTAGTGCTTTACCATGACCACCAAAACATTCATAATACTGCTAATATTCCAAAAAATAACAAAAAAAACGGCTTTGGTTGCCGTTGGATCTGCCATGGGTGCTAACGATATAACAGCAGCTATTGTACGGTGCTGCGGGTACGACGCAAAAACATGCAGGCAGGTACGTTAGTATACATATAAACACATGCATATATATATTTGCGCTAAAATTGCGGACTGTTATGGACACACGCCGGGCAAAAAGGAAAGCTATTATTTGTGTCAATTGGTTTTTATTGATGTGTAAACTTGTTATATTGAAGACACCCATTTAGGCTAAGACGTGTTTGCGGTAGTGGCCCAGCCGGCTAATGTGTGTAACTACTAGTCTCTAGCTAGTGTGCTGACTTCTTTGTACGCTGCTGCTGCTGCTGCTGCTGCTGTAGGTAAGTTGTGCTGTAACGTGGTATTGGGGGGCTAAGTAGCTAAGGCTAAGCAGCTGTCAACAACATTTTACTTTAGAAGCGTTTGTATAAATACTACACGATGCGATCTTTATTTCTTTTATACAATTTGTGCAACATATTATGCAAAGTCATATTACTAGAGTAATTCGAACAGAATAGGTATCTTTTGAAAGGTCTCTTGCTGACATTATCTAATCCTGTATTGACATTAATTCCACAACCAAACTGATTCGATTTGAACGACAATACCTGGTGAAACAAAAAAAAAAAAAAAGTTTTTCCGAATCTCTATAGCCAACCAACAAGCCAAGTACGCAATGCAACGCTACAACATTCTTGTGCTTTACTTTACAGTTTTATCTCTTTGCCTTACTACTTCTGTTCAAGCAGCTTCAGAAAGCATAACCACAACACCTGATTCATTATCCATTGCTTCATCATCATCATCATCATCATCATCATCATCATCATCATCATCATCATCATCATCATCATCATCATCATCATCATCATCATCATCATCATCATCATCATCATCATCATCATCATCATCATCATCATCATCATCATCATTTTTAAGCACTTCAGCCAATGCAACCTCGAGTAGCTCAAGCAGCACCACCATCAACAAGCGCAACGCGACTTCGCTTTCCACTACGTTGGCAAGCTATATCCAAGGCAGCATAGTTAGCGGGAGTAAATTGAAAAATCAAGGTCAGGGAGCAGTAGATTTGCTTAGCGGGTCATCGTTAACGGGAAGTGTTCTTGCTGTTATTGCCTTTTTGTTGTGATTTCTGCCTTGGTTATATGTTATGCAAGCAAATTTTTTTCTTGCACATACAATTATTACCATCACTACCACTGATACTATCACTAATACTTTTCTTTTTGATAATAAAATTTTTACAAAAATTATCTTTTTTTTTTTTTTTTTTATTTATTTATTGGCTGCTGGTGGCTGCCTAAAATTGCTTTTTAATTTTACATAAATTCTTCAAATCTTATCTCGCTTTTACACCTATTTTCCATTCCTTTATGAATTGATTTTTCTTTGCTGCCCCTCTTCATCTTTAACAGTACGTTGTTCTTTTTAATGTTTTTTTTTCTCCTTCTGCTACGTTTCACGATATTACGAATTTAGAACCCCTCAATACTTTTATGTCCTTCTGCCTAGTTTCACATCATTCATTATCAGCCTCGTCTTTTGCGTTGTATTGTCCATTTTGTACCAAGTTTGTAAATGCTTCACAAACACACCTTTGTCCAGCTTTATGTATGCCTTTGTAGCTCACCAATGTATGCATTTAGTTTTAACTTTTCTGAACATTGTAATTGATAAATTCCAACACTGTTTACCGCTTACCAGCGATAGGCTTCGGTGTATGCTATAAAACTTAATTCAAATATTTATATTTAGTTTGGCTCAGCTCACCATTGCCGAAATAACTCATCTCTTTGAATTGTCTTTGACAAATGTAGAGATTGTTTGGAAAGGCTTGGCAAATACATGATTGGCGTGCTCAGTACCAATAGAGTGGTCGAAAGAGGAAATAAAAGGTAATAATAATAACAATAATAAAAAAGTAAAGCTGACGGGAAAAATGGCTAATTTGGGCAACAACTTGTCATCCAAGTTTTCTCTTATTATTTCTATTTTCATTCTCATTTTGGTTCCAGCAAATGGCCTGATGCGAAATTGGCAACTCTCATTGAACACTGTTACCAGTATCTACTAAGCTAATGACTTTTTTTTATGCTATGTTCTAGCGTATACCATTGGTAACATAATTTGATGTGCACTACCAGAGCCTGCACAATTATTTTTTGGAAAACTATGATTATAGCTAGTAAGGTACACAAGTCGAAGATTGCAAGAAATGTAAAATTATCTACTCTGTTAATCTTTTCACACCAAGCTCGCAAAAGCTTGGGACCCTCTCAAACACGCGTTACCGTATTCTTGTAAACTTGACGTTGTGCCAGCTCTTATTTTCCAATTTTACTATATTTTTCTTTTTCCATTTATTTTCTATAGCCAAACCATTTAAAATAAACGCGGGCATACTTTTACCTTGTGCGAACGTCTCGCTGCTATTGCCTTTTTTTGTTGAAATTGTGTCTGTCTATTTTCGTTAGTTTTTGGTTTTGATATTCATGGGGGAAAGTTTCTTGGTTTTTTTTTTTTTTTTTTTTTTATAAAATATGCATTTTCTAAAGTATTTAATTATCAAAAACATCCAATATTATATCCAATTATTTTTATTAGGCGGTGTGTCTACTCACGTTATTAGTCACCATTTTGTCAATTTATTATTTGATGCATGACTAGTCATGGAGAGTGTGGTAGTGTCTCTATAATATCGCAGAGTTCAGCAGCATGTAGTAAAGTTCACGATATATAATTGAGAGATGTATGCTATTTACAAAGCTTAATATTGACAGGCAAATTTGCCGCCCAACAAGGGAAGACGTCATTAGGTTTATAAATTAAACTATAGAAATATATAGACAAGAAATTAGAATCAAATTAAAATAAATTGTAATAATAATAACAAGGAAAGAAAGAGAAAATCATAAGAGAGCAAATAAAATCGAAAAAAAAAAAAAAAAGAACAAAAACAAAACAAAAAAAAAAGAAAAAAAAAAAATTAGGTATGTACTGAAACACATAAGAACGGTCGTGAAAGTCATTAAACCCTCCAGTAAAGGGTCAAAAGAAAAGAGGCCCAGCAAAAAATATTAAACACAACATCGAATTAAACAGAACAAGCCCCATTAATGACAAGAGAAAAATTGCTCATAAGCCATACTCATTATTTACCAAGCATGGATTATTACTATTATTGGGATTCTCCCATTGCACTTCACTGAATCCTGAACCAGGATTAGCAGCAGTAAAGCTAGCAGTATCCCCCGCCACCATTAGCTAATTCTTGTAGGGTAATGAAATCCTCATCTTCTCCCAAAAATGTGCATAGTTCTTTGGATATCAACATATTCGGATTATTGATTAATTTGGCAAAATCGCTGCCGCGTCTATTAGTCCAAGGTTGCTGTTGTCTGCTACTGTTGGCAGGGGCAGGAGTTGCTTCATTTTTTATACTGTCATTACCATTATTATTAATCAAGTTGGCGCTGTTAGACTGATTGAATAATTTGTTGAAAGCTGTTGCTCCTTCAAGTGCCTCGTTAACATAATTATACATTCTAAGGGTATCGCCAACCTTGCCATAATTTTGTAGAGAAAAGGTACTAGAATTAGAACTAGCAGTAAGGTTTAGCCAATTGTTAGCCTTGTTGTTGTTGTTGTTATTGTTGTTGTTGTTGTTGTTGTTGTTGTTGTTGTTGTTGTTGTTGTTGTTGTTGTTGTTGTTGTTAAAGAGAGAGGACTGTATCTTTGCAGAAAGAGATATTGGTGATTTAATCATGGTGTCACCAATGCTCATTATATTTTCCTCATTAGATAAGCTCATCTCGTCATCATTGGCTGTGCTAGTACTATTGGTGGTATTGCTAGAAACTGAATTGCTTCCACCAACTAGTGGTGGTGGTTGTTGTGGGAACAATTCAAAGTTCAGTAAGCGCAAAGAGCTAGGATGCGACACTGGAGAAGAAACTGAAGAAAATGAATGGGCGTCTCTGATATTGCTGTCTTTGTTGTTTTCGCTGTTGTTGGGGGCATCACCATTATTTATGTTGATTGGATACGAGTTAAAGCTATCATTATTGCTTATTGAAAACTCCTCAGTGAAAAGTTTCTTTGGTATATTGCTTTTATTATTAGCGGCAATCGTAGCAGTTGGGAGTTCTGGAGATAGCACCCAGTTAGTACCAGTACTTATCAGTGTAGGTTCGGTATGATGACTGAAAGAGCTGACTGATGAATCCAATGATGAATTTGTGGCCACTCGTTGCAATTGGGCGCCAAAACTTAACTCCTCATCACCATTGTCTTCCTCCAGCGATATGTCATTCCGCTGTTGCTGTTGCTGTTGCTGGTGCTGCTGTTCGTGCTTTTTCTTATGATCAGCCATTGTGTCAATCTTGGATAACTTTTTATTAGCGACAGTCAAAAAATCTTCGATTTTTGAAAATAACACCAGCACATTGTCTTCCAAACAAGTCAATCTATTTTCAAGTCGTTTGATGCTTTCTGCGGTATTGGCGGGGTTTGTGGCGGCGTTAGCGGGACTAACGGGGATAGCGGTTGTGACTGCAGCTGCAGCTACTGGGGAGTTGGATGCACTACGCCCGAGCAGACCGCTATTTCCGATGACGCTGCTGGTGCTGGTGCTGGTGCTGGTGCTGGTGCTGCCGCCGTCGTCATTACTATTGTTATTGCTATTATTAGCCAATCTTTGCAGACTTTGTTTTTGTATTTGTTGACTATTGGGACTAATACTACTAGCTAGTTTTTTTGATAAAAGTTCTTGCTGTTTTATTCTTTTGTTGAAAGCAGATGACGAGGCGTTAGTCATTGTTCTTCTCTTTCTTGGCTTGTGCACTGGAGTATCGCTATATTGGCAAGCTATTTGATAGCGGGTGCAATTCTGGCAAGGCTTGTTGCCATTGCATTTGACTTTGCGTTGGCGGCAATGATTGCAAGCTTTTGGAGTTCTAATTCTCGTTGGTTTCTGCGTTTTTTCTTCTGAAGACATGTTGTATTTTGTAATTGAGGTTCAGTTTTGTAGTAGTATAGCTTATGTTAAGATATTAGTGTTTGAACATGAAAGGGGAGAATTGGGAGTTAAAAGGGGAAAGAGAGCAAACTGAAATAAATGAAAAATAAAATAAATAAAAGTAAAAAATTCCAAACCACAAAAAGGAAACCAGAAACAAGAAAAAACAAACAAACAAACAAAAGCGCCAACCAACAGTCGGGGCAACATCCATGTTGAAATATGGAGACATATATATAGAAAAACGCAATCGGCAAGCGTATTATTAATCTTTCTGCTGCCTACATGTCTAGCAATCGAGATAGTTCGTTTTCTGTTGGTTTTTTCACCATGGAAATCGACTTTGACTTTAATAGTAGCCCTTTTTCCGTTTCCCTTGCTCGCGGAGGGCGTGTTGAGACGCGTAAGTATGCCGCCAGACGCTTTATAGAAGCAACGCAGCGCTTTTAGTCGCTGCCGTTTCTGCCTTTCAATGCATAATAGTGTACTATGATGTTGTGTAATGCCCGACTCCGTGTGGTTCTGGACATTGTTTTCACGGAAATGTTCTGTTTCCGGAGACTATTTCCGCTGTTACCGGAGATTGTAGCCCGCAGGCCACAATATAATCAGCGAGTTCCGTCCGATAATCGTCGACAGCTGACAGCTGACGACTAACGGCTGACGGTGGGCATCAACCAGCAAGCTTTGCATTTCCGCAGTCGCCCGAGGTTGAAAAGCGCTGTGATTCTCGCCTACAGAAAAAAAACTTTGGGTTTGTTTGCAACCGTGGGCCCGTCGGTCGGGTGGTCGGACGCGCATATTAACGCCGCCAATGGCCCCTAAAATCATCGAGGCCCCTGAGGGGCTCTGGGGCTGCCTGCCAGCTACCGGCTGCCAGTTACCAGCCAGTAGTCTCTAAAAATAAAAACGAGAACGAAAACAAAAACGAAAACGAATCAATGAGGAGCAGTAGCTTAACAACAGCCACCCCCACTCCAATGGAAATACCCCCCATGATGACCGTCCTCTTTGCGGAGATAAGTGGCGCTTTGATCGCTAATAAGCGGCGTATACAAGCACCTTGTAATGTGTGTGTGTGTGCTTTCTGTCTCTGTTCTATTATTTAATGGAGGCAAACTATCAGAGGTTGTCGTAAACAATAGAGACTAGCTTGATTTTGTTTTGGGGGCAGCGCAGCGGCTTCGTATACAAGGATTTAAGCCAATGGCTTTGCGATGATAATCACTCCTGGAGATAAAAACTTATTTAGAAGTAAGGAGAAAGACATGATCATGCTAATATTGAAGGATAATGTATGTTATGGCCAGGCCGTACGATGCAGTGATAGGAGGCCACACACACACGTAAGATTAGTCAGACGTGTTGGACAAACTGACTTTCTTTTTGCTCTTTTTCTTCAGTTCCCACTGCTTAAGCTCATTATGTAAGAAAGCACTATAGTTCCATTAAGACGGTAGAATTGAGTTTGCAATGTGATACATCAATAGTACTGGTGCTTTGAGATTGAGGAAAATAAGAACAAGAGCGTTTTCCTTGTGCGGCGCTAACGTTACCGCTGTTCTGTCCCGTGTTTTGTGTCTTGTGATGAGTAGCACTATCAGACTACCGTATCGCTTGCCAGGGTTTCTTGAACTCAGTAATATCTGTAGGGGGTGGAGTCCGCCGTGGTCGGGATAGCTATACAGCTCACCCCCATATGCCAATATACCAGGTTCTCTGGACTGCCCCTTCCGCATTTGTATCCCTCCCAGCCCTTAACGGCGCACAACGTTGCACACACGCGCGCTGTGCCAAGCGACGCTAGTTATCACCGCACAATTCCGTTTGTCGTGGACTTAGCAGCTGCTAGTCGTTGCATCCATCGGGGAACCACGGGCTCGTCCCAAACCAGCAGTCTCGATTTCGATTTCGATTTCAATTTCGATTTCGATTTCAGTTTCGATTCCCGCCAATTGAGTTTGATTGTTACCTTTTACAGGTGTCCCTACAGTATATAGCTAGGCAAAATTAGGCTTCCGGCTGATATCGATGATGAGATCCTAAACTTACTCAACGATGGCTGGACAGTCCAGTCCGTCAAGCAGTAAGCGCGGAGCGGTCATCAGTTAGTAAATTATAGTATACTACGCTGGTCATCGATGCAAGAATGGCTTTCAATCCGGTACAACTTTGGTAATATATTATTTTTGTGATAAAGTGGTATAACATAAAAACAGACAAATTTGTCCGCTGGGAGGAAAAAATTGTGAACGTTCAAGAAGGCAAAAAGATAAAAATAATTAAAAAAAAAAAAAAAAAAAATTAAAAAAGTAGTAATAAATACTGACAAAGCGAGCGGTGAAGTAATGCATATGTATGGTATAATAATGATTGATGGAAGTCGTAACAAAATGACAAAAAGGCGTGTCTCGGTCGTAAACTAAGTAATTTGATATAAAAAAAAAAGATAAAAAGATAAAAAGATAAAAAGATAAAAAAATAAAAAGATAAAAAGATAAAAAGATAAAAAGATAAAAAGATAAAAAGATAAAAAGATAAAAAGAGTGAGCAACAATTGAGATGAACAAGCAATATTGGTCAATCACCGCGCTTGTACCGTCCCGACGGATATCGCTTTGGCTTCTCTTGTCTTGTCTTATTTAAGCGCCATCACGAAAACTGGACTCAAACCTCTTTTCCTTCTTTTCTTCATGGGTTGATGATCTTGAGTCGGCGCGTGTAGTCTTTGTTATCCTGCAATGACGGATTACTCTCATTTGGGTCAATAAACCCCATTGGTGGTTGCAACCGATCATCCAAGAAATTAAAATCAGCGCCATCCACCGTCGTTGTTGCACCAGCGGTCGTGGTGTTGGTAATCACTGCCCCAGGAGGAGGAGCAATCCCAGTGGCGTTTGAATCACTGCCAATGGCAGCTTGCACCGCAGCTGCCTTTTCTCTAATAAATTCTTGACGAGTATCAAGAATATTACTATTATTTTCACTACTGTGCTTGCCATCATAGTCTTCTTCACCAATTGCTGGATAAAACATCACTGGAGTTGGATAATTGCCGCCGTCGAAACTTGGAGTTGAAAATCTGCTCTTGCGCGGCGTTCCCACAATCGTCTCATTGTTGTATCCATACATGCCGCTATCATATCTGCGGTGGTGGTATGGAAGATGTACTTTGCTGATGGCTTTGCCAACACCTAAACCGGCAAAGAATCCAAGCACCGGATTGATCAAAAACTTGTGCATCACTGCACTGCTCTTGCTGGTGGTTTTCGTTGGCATCCCTTTAGCTGTTGCAGTTGCTGGATATGCGTAATTGTAATAATTCATTGGTCTTGGATGTTTGGATGTTCTTGAGAATCCCGCTAATCCTCCAGCTCCAGCTCCTGCTGCCGTCGCGCCTGGTGGCGCTTGACAGCGAAGACAGAAAAATACTAGCAATGCAATCAAAAGAACAATTGCGATTCCAACACCAGTGAAAAGACCAGCAACTTTACCACGATGATCGAAAAATGAGTCTTTCTTTTGTACACCAGTATCCCCCAAACTAGCTCCAGCAACTAATGAAGATGAAGCCAATGCTGATGATGAGGAGGAGGAAGCGACAAAAGAAGAAGAAGAAGAAGGCATAGCAGTGGTGGCGGTAGTCAAAGTGGAAGCGCTAGTAACCACTTTTTGCGAAGAAACCACTGAAGATGATTTTCCCGTTGACACAGCAGTAACATTATTTGAATCGTTATTCACAGTTGAATAATAAATTGAGGTGATTATACTGGTTTTAATATCTTGCAGACTTGCTATTGAGGTAATCGTTTTCACTTTTGGTGTCTGTGAAGCAACGTGCGTGCTGGTGACCATAACAATACTGGTACCAACTGTCGATGATGATACTGTCGCTTGAGTAGTTACTACTTGGGTAGAATAAGCAATTGAAGTGCTTGCTTTTACTGATGTTGAAGGAGCAGTACTTGAACTGGAGGTACTGGAGGTACTTGTACTAGTCGATGTTTCACTGCTGGTTGTACTTGTACTTGTACTTGTACTTGTACTTGCGCTACTTTCACTGTCACTAGATGAAGATGAAGATGAAGATGACTCGTTGCTGGTAGTTGATGAGGCTTGCTCACTGGTGCTAGAAGGATTACCAATCTTAATATATCCATAACTGCTATCACCACCACATTTTTCATAGGGATAGCCTGGACAATCAGTATTGCAATCACCATCAGTATCATTAGGAACAGTATTTGAGCACCAACAATCATGATTTTGAACAATTGCAACCGCATAGTTGGCGTTGCGGCATTTATTCTCACACCAACCATTGGACATGTATGTGCTGAAATAAGAACCAGTTTCTGCAGTGTTGGAATTGGAACAGAAGTCTTGAGCTGCATGGGCTCCCAGCACTAGAAATAAAAATATGAAGCAAATAGTTAGCATTGCGGTTGCTTTTGAAGATGAAGTTTGCCGTAGTAGTATTGGTATCATTGCTGTTGAGTGTATTATTGAAATTGTTGATATTGCTGATGTTGCGTTTGACTTGTGCGCAAACCTAAAAGATAATCAATAATGATAATCAGAACAATAAGAATTATTAAAATTAACGAGAATGGTAAAATAATGCAAAAGTGAAAAAAAAAGTATTTGTTTTTTAACTTATTTTAATTTTCTTTTCAACACATCAATATTAAAGAAGATAGAAATCCAATTTGGTGTGATATAGTATGGTGTGGCGTGATATGATAATGATAACAAGCTTCCGGGGAAAGTTACTTCACCAAAGCTGTTAATCACTAAATATAGCGAAGGGTACGGATATAACCTTGCGTATGCGTACAGACAGTACTGGCTATGGTGATTTCCGACGTTTTTGTTCTCTGTTCTCTTTCCTCTTTTCTATCGCAGCACAGTGAGTAAATATATATGACCACGAATGCTTATGTTGGAAAAAGGAGTAGGGAAGGATCGACAATATATAAAAAAAAGGCTGATTTTTGATTTTGGTTTCGATTTTGAGACTATATTGGTTGTCCAGGAGACAGTTATAATATAGTACTAGCAGTAACAGTGGCTTGGAGTGAGTGTAAGCCAGGTTAAGCGGTTAAAGAGATAGGAAAAAAAAAAACAAAAAAAAAAAAACGGAAAAAGTTAAAAAAAGCTTAAACGTTAAAGAAGTTAAAAATAAAATTTCGCACGCTGCTGATTTTTGCTAAACGACAAATTTTATTGTAGTTGTCCAACAATTTAGTTTGAATTAATTAGTAGTTTGGTTGAAGGAGGAACTAGTTGAAGCGAAATGCGGCTATCGTATTCTTTGAACAACAGTGTCTTCTTGATTGCTGTAAGATGTAAATATTCTTGTCTTTGACACCTCAAAACTTATTTCCAGCGAAATGTTAAATTTTGATGTTGCCAGTGATCAATGATCAATGTTTGATGAAAGTTGGCCTTGATTAGTTGATTGTTCGGGGAGCGAGGATCCCTTTTTTCTCTTCTAAAAATTGCTTAATCTACACACGCTGCACTGCAGGCCCTGCGCCGATTGCGATCGTGAATTTGACTGAGTGAGTGAGTGATTAGCTGTGCGTGCTATCTCCGGCGACCAATAATCAATCGAAAAGTGGAGTGGACGTGGATCGAGGAAGAAGAAGACAGCCCCAGCTTTCCGTGAAAATAATTACTTTTAAAACTTTGAAAGGCTGTATGGCTGGCTGGCTGGCTGGAGGTGGTGAATTAATGAGCAAGACTTGATGCTGTTTTAGTTGACTGGTGGTAAAGTTATTTGGAATAATTTTATCTGTTTCTGTCTTGATCCTTTTGGCCACACAAAAGCGTTGTTTCCTTTTTTTTTTTTTTCTTCTTTGTTTGTCTGTTATGATTATCTTTCTAGTTCTTCTTTGCTATTTTTAGATCCCGCCCTTTGCGATGTTTTTCTAAACTCGTCAAAAGCAGTCTAAAAAGGAAAAAGAAGGTCGGCAATCTGCAGATTGGTGAAGGAAAGGGAGAAAAAACACGAACCAGCGAAATGAAAAACGGAGCTAATTTAAAATATGTTTGCGAGAGTTTGATGAGTTTGAGACTTTGCAAACGAACAAACAAGCTTCCTTGTGAAATTCAAGTGTCTTAAAACCTTTGCAATAGGTCAATAAATCGGTGGGCTAAGGCAGGAAGCGATCTAAAAGATTATGTCTTTTTGAAATTCTATTCTTTTCTAATTCTAGAATTGACCAAAGTGATGGCTAAAGCTTTGGCTGTTCGGTATATCGTGATGAGGTATAAACAATAAACGAAAACCGCAAACAAAAAAACAAAACAGAAAAAGAATTTAAAAAAGAAGGTTGAAAATGAGAGTTAAAGGTATTATAATATATCGCAACGAAAAAGATCGTAGAGCAAAAGGTGAAATTGGGGCTTGAGCTGTCGTTTTTGTTGTTCTGAACGAGTCTGCTAAGCGACTGGTAATATCTTGCTAGCTTACTTGTGTGTGATGCGCCTTAATGTCAACGGACAAAGGAAGGGCTTTTTTGAGTGTAGGTTGTGTGTTTTGAAAAGAGAAGAAATATTATGTGTGGTATCAGAAAATTGTATCAAAAAAAGATACAGATAGTGCAATGATATCTCTTTTATTGTTTAGTGTTTGTTGTAGCAGCAGCTTGACCGTAGGTTTTCTCAACAAACTTAAAGTTGCTTGGGTCTTTCCTTTTTTTTTTTTTTTGTTTTGTTTTCTTAGCAGTGCTTAACTTTTCCGGTTGAAGGTACCCAAGTCTGCCTGTCAAATAAAAATAAAGAAAATTAAAGTTCCCAACTATTATATTTACGATAATATACTTTCTTTTGTACTATATGGACGTGTTGTTAATCTTTGTCCACAATGTCTGTTACTTATATTGCTTTGGGAAGTTATTCATAAACGCAAACAGTTTTTGATTTGCTGGATGATTGTAATGTGAATCTTTTGTTTTTGTCCTGGTATTCAGAATCAGTTATTATGAGTAATATTAATTGTAAGAATGGATGGATGATGCTGACGTATTGCTTTATTATTATCGAGCAATCCGGGATTCGGCTATATATGGATGGTATCACAGTACAGCAATTGAGTTAGGTGGATGGGTGAAAGTAGAGTTAAGTTACCGTTTTCTTGTGTCCTCGTAGAGTTTGAGTTTGTTTTGTTTTGTAGGTGGAATGATAATAGATTGATAGATAGAGAGGTATCTTCAGTGTCTGAGTCTGCTTCACACTTAGAGCGAATACAATTATGTGAGCAATGTTAGACAGATGTGGAAAAGAAAAAACTTAAGCCCGGCAGTGCGTGAGCAAGTTTTGAAGAAATGAACAAAAAATATGAAGGAAACTGAGACTTGGGCTTGTTGTCTCTCTTTTCTTTGATAGAATAGATGGAAAGAAGAAGGGAAGAACAAGATAGGCAAGTTTTAAAGTTGAGAAGGAAACAGAGAGAGAAAGCTTATTTGTTGATAAAAAAAAAATAAGTTTGCCCGAGATACAGGTCGTTCTGGTATTATGGATAGTAAAGGAACGATTCCTCATGCAAGCGTATACGAATGCAGAAGAAATTTTGCAATAACAATAAAAAAAGGGAATGTAAAGATTTAGAAAATAAACAAGGATGTACTGCGGTGTATATTCATGGCTTACTATTGTTGTTTTGAAATATGGAAATTTGGTGATTACATGGCCTCGAGGAATCTTTGGGTTTAACAACAGGATTCGGTGAATAAAGCTTTGCTATGCTTCCTTTTCCTAGTTTTCCTTTTCAGGAGTATAACTAACAATCGGGGGATTGTTACCAAGGAATTCAACTACAGCGACGAGTGAAATGCTATAACGTGTTTTGGGGAGATTATAAAATTAACGATAGCAAGCGAAAATGTTGCTTTCGAGGAGGTTGCCGGTGCCGTTTTCTCTGCAGAGAAAAAAAAAATAAACAAACAAACAGATAATTGAGACAAAAACAAAAGACAAGCACAATAATTTTGCGGTATAAAATAATCGGTTGGAAAGTGAAATAAGAAAAAAAAAAGAAAAATTTTGAGCCATAGAATAATAACGACTTTTAGATTTTAGTGGTTCACTAACCACCGAAAAGGGCACAACCATTAACTAAAAAAATAAAACCTGCTTGGAATAAGTTGCTCTGTGCTGATTTATAAGGGCCTAAAGGAATGTGTAAGTCCAAAATGGTGCGTCATTGGACAATAAAAGCAACCATGTAAGGGCTTGACTGACAGACACTTGAAATGAACTTCTTATCCATTAGTAAACAGCAGCAGCAGCAGACAACCTATTGTTGGAGCATACGCCGAGACAAATGTAAAACTCTAAAAAAGTTGTATTCTTAGCTACAAACAATAATTTGCAATAACCAGAGGTATTATTCAAATCAGTACAATTTTATTCTTGCTCTTCGGTGATCCAATAACAGATGGGTATATTCGTGCTCGGGGTGGTGAAATGGAAACAATAATAAAGACAATCAAGAATTTGAGAAACAAAGTTCCGCCTGCCGTATGTATGCATTATATATGCATCATATATGCATATCTGTTACTTCTCTATGCATAATTGAGCAAGGAAACTTACATGACGCATGTATGCAAAATATAGGCCTCGACAGCATAATGCAGTATACGCACATGTGGAATCGGAACAAGACTAGAAATTACACAATTGTTCAAACTACAAATCGCAAGTGGGATATCTGCTTTGAGAAGGAAGAAAATTAATGAGGTAAAGCGGAACTAGTAGAATTTTTGTGGCGTTTTGAAGTTGCGTATGCATTGATAAACTCAGTGGCTAATGATATGCCTCAGTTGAAACAGATTGGCTGCTATTTAGTTACAGGCTTATTGGTCTTAGAGTTTTCTGGCTGCGAGTTGACCAAATTCTAGGAGAAAAGAATTTTCTGCAGCGATGAAATTTAAAATGTACTACAGTAAGTGCTTGTTTGAAGAACAGAAATCCGCACTCACTACAGTAAGCTCAGGTACAAAAGACATGTTATCCCGAAATTTGCTGACTGTAGTGGTAATAATGTAAGGTCAGACATCAAGCAAGACCCTAGGTTCGTTGAAATAACAAACCGTATTTTTGTGAAAAAAAACCCATTATGTTTGAACCATATTTGCCATTTGTGACCTTTTCCTATATTAATGTGATTATAGAAGTGACAATTAGAGAAATGCCATGAAATGGCAGCAAAGTCCCAACCAGGTATTTGAATAGCCTATTTTGTGTGTGTGTGTGCGTTTTGTTTCACTTATAATTTATTTTTAAATAAACATTGCATAGCATCTTATCGCATAGGTGCTTTGTGCATTGCGTACAAAAAAATTTTTATTTAAAAAAAAACATAAAAAAGAAAAACAACATCAAAAATACAATTTTTTTATGTAGAATTTCTTATCCCTGCACAGTTACTTTATAGAGAAGAATAAAGAAACAGTTTGTTTAGTTTTAAGGCATGAGCAAAAAATGTTTAAAGAACGTGAAATAGGATCTATAGAAACTTCGACAGAATACTTCTATAAATATCACAGAAGTCAAGACATAAGAAGATGAACATGTTAGGTTGAAAAGTTATAATCTGGTAAAAATATTCAAAAAATTAGCACTTTCTGCTTTATCAGAACCGCGGCAAATCTTTTTTTTTTTTTTCTTTCGACTTTTTCTCTGGAGAATGTGTCAGAATACGCAGCCAAAGCAGTAGCTTGTAAATAATGGCGAGGATAATTAGAATAAAACCTGCTATTTTGGGCGAAACCATGTGATATTTGGAAAAAACAAACAGGGACTAGAAAGACGGAAAAGAAAAAAAAAAGTGCTGAGAAAAAATAACTCAGTACTGCATGTCAGAATTGTATGTACATCAGAGATCCGTTTGTTTGTCTTAGATGTACGGTAATTAATGAAGAGCAATGAGCTGATAGAGTCGTTAAATTTTCGCTATGATTCGTAAAAAGGTATTAATGCCTTCAGTTCTGCGTAATTTAGCTGGTATCTAATTATATCATTTTTGACATAAAACTTCATTATTAAAGCTTAGCTACCCATGAACTGAATAGTGCCAAAGCTCTCATCCTACTCCTGAGAATTTTTCTCAAGAATTTTCATTCCTATGCTGATTCAACAGCAAGTGCCCAAAAGTGTCTAATAACAATGCCCTATAATATTAATGTTATTGAATGCTTTTCACTTTGGGCACTATATTACTGTAAAAGTATTAAAATAGTAATGAGTCTTTAAAGCAAGTTTATGAGCTACAGCTTTATCATGAAAAAACACTACTGTGATTAAACGTCAAACTGCATTGAAAAGCATATGAATGCATATCAGCTCTTCACAATACTCTCGGTATATACATATGTATATACATGCAAAATGATGAAATGGCAAATAGTTATGGGTGAAGTTCTCTGCAGGGTCTGCAGTATATTGCAGTGTAGGGGAAGTACAAAAGGGTGGTTATCGAAACCTTTTACTCCAATCTACTCTACTATATTTTATTCAAATATAAACGCATATGGGAAAAATTTAGGTTGTCGGCCCGATTGTTAGTTGAAAAGTGCAGACAACACCTCTCTGTATTGCAGTGTCAAATTACACTTCTTTAGCTGATAATTAGTCGCAATTTGGTTAATGATATATCGTGATTTGGGAAATGACAACAAAAAACTTAAATATGCTAGTAAGGTGGAACAATTCAGGCCCAAATAATGCGTAAATATTTAACTTGCGGGTTTAGATATACGGCAATACATTGTTGTCATTTAGTGTGTCAAAAAATATCGTAGCTTTAATAGTAACTGTATATTAAGAAGCTTATTGTATGTGGGAAGCGCGCTTGTAAGGATGAAAAACTTAATGTGTATTTTTTTTCTTTGCTATATTGCTACCCCTTTCTACATTAGTGGCATTGGCACATTTTGCTATTCAACTTGTTGGAATTTTGTACTGTTTATATTTCTGTTTAGATATTCTTGTATGTCTAGTTTACGTACATTAAGGCATCTCCATGATAAGTGCTTCTTGTTTTTTTACAATTTGTAAATTTGATAGTCATGATAGCTTGTTGCATAAAGTGTGCACCACATTTTCTTCCCTTTGGATTGTTATTTGAACTCGTTGACTTTTATAATAACTGTGGTATAGAAGTATCGTCTAATGGTTCACCAGAGTTCTTTTCCAGTCTGCTGGCTGCTTATCACATTCATACCAAACGTCTACTACAAGCCCACAAATAACTTAAAGCTAGAGCAGTAACGGATGTATCAAATTATATACGCAATTTTTCAACCATAATTAAAAACTAGATCTTATTTGATGGTATATGCTATGTTGCATAATACAACATTTTTAACTACTGTTAACTGCTCACTGAAAGTTTACCTGACATAGCATATACTATAGTTATTTCATTTTTATGTGCGCACACAAAGCGTCTCCAACGTGATTTTATGTCCCAGACTGAAAACGTCTAAGCATCCATATATTCAAAGAGGTACTATTACTTGCACAATTTACAATAGAGTGATCACCTGTGAAATGCAATTTACTATAGTATAATTTGCCTTTGACACTAAAATTCGATGTTTTTTTTGCAGATTTTTGAATTCGTGTACATACATAGATGATCGCCTGAATAAACTTGGAGGACAATTAAAAATGTAGAGTGTAAGGTATGCAATATACGTAAATTCTTAAGACGGTTTCTCGGATGACCCGATTTCTTTCATCGGTAATCATTACTTGCTTCTTTTGAAAGCCGATTCTGATTATCGTGGCTGAAGCAGGAAAACATTAGTATGTTTGCAAAATGAAATTGTTCTTGGTTTTTGCAATTCGATGAGTAGCAAAACTTAAACTTCTTATTTGTATGTAGCTTCATCTATCATTCTGAGCTGGATTTCTGCATCTGTTTCTCTTATAATAAAAAGCAAATCTTTGTACATTTATAGATGTTTTTGGTAATTATTGAACCAACTCTCAGTTTGCCATAGAGATTTATTGTCCAACAGGGATTATAGGATGCAAAAACTTCCCGTGCTCAGCTTAGCAGTTAATCTAGCATTTACACAGATAAACCAAAGCAGAAGCCCAATGCATCAATAAGTCTTAATTTTGTACGATCTTTTATCTTTCAAAAAGAAAGTCATTTATGGCTGGTGCAGGAGCACGTAGTTTTCTACAACGCTGAACATTGAACACAAAAAACAAAAAAATGATGCTAATTTTTGGTCATAATGATATACATAAAACAAAAGAGAAAAAAAAAAAACAGTAAAAAAAACTAAAACTCCAGAAAAGCTATTTATCCTTGCATAGTATCAAGTATTTTTCTTTTGACGAATCACCTTGTTAGCCTCATATACCGTCTTATCCAACACTGCGCCAATAGTCAATACCCCGCCAATAGCAGAACAAACACTCAACACAAACGAGCCCCATGACTTGGCGTATTCTTCACGGTTAATGACTTTAATTGGACTGATTTCCATATTGAAAAATACCGCCGGATGTCCGCCTCTTGAATGCACAGTATGTTGATGATCTTCATCTTTACCTCCGGCTAATGGCCTATCGTGCTTCGTTGCTGAGAACTGATTAGTTTCTAGTATTGTATGATTCAAGAATTCATATCTTGTTGATACAACTTTCATAAAGTAGGAATACACATGACGTTTGAATCCAGTTTTGGAGCTAAAGCCATCTAATGGATGAGTGGAAAACATCAACTCTTTGATATTACCAGTGGCTTCACTATTATGATGGAAATTGTTGCCTGGATCTGGGCCAAACGAGAAATGATTCACCATGTGTTCTAACGTTAAATGTGGGTGTTTTTCGTAAAGGGATAAATCATGAATATGTGTGGCACTAGTAGTAAAAGAACCACCTGGAGCAATATGTAAATTACCAGCCACTCGGTTGATGTTGGCAGTACCTTTGATTCTACAACCTTCATTGATCCTTTCATTGATCTTAGTCACATATCCTTCTTCTTCACACTGTTCAATGTTTTTTCCATCAAAAAATGCCCACCCAACTTCAACATATGCTTGCTTAACATCTTCACATGTATTGCAGCAAACTTTTTCATTTTGAGGTTTTGCATCATTTCCAGCTTGATCTTTAGCACCATAACATGGACCACAATAACCTGGTGCTTTTGCTTTGGCCAATTTGTTGCTGTTGCCGCCAATAGCAAGATCTTCAGTACCAATTTCATTAAGACTTTGATCAAGCCTTATCTTTTGGAAATTGTTACTAGCGATATCCACTTGTAATTCACCACTAACGTCCATGATATCCAACGTGAGTACATCACATGGCATCTTGGGGAATGTGATATCAAGGTTAATGTCTAATCTTTTGGATCTGTCTCTATCCACCACTAATTCTGGTCTTAGCACCACAGTGTTGAAATCTCTCCATTCACTGAGCACAAGCATCAAGATCGTTAAAAGACACGTTATGGTGACGATCCCGCCGGAAGCTGTTCTCACTCTAGCATCGTCAACAGTTTTGGCAAAAGCGTCGAACGCTAAAAGTTTCGACTGTTTCATTATTGCGTCCTTTGTTGTTTGCTGTTAGATAAGACGAGACGAGATGGGATGAGACAGCAAGTATTGAATGATGTGAGCGTTTAAAAAACAGCGTTTGCACTTGGCAATCAGGATTTTTTAAGTTTTTTGTTTTCGCTTTTTTCTTTTTTTTTTGTTTTTTTTCGTGAGTTTTCGCCGCGTGTGGCTAAAAATTAGTAGACCAAAATACCTCCACAAAAATTGACAGATATCAGTGAGTTCTGCCTCCCATAATTACAATCTAGTACTTGTCAAACACACATTTATCTTTCATAAGTCATATCGTAGGTTACCTTTATCTAGCAGAAAGTTCTGTAAGTTTAAAAAAGTAAAAAAAAAAAAAAAGCAAAAAAAGGTAAAAAAAAAAAAAAAAAAAACAAACAAAAAATAAAGGGAGAAAAAAGGAAACCAGCAAAGACGCAAATCAAAACAAAATCTAGAACAAAAACAGCGGAAAAATATATAACTCATATAGCAATAAGAGTGGAAGAGATGAGAAGCGAAAGGAGTAAGAAGTGAGGATGGACAAAAAAAAAGTTAAAAGGGATAACTAGAATATAACAATAGAAGTGAAAAAAAAGGAGAAAAAGGAGGAAAGGTAAAAAAAAAAAAGGAAAAGAGAAAAAAAAAGGCAATATACGAGGTAAGGTTAAAAAGGAGGGAAAAGAAAAAAAAAAAAAGAAATAAAACACTTCAAACTGCTCATCATAATATACACAATCATAATCATTCATAAACAACAGGGAAAAAAGTAGGAAAGTAGTAAGGATAATAAAAAAGAATAAGAAAATACAAGCAAGAAGAGCGACAAGTGTCGTAGAAAAACTTGAAAAGTGTTGGGAAAAAAAAAGTACAATACATTTCCTTCACACAAATCAAAAGGAAAGTATTATAAGTTGATGGTAGAGCATTTCAAGATGGACAGAAAAATCACCTGAACAACAGATCAAGTTCTGCTAAGGAGATATCCTCTGGAGTTCCAATATCCTGAGTCAAGAACCCTTCTCTAACGGTTTGAAGCCATCTAGCGGAAACCAGTTGATGATAGCCTTCATTTTTGCCGCCATTATTGTTGTTGCCGCTAGCTCTGTCATTATTGTCAAGACCGTTGTTGCCGTTAGCTCCTCCTGAGCCTGAATCATTGGTAGAAGCAATTGGCGCTGAGGATTCTGATGGAGATAGAGCATGTAAAGCAGCAGCACGTAATGAGGCAGCAGCGGCCATAACGATACTCGGAGATGGACTATTGCTCATGTTCTTTGGCACTCTTGGAGCAGCAGCAGCAGCAGTGATGTTTTTCACCCTTTTGATCAATTTTCCTGGATACTTCAACGATCCTGAATTAGATCTTTTGTCTTTTCTACTGATGCCGCTGATACCGTTAACGCTGCTAGTGAATGAAATAAGCTTGCTGCTTGATTTCGAGCGATTAGTTCCATCATAAACATCATCATCATCATCATCATCATCATCATCCTCATCCTCATCTCTATCATCAAAAGAGTCAAATTCATCAAGATCGTAATCAGAAACTGCCGGGGATTCGTAAACTCTTTCCAGATCAGCAGCACTGTTCACCGTCGTGACGCTGGAATTGTTGCTTATGCTAGTGTCAAGCTGAGCCAGTAATACATCAGCATTGTATGGTATTGTTAGCGGGGTGATTCTCAAGTCAATATGGGACTCTGAATTGTTATTGAATAGGTTAGCATTGGTGATGCCGGTGTTGGGATTACTAGTATTGGTACTAACATTAACACTACCACTATTGTCGCCGCCGCTCTTGTTGTTGTTATTGTTGCTGTTACCGCCGTTGAAATTTGTAGAAGAGCTTTTTTTGAGCAATTTCAGGTTCAGTATACTGCCACTATTCTTAGCACTGGCCAAATCACTCACAGAAGTGGAAGATTTTCTCTTCATAACATTGCTGCCATTAGCAGTAGCGCCACCGGTATTTTCCAAAGCACTGCCACTACTGTTTTCTAAACCAGCAGCACCAACAACCTGAGTTTTGTCTTCAAAGTTTTCTTCCAAATTTTTCATTGCGGCAATAGCATGAACAAAGTAATCATCGGTCAATAATCCACGATACACATAGACCATTCTTTTAGGAGAAGTATCCGCCCATTCTCTAGATAAAGCATATGTCAAATTTTTTTCTCCCTTTTCCACTCTTTTCACATATGCATTCAACTTAGCTGATACTAAATTAGAGGTCTTACTGGAGAGCTTAGCAGTTTCTGGATGCTTTTCTAACAATACATCACAGATTTGTTTAACTGTCATACCTTTACCAGCAGCGTCATAATCATATAAGATCTTGAATATCGTAAGCAACACTTCGTCTTCCAAAGACGCATGTTTGTCTGGTCTTGGTCTTTCGCCAGTCACGGGAATAGTGGTAGAGATACCAGTAGCAGCAATATTGATTTTGTTTGCCTTATTAGCCTTTTGTTTATCAGGATTAGTATTGTATTTCTTTCTAGGCTTTTCAACGGTGGAGTTTGAGTTTGGGTTGGAAGCAGAAGCAGTACCAGAAGCAGCAGGTGTAGTAGGCGCGGTTGCAAAACCGGATGAATCAATAGAAGAGTCATCCTGTTTGCCGTTTTTAATATCTTTACTATCCTGGTTAGATATAATAGAAGGATTAGTTGACGGACTGCGAGAATTTTCACCAAAACTTGAAGTAGTAGGACTGTTCGTAGATCCAATATCATCATCAATACCGCTATTAAACTGCATAGATAGCACTTCGTTTTCCGTTTTACCCATAAAATTACCACTATTACTATAACCAGATTCGTCATGTTTACCTTTTGATTCAGTCATTGGTTTAGCAGCAAGAGTCTTTGTTTTGCCTTTCAGGACCTGAGATGGCGATAATTTGATCTTGGAGTGATGGTTTAACCCAATATCACTGAACTCAGTATGTGGAGAGTGGACTGGTAGTTGCACCGGTCTAGTATTAGCCAAAGCCATCTTGGTGTAAGGAAAAAAGAATCACAGTGCTGATTCGTGATAATTGTTCTATGGTTTCAAAACGACAAAGAGACTCTAGACAGCAAAATAATATGCGAGAGATCTCTAAGGCAACAGTTTAGTATTTTGGAGCGTGTTTATCTCCAGCTAGAAAGCTTTTTGGCATTGACTGGAATGACAAAAAAAAAAAAAAAAAATGAAAATAATGAAAGTTCCTGTCAGATAATAGAAAGCGCAAGGAAACAATGAAAAAGTAGAATAAACAGTCTTGGATGCCGAATGCTTGATAAGCTTGTACTTTTCCACAAGAGATAGGAACCTAACAATTTATTAATATTACTGCTACTAAGGGAATGCCATACATGTATGCAAATATATAATGGAACTCACTTTTTTCACAGAGATCAGGTAAAGTTACTTGATTAGGATGGATGGGATCTATATTCGGGAAGAATAGAGGGAAAGAAGTTTGAAAAATTGAAAAAAAGAAGAAAACGGAGAAATTGCATGCAAGAGAAAATTTTTTTTTTTTTTTTTTTTTTTTTTTTTTTTGATGACAAAAATAAAGCAAGTATTAAAAGGCTAGTTTGCCCTGAGCCACGGAGAGCATGGATGATGGTGAAAATAGGACATTAATGGGGGAAAATTTATATTGGGGTTGCGTTGGGTCATTTAAAAAGCTTTGCGCTGCTCTTGGAGTACGATCTACAGTATTTCTATTGGTTATAAGGATATTACGGTCTTGTAGAGTAGAAACTATTTCGGCCTAAATGACGATCTCACTTCAAAAGTGATGAAATACTTTGTTCAAAGATTACGGAAAGTATCCAAAAAAAGTCTTTAATATTTTCTAATTCAGATTTTTCTTTTGTAAAAGTCGTAGTGAGCGCATTCTTGTATCCTATTAGACAGTGAAAATGGCTTCATGCATGTCCGTAGAAAATCTTACATTTGTGAAACTTTTTCCGCAAAAGCACATCATCGACTCACTCAAAAAGATAGGAGGATAAAACAAGCTAAGCAAACACAACAGTTGGCCAGGAACAGACAGTATTGGTAGTGCAAAGCAGTTTCAACTTCCTGGAACATGACAGTATCCGCTGCTGCGCTACACTCGAACGAACAGCAGTATCTCCAACACACTGGTTGACAGCTTTGACACTTAAGTGCACACTGTAAATAAGGGGAGCATGTGACACGGTTCCATTTGTGTGGGTTTTTCGTTGTTTTCTGTTTTTCATTTTCTGTTTTGTGTTTTTTTTTTTTGTTTTTTCTTTTTTTTTTTGGCGGTTGAAAATTTCATTTCGTTCCATTTTTTCAGTTTTTCGCTTGCTTTGCCTTTGCTGTGTGAAGTCAGTGACAGCGGTGGTGGTAACATCACATGACCTAAGCATGAGACGTAGCAGGGCTATTTTTCAAGGAGGATGTAAGGGTGTCAGGGTGTCAGGGTGTAATCGTATTTATGCAAGATCTTAGAGACGCATTATAGTGCATTATATGATTAGGAGCCCTTCTGATTATGTAATATTTATGGAGCATGAGAGATGCTGCAATAGACATGAGAATACATACAAATATGTATGCCCCTACCTCGCGGATACAATTGGTAGCCCATCTGGCGCTTGACTTGAATATTAATGATGCGATGATCCAAGCGACCAGCAGTAGAGGTGGTTCTGCTTTGGCACCAGCAAGGAATTGACCCTATCTTAACGCCAGCACCAAGCCTGCTCAAAGAGGAAAAAGAAAAAGAAGTCAAGATAAAAAAAAAGAGATGAAAAGAATGTTCGGCAGCGATCATGATGGACCGGTTTGCTACGATGCGGTCGCCAAAAGAACATTGGTGCATTCCCCTATCATCAATCATATTTTCGATGTTAGAGTATCCGTAAACAAGAACATCAATAACTATGAGCGAGAGTACAATTCCAACTTTTCGACTCTTAGTGATGCCATCAAAGAAGAATTCAAACTAAACGATGGATTTGCATCTGACCTGTTTGGCACCGCAGATACTCTCGACGAGTTATTCGCCGAGCAGGACAAACAAATAAACAATAAGCACAACAACACAACATCATATATCCCCCGATTATGCACCGCCAGAGTGCTAGTGCGCAACAAGTCACTCTTAATAAATAATAATGTGTTTCCTCTACCGGCACTTATAAGGTCTGCCGCGTTACTTCCGGGAATATCTATCGTACATGAAGGTAAACATTACCCAAACGAAGACAACATCATAATAAGCTTATCCACAGGCTACTTGCTTCTATTGAGACTAGTCTATGTCAACAGAGTATTCAAACCAGTGCTTTATCAGTGGAACAAAATTTTTGATCCCAAAGTGGACGAGATCACTGATAGGCTTGGCCATGTAGTTGCATGCCACAAGTCTGGTTTTTACTTCACTATTAGCGCTTACAATAATTACATGGCAATATTTGAATGTTTTAACACCAAGCAAGGCACATATTTCCAAAAACCACAGAACATCAAAATTGACGGCACCATTGTACACTCTTGTCTCTTGGATAGCGTGAACCAGCTGTTGGACAATAGCGCTTTCTGCTCATTTGCATTAGTGTTATCTGATGAACAAAGGCTCCAAGCACGAACATTTGAATGGTTGAAAAACGATGGTTCCAGCATTGTGTCACGATCTACTTTGCCCTTGGTCAACAAGTTTGAAATTCCTTGTTTTGTCATTCCGTTGCGTACTATGCAAAGTGTTTTGTGTGTTAGTGAGAAACTGTTGAATGTAATAACTGCTCATCAAGTTCATTCTGGAGGTACAGATTTCTTGAAACATCGATATACTGGTTCTTTTCCTCTCGCATACTACCAACCTGAAAGGCCATTCCTTTATACTCCCGCGGATGGTGAAGGGTATGCAGAAGTATTAATATCTTCCATTGAAGGGGTGATATTTCTTGTATCTATAATCGGTAACGAGAGAATTGAAATCATTCCTCTTGTTAAGGTCAAACATTTTGTCTCTGTCTTTACCTTGGAGCGTATTGACTCAGCAGACAACCTTGACGAAGCAAAATTCATATTTGCCTTTGGATCAGAGAAGTCTACCGGTTTTGCTCAAAGAGTTAGATTTCTGCAAGTGCCGACTGGTGGATACAGAGAATTTGAGGTATTAGAAATACTTGAAAAATACGATAATTGGGCTCCTTTGCTTGATTTTGAGTGCATAAATGGTTCCAAGCACAAGTCTGGACACTCTTCGCAAGAATTATGGCTTTGCTCTGGCGAGGAAAAGGCCGGTGCAATAACACATATGAGAATAGGTATAAGAGCATCACGCTCAAAGATTCACACCAGTTTCAAAAAAATTACAGACTTTTTCCCGATTCATTTTTCCACTCCAGAGTTACGGCATAACTACTACTTTTTGGCAAATGCTGGTTTAGAGACCAAAGTTTATTCCTACTTGGAAGACACAGATGAGATGTTAGATGTTCCTTTTTCGACCGGTATAGTGACTGAAAGTTCTACTATTGGTGCAAAACTATTAAAGGGTGCAGAGGCTATGGTGCAAGTCACTAATGATCAGATACGTATTTGTAACATTCAAAATAATTTCAGGCTGAAGCAGAGTAGTTCTGAGATCTTGCTCGCAGACATTTGTGAAAATTATGTGGCTTACATTGCCTTCAGTGAACATTCAAATGTCTTTAAGCTTTGCTATAAATACATTGACGCAGCTCAGGTGGAATCCGACCCAGAGAAAATAATTCATGACTTAGCACAAACACCGTTGAGTTTCGAACCAACTGTCATAAAGCTCTTCGAGTTTGCTGATAGTATGTTCATTGCTTTGGGAAGTACTACAGGCCGTCTTGTATTCTACAAGTTTGAGACTTTGGTAAAAACCATGACTTTTTTTCAAGAACTTCCTTTAGCAGTGTTTTTTGAAACAGGCATTCATGACGTCTTAGCTTTCAATGACAACAATGATGAGTTATGGGTATATGCCTCGGATAAACTGGGCAGCTACAGTAACTTCCGTCTCCAAATTGATTGCCAGAAGTTCATTGTATGGGACACTAATGGTTTAAATTTGGGTACTCTTCCAATCACATTTGAGCTATCTGAAGATAAAAGGCACATTTTCATGATGTCTAAGCATTTATGGCGTTTGAATACCAAATCTCCTAATTCGCAGCCACAAACAGTGTTTTTTGATGGCGTAACTAATGAGAAAAACGTGTTTGCTATGGCATCTTTGCAATTGAGCAAGCTTAGAAAATTTGCCATACTAAGAGAAGATGGGCTTTGTATGTCCAGTCTTTCAGAGATACCGGGCGGCTGCCCAAGGACGTTTAGCCTTGGATTTACCCCAAACAAATTCAAATATATATCTTACTTGCATACTTTTTGCTTGATATCTAATGATCTTGGTACCGGCAACCGTCTATCGTTTTTCGATTCTAAAAATTTCAAAAAAGTGAAAGGTAAAGAGGTTTCAAAGCACAACAAAGAGTTGATTTTTAACAAAAGTGAACGGCTATTGTCGATTTCGGAGTGGGATATTAGAAAAAGTAATAAGAGGTCAGTATACAAGAATGTGGTTGTAGGTTGCCAATACGGCGCCACGGAAGGCCTGGTACACGTTATTGAACTAAAACGTGAAAAAAATGAACGAGATTTGATAAAAGTGGTTAACCTTTATACTTGGAAAACTGGCGGGCCAGTTTTTGCTCTACAACAGTTGCATGGCCATAATGTGTTGATCTATTCTAGCGGAAGTTCAATATATACCCGCAAATATAGTTCAGACAAAGGAACTATTGAACCACCAAAAAAGCAGTTCACGTGTGGAAGCTTGGTCGTATCTATTACTATGAAAGAGAGTATGGTTGTTGTCACTACAAAATCCACGTCTGTGGCTGTCTTTGCTTATGAAAATGATGAGTTAGTAAATACCCATAATGATCAAGTGTCTCGATACCTATTGAATGGTGTTGGGTTTGACAAAAATGTTATAATATCGGATAAATTGCATTTCACAGTTTCCGGTTTCAAGATTAGCTCGCAGAAGTTGGTCCCTTTTTTCAAAATAAACACTGGTACAGTTGGGAGGGTTAAAAAATGCAGTTTATTCCCTGTATGGTTCAGTGACCCTGAATTGCATCAGGATAACCGATTCTTAGTCTGCGGTGTAGGTGGTGAAATAAGTGGGTTTCTACTTGTTACTGAAGACGAACTAAACACAATTGCAAAAAGTGCACTTAAGGAAGACACAAATAAAGATGGAATTGCAAGTAAAAATCTGTGGGATGTCAACGTTGTGGAACAATTTCATGATAGTCAGCCAAACTGGTTACTTTTCGATCTTGACAAGTACCGTATGCGAAGCGATATTAAGGCTAGGGATTTGGTCCAATCACTTTCGTTATAGTATAGTGGTACTAAAGTTTTAAAGTAGTTGAAATAAATAGATTAATTGACGCTTTACTGGTAAATTATCGCGTTGGAGCACAGTGCGTATGTATAGATCTTGCATGCGATCGGATTAGCAGAAAAATTAAAAAACAAAACAAAAACAAAAAACAAAAAGCGTAAACCGTCAAACTATTCATGCGATGAGCACCCATCGCGCGCTATTAGCAAAGACGACAGCCCCAGTATATTTGTGTTGAATGAACTAGTGAAATCCAGAAAAAGCAAGTTGATGGTCAGATACCAAATGATTTATAGAACATGTATCAGCTATTTCTGAATCAGACACCCAACAGGAACAACCGGCTACTCTCCAAGGACTATTGGATGAAGGATAATAGCTCCAAGGAGTGTTTCAGTTGTGGGAAACCATTCACAACATTCAGAAGAAGACACCATTGCAGACTATGTGGACAGATATTTTGTAGCAGTTGCACTACTTTAATGTCTGGCCAAAACTTTCAGTATAATGGGAAGCTACGTATATGTAATTCGTGTTTGCATATTGAATATGATCATGATTCCAGTGATGAAGACTCCGCTCATGATGAAAGCTTCGAAGACGAGGACAATAACGATGGCAACCTCACAGTTAATAACAATAGTAATTACGACTTGATAAATGAGTCAGCCGCAAATAGATCTATATTTAACGAAGACGTTCACAAATCCAATAGACCTGCATCAGTGTTTGATGAATCTGATATACTATCACTGTCTTCGGAAGAAGATGAATCTTCAATGACACTTTATACGGCTCTTCACTCAGATTCAATGGCCAATTTATCAGACTTATCAAGAATGGGCGAGCCAAACTTGAGGCTTTCAAGATCTAGTTATAGTATAGGCCAACTTTCCAGCAACAAACCTCTCGATAGGGCTCAAGCATCATTGAACAGAATGAGAAGTCGACGCAAAAGCAGGAGTGTCAAACGTACTGTCTTTGAGGATAATGCGTCGCCTAGCTCTTTCCAAGTACTCTCATTTCGAAAATTGGATGAACAAGATAATCTGTTGCCAAATTCAACCCAAAATCCAATGGTTATAGATACATTGGAGCATAGCGTGTTTGAGAAAGAGTTTATGTATAAAGAGCTAAATGAAATAAACCTTTATCATATTAATCGATTTCTCAAACAATCTTTATTACAGTTCAATGTTAATCTGAAAAAGTCGTGGTATAGAGTAGTTAGTCTGCTTTTGAGAAGCATAGAGCTGATAGATCCCGATCCAAAAAATGGCGATAGTTTTGATGTAACGCGATACGTAAAAATCAAAAAAATATTGGGTTCAAGGCCATCCTCCAGTGAATGTGTCAATGGGCTCATTTTTACCAAAAATGTTGCTTTGAAAACAATGAGATCGAAAATTCAAAATCCAAATGTTGCAATCATAATGTTTCCTCTTGAATATGCCAAAGGCAGTCAGAATTTCATGAGTATAGACCAAGTTATTGCTCAAGAAAAAGAATTTTTACACAAGCTTGTTAAAAGAATAATCCTGTTACTGCCAAAACCAGATGTTTTGGTATCTGGATCAAGTATTTCGGGCTATGCGTTACGATTGCTCGCGGAGGCAAATATCTCCGTAGCCTATAATGTGAAACCGCAAGTTATCGAACGGTTGTCTAGACTAGTCGAAGCTGATATCGTGGCAACAATGGAAAAATTAGCTACTAACCCGAAGTTGGGTCGTTGTGAACTTTTTGAAGTTAGATCGTTTGCGTTCCACAATACTAAAAAGACTTTCATGTTCTTTACTGGGTGCAAAAGCGTTCTTGGATGCACATTGATATTACGTGGAAACGATGAGGAAACACTCAACAAAATTAAAAATATTGTGGAATTCATGGTGTATATGATGTTCCATCTTAAGTTAGAAACATATTATTTTAGAAATGCATTTATTTCTGTGCCCAAGAAAAAAGATCTTCAAGAGGATCTTAAACTCGGTGTCATTGAAGGCTACTACATGGATTTTATTAAGAAGTTTAATGCCATGATTTTTACTATTTCTCCAACTGTTAAGATACCATTACCATATTTGCTCACGAAGGCGCGACACTATGACAGCTTATACAATGATTTTCAGTCCAAATATAGTATTAGCAATGTCAATATTGATGTATCCAAGCAACTTGTGAAAGAGTTTGGTGTGCAATTGGATTTATCCAAAGTGGAAGAAACTGATATAATAAAGATTGTGTCATTTATTATAAACAAGAAAAGCAAGCTTTTGAAAAACAATTTCAAGACGTTTTCTAGGCAATGGGAGGCTTTTTATGGCCATATTCCTGCATTACTTGAAGTTTCATTTCATCAAAGTATTTTTTTCTTATATTCTACCACTAACGTGAAGAATCAAAGTTATTGCTTATTCCCGAAAATTCTACAAATTGAATATTACTTGGACTATACGGATATCACATTTGGGCAATATATTGAACAGCTCATTTATACCTCAAATCATGGCTGTCATGAAGGATGCGGCTCAAAATTGATAGATCATTACAGAAGTTACGTGCATGGTGATGGAAGGCTCATTGTTTCTATAGAACAACTTCCTTGCCGAATTCCAGGACTACAGCATGTCATATTACTATGGAGTACTTGCAAAGTATGCGGGCATACAACACCAGTCATTCCAATGAGTGATGCTACTTGGAAAATGTCATTTGGAAAATTTTTGGAGTTATGTTTTTTGAGTATTCCCCTTGATGTGTTGTTCGAAGAATGTGAACACAGTTTTAAAGACAGAATAAAATATTTTGGATTACATGATCTCGCCGTGAAAGTTGATTATAATCAGATTGATTTATTGGAGTTAATAGTGCCGGGTGATAAGGTTCATTGGAGGCCAGAAGTAGACGTCAATATTAAACAGGACGTCTATAATAATGTTGTCACAAAGACCAATAATCTTTTCAAGGGGATTTTGAATAGACTTGAAGGGGTGAAAATTGATAGTACCAATCAAGAAAAAGTTGATTCTGGTAAAGAAAAAATTGGAGAGTTAATTGAGTTGGCCAAAGCTACTCACGAGGAGATTTTACTAAAGGCGAAAGACATATATGACGAAACATTGCCAATGGAATATTTACCGCTTAACGTAATTATCAAAGAACTACAAAACATAAGTGTTTCGTGGGATAACGAATTCAACCAATTTGAAGAAAACTTTTTGCCCACAGAAAATGAAATTTCCAGTATCACCGCCTTGCAACTCATGAATTTTTTCAAGGATAAAAAGCATGATGATAATAGCATTGATGGTGGGAAGGAGGAAGAGAAGAGAAACGCATATCATGAGAAGCCGAATTGTGGCCAAAGAAACGGTTTTGAAACAAGCAATGATGATGCTAGTAGTGGCGATGAAAACATTGATGAAAAGAAAGTTGATCAGTTTCCATCTAAAAATGCTGACAAGTTGGTATGTGAAGAAGATACACCCGAAGATAGTGATGAGAATAATGGGTTAGTAAAAGTAGATGGCGGTGAACAGCAGCTGTATGGAGAGGCTTTAGGTGACGTTCTTTCAAGCTCACCCCATTTGAACAATTTTAAACAAGTAAATGCTAGCACATCGCAGAACAGAGATAATAGTAACAACAATATGATTTCACGACTTGCAAATCGTACAGCAGACGAAATAAAGCGGACCGAGGCTGCTCCTAATATTAGCAGCAAGCCGACAGGTTATCGATACTCTAAAGTCCTAGAGGAAGTATCCAAGATGGAGGCGAAATATAGCTCAAATGCAGAGGCATTGAAAAAATCCTTATCGTCATATCCTCCAACACGAATTCCAATGCTTAATACAAGCAACTTATTGGAAAATGAACTACGAAGCCGTGCCAATTTATCATCAGAAAATTCTTCTGGTAGGATAGTATCTAAGAAACCATTTAACTCCAAAGTGTCACAGCTTAAAGATTATTATGACCAGTACGCCAAAGAAGTGAACGAAGAGTTTGTTTTGCATAGAGAGAAAGAAAGACGAAAAATTGCGAACAGATATCGTGCTAATCCATTGATGACGGCGCAACCCATTGTCGAGATTTACCAAGACGTTGAGGATGCTGTCCAAGACGAAGGCGATGAGAGAGTAGCGGAAAAGTTGAGATTAGGCAGTGCTAACGAAGACGCTATCAACTCTATCCATAGACAGAATTCACCAGGTAACTCAAAGGCAGCTGATGGTCCGCAAGATTATGCCACAAGTATCACTTACAATGATGGTAATACTATGAAATTAGATGTTAGTGAACAAGCTCAATATGAGACGCGAGCGCCTGATGATCAAGATAGCAGTAATGTTGATAAAGATGGCAGTAATTTTGATCAAAAGAATACGGTTGATGAAGACAAAAAGCTTAGTGCTAATGGAATCGAAAACAAGAAACAGCCTGATAGTTCTGATAAAAACTCAACAGAAAAAGATAAAAAGGAGGTCGAAATACCACAACAAGAAAATTCACTTCTCCAAACGTTGAAAAAATTCTGGGCAGATAGATCGGTGCTTTGGAAGCCATTGGACTATCCATTGAAAGAAACAGAGCATGTTTCTGTAGACTCTGACGTTATCATCAGAGAAGACGAACCAAGTTCACTAATTGCCTTTGCATTAAGCTCCAAAGATCATCAACAAAAAATAAAAGAAAAAAGAAAAGAACTTATTGACACATTGGGCACCGAAGGGACGGAGAATCCTGAGAATCAGGCTTCAGGAAGCAAAACTCATGATATGGTATTGGAACTGGCAATGTTAAGAAAGACCGCCATTCATTTGAAATTCAAGATCATTGATGAGCCAGCAGTGCTTTCATGTAAAGTTTTCTTTGTTGAGCAGTTTGAAGCATTAAGAGAATCTTGTGGATCAAATTTCATTCAAAGTTTATCAAGATGCATCAAATGGGATTCTCTGGGTGGCAAGAGTGGGTCAGCATTTTTGAAAACTTTAGATAATAGACTAGTAATCAAGCAACTTTCAGATTCAGAATTGAATTCATTTGTTAGAATGGCTCCCAGTTATTTCGAATTCATGGCTCAAGCTCTTTTTCATGATTTGCCTAGTGTCATATCGAAGATTTTTGGGTTTTACCAAATTGTGATCAAAAACCCAAATAGCGGTAAAAACATTAAAATGAATGTAATCATAATGGAAAACCTTTTCTACAATAGAAAAAACTTGCGGATTTTTGACTTGAAAGGATCTATGCGAAATCGGCATGTTGAGCAAACCGGTAAGGAAAATGAAGTTCTTTTGGATGAAAATATGGTTGATTATATTTACGAATCGCCATTATTTGTCAGATTACATAGCAAAAAACTTTTAAGAGCATCATTATGGAATGATACCTTGTTTTTAAGTAAGATGAATGTTATGGACTACTCATTGGTAATTGGCATTGATACTGAAAAAAATGAGTTAGTGGCTGGTATTATTGATTATATCAGAACTTTTACTTGGGACAAAAAATTGGAAAGTTGGGTTAAAGAGAAAGGATTGGTTGGTGGGGGCGGGAAAAGACCAACTGTGGTTACACCAAAACAATACAAATCAAGGTTTAGAGCTGCTATGGAAAGATACATTCTTTTGGTACCTGATAAATTTTATATCTCAGAGAGTTGAAGCAGTTATAGATAGTCTGAATATTTTGCTTCATTTCTTCTAGTTGACAAATATAAAGACTTTAAATAAGTGAAAGTATCATGAAAAATCATGCTATTGGCAGTAATTACATAAGAGATTATAAACAGATTTTATGTACTTGGAACGTAGTACCGTAATTATGGCAAAAAGATAAAAAAGCAAACAAAAACTTTAGAGTTGCAAACGTCAGGCCAAAAAGAAAAATTGTGATTATGATATGTAGATATATATACATATATATATATATCACACTCTTTTTTTTTTTTTTTTTTTTTTTTTTTTTTTGTTAATTTTTTAGTGTTTCATTTTGTTAAAAGCTGAACGATAAAAAATATGGATAAGCAACAAAAACTTTGCAGAATTTGGCAATAGCTCAACGAACTTCGGAAGATTTGGAACTTCTTCTGAGCTGTTCCAAACTTTTCATGGATCGGGAACTAGCAGAACTAGAAGATCTACGTCTTTGTTTTCTAGCGGCATGTGGATCAATAGTTTTGTTTCCTGCTTTACGAGCAAACAAACCCAAAATGTCCGTTAATGAAACCACACCAATCAATTTTCCTGCTCTACCAGACACTTCTGGTTTTAAGTTAAGGAAACTAGTACTCAAATTAGCATTAGCAGGGTCTGCGTTTGAATCTGTTGAGCTTGAGCCCATGGAAGATGCTGATGATATGGATGGTTTTGTAGGAGATGAAAAAGAGTTCGTATTATGTGGCTTCACAATCCACAATCTGTGAGCTTTAGTTGCCACCAACTTGGCAATAACCCTTCCTAAAGTACTATTTGGAAAAACATGAAAAATTGGGAAAGAATCTTGGCCATCTTCAAGTCCTCTTGAATTGAGAATAACGGAGACAAAATGCAAACATGATTTTTGAAGCAAGTAAGACTGTGAGCTTTTAGAAACATGTTTGACATCAGTTATGGAGATATTACCCAATAAATGATGCTGTCTGTCCACAACCGCTACTGAAGATATATGATCTTCGTACATTATAAGTAATGCATCAATCAACGGCTGGTCACCATAAACAAATATCACATTACTTGATCCGACATCGAGCTCATCTAAAGGTGTTTGCAACAAACCATCCAACGATGGGAAACGTCTAGCATTATCCCATAGGTATCTAATTAATCTTCTTTGTGATAATATGCCGGTAATTTTGTTTGCATTATTAACTATAGCGACTCTATGCACACCAGAACCCAATATCCCTACCACCAGTGAAAGCGTGTCTAAATTCTCATTAAGCTTTATGAATGGGTTTTTGTTGGTTAGTTGGCAAACAAACTTTACCGGCACTTGTTTACCTTGTCCGATTGCGGTGATTAGATTATTTGGAGTGTCATTGAGCTGAAAATGTGGATCCAAATCTAACTCATTCACATCAAAGACAATCTTGTGCAAAACGAGAAGTAAATATGTGTTCAAGTCACCGTAGTCAAAAGTGATACAATTGATATCATTTTCAAATTCCTCCACAGGTATGGATGTCAAATTATGACTATTTAACTTCTTAAATGCCTCTTCTATTGGAATATTACCATTAATAAAGATCAATTTACCTTCTTCAACCAATTCTGTTAATGAAACATCTTGCCAATCTCTATTGCTGCTACTGTCTATTTCTTTGCCGCCTGTCGTTGAGGATGAGACTAGTGACGATGCAGTGGATCCATTTCTCGATAAACTGGTGGACGCAATAGATTGTTCAATAAGTTCTTGATCCCCCGAATTTAGCGCTGGCGGAGTGGAGAGCATGTCAACAATGGATGTCTTTCTTGCAGTGGTAGCAGGTTGACCTGGAATTTGCGGCTTGAGATTGCCTGCTGCTGAAGAGCTATTTGAAGACGATGAAGTTGGCGGTGGAGGAGCCATTGTTCCAAGTATACTTTTCGCTGTTGTATTGAATGATTTGATTGCTATCCTGTCAATTGCTAGAATTCTGAGCAGTACAAAAGATGCTGCGCCCTACTATAGAAACAATTGTATAGTTCAATGACTGCGCCTAAAATAAATTTTGGTTCTTGCTGGAAGCTGAAGATGTTTGTTGGTGCTGTGGTGGCCGTTTTTTGTTGGTGTGTCTGTGGCAGTAAGTACTTAGAAGGGAACTTCATCTGCCTTTGCTTTTGGATTTGTTTTCTGCGATTTCTCCTTATTTTGCGGCTTTTCTGCTTCATGACAGCTTTCCAGGGCTCGTGACCTCAAATCTGTCATTTTCGATTTTCAACTGAGTCAGTCACAACCGGGTTTCTCAAGACAGAGAGGCTACGATGATGCGGCTGTAAAGAAGCATCTTCGTGGCTAGTCGTTACTTCATATACTTGGTATTATGTGCTGTATATACAGTGCATATACAATTTTTAGTGAGTTATACTACGCGGCCTGTGTCTCGGGCTTCGTTTGCTTCGCCTGCTCAGTCTGGTGCTTTTGCTTGAGTTCACTAAGGGCGTCTTCCAAATCTTTAATTCTCTTGCTCATCTCGGATAGTTTAAGGTCAACACTAAACTGCAGATTGGCAGTAATGCTTGCGGTAGTGGCCGTTGTTGCCGTCGTTGTTGCCGTCGCAGTATCTTCCGCAACCGGATCATTTAGTTTCTCTTTTCCCTTGTGAGTATAGGTTTTTGTTGAAATAGATTCCTCATTAACATCTTTAATCTCAAACTTTGCCCAGTCATTATCATTCAAGTATACTTTTGTTTCACCGCCAGTAACCTGCAACGGTAGCACCGTCCAATCAGTAGGAAGCAAGGAGTTCACAGGCAACCTGAAAACACCGCCGCTGAACTCTGAGTTATATTTATCTTCAAAAAAGTCATGCATACTGACACTTGTGCTATCATCTTCGCGGTGTCGAGAATCACTTCTTGTTGTTTCACCGAAGTGACTTTGTGAGCCTAAGTTTGATGGCAGTACCGAGACACTACCATTATTCTGTTCGCTTTGCTGTGTAACACTGTTTTCTGTTGTAGCGATTGTGGTTGTAGTCGCGGCAGTCGCGGCAGTCGCGGCAGTGGCAATGGTGGTGTTAGTAGATGTATCTAAACTAGTGTTTCTGGCAGTAGCATCATCATCAAACACTTTTGCTCTACACATTGGACATAATTGAGAAATTTCTAACCAACTTTTCAAGCATCCCAAATGTATAATATGATTACATTTTAATTTCTTTGGACGCAAACGGTGGCCGGTAGGAATGCTTTCGGTGGTCATATCTTCACGGCAAATAATGCATAAACTATTACTTCCTTCTAACTCGGCTTCCACAGCATTTTCCAAATAGTTATCAAGTCGCTTGGCATTTTTCAAAAAATGAATAAAATCTGTCATTTTCTTGTAGAATTTCGATATTGATACCCAACAGCTACCGATCATGTGGAATGGGAAATGGTCAGGACCCAAAAATATTACAAATAATAAGCAGTTGATCAACACTTGAGACAAACCGTGGGCTAATTCTGTCAATTGTAAATAGAAACCTTTGGACTCCAAAATTTCTTCTTGTGGATGCCACAACACGTAAACAATCTCTGCAACATTGATGCCAGCTTTGGCGATGTTGAAGACAATATCTAGAAAAAGCATGCCTACTTCAAAACCAAATGAGATATAAACATCGGTGGACCTCTCATATGAATGTTCAATGCAATAGCAAATGAACTTGTAGTCCACCACCAAAAAGAATGCTGTAGACAAAATGATTCTGTTGAGAAAGATCCGCTTAAGATCATGTAACTGGTGCTCGTCATTAACCTGGAAAAGAGAATCAATACGATCAATCAATATCCAGTGGAATATTCTGGTGGTCAAACAAAAGACCGCCAAGCTGCCCGATAGTAAAACATTATCGTTTTTGAAAGTGGCAAGAGCTATCAAACTTGTGGTCAACGTGTATCCTATTCTTTCATATACATGTTCGACTTCGATGATGCGGAGCTCTCCAAATAATAAAATCTGGAGAAACTTGCCAGCAATCATGAATAGTAAGATCAACCAGTTGGAAAAAACAATTACATTGAGACCACTAGATAACGACACACAAGCAGACAAAAAAGTGGGTCTGGTAAGAAAAGCATTGGTTATGCAGCCAAAGGCGAGGATATTGCTAATCTAGTACAAAAAGCAGGTTAGTGATGGTGATTCTTGTTTTGGCCGATAACTTAATGTGTAAAATAAGGGAGGGGTACGAACTAATGCCCATCACTGTGAACTTTCCAACAATAAACAGTAGATACAACATACGATGCAGTAACACGCAAACTGGCTCCTTGTAGAAACCATGGTTCTGATTCAAGAATAGCTACAGGGCTACAAAGCACTTAAAATGATAAAAACACAATAGACTTTCTATCACTATGATAATCAGTTAAATATATCAGTAACCTACGATTAGCCGCCACCCGCCGCGTCACACAACAGGTCATCTGACATCGCTACCAGCAGGGCTCGCAATACGGCATCTTCAGCTGTTTTCTCCTCATTTCTTGCCAGACCTAGTTTAACATGTTAGTACAAACCACTCTACCTTGTCTTCGCCGTTGAGTATATATTGTTGTATAAACACTCCCAAATATCATCTGTAGTAGTTGCTTCTAGTACGTACTTTTTAATACCCCCCTTCACCAAAGGCCCACCTTGCTTGGCTTTTTCCATCAATGCCTTTTTGGCAGCGGCATCTGCCTTCTGTTTAGCTTTGAATGCGACATCAGATTCGTCCATCTCTTGCTTTTGTTTTTTCGGTTGCTTTAATGGTTTTGCTTTCCCTCCTTGACGAGACATGATTGGTATACTGCTCGGTAAACTATTTGTATAATATTGTTATATTGAAAAAAAAAGATGCTCATCGAGGATCAAATTCAAGATCAAATCAAAAATTCCAAATTAAAACAAAAAAAACTTCCTTAGCTAGAATCGAACCTATCGTTCGGGTAACCACAAAAATAATGAAAAAAAATTGGAGATGTATAAAGAGAGGCTAATTCTCAGTTGCGTCGCAACGACTAATTTTCAAAGTAGTAACTAAAGAAGTTCTAAAAAGTACTCGCATCAATTCATCAGGGCTATACGTAGGTACAACTATATTACACTTCCTGCAACTCTTTTCTCACCATCTGGTAGCTTCTCCCTTCTGGATCCAATCTGCTCAAAACTTTCAAAATTGCTGTTTTCAATGGCAAATCAACTGCCAAATTGTACTGTCTGTAGTTCGTCATCCAATAATTTAACGCGTCGTCCATTATTTTGACATTATTCAGCAAGAGGCATATCGTAAAGAAATAGCCCCAAGGTCTAGTATCATAGTATGGATATTGTTCCGCTGGTGCTGCTGTGATAGCATCTGCTTCTGTAGCAATCGACAAATTATTGAAGATATTTAATTTATTATTCTTCCACAATGCCCAAAAGTCTTGCCAGTGCCCATGGGCTGCGTATGTTGTCATTGCCACCGATAAGATTTCGTTCTTAAATGCGATAAACCTTTCCAACTCTGCTTGTGCTACTTGACTGCTTTCGCTTTGCTGATTCTGGATCTTTTGCAATGTTTTCTCAATGTTTGCTTGAATAATCATGACAACGCTACCAAGTTTTGGATTCACTTTACCTGTTGACTCGTTACTGTCTGCCTTACTTGCATCTGATGGCAATTGACTAACACCGCCGCTAACACAATCAGCAATTCTTAGTGTTTCATTCGTTACTTGATCAACCGTCAACAGTTGCTTTTTCCCACCAAACGACAACATTTCTAGTAATTTGATGAAGATTTGTTGTTGTTTCACATTTGTCAAATCGAGTTCATTGCCCTGCATTGCAAATCGGCCCAATAAATTATCAATGATTTGCATGTATTCTTTTGACAAGTCAAACAATTCAATACTTTGTGCACGGCCAAATGAGCTTATATAACTTTGAACAAGTCTCAAGACATCATTTTCAGTGACTGGCTCAAATTTGTATTGCAAAATATCACTCAAACAATGTGGGTCCACAATGTTGCGATCTGACTGGAATAAAATGTCAAAAAAGCTGTACAATACTTCGTAATGTTCGGATTTACTATTAATGGCAATCAGAGATACCACTCTGAGTACAATTTCTTTTGCTTCTCTGTTTTCAAATAATTGAATATCTTCTTTAGAAAAGGGTTTAGTTAATGGCCGTGAACGCTTAAATAATGAAGCTATGTCTTGCTTTGATTGTGTTTTAAGTTTCTTGATTAATGAAAAAGTTTCATTGAAAGTTATACTAGCAGGCGCACTCACTGAATCAACTGTCTGAGACGCTTGGCCAGTTGACATTAACCGCTTGGTTATAAACCTCTGCAATTGCCATTCTTTTGTTGTATTCAGTAAGGTTTTATCAGTCTGTGTATGATAGTATCGAACACCTGCAAAAATATCATCATTTTCCTTAGTTTCCAATCTTGTTTCTCTCCTGTACTTGTACTTTTCCAGCTTACTTGCCCAAAGAAGTTCCAAATTCAATTCTTCTCTTCTTTCTTTGGTTAAAACATGTACCCAAATATCATCCACTTGAGTCTCGAGCATTGCCCAGGAGTTCGGTATCGATGATGCATCCCCGTAGTATCCATCCACATTTGATTGACCTTGTTTTCTAACACTTTTACGCAATCTCTTGGCTGACAATTTCCCACTAGCCTCCTTCAGCAACCCTTCAATCAATGGAACTTGATTAAACTGTTTTTTAACTTCTTTATAAAGCAATGTACTAGCTTTCAAAACATGTTTGTTGGATTTGGCGGTGCAAATCACCATATATTTAGCAAGATCAGCAGCAGCCAAGCGGCTTTCTGGATCAACCGTGGACATGTCAAAAATTATAATGTCTTCAAGAGATAATTTTGTGCCCATATGCTTGACTATTGTCTCGAGTGATTTAGGAGAATTGGAAGGAAGTAATGGCATTTCAAATTGGTGAATTGGAGCGGCAAAACTAGATTGCACTTGCTCGTCACGCATATACCATGGAACTTCTTCATTATCAACAGTAAAAGTGTTGCTGTCAGAAACAGTCGCGCTTTCCTGCACATCTAAATTGACTGTTTCACTTTTTGGACGTTCAGTAAGCACACTACTTCCGTCATTTAATACTTCAGTTCGAGTTCCCAGAGTGATGCTACTATTTGGTTGACCAACTGACTTTGATTCCACATTATCGGACTGTCTAGCAATCAGCACCTCATCGAGGTTAGAGCTGTCTGAATATAGTCTTCTCTGATTAGAAACGGTAGCTGTCTTCACAGTTTGGGTTACACTTGAGCAACTGCTTAATGTAAATAGCAGCCTTCTGGCAATAGCATTTCTAAGCATTTTCGGTGTTGTGGATCCAGGAATCAGTGCTGTGTATCTCTGGTGCTATGTCAATTAACCTTGGGAGATTTAGTCTTCGATCCCAGCTTCACCGTGAAATATTCAGACGGAAAACAAGAAAAGAAAAAAAAAGAAAAGAAAAGGAGCGGTGCTCATACCCACAATATACCCGGTCACTATTTTATATAGCTAGCCGGGAAACCCAAAGTGGCCGTTTTTTCCCATACGACGCGTCTTTTTTTTTCATATTTTTTACTTATTGAATGATTCGCGAAACACGAGCACTGAAAAATATAGTAAAAAGTAAATAAAAACAAACCATAAAAAAATATTTTTTGGTGCACTTTCTTTCCATTACTTTGAACTTAACTATATTCTGAACTTTTTGACTTCCGAATAACACTGTTTCTTAAAGTTCTATCAGTGTTAGTAAATATTTCAGCATGTCCTCGTTGGAAACCTTGAAACGCAGTCTAAAATCATGGGAAAACGCGTTCTACAATCAGTATCAGCGCAAACCATGTAAAGCAGATATCAAAGCAGAACCGACAATAGAGGCTAAATATAAAGAATACAAGCATTTAAAACTAGCAAGCTTGTCGCTGCCATCAGCAGAATCATCATCATATAAGCATTGTGCACAGAGCAGCCACCACAAATCATCAAAAGAGCGGTCTTCTCGTCACAGTCATATACATGAGCATGAGAAGATCAAAGACCAAGGTACTAGAACGTTCAACCAAAGTGGTACCTTATACAACGCTAAGACCGCGCTTTTAACACCCGCCAAAAGCTCTCCTAATAGAACTCTAAATGACTCAAATTTCATGGCTTCACCAATTAAACAAGTTGCGGAGATTGGACCTACTCCACAGCTCAACGGTAGGCTACTAGGTATTTTCGAGACAATTGAAGCCAGCCTAGGTAATTCTGGTGATGGCGATGCTCGCCAGCCTGAAACTCCGCTCAAAAGAACGCCTACTAAAGATATTGCTGGCTCGCCAAACCTAAACAAAATTATAATTACACCGTCAATTAAACGAAAACTAGACTTTGGCGAGATACATAGTGACGATGAGGAAGAAAACTACGGTGAACCTATTATCAAGCAAACCAAGAATCTAGCTAAAAAATCTAAAATTCAAGATATTAAGCCCAAAAGTAGTAACAGCAATACTGAGACTAAGCATAGTGGTAATCAATTCAGGCAACCCAGTCAAGAAACTTTCGTTACTTTAAAGAAATATGCTACCCCAACAGAAAATCGAATAAATAAGCGTATAATTGTCTCTCCATCAGCTTCAACAGCTACAAGAACTCCTCTTCATCAAAGCTTGATATTATCGCCCACCAAAATTAAAACTCCATCTGCTACATTTGAGCGAACTTTTCAAAACATACAATCTAATAACGTGGAGAGCACTCCATTATATCTTAGTCAGGGCGCCACTGTACTTCTCAAACCAGTAATAAATGCCATATCTCCATCAAAAAAGGCAACCACTATCAAATGCAACAACTACTATGATGTCAATACCAATGGCTGTGCCAATGGCTACAAGCAAGTCGACAACAATAACGACTACGAGACAATTAATAACATTGTCGGAAATACCACACCAACAAAAACTACCACTGGATCATCTGAATTTGCTTCTCCATCAGTGCTGAAAAGTGAGAAAAGGCTTAGTTCTTTAGTCTCCACTCTCTCTTCAGCATCTTTAGTCCCTTCCACAAGCAATGCCACAATATCAACGACAATTGATTCTGTGGCCCGCCAAAGTCGTAGCAGCAAAAGCATTAGGCGCAAAACCCTTAGTGAGATCTTCAACGAAGTGCAAGAGATCAAAAAAGACCTTCAAAGCAGCGCAGAATGCGAAGAAGTTCGCATGCAAATTGAGATGGATCGCAAGGAACAACAATTATTACTTGAAGTCGAACAACAAGAAGCTAAAGAGTTTATTAATTCTAAATATAACCACAATAGGTACTGTCTCAGTGAAGGTAACAGTGAATTTTTAGAAAGTGATAGGGTGGATCTTGTAGGAGAAATGGGAAGAGCAGTTAACGGGTTTGAATATGATTTGGATGAGCTTAGTGACATTGGTGAGTATGGTACTAAACCTGGAAGAAATAGTAATAAAGGGAATAGCAATGATAATGATGGCAATGGATACGTGACGAATGAAAACCACAAGACTGCGTACTGGTTAAAGAAAAAAAGACCAAAAAGACAAACCCGCCGTGTTAAAATAAGAGGCCGTGAAAGTTTAGAGGAGGAGAAGATCATTGATGAAGGAGAGGTTAAGGTGATGATCCAAGCTTTGCAAGATAACCAAATAGGAAAGGGCCACAATAACAATATTTCCAATGCAGACAGAAAGGGAGAAAAACTCGGTGAAGAGAACGATGAGCTGGATGAGGAAGAAGAGATTGATGATTTTGATGAACAACAAGAATATGTTTCTGACTCTGGTGATGAATACGATGACGATGACGTCCAAGCAATAATACGTGCTTCTCATAATGAAAAGGCTGGTATTGCTATTAATGATAGTGGCAAGGATGGGAAGGCCAAAACAAGACCAAGAATTAACAACAATTTCAAAAGATACAAGCTTAAAAGGGGTAACTCTAGATTTAAAAGAAGATGGTAATTTTTTTTAAATGTTCCCATAATTGACTGAATCAAACTCCTAGTTTACTTTCTCTTTTTGCTATAGTATTATAAGATGGTCAAGTTATTGGGAAACGTTCACTAAATAGGCATTGGCACTGCCAGAATGGGAAACTTAAATAGTTATTAATTACCACTAACATTTACGCGAAATGTTTTTGAAGGTCAAAAGACCAGCCATCGTTCTGCGCGCTACAGTATATGCATTAAGTGCTGAACATTCGTGTAGTCAAAACTTGGAATTTTAAAACACATATGATGTGTAAGGTTAAACTGCTGCTGGTTGCACTACATGAAAAAAGTAGAATTTTCAAAAGCGACATACCAATTCGCAACTTGAATACACCTTGATAAGTATCATTTATTAGCTATACCTCAGCCCAACACTCTTGGACAAACTTATCCATTCTCACAGTCTTCTTCATCTGACCAATAATCCAAGGATGGTCCAACATTTGTCTCGGGCTAGCCCTAGATTTAGGATCTCTAATTAAACAATAGTCAATGAACGACCTGAAACTCTTGGACCATTTAATTTTTTTCTCCGGTTCGTCCTTTAACTCCGGCGTGAATGTTAATATTGCACTCAATAACTCTATAGGCATTAATGGAATTGTTTTATCTCCTCCCTCATCGCTATTATTACTAGCTTCATCTCCATCTATTTTATTATTGTATGGAAATTTACCCTGAGCCACTTCTAACAAAGTCAACCCCAACGACCAAACATCCGATGTGACAGTATATGATTCACCCTTTATTCTTTCTGGAGCCATATAATAAGAAGTGCCGGTAAATGTTGTCGCTAATGAATTTATCACGTCCCCACTAACTCCAAAGTCACACAATTTCACTTCTCCTGCTTCATTAAGCAAAATATTTTGTGGCTTGATATCTCTATGAATAATTTTTTTACTATGCAAATAGGAAAGCCCTCGAAGCACACTTTCAGCCACTTTACCTAAAACTTTTTCGCCAATACGACCACCCATACTTTTGACGCGTTTATAAATAGCATCAAGCGAACGACCGCCCATATATTCCATAGCAATACAAATGCGTGAATTTTGCTCATCCAAAAAAGTGCCAAAGTATTTAACGATATATGGGCTATCACAACTTTTGTTGAATTTCAATTCTCTTAGAATCTGCTTTTGGAATTCTGGATTTGGACTTGCAGTGATAGTTTTGAGCGCAAATACGGTTCCATGCTCTTTTAGCTTGCACTTAGATACTGATCCACCAGCACCTTCGCCCAAGATACTTAACTCACAAATTTCACTGCGAATAAACAATTTCTTCCAATCTTCTTCTTCAAGCTCATTGAAGCTTTTGTTTATAACAAACTCCATACTCTTCGAAAAATTTCTTCTTAGCCGAGGTACCGATAAATTCGTTTTAAGGGTATTTGAATCGCTCTTTGTATCCATTGTCAAATTATTAAATGAAGAGCTCAATGAGCTAGCATCATGAGAGCCAACCTCATAGACATTGTTCCTCTGAGCAGAGTATTCATAAGACTTCCGTAAATCGCTATAGCTATTTGACACATCTTCCAGCGACCCAGTTGAATTATTGCCTGCTCCTACCTCTTCCAAAATTTCCGTACTGAACACACTTGGGCTGGGCTCACCAGTAGAGGAGGTCGAAGGCGTTGGAGAATAGGCATTTGTTATAGACAAGCTAATGGAGCGTCTTTGAGTGCTAAAACTTGCATTGCTATGGTTGTTGTTGTTGTTGTTGTTGTTGTTGTTGTTGTTGTTGTTGTTATTGTTATTGTTATTGTTGGTGGTGGTGTTGGTGGTGTTGTTGTTAGTGTTGTTGTTGTTGGTGGTGGTGGTGTTGTTGTTGATATTAGCGCCATTGGAGTTAGCAGTGGTATGGGTATGGATATTGCTGTTCGAGACGCCTCCTAAGCTATCCTGACTACTGCTGGTGTCTGGATTGGCAGAATCATTTTTCGTTATTATACGCAACCGTGGAGTTTGCTTGTTGCTGACAAAGGTGCTGTTGGATGAGCTATGACCTATCACTGATGTGTTTAGCGCCAACACCGGTGGGTTGGTAGATAGCGAGCCTGCGGTGCCATTGTTGAAATTTGTGTTCAACTTGAGCATCGGTGACTTTGAACTTGTCTTTCTGTTGTTGGAAAACGGGGGACGATACATGACTTTGTACTAGCTTCGTATTTCCTTTATTTTCGTAGACGAGTAACGATATAGTATGATGATGCTGATGTAATTGTATAGTGATTCCAATACGAGCTTATGATCCGAACAGGAGGTCTGAAATTGGCTACACTGAGGGGCTAAAAACCGGAACCGTTGAAAAAAAAAAAAAAAAAAAATTGAACTCGAAGGTATTGGCTTTAAGAGATACTATACGGTAGGTTGAGATCCAAATGGATGGCAGTAACCTTCTCGTCTGTGTTCTATTTGCTTGCAGTTTTATGTAATTGATTTTATTTTATTTTTTTGGTGACACAGCAGCATGAAGAGCTGGCGGCGTTTTTTTCTGTCTTAGGTGTTCGAAGCTGCGGTGAGACGCAGATTGCTGCATTTAGTACACCTCCACCAAGGATCACTACGTTCCATTGAAAGTTATTCCTTCCCCAAAATGCCCTAAAAAGATTAACTGTTCTTTAGATGCCCTGGTCTTCAATTTGGGGTGTGGAACCCCGTTTTAGTGGGGACGCCTGAAGGCTCACAGATTTCCTTAGGGTAACACTGATGCATGAGTCCACATATATATGCAGCTATAAAGAAAGGACAGTTTATGCATGTGTGCTTGATTCACGCATTCTCTTGCATACTACAAGATGTCATCGAAGTTTCAAGATATTTCATCCTTCAATGAGTTTTCGTCATTTGCCTCAGTTTTTGTTAACCTACAAAGTTTATATAAGCTATTACTCTTATTTGTGCTTACGTATATATTGCTTCTAACAAATAAGAGCAAAAACAAAATAGATGTGGTGTAAGGGTGGTGTAGCTGTGGTGTAACTATGATGTAAGAACATAAAAACAACAACAATAGCAGCAATAGATAAAAGAACAGGCGTAAATATACGGCTACGGTAAACAAAAAAAACGATAACAAGAAGGGAGAAGAAATACAAAAAAATATTACTAACCAGTTAATAATGCTATGAGTTTAGAGAGTAGCATTAAAGTTCTTGGAAAAGAGTTTGTAGTTCCTTTTTTTGCGGTACAAAAGAACGTCAAAGTTCTCTTTCTTTTTCTTTCTATTTTTTTACTCTTAGAGGTGCTCACATGGTGAAAACCATGCTTTCTTTAGACATACTATCAGCTACGTGCGCCGACCACGGAAATGTAAAATTTATATGACATAACTCGCTTGCTGGCAGCGGAAACTCATAAGATTATGCTATAAGAAGTATCGAAGTTCCATTTTAAGCAGCCTGCAACGAAGTGCGATAATAACCAGTAACATAGAAGAACCAGCAAGCTTATTTTATTTTTCATGACATATCTGCCAGACTCTGAAGTGGCCTCGCTAGTGATTAAGAAAAGCTGGTTCTGGTTACTAAGAGATAAAAGTAAACTGACAAACAATATATTCTAGTCTAATGAGTGAGAGATATTGTATCAAAATATCTTGTAGACTCTTTTGTTTAAACAATAAAGTCGTAAAGTTATATAAAGTTGTAAAGTTATATAAAGTAGTGAATTGATATTTTTGTTGGTAAAGAGAAGAAAGCTCTATTTATCTATATAACTGTACTGTATTGTTGCAGTTCTCTTTAAGTCATTCTTTAAAACATTTCTTTGCTTCTGGTTTCCTTAATTTGCACTTAGCCTGTTTTCTTTAGTTCCATTTGTAAATATTGTCTGTTTTTGGTGTTAGTTACGCAAGTGGAGGCACTAGGCCCCATCATGACAAAGGTGCAGATTAGCATTAAAGTAATTCGCAGGCATAACAAGTAGTAATAACATACGTAACGTGAGAGTAATAAAGTAGAAGATAGAGTACGTTACTAGTAGTTGAATGAGTTGAATATCACTTGCACTCTAACATATTGCTGTTGCTGTGGCTACGAACTTCCGAGTCATTTTGCCCAAACTTCACAAAGGAAGTGGAGACTCATTACAAATTTGCGGCGCAGCGTGCCTTGAAACAACCGCTATTATAAGCGTACTTTGTATCTGTAGTACGAGTGTCTTCGGTGTTAAGATAATTCTAAAGAATTTAAAGTGTGAAGTTATCAAGTTATAAAGTGGTAAAATGATTGGCTTTACTAGTTGTTTATATCAAAAAAAAATATAGAAGCGAGAGGCAGGAGACTAAGATGTAGAAACGATGATGTGAAGAAGACGGGAAACGTAAAGTGAACCTAATGAGTAGGAAAACATTGAGGTAAAGACGCGTATTAGGGGTAATGTGATTAACAGAGATAAGAAGTAATGGCGAACAAATACTAGTACGATTGATAACTTAGAATACATCTCGATGATGAGGAGAAGGCTGCCTCCTCAACAACAACAGGACATTTGGACAAGTTCAAAAGCGTTGTTAGATAGATTAATGTACTCCTCCTGGTTGTGAAAATATTATTATACGTTTAGCACTATTTAGTTACACAGAAAAACAAGAAACGATCTTCGGAGACTAAAGTTGCCCATTAGCTCACACACAATATCAATTTATTATTTCTATATAAACGATAGAAAATATAATCTTATAAACTTATCTATATAGTATATACAGTATAGTTCAGTTGTTATTATATAGGGGAAACTTGTACAAGTGAAAACCCCGTTAGTATTATTTAGACTTTAACGGATCAGTTGAATTTGAAATAGATATAGGAGAGATTATAGTCTAGGATGGATGATATTTTATTTTTTTTTTTTTTTTTTTTTTTTGAGGGTCATTGCTTTGCTGTCGACAGATAAAAAGAAATGGGTCTCACTTCAATACCATCTTCCACCCACTAAGATAACACTGATGTGTTATCTAGTTCATTACCGTGGTGATGTAGTAAATAAGACAAGAGATTGGAATGGTTTTCCAATCAAAGTCCTTATCTTTCCGTAGGCGGGAATATTTCTTTTGAAATATCAAGTAGTTGTCGACTTGGATTAATTCTCGTGTATCACTGGATGGAAGGATGAGGCTGTCCCAGCTCAATTCCTTATTTATATGTAACTTTTTCCATAATGCTTGTGCTACTGGACATTTAACCAAAAAGTGCTCCATTTGTTTGTTGATAGCATCTTCATATGACTGTTGTTTGTGCTTTTTACGTGATAAATCCTCAGAGCACCACTTACATTCCTCACCTTGGAATTTGAACTTCTCAACTCCGAGGTGGAATGTGTGTATATTCTCAAAGCAGCCAGGGTGTTAGAACGTTTGTATATTTTAGCAGAAAAGTACAGAAGTAAGGACTGAGCGAGACAAGCTATATTATTCCATAGTCCTTTAAGAAGCTTTGATACAGTTACTGAGCGACTTATATATATAAAAAAAAAGCTTGTATTTCAATATAAGTATATTTGGTCTATAAAAATATGGTGTGTTTTTTTCTTATACAATACCGACTTATTATCTCCATTTAAACAATAGAAAATATAATCTTATAAAGTTGTCGATATAGTATATACGGCATACTACAATTCTTATTATATAGGAGATACTTATATAAGCGAAACCCCGTTAGTATTAGTTAGATTTTAACGGTTTGGTTGCATTTTACATACATATAGAAGACATTTTAGTCTAGGATGGCTGATATTTTCCTTTTTTTCTGAGGGTCATTGTTTTGCTGTTGACACAGAAAAAAGAAAGTCTCACTTCAAATCATCTTCCACTCACTAAGATAACACTGATGTGTTAATTGATTACCATGGTGATGTGCTAGATAAAACTATAAATTGAGATGACCTTTCAATTATAGATATATTATCTTTCCGTGGGCTGGAATATTTCTTTTGAATAATTAAAAAGCTGTTGACTTGGATAAATTCTCCTGTGTCGCTGGATGAAAGGAGGAAGCTGCGCCTGCTAAGTTCCTTGTCTAAATGAAGCTTTCTCATAATGCTTGTGCTACTCGACATCTAACTATCTGTTTGTTGAAAGTATCCTCATACGACTGTTGCGTATACTTTCCGTGATACATCCTCAGAGAACTACCTACTGCTAGAATTACATCAATCAACATCTTTTATATTGTTCATTAGGTATATTTTCTTTTCTGGGTAAACTGCCTTTTGCGGCTGAAATAGCTATATTGACGAGCATTGAGTTCTAGATCTACATATCGACGTACGGATACGTCATAGTATTAAACTTATATTTTTTTATCATGTTCTATTTGATTTCATAATATGCACATTTTCCATCATATAAAATTCAATGCGAGTCGTACTTCATATTTACTAATAGTAATTGCTCAACGCTAATACGTGTTTTATTCAGGCTGATCATCATTCATATACGGTTGCACCCAATATTCTTATATATTGTTACTACTTAGCTATATTGGAGATATAAGGCTTTTACAATCAAATAATGGATTCTAAGGAAATAAAAGGCACCCAGGACTGAAATTGTTAAAAATTGTAAAGAAATAAAATACTGTATCGTAACAAGGTGTATAAAATTATCGCTAAGGAATGACTTGGAAACCATAGTAATGGAATATGTCATATACCAGACCATTGGTATAGACTCCTTCTGATCACGAAGGACAGAAAATAAGGTGAAACTGGTGACCAAGAAAGCAGTAAGCCAAAACGTAAAAATTAGTAATGAAGCGATAAGTACGAATAGTGAAGTAAAAATAATGAAGTAAGAATAATGAGGTAAGAAAAATAAAATGATTGTAACAAAGTTAGAACAGTTAAGTGATGACAGTACATTAATTGAGTCAAATAATACTTGTACCTCAACACGCCCTCTCAAGTCTTATTTTACTCGAGCAGTTAATTAGTGAAGTAGAAGATTAATAAGGTGTTTGAAGGTGATTGAGTCACAAGCCTTTGTTAACATATCAGCATAGTTAAACCTTGTGTTAATGTAAATGAGTTTCAAAATCTTGTCGTTTACAAGATTCCTAATAAAGTGATAGCGTACATCAATATGCTTAGTCCTTTGATGAACAGATTTGCGAGCACCTAATGTTAATGCGCTCAGGCTATCGCCAACAATGTTCACGTAACTAGTACTGAATTGACACTCACGAAGTAAGTTTCTGAAATAAAGCGCAGAGCGACCAGCAGCACCCATAGAAACATACTCTGCTTCTGTCAGACTTAACGCAACACAAGTCTGCTTTCGACTGGACCAGGATACTACCTGGTTTCTAATAAACACAGGGTGTTCACTTTGTGATTTTCTGTCAGGTTTTTGCCGTAGCATAGTCGGCATCAGTGACAACCGTGACGATATAGTGGCCCACCGGCAGGTAACCATCTGTGAGTGTACTTTTAAAGTTGTGCAACAAGCATATATCCTTAAGGTCAAGCATGCCTTTACCATCATACACAATACCACGACCTTTGGTTTGAATGAGATAGTAGAGAACCTTGTAAGCAGCTCTCAAATGGGTTCTTCTGAGCAGAGATAGAAACTGACTTACTAAGTTAACCGCATAGCAGATATCTACTCGTTCCGTGTTCCCTGCAAATAAAAGCGTTCCAATCACAGATTGGTATTTCGCTTCTTTGCCTCAAACAAAAGGGCTAGTCATATCATTAGGATCATATTCTTTCTGCATTGAACATTCAACTCTGGCAACCTTTTCAGATCTGTGTTCTTTTCCAATTTTTGTAATAGAATCTTTAATACTAAGCTTGACTTTGCCAGATTGGCAGGAGACATTAACTCCGAGAACCATCGACGGAACACCTACGTCTTTCATTTTGAACTTGGATGAGAAAGCAGCTTGAAACTTTCTGATGGTAGTAGTATCTCTGCTAGTAATAAACAAATCATCAACATAAACCACAACCAAAATATCAGCCCCAAAAAATAAACAAGGATCAACAGCCGACGCATTGAGACCAGCTCCAATAAGCACGTCAGCTAGAGTAGCATGCCGGATTTGCGGAGGTTGCTCAACACCATATCTTTGGGCGTATTTGCTCCAGTTGGAGGCTTGACGTAAACATAATAAACAATCTCACAATTCAAAGAGGCTGTTGTAGCATCCATTGGCACCATCTGCCATATGTTTATCGCTGCCATGGCAATGTCGACTTTCATCGTATCAAAGCTAACCACTGGTGCCCAGCTTTCCAAGAAAATTGTACCTTGTTGTTGAAAAAAAACCTTTACAGACAAGACTTGCCTTGAAACGTTTACCACTCGAATCTTTCTCGACTTTAAATACCCATCGTGAGCCAATAGGCTTCACATCCACTGGACATTCCACAGCATCTTTGACCTTTTTTGCATCAATAGTTGTATTCTCTTCGGCCATAGCACCTATCGATTGATAAGCCTGAGGACTGGTAACCTGAAAGTAGTTGTTAGAAATTTTGCACTTGTTTCTGGCAACAGCCAACATAGCATCTTCTGAGTCAGCAAAAGCTCTACTATCAGTCAGAAACCATAGTGGAGAGGATGGCTCAACAACAGCGTGACTCAAATTACCATCATCTATTGCTTGAACATGAAAGTTCTCAGTGTCCAAAATAAACCTAGACTTGATCAAAGCATTGTAAGCAGCCCTAGGATGCCTAGTTCCCTGTTTGCCTGATGTCATAAGTTTCTTGTGGCGTTTTGGCTGAATAACAAAGAATGAAACAGCATCAGAGTCAGTGTCGCTATTTCTGGCCTTTGTCTTGAACAGCTTCTACTCACCTGAGCCGCTAGCTCCAAGAACTCTGGACTCTTTCAATTTCACCACAAGTCTCTTTGTATCCTTAGGAGCACCAGCAGGTAATGAGGCTTTAGCGTGATTATCATCATAGTCGCCACTATCCTGATGTATCAATTCAACACCACTTCAACTGTCAGATTCTCTATTAGCCTCACTATTTTGAGCTATCAATTGCAAACCACTTGACCTGTCACGCGATTCTCCTTTGTCTCCCTCATAAATGATAGCATCAGATGGTGAGTAAACAGAATCCATATTGATATCCTCCATACCCTCATCAGGGCCGCCAATGTCGTCAACGACTAAACCTCTGTTAAACAAATATCCACCACCTCCACCAATAACAACTGCAGGTTCTGAATTAACACTTCTCGCATTACCAGCAGATTTTAGTGAAATTACGCACTTTACTTCCTTGTACGCAGAAGTGCGTAAAATTCGATTGCTTTTATCTTTAATAATGAGGGCAAGTTTGCTGGTCTTGTGATAACCTAAGAAAACTCCGCTAATATCCGTTGTCACCAACTTTTTACTGGAGAAGAAATTCTTGGTACACATTCTTCAGGCAAACGGAATATCAGCATTAACTGGTTTGCAGACGTCCCTGATAGCTTCAAACGGAGATTTGTCACCAGCTCTCGGGAGATAGTTGTGCAATGAATTTGTTTGTGACACCAGAAGAACTGAGAAGAACCTTCATTTTTGCTTGTATTGTCTGATTCAACCATTATGAGCCTCCATTCTGATGGCTACTATATGGAGCCGTGTACTGCGGATCGATACAGTTTCTACCAGCCTTGGCATCACCAGCCAACCATGCATTAATAGCCTTGGTATTAAACTCATTGCCGGCTCAAAATCTAACAATCGACTTACCTGTGAGTTTTAATAAATTTGCCAATGCACCAAAACAATCGATTATTTTAGCTGATACTTCACTCTTGTATTTCAACACATGACAGCCAGTATAGGTTGTTTAACGGTCAGAGACAACTTAGCCATACACCCCATCAATAGGACTGATAAGATCAGTTTGCACTGGTTTACCAACAGCAAAATTAAACTTGGATGACTTTGCATCTGGCCGCTTGACAACACTAGGAAAATCATCACAACTCTTCAAAGCGTGCGCAATCGTACTGCTCCCGTACTTATTATCCAAAATACCTTTCATTTAAGCACCACGGACATGTCCATTATTCTTGTAAGAAGCAAAAATTGCATCGTTGATAGCTTCTGGATTGAAAACTAGCAGTTTATCTATATAATTCTCCCCTAGTCACCAAACTTTGCCGAACATTCGAAACTCAATAACAAACTGATTGTTGTCGTACAGGTTGGCAGCCTTACTCATAAAGATGATCTCATAGCCTTACTCAGTGAGTCTGTGTGCATTAATGAGACTCCTTGGAGCTCCAACCTGTAATTTGACATCATGAATATTGATTCCGTTACAGTGAATGTCACCCTCAACTTCGAATACAGACATTAGATTGACACCCTTCGCCTGAACGTCTGTGTTTCCCTTGTTGTTCATCTTTTGAGGGTCATTGACAACATGGATGGAACTGCCTGTGTTGAGTGTTAATCGCTCTTCGTATTAGAGTGAAAAACTATCCGTCAAGATAGTTAGCTTCGTCAATTGTAATCTCTTTATTGTCATCTAAGTCAACAACAGTGTTACCATTTTCAGTGACAAACACATTATGCAACTCTGAAACTTCCACCAACAAAACAGTCTCTTTACACCTCTTCGTTGTCTTCTCCAAACGACATTTAGAGGTAATATGCCCTTGTTTGCCATATGACCAGCACCTAATAACATAGGCTTTTGCAGCATGTTGGACCATTTCAGTGTCGATACTTGCCCCTTTTCTCTCATTAGAGTGATGGGAGCTGACAATATCTCTACTACAAAACTCTTCGAGCTTGAACATTATCTCATTGTCGTCCATCCTTTTTAACTTTTCATTGTCGTTGAGCATGTTGCTTGCAGCCAAAAAAAATTGTGAGGGTCTTCTTTGTCAAGACAGGAAGCAAGAAAAGTACTTTTAGGTATTGCAATCTCAGGACAGTGAGAGTTTGTCATTCAAAACGACTTAAGACGTCTTGCGAGGTCCGATTTTATGGAAATGCAACCAGTCTACCAGTTATTCATTAGAGTAACAGAGTTATAGTTTTCAAGTTTTATATACCTTCTAGATATTCTATATCACAAATGCAATCCAACAACAACCTGAAACCGATAAAGAAAATTATCCATAGTTTTAGCTTTTCTCTAGCATAGTATCCAGCTGGACAAGCTAGCAGGATGGAAGTTGAGCTTGTCAGCATCAAGCATTGCTTTAATCCTAGTTTTTCCAACATCTTCAAGTACCATTACAAGTAGATTCAGGGCAAAGTCAGAGAGCAATGGATATCCATATCCATTGTCAATTATTCTCCTATTCCCCGGCCTACTAATATCCAACTGAGTCTTGAATACAGCATCACTGATATCATGATTAGACTCAAATTCATAAATACTCAATTTTTTTCTCTTCTGTATTTATATATGTTGCTTGTTGTAAAGACAAAAAAAAGAATAAGTTAAAGAAACAATATATGCACAATAGAACCGACAGAGTACTGTTCTTTGTTCAATTTAATAATAACTTAGCAATCCAGACTATGAACCTGTTACAAATTGTAAAGAAATATTGTATTGTATTGTAATAAGGTGTATAAAATTGTCGGTAAGGAATCAGAAAAATAAAAGAAAAGGAAAAATGAAAGCCAAGAACAGACATATTTCAATATACAATAATCTGGGGCAAGTTTCTATTTTCCTTCATTTATGCATCTTATGTCTCCATATCAGTTGTGCAAATACATGCACTGTCACACCGTTTTGACTTTCAAACCATAGTATTGGGATATGTGATATACCAGACCATTGGTATAGGCTCATTCTGATCACGAAGGACAGAAAATAAGGTGAAGCTGGTGACCAAGAAAGCAGTAAGCCAAAACGTAAAAATTAGTAATGAAGCGATAAGTAAGACCAGTGAAGTAAAAACAATGAAGTAAGAATAATGAGGTAGGAAAAATAAAATACTTGTAACAAAGTAGAAACAGTAAAGTAATGACAGTACAGTATTCGAGTCAAATAATACTTGTACCTCAACACGAAAAAATTGAGTGGTCTTTAGAGGAGATATTCAAAACACAGAGACTTTCGAGAAAACGTATCTCTTAACACTTCGGGCAGAGATAGCCAGACCTATTCTAGCAACTACAGCAAAGTACTTCAACAAAAATCAGTATAAATCTGTTATTAGTACTCTTTTATTCGCAGCAAATACTGTGCAAGTTGACAATTGCTAGTCAGTCTTTAACGAAATACTCGAAATCAACTTTTGGCTTGATGAAAGCCATAAGTATGTCGAGTAAAAATCATGTTACGTTCACCGCGGGCGGAGTCGAACTACGGTGTATAGTAGGTTCGATGAAGGTTTGCATTTAACTTTAGACAAGAAAGCCAAGATTTGACTTTTGTAAGAGATGGGGTTAAAGGGTCTGAATTGAGACGTGAGAAGGTTTCAGGATTCATAGTTATTTTCTAGGATCGACTAGGAAGAGAGATAAGACTCAAGATAACGTAAAGGAGATAAGTATATTGTAATAAAAGGAAGATGACTTCGCTTACTGTTATCTATACAGAATACATAATAATAATAAAGACGAACTTAGCTACTTATATAGTTATTGTTAGGAGCTTGTTACCTAGGAGCTACCTTTACCTAAGAGCTACCATTACCGAAGAGCTACCGTTACCGAAGAGCTACCATTACCTAAGAGCTATCGTTAGCTAAGAGCTATCTGGGACTGATTTGTTACACTTCCTCCCCCTTAGAGGATAACCCAGTTCTTTTAAGATAGTTGATTTGTTCAGTTAGAGCATTTCGTAAATTGGTTGGTACTTTAGTTCTGAAGAAGTCAAACGAGATAGGTGTGGCATGTTCAGGTTTGCAATCTTGCCAAAACACATGCAAGTAGTCTTTTGCAATACCTGCGATTGCTGTGATTTCGTCGGCTCTAGATGCGGCCTCAATTTCGTTACGAGGGGGTTCCTTTGGGTATACAACGTCTGGTTCTCGGTATAGTTTTAACCACCTAACGTTTATTACCCTGTGTTGTTTAGTTATAGAGGGTAAATCTAACTCAACAGCACTTTCCCCCACTCGTTTAACGACTTTATATGGTCCAAGATAAACTGGATGAATTTTCTTGTACGGACCATCAACACCAAAATGAGCATCTCTGTGGAGAAGCACCCAATTTCCAATATCAAAAGATATTTCACGACGATTTTCATCCGCAATTACCTGAGACCGATGTTGTTGTTGAACTAAATATTCTTTTGTTCGGTGAAGAACAGCTTGCGCGGCCTTCAAGTATTCTTCTGTAGGTGTTACATGACCTTCCGAAAACCGTCTACCATAAAAAGGATCAGGTGCTTCATAACCGTGGTCTGCAAAAAATGGAGTGCATTTGATACTATGGTGATAAGAGGTGTTGTAAGCAAATTCTACCATAGGTAAAAATTTTCGCCAAGAAGAGAATTGATTAAAGCAATACCGACGCAACATCCCAGTTAGGGTTTTGATGGTTCTCTCAGTTTGGCCATTAGTTTCGGGATGATTGGCTGTGCTCATCTTTAACTTAATCCCCAACTTGTCCATAATAGTTTGATACATAACACTTTGGAATCGAACATCTCTATCCGAAACTATTTCAGTGGGAATACCATGTAAACGAAAAACTTCGTTTATTAAAATGATAGCTGTGCTATATCCAGTGATCGTTTTGCTCACTGGTAAGAAATGGGAGTATTTTGTCAACCTATCCACGACAACTAATACCATGTCTGTTTTACCAGATGGTGGAAATCCAGTAACAAAATCGATGGAGATACTCAGCCATCGGGACTGTGGAATCTCTAATGGTTCGAGCAAATTATTAGTAGTGGGACCAGCTAATGTGCGTTGGCAGACATCGCATCGATGTACAAAACGCTTGATATCAGCAAACATAGAAGGCCAATAATATTTCTCAGCTAGTTTCAAGTATAATTTGTACAGACTTAAATGAGTAACACCATGGGTTTCAGCTAGCAAGTCCTTTTGATAAGACTGAGGAACACATAATCTGAGCAGATTAGATTCGGTAATAGGGTTATCATACCAAAGTTTGTTATCCTGGATCTTGAATAACTTATCAAATTTCGTTAATCGTTCATTAGCAGCAAGTTTCTCAATTTTCATTTTAAGGAAAGGGTCTTGTTTATCATCTTGTAAAGTTAATTGAGCTAATTTAGCGTGAATTCCTTCATCAACCAGCACAGCATCAAGATCAAGTCTCGATAACCAATCTGCAACTTTATTTGTCAGCCCTGAGATGTGTGTGATTTCAACATCATATTCAGAAAGGGTGTCGAGCCATCGCATAATGCGAGGATGGAGTTGTTTTTGCAACAATAAATGTCTTAATGAGACGTGGTCTGTGTGTACCACCACATGGCGATCAGCAATCTGGGTCCTAAAGTGCCACAACGATTCAACAATAGCAAACAATTCTTTGTCATACACCGAATACCGTCTTTGATGAACATCCAATGACTTACTAAAATAACCAACAACGCCAACCAACTTATCATCATCATCATAACCCTGTAAAACTCCTCCTATAGCAGCGTTTGAGGCATCAGTAAAAAGCTTGAGCAGCTTAACGCTGTATGCGGAAATGAGGAGTGGGGCATTTACCAAAAGTTCTTTCGATTGAGCAACTGCTGCCTTGCACAGTTCATTATAGCTAATGGATCCCGCAGCAAGCTGATTGAGTGGTGAAAGAATCTTTGAGAGATTTTTAAAGAATTTTCGATAGTAGTTAAGACATCCAATATAGCGTTGTGCTTTCTTTTGTGTATCTGGTTCCGGCATGTCTAAAATGGCGTTGATTTTCCGCGGACTTGCCGCAATACCGGCGTTCAGGATCACGTGACCCAAGAACTCCACCTGGTATTGGAAAAAACAACATTTTTGTGTTGTAATTGTTAATTGATTTTTGGCTAACGCTTTTAAAATACACATTACATCTTCAAAGTGTTGTTCTGCATCGTCGCCATAAATGAGAATATCATCCAAATAATATACCAGAAAATGTGAATAAGGAGCAAGAATCAGCTTTATAAATTGTGAAAATGAAGCAGGTGCATTTTTCAAACCAAAAGGTATTACACGCCATGTATAATGTCCGGATGAAGTAGAAAATGCGACTTTATCCTCGTCTCCAGGATGCATCCTTAATTGGTGGTATCCTTGTGCTAAATCAATTTTTGAATAGAAACGTTTTCCTCCGACCTTGGCTAATGTATCATCAATGTGAGGTAATGGGAATGAGTTTTTGATAGTTTTGTTGTTAATGAGGCGGTAGTCAACACACATACGCCAAGTATTATCTTGTTTTTTAACCATCACTATTGGAAAGGACCAAGGACTATCTGACTCTTTAAGCATACCCAGCTTTAAGAGTTCAGCAATTTGATTTTCTGCTTCTTGTGCTTGTAATGGAGCTAAGCGATATGGTGGTCGAGCAATGATTTGATCATCGGTGAGTTTGATTCGGTGGTCGAAGCGTTCGCGTAACGGTGGGAGGTGTTCAATTTTACCGTCAACATCACTAACTGCTTGAACCATCTGTTTCAAAGCATGGTATTTCAACTTGTCAAGTTCTTTTGGGACAGGAATGGGATTTTCGGATTTCAGTGTATCAGGCTCTGCTTTTACCCAGTAGAGTTCCATTTTCTCGTGGTTTTTAACTTCTTTGCGCAATTCGTGGACCAGAATAAGGTTGATTTGCACTGCTTCAGAACTCGAGTCTTCCTGAGGGTGAACAGCATCATCCGAACCCAGGATGGACCAAACGCCCGTTTGTGCAAGCAAGCTCGCATGTTGCTTGATGAACGGAAGGCCAAAGATCATAGGACGATTCGACACAGGAAGGACATAGGCTGAAGTACTTTTTGTTTTTCCTCCAATTTCCACATCCAAAGAACAACATTCCGTGAGTAGCTGTTGTTCTTTATTGACTGCGACAGACACACTAGCCTTTTCAGGAGTAAAAACAGGCCAACGGTTGGCTTGTACTACTTCCTTGCTGACAAAATTGGAACTAGCACCAGTATCGAATAAAGAGTCAATTTGTACATCATTAACCATGACTTGTACATGAGCAGGGTGTAATATCGGAGGGTCATTAGTTTTGTTGAGAGTAGCGATTCCTCGCGTTAACATCCAAATTGGAGTTTTCTAAAGTAAGGTGGTCAAGATCCATTTTCTCCGGTCCAGAATGGTTTGAGAATGGTCTGCTATTTCCCTGGTTGTGAAAATTTCTGTTGTTAAAGTGCGGTTTGTTAAAACGGTTATTGTTGTAACTTTTTGCGTATCTGTTAGTGTGGTTGGAAAACCCAGCACTATACGATGGTTTATAACTGTTAGATTTCTTGTTGTTTTTATTGAAATTTGATTGTCCATGCATAACAGGTTGCATAGTGGCAGCGATACGGGTTGCTGATGTTTGAACCCAATTGAGAGAGACAGGAAGATGTTGTTGGAGAAAGGAGTCTCTCAAGATGCTAACATGAATTCTAAGGTTCTCGTTTAAACCATTGATAAAGAAATCCATTAAAGTGGATTCACCAGTGTCATAGGCTGAAGCCAAATAGTTAAATCTAGTAATATAATCTTCGATAGAACCAGATTGTCTTAAAGAAGAAAGTTGTTTGTTTAAGGAGGCTGTGTTATATGATTGTCCAAAACGTTCAGAAAAAGCTCTCCAGAATTCGTCGACATCGATCTCGTTAATGTTTTCCCGAGAAGTTAAGAAGTTGACTGCCCAAGTAGCAGCGACATCACGTAAGCAACCAATAGTAGCTCTAAGTTGTTGATCTGAAGTGTTATAGCCTTTGCTAAAACAGTATGTAAACATCAAAGTTTGAAAATGTTGAATAGCGGCTAATGAGGAATTTTTTCCTGTAAAAATTGGAGTCAGAGTCTCTCCCCTAGCACCAAAGGCGCTACCAATTGTAAGAGATGGGGTTAAAGGGTCTGAATTAAGACGTGAGAAGGTTTCAGGGTTCATAGTTATTTTCTAGGATCGACTAGGAAGAGAGATAAGACTCAAGATAAAGTAAAGGAGATAAGTATATTGTAATAAAAGGAAGATGACTTCGCTTACTGTTATCTATACAGAATACATAATAATAATAAAGACGAACTTAGCTACTTATATAGTTATTGTTAGGAGCTTGTTACCTAGGAGCTACCTTTACCTAAGAGCTACCATTACCGAAGAGCTACCGTTACCGAAGAGCTACCATTACCTAAGAGCTATCGTTAGCTAAGAGCTATCTGGGACTGATTTGTTACAACTTTGCTGTGTTTAAAGGGGGTAGTTCTCTACTAAGCACTTTTAAACGCGTATTGTGGGAGTTATTATCGTTATCGATGGGTATCACCGGCTTCTCGTTTATTCCGCCCATCGCTATATACACAAGTTAGAAGGAACACCACGCCGACCTTTATACAAGATTTTTGATAGCAACTAGGGATGCCTCTTGTCTAGACTGATTGTGAACACAGACTGATCAGGAATGTGTATCCGATAAAGGAACATGTTCGCAACATTGCTAAAAGAAAAATGTTCGCTACACTTTCCTGCCTCGACAAAATTTCGCCCTCGAAATTATCTCCCATCTGTACTACCCAGCGAAGGTTCAGAATTTCACGAGCCAATCCTGGTACACGAAGTGGGAAACATATAACCGCCATTAGCACATTGCGGACCAAATCAAAAAACCACTCCCATCGATCCATTCTGCTCTTTTAACTTGTAGAAGATGATAAATTAGGAAGAAATGTTGACATCAAAAATTTATAAAAGACAAATGAAAATGTGCATGCATGCTGAATGAAAAATAAGAAAGATGAGAAATAAAAAACTCTTCTTCTGGCCAGAAAAAAAAGGTTTGATGCGTTCTTGTACACATCCTAGCTAATTGACTGCTAACCAGTTTGCAACTGCATATCTAAGGCAGAGCCAACGCCGACAGGTCCAATCAGAGTTGCCTTGTCAGTAATTGATACCTGGTCTATACTAAATCTCCGTACAATGATTTGCCATTGAATACGTCAGACTAGCAGAGCAATAAATATAAAATAAAATACCATCATCCATCCAGATCCGTTTCAATCAAATCGATAATTCAGCGTCTCGCTTATTCTAAAAGAGGTACATAAACGTCCGTCTTTCGTATCGATGATCTCCATGAATCCGAACTTTGAAGAGGACTAGATCCAACTTCATTCCATTCATGACCTCCGAGGGTCCACATTCGAAGAAAAGATTTTCCAACTTCTTTTCATCCACGACCTCCAAGGGTCCATATTTGAAGAGAACTACATCCAACTTCTTTTCAATTAATCTCTTCCATTAATCGAACGTTAACGCTTGATCATCGCCAAGTCATTCGTTTTCTCTTTCCTAGATTGCTAGTTGTCATTGTCGTCTTGGCAACAATGGACTGACAACTTATTCTTCCCCTTGTGGCCAGAAAGCGTGACCTCGCGCTAGATACTAGTTTTAAGTCAGTGTATAGTATTTGTCCTTGTTTATCGCTGTCTATAATTCTCGTGTTGATGTTTCACTTAAAATTCAAAACAAAATCAAATAAATCGCACTAAGTCGTAATAATACAAACTAATTTCGCCGAATATACATACCGACTACTTATGTTGCTATCAAATAGTTATGGTGTATACTAAAAAAATCAACCATGGTGACAACATGTTAATACTTAAGTCAAACCTGGGTCCATCCTGGGTAATACTCGAGGTATTTAAGGGTCTTGAGGTAAAACTAGAAGGTACTTGAAAGTTACTTCTAAAACTGTAACTTAACGAAATGTCTCAACGTGACATCTTCTCCAAATCCAGTAACCAATTATCAACCAATTTCTCGGTTGGTTCTTGTTCCGTTCTTATCAAAAAAGCTTTCAACAATCTCTTAGTTATTGCTTGTGGCACGCATTGCATCCAGGTTGCAACATCAAAAATACCAGCGATATGGGGAGGAGCACGGTAAAATGTGGCAGATATCTCTTCATTAGCGATATCAATGAAAATAATCTCTTTAATATCATCTAAACGTGCTTTCAATTGACGCTTCTGTGGACAATTGAGATAATCCTGAAAAACTCGGTGTAAATAACTAAAATCAGAATCATTCTGACGTTGGTAACGTTTGAACCATTTGCATAAGAATTTTTGATTTCGTAGACTTCTCCGAAGAGGAATGTTGATAGAAATCTGGTTGTACTCATTTATCTCTGAAACGCAGCGATATGGTCCAAAATATATTGGATCACACTTGCTTATAGTTGCACTATGGCAAGCAAGTCGATGAACGAATACCAAGTCATTTTTCCGGAATTTCTCATTTGTTCTCAAGTTGTTGGTTTTAAACTCGCGACTGATAATGTTGTCAATATCCTCATTCTTAACTAATCCCCAAATTACCTGATGATGATCATCTTGAAACTGAACATAATTAGCTAAAGCGTTTGGATTCTCATTGTAGTATTCACGCTTTTTGGGGTCCTTTAGTTCATGCCAAGGAGCAACTTCTTGCAGAAAATGGGTTGATTGTGGAGCTGGTAAAACATTGTTTCTGCCTGTACTAATCGGAAAAGCATCAAAACCACGCGTTTGCTTTGCATCGTTCAAGTAATATTCAATAATGGGTAAATACTGAAGCCAATTTGAAAACAATTCCATTTAACTTTTGAGTACTTGACTGACTGTGCGAATGTTGCGTTCAGCAAGCCCATTAGACTGATGATGGTTGGGCGTTGCAAAGATAATGTTAACACTATAAGTTTCTAGAAATTTCTTAAAAGCTCGTGAAGTAAATTTAGCATCTAAATCAGCAATGATGACCTTTGGAAAATGATGTCGTGTAAATAATTTTACTAATGTGTTGATTATTGTTGTTGAGGTTGCATTTGCCACAATTGTTTTCCATTGATCTAAATGAGCTTGTTGATGAATCGATTCTACTAACTTATATTGTAAGTCTCTTCCAGCTACTAAAACGGTGGCGTGATCTCCTGAAATGCTCATAAAAAGCAATTCCTTGTAACATCTTATCAATTGTTTTCCAACTAATTGAGGCTCTTCAGATGGCTGTTTTTGTTCTTGCTTATCAATTATCTTATATGGTTCAGGTAAATGTATGTAATTATCAATAATATCTTTGACTATTGCCGTACCAAAGCGAGTGTGAAACTCTTCATAGTTAGCGGCAAGATCTTCATCGAATTCACATTGTAACATGCAATACTCTGGTGCATCCTGATATTGTCGTGATAAACCATCGGATGGATTTTGTTGTGATCTTATTGGGCAGAATTTGAACCGAAAATTGGCTAAATATGATAACCACCGGTACAACTTTGCTTCTGGACGCTCATATTTTTTCTGACTTATAAATTCCACAGTTTGATTATCCGTATAAATTTCAATTGATCTATCCGATATTAAATAACCAAAGCGTTGTAACACTAGTACAACTGAATAAAGTTCTTTTTGCCAAATTGGCCACATAATTTTATCAGAAGAAAAAGCTTTTAAATAATAGGCAAGCACACCTACTTTTCTATTGTTTTGCCCCATTTCTATGATGGCGCCCGCGGCTGAATGTGAAGCATCGCAATAAATCTTAATATCAGCATTAGGAATGAGGGGGACTAAAACTGTCTTTGACGTAAGAGCATCTTTCAATTGCTGAACGGACTGACTAACCTTTGTGTCGTTATACTTAAGCTTTCCTTTGATGAACTCAGGTAAACCTTCGGACTTTTGCGCACAGTGTGCTATATATATTCGGAAATAATTTACTGTTCCTAAAAAGCTTTGAGCATCTTTTTTGGTTTTTATTGGAGGCCAGTTCTTTATAGCATCTGTTTTCTTAATTATAGGCTGAACTGATCTATGACGTATCACATGGCCGAGAAACTCTGTTTCCTCGACACAAAATTCACATTTGTTTTCATTTAAAACAATAGCATAATCCGAAAGAATCTGAAAAACATCTTGAATAAGTTGTAAATGCTGAGAATATGTATCCGAATATTACAAGATATCGTCCATATACATGAGTACACCGCAAAATAAGAGTTCCTTCAATATTGCACTCAAATTTTTGATAAATGTGTTTGGAGCAGCCGACAAACCAAAAGGCATACGCGTGTATTGGAAAACACCCATATGAGTAACAAAAGCGGTTCATGGCTTTGATTCACTGTCCATTTTAACCTGATGATATCGTGATGATAAGTCTAGTTTGCTGAATATCTTAGCGTCTCCAAATGCTGTTAACAACTCTTCATCGCTTATACTCGCCGATACTGGAGTACTAGAATTAGCGTTGATATTTTGATAGTTGACCACGAATCTGTGTGAACCATCTTTTTAGGGAACTGTGAACCCTCGTGATACCGTTTGACTATCCGAGTATTCAATTATTCCGGATTTTAAGAGCTTTGTTATAATTTCGGTGCATACTCCTTTTTGCACTGGAGATGATTTATATGGCTTCACATGACTTCTGGTTGGAGCTTCTGGAATTAATTCAATCTTATGCTTGAATGGTAATTCCCGTTTTCCTGACACTTGTTGTGTAATTGAATCTGGATCGCGAAATAGAATTTTAAATTTAGACTTAATATTTGAGATATGTTCACTGTTTCTGTCCTCATCTTTCAAGCTAATTAATAAAGGTTCAGTCACTTTCAATATTGTCTTGCAAATATCAATACCGACAATGATGTTTACCGGAAGCTTTGGTTCAAAATAAAATATGATAGATTTCTTCAATTTATGACTAAGTATTTTGCGAGTTGCCGAAAGAACCGTTACATCATCATTTCCTAGCTTCAAACTTATTGGTCTCGAGGTTTTCACTTTTATCGTTCTCGGAACTTCTTTTGTCAAGTTTACACCAGCGCCAGTATCCATAAAGCTTAAACTATCTTCAATTCCCACAAGTGTCATATCATTCCATAGATATTTGTCGTGGAATGAACTCTTTATTGTGAATAGTTTAGTGTCTTTGCGGACGATCGTTTTTTTGTCCGTATGGTTTTGTTGCTGAGCTAAAATTTTGTCTTCTTTGTGATTCTCCTTTTATTGCCATAGCATGAAATTTTGGATTTGACACGTATGTGTTACAAATCTCCTTCATCAAAACTATTGTCTCGGTAGGATCAACACCTATTTTGCCATTGTCTTCTCTATATGTTTGTTGTATCGCTGTTGCTGCGTGCGATTTGAGTTTAAATAAAACTTTGTCATATTCTCTGTGAAAACTTTCGCGAACATGTCCAAATAACTGTTCATGGTATACTTCCTGAACTGCTCTTGGAAGCGTGTTAACGATATCAGTCACCTTATCTAATTGTTTTTCAAATGATTCGTATCCTTTTGGTTTGTCTTGTCGACGTAACAGTTCAGTGATTTCTCTAATTGTTGGGAATATAGCTTGCTTTATTTCCCTGAGCTTTCCTTCCATGTCCGTTGATTTGAAACGAAGGTCGGTTGAGTTGTTTGCTAAAGCATCTCTAACTGTTCTCAAGGACGAATTGTCCAAGGTGTTAACTAAAACCAATCCTAGTGTTCGTTTTCAACTGTTCCTAATTTCGATAATAGGTCGACTTCCTTTTTCAAGTAAACCATGTACGTTACTGGGCCGTCGGCGATTCTAAACTTTTCTCTTGTATACCTGTTTGGGTTTTTAAACAAGTATCTCTGAACTGCATCAAATAGTTCAACTTTTCCTTTTTTCTTTGGTTCTTCATCAGAATCTAAGCTATTGACTTTCGCGACATCTCTAATTCTTTTTTCTGGTTCTGAATCAATTTCACTTCTGGATTCAAGATTCTTTAATCTTTCATCCTGGTTTCCCATTTGTTGTTTAATTTCCTTGAGCAATCCCACCATGATTTCCAAGTTTTGCCCCTTGTTAGAGTCTTCAACAGCTGTAGTTTCAGTTGTTTGTTGTTATTTGTCTTGTTTGTCCATTCTTTGAGTTATAGTATGTTCTCAATTTTCAAATAGCTAAGTTACGAAGAAGTAATGTTGTGTTTAAAAGGGGTAGTTCTCTACTAAGTACTTTCGAACGCGTATTGTAGGAGTTATTATCGTTATCGATAGGTATATTGGGCTTATCGGTTATTCCGCCCATCGCTATATACACAAGTTAGAAGGAACACAACGCCAACCTTTATAGAAGGTTTTCGACAGCAACCTAGGGGTGCCTCTTGTCTAGACTGATGGTGAACACAGACTGATCAGGAGTGTGAATACAATGAAGGAGAATGTTCGCAACAGATTCTCTAAGAGAAGGGGTTAAAGGGTCTGAATTAAGACGTGAGAAAGTCATCCATCCCTAAAGACGTTTCTATATGAATCCATCAAATGAGATCCCAAATGATACATCCCCTTACTCCTCAGAGTATCCCAACGATCCACCTGATCCCCCAACACATCCTGGACCACCCTAGTCTACTGCGGTTGAGAACCCTCCTAGCACGGATGTTTCAGTTTCCTCAAATACTGAAGCCGCAGTTCACCAAGATCCGTCCCCCGGACCGGCTCAAAGTACCAGCCAGCTATTGAACCATTCCACTGAATTATTTGAAACCCAAAAAGATGAAGAATCTTATGTTCAAGATGAGCCTTTTACCATTGAAGACTCCATCTCTCGGCCATTAACCCACCCTATTTCCAATTCTGAATCTCAAATTGAAAATTTTCATCCGTCTTACCTAATGACTTACTAAGCAGAAAAAGGCGCGGATTCAACTTGTGCTGCAGGTCCTGAACATGCACCAGAAGCTGTTGATCTTCCATCACCATCTGTGTAATCCCTCTGTTTCAATTTCAAAAACCACTAACATGAACTTAAAAACCTTAAAACTCCAAAAATCGAAAAAAATCCAACAAAATCCAACAATCTTGAAAAGCATTTTTTCAATTTCTTCAATTAATCAAGATAAAAACCAAAACAAACAATACTCCCTCTGTTTCCTTTGTCCCACCTTCTTCCTTCAATGACATCAACTCTATTTTGCCAACTGTCCCTTCTACCTCAGATCCTTCAAACAGTACTCAAACCCAGCAACAAAATCGAAATGTCCCACGCCCAGTTAATACCACTGATTCAACTGTTTCAGCTGCCTCATCTGCCTCATCTGCCTCAACTAAAGCAACTCCTTCGACTGCGTCCATTGAGGATACAAATCAGGACATTATCTCAGAAGAAACACTGAAAAAGCTCAATGCTGATCAGGCCTCGAAACGTGCGAATCATAACGCAACAACGAGCTCCGCGTCACTTCCAAACACTAGCGTCAAACGCCCTGCTTTCGACGCTTTCCAAACCAAATTTAAATGGGCCCGTATCTATGACTCGGAACATTTTTCTCTCGATGATGTTTTGTCAGAACTAACTGCCATGAAAAAACTTGCTGCTGCTATTTACACCTTTACTGGTACAACTTTTGCTGGTTTTGACAAAAAGGTCACCTCTGCGACTACGATCATGAAAATGGACGAACTCTATAAATCATATACTCCAAAACAGCTCCAGGACGAGGGCCTCCGGTTTAAAACCACTGACCTCTTGCAAAAAGACCGTATTGACTTCATCATCAACTGTTCTCAAGAGATTGACATTTTTGCAACTGTGTACATTCCATGGGCTGTCTTCCAACAATGCTCTTTAGCAACACATAGAGCCTCTATTGCTAAATCTATTAAAATGTTGGCACAAACCACACTTGAAAAGTATTCTAGTACGATGCGAGATGTATCCTTATTCACTTTTTTGAAAGAAACTTGTAAAACTATCGAACCTCACATCATAGTCAGAAACGAGCGTATTGTCATTAAACGATCCATTTTTTATAGGGGTCCACTTTATAAGCCATTCTTCCGCAATGCCAAGGAAATTTTATTCCACAAGCTCCGTGATCCTGAGATGAAACAGGAATACTTCTCCCTCACAAAAGAAATCAAACCAACAAGCCACCCGAATCCCCAAGTTGCTGAAATAAACGCTGATAAATATTATGCATATTTATATCTCTCTCCAAATCAATCAGTCCAAATAATCAACTGTGAGATTCTCCAGACACGTCTTATCAATCGTCATTTGCATTGCATGGCATGTGGTTCAAATTCTCACACTCGTTACTCTTGTACCGAGGCTCGATGTGTGATTTGCAAAAAGAGAGTCATATAGCTTCTGTTTGCTATTATAACAAAAAGTTAATTCAGGCCCAAGATAAGTACCAGCACCACACCTCCACTGCAAATAAACCCAACACAACCACCAATTCTGCGAGAATTGAGAAACCAACTATTTCCACTGAAAACCAATGGCAGCTCAGTGATCCTAAAGGCCGCAAACGTTTGAGAATTAGAAACACGAATACATCAAACCAAACCATTAACAACTCAAAACAGATAGCTAAACCAACAAACCCATTTCAAGCTCTTGAAGACGGTGACTCAGACGATTTGTCAGCTGAGGATGAGGTTAACACACAACACGAGATGCCACAGAGTTTCGTTTTTACTGCACCTAAACCCTCAAACAAATCATATAACAAACCCTTCCCCAAAAAAAGAACAAGAAGGCAAGTTGCTAAAGCCACTAACTCACAACCAGTGAATAGCAATGATGATGAAGGCACTTTCACCACCAGTACCTCTGACTCTATAGTAGCACAGGCTACTATCCTTCATGCTACGGCAACCCCAACAAAACAAACCCCACATCAAACCCCAGACTCTTTCCAAACTCCACCTGCAACTCCTCAGCAGACCAGAATCCTTCGTTCCCATTCCTCTCTTCGTACTCCACAACCTCCATCTACTCCAACCAACTTGACCTTATCTCAGTTTCCCTCTTTTGATCAGGCCAACACTCCTACCCCATCCTCCCCGAGAATTAAAGCAAATCTGGACAGGAACTCGCATCCCCCAGACAAGGACAGCCCACTGCCAATTACCCAGGATGATATTGACATAGATGAAATTGAGTTAGAGAACTCTTATTCTCTTCCACCAGTCCATCACCCTCAGAGTAAGCTTAATGGACTACTCCCTGTCAATGATTCCATCAATGATGACGAAATCATTGATGACGAGACCACAATTGACAATTAGTCCATCACAAATCTCCCAAATTCCACCGAAGATGATCCCATGACTGAGACCCAGCTCTCAACTTCCCCTGGACACTCATGATTATGCCTGAATTGAAAATACTTACACAAAATATACAAAACACTCCCTTACAGAACGATCCGCTCCCGAGTATATTTCAAAAATATGATATCATACTCTTGCAAGAAGTTAGAAGAGGTGAAAAGTATCACCACTTAAATCCTGACAAACAACTCATCACTAACAAAGCTTCAAATCCACGCACAGGTATACACATCACAAAAACGATAAAAATACTCAAAAAAAATATAATTGATGTTTTATGTCCGGCATCTAACGCCAAGCACAAAACAGACATTATTATAGAAGTAACACCAACAATATTCTATTAGATCATAAATATATATTATCTTACCAAAGAAAAAAAAAAGCACAAGTATTTATTCAAAACGCCATTAGCAATGCACTACAAGATTATCCAAGAACTTTTAGAAAACAGTATCCAAACGCGCATCTCTATATCATTTTCGCCGGTGACTTTAACAATGTTGTTGATATGCAAGAAATGGGTACCCGTATCCAACATGCTCCAGACACTAAAGACACCAAAAAAATACGAAACTTATTGAGGGCACTCATCGACAATAACAACTTGACAGATGTTTACCGCCAGCGCAGCCTACATAACATAAAAAAATCCTTCACTAACAGAGCTACTAACGGACATCAGAAAAGCAATAGAAGGCTTGATAGATTCTATGTCAGTAATGAATTGATTAGACACGACAAAGTTCGTCTCTGGATGCTACAGAAGAACCATTTGAAGGGTTCTTCCCATGAAACGCTTGTTTTGAAACTTGTCCATCCCCTGACTGAGCTCCCAGCTCGGTTCAGACCTACCGAAAAAATGTTACACAGTATATCACAACTTCATATCCCAGCCTCACTCACATCAACAAGCGAAATAATCATTTTTATTCAAAATCATTTGCAGCTGATAAAGCATCTTGAGAAACGCATACCGGAATCTGAGAAAAAAGACCTTCAAACCACCAACTACTACGATCATATAAACGAAATCTTTAAACCCTTCCAACAAAATAAAAAGATAGAATTACTCATTGATCAAGACGGCAACCAGTTAACAAAAACACACGAGATCATAGACCATGCCTCAGACTTCTATGCATCTCTCTATGATGGTCATAAAGGCACGAGGAATATCCAAGTCATTGATAGATATTTGCAAGATAGCATTCCTAACATTCACATATCGGATACAGAAAAGATAAATTTGAATAAGAACATAACTGAGGAGGAACTCCTGATTGCCATCAAGGAGTCCAATAAGAATTTGGTGCCAGGAATTGATGGTTTTCCGTACAAGTTTTATTCCAAACTATATCCGCAGCTGAAAGAACGTCTCTTAGCTGAATTCAACACTATTATTAGAACAGGATCATTTCCATACAATTACAGAACAGTTCTTTTTAATATCATTCCAAAGCCGCGGAAAAATAAGACTGACATTAAAAATTATAGACCAATAGCCATTATCAATGCCAATCTACGACTACTAAGCATAATTCTCAATAATCGTATACTAACAGTGTTAAAAATGCTTATAGGCAAAAATTAGCTGGGTTTCATACTGAACCGCCAATCTTATACTAACATAAGAAGGTTCAATGAGATTCTCGCGAGCATGAAGACACCACCAAATTAAAAGCACTATTTTGCCAAACACGAAAACTTGCGCATACTTCTTTTGGATTTTCAGAAGGCTTTCGATAATGTGTCGCACACATACCTTGAATGCTTATTGAAACATCTCAACTTTGGTACCGAAGGTTTCACATCCAGAATAATGCTGATATTACAAAGTACACTCGGATGCATTCACCTTAACAATAAGACAGGCCCGCTCTTTCCCTTGAACCAAGGTACCTTACAAGGAAACCCAATCAGCCCATCGCTTTTCGTATTGGCAGTTGAGCCCCTTCTACGGAATGTTGAGAGAGAACTACAAGGCTTCACTATTAATACAAAATATCTTAGCCCAATAAAAGTCACACACTTAGCCTTCGCCGACGATATTACCATTTTTGCAGATGGTAATCAAGACATGGAGTCAGCAATCCAAACGATCCAAGATTTCTGCTCGATAACGGGAGGGAGTTTGAACTATGATAAATCAAAAATACTCATTTCCCCATACGCCACGGATATAGCAAAAACTGAAATTCAGCTTTTTGACATTCCGATTGAGCGAGTAAAGGAAGACTATAAACTGACGTATCTCGGAAATGATTTTCCTAACCAAAGATGGCGCAAAAACTTGATACAAACAATGTACGCAAAGTTTAACATTTCCAACATGAACCATTTGCCGCCGTCAAGTCAAGTCATGGCCTAAAATACTTTTATCTGTTCAAAATTCTACTGCAAGGAGATTCATCAAAATCTCATTGACAAACAAATAAACGCAATCGAGATGGCTTCCAAACAATGTCTCAGCGCCACGAATGTCTCCCTCGAGACGCTCAAGACACATAGTTAGAAAGGGAGTTATGGTATCATAGACCTCAAAGCACAGCTCACCTATAGAAAAGCATAAATTGCGCAAACCATACTGGAAGCTCTTGAGAGCGAAGCGACAACTTCTTCTAGATCACTTTTTAAAGTACTTTATAAGCTCAAACGTAAATCAGAACATATTGACACTCACTTTTGGTAACAGACGTTTTCAATACAATTGACGGATACGAAGGCCAAGGGCAGTCTATACTGGCACAGAACTCGGAGCGGTAGTGCACATGGGCGCAAGAAGAAAGATAAACTACTACTCTCAAACCAGTTGGCACGTCTCAAGCAAGTCACTAATAAAGAGTGTCTGACATTTTGGCAAAAGCTAAACAAACAAACGTTCAAACACCCTGGCTGCTTCGAGAATATACACACATTCCACCTCGGAGTCGAGAAGTTCAAATTCCAAGGTGAGGAATGTAAGTGGTGCTCTGAGGATTTATCACGTAAAAAATACAAACAGCAGTCATACGAAGATGCTATCAACACACAAATGGAGCACTTTTTGGTTAAATGTCCAGTAGCACAAGCGTTATGGAAAAAGTTACATGTAAATAAGGAATTGAGCTGGGACAGCCTCATCCTTCCATCCAGTGATACACGAGAATTAATCCAAGTCGACAACTACTTGATATTTCAAAAAAAATACTCCCGCCTACGGAGAGATAAGGACTTTGATTGGAAAACCATTCCAATCTCTAGTCTTATTTACTACATCACCACGGTAATGAATTAGATAACACATCTGTGTTATCTTAGTGAGTGGAAGATGGTACTGAAGTGAGACACTTTCTCTTTTTATCTGTCGACAGCAAAGCGATGACCCTCAAAAAAAAAAAAAAATAAAAAAAAAATAAAATATCATTCATCCTAGACTATAATCTCTCCTATATCTATTTCAAATCCAAAACATGCATTAAAGTCTAACTAATACTAACGGGGTTTTCACTTGTATAAGTTTCCCCTATATAACAACAACTGAACTATACTGTATATACTATATAGATAAGTTGATAAGATTATACTTTCTACCCTTTATATAGAAATAATAAGTTGATATTGTGTGTGAAAAAAAAAACGGTTCAACCCAACATTGTTATATATTTATTACTATTTAGTTATACTAGAAATATAAGGCTTTAACAATCAAATGATGGACTCTAAAGATACAAAAGACTCCAAAGTCCGGAAATTATGTATTCTGTATGGATAACAGTAAGCGAAGTCATTTTCCTTTTATTACGATATACTGAACTCTCTTCCTAGTCGATCCTAGAAAATAACTATGAGTCCTGAAACCTTCTCACGTCTTAATTCAGACCAGGTAACGCCATCATCTCTTAAAGTTTTTATCAATTCCGATATAGTGTAACGGCTAGCACGGTTCGCTTTCACCGAGCAAACCCGGGTTCGACTCCCGGTATCGGAACATATGATATTGTTTCTTTTTGCTGGTCACTCTAGGAAAAAAACTGCTGCCCCTAATCAACACGGATAGTACGACCCGATACCTGTAGAATAAAGATCAGATTGTGTCTAAATGGAAACTAACCCACGGCGGTGCTGTTTTCGCCGATTTTTATCACGTGTTATTGAAACTATACAAATTAACATCTTTTATACGGTTCATTAGATATACCGTTCTTTTTAGGTGAACTGCCTTTTGCAGCCAAAAATATCTGAAAGCATGCACAATCAGAGCTGTGAATCAGAAGTTTTTATTGCGTAACCAAGATCTCAGTAAGTGGCTACCCGTCACTACTAAAAGAAAATACTTTAACCAATGCCACTCAAGGAAGACAACCTCAGGTATGAGTACTACTGCCAGTCGTGATACTCTGACATGGAGTTACAGGCAGGATAACGGTGGTTGCTAAATTACCTATTGTGCCAAAGGCTGAATCTGGTCAACTACTAGACACAATAACTTCCTCACATTCTATTAGCCCTGGTCACATACTTGAATGATATTAATTAATCGTTATACTTGCTACGGCAACACCTGAAAACATATCTGGCAGAAGTTTTATCAACTGGTGATGGGGGAGCCTCCGATGACTAGCAACCATGTAAATATATAGCAGAACTTATTAGCCAAAATGATAATTTGACAAAAACGGACAGAGCAATGAAATACTTACAGAATAGCAGCCATGAACCACGAAAGTAAAAACAAAAGCTCAAACGGTGTTAACGAGGAAAACATTTCAAAACACTAAGAGCTGATTGCTTATGTTAACAATCTATCTCTCTTCAGATCCGCTATTGCAAAAACGGCCCCTGAATATCACAAAATTCAACACCGTATATCCAGATCCATTTTAAAATTGAGCGCGCTAAACAGTTGAAACGCAAATCTCACCTACTATTATGATGCACTGAAGCGTAGATGATCTAATAGAGGGTACAACGATTTGGATTTCAAATCTTGATGGGAACTATAACGAGTTCTCTGATGACATCAATTGTTAAGCATCAAATGATGACAACTATGATGCTAGCAAATCATTTCATTTCATGGACAATAATTAACCAAGTTAGCGAGATATCATGAAGGGACAGACAGAAAATTTGTATTCATTATAGATCCATTAGTTGGGATCCACAACAAAGCATATAGATTGAATCGTCTAATCAAGGAAAAACAGAGAAAATAGATAATGGATGCGAGATTGACATGCCAAAATCCGATGGGAAATATCATGCAAGTCAAATGAACGGTTATTTTTATTCTAACCGATGATAAGCTTATGCTTACCTATGGTTGAATCATGGCTACCCTAACTAGTCATGTATCTCATAGAGAGAAATTATGAGCATAATTACTATTTCAATATAGACCTAATCACATTGGAGGATAGTATTAAAGTTCTAAGTCATGGTAAGACGAGATTGCCAACGAAAGAGTCTGTGATTAAGATGAACTGTTTTTATGCACCCTCGGTACAGTGTGCTATCAAAAGTGAAAGCTGACTATTATAGAGACCTGACACTTTTGATGTTATGATGTTGAAAGCGATAATTGAAAGATAAATCAAGTTATGCTTGAAAACTCTAGAATATTTCATGAGTTTCCAGAGGATTCGATGTTATCCTAAAAGCTTCTGAAACATACCAGACATATATGAGATAGCTCAAAAATGCTCCAGGATGCTCCATGAAGCTCCACAATATGTTGAATTTCAAACATTCATCTTCCTTTGATCCTTTTCTTTTTAACTTCTTCACTCTTTATCTTCTTTACTCCTTTTATGTCTCACCCATTGTCATGGTATACTATTCATCCATTTGCATGGTATACAGTTCTGACGCATTTTATTTGTTTACTTTTTCATCCCTTCTGCGTGCGCGGTGCCCATCCTTAGTGCTGCGTGAAAACTTTTGTTTTTCCCGCCACCTTTATTACGCCACTCCAATTTCATTTACTCAACTTATTTTTCCTACTCAAGGCGGGCCTTTCCTGCTTCTTTTCTTTTCGTGTTCTCTACTAGTATATACTTCTTCACAGAACTAAGCTTAACAACTTTACACTCTTTATTTTCCTATCCAATACACTTTATTTTTCTTCATCAAACTATTTGTTCTAACTCTTCTTTATCAACCCACTTTTTACATGCTGACAATGAGTTTGATACTGTCTTGCTCAATAAGTTTCTTGCTGGTAACAATCAAGGCCAGAGATATATTGAGGCTGAGTTCACGGCTCCTTATTCAAGTCATCAAAACGGCTCCTCTGAATGCTTGAATCGTACAATCATGGAAAAGGTCAAACTCTTGATGATTAGCTCTGGAATGACAAAGGAATATTGGAACTTTTGCTTCAATCATGCCGTTTTCTTGCACAACTACTTGCCAAGAAATGGTGGTCCCTCGCCATATGAGATTTTCTCAAGTCGCTCGAAAGCCGTTGGCACAATTGCTCCATTTGGTTGTTGCATTTTTGCCAAAAATTTTACAGCTGGGAGCAAAATTATTGGGAAAGATTTCAAAGGCACTTTCTTAGGATTCCACAAAACTACCAGTATTGCTTTCATTCTTGAAGACAATACTTACCGAATCTTGAGAAGCTCGGCATTCAACTTTCTTCCAGATGTTTATCCTTTCAAGTGAAGTGAAAGAGACTCTTCAGTCACATATTCTGCTGGTAGTTATGGTGTTGGTTCGACTGCTGGTGCTGGTGATGGCTCTGCTGCTGGTAATGGCTCTGCTGCTGGTGATGGCTCTGCTGCCGGTTTATGCTCTGAAGATCTCTCAATTCAAGGTCAGGACACTAACGTTCAACAAGACACTGAAAGCGAAGTCAATCCTGATGATAGAATTGTTGCCGAATCTGATGACTCAATGGTAGAACAGACTGATTCCGAGATTCAACAAGCTGTGACTAAGGCATCTCATGCATTGCCTGCTATCAAAAGAACTGCTGCCTCCGATTCTGATCTGAGTGATGACCCAATTTCAATCATCAACCGGAAGCCAACAAAGAAGCTCATGCTTGAGTTTGCGCCAAACACAGTCGCTCCTGTTACTCACCACCAAGCTGCTTACGAATCAATGGCTGGGAAGAATATTGCTGCTGCTGATGCGAGAAAAGCATTTTCTGATCACCACAAGGCATATTGACATGACATTGGTTCTGTTCCTATTAGAGCTATTGAAGGTTTAAAGACGGTTGAAGCCGGTCCTTCAAGGTTGTTCATCGAAGAGGGAGGATCAGACAGTGATACAAGTGGTTACATCAGTGATGCTGAACAAGCTTTTTTGGACGTGGCCCGTACGAAGTACTTGATACCTGAAACTTACCATCAGGTACTCAACTCGAGTGAGAAGGAGAAATGGCTTGCTGCCATAGCTGAAGAGTTATCAGCAATAGACAAACTCAATGTCTACGAACTAGTGAAAGATACTCCAGACATTCAATCCATTTATTCACGTTGGGTGTTTGCTGTGAAAGATGATCCAAGTGGTGAGAGATTTAAGGCTCGCTTGGTCTGCAAAGGTTTCAGTCAAGAGAAAGGCGTCAACTTTCTCAACTCATGGGCTCCAGTTATGAGCTTTGACACTATGCGAGTCACATTTGCACTTGCTGCCTTGAATAAGTATGCTGTCTGTCAGATGGATACCTCTACTGCTTTTCTTTATGGTGACATTGACTTCGATGTTTATGTGAGACCACCTGCTGGTACGGCCACTCCCAAGGGGCACTTATGGAAGTTGAAGAAAGGATTGTATGGTTTGAAGCAGTCTCCAAAAATCTGGTATGACACAATCTCCAAAGTGCTTGTCACTGCCGGTTTGGAAGCTAGTACGATCGATCCCTGTTTGTTCAAAGGAAATGACTGTCTTGTTGCTATTTACGTGGACGACTTGCTAATTTGTGGCAAAACTCAGAAGGTTGTTGATGACATTAAGACTGCTCTTAACTTAAAATTCAAAATGAAAGACTTGGGCTTTCTCGAAATCTTCTTGGGTGTCACAGTCCAGTCGTTGGATGGTGGGGATATCAAACTTAGCATGCTGAACTTCATTGACAAGATTATGACAGAGCACGGTGTTGTCAAGTTAGGTAAAGTGGACACGCCTATGGTGAGAGGGTTTGACCCATATGATGAAAACTCACCAGAGTTGTCGGATGAGGAGCAGACCAAATTTCGCTCTATTATTGGGACTTTACTTTACGTTGCAAACTCTGTCAGAAGTGACATTTCATTTCCCATTAGTCTTCTCAGTCAGTTCGTTGTCAAGGCGAGAGCTACACACTTGAAAGCTGCTTACAGAGTGTTCCACTATCTCATTGAAACTAAAGATCAAGGTCTTGTCTACGGCAAGGAAGGCGGTAATGTTGACATCAAAGACTTTAGATATTTGGACAAGTCCAAAACTGACGGTCTTGTCTCGGACTATCCTGCTGAACAAAACTACAAAATTACGGTGTTCAGCGATTCCGATTATGCTACCTCAAAACTGGACAGAAAGCTGCAAAGTGGCCACTTGGTGATGATCAATAACCAGATTGTGTCTTGGTCTAGCAGAAAACAAAGTTGCGTTGCCTTTAGCAGTGCAGAAGCTGAGTATGTTGCTTTGAGCGATGCTGCCAGAACCGGGGTCTATGTTATGAATCTACTTAATGAAATTGGCTTTCCCTGCTCCTACATCAACTGCGCCAGCGACAATCTTAGTGCTCTCACATTTAGCGCGCACAAGGCTTCCCATCAGAAAACAAAACATATTGCTGTTAGATTCCATTTTATCAGAACTTTGGTTGAACAAAAGGTGATCAAACTTAACTACGTCAATACCAAAGTCAATATTGCCGACATCCTCACTAAGGCTACTGACCGCACTACTTTTACTTCGCTATGCTCCCTTATTTTCAACTGATTTATTTTCTTATAATATCTGTTTAATGTCTTCATGTTTGGGAGGGTGTGTTGAAATTCAAACATTCATCTTCCTTTAGTCCTTACCTTCTTAATTTTTGACTCTTTATCTCCTTTACTCCTTTTATGTTTTCATCCATTGTCATGGTATACTGTTGATCCATTTGCATGGTATACAGTTCTGCTGCATCTTATTTGTTTACTTTTTCATTCCGTCTACGTGCGTTGTTTACTTTTTCCTTCCGTCTGCGTGCGCTTCTGCATGGGGCGCCGATCCTTACTGCTGCGTGAAAACTTTTGTTTTTCCCGCCACCTTTATTACGACACTCCAATTTCATTGACTCAACTTATTTTTCCTACTTAAGGCGGGCCTTTCCCGCTTCTTTTCTTTTCATGTTCTCTACTATTATATACTTCTTTACAGAACTAAGCTTAACAACTTTACACTCTTTATTTTCCTATCCAATACACTTTATTTTTCTTCATCAAACTATTTTTCTAACTCTCCTTTATCAACCCACTTTTTACATACCTGAGGTTGTCTCCTCTGAGTAGCACTGGTTAGATTAGTCTCTCTTCTAGTAGTGAAGGGTAGCCATTTACTGAGATCTTAGTTACGTAATGAAACTTAGATGAGTAATGAAATTGGACTTATATTCCTTACTTTTATTATAAACTATATCACTAAATAAAAACATTCTGTTTTTCAGACTATATATAATAATTTCATTCCTCACCCATAATGCTCAGGTGATGAAAATTTTCCTCCACATCTTTGATGTTGTTCTCCTTAGCAACTATGCGTGCGCCCAAATGTTCCCGGCCGCAAAAGGCAGTTTACCAAAAATAAAAGATTATACCAAATGAACGGTATGAAAGACGTTAGTTGGTATAAATCCAACAGTTATTACACCAATCGATATTGTGTGTGAAAAAAAAAAAAAAAACCCACGCCCTGCGAATACCACTGATTGTTGTAGTTTGATAAACCTATCACTTGACATAACTTTATATCCTGAAAATGAATCACAAAACACTTGTTGTTATTAACTATATCCTATATATGAAAAACATCAATCAGTTACAAAGATGGGGGAGACGCCCCTTATTTACAGTCAGTCAGGGTGGCTGTGCCGGGACTGATGCATGACTAGTGTGGACACATAGAATCTTCTAGAATATTCCGGAACTGCACGGATATGCACGGAACTGCACGGAAATGTATGGAACATCATGGAACTTCTTGGAACATCATGGAACATTATGGAACTTCATGGAACACTATGGAACTTCATGGAACATTATGGAACTTCATGGAACATTATGGAACTTCATGGAACATTATGGAACTTCATGGAAGATTCTAGAGCTTTCTCGTATATGTCTCGTATATTATGGAACCTTCTAGAATGTTCTCGAACAATCTCGTATTTTCTCGTATATCATGGAACATTATAGAACAACATCGAATCCTCTGGAAACTCATGGAATATTCTAGAACTTTCTAGAAGCAACTGGGTCTATCTTTGAATTATCACTCTCAACACCCTCTCTTAATTCAAAGTCTCGCATTCCACAATAACCACGTAGTAGTTGGAACTGGTCGGCCGGTATGGCTTTGGTAAAGATATCGGCAACCATGACTCCAGTTCATAAGTACTCTAACTGAATTCGGCCCTTGGCAATATGGACCCTGATGAAATTCAACCTGATGTCAATGTGCTTCGTTCTGTGATGGGAGCTAGGGTGTTTGGCTATTTCAATGCAGCTCTGGTTGTCGTCGTACATCTTGACAGACTCAATTGCAATGCCAAAGTCGTTGAACAACTGCCTTAGCCATAAGCCTTCTTTGGCACCCTCACACAATGCCATATACTCTGCTTCAGCAGTAGACAATGCAACTGTTGGCTGCTTCTTTGATCTCCAAGTTATTGCACCACCAGCATATTTGAACACAAAGCCGGTGGTGGACTTTCTCGTAGCCTTGTCGTTTGCCCAGTCTGCATCACAGTAGCCCTGTAACTGAGTTGTCTGGTTGTTGCTTTGATAAAATAAACCAACATCTGCTGTGCCTTTCAAATATCTTAGTACTCGTTTCGCAGCACGAAGGTGGACCTCCTTGGGCTCTTTGGGGTATCTCGACAATACACCAACAACGTAGCTTATGTCTGCTCTGACCGTATTAGCAGCAAACAAGAGCTTTCCAATAATGGATCTGTACCTAGTAGCATCACAGTCTTTACTGCCTGTGTCCGCGCTCGTCAAGTCCTGTCCGACAACTGCTGGTGTGGGTTCACTGTGACAGTCTTGCATTCCAAACTCGCTAAGCAACGACTGAATGTAGTCTCGAAGACTCAACTTGATCCCACTCTCTGTCTGCTCAATGTTCATGCCTAGGAACTTCTTTGTAGCACCCAAGTCTTTCATTTTAAACTCATTCATTAGCTCTGTTTTCACAATGTCTATTGCTTCCTTGGTGCTACCAGCAATAAGCAAATCATCCACATATAGCGCAACCATCACAAAGGACTTTTCACTTTTGCGAGTGTATAGGCAATATTCAGCTTGATTCCGTCTGAAGCCTAGCTTTGCCAAGACGCCGTTGATCTTGTCATTCCACACAAGAGGAGCCTGTTTCAAACCATACAAGCTCTTCTTCAATCTGAGTAGTTTATCTTCATTACCCTTTGCAACATAGCCTTCTGGTTGTGTCATGTATAATTCTTCCTCAAGATCACCATTCAAGAACGCAGTCTTCACATCCATCTGATGAACCTGTAATCCTTTCAGAGCAGCGACAGCCAACATAATTCGGATGGACTCGTAACGAACAACGGGAGCAAACGTTTCATTGTAGTCGATACCTTTCAATTGCGAGAACCCACGAGCAACTAATCTTGCCTTGTGTAAGCCACCATCCTTGATTGTGAACACCCACTTGCAGGTGATTGGCTTTCGCCCTTCCGGCAAAGTCACCAACTCATAGGTGCTATTGTCTTTGTGTGCTTCAATTTCTTTATCACACGCTTCCTTCCACTGGTCCCGTTCGTCGGTCTGCATTGCACTTTTGTAACTCATTGGCACATTCTCGGTGACTGCACTGCCAGCCATGTAACAAGTAGCAGCAAGGTTTGCTTCGTAGCCCAATAGCCTCTGCGAGTCACTCAGTTCTGATTCACTAGTATCTTCATCATCGTCGACCTCCTCAACAGTTGGTTCAATCTTTGGAGTGAGCAATGGAACCACGGCGCTTTCGCAAGTGGACCCATGCGGAACAAACGGGATAATGTCGCCGGTAGGAACCTTTCTAACTTTTGTCTCTGGTCTAGGCAATTCCTTCTCTGAATCGGAACTGGAGGACGAGGCTTCATATTCATCGTGGACCTCTTCAAGAACGTCGAACGGGTTTCTGGTTATTAAAGTCTTTCGAGCAACATGAGTTTTTGGTCTGGATCTCTTCCGTTTCACTTGTACCGGCAGGAAGCCATCTTTGTCAGTATCCGAGGGGACATCATCGTCACTATTGTCAACGTGTTTGTCAGTGTCGTCTTCAGCAGTGCTTTCATCTTCGCCAGTGCCAGCAGTATCAGCGGCTGTCACATCGGCTGGGATAAGTTCCTCATCCTGTACAGCAGTAACCGGTGAAATGCCTGGCACAGCGACAGACCCGTAGGTGGTAGTAGACACATTGTCAGCCATAGGCGCAGGGGTAGCCCACTTGAAAAACGAATGTTGTTCATCAAACGTTACTTGTGCCGAGACAACTATCTGCCCGGCATCAGAATCATACATCCTGTATGCTTTGTGATCTCTGTCGTAGCCCATCATGGCACACTTCTTCGAAGTTGCACTTAGCTTGCCATGTCTCAATGCAGCTGGCACAACACAATATCCAATGCATCCAAAGGTTCTCAAATGATCAAGCAGTGGTTCCATGTCGTACCACTTGGTGAACGGTATATCATTGCCAAGCACTCTTGTTGGGCTGCGATTGATCAAGTACGCAGCAGTTGCAACAGCTTCGGGCCAGAACTGAACCGGCGCAGCAGAGTGCAACATGAGAGTTCGCGCCTTCTCCTGAATGGTGCGATGCATCCTCTCAGCAACACCATTCTGATAGGAATGATGCGGGACAGTTAGCTCATGGCGAATTCCACGCTCCTTCATGAACGCGTGCAACTTGTTGTTCACAAACTCCCCGCCGTTATCAGTTCTGATAGCTCCACACACGTAGTTTCTGCCTTGACTCTTGAAATTGGTCTCACTGTATTTCACAAAATCAATAATCGCATCAGTGCAGTCTGATTTCCTTTTCAAGCACTTGATATGGGTGAAACGAGTATAGGCATCAACGATTGTAAGAAAGTAGAGAGAGCCATCAACCGATCCATAGTTGAATGGCCCGCACACATCCATATGAAGTAGCTGCAATGGCTGTTGTGGCTTTGACCATCCATGCTTTGGTTTTCTTGTAACCGCCTTGCCTAATGCACACAGTTCACACACTTGCACATTCATATCTTCTGTAATATCACCGCACAAACCAAACTGTTTGTTAATCGCACGGAACACACCAAAGCTAGGATGGCCCAATCTTTGATGCCACAAATCTTTTCTATCAACCGCAATGCCAGGGGCAGCTTTGTAAGCAAAGTGCTTGTCACTTGGAGAGCCCACTCTGTACAAGCCATGTGAGAGCCTGTCTTTGATACCCACAATATCCATCGAGGGGTACAACTTGATGCATTCATCTTCAAACAATAGTTTTGCTCCATTACCAGTTGCCTTTGAAATTGATAGTAAATTAGCGGTAGCCTCGGGTGCATATAGAGCATTTAACAAGCTGACATCCTCACCGGTTGGTAGCTTGATAGATGCGGTGCCGCACCCAACGATCTTCAAACTGTTGCCACCAATACCATTAATCTCGCCGCTGTAGTCATGTAACTCAGTAAACAAGTCTCTGTCACAAATAATGTGGCTGGAAGCACCACTATCGAAGAACAAATCAGATCTCTTTGACTCGTGCCCTAAATATGCAAACCACGCACTACCAGTCAGTTTTCCATTTTTCTTTGGCTTTCGAATTTTCTCATTAAATTCATCCTTTGGCTGTTGACGACAGTCCCTTGCATAATGACCTATCTTGCCACAGTTGTAGCATTGACCATTATTGGCCTTTCTAGTGACAAGAGCAGTTTCAGTAGTAGTAAAGGTAGACTTTGGGTCTTCCTTAATCAATTCTCTCGCGAGATCCATCGCGGATTCAACATCAAAGGTTTCCATGGAATTATGAGATGCTTGGTATGTTGTAATGATCTCCTTCACAGCAGCTTCACCGTAGCCGGCGCGTTTGAGCTCAGCAAGAAATAAGCAAGTAAGAAACAGATCAGCAGTAACATTCTTGATAACCGAGACATTCAAAGCATCGAAGCTCGAGATCAACAGGTTGAGGTTAGAGCCATTCGACTTCCACTTGTGGTCAAAGAAGTCCGATAGCATACCAACAGCATTAAACACAGACATTGTACCATAGGAGGCTTTCAAATAGATAATCAAATCACGACCAGAACCATCATAACTGGATGCCTTTCTGAGAGCAGCACCAGTAACACCATTGACAATCATCAATGTCAAGATATCATCCAAAGCCATTTGTAGTCTGGCTCTCGAGTCGTCCGAGCTTTCATCAGTAGCGCCGATATCATTGTCGACAAGGTACTTGTACAAGCCAAGCCCTCTCATTTTCAATTTGATTGATACTAAGGAGAACCAATCGTGAAAGTTCTCCGAGCCTTTCAACTTTTCATCTGAACTGAAGTTGGCTAGAGCACCTGGGGAACTCATAACCTGTTGTAGTTTGATAAACCTATCACTTGACATAACGTTATATCCTGAAAATAAATCACAAAACACTTGTTGTTATTAACTATATCCTATATATGAAAAACATCAATCAGTCACAAAGATGGAGGAGACGCCCCTTATTTATAGTCAGTCAGGGTGGCTGTGCCGGGACTGATGCATGACTAGTGTGGCCACATAGAATCTTCTAGAATATTCCGGAACTGCACGGATATGCACGGAACTGCACGGAAATGTATGGAACATCATGGAACACTATGGAACTTCATGGAACATTATGGAACTTCATGGAACATTATGGAACTTGATGGAACATTATGGAACTTCATGGAAGATTCTAGAGCTTTCTCGTATATGTCTCGTATATTATGCAACCTTCTAGAATGTTCTCGAACAATCTCGTATTTTCTCGTATATCGTGGAACATTCTAGAACAACATCGAATCCTCTGGAAACTCATGGAATATTCTAGAACTTTCTAGAAGCAACTGGATCTATCTTTGAATTATTACTCTCAACACAACAAATGCCTCATGGACAAAGTCGTTGAAAATTTTGACAATGTAGAATGAGTCAATTGATTTGAACTTTTTGTTGATTGTTTTCAACAAATCGAACCCTTCGGTGTAACGTTGATAGTTCTTTAACAACGAAGCGTCAACCTTTTTGTGTATAAGCTGGTAGATAATATCATTAAGCTTTGGCGGATACTTGTCAAACTCATCAGAGTCTAACATTTTCTCAACATCGATAACAGTAACATCATTGATGATAACTTTCAATTTGTTTTGAAGAAATGATCTCAACAAAGGGTACTGGAACCATTGGGTAATCGGCTTGACATTCAATTTGGAGATACCATCAAGCCTTGCTTTGTAGGTACCGTCAGCAACATCAAAATCGTTGAACTTAAACATGATAAAAAAATTTTTTTTTTTATTTTTTTATTTTTTTTGTTTGTCCAGACTGAAAATCTGCAAAAAGTGGGTTGATAAAGAAGAGTTAGAAAAAATAGTTTGATGAAGAAAAATAAAGTGTATTGGATAGAAAAATAAAGAGTGTAAAGTTTTTAAGCTTAGTTCTGTAAAGAAGTATATAATAGTAGAGAACATGAAAAGAAAAGAAGCGGGAAAGGCCCGCCTTAAGTAGGAAAAATAAGTTGAGTAAATGAAATTGGAGTGGCGTAATAAAGGTGGCGGGAAAAACAAAAGTTTTCACGCAGCAGTAAGGATCGGCACCCCATGCAGAAGCGCGCGCAGACGGAATGAAAAAGTAAACAAATAAGATGCAGCAGAACTGTATACCATGCAAATGGATCAACAGTATACCATGACAATGGATGAAAACATAAAAGGAGTAAAGGAGATAAAGAGTCAAAAATTAAGAAGGTAAGGACTAAAGGAAGATGAATGTTTGAATTTCAACAAGGACTAAAGGAAGATGAATGTTTGAATTTCAACAGATTTCCTTTTCAAGCACTTGATATGGGTGAAACGAGTATAGGCATCAACGATTGTAAGAAAGTAGAGAGAGCCATCAACCGATCCATAGTTGAATGGCCCGCACACATCCATATGAAGTAGCTGCAATGGCTGTTGTGGCTTTGACCATCCATGCTTTGGTTTTCTTGTAACCGCCTTGCCTAATGCACACAGTTCACACACTTGCACATTGATATCTTCTGTAATATCACCGCACAAACCAAACTGTTTGTTAATCGCACGGAACACACCAAAGCTAGGATGGCCCAATCTTTGATGCCACAAATCTTTTCTATCAACCGCAATGCCAGGGGCAGCTTTGTAAGCAAAGTGCTTGTCACTTGGAGAGCCCACTCTGTACAAGCCATGTGAGAGCCTGTCTTTGATACCCACAATATCCATCGAGGGGTACAACTTGATGCATTCATCTTCAAACAATAGTTTTGCTCCATTACCAGTTGCCTTTGAAATTGATAGTAAATTAGCGGTAGCCTCGGGTGCATATAGAGCATTTAACAAGCTGACATCCTCACCGGTTGGTAGCTTGATAGATGCGGTGCCGCACCCAACGATCTTCAAACTGTTGCCACCAATACCATTAATCTCGCCGCTGTAGTCATGTAACTCAGTAAACAAGTCTCTGTCACAAATAATGTGGCTGGAAGCACCACTATCGAAGAACAAATCAGATCTCTTTGACTCGTGCCCTAAATATGCAAACCACGCACTACCAGTCAGTTTTCCATTTTTCTTTGGCTTTCGAATTTTCTCATTAAATTCATCCTTTGGCTGTTGACGACAGTCCCTTGCATAATGACCTATCTTGCCACAGTTGTAGCATTGACCATTATTGGCCTTTCTAGTGACAAGAGCAGTTTCAGTAGTAGTAACGGTAGACTTTGGGTCTTCCTTAATCAATTCTCTCGCGAGATCCATCGCGGATTCAACATCAAAGGTTTCCATGGAATTATGAGATGCTTGGTATGTTGTAATGATCTCCTTCACAGCAGCTTCACCGTAGCCGGCGCGTTTGAGCTCAGCAAGAAATAAGCAAGTAAGAAACAGATCAGCAGTTGTAAAAAGTGGGTTGATAAAGAAGAGTTAGAAAAAATAGTTTGATGAAGAAAAATAAAGTGTATTGGATAGAAAAATAAAGAGTGTAAAGTTTTTAAGCTTAGTTCTGTAAAGAAGTATATAATAGTAGAGAACATGAAAAGAAAAGAAGCGGGAAAGGCCCGCCTTAAGTACGAAAAATAAGTTGAGTAAATGAAATTGGAGTGGCGTAATAAAGGTGGCGGGAAAAACAAAAGTTTTCACGCAGCAGTAAGGATCGGCACCCCATGCAGAAGCGCGCGCAGACGGAATGAAAAAGTAAACAAATAAGATGCAGCAGAACTGTATACCATGCAAATGGATCAACAGTATACCATGACAATGGATGAAAACATAAAAGGAGTAAAGGAGATAAAGAGTCAAAAATTAAGAAGGTAAGGACTAAAGGAAGATGAATGTTTGAATTTCAACACACCCTCCCAAACATGAAGACATTAAACAGATATCATAAGAAAATAAATCAGTTGAAAATAAGGGAGCATAGCGAAGTAAAAGTAGTGCGGTCAGTAGCCTTAGTGAGGATGTCGGCAATATTGACCTTGGTATTGACGTAGTTAAGTTTGATCACCTTTTGTTCAACCAAAGTTCTGATAAAATGGAATCTAACAGCAATATGTTTTGTTTTCTGATGGGAAGCCTTGTGCGCGCTAAGTGTGAGAGCACTAAGGTTGTCGCTGGCGCAGTTGATGTAGGAGCAGGGAAAGCCAATTTCATTAAGTAGATTCATAACATAGACACCGGTTCTGGCAGCATCGCTCAAAGCAACATACTCAGCTTCTGCACTGCTAAAGGCAACGCAACTTTGTTTTCTGCTAGACCAAGACACAATCTGGTTATTGATCATCACCAAGTGGCCACTTTGCAGCTTTCTGTCCAGTTTTGAGGTAGCATAATCGGAATCGCTGAACACCGTAATTTTGTAGTTTTGTTCAGCAGGATAGTCCGAGACAAGACCGTCAGTTTTGGACTTGTCCAAATATCTAAAGTCTTTGATGTCAACATTACCGCCTTCCTTGCCGTAGACAAGACCTTGATCTTTAGTTTCAATGAGATAGTGGAACACTCTGTAAGCAGCTTTCAAGTGTGTAGCTCTCGCCTTGACAACGAACTGACTGAGAAGACTGATGGGAAATGAAATGTCACTTCTGACAGAGTTTGCAACGTAAAGTAAAGTCCCAATAATAGAGCGAAATTTGGTCTGCTCCTCAGCCGACAACTCTGGTGAGTTTTCATCATATGGGTCAAACCCTTTCACCATAGGCGTGTCCACTTTACCTAACTTGACAACACCGTGCTCTGTCATAATCTTGTCAATGAAGTTCAGCATGCTAAGTTTGATATCCCCACCATCCAACGACTGGACTGTGACACCCAAGAAGATTTCGGGAAAGCCCAAGTCTTTCATTTTGAATTTTAGGTTAAGAGCAGCCTTAATGTCATCAACAACCTTCTGAGTTTTGCCACAAATTAGCAAGTCGTCCACGTAAATAGCAACAAGACAGTCATTTCCTTTGAACAAACAGGGATCGATCGTACTAGCTTCCAAACCGGCAGTAACAAGCACTTTGGAGATTGTGTCATACCAGATTTTTGGGGACTGCTTCAAACCATACAATCCTTTCTTCAACTTCCATAAGTGCCCCTTGGGAGTGGCCGTACCAGCAGGTGGTCTCACATAAACATCGAAGTCAATGTCACCATAAAGAAAAGCAGTAGAGGTATCCATCTGACAGACAACATACTTATTCAAGGCAGCAAGTGCAAATGTGATTCGCATAGTGTCAAAGCTCATAACAGGAGCCCATGAGTTGAGAAAGTTGACGCCTTTCTCTTGACTGAAACCTTTGCAGACCAAGCGAGCCTTAAATCTCTCACCACTTGGATCATCTTTCACAGCAAACACCCAACGTGAAGCAATGGATTGAATGTCTGGAGTATCTTTCACTAGTTCGTAGACATTGAGATTGTCTATTGCTGATAACTCTTCAGCTATGGCAGCAATCCATTTCTCTTTCTCACTCGAGTTGAGTACCTGATGGTAGGTTTCAGGTATCAAGTACTTCGTACGGGCAACGGCCAAAAAGCCTTGCTCAGCATCACTGATGTAACCACTTGTATCACTGTCTGATTCTCCCTCTTCGATGAACAACCTTGAAGGACCGGCTTCAACTGTCTTTAAACTGTTGAGAGTAATAATTCAAAGATAGATCCAGTTGCTTCTAGAAAGTTCTAGAATATTCCATGAGTTTCCAGAGGATTCGATGTTGTTCTAGAATGTTCCACGATATACGAGAAAATACGAGATTGTTCGAGAACATTCTAGAAGGTTGCATAATATACGAGACATATACGAGAAAGCTCTAGAATCTTCCATGAAGTTCCATAATGTTCCATGAAGTTCCATAATGTTCCATGAAGTTCCATAGTGTTCCATGATGTTCCATACATTTCCGTGCAGTTCCGTGCATATCCGTGCAGTTCCGGAATATTCTAGAAGATTCTATGTGGCCACACTAGTCATGCATCAGTCCCGGCACAGCCACCCTGACTGACTATAAATAAGGGGCGTCTCCTCCATCTTTGTGACTGATTGATGTTTTTCATATATAGGATATAGTTAATAACAACAAGTGTTTTGTGATTTATTTTCAGGATATAACGTTATGTCAAGTGATAGGTTTATCAAACTACAACATAAACCTTCAATAGCTCTGATAGGAACAGAACCAATGTCATGTAAATATGCCTTGTGGTGATCAGAAAATGCTTTTCTCGCATCAGCAGCAGCAATATTCTTCCCAGCCATTGATTCGTAAGCAGCTTGGTGGTGAGTAACAGGAGTGACTGTGTTTGGCGCAAACTCAAGCATGAGCTTCTTTGTTGGCTTCCGGTTGATGATTGAAATTGGGTCATCACTCAGATCAGAATCGGAGGCAGCAGTTCTTTTGATAGCAGGCAATGCATGAGGTGCCTTAGTCACAGCTTGTTGAATCTCGGAATCAGTCTGTTCTACCATTGAGTCATCAGATTCGGCAACAATTCTATCATCAGGATTGACTTCGCTTTCAGTGTCTTGTTGAACGTTAGTGTCCTGACCTTGAATTGAGAGATCTTCAGAGGACAAACCGGCAGCAGAGCCATAACCAGCAGCAGCAGTCGAACCAACACCATAACTACCAGCAGAATATGTGACAGAAGAGTCTCTTTCACTTGACTTGAAAGGATAAACATCTGGAAGAAAGTTGAATGCCGAGCTTCTCAAGATTCGGTAAGTATTGTCTTCAAGAATGAAAGCAATACTGGTAGTTTTGTGGAATCCTAAGAAAGTGCCTTTGAAATCTTTCCCAATAATTTTGTTCCCAGACTGTAAATCTGTAAAAAGTGGGTTGATAAAGAAGAGTTAGAAAAAATAGTTTGATGAAGAAAAATAAAGTGTATTGGATAGAAAAATAAAGAGTGTAAAGTTTTTAAGCTTAGTTCTGTAAAGAAGTATATAATAGTAGAGAACATGAAAAGAAAAGAAGCGGGAAAGGCCCGCCTTAAGTAGGAAAAATAAGTTGAGTAAATGAAATTGGAGTGGCGTAATAAAGGTGGCGGGAAAAACAAAAGTTTTCACGCAGCAGTAAGGATCGGCACCCCATGCAGAAGCGCGCGCAGACGGAATGAAAAAGTAAACAAATAAGATGCAGCAGAACTGTATACCATGCAAATGGATCAACAGTATACCATGACAATGGATGAAAACATAAAAGGAGTAAAGGAGATAAAGAGTCAAAAATTAAGAAGGTAAGGACTAAAGGAAGATGAATGTTTGAATTTCAACAGATTTCCTTTTCAAGCACTTGATATGGGTGAAACGAGTATAGGCATCAACGATTGTAAGAAAGTAGAGAGAGCCATCAACCGATCCATAGTTGAATGGCCCGCACACATCCATATGAAGTAGCTGCAATGGCTGTTGTGGCTTTGACCATCCATGCTTTGGTTTTCTTGTAACCGCCTTGCCTAATGCACACAGTTCACACACTTGCACATTGATATCTTCTGTAATATCACCGCACAAACCAAACTGTTTGTTAATCGCACGGAACACACCAAAGCTAGGATGGCCCAATCTTTGATGCCACAAATCTTTTCTATCAACCGCAATGCCAGGGGCAGCTTTGTAAGCAAAGTGCTTGTCACTTGGAGAGCCCACTCTGTACAAGCCATGTGAGAGCCTGTCTTTGATACCCACAATATCCATCGAGGGGTACAACTTGATGCATTCATCTTCAAACAATAGTTTTGCTCCATTACCAGTTGCCTTTGAAATTGATAGTAAATTAGCGGTAGCCTCGGGTGCATATAGAGCATTTAACAAGCTGACATCCTCACCGGTTGGTAGCTTGATAGATGCGGTGCCGCACCCAACGATCTTCAAACTGTTGCCACCAATACCATTAATCTCGCCGCTGTAGTCATGTAACTCAGTAAACAAGTCTCTGTCACAAATAATGTGGCTGGAAGCACCACTATCGAAGAACAAATCAGATCTCTTTGACTCGTGCCCTAAATATGCAAACCACGCACTACCAGTCAGTTTTCCATTTTTCTTTGGCTTTCGAATTTTCTCATTAAATTCATCCTTTGGCTGTTGACGACAGTCCCTTGCATAATGACCTATCTTGCCACAGTTGTAGCATTGACCATTATTGGCCTTTCTAGTGACAAGAGCAGTTTCAGTAGTAGTAACGGTAGACTTTGGGTCTTCCTTAATCAATTCTCTCGCGAGATCCATCGCGGATTCAACATCAAAGGTTTCCATGGAATTATGAGATGCTTGGTATGTTGTAATGATCTCCTTCACAGCAGCTTCACCGTAGCCGGCGCGTTTGAGCTCAGCAAGAAATAAGCAAGTAAGAAACAGATCAGCAGTTGTAAAAAGTGGGTTGATAAAGAAGAGTTAGAAAAAATAGTTTGATGAAGAAAAATAAAGTGTATTGGATAGAAAAATAAAGAGTGTAAAGTTTTTAAGCTTAGTTCTGTAAAGAAGTATATAATAGTAGAGAACATGAAAAGAAAAGAAGCGGGAAAGGCCCGCCTTAAGTAGGAAAAATAAGTTGAGTAAATGAAATTGGAGTGGCGTAATAAAGGTGGCGGGAAAAACAAAAGTTTTCACGCAGCAGTAAGGATCGGCACCCCATGCAGAAGCGCGCGCAGACGGAATGAAAAAGTAAACAAATAAGATGCAGCAGAACTGTATACCATGCAAATGGATCAACAGTATACCATGACAATGGATGAAAACATAAAAGGAGTAAAGGAGATAAAGAGTCAAAAATTAAGAAGGTAAGGACTAAAGGAAGATGAATGTTTGAATTTCAACAGATTTCCTTTTCAAGCACTTGATATGGGTGAAACGAGTATAGGCATCAACGATTGTAAGAAAGTAGAGAGAGCCATCAACCGATCCATAGTTGAATGGCCCGCACACATCCATATGAAGTAGCTGCAATGGCTGTTGTGGCTTTGACCATCCATGCTTTGGTTTTCTTGTAACCGCCTTGCCTAATGCACACAGTTCACACACTTGCACATTGATATCTTCTGTAATATCACCGCACAAACCAAACTGTTTGTTAATCGCACGGAACACACCAAAGCTAGGATGGCCCAATCTTTGATGCCACAAATCTTTTCTATCAACCGCAATGCCAGGGGCAGCTTTGTAAGCAAAGTGCTTGTCACTTGGAGAGCCCACTCTGTACAAGCCATGTGAGAGCCTGTCTTTGATACCCACAATATCCATCGAGGGGTACAACTTGATGCATTCATCTTCAAACAATAGTTTTGCTCCATTACCAGTTGCCTTTGAAATTGATAGTAAATTAGCGGTAGCCTCGGGTGCATATAGAGCATTTAACAAGCTGACATCCTCACCGGTTGGTAGCTTGATAGATGCGGTGCCGCACCCAACGATCTTCAAACTGTTGCCACCAATACCATTAATCTCGCCGCTGTAGTCATGTAACTCAGTAAACAAGTCTCTGTCACAAATAATGTGGCTGGAAGCACCACTATCGAAGAACAAATCAGATCTCTTTGACTCGTGCCCTAAATATGCAAACCACGCACTACCAGTCAGTTTTCCATTTTTCTTTGGCTTTCGAATTTTCTCATTAAATTCATCCTTTGGCTGTTGACGACAGTCCCTTGCATAATGACCTATCTTGCCACAGTTGTAGCATTGACCATTATTGGCCTTTCTAGTGACAAGAGCAGTTTCAGTAGTAGTAACGGTAGACTTTGGGTCTTCCTTAATCAATTCTCTCGCGAGATCCATCGCGGATTCAACATCAAAGGTTTCCATGGAATTATGAGATGCTTGGTATGTTGTAATGATCTCCTTCACAGCAGCTTCACCGTAGCCGGCGCGTTTGAGCTCAGCAAGAAATAAGCAAGTAAGAAACAGATCAGCAGTTGTAAAAAGTGGGTTGATAAAGAAGAGTTAGAAAAAATAGTTTGATGAAGAAAAATAAAGTGTATTGGATAGAAAAATAAAGAGTGTAAAGTTTTTAAGCTTAGTTCTGTAAAGAAGTATATAATAGTAGAGAACATGAAAAGAAAAGAAGCGGGAAAGGCCCGCCTTAAGTAGGAAAAATAAGTTGAGTAAATGAAATTGGAGTGGCGTAATAAAGGTGGCGGGAAAAACAAAAGTTTTCACGCAGCAGTAAGGATCGGCACCCCATGCAGAAGCGCGCGCAGACGGAATGAAAAAGTAAACAAATAAGATGCAGCAGAACTGTATACCATGCAAATGGATCAACAGTATACCATGACAATGGATGAAAACATAAAAGGAGTAAAGGAGATAAAGAGTCAAAAATTAAGAAGGTAAGGACTAAAGGAAGATGAATGTTTGAATTTCAACACACCCTCCCAAACATGAAGACATTAAACAGATATCATAAGAAAATAAATCAGTTGAAAATAAGGGAGCATAGCGAAGTAAAAGTAGTGCGGTCAGTAGCCTTAGTGAGGATGTCGGCAATATTGACCTTGGTATTGACGTAGTTAAGTTTGATCACCTTTTGTTCAACCAAAGTTCTGATAAAATGGAATCTAACAGCAATATGTTTTGTTTTCTGATGGGAAGCCTTGTGCGCGCTAAGTGTGAGAGCACTAAGGTTGTCGCTGGCGCAGTTGATGTAGGAGCAGGGAAAGCCAATTTCATTAAGTAGATTCATAACATAGACACCGGTTCTGGCAGCATCGCTCAAAGCAACATACTCAGCTTCTGCACTGCTAAAGGCAACGCAACTTTGTTTTCTGCTAGACCAAGACACGATCTGGTTATTGATCATCACCAAGTGGCCACTTTGCAGCTTTCTGTCCAGTTTTGAGGTAGCATAATCGGAATCGCTGAACACCGTAATTTTGTAGTTTTGTTCAGCAGGATAGTCCGAGACAAGACCGTCAGTTTTGGACTTGTCCAAATATCTAAAGTCTTTGATGTCAACATTACCGCCTTCCTTGCCGTAGACAAGACCTTGATCTTTAGTTTCAATGAGATAGTGGAACACTCTGTAAGCAGCTTTCAAGTGTGTAGCTCTCGCCTTGACAACGAACTGACTGAGAAGACTGATGGGAAATGAAATGTCACTTCTGACAGAGTTTGCAACGTAAAGTAAAGTCCCAATAATAGAGCGAAATTTGGTCTGCTCCTCAGCCGACAACTCTGGTGAGTTTTCATCATATGGGTCAAACCCTTTCACCATAGGCGTGTCCACTTTACCTAACTTGACAACACCGTGCTCTGTCATAATCTTGTCAATGAAGTTCAGCATGCTAAGTTTGATATCCCCACCATCCAACGACTGGACTGTGACACCCAAGAAGATTTCGGGAAAGCCCAAGTCTTTCATTTTGAATTTTAGGTTAAGAGCAGCCTTAATGTCATCAACAACCTTCTGAGTTTTGCCACAAATTAGCAAGTCGTCCACGTAAATAGCAACAAGACAGTCATTTCCTTTGAACAAACAGGGATCGATCGTACTAGCTTCCAAACCGGCAGTAACAAGCACTTTGGAGATTGTGTCATACCAGATTTTTGGGGACTGCTTCAAACCATACAATCCTTTCTTCAACTTCCATAAGTGCCCCTTGGGAGTGGCCGTACCAGCAGGTGGTCTCACATAAACATCGAAGTCAATGTCACCATAAAGAAAAGCAGTAGAGGTATCCATCTGACAGACAACATACTTATTCAAGGCAGCAAGTGCAAATGTGATTCGCATAGTGTCAAAGCTCATAACAGGAGCCCATGAGTTGAGAAAGTTGACGCCTTTCTCTTGACTGAAACCTTTGCAGACCAAGCGAGCCTTAAATCTCTCACCACTTGGATCATCTTTCACAGCAAACACCCAACGTGAAGCAATGGATTGAATGTCTGGAGTATCTTTCACTAGTTCGTAGACATTGAGATTGTCTATTGCTGATAACTCTTCAGCTATGGCAGCAATCCATTTCTCTTTCTCACTCGAGTTGAGTACCTGATGGTAGGTTTCAGGTATCAAGTACTTCGTACGGGCAACGGCCAAAAAGCCTTGCTCAGCATCACTGATGTAACCACTTGTATCACTGTCTGATTCTCCCTCTTCGATGAACAACCTTGAAGGACCGGCTTCAACTGTCTTTAAACCTTCAATAGCTCTGATAGGAACAGAACCAATGTCATGTAAATATGCCTTGTGGTGATCAGAAAATGCTTTTCTCGCATCAGCAGCAGCAATATTCTTCCCAGCCATTGATTCGTAAGCAGCTTGGTGGTGAGTAACAGGAGTGACTGTGTTTGGCGCAAACTCAAGCATGAGCTTCTTTGTTGGCTTCCGGTTGATGATTGAAATTGGGTCATCACTCAGATCAGAATCGGAGGCAGCAGTTCTTTTGATAGCAGGCAATGCATGAGGTGCCTTAGTCACAGCTTGTTGAATCTCGGAATCAGTCTGTTCTACCATTGAGTCATCAGATTCGGCAACAATTCTATCTGTTGTAGTTTGATAAACCTATCACTTGACATAACGTTATATCCTGAAAATGAATCACTAAACTTGTTGTTTTTAACTATATCCTATATATGAAAAACATCAATCAGTCACAAAGATGGAGGAGACGCCCCTTATTTATAGTCATTCAGGGTGGCTGTGCCGGGACTGATGCATGACTAGTGTGGCCACATAGAATCTTCTAGAATATTCCGGAACTGCACGGATATGCACGGAACTGCACGGAAATGTATGGAACATCATGGAACATCATGGAACTTCATGGAACACTATGGAACTTCATGGAACATTATGGAACTTCATGGAACATTATGGAACTTCATGGAAGATTCTAGAGCTTTCTCGTATATGTCTCGTATATTATGCAACCTTCTAGAATGTTCTCGAACAATCTCGTATTTTCTCGTATATCGTGGAACATTCTAGAACAACATCGAATCCTCTGGAAACTCATGGAATATTCTAGAACTTTCTAGAAGCAACTGGATCTATCTTTGAATTATTACTCTCAACACCCTCTCTTAATTCAAAGTCTCGCATCCCACAATAACCACGTAGTAGTTGGAACTGGTCGGCCGGTATGGCTTTGGTAAAGATATCGGCAACCATGACTCCAGTTGATAAGTACTCTAACTGAATTCGGCCCTTGGCAATATGGTCCCTGATGAAATTCAACCTGATGTCAATGTGCTTCGTTCTGTGATGGGAGCTAGGGTGTTTGGCTATTTCAATGCAGCTCTGGTTGTCGTCGTACATCTTGACAGACTCAATTGCAATGCCAAACTCGTTGAACAACTGCCTTAGCCATAAGCCTTCTTTGGCACCCTCACACAATGCCATATACTCTGCTTCAGCAGTAGACAATGCAACTGTTGGCTGCTTCTTTGATCTCCAAGTTATTGCACCACCAGCATATTTGAACACAAAGCCGGTGGTGGACTTTCTCGTAGCCTTGTCGTTTGCCCAGTCTGCATCACAGTAGCCCTGTAACTGAGTTGTCTGGTTGTTGCTTTGATAAAATAAACCAACATCTGCTGTGCCTTTCAAGTATCTTAGTACTCGTTTCGCAGCACGAATGTGGACCTCCTTGGGCTCTTTAAGGTATCTCGACAATACACCAACAACGTAGCTTATGTCTGCTCTGACCGTATTAGCAGCAAACAAGAGCTTTCCAATAATGGATCTGTACCTAGTAGCATCACAGTCTTTACTGCCTGTGTCCGCGCTCGTCAAGTCCTGTCCGACAACTGCTGGTGTGGGTTCACTGTGACAGTCTTGCATTCCAAACTCGCTAAGCAACGACTGAATGTAGTCTCGAAGACTCAACTTGATCCCACTCTCTGTCTGCTCAATGTTCATGCCTAGGAACTTCTTTGTAGCACCCAAGTCTTTCATTTTAAACTCATTCATTAGCTCTGTTTTCACAATGTCTATTGCTTCCTTGGTGCTACCAGCAATAAGCAAATCATCCACATATAGCGCAACCATCACAAAGGACTTTTCACTTTTGCGAGTGTATAGGCAATATTCAGCTTGATTCCGTCTGAAGCCTAGCTTTGCCAAGACGCCGTTGATCTTGTCATTCCACACAAGAGGAGCCTGTTTCAAACCATACAAGCTCTTCTTCAATCTGAGCACTTTATCTTCATTGCCCTTTGCAACATAGCCTTCTGGTTGTGTCATGTATAATTCTTCCTCAAGCTCACCATTCAAGAACGCAGTCTTCACATCCATCTGATGAACCTGTAATCCTTTCAGAGCAGCGACAGCCAACATAATTCGGATGGACTCGTAACGAACAACGGGAGCAAACGTTTCATTGTAGTCGATACCTTTCAATTGCGAGAACCCACGAGCAACTAATCTTGCCTTGTGTAAGCCACCATCCTTGATTGTGAACACCCACTTGCAGGTGATTGGCTTTCGCCCTTCCGGCAAAGTCACCAACTCATAGGTGCTATTGTCTTTGTGTGCTTCGATTTCTTTTTCACACGCTTCCTTCCACTGATCCCGTTCGTCGGTCTGCATTGCACTTTTGTAACTCATTGGCACATTCTCGGTGACTGCACTGCCAGCCATGTAACAAGTAGCAGCAAGGTTTGCTTCGTAGCCCAATAGCCTCTGCGAGTCACTCAGTTCTGATTCACTAGTATCTTCATCATCGTCGACCTCCTCAACAGTTGGTTCAATCTTTGGAGTGAGCAATGGAACCACGGCGCTTTCGCCAGTGGACCCATGCGGAACAAACGGGATAATGTCGCCGGTGGCAACTTTTCTAACTTTTGTCTCTGGTTTAGGCAATTCCCTCTCTGAATCGGAACTGGAGGACGAGGCTTCATATTCATCGTGGACCTCTTCAAGAACGTCGAACGGGTTTCTGGTTATTAAAGTCTTTGGAGCAACATGAGTTTTTGGTCTGGGTCTCTTCCGTTTCACTTGTACCGGCAGGAAGCCATCTTTGTCAGTATCCGAGGGGACATCATCGTCACTATTGTCAACGTGTACGTCAGTGTCGTCTTCAGCAGTGCTTTCATCTTCGCCAGTGCCAGCAGTATCAGCGGCTGTCACATCGGCTGGGATAAGGTCCTCATCCTGTACAGCAGTAACCGGTGAAATGCCTGGCGCAGCGACAGACCCGTAGGTGGTAGTAGACACATTGTCAGCCATAGGCGCAGGGGTAGCCCACTTGAAAAACGAATGTTGTTCATCAAACGTTACTTGTGCCGAGACAACTATCTGCCCGGCATCAGAATCATACATCCTGTATGCTTTGTGATCTCTGTCGTAGCCCATCATGGCACACTTCTTCGAAGTTGCACTTAGCTTGCCATGTCTCAATGCAGCTGGCACAACACAATATCCAATGCATCCAAAGGTTCTCAAATGATCAAGCAGTGGTTCCATGTCGTACCACTTGGTGAACGGTATATCATTGCCAAGCACTCTTGTTGGGCTGCGATTGATCAAGTACGCAGCAGTTGCAACAGCTTCGGGCCAGAACTGAACCGGCGCAGCAGAGTGCAACATGAGAGTTCGCGCCTTCTCCTGAATGGTGCGATGCATCCTCTCAGCAACACCATTCTGATAGGAATGATGCGGGACAGTTAGCTCATGGCGAATTCCACGCTCCTTCATGAACGCGTGCAACTTGTTGTTCACAAACTCCCCGCCGTTATCAGTTCTGATAGCTCCACACACGTAGTTTCTGCCTTGACTCTTGAAATTGGTCTCACTGTATTTCACAAAATCAATAATCGCATCAGTGCAGTCTGATTTCCTTTTCAAGCACTTGATATGGGTGAAACGAGTATAGGCATCAACGATTGTAAGAAAGTAGAGAGAGCCATCAACCGATCCATAGTTGAATGGCCCGCACACATCCATATGAAGTAGCTGCAATGGCTGTTGTGGCTTTGACCATCCATGCTTTGGTTTTCTTGTAACCGCCTTGCCTAATGCACACAGTTCACACACTTGCACATTCATATCTTCTGTAATATCACCGCACAAACCAAACTGTTTGTTAATCGCACGGAACACACCAAAGCTAGGATGGCCCAATCTTTGATGCCACAAATCTTTTCTATCAACCGCAATGCCAGGGGCAGCTTTGTAAGCAAAGTGCTTGTCACTTGGAGAGCCCACTCTGTACAAGCCATGTGAGAGCCTGTCTTTGATACCCACAATATCCATCGAGGGGTACAACTTGATGCATTCATCTTCAAACAATAGTTTTGCTCCATTACCAGTTGCCTTTGAAATTGATAGTAAATTAGCGGTAGCCTCGGGTGCATATAGAGCATTTAACAAGCTGACATCCTCACCGGTTGGTAGCTTGATAGATGCGGTGCCGCACCCAACGATCTTCAAACTGTTGCCACCAATACCATTAATCTCGCCGCTGTAGTCATGTAACTCAGTAAACAAGTCTCTGTCACAAATAATGTGGCTGGAAGCACCACTATCGAAGAACAAATCAGATCTCTTTGACTCGTGCCCTAAATATGCAAACCACGCACTACCAGTCAGTTTTCCATTTTTCTTTGGCTTTCGAATTTTCTCATTAAATTCATCCTTTGGCTGTTGACGACAGTCCCTTGCATAATGACCTATCTTGCCACAGTTGTAGCATTGACCATTATTGGCCTTTCTAGTGACAAGAGCAGTTTCAGTAGTAGTAAAGGTAGACTTTGGGTCTTCCTTAATCAATTCTCTCGCGAGTGTAAAAAGTAGGATGTAAAGTAGAAGAGAAAAAATATAAGGTTTATTAGAGTAGATAAAGAAAGTAAAGTTGGTTAAGCTTGGTTCAGTAAAGAAGTAAGAAAGGTAGAGAACTATAAAAGAAAAGAAGCGGGAAAGCCCCGTGTTAAGTAAGAAAAATAAGGGGCAAAACTGAAATCGGAGTGGCGTGATAAGAGTGGCGTGAAAAAGAAAAATTTTCACGCTGCAGTAAGGATCGGCACCGCGTCTAGACGGGGCACCTAGACGGGGCACCTAGACGGGATGAAAAAGTAAACAAACAACATGCGTCAGAACGGTATACCATGCACATCGGTGAAGGGTTTACCCTGACGATGGATGAAAAAAATAAAAGGAGTGAAGAAGGTAAAGGATCGGAAAGCGAAGAATGAATGTTTGAAATTCAACACACCCTCCCAAACATGAATATGATAAAGGAAAATAAAGAAAGTAAATCGTGGTAGCAAAGGAAAGGAAAATAAAGGTCAATCAATTGAAAATAAGGGAGCATAAAGTGGTGAAAGTGGTACGGTCGGTGGCTTTAGTGAGGATGTCAGCCATGTTAACCTTGGTGTTGACATAGTTAAGTTTGATGACCTTCTGTTCCACCAAAGTTCGGATGAAGTGGAATCTCACAGCAATGTGCTTGGTCTTTTGGTGTAGAGCTTTGTGTGCACTGAGGGTAAGCGCACTAAGGTTGTCGCTGGCACAGTTAATGTATGAGCAGTGGAAGCCAATTTCATTGAGAAGGTTCATAACATAGACACCGGTTCGAGCAGCATCGCTCAAGGCAACGTATTCTGCTTCCGCACTGCTGAAAGCAACACAGCTCTGCTTTCTGCTAGACCATGACACAATTTGGTTATTGATCATCACCAAGTGGCCACTTTGCAGCTTTCTGTCCAGTTTTGAGGTAGCATAATCGGAATCGCTGAACACCGTAATTTTGTAGTTTTGTTCAGCAGGATAGTCCGAGACAAGACCGTCAGTTTTGGACTTGTCCAAATATCTAAAGTCTTTGATGTCAACATTACCGCCTTCCTTGCCGTAGACAAGACCTTGATCTTTAGTTTCAATGAGATAGTGGAACACTCTGTAAGCAGCTTTCAAGTGTGTAGCTCTCGCCTTGACAACGAACTGACTGAGAAGACTGATGGGAAATGAAATGTCACTTCTGACAGAGTTTGCAACGTAAAGTAAAGTCCCAATAATAGAGCGAAATTTGGTCTGCTCCTCAGCCGACAACTCTGGTGAGTTTTCATCATATGGGTCAAACCCTTTCACCATAGGCGTGTCCACTTTACCTAACTTGACAACACCGTGCTCTGTCATAATCTTGTCAATGAAGTTCAGCATGCTAAGTTTGATATCCCCACCATCCAACGACTGGACTGTGACACCCAAGAAGATTTCGGGAAAGCCCAAGTCTTTCATTTTGAATTTTAGGTTAAGAGCAGCCTTAATGTCATCAACAACCTTCTGAGTTTTGCCACAAATTAGCAAGTCGTCCACGTAAATAGCAACAAGACAGTCATTTCCTTTGAACAAACAGGGATCGATCGTACTAGCTTCCAAACCGGCAGTAACAAGCACTTTGGAGATTGTGTCATACCAGATTTTTGGGGACTGCTTCAAACCATACAATCCTTTCTTCAACTTCCATAAGTGCCCCTTGGGAGTGGCCGTACCAGCAGGTGGTCTCACATAAACATCGAAGTCAATGTCACCATAAAGAAAAGCAGTAGAGGTATCCATCTGACAGACAACATACTTATTCAAGGCAGCAAGTGCAAATGTGATTCGCATAGTGTCAAAGCTCATAACAGGAGCCCATGAGTTGAGAAAGTTGACGCCTTTCTCTTGACTGAAACCTTTGCAGACCAAGCGAGCCTTAAATCTCTCACCACTTGGATCATCTTTCACAGCAAACACCCAACGTGAAGCAATGGATTGAATGTCTGGAGTATCTTTCACTAGTTCGTAGACATTGAGATTGTCTATTGCTGATAACTCTTCAGCTATGGCAGCAATCCATTTCTCTTTCTCACTCGAGTTGAGTACCTGATGGTAGGTTTCAGGTATCAAGTACTTCGTACGGGCAACGGCCAAAAAGCCTTGCTCAGCATCACTGATGTAACCACTTGTATCACTGTCTGATTCTCCCTCTTCGATGAACAACCTTGAAGGACCGGCTTCAACTGTCTTTAAACCTTCAATAGCTCTGATAGGAACAGAACCAATGTCATGTAAATATGCCTTGTGGTGATCAGAAAATGCTTTTCTCGCATCAGCAGCAGCAATATTCTTCCCAGCCATTGATTCGTAAGCAGCTTGGTGGTGAGTAACAGGAGTGACTGTGTTTGGCGCAAACTCAAGCATGAGCTTCTTTGTTGGCTTCCGGTTGATGATTGAAATTGGGTCATCACTCAGATCAGAATCGGAGGCAGCAGTTCTTTTGATAGCAGGCAATGCATGAGGTGCCTTAGTCACAGCTTGTTGAATCTCGGAATCAGTCTGTTCTACCATTGAGTCATCAGATTCGGCAACAATTCTATCTGTTGTAGTTTGATAAACCTATCACTTGACATAACGTTATATCCTGAAAATGAATCACTAAACTTGTTGTTTTTAACTATATCCTATATATGAAAAACATCAATCAGTCACAAAGATGGAGGAGACGCCCCTTATTTATAGTCATTCAGGGTGGCTGTGCCGGGACTGATGCATGACTAGTGTGGCCACATAGAATCTTCTAGAATATTCCGGAACTGCACGGATATGCACGGAACTGCACGGAAATGTATGGAACATCATGGAACATTATGGAACTTCATGGAACATTATGGAACTTCATGGAAGATTCTAGAGCTTTCTCGTATATGTCTCGTATATTATGCAACCTTCTAGAATGTTCTCGAACAATCTCGTATTTTCTCGTATATCGTGGAACATTCTAGAACAACATCGAATCCTCTGGAAACTCATGGAATATTCTAGAACTTTCTAGAAGCAACTGGATCTATCTTTGAATTATTACTCTCAACACCCTCTCTTAATTCAAAGTCTCGCATCCCACAATAACCACGTAGTAGTTGGAACTGGTCGGCCGGTATGGCTTTGGTAAAGATATCGGCAACCATGACTCCAGTTGATAAGTACTCTAACTGAATTCGGCCCTTGGCAATATGGTCCCTGATGAAATTCAACCTGATGTCAATGTGCTTCGTTCTGTGATGGGAGCTAGGGTGTTTGGCTATTTCAATGCAGCTCTGGTTGTCGTCGTACATCTTGACAGACTCAATTGCAATGCCAAACTCGTTGAACAACTGCCTTAGCCATAAGCCTTCTTTGGCACCCTCACACAATGCCATATACTCTGCTTCAGCAGTAGACAATGCAACTGTTGGCTGCTTCTTTGATCTCCAAGTTATTGCACCACCAGCATATTTGAACACAAAGCCGGTGGTGGACTTTCTCGTAGCCTTGTCGTTTGCCCAGTCTGCATCACAGTAGCCCTGTAACTGAGTTGTCTGGTTGTTGCTTTGATAAAATAAACCAACATCTGCTGTGCCTTTCAAGTATCTTAGTACTCGTTTCGCAGCACGAATGTGGACCTCCTTGGGCTCTTTAAGGTATCTCGACAATACACCAACAACGTAGCTTATGTCTGCTCTGACCGTATTAGCAGCAAACAAGAGCTTTCCAATAATGGATCTGTACCTAGTAGCATCACAGTCTTTACTGCCTGTGTCCGCGCTCGTCAAGTCCTGTCCGACAACTGCTGGTGTGGGTTCACTGTGACAGTCTTGCATTCCAAACTCGCTAAGCAACGACTGAATGTAGTCTCGAAGACTCAACTTGATCCCACTCTCTGTCTGCTCAATGTTCATGCCTAGGAACTTCTTTGTAGCACCCAAGTCTTTCATTTTAAACTCATTCATTAGCTCTGTTTTCACAATGTCTATTGCTTCCTTGGTGCTACCAGCAATAAGCAAATCATCCACATATAGCGCAACCATCACAAAGGACTTTTCACTTTTGCGAGTGTATAGGCAATATTCAGCTTGATTCCGTCTGAAGCCTAGCTTTGCCAAGACGCCGTTGATCTTGTCATTCCACACAAGAGGAGCCTGTTTCAAACCATACAAGCTCTTCTTCAATCTGAGCACTTTATCTTCATTGCCCTTTGCAACATAGCCTTCTGGTTGTGTCATGTATAATTCTTCCTCAAGCTCACCATTCAAGAACGCAGTCTTCACATCCATCTGATGAACCTGTAATCCTTTCAGAGCAGCGACAGCCAACATAATTCGGATGGACTCGTAACGAACAACGGGAGCAAACGTTTCATTGTAGTCGATACCTTTCAATTGCGAGAACCCACGAGCAACTAATCTTGCCTTGTGTAAGCCACCATCCTTGATTGTGAACACCCACTTGCAGGTGATTGGCTTTCGCCCTTCCGGCAAAGTCACCAACTCATAGGTGCTATTGTCTTTGTGTGCTTCGATTTCTTTTTCACACGCTTCCTTCCACTGATCCCGTTCGTCGGTCTGCATTGCACTTTTGTAACTCATTGGCACATTCTCGGTGACTGCACTGCCAGCCATGTAACAAGTAGCAGCAAGGTTTGCTTCGTAGCCCAATAGCCTCTGCGAGTCACTCAGTTCTGATTCACTAGTATCTTCATCATCGTCGACCTCCTCAACAGTTGGTTCAATCTTTGGAGTGAGCAATGGAACCACGGCGCTTTCGCCAGTGGACCCATGCGGAACAAACGGGATAATGTCGCCGGTGGCAACTTTTCTAACTTTTGTCTCTGGTTTAGGCAATTCCCTCTCTGAATCGGAACTGGAGGACGAGGCTTCATATTCATCGTGGACCTCTTCAAGAACGTCGAACGGGTTTCTGGTTATTAAAGTCTTTGGAGCAACATGAGTTTTTGGTCTGGGTCTCTTCCGTTTCACTTGTACCGGCAGGAAGCCATCTTTGTCAGTATCCGAGGGGACATCATCGTCACTATTGTCAACGTGTACGTCAGTGTCGTCTTCAGCAGTGCTTTCATCTTCGCCAGTGCCAGCAGTATCAGCGGCTGTCACATCGGCTGGGATAAGGTCCTCATCCTGTACAGCAGTAACCGGTGAAATGCCTGGCGCAGCGACAGACCCGTAGGTGGTAGTAGACACATTGTCAGCCATAGGCGCAGGGGTAGCCCACTTGAAAAACGAATGTTGTTCATCAAACGTTACTTGTGCCGAGACAACTATCTGCCCGGCATCAGAATCATACATCCTGTATGCTTTGTGATCTCTGTCGTAGCCCATCATGGCACACTTCTTCGAAGTTGCACTTAGCTTGCCATGTCTCAATGCAGCTGGCACAACACAATATCCAATGCATCCAAAGGTTCTCAAATGATCAAGCAGTGGTTCCATGTCGTACCACTTGGTGAACGGTATATCATTGCCAAGCACTCTTGTTGGGCTGCGATTGATCAAGTACGCAGCAGTTGCAACAGCTTCGGGCCAGAACTGAACCGGCGCAGCAGAGTGCAACATGAGAGTTCGCGCCTTCTCCTGAATGGTGCGATGCATCCTCTCAGCAACACCATTCTGATAGGAATGATGCGGGACAGTTAGCTCATGGCGAATTCCACGCTCCTTCATGAACGCGTGCAACTTGTTGTTCACAAACTCCCCGCCGTTATCAGTTCTGATAGCTCCACACACGTAGTTTCTGCCTTGACTCTTGAAATTGGTCTCACTGTATTTCACAAAATCAATAATCGCATCAGTGCAGTCTGATTTCCTTTTCAAGCACTTGATATGGGTGAAACGAGTATAGGCATCAACGATTGTAAGAAAGTAGAGAGAGCCATCAACCGATCCATAGTTGAATGGCCCGCACACATCCATATGAAGTAGCTGCAATGGCTGTTGTGGCTTTGACCATCCATGCTTTGGTTTTCTTGTAACCGCCTTGCCTAATGCACACAGTTCACACACTTGCACATTCATATCTTCTGTAATATCACCGCACAAACCAAACTGTTTGTTAATCGCACGGAACACACCAAAGCTAGGATGGCCCAATCTTTGATGCCACAAATCTTTTCTATCAACCGCAATGCCAGGGGCAGCTTTGTAAGCAAAGTGCTTGTCACTTGGAGAGCCCACTCTGTACAAGCCATGTGAGAGCCTGTCTTTGATACCCACAATATCCATCGAGGGGTACAACTTGATGCATTCATCTTCAAACAATAGTTTTGCTCCATTACCAGTTGCCTTTGAAATTGATAGTAAATTAGCGGTAGCCTCGGGTGCATATAGAGCATTTAACAAGCTGACATCCTCACCGGTTGGTAGCTTGATAGATGCGGTGCCGCACCCAACGATCTTCAAACTGTTGCCACCAATACCATTAATCTCGCCGCTGTAGTCATGTAACTCAGTAAACAAGTCTCTGTCACAAATAATGTGGCTGGAAGCACCACTATCGAAGAACAAATCAGATCTCTTTGACTCGTGCCCTAAATATGCAAACCACGCACTACCAGTCAGTTTTCCATTTTTCTTTGGCTTTCGAATTTTCTCATTAAATTCATCCTTTGGCTGTTGACGACAGTCCCTTGCATAATGACCTATCTTGCCACAGTTGTAGCATTGACCATTATTGGCCTTTCTAGTGACAAGAGCAGTTTCAGTAGTAGTAAAGGTAGACTTTGGGTCTTCCTTAATCAATTCTCTCGCGAGTGTAAAAAGTAGGATGTAAAGTAGAAGAGAAAAAATATAAGGTTTATTAGAGTAGATAAAGAAAGTAAAGTTGGTTAAGCTTGGTTCAGTAAAGAAGTAAGAAAGGTAGAGAACTATAAAAGAAAAGAAGCGGGAAAGCCCCGTGTTAAGTAAGAAAAATAAGGGGCAAAACTGAAATCGGAGTGGCGTGATAAGAGTGGCGTGAAAAAGAAAAATTTTCACGCTGCAGTAAGGATCGGCACCGCGTCTAGACGGGGCACCTAGACGGGGCACCTAGACGGGATGAAAAAGTAAACAAACAACATGCGTCAGAACGGTATACCATGCACATCGGTGAAGGGTTTACCCTGACGATGGATGAAAAAAATAAAAGGAGTGAAGAAGGTAAAGGATCGGAAAGCGAAGAATGAATGTTTGAAATTCAACACACCCTCCCAAACATGAATATGATAAAGGAAAATAAAGAAAGTAAATCGTGGTAGCAAAGGAAAGGAAAATAAAGGTCAATCAATTGAAAATAAGGGAGCATAAAGTGGTGAAAGTGGTACGGTCGGTGGCTTTAGTGAGGATGTCAGCCATGTTAACCTTGGTGTTGACATAGTTAAGTTTGATGACCTTCTGTTCCACCAAAGTTCGGATGAAGTGGAATCTCACAGCAATGTGCTTGGTCTTTTGGTGTAGAGCTTTGTGTGCACTGAGGGTAAGCGCACTAAGGTTGTCGCTGGCACAGTTAATGTATGAGCAGTGGAAGCCAATTTCATTGAGAAGGTTCATAACATAGACACCGGTTCGAGCAGCATCGCTCAAGGCAACGTATTCTGCTTCCGCACTGCTGAAAGCAACACAGCTCTGCTTTCTGCTAGACCATGACACAATTTGGTTATTGATCATTACCAAGTGGCCACTTTGCAGCTTTCTGTCCAGCTTGGAGGTAGCATAGTCGGAGTCGCTGAAGACAGTAATCTTGTACTCTTGTTCAGGCGGATAATCAGTGACAAGGCCGTCGGTTTTCGACTTGTCCAAGTACCGAAAGTCCTTGATATCCACATTACCAGCTTCAGGTCCGTAGACTAGACCTTTGTCTTTGGTTTCAATGAGGTAGTGAAACACCCTGTAAGCAGCTTTCAAGTGTGTGGCCCTTGCTTTGACAACAAACTGACTGAGAAGACTGATGGCAAAGGAAATGTCGCTTCTGACAGAGTTGGCAACGTAGAGTAATGTACCAACAATGGAGCGAAACTTTGTTTGCTCCGCATCTGACAATTCTGGTGAGTGCTCATCATAAGGATCAAAGCCTTTCACCATTGGAGTTTCCACTTTGCCGAGCTTTGTGACACCGTGTTCCGTCATAATCTTGTCAATGAAGTTTAGCATGCTGAGCTTGATTGATCCATTAGCGAGCTGTTCGACCGTGACACCCAAGAAGATTTCAGGAAATCCCAAGTCTTTCATCTTGAACTTCAGATTAAGAGCAGCCTTGATGTCATCAACAGTCTTGTGTGTCTTTCCACAGATAAGCAAGTCGTCCACATAAATAGCAACAAGACAATCCTTCCCTCTGAACAAGCATGGGTCTATAGCACTGGCTTGCAAACCGGCAGCAACAAGAACCTTGGAGATTGTATCGTACCAAATCTTTGGTGACTGTTTCAATCCGTACAATCCCTTCTTCAATTTCCACAAATGTCCTTTTGGTGTGGACGTACCAGCAGGTGGTCTAACAAACACATCGAAGTCAATATCACCGTAGAGAAAAGCAGTAGAGGTGTCCATCTGGCACACGACATAGTTGTTCAAAGCAGCAAGCGCAAACGTGATTCGCATAGTGTCAAAGCTCATTACAGGAGCCCACGAGTTGAGGAAGTTGACACCTTTTTCTTGACTGAACCCTTTGCAGACCAAACGCGCCTTAAAGCGCTCGCCACTTGGATCATCTTTAACAGTAAACACCCAGCGGGAGGCAATAGATTGAATGCCTGGAGACTCCTTGACTAGCTCATACACATTAAGATTGTCCAATGCAGACAACTCTTCGGCCATAGCAGCGATCCATCTCTCCTTCTCGCTTGAGTTGAGTACCTGATGATAGTTCTCTGGAATAAGATACTTGGTACGGGCCACAGCAAGAAAAGCATGTTCCGCATCACTGAGATAACCACTAATGTCACTGTCTGGCTCTCCGTCTGTGAGAAACAACCTGGAAGGGCCTGCCTCAACTGCTTTGGGGCCTTCAATAGACCTGATAGGTATAGAGCCAACGTCGTTCAAGTACTGCTTCCCATGGTCAGCAAAAGCTTCTCTAGCATCAGCCGCGCTAACATTCTTCTCGGCCATTGATTGGTAAGCGGCCTGGTGCTTAGTGATAGGAGTAACTGTGTTTGGGGCAAACTCAAGCATAAGCTTCTTGGTTGGCTTCCGGTTGATGATGGAAATAGGATCATCACTCAGTTCAGAGTCAGAAGCAGCGGCTCTTTTGACGGCAGCCAGAGTTTGTGGAACTGTAGCAACTGATTGCTGGTCTTCTGAGTCACTATGCTCCACCATAGAGTTATCCGACTCTGCAACAATTCTCTCATCATCGTCTTCCCTGCTTTCGGCACCTTGTTGAATGTTCATGTCTTGGCCTTGAATAGAGACCTCACCAACAGGTAAACTAGGGGAACCACTGGTACCTGAATAACCTGAATAACCAGCAAAGCCACCAGCTGAGTATGTGACAGAGGATTCCCTTTTACCTTGCTTGAACGGATAAACATCAGGGAGAAAGTTGAACGCAGAGCTTCTCAAGATTCGGTATGTACTGTCTTCAAGGATGAAGGCAATGCTTGTAGTTTTGTGGAATCCCAAGAAAGTACCTTTGAGGTCTTTTCCAATAATCTTGTTCCCGGCAGTAAAGTTTTTCGCAAAGATGCGACAGCCAAATGGCGCAGTTGTACCCATGGCTTTTGAGCGGCCAGAAAATTCCTCGTATGGCGAAGGACCACCGTTTCTGGGCAAGTAGTTGTGCAAGAAGACAGCGTGGTTGAAGCAAAAATTCCAGTATTCCTTTGAGATACCGGAGCTGATCATCAAAAGTTTGACTTTCTCGATGATTGTGCGATTCAAACGCTCAGAGGAGCCATTCTGGTGGCTTGAGTAAGGCGCAGTGAACTCGGCTTCAATGTAGTCCTGACCTTGGTGGTCTCCAGCAAGAAACTTCTTGAGCAAAACAGTATCAAACTCGTTATCGGCACGGAACTTGACAATCTTCTTGCCTTGGTGTTGTAAGACATTGCTCATATACTGTAAGCATTCAATAGTCTTGGAGCTGATCTCCGACTTGTAGCGCAAAACCCTGACGACAGCAAAGCTGGAGCGTCTGTCAGAAACAATCAAGCCATAGATGTTGTTATGTGGGCCAACCACATCCGCTTGAATCATCTCCCCAATATCAAAGTCTTCTGGCTTGCTGTGGGAGTTGCCAGAGCGTTTTTGAACGACAGAGTTGCAGGTCTCGCAAGTCTTCAACACATTCTTGATCTCTTGGTCAGTGAAGCCCATGTGTTTGATGATAGCTTTCAACTGCTTAAACTTGGCATGTCCGTTTGCAATGTGGCATTGCATAATGTCTTTGGCACCGTCTGTATCACCAAGCAAAACCAAATCCGTAGCAGGAGAGTTGACAACGGTTCTAACCGAGGCGGGGTCAACAACCCAAAATTTTCCATGCTTGGGAACTTGAATCACTTGATTGCCTCTGGAGATCAATCCACAGTGTTTGGTTAAGTGGATTTCATAGTCCTTCTCAGTTAACTTGTGGCAGCTAAGCAAGTTTCTCGGAGCCTGTTCAATAAGCTTTGCATCTTCGACCTTGAGGTTTCCAATGCTAACAGTGCCTTCAATAACACAATTAGTAGTGCTGCTGATTCCTTGAACAGTGACGTTCGAGACCTTCTTGTCCAGCAACAATGCTCCGTCGTTGACAACATTGATACCAGCACCGCTGTCTAGAACAAAACGTTTGTCGGCAGCATCGTCGGCGAGATAGACCTCTTCAACAAAGTGAGTCTCTTCGCCAGGCTCAGGCAGCTCAGTCGAAGTGTCAATGACAATCTGACCGTCACCGTTGTTAATGACTTCAGCACCAAGTGGGACTTCAACGAGGTTGACAAGCTCCTTGCGTCCCTTGTGTGACTGGTTTCTGTTCTTGTTTTTGTAGCACTCGTTGCTGTAGTGGCCAAGCTTGCCGCAGCTGTAACACTTGATGAGGAAAACAGGTTTCTTTTTCAGTTTCGCATCAGCCAACTGAACCAACTCCTCGTTCGGTGGCAACTTTGGACGAGAGGAAGTGTCCATCTGGACCAAGTCTCTGGCAGCAAGATCATTGGAGGCTTCCATAGCATCATAAAACGAAGTGTTAAGCAACCCACGAGCATCGCGAAGCAAGTTCTTTTCGCTGAGAGCAACATGAAGACTCTTGTTGTCAAGTAGGTGGAAACCAAGAATACCGCCAAGATTGCAGAAGTTGATATCCTTGTAGTAGTACTTGAAGATCTCCAAGTAGTCTGCCATAGCTTCGCAGTCTCTAGCAAGGACGGCCTCATGGACAAAGTCGTGGAAGATCTTGACAATGTAGAAAGAGTCAATTGTCTTGCACTTTGCGTTGATGGTCTTCAACAAATCAAAGCCCTCGGTGCATCGTTCGTAGTTTTTCAATAACAATGGGTCCACTTTTTTCTGGATGAGTTGATAGATAACATCGCCAAGTTTTGGTGGGTAGTAGTCAAACTCTTCGGAGTCTAACATACGCTCAACGTCGATGGCAGTGACATCATTGATAATAACTCTCAACTTATTTCTAAGGAATGATCTTAATAACGGGTACTGGAACCATTGAGTAATTGGCCTGACCTTCAACTTGGTAATTCCATCAAGTCTCGCTTTGTAAGCACCGTCAGCAATATCAAAGTCTCCAAAGATGAACATGGTAGAAAAATTTTTTTTTTTTGATTTTTGATTTTTTGATTTTTTTAATTTTTTTTTTTGTTTTGATGTTAAGCCAGACTGTAAATCTGTAAAAAGTAGGATGTAAAGTAGAAGAGAAAAAATATAAGGTTTATTAGAGTAGATAAAGAAAGTAAAGTTGGTTAAGCTTGGTTCAGTAAAGAAGTAAGAAAGGTAGAGAACTATAAAAGAAAAGAAGCGGGAAAGCCCCGTGTTAAGTAAGAAAAATAAGGGGCAAAACTGAAATCGGAGTGGCGTGATAAGAGTGGCGTGAAAAAGAAAAATTTTCACGCTGCAGTAAGGATCGGCACCGCGTCTAGACGGGGCACCTAGACGGGGCACCTAGACGGGATGAAAAAGTAAACAAACAACATGCGTCAGAACGGTATACCATGCACATCGGTGAAGGGTTTACCCTGACGATGGATGAAAAAAATAAAAGGAGTGAAGAAGGTAAAGGATCGGAAAGCGAAGAATGAATGTTTGAAATTCAACAGCGAGATCCATCGCGGATTCAACATCAAAGGTTTCCATGGAATTATGAGATGCTTGGTATGTTGTAATGATCTCCTTCACAGCAGCTTCACCGTAGCCGGCGCGTTTGAGCTCAGCAAGAAATAAGCAAGTAAGAAACAGATCAGCAGTAACATTCTTGATAACCGAGACATTCAATGCATCGACGCTCGAGATCAACAGGTTGAGGTTAGAGCCATTCGACTTCCACTTGTGGTCAAAGAAGTCAGATAGCATACCAACAGCATTAAACACAGACATTGTACCATAGGAGGCTTTCAAATAGATAAACAAATCACGACCAGAACCATCATAACTGGATGCTTTTCTGAGAGCAGCACCAGTAACACCATTAACAATCATCAATGTCAAGATATCATCCAAAGCCATTTGTAGTCTGGCTCTCGAGTCGTCCGAGCTTTCATCAGTAGCGCCGATATCATTGTCGACAAGGTACTTGTACAAACCAAGCCCTCTCATTTTCAACTTGATTGATACTAAGGAGAACCAATCGTGAAAGTTCTCCGAACCTTTCAATTTTTCATCTGAACTGAAGTTGGCTAGAGCACCTGGGGAACTCATAACCTGTTGTAGTTTGATAAACCTATCACTTGACATAACGTTATATCCTGAAAATGAATCACTAAACTTGTTGTTTTTAACTATATCCTATATATGAAAAACATCAATCAGTCACAAAGATGGAGGAGACGCCCCTTATTTATAGTCATTCAGGGTGGCTGTGCCGGGACTGATGCATGACTAGTGTGGCCACATAGAATCTTCTAGAATATTCCGGAACTGCACGGATATGCACGGAACTGCACGGAAATGTATGGAACATCATGGAACATCATGGAACTTCATGGAACACTATGGAACTTCATGGAACATTATGGAACTTCATGGAACATTATGGAACTTCATGGAAGATTCTAGAGCTTTCTCGTATATGTCTCGTATATTATGCAACCTTCTAGAATGTTCTCGAACAATCTCGTATTTTCTCGTATATCGTGGAACATTCTAGAACAACATCGAATCCTCTGGAAACTCACGGAATATTCTAGAACTTTCTAGAAGCAACTGGATCTATCTTTGAATTATTACTCTCAACACTATCATCAGGATTGACTTCGCTTTCAGTGTCTTGTTGAACGTTAGTGTCCTGACCTTGAATTGAGAGATCTTCAGAGGACAAACCGGCAGCAGAGCCATAACCAGCAGCAGCAGTCGAACCAACACCATAACTACCAGCAGAATATGTGACAGAAGAGTCTCTTTCACTTGACTTGAAAGGATAAACATCTGGAAGAAAGTTGAATGCCGAGCTTCTCAAGATTCGGTAAGTATTGTCTTCAAGAATGAAAGCAATACTGGTAGTTTTGTGGAATCCTAAGAAAGTGCCTTTGAAATCTTTCCCAATAATTTTGTTCCCAGACTGTAAATCTGTAAAAAGTGGGTTGATAAAGAAGAGTTAGAAAAAATAGTTTGATGAAGAAAAATAAAGTGTATTGGATAGAAAAATAAAGAGTGTAAAGTTTTTAAGCTTAGTTCTGTAAAGAAGTATATAATAGTAGAGAACATGAAAAGAAAAGAAGCGGGAAAGGCCCGCCTTAAGTAGGAAAAATAAGTTGAGTAAATGAAATTGGAGTGGCGTAATAAAGGTGGCGGGAAAAACAAAAGTTTTCACGCAGCAGTAAGGATCGGCACCCCATGCAGAAGCGCGCGCAGACGGAATGAAAAAGTAAACAAATAAGATGCAGCAGAACTGTATACCATGCAAATGGATCAACAGTATACCATGACAATGGATGAAAACATAAAAGGAGTAAAGGAGATAAAGAGTCAAAAATTAAGAAGGTAAGGACTAAAGGAAGATGAATGTTTGAATTTCAACATCTGGTTGTTGCTTTGATAAAATAAACCAACATCTGCTGTGCCTTTCAAGTATCTTAGTACTCGTTTCGCAGCACGAATGTGGACCTCCTTGGGCTCTTTGAGGTATCTCGACAATACACCAACAACGTAGCTTATGTCTGCTCTGACCGTATTAGCAGCAAACAAGAGCTTTCCAATAATGGATCTGTACCTAGTAGCATCACAGTCTTTACTGCCTGTGTCCGCGCTCGTCAAGTCCTGTCCGACAACTGCTGGTGTGGGTTCACTGTGACAGTCTTGCATTCCAAACTCGCTAAGCAACGACTGAATGTAGTCTCGAAGACTCAACTTGATCCCACTCTCTGTCTGCTCAATGTTCATGCCTAGGAACTTCTTTGTAGCACCCAAGTCTTTCATTTTAAACTCATTCATTAGCTCTGTTTTCACAATGTCTATTGCTTCCTTGGTGCTACCAGCAATAAGCAAATCATCCACATATAGCGCAACCATCACAAAGGACTTTTCACTTTTGCGAGTGTATAGGCAATATTCAGCTTGATTCCGTCTGAAGCCTAGCTTTGCCAAGACGCCGTTGATCTTGTCATTCCACACAAGAGGAGCCTGTTTCAAACCATACAAGCTCTTCTTCAATCTGAGCACTTTATCTTCATTGCCCTTTGCAACATAGCCTTCTGGTTGTGTCATGTATAATTCTTCCTCAAGCTCACCATTAAAGAACGCAGTCTTCACATCCATCTGATGAACCTGTAATCCTTTCAGAGCAGCGACAGCCAACATAATTCGGATGGACTCGTAACGAACAACGGGAGCAAACGTTTCATTGTAGTCGATACCTTTCAATTGCGAGAACCCACGAGCAACTAATCTTGCCTTGTGTAAGCCACCATCCTTGATTGTGAACACCCACTTGCAGGTGATTGGCTTTCGCCCTTCCGGCAAAGTCACCAACTCATAGGTGCTATTGTCTTTGTGTGCTTCGATTTCTTTTTCACACGCTTCCTTCCACTGATCCCGTTCGTCGGTCTGCATTGCACTTTTGTAACTCATTGGCACATTCTCGGTGACTGCACTGCCAGCCATGTAACAAGTAGCAGCAAGGTTTGCTTCGTAGCCCAATAGCCTCTGCGAGTCACTCAGTTCTGATTCACTAGTATCTTCATCATCGTCGACCTCCTCAACAGTTGGTTCAATCTTTGGAGTGAGCAATGGAACCACGGCGCTTTCGCCAGTGGACCCATGCGGAACAAACGGGATAATGTCGCCGGTGGCAACTTTTCTAACTTTTGTCTCTGGTTTAGGCAATTCCCTCTCTGAATCGGAACTGGAGGACGAGGCTTCATATTCATCGTGGACCTCTTCAAGAACGTCGAACGGGTTTCTGGTTATTAAAGTCTTTGGAGCAACATGAGTTTTTGGTCTGGGTCTCTTCCGTTTCACTTGTACCGGCAGGAAGCCATCTTTGTCAGTATCCGAGGGGACATCATCGTCACTATTGTCAACGTGTACGTCAGTGTCGTCTTCAGCAGTGCTTTCATCTTCGCCAGTGCCAGCAGTATCAGCGGCTGTCACATCGGCTGGGATAAGGTCCTCATCCTGTACAGCAGTAACCGGTGAAATGCCTGGCGCAGCGACAGACCCGTAGGTGGTAGTAGACACATTGTCAGCCATAGGCGCAGGGGTAGCCCACTTGAAAAACGAATGTTGTTCATCAAACGTTACTTGTGCCGAGACAACTATCTGCCCGGCATCAGAATCATACATACTGTATGCTTTGTGATCTCTGTCGTAGCCCATCATGGCACACTTCTTCGAAGTTGCACTTAGCTTGCCATGTCTCAATGCAGCTGGCACAACACAATATCCAATGCATCCAAAGGTTCTCAAATGATCAAGCAGTGGTTCCATGTCGTACCACTTGGTGAACGGTATATCATTGCCAAGCACTCTTGTTGGGCTGCGATTGATCAAGTACGCAGCAGTTGCAACAGCTTCGGGCCAGAACTGAACCGGCGCAGCAGAGTGCAACATGAGAGTTCGCGCCTTCTCCTGAATGGTGCGATGCATCCTCTCAGCAACACCATTCTGATAGGAATGATGCGGGACAGTTAGCTCATGGCGAATTCCACGCTCCTTCATGAACGCGTGCAACTTGTTGTTCACAAACTCCCCGCCGTTATCAGTTCTGATAGCTCCACACACGTAGTTTCTGCCTTGACTCTTGAAATTGGTCTCACTGTATTTCACAAAATCAATAATCGCATCAGTGCAGTCTGATTTCCTTTTCAAGCACTTGATATGGGTGAAACGAGTATAGGCATCAACGATTGTAAGAAAGTAGAGAGAGCCATCAACCGATCCATAGTTGAATGGCCCGCACACATCCATATGAAGTAGCTGCAATGGCTGTTGTGGCTTTGACCATCCATGCTTTGGTTTTCTTGTAACCGCCTTGCCTAATGCACACAGTTCACACACTTGCACATTCATATCTTCTGTAATATCACCGCACAAACCAAACTGTTTGTTAATCGCACGGAACACACCAAAGCTAGGATGGCCCAATCTTTGATGCCACAAATCTTTTCTATCAACCGCAATGCCAGGGGCAGCTTTGTAAGCAAAGTGCTTGTCACTTGGAGAGCCCACTCTGTACAAGCCATGTGAGAGCCTGTCTTTGATACCCACAATATCCATCGAGGGGTACAACTTGATGCATTCATCTTCAAACAATAGTTTTGCTCCATTACCAGTTGCCTTTGAAATTGATAGTAAATTAGCGGTAGCCTCGGGTGCATATAGAGCATTTAACAAGCTGACATCCTCACCGGTTGGTAGCTTGATAGATGCGGTGCCGCACCCAACGATCTTCAAACTGTTGCCACCAATACCATTAATCTCGCCGCTGTAGTCATGTAACTCAGTAAACAAGTCTCTGTCACAAATAATGTGGCTGGAAGCACCACTATCGAAGAACAAATCAGATCTCTTTGACTAGTGCCCTAAATATGCAAACCACGCACTACCAGTCAGTTTTCCATTTTTCTTTGGCTTTCGAATTTTCTCATTAAATTCATCCTTTGGCTGTTGACGACAGTCCCTTGCATAATGACCTATCTTGCCACAGTTGTAGCATTGACCATTATTGGCCTTTCTAGTGACAAGAGCAGTTTCAGTAGTAGTAACGGTAGACTTTGGGTCTTCCTTAATCAATTCTCTCGCGAGATCCATCGCGGATTCAACATCAAAGGTTTCCATGGAATTATGAGATGCTTGGTATGTTGTAATGATCTCCTTCACAGCAGCTTCACCGTAGCCGGCGCGTTTGAGCTCAGCAAGAAATAAGCAAGTAAGAAACAGATCAGCAGTAACATTCTTGATAACCGAGACATTCAATGCATCGAAGCTCGAGATCAACAGGTTGAGGTTAGAGCCATTCGACTTCCACTTGTGGTCAAAGAAGTCCGATAGCATACCAACAGCATTAAACACAGACATTGTACCATAGGAGGCTTTCAAATAGATAATCAAATCACGACCAGAACCATCATAACTGGATGCCTTTCTGAGAGCAGCACCAGTAACACCATTGACAATCATCAATGTCAAGATATCATCCAAAGCCATTTGTAGTCTGGCTCTCGAGTCGTCCGAGCTTTCATCAGTAGCGCCGATATCATTGTCGACAAGGTACTTGTACAAACCAAGCCCTCTCATTTTCAATTTGATTGATACTAAGGAGAACCAATCGTGAAAGTTCTCCGAACCTTTCAATTTTTCATCTGAACTGAAGTTGGCTAGAGCACCTGGGGAACTCATAACCTGTTGTAGTTTGATAAACCTATCACTTGACATAACGTTATATCCTGAAAATGAATCACAAAACACTTGTTGTTATTAACTATATCCTATATATGAAAAACATCAATCAGTCACAAAGATGGAGGAGACGCCCCTTATTTATAGTCAGTCAGGGTGGCTGTGCCGGGACTGATGCATGACTAGTGTGGCCACATAGAATCTTCTAGAATATTCCGGAACTGCACGGATATGCACGGAACTGCACGGAAATGTATGGAACATCATGGAACTTCTTGGAACATCATGGAACATCATGGAACTTCATGGAACACTATGGAACTTCATGGAACATTATGGAACTTCATGGAACATTATGGAACTTCATGGAAGATTCTAGAGCTTTCTCGTATATGTCTCGTATATTATGCAACCTTCTAGAATGTTCTCGAACAATCTCGTATTTTCTCGTATATCGTGGAACATTCTAGAACAACATCGAATCCTCTGGAAACTCATGGAATATTCTAGAACTTTCTAGAAGCAACTGGATCTATCTTTGAATTATTACTCTCAACAGAAAATGCTTTTCTCGCATCAGCAGCAGCAATATTCTTCCCAGCCATTGATTCGTAAGCAGCTTGGTGGTGAGTAACAGGAGTGACTGTGTTTGGCGCAAACTCAAGCATGAGCTTCTTTGTTGGCTTCCGGTTGATGATTGAAATTGGGTCATCACTCAGATCAGAATCGGAGGCAGCAGTTCTTTTGATAGCAGGCAATGCATGAGGTGCCTTAGTCACAGCTTGTTGAATCTCGGAATCAGTCTGTTCTACCATTGAGTCATCAGATTCGGCAACAATTCTATCATCAGGATTGACTTCTCTTTCAGTGTCTTGTTGAACGTTAGTGTCCTGACCTTGAATTGAGAGATCTTCAGAGGACAAACCGGCAGCAGAGCCATAACCAGCAGCAGCAGTCGAACCAACACCATAACTACCAGCAGAATATGTGACAGAAGAGTCTCTTTCACTTGACTTGAAAGGATAAACATCTGGAAGAAAGTTGAATGCCGAGCTTCTCAAGATTCGGTAAGTATTGTCTTCAAGAATGAAAGCAATACTGGTAGTTTTGTGGAATCCTAAGAAAGTGCCTTTGAAATCTTTCCCAATAATTTTGTTCCCAGCTGTAAAATTTTTGGCAAAAATGCGACAACCAAATGGAGCAATTGTGCCAACGGCTTTCGAGCGACTAGGGAAAATCTCATATGGCGAAGGACCACGCACGAGAGCCAGAATCAATCTCCACCAAGTCTCTAGCAGCTAGGTCATTAGAGCTCTCCATAGCATCAGCGAAAGATGTGCTAAGCAATCCGCGGGCGTTGGTGAGCAAGCGGGTTTCACTAAGAGCAACACGGAGACTCTTGGTACCAAGTAAGCTGAATCCAATGATACCACCAAAGTTGGAGAAGTTCACATCTTTGTAGTAGTACTTGAAGATTTCCAAGTAGTCTTCAATAGCATCACGGTCTTTGACAACAAATGCCTCATGGACAAAGTCGTTGAAAATTTTGACAATGTAGAATGAGTCAATTGATTTGAACTTTTTGTTGATTGTTTTCAACAAATCGAACCCTTCGGTGTAACGTTGATAGTTCTTTAACAACGAAGCGTCAACCTTTTTGTGTATAAGCTGGTAGATAATATCATTAAGCTTTGGCGGATACTTGTCAAACTCATCAGAGTCTAACATTTTCTCAACATCGATAACAGTAACATCATTGATGATAACTTTCAATTTGTTTTGAAGAAATGATCTCAACAAAGGGTACTGGAACCATTGGGTAATCGGCTTGACATTCAATTTGGAGATACCATCAAGCCTTGCTTTGTAGGTACCGTCAGCAACATCAAAATCGTTGAACTTAAACATGATAAAAAAATTTTTTTTTTATTTTTTTTATTTTTTTTTTTTGTTTGTCCAGACTGTAAATCTGTAAAAAGTGGGTTGATAAAGAAGAGTTAGAAAAAATAGTTTGATGAAGAAAAATAAAGTGTATTGGATAGAAAAATAAAGAGTGTAAAGTTTTTAAGCTTAGTTCTGTAAAGAAGTATATAATAGTAGAGAACATGAAAAGAAAAGAAGCGGGAAAGGCCCGCCTTAAGTAGGAAAAATAAGTTGAGTAAATGAAATTGGAGTGGCGTAATAAAGGTGGCGGGAAAAACAAAAGTTTTCACGCAGCAGTAAGGATCGGCACCCCATGCAGAAGCGCACGCAGACGGAAGGAAAAAGTAAACAAATAAGATGCATCAGAACTGTATACCATGCAAATGGATCAACAGTATACCATGACAATGGATGAAAACATAAAAGGAGTAAAGGAGATAAAGAGTCAAAAATTAAGAAGGTAAGGACTAAAGGAAGATGAATGTTTGAATTTCAACACACCCTCCCAAACATGAAGACATTAAACAGATATCATAAGAAAATAAATCAGTTGAAAATAAGGGAGCATAGCGAAGTAAAAGTAGTGCGGTCAGTAGCCTTAGTGAGGATGTCGGCAATATTGACCTTGGTATTGACGTAGTTAAGTTTGATCACCTTTTGTTCAACCAAAGTTCTGATAAAATGGAATCTAACAGCAATATGTTTTGTTTTCTGATGGGAAGCCTTGTGCGCGCTAAGTGTGAGAGCACTAAGGTTGTCGCTGGCGCAGTTGATGTAGGAGCAGGGAAAGCCAATTTCATTAAGTAGATTCATAACATAGACACCGGTTCTGGCAGCATCGCTCAAAGCAACATACTCAGCTTCTGCACTGCTAAAGGCAACGCAACTTTGTTTTCTGCTAGACCAAGACACGATCTGGTTATTGATCATCACCAAGTGGCCACTTTGCAGCTTTCTGTCCAGTTTTGAGGTAGCATAATCGGAATCGCTGAACACCGTAATTTTGTAGTTTTGTTCAGCAGGATAGTCCGAGACAAGACCGTCAGTTTTGGACTTGTCCAAATATCTAAAGTCTTTGATGTCAACATTACCGCCTTCCTTGCCGTAGACAAGACCTTGATCTTTAGTTTCAATGAGATAGTGGAACACTCTGTAAGCAGCTTTCAAGTGTGTAGCTCTCGCCTTGACAACGAACTGACTGAGAAGACTGATGGGAAATGAAATGTCACTTCTGACAGAGTTTGCAACGTAAAGTAAAGTCCCAATAATAGAGCGAAATTTGGTCTGCTCCTCAGCCGACAACTCTGGTGAGTTTTCATCATATGGGTCAAACCCTTTCACCATAGGCGTGTCCACTTTACCTAACTTGACAACACCGTGCTCTGTCATAATCTTGTCAATGAAGTTCAGCATGCTAAGTTTGATATCCCCACCATCCAACGACTGGACTGTGACACCCAAGAAGATTTCGGGAAAGCCCAAGTCTTTCATTTTGAATTTTAGGTTAAGAGCAGCCTTAATGTCATCAACAACCTTCTGAGTTTTGCCACAAATTAGCAAGTCGTCCACGTAAATAGCAACAAGACAGTCATTTCCTTTGAACAAACAGGGATCGATCGTACTAGCTTCCAAACCGGCAGTAACAAGCACTTTGGAGATTGTGTCATACCAGATTTTTGGGGACTGCTTCAAACCATACAATCCTTTCTTCAACTTCCATAAGTGCCCCTTGGGAGTGGCCGTACCAGCAGGTGGTCTCACATAAACATCGAAGTCAATGTCACCATAAAGAAAAGCAGTAGAGGTATCCATCTGACAGACAACATACTTATTCAAGGCAGCAAGTGCAAATGTGATTCGCATAGTGTCAAAGCTCATAACAGGAGCCCATGAGTTGAGAAAGTTGACGCCTTTCTCTTGACTGAAACCTTTGCAGACCAAGCGAGCCTTAAATCTCTCACCACTTGGATCATCTTTCACAGCAAACACCCAACGTGAAGCAATGGATTGAATGTCTGGAGTATCTTTCACTAGTTCGTAGACATTGAGATTGTCTATTGCTGATAACTCTTCAGCTATGGCAGCAATCCATTTCTCTTTCTCACTCGAGTTGAGTACCTGATGGTAGGTTTCAGGTATCAAGTACTTCGTACGGGCAACGGCCAAAAAGCCTTGCTCAGCATCACTGATGTAACCACTTGTATCACTGTCTGATTCTCCCTCTTCGATGAACAACCTTGAAGGACCGGCTTCAACTGTCTTTAAACCTTCAATAGCTCTGATAGGAACAGAACCAATGTCATGTAAATATGCCTTGTGGTGATCAGAAAATGCTTTTCTCGCATCAGCAGCAGCAATATTCTTCCCAGCCATTGATTCGTAAGCAGCTTGGTGGTGAGTAACAGGAGTGACTGTGTTTGGCGCAAACTCAAGCATGAGCTTCTTTGTTGGCTTCCGGTTGATGATTGAAATTGGGTCATCACTCAGATCAGAATCGGAGGCAGCAGTTCTTTTGATAGCAGGCAATGCATGAGGTGCCTTAGTCACAGCTTGTTGAATCTCGGAATCAGTCTGTTCTACCATTGAGTCATCAGATTCGGCAACAATTCTATCATCAGGATTGACTTCGCTTTCAGTGTCTTGTTGAACGTTAGTGTCCTGACCTTGAATTGAGAGATCTTCAGAGGACAAACCGGCAGCAGAGCCATAACCAGCAGCAGCAGTCGAACCAACACCATAATTACCAGCAGAATATGTGACAGAAGAGTCTCTTTCACTTGACTTGAAAGGATAAACATCTGGAAGAAAGTTGAATGCCGAGCTTCTCAAGATTCGGTAAGTATTGTCTTCAAGAATGAAAGCAATACTGGTAGTTTTGTGGAATCCTAAGAAAGTGCCTTTGAAATCTTTCCCAATAATTTTGTTCCCAGCTGTAAAATTTTTGGCAAAAATGCGACAACCAAATGGAGCAATTGTGCCAACGGCTTTCGAGCGACTAGAGAAAATCTCATATGGCGAAGGACCACCATTTCTTGGCAAGTAGTTGTGCAAGAAAACGGCATGGTTGAAGCAAAAGTTCCAATATTCCTTTGTCATTCCAGAGCTAATCATCAAGAGTTTGACCTTTTCCATGATTGTACGATTCAAGCGTTCAGAGGAGCCGTTTTGATGACTTGAATAAGGAGCCGTGAACTCAGCCTCAATATATCTCTGGCCTTGATTGTTACCAGCAAGAAACTTATTGAGCAAGACAGTACCAAACTCATTGTCAGCACGAAACTTAACGATCCGTTTGCCTTGTTGTTGCAAGACACCACTCATATCCTGCAAGCATTCAGTAGTTTTGGAACTGACCTCGGATTTGTACTTCAAAACTTTAACAACAGCGAAGGTGGACCGTCTGTCAGACACAACCAAACCATAAATGTTGTTGTGCGGACCAATGACATCAGCTTGGATCATCTCACCGATATCAAAATCTTCTGGCTTTTTAGTTGAGGTACCAGAGCCTCTTTGAACACCTGAGGTGCAACTCTCGCAAGTTTTCAAAACATCTTTGATTTGTTGATCAGTGAAGCCCATATGTCTAATGATAGTCTTCAATTGTTGAAACTTGGCATGTCCATTAGCCACATGGCACTGCAAAATATCTTTTGTAGCATCAGAATCACCAAGCAAAACCAAATCTGTAGCAGGAGAATTGACAACTGTTTTAACAGATGCGGGATCGATCACCCAGAATTTTCCCTGCTTGGGAATTTGAATCACTTGATTGCCTTTAGAGATCAAACCACAGTGCTTTGTCAAATGAATCTCATAGTCCTTCTCCGTCAACTTGTGGCAGCTAAGTAAATTTCTAGGAGCCTGTTCAATGAGCTTTGCATCCTCAATCTTCAAGTTTCCAATACTAACTGTTCCTTCAACCATGCAATTAGTAGTACTGCTGATTCCTTGAACAGTAACGTTTGAAACTTTCATGTTCAGTAACATCGATCCATCATTCACAACATTGATACCAGCACCGCTGTCTAAGACAAAGCCTTTGTCAGTAACAGCGTCAGTAAGATACACTTCTTCAATGAAGTGAGTCTCCTCTGATGGTTCAGCCAGATCAGTTGAAGTATCAATGACAATTTGACCGTTGCCGTTGTGAACGACTTCAGCACCGATTGGAACTTCAACAAGATTGACAAGCTCTTTACGGCTTTTGTAAGACTGATTTCTGTTCTTGTTTTTGTAACAGTCATTGCTGTAATGGCCAAGTTTTCCACAGGTGAAGCACTTAATAAGGAGTACCGGCTTCTTTCTCAGTCTGGCATCTGCCAACTGAACCAATTCATCATTTGGTGCCAACTTTGCACGAGAGCCAGAATCAATCTCCACCAAGTCTCTAGCAGCTAGGTCATTAGAGCTCTCCATAGCATCAGCGAAAGATGTGCTAAGCAATCCGCGGGCGTTGGTGAGCAAGCGGGTTTCACTAAGAGCAACATGGAGACTCTTGGTACCAAGTAAGCTGAATCCAATGATACCACCAAAGTTGGAGAAGTTCACATCTTTGTAGTAGTACTTGAAGATTTCCAAGTAGTCTTCAATAGCATCACGGTCTTTGACAACAAATGCCTCATGGACAAAGTCGTTGAAAATTTTGACAATGTAGAATGAGTCAATTGATTTGAACTTTTTGTTGATTGTTTTCAACAAATCGAACCCTTCGGTGTAACGTTGATAGTTCTTTAACAACGAAGCGTCAACCTTTCTGTGTATAAGCTGGTAGATAATATCATTAAGCTTTGGCGGATACTTGTCAAACTCATCAGAGTCTAACATTTTCTCAACATCGATAACAGTAACATCATTGATGATAACTTTCAATTTGTTTTGAAGAAATGATCTCAACAAAGGGTACTGGAACCATTGGGTAATCGGCTTGACATTCAATTTGGAGATACCATCAAGCCTTGCTTTGTAGGTACCGTCAGCAACATCAAAATCGTTGAACTTAAACATGATAAAAAAATTTTTTTTTTATTTTTTTTATTTTTTTTTTTTGTTTGTCCAGACTGTAAATCTGTAAAAAGTGGGTTGATAAAGAAGAGTTAGAAAAAATAGTTTGATGAAGAAAAATAAAGTGTATTGGATAGAAAAATAAAGAGTGTAAAGTTTTTAAGCTTAGTTCTGTAAAGAAGTATATAATAGTAGAGAACATGAAAAGAAAAGAAGCGGGAAAGGCCCGCCTTAAGTAGGAAAAATAAGTTGAGTAAATGAAATTGGAGTGGCGTAATAAAGGTGGCGGGAAAAACAAAAGTTTTCACGCAGCAGTAAGGATCGGCACCCCATGCAGAAGCGCGCGCAGACGGAATGAAAAAGTAAACAACGCACGTAGACGGAATGAAAAAGTAAACAACGCACGTAGACGGAATGAAAAAGTAAACAAATAAGATGCAGCAGAACTGTATACCATGCAAATGGATCAACAGTATACCATGACAATGGATGAAAACATAAAAGGAGTAAAGGAGATAAAGAGTCAAAAATTAAGAAGGTAAGGGCTAAAGGAAGATGAATGTTTGAATTTCAACAACGTTGAATAGCGGCTAATGAGGAATTTTTTCCTGTAAAAATTGGAGTCAGAGTCTCTCCCCTAGCACCAAAGGCGCTACCAATTGTAAGAGATGGGGTTGTAGGGTCTGAATTAAGACGTGAGAAGGTTTCAGGATTCATAGTTATTTTCTAGGATCGACTAGGAAGAGAGATAAGACTTAAGATAAAGTGAAGGAGATAAGTATATTGTAATAAAAGGAAGATGACTTCGCTTACTGTTATCTATACAGAATACATAATAATAATAAAGACGAACTTAGCTCCTTATATAGTTATTGTTAGGAGCTTGTTACCTAGGAGCTACCGTTACCTAAGAGCTACCGTTACCTAAGAGTTATCTGGGACTGATTTGTTACAGGATCTGTTGCGAACATTTTCCTTTATTGGATTCACATTCCTGATCAGTCTGTGTTCACAATCAGTCTAGACAAGAGGCACCCCTAGTTGCTATCAGAAATTTTGTATAAAGGTCGGCGTTGTGTTCCTTCTAACTTGTGTATATAGCGATGGGCGGAATAAACGATAAGCCGGATATACCCATCGATAACGATAATAACTCCTACAATACGCGTTTAAAAGTGCTTAGTAGAGAACTACCCCTTTTAAACACAACATTACTTCTTCGTAACTTAACTATTTGAAAATTGAGAACATACTATAACTTAAAGAATGGACAAACAAGACAAACAACAACAAACAACTGAAATTCCAGCTGTTGAAGACTCTAACAACGGGCAAAACTTGGAAATCATCGTGGGATTGCTCAAGGAAATTAAACATCAAATGGGAAACCAGGATGAAAGATTAAAGAATCTTGAATCCAGAAGTGAAATTGACCCAGAACCAGAAAAAAGAATTAGAGATGTCGCGAAAGTCAATAGCTTAGATTCTGATGAAGAACCAAAGAAAAAAGGAAAAGTTGAACTATTTGATGCAGTTCAGAGATACTTGTTTAAAAACCCAAACAGGTATACAAGAGAAAAGTTTAGAATCGCTGACGGCCCTGAAACGTACATGGTTTACTTGAAAAAGGAAGTCGACCTATTATCGAAATTAGGAACAGTTGAAAACGAACACTTAGAATGGATTTTAGTTAACACCTTGGACAACTCGTCTTTGAGAAAAGTTAGAGATGCTTTAGCAAACAACTCAACTGACCTTCGTTTCGAATCAACGGACATGGAAGGAAAGCTAAGGGAAATAAAGCAAGCTATATTCCCAACATTGAGAGAAATCACTGAACGGTTACGTCGACAAGACAAACAAAAAGGATACGAATCATTTGAGAAACAACTAGATAAGGTGACTGATATCGTTAACACGCTTCCAAGAGCAGTTCAGGAAGTATACCATGAACAGCTATTTAGACATGTTCGCGAAAGTTTTCACAGAGAATATAACAAAGTTTTATTTGAACTCAAATCGCACGCAGCAACAGCGATACAACAAACATATCGAGAAGACAATGGCAAAATAGGTGTTGATCCTAGTGAGACAATAGTTTTAATGAAGGACATTCGTAACTCATATGTGTCAAATCCAAAATTTCATGCTATGGCAATAAAAGGAGAATCACAAAGAAGACAAAATTTTAGCTCAGCAACAAAACCATACGGACAAAAAAACGATCGTCCGCAAAGACACTAAACTATTCACAATAAAGAGTTCATTCCACGACAAATATCTATGGACTGATATGAAACTTGTGGGAATTGAAAATTGTAAAAAGTGGGTTGATAAAGAAGAGTTAGAAAAAATAGTTTGATGAAGAAAAATAAAGTGTATTGGATAGAAAAATAAAGAGTGTAAAGTTGTTAAGCTTAGTTCTGTAAAGAAGTATATAATTGTAGAGAACATGAAAAGAAAACAAGCGGGAAAGGCCCGCCTTAAGTAGGAAAAATAAGTTGAGTAAATGAAATTGGAGTGGCGTAATAAAGGTGGCGGGAAAAACAAAAGTTTTCACGCAGCAGTAAGGATCGGCACCCCATGCAGAAGCGCGCGCAGACGGAATGAAAAAGTAAACAAATAAGATGCATCAGAACTGTATACTATGCAAATGGATCAACAGTATACCATGACAATGGGTGAAAACATAAAAGAAGTAAAGGAGATAAAGAGTTAAAAATTAAGAAGGTAAGGACTAAAGGAAGATGAATGTTTGAATTTCAACAAAAATAGTTTAAGTTTTATGGATACTGGCGCTGGTGTAAACTTGATAAAAGAAGTTCCGAGAGTAATAAAAGTGAAAAACTCGAGACCAATAAGTTTAAAGCTAGCAAATCAGGATGTAACGGTTCTTTCCAAAACTTGCAAAATATTTAGTCATAAATTGAAGAAATTTATTTTATTTTATGTTGAACCAAAGCTTCCGGTAAACATCATCGTCGGTATTGATATTTGCAAGACAATATTGAATGTAACCGAACCTTTATGGATTAGCTTGAAAGATGAGGACAAAAACAATGAACATATCTCAAATATTAAGTCTAAATTTAAAATTCTATTTCGAGATCCAGATTTAATCACAGAACAAGTTTCAGGAAAACGGGAATTACCATTCAAGCATAAGATTGAATTACTTCCAGAAGCTCCAACCAGAATTCATGTGAAGCCATATAAATCATCGCCAGTGCAAAAACGAGTATTCACCGAAATTATAACAAAGCTCTTAAAATCCGGAATAATTGAATACTCAGATAGTCAAACGGTATCACGGGGATTCACAGTTCCCAAAAAAGATGGTTCACACAGATTCGTGGTCAACTATCAAACTATCAACGCTAATTCTATTACTCCAGTATCAGCGAGTATAAGCGATGAAGAGTTGTTAACAGCATTTGGAGATGCTAAGATATTCAGCAAACTAGACTTATCATCAGGATATCACCAGGTTAAAATGGACAGTGAATCAAAGTCATTAACCGCTTTTGTTACTCATATGGGTGTTTTTCAATATACGCGTATGCCTTTTGGTTTGTCGGGTGCTCCGAACACATTTATTAAAAATTTGAGTGCAATATTAAAGGAATTTTTATTTCGTGGTGTACCAATGTATATGGACGATATCTTATTATATTCGGATACATTTTCACAGCATTTACAACTTATTCAAGATGTTTTTCAGATTCTTTCGGATTATGCTATTATTTTAAATGAAAACAAATGTGAATTTTGTGTCGAGGAAACAGAGTTTTTAGGTCATGTGATACGTCATAGATCAGTTCAGCCTATAATTAAGAAAACAGATGCTATAAAGAACTGGCCTCCAATAAAAACCAAAAAAGATGCTCAAAGCTTTTTAGGAACAGTAAATTATTTCCGAACATATATAGCACACTGTGCGCAAAAGTCTGAAGGTATACGTGAGTTCATCAAAGGAAAGCTCAAGTATAACGACACAAAGGTTAGTCAATCAGTTCAGCAATTGAAAGATGCTCTTACTTCAAAACCAGTTTTAGTCCCCCTCATTCCTAATGCTGATATCAAGATTTATTGCGATGCTTCAAATTCAGCCGCGGGAGCCATCATAGAAATGTGCCAAAACAATAAAAAAGTAGGTGTGCTCGCCTATTATTCAAAAGCTTTTTCTTCTGATGAAATTATGTGGCCAATTTGGCAAAAAGAACTTTATTCAGTTGTACTAGTGTTACAACGCTTTGGTTATTTAATATCGGATAGATCAATTGAAATTTATACGGATAATCAAACTGTGGAATTTATAAGTCAGAAAAAATATGAGCGTCCAGAAGCAAAGTTGTACCGGTGGTTATCATATTTAGCCAATTTTCGGTTCAAATTCTGCCCAATAAGATCACAACAAAATCCATCCGATGGTTTATCACGACAATATCAGGATGCACCAGAGTATTGCATGTTACAATGTGAATTCGATGAAGATCTTGCCGCTAACTATGAAGAGTTTCACACTCGCTTTGGTACGGCAATAGTCAAAGAAATTATTGATAATTACATACATCTACCTGAACCGTATAAAATAATTTATAAGCAAGAACAAAAACAGCCATCTGAAGAGCCTCAATTAGTTGGAAAACAATTGGTAAGATGTTACAAGGGATTGCTTTTCATGAGCGTTCCAGGAGATCACGCCACTGTTTTAGTAGCTGGAAGAGAATTACAGTATAAGTTAGTAGAATCGGTTCATCAACAAGCTCATTTAGGTCAATGGAAAACAATTGCAGACCTACTGAATTACATCTTTTTCACCAAGATGCAGAAAATTGTGAGAAAAGTGATTCACCAATGCAAGACATGTACTGCAAATAAGTCACTCAATTATAGCACACAGGTATTTCAACGTCCACTAATGCCAGCACTCAACGTCGGACAAGTACTCCACATGGATATTTTAACTCACTTGCCAACAGTCAAGGATCAACATCAAATCTTCACTCAAATTTTGGTTGTAGTTGACAGATTGTCGAGACGTATTTACCTTGAACCAATTGTGGCAGATGCAACATCAACAACAATAATCAACACATTAGTGAAATTATTTACACGACATCATTTTCCCAAGGTCATCATTGCTGATTTGGATGCTAAATTTACTTCACGAGTTTTTAAGAAATTTCTAGAAACTTATAGCGTTAACATTATCTTTGCGACTCCAAACCATCATCAGTCTAACGGTCTTGCTGAACGCAATATTCGCACAGTCAGTCAAGTACTCAAAAGCTACATGGAATTGTTTCCAAATTGGCTTCAGTATTTACCCATTATTGAATATTACTTGAACGATGCAAAGCAAACGCGTGGTTTTAATGCTTTTCAGATTAGTACAGGCAGAAACAATGTTTTACCAGCTCCACAATCAACCCATTTTCTGCAAGAAGTTGTTCCTTGGCATGAACTAAAGGACCCCAAAAAGCGTGAATACTACAATGAGAATCCAAACGCTTTAGCTAATTATGTTCAGTTTCAAGATGATCATCATCAGGTAATTTGGAGATTAGTTAAGAATGAGGATCTTGACAACATTATCAGTCGCGAGTTTAAAGCCAACAACTTTAGACCAATTCAGAAATTCCGCAAAAATGACTTGGTATTCGTTCATCGACTTGCTTTCCATAGTGCAACTATAAGCAAGTGGGATCCAATATATTTTGGACCATATCGCTGTGTTTCAGAGATAAATGAATACAACCAGATTTCTATCAACATTCCTCTTCGGAGAAGTCTAAGAAGTCAAAAATTCTTATGCAAATGGTTAAAACCTTACCAACGTCAGAATGACTCTGATTTTAGTTATTTACACCGAGTTTTTCAGGATTATCTCAATTGTCCACAGAAGCGTCAATTGAAAGCACGTTTAGATGATATTAAAGAGATTATTTTCATTGATATCGCTAATGAAGAGATATCTGCCATGTTTCACCGTGCTCCTCCCCATATCGCTGGTATTTTTGATGTTGCAACCTGGATGGAATGCGTGCCACAAGCAATAACCAAGAGATTGTTGAAAACATTTTTGATAAGAACGGAACAAGAACCAACTGACCAATTGGTTGATAATTGGTTACTGGATTTGGAGAAGATGTCACGTTGAGACATTTTGGTTAAAGTTACAGTTTTAGAAGTAAACATGTTTTCACCATGGTTGACCTTTTTTTGGGTATACCATAACTATTTGATAGCAACTTAAGTATTTGGTATGTATATTCGGCGAAATTAGTTTGTATTATTACGATTTAGTATGATTTATTTGATTTTGTTTTGAATTTTAAGTGAAACATCAACACGAGAGTTATAGACAGCGATAAACAAGGACAAATACTATACACTGACTTAAAACTAGTATCTAGCGCGAGGTCACGCTTTTTGGCCACAAGGGGAAGAATAAGTTGTCAGTCCATTGTTGCCAAGGCTGCAATGACAACTAGCAATTTAGGAAAGAGAAAACGAATGACTTGACGATGATCAAGCGTTAACGATCGATTAATGGAAGAGAATAATTGAAAAGAAGTTGGATTTAGTCCTCTTCAAATATGGACCCTTGGAGAATCTCCTCTTCGAATGTGGACCCTCGGAGGTCATGGATGAAAAGAAGTTGGAAAATCTCCTCTTCGAATGTGGACCCTCGGAGGTCATGGATGGAATGAAGTTGGATCTAGTCCTCTTCGAAGTTTCGATTCATGGAGATCATCGATGCGAAAGACGGACGTTTATGTACCTCTTTTAGAATAAGCGAAACGCTGAATTACGGATTTGATTGAAACGGATCTGGATGGATGATGGTATTTTATTTTATATTTATTGCTCTGCTAGTCTGACGTATTCAATGGCAAATCATTGTACGGAGATTTAGTATAGACCAGGTATCAATTACTGACAAGGCAACTCTGATTGGACCTGCCGGCGTTGGCTCTGCCTTAGATATGCAATTGCAAATTGGTTAGCAGTCAATTAGCTGGGATGTGCACAAGAACGCATCAAACCTTTTCTTTCTGGCCAAAAGAAGAGTTTTTTTTATTTTTAATCTTCTTATTTTTCATTCAGCATGCATGCAAATTTTCATTTTTCATTTATAAATTTTTGATGTTAACATTTCTTCCTAATTTATCATCTTCTACAAGTTAAAAGAGCGGAATGGATCGATGGGAGTGGTTTTTTTGATTTGGTCCGCAATGTGGTAATGGCGGTTATATGTTTCCCACTTCGTGTACCAGGATTGGCTCGTGAAATTCTGAACCTTCGCTGGGTAGTACTGATTGGAGATAATTTCGAGGGCGAAATTTTGTCGAGGCAGGGAAGTGTTGCGAACATTTTCCTTTATTGGATTCACATTCCTGATCAGTCTGTGTTCACAATCAGTCTAGACAAGAGGCACCCCTAGTTGCTATCGAAAATTTTGTATAAAGGTCGGCGTTGTGTTCCTTCTAACTTGTGTATATAGCGATGGGCGGAATAAACGATAAGCCGGATATACCCATCGATAACGATAATAACTCCTACAATACGCGTTTAAAAGTGCTTAGTAGAGAACTACCTCTTTTAAACACAACAGGATCAATGAAAGCCGGGCTAGCCTAATTGGTTAGGGCGTCTGACTTCTAATCAGGAGATTCTGGGTTCGAGTCCCAGGTTCGGTGGTACCTTTTCTTTTTGCAGTCTACACAATAGCATTGTTGCAAACCTTTGAAGTTGAAGAGTTGCTAAATCACATGCCTAACTTGCGATCCATTGTAAGTGCCATAGTATAGTGACTAGATCAGCTACCCGTACATCTGGTTATCTCCTCTGGGTAGCACTGGTTAGATTAGTCTCTCCTGTAGTAGTGAAGGGTAGCCACTTACTGAGATTTTAGTTACGTAATGAAACTTAGATGAGCAATGAAATTGGACTTATATTCCCTTACTTTTATTATAAACTATATCACTAAATAAAAACATTCTGTTTTTCAGACTATATATAATAGTTTCATTCCTTACCCATAATGCTCAGGTGATGAAAATTTTCCTCCACATCTTTGATGTTGTTCTCCTTAGCAACTATGCGTGCGCCCAAATGTTCTCGGCCGCAAAAGGCAGTTTAGCAAAAAAGAGATTATACCAAAATGAACGGTATGAAAGATGCTAATTGGTATGAATCCAACATACCCCCTTAAACTGTATTTCGTGGCTCGAAAACCAAGTTACATATGTTACTCATAACCACCGTAATAACTGGCGTTGTGAGTATATCTGCTAACTGTAGTGATGGCGGTACATGCTCAATGGTAAATTCATTTCCCTGGTATCTGTCTAGGGCAACGTTCATACGCACAGCATAATGTTTAAATTTCGATGAAAAATTACCATTAATGATTTCTATATGGCAGACGTATTTTCAACCTTCAATAAGTATGGTAATCTTTTTTTAATCAGACGAACGATGATCAATACCTCATTTAGCCAAAATGCTTCATCAGTAGCTGCAGTAACCGCTTGTAATTCTGCTTCAGTAGACGATTGACACGTTAAAGCTGTCTGTGTGTGGGTTTTCAGTGAATATTGGCATTATTCGAGCGGAAGAGGTATCCTATTGTAGACAGCCTATTCTCTGGTTCTTGTGCATAATCGCTATCACTGTAACCTATTAGTCTCTTATTACTTTTATCATCTCCGTATCTGAGCGCTCTTTCCTTTGCCTGTAGTAGATAGCCGAATACTCTAATAACTTGGTCAAACAAGACTCGGTGTGGATCATGGGAAAATTTAGCTAGATAATTTATTGCATAAAGCGCATCTGGCCGACTCATTGTACCAATATATAATAGGCTTGCAATCAATCTTCGATACCGGGTTACCCTTGTGTTCAATTCTCGTTGATCGACGTCGAGTGGGTGATCATTTTTATTAATGTAAAAATCTGATGTCAGTGTTGTCTTTAACATTCTGTTGGGGCGTTCTATATCATACCTCCTGCCGGTGTTGATGATGTACTGCTCTTGCTCAAGCAGAATGCTGACCACGTGGTTGTCGTTACCCCTCTCCACTTTTAGGTTGGTACCTGGAAATGTCTCTTTGCCATTGTGACCTGCTGCAATGATCATGATTGTGTACTTTGCCATTAGCAGGCGGACACCAAAGTCTGGTTAGTGTTAACTATCAGCAGTTATAAGGAATTCATCAACAAAATACCAATAAATGCACAAACTATTTCTTCCGTATTTACCTCAATAGAAGTGCTTGAAAATGCGTGGTTCTTCTCAAACCCTAGCTCGGTAAGATAGTCTGAAATGTTGTTGTGCCATAGATTGCCACTCTGTCGTAAACCGTAAAGAGCCTTACGTTATCGGTATATGACTTTCTCCCCGGGGTTTACCATTACGTTACACTTACTAGCTTGTGGTCTGTGAATGTAGACCTCTACTTGCAAATCAGCATTTGAATAGGCCGTAATCATACCAATCTGTGCAAAATATCAGCTTTGCATTGCAGTGGCTGCTAGGATAGATCTGGGTATCTTTGCCAGAAGGTTTGGGAAATAGGTACTTTCGAAAGTCTCGGATCTTTAAATGTCTCCTCTAGCGACCAATCGTGCCTTTTCGTGCCGGTCACTTTTTCGGGAGAAGACCAAGCGAGTGCTAATTGTTTTGCGCAATTTAGCCAGATCTGATGTCACAATAGGGATGGAATCTCAGGTCATGAGTGACTTGTGTGACATTGTTTTTTTTTGATAGCATCATGGAATCCAGGTAATCGTGTAGCTGTGAGATACGATTTCGGTATGGATGCTAAAGCATGCACCTTTACTGGTGTTACCTTGAGGGTTTTGTTATGCGTAGCTGGTTTTCTTTTAAGGCTTGTAAAAGACTTGAGCCAAAATGGGGTGGTTGGTTTGTTCTTCTGATCACAACTTTGAGTGATTGTGTCGCTCGGAATTATTTAATGACTCGGTATCAATTTCACTGGCGGGCACATCGTGCGCGATGACTCTAAGCAGCATTGTTCAATGGGTAGTTGTTGCTCATCAAGTAATTGAGACAGTTTTAGGCCATCCTCAATGGGTAGCAGTTGCTTATCAAATATTTTAGGCAGTCTTAGACCGTCCTCATTCGGTAGTAGTTGTCCGTCCTCATTGAGTGGTTGTTGTTCGTCATGAATATGTGATAGTTTGCGTTTTGTGGTTTTCGCAGGCGGGACCGGTGTCTGGGAGTCTTCCTCGTCAGAGACGATGACCTGTTCTATGGAGGTTTTGGAATGGTCTCCGTTCGTAACACTGGTACTCAGTGCCAATGATTGCCACTCGCTGCTCAGATCCAAAACATCGCGGTTGTTATTGTTCTTACCAAATTCTACTCGTCTCGAATTTCCAAGATAATTTTGTTTCTGTTCCTGTAAATCATTTCCATATTCATCATCATCCTGTTCTTCCATCACTTCTTCTTCTTCTGCTTCAGTTTCTTGCATAGCTGGTTGTCGTGTTTTCCACCAGTTAATTTGAGATCTATGTAATCTGGGTAGAGAATACTTTGTCTAAAGAAACGGACATGACGAGTATATGTCAACAATCTCTCTTTCATCAGTGCAACTGGAATGAAGGTTGTAACTCCGTATGTTTGTTCATCATGTCCCAAATAGATTCCCATGTGGCTTCTGGTTTCAAGTTTTCCTTCGTTTGGTGGAATGTAAACACTCACAATTTCCCCGAATATACGTTGTCGCCTAGCATCAAGTGGCTGTAGTCCTATTAGTTTAGCTGCAAATGTCTTTAAATTCGTATCATAAACATGATTTCGAATGGTTGTAACGTGACGTATTGCTTCTGGCCAAAATTTGGATTCTAATTTGCCACTGTGAAGTATTGTTCGCGCGTCACATAATAGCATCTGACTGAGGCGCTCCGACACTCCTTTGAATGCTGGAGTGTATCTGCTTGTGGTGTGTGACTCAATTATGGCTTAACTCAATATGTCTGTGACCTCGAAGTTTATATATGCGGTCCCCTTGTCCTTAAAGAGGCTTTTCACACGGTATCCGCGCTCAGCAAATTGATTTTTCACTCATCGAATAAAGTGAAACAACTTGTCCTTTACCTCATTCTTTTTGTGCATCGTGAAGACTTTAGTGTAGCCGGTGTACTGGTCGCGAAAAGTAACAAAATAATTTGGTGTGTCATTAATTTTGGTACCTAGTTCGCAAACATCCAAAACTATGTTTTCAAATGGACTTTTCTTTATGTACACTTGCCTCGAGTTTGGGACAGCAGCATGTTTCTTTTCCTTTCGCAATAGCACACTCATAGCAATCTTCCTTTGCATTTAGTGATGCAATCTTTGTTGGATCTGCTATAATTGATGGATGATTTTAATGAGTTATTGTTAACGTGTCCTAGAATGCTATGAAGGCTACTAGCAACTGATGCTATCAATCTCACTTTATTCTTAATAATATGCTTTCCACTGAGCCATGGAAGGTCGTCTATTACCTCAATTTCAAGATTATAATGACCATGTTTTAGGACCTTTACAATTTTCTTTTTATCTCCAACGTCTATTACTTTAACACCGAAACTGTCTAGTTTCTGTATTAATGAGCTCTCATTTATAATAGCATAAGGTGCTGAGGGAGCATAATAGCAGTGAAGCTCAATCACAGAGTCTCCTATGCGCAATCGCATCTTGCCATGACCTAGAATTTTGATGTTACCATCTAATGTGGTTAAATATACTTTGGGGTAGTGATTATCATCATAATTCGTGTATTTCCCTATATGTGATAAATTATTGGTGAGGGTAGCCTGGATTCCTCCGTCGATAAGGATAAGTGGATCGTCGGCTATAATTGAATTAATTGTGCGAGTGCCTCGCTTGATAATTCCCATCGGATGTTGTGTTGTGGATTTTGGATTCCTGATATATTTTTTCAGTCTTCCCGTGATTGTACGTTCTTGATCTATATGCTTTAGTGTAGGTCCCAACTGATCGATCTTTCATAAATACAGCTTTTCTGCTCATTCCTTTATGATATCTTCCTAATTTGTCCTCATAATCTCCTATAGAATCAAATAGTTTGTAGGGATCATAGGTTTCATAGTTAGCTGCTCGACGATTGATGTCATCAGAGAACTCACTATAGTTTTCATCAAGATTTAAAAACAAAGTACCTGCAATCACTTTTTCTTCCAATCTAATATTGCTCCATTTGAACTAGTTCAGTACATTGACAACTTGGTTAATGTACCGAATGAGATCACCCTATTGGTTGCCTAACTTTAGTTAGGCAAACTTTGCCTTAGCTGCTTCCTTGGTAAGAACCAGGTCCAGACAGCTTTCACGCAACATCGCCAGAATTTGCATTGATGATTTCTTGTATTCGTCGGGTTTCTTATTGTTGACCTGCGAGATGTGCGCAACCGATGTATCAGTAGTGATTCTGATTACATTTTCAACAATGAATTCCGTTTCTTCGTCTTGCCTCTCTATGATGCCTTTTTCGAAGCAAGTAACAAAATTCTTGTACCCTCTCTCAGATAATCTACGCTTCAATGCATTATAATAACTGATGAAGTTTGCGTTTGAATCTTTCAACGCGCTCAACTTTAGAATAAATTTGAATATACGGTCTTGAATCTCGTACAGTTCCGTGGCCGTTTTTGCAGTAGTTTCTTTGGATGGACATACATTGTTAATACCAGCAATCAGCTCTTGTAGTTTTAAGATGTTTCCCTCTTGAACATCGTTGGGCTTTTGTTTTTACTTTCGTGGTTGATAGCTATTATTCTGTTAATATTTCATTGTGCTTTCAATTTTTGTCCAGTTGTTTCTTGGCCGATAAGTCCTAATGTATATCTAAATGGTTGCTACTCACCCGAGGCTGTTTCATCACCACTTGATGAAACTTCTGCCCCGTATCCTATCCTGTGTTGCCGTAGCAAGTATGACTATCAATTAACATCATTCAGAAATGTAACCATGGGTAATAAAACATGAGCAGGTTACTGTATCTAGTATGTCACTAGTTAGATTAGTCTCTCCTGTTGTAGTGAAGGATAGCCACTTACTGAGATCCTAGTTTTTGGTGTAACCTAGTTAGTAATGAAATTGAACTTATATTCCTTCGCTTTGTTGAAAACTGTATCACTAAATAAGAACGTTTCGCTTTTCCGAGTATATATAATAAGTTCATTGCTCACCCATGATGCTTAGGTGATGAAGAATTTTTCTTCACATCTTTGATGTTGTTCTCCTTAGCAACTATGCGTGCGCTCGAATGTTTTCAGCCACAAAAGGCAATTTACCAAGAGAGAGATTATACCAAATGAACGGTATGAAAGATGCTAATTGGTATAAATCCAACAGTAAGAGACAAACATGCGAGTTTTAGACTCGTATTATTGAATCCATAGCTAATGTGTCGGAATTATACTGACGAGCATTGAGTTCTCGATCTGCAGATCGACGTACGAGTACGTTATATTATTTATTTAATATTTTTCTATCATTTCCTATTTGATTCTACAATATGCACATTCCACATAATACAATATTTGGTATGAGACCTATTGCATATTTACTAGTATTAAGAGCTTAACGCTAGTATGTGTTTTGTTCGGTTTGAGTACTCTTTGTATAATGTTCAACCCAATATTATTGTGCTAGAAACACAAGGTTTTTCCAATCGAATAATGGACTTTAAAGATATAAAAGGCAACCAAGTCTGGAATATACCAACCAACATTTTCCATACTATTTATCCGGCGTAATTTCCTATTTGGAGAAATTCCCTTTGGCGGCCAATAATATTAGGACGCATGCATAATCACTAAGGTGTACAAGGACAAAGATGGCACGTGAAGGTTTTCGTAGCGTGACTTATATGAGTAAGATTTTAATAACCCTATATAGTCTGAGGCGGTAAAACATTTCTACTAAGTGATGTAGTTTACACTGACAGTGAGGACAATAAGTGCAATCAAGTTACACAACTTGTTCAGAAATATAAGAAAATAAAGTATCTGTATTGTAGTAAAGTATGTGAAATTACCGGTAGGCCATGAGAAACATAAAAGTAGGAAAATGGAAGGAGATACAAAAGAGAATATTCAATTAAATAAAAGCCTTCATCTTTCTGTCGTCCCTCGTTGGTTCATATTCTGCCTTTGGGTCAGCTGTGCAGGTATATGCTCTGTATCACATTGATGACTTTCACACAAAACGTATTGGTATATGATGTACCTGCAGACAGTAGTACAAAGCTGTAAGTGTTTTATCAAGTACCTGAACAGAATAGCAGAGGAATGATAAAAAAGTAGGCAAAGTAAATTCAAAATCCTTCCGTAATAATATTTCATTGACAGTTGTAACCTAAGAATAATGCGGTACACTAGTCGCGATCAATTCAGCCAAATAATACTGGTAATACAAATTCCCTGCTGAAGAAGAGTTCAATACGGTCATCGCTACTCTCAGGAGACAATTGTAGGTTTTAGTGGTGCGCTTAGTGACTACCCTTGGCCTAGTTTGATAGCCCTATCGCTTGACATAACAATCTAGCCTGAAAATAAATCAAAAAATACTTGGCGTTTCTAGCCTCATTCTCTATGTGAAAAACTTTGATCAGTCACCAATCTAGGGGGTATGCCCCTTGTTTATCATACATCAGGGTGGTGTAATTAGTACATCTTCAAAAAGGAGTTTGAAGTAAATGGCTTGCTAAAGAAGGGTTACGTGTATTCAATAGAAGTAAGAAGTGTAAAGCTAGTTAGTTGAGCTCAAGATAAAAAGTTACAAACACAGCAAGAGTAAAGGGAAACGTATGCCTTATATTATATACAAATTTTGAAGATAACAAAAAGCATGTAAGTTAGTTTGAGAACGTGTGATTGCGATAGTGAATTGTAACAAAGAATAGTTGAAAAAGAGCTACGTGAGAATTGTGTGCTATAAATGAGGGTTAAAGAGTATGAGATGTAACATGGATAATAAAGAAAAGTATCGTAGAATGCTACTTTAACAGGCGGTTGTGCTGGGGCCCATGCACCACCAACACAGCCACAAAAGATGTTCTACAATACTCGGGAACTTATGGAATACTCTGAAGATTTTCAAACACTACGAGGTTTATTTTTGAAATATTATTCTCAGCAATACTATGGCAATCTCACTATAGTCCGACAACATCGAATATGTTCATATTTTATTTTGCACACGCCATCGTTTATCATTTATATTTAGACAAATAAGAATACAACATCATAGACTTATCTATAGAGTATATACAGTATAGTTCAGTTGTTAGTATATAAAGAGAACTTATACAAGTGTTAACCCCGTTAGTATTTACTAGCATTTAGCTTATCTTGTGGATTTGAAATAGCTATAGGAGAGAATTTGGTCTAGGATGGATGATATATATATATATATATTTTTTTTTTCCGGGTCATTGCTTTGATGTCAACAGATAAAAAGAAAGGGGTCTCACTTCAATACCATTATTCGCACACTTAGATAACACTGATGTGTTATCTAATTCATTACCGTGGTGATGTAGTAAACAAGATTAGAGATTGAAATCGTTTTTCAATTTAATTCTTTTTCTCCCGTAGGCGGGAGTATTTCTCTCAAAATATCAAGTAGTTGTGGACCTGGATCACTTCTCCTGTATCAATGGATGGAAGGATGAGGCTGTCCCAGCTCAATTTCTTAATTATATGTAACTTTTTCCACAACGCTTGTGCTACTGGACATTTAACCAAAAAGTGCTCCATTTGTTTGTTGATAGCATCTTCGTATGAGTGCTGTTTGTATTTTTTACGTGATAAATCTTCAGAGCACCACTTACATTCCTCACCTTGGAATTTGAACTTCTCGACTCCGAGGTGGAATGTGTGTATATTCCCGAAGCAACCAGTGTGTTTGAACGTTTGTTTGTTTAGCATTTGCCAGAATGACAGACACTGTTTATTAGTGACTTGTTTGAGAGGTGCCAACTGGTGTGAAAATAGTAGTTTATCTTTCTTCTCGCGCACTTGTGCACTACCGTTCCGGGACTTGAAGTCAAAGACTTCTTTTGGAATGAACGTTTTTTTCAAAAACGGTACACCGAGTTCCACTGCTTCTGCTATATCTGATGTACGCTGAAGCCCAATGATGCCAGGATTGTGTTTGTTGGGGACTACTTGTTTTCACAGAGCTATTATGTTTGCTTCTGTGGCTGTCAACGTGAAGCACTGTTTTGGGTCCTGTGCCAGTATAGATTGCCCTTGGCCTTCGCCTCCGTCAACTGTATCGAGAACATCTCCCCACCAGAATTGAGTGTCAATATGTCCTGGTTTACGTTCGAGCTCATAGCGTACTTTAAGGAAGTGATCTAGAAGAAGTTGTAGCTTCGCTCTCAAGAGCTTCAAGTATAGGTCGCTTTTATCTAGAAACACGTTTTGTGCAATTTGTGCTTTTCTATACGTGAGCTGTGCTTTGAGGTCTATCATACCATAACCCCCTTTATGTCTATGTGTCTTGAGTGTCTCGAGGGAGACATTCGTGTCGTTTAGACATTGTTTGAAAGCCATCTCGATTGCATTTATTTGTTTGTCAGTGAGTTCTTGATGAATCTCCTTGTAGTAGAATTTTGAACAGATAAAAGTATTTTAGGCCATGAGTTGACTTGACGGCGGCAAATAAATGATGTTGAAAATGTTGAGCTTTGCGTACATTGTTTGTATCAAGTTTTTTGGCCATCCCTGGTTCGGAATTTTAATCCCGCGATAGGCTAGTTTATAGTCTTCCTTTACTCGCTCAATCGGAATGTCAAAAAGCTGAATTTCAGTTTTTGCTATATCCGTGGCGTGTGGGGAAATGAGTATTTTTGATTTATCATAGTTCAAAATCCCTCCCGTTATCGAGCAGAATTCTTGGATCGTTTGGATTGCTGACTCCATGTCCTGATTACCATCTGCAAAAATGGTAATATCATCGGCGAAGGCTAGGTGTGTGACATTTATTGGGCTAAGATATTTTGTATTAATAGTGAAGCCTTGTAGTTTTCTCTCAACATTTCGTAGAAGGGGTTCAACTGCCAATACGAAAAGCGATGGGCTGATTGGGTTTCCTTGTAAGGTACGTTGGTTTAAGGAAGAGAGTGCGCCTGTCTTATTGTTAAGGTGAATACATCCGGTGGTACTTTGTAGTAACCGCATTATTGTGGATGTGAAACCTTCGGTACCAAAGTTGAGATGTTTCAATAAGCATTCAAGGTATGTGTGCGACACATTATCGAAAGCCTTCTGAAAATCCAAAAGAAGTATGCGCAAGTTTTCGTGTTTGGCAAAATAGTGCTTTTGATTTGGTGGTGTCTTCATGCTCGCGAGAATCTCTTTGAACATTCTTATGTTTGTATAAGATTGGCGGTTCGGTATGAAACCCAGCTGATTTTTGCCTATAAGCTTTTCTAACACTGTTAGTAAACGATTAATGAAAATTATACTTGGTAGTCGTAGATTGGCATTGATAATGGCTATTGGTCTATAATTTTTTATGTCAGTCTTATTTTTCCGCGGCTTTGGAATGATATTAAAGAGAACTGTTCTGTAATTGTAAGGAAGTGTGCCTGTTCTGAAGATAGTGTTGAATTCAGCTAAGAGACGTTCTTTCAACTGCGGATATAGTTTGGAATAAAGCTTGTACGGAAAACCATCAATTCCTGGCACCGAATTCTTATTGGACTCCTTGATGGCAATCAGGAGCTCTTCTTCAGTTATGTTCTTATTCAAATTTATCTTTTCTGTATCCGATATGTGAATGTTAGGAATGCTATCTTGCAAATATCTATCAATGACTTGAATATCCTTCGTGCCTTTGGAACCATCATAGAGAGATTCATAGAAGTCTGAGGCATGGTCTATGATTTCGTGTGTTTTTGTTAACTGGTTGCCGTCTGGATCAATAAGTAATTATATCTTTTTATTTTCTTGGAAGGGTTTAAAGATTTCGTTTATGTGATCATAGTAGTTGGCGGTTTGAGAGTTTTTTTTCTCAGATTCCGGTATGCGTTTCTCAAGATGCTTTATCAGCTGCAAATGGTTTCCAACAAAAATGATTATTTCGCTTGTTGATGTGAGTGTGGCTGGGATATGAAGTTGTGATATACTGTGTAACATTTTATCAGTAAGTCTGAACCGAGCTGGGAGCTCAGTCAGGGGATGGACAAGTTTCAAAACAAGCGATTCATGGGAATATCCCTTCAAATGGTTCTTCTATAGCATCCAGAGACAAACTTTGTCGTGTCTAATCAATTCATTACTGACATAGAATCTATCAAGCCTTCTATTGCTTTCCTCATGTCCGTTAGTAGCTCTGTTAGTGAAGGATTTTTTTATGTTATGTAGGCTGCGCTGGCGGTAAACATCTGTCAAGTTGTTATTGTCGATGAGTGCCCTCAATGAGTTTCGTATCTTTTTGGTGTCTTTAGTGTCTGGAGCATGTTGGATACGGGTACCCATTTCTTGCATATCAACAACATTGTTAAAGTCACCGGCGAAAATGATATAGAGATGCGCGTTTGGATACTGTTTTGTAAAAGTTCTTTGATAATCTTGCAGTGCATTGCTAATGGCGTTTTGAAGAAATACTTGTGCTTTTTTTTTTCTCCGGTGAGATAATATATATTTATGATCCAATAGTATATTGTTGGTGTTACTTCCATAATAATGTCTGTTTTGTGCTTGGCGTTAGATGCCGGATATAAAACGTCAATTATATTTTTTTTTGAGTATTTTTATCTTTTTTGTGATGAGTATACCTGTGCGTGGATTTGAAGCTTTGTTAGTGATGAGTTGTTTGTCAGGATTTAAGTGGTAATACTTTTCACCTTTTCTAACTTCTTGCAAGAGTATGATATCATATTTTTCAAATATACCCGGGAGCGGATCGTTCTGTAAAGGAGTGTTTTGTATATTTTGAGTAAGTATTTTCAATTCAGGCATAATCATGAGTGTCCAGGGGAAGTTGAAAGCTGGGTCTCAGTCATGGGATCATCTTCGGTGGAATTGGGGAGATTTGTGATGGACTCATTGTCAATTGTGGTTTCGTTATCAAAGATATCGTCATCATTGATGGAATCAGTGACAGGGAATGGTCCATTAAGCTTACTCTGTGGGTGATGGACTGGTGGGAGAGAAGAAGAATTCTCTAAGTCAATCTCATCAATGTCAATATCATCCTGGGTATCTGGCAGTGGGCTGTCCTCGTCTGGGGGACGCGAGTTCCTGTTCAGATTTGCTTTAATTCTCGGGGAGGATGGGGTAGGAGTGTTGGCCTGATCAAAAGAGGGAAACTGAGATAAGGTCAAGTTGGTTGGAGTAGATGGAGGTTGTGGAGTGCGAAGATAGGAATGGGAACGAAGGATTCTGGTCTGCTGAGGATTTGCAGGTGGAGTTTGGAAAGAGTCTGGGGTTTGATGTGGGGTTTTTTTTGTTGCGGTTGCCGTAGCATGAAGGATAGTAGCCTGTGCTACTATAGAGTCAGAGGTACTGGTGGTGAAAGTGCCTTCATCATCATTGCTATTCACTGGTTGTGAGTTAGTGGCTTTAGCAACTTGCCTTCTTGCTCTTTTTTTGGGGGAGGGTTTGTTATATGATTTGTTTGAGGGTTTAGGTGCAGTAAAAACGAAACTCTGTGGCATCTCGTGTTGTGTGTTAACCTCGTCCTCAGTTGACAAATCGTCTGAGTCACCTTCTTCAAGGGCTTGAAATGGGTTTGTTGGTTTAGCTATCTGTTTTGAGTTGCTAATGGTTTGGTTTGCTGTATTGGTGTTTCTAACTCTCAAACGTTTGCGGCCTTTAGGGTCACTGAGCTGCCATTGGTTTTCAGTGGAAATAGTTGGTTTCTTGGTTCTAGCAGAAATAGTGGTTGCGCTGGGTTTATTTGCGATGGAGCTGTGGTCCTGGTACTTATCTTGGGCCTGGATCAACTTTTTGTTATAATAGCAAACAGAAGCTATATGATTCTCTTTCTTGCAAATCACACACCGAGCCTCGGTACAAGAGTAACGAGGGTGAGAATGTGAACCACATGCCGTGCAATGCAAATGACGATTGATAAGACGTGTTTGGAGAATCTCACAGTTGATTATCGGGACTGATTGATTCGGGGAAAGATATAAGTATGCATAATATTTATCTACGTTGATGTCAGCAACTTGGGGATTCGGGTGGGTTCTTGGTTTGATCTCTTTTGTGAGGGAGAAGTATTCCTGTTTGATCTCAAGATCACGGAGCTTGTGGAATAAAATTACTTCGGCAGAAACCGCTTGCAAAGCTTTGATTTTGAGTTCCATGAGATGAGGGACCATGCTCTCATTTGACATTGACATAAAAAGTTGTGGGCAATATTCTTCTTTTGGTAGCTACACAGCTAAGTGGTCTCACAAAAATGTAAAGAGAATTTCCTTAGCATTGTGGACAAATGGCTTATAAAGTGGACCCCTATAAAAAATGGATTGTTTAATGATAATACGCTCGTTTCTGATTATGATGTGAGGTTCGATAGTTTCACAAGTTTCTTTCAAAAAAGTGAATAAGGATACATCTCGCATCGTACTAGCATACTTTTCAAGTGTGGTTTGTGCCAACATTTTAATAGATTTAGTAATAGAGGCTCTATGTGTTGCTAAACAGGATTGTTGGAAGACAGCCCATGGAATGTCCACAGTTGCGAAAATGTCATTCTCTTGAGAACAGTTGATGATGAAGTCAATATGGTCTTTTTGCAGGAGGTCAGTGGTTTTAAACCGGAGGCCCTCGTCCTGGAGCTGTTTTGGAGTATATGATTTATAGAATTCGTCCATTTTCATGATTGTAGTCGCAGAGGTGACCTTTTTGTCAGAACCAGCAAAAGCTGTATCAGTAAAGGTGTAAAAATTAGCAGCAAGTTTTTTCATGGCAGTTAGTTCTGACAAAACATCATCAAAAGGACAATGTTCCGAGTCATAGATACGGGCCCATTTAAATTTGGTTTGGAAAGCGGCGAAAGCAGGGCGTTTGACTTTATTTTTTTTGGAAGTGACGCGGAGCTCGTTGTTGGGTTATGATTCGCACGTTTGGAGGCGTGAGCAGCATAGAGCTTTTTCAGTGTCTCTTCTGAGATAATGTCCTGATTTGTATCCTCAATGGACGCAGTTGAAGGAATTGAATCAGGTGGAGGCGTTTCTTTAGTTGAGGCAGATGAGGCAGATGAGGCAGCTGAGGCAGCTGAAACAGTAAAATCAGTGGTATTAGCTGGGCGTGGGACATTTTCATTTTGTTGCTGGGTTTGAGTACTGTTTGAAGGATCTGAGATAGAAGGGACAGTTGGCAAAATAGAGCTAATGTCATTGGAGGAAGAAGGTGGGACAAAGGAAACAGAGGGAGGATTATTTTTTTTTGCTTTTTATCTTGATTAATTGAAGAATGTGAAAAAATGTTCTTTAAGATTGTTGGATTTTGTTGGATTTTTTTCGATTTTTGGAGTTTTAAGGTTTTTAAGTTCATGTTAGTGGTTTTTGAAATTGAAACAGGGGGATTAGACAAAACAGCTGGTGATGGAGGATCAACAGCTTCTGGTGCATGTTTAGGAGGTGCAGCACAAGTTGGATCCGCGCCTTTTCTGCTTAGTAAGTCATTAGGTAAGACGGATGAAAATTTTCAATTTGAGATTTAGAATTGGAAATAGGGTGGGTTGATGGCGGAGAGATGGAGTTTTCAATGGTAAAACGCTCAGCTTGAACGTAAGGTTCTTCATCTTTTTGGGTTTCAAATGATTCAGTGGACTGGTTCAATAGTTGGCTGGTACTTTGAGCCGGTCCGGGGGACGGATCTTGGTGAACTGCGGCTTCAGTATCCGAGGAAACTGAAACATCCGTGCTAGGAGGGTTCTTGTCAGAGTATAGTGACTAGATCTGCTACCCATACCTGAGGTTGTCTCCTCTGAGTAGCACTGGTTAGATTAGTCTCTCTTCTAGTAGTGAAGGGTAGCCACTTACTGAGATCTTAGTTACGTAATGAAACTTAGCTGAGTAATGAAATTGGACTTATATTCCTTACTTTTATTATAAACTATATCACTAAATAAAAACATTCTGTTTTTCAGACTATATATAATAATTTCATTCCTCACCCATAATGCTCAGGTGATGAAAATTTTCCTCCACATCTTTGATGTTGTTCTCCTTAGCAACTATGCGTGCGCCCAAATGTTCTCGGCCGCAAAAGGCAGTTTACCAAAAATAAAAGATTATACCAAATGAACGGTATGAAAGACGTTAATTGGTATAAATCCAACAGTTCTGAACCGCGGTTGACAAGGGTGGTCCAGGATGTGTTAGGGGATCAGGTGAATCGTTGGCATACTCTGAGGAGTAGGGGGATGCATCAGTTGGGATCTCATTTGATAGATTCATATTGAAATTATTTTTTTTTTTTTTATTTTTTTTTTCTAGGAGCAACTTTTATCAAGGCGCTATGTGGGACTGATTTGCTACAAAAAGGTGTAACAAATCAGTCCCAGATAGCTCTTAGGTAACGATAGCTCCTAGGTAACGGTAGCTCCTAGGTAACGGTAGCTCCTAGGTAACGAGCTCCTAACAATAACTATATAAGTAGCTAAGTTCGTCTTTATTATTATTATGTATTCTGTATAGATAACAGTAAGCGAAGTCATCTTCCTTTTATTACAATATACTTATCTCCTTTACTTTATCTTGAGTCTTATCTCTCTTCCTAGTCGATCCTAGAAAATAACTATGAATCCTGAAACCTTCTCACGTCTTAATTCAGACCCTTTAACCCCATCTCTTACAAAACGTAACCGTCCGATATAGTGTAACGGCTAGCACGGTTCGCTTTCACCGAGCAAACCCGGGTTCGACTCCCGGTATCGGAATTTTTTACTCCCTTCACCTAAGGTTAAGATGGTCCAATTTGTTCGTTTTGGTCCCCCGATGCATGTTGTAGGTTGCAAGACGCGAATGCTTGTCTTACTTGTAGGGATCTAACGGAAATACACGGTGAATAAAACCGCACAAAAGAAATACGAAAAATAATTTTAGATAAAATAGCCTTACTGGAATAGCCGCCATTTTCGGGGAATTGCAACGTATTGATTTACCTAAACCTGTAAATTCTGCAAAAGCCTAAGTCTGGTTCTGAATTAAATAAAAAAAACTGAATTTGTTTGTACTCTTTTCTTTAATGGATGAAAGAAAACATTTTGCTTATACGATGGTAAACGTCGCATACAGATGTAACTGAAACTAATTTACTTTGTGTTTGAAGCCTATTCCATAACGAAGAGGGCCCACATATATGCATGAGGAAAAAGAAAAAGACACTTTAGGCACTGACAGAGCCTGGCACAAGACCTCAAACGATTTACAACAAACTACAAATGAGCCTCTACAACTTATCTCTGGTGTATGTAGCAGCTGTACGCTCCATAAAATATATTCTCTCAAAACAACCATAATCTTTAAACTTAGTTGCTGGAGACTGCCTAAGGCGCCTTAGTATTTTGACATCGTCATTTAATTCATTAGCGTGATAATGTACTAAATAAGACTAGAAATTGGAATGGTTTTCCAATCAAAGTCCTTATTCCGTAGGCGGGAGTCTCTCTTTTAAAGTATCAAGTAGTTGTCGACCTGGATTAATTCTCATGTATCGCTGGATGGAAGGATGTGGCTGTCCCAGCTTAACTTTCTACTTAGATGTAAGTTTTTCCATAATGCTTTTACAAAAAAAAAATTTGTTCTTTCAAAGTACGCCCTTGTTCACTAATTTTCGGGGTACCGTGGATGGCAGACACGCGACTAGTAACTACATGTAAATAGACCTAGCCAGAATACCTAGACGCAGCTCATAGGATAGGACAGATATAGGCAAAATGAGTCCAGACTTTCATTTATTCAAGAATTTATAAAGCGTTTGTATTTGATTGATATACTTGCATCATCTAGTTTTAAGTAATAGACTTACGTCAACTTTTAGCAAGACATCCAGATCTGTAGCTAAATGCTTCTAATATGCTGTATAACAAATTGCTTGAATTTGGAATAGGTTGCTTGGCATTTGTTTGCGTCAGTTCCGAAGCCGGATTCCGCATCCTCGAGGTGTTCACCAAATTTTTTAAAATTCTTTTTCAAAACTGTTAGTTCAGAATCCTTCGTCACTAATCTATTTTCAATTGACTTGTCATAAATAACGTAAGCCAATTCCCTTTCATTGTTCCACAAAGCCGCCTTTATTAGAGAATCTACTAAATAGTAACAGTTCAGGTGCTCAGTGAGCCCATCCTGTTGAGAGAAGGCACCAGTCATGTCATTGATCCCGCTGGTAACAATTTTCTTCTGTATACTGTCCAATTTTTTGAAATTCTCGACGTTCATGTTGAACAAATCAATACTTCTATCCAAGTCAAAGCCTCCGTAGAGCAAGATGAGTGCTCTTACAACTCTCACCACGTCATATATCTCTTCCTTAACCAAATCACTTTTTATATCAGCCGGATTGTTCAGCAATGTATCAATGTTAGCTGTAAAAGTATTGACACATCCAGGAATCATCGATTCCGCAATATTCATCCATGGTACCTCTTTTTGCGCTTCTAAGGCCTTTATAGCACATATTTTCAACATTGTAAATCTCGCTTTATCATGATTGAAATGCTTTTGACTAATAAGTTGGTGGAAATTGGCAGATGCTGTTTTGAAATCATTGAGGTCCAACGCCAAGTACAACAAAATTTTGTTACTCAATTCCTCTGTGCTTATGATCTGCTCTGACTTTTGTGAGATAGGTGAGCTTCCATGAATATTGCCAAGACTATTGATGACATAACGAAGCTGATTCTCAGCAGCACGATGAACAATCAGTGCCGACTCATACAACTGAGATTGGTGTGCATCTACTTTTAACGACAAAATCAATTCATTGCTAGTAGGGGCCAAAAAGTTGCCAATACTCCTCAAATTAACATAAATTTGCGCAACAACGGTAGATTCTTCCTTACACTCTTTCGGTTGATAGGCAGGGTTTCGAATCTCACTTAGTAATTTGAGTAGGCCATCAAGCGCATTAATATGGTCATTGCTTAATACTTTCAAGGATTCATTCAACAAAGTTTCATCATTGTGTTTTAACAACCTTAGCGATTCCACTAGATCAGCCTTTTTGCTGTATAAGTTCACTTCATTCACATGGCCCTTATTGGATTGTGAATCTGTGATACCTCTTTTGAGGAACACAGTTATGTCAATAGGTGTGCATATCTGTTCAATATTAAGACCAGACAAAAAAAGGGTACTTGCAATATTAGCTCTAGCAAACTCACTCAACAAAGTAGTCTTGTTTGTGTCTGATACCTTGAATTTGAAATTGAGTAAAACAAAAATTATTTTTGTCAACTGCTTAATTGATAGTGGCTTTGACTCGCTAACCAGCTCAGCATCGTGCTCACTTAGTAACTTGAAAACTAAAGTATTCATAAGATCCGAAGCATTTTCCTTATCAAAGTCGTTGGACAGGATCCTATTTTCCTTCATCAATTTCAACAAATCGTGCTGTGTGACGAAATCTAAGAAAAATTCCCAAGATGATTTTACTCTTTCTGGATTATACTTTAAAATACTTGCCATTGCTTCAATAGATAAACCTTGAGTTTCATTGGTGCCAGTTTTGCTGGACAGCGCTGAATCAGAGTTGAGATGGGTGAGTTGTAAGCACTGGTTGGCAATTGAAAAGTTAAATGCTAAGTATTTAGTTAAAATAAGGTTAACTATTTGACCAATAAATGCTTTCTGGAACAAAACATCGGCTGAATTATCTGAGCTGGTGCTATTCTGCTTGATTTCTGCAGAGACGTGACTCAAAATCGCAGTAACTTTCTCCCCTACGAAGCTGAAAATTTCATATGATATGTTCTTGTTTCTGCTGGCTAAGACCGACAATTCACTAGAAGACGACTCAATGAACTCCAAAAGCTTTTGAAAATTGAGAGATATTGGTTGTTGCGTCGACGCGTCTAAAATTTCGTCTAGCTGCTCGCTAAGACTGTTAAGTACCTCTTGATGATTGATGGATTTGAACTTGGTACTAAAACGCCGTCTATTTTGTTGACCATCGAGAAATTGCAAGCCCGTACTTGCTCCAGTATAGCTGTAGTGCGACGACATCAACGTGCTATAGTAGCTGGTGGAGCCCATTCTACTGAGTGGCTTTTTTGCAGTGTTTCTATACAAAGAACTGGCAAAGATGCAAGGTTGCGTTAAAGATAACGTGGTGTTGTTGGATCTCGAAACTAACGTTCTCTCGCGATAGCTCTGTGTTACGCATATGCCACGGACTTGGCTAACGGGGGATGATGGCTGAGTAAATACAACTTGCTTTTCTGTATCACACAAAACCCTTCTAAGGTTGCAATTGGGAACGTACTGGTGCCGCAACATTGATGAATCTATTAATGAAGCTTGATTGACCTGGCTATATTGGTTATACTGATTTTATTATCATGCCCCGACCAATAGATACCACTAATAGTATGGAAAGCCTCAATTTTTTCTTCTGCTACTTGTTATAGAGAGTACTGCTCGAAGGAAGAAACATGTATAGATTAGGACAAAGTTTGCATGCGTGTAAGCAAATAAGTTTGACTAGTTTACTGTTTTTGAATCATGAAGGTTTTTTTTTTTTTTTTTTTTTGGTTTTCGATAGTCTTTTTCCCCTCGATGCAAGCCAAAAAAAAACACCGTTTGTGCATATACAAGCCTCACCATGCATTGCAATACTTACGATATGCAAAATCAATCAAGGCGAAACATGGGATTCCTATGACGAAACTAAATTATGAACAAAGCTATTGATAGTTTTCGTAATAGTCATAGTGATGGCTAATTAAATATAACCTGACCTTAGCAGAGCACTAGAAATACGCTTTATTTTTTGTGAGCTATCAATATTTTACAGTAGAAAGAAATCGAAATATACTGTGTCTTTGGACAATTTTGTGTAGAGATCGAGCTCGAGCTCGATACTATAGCAATCTAGGTCTTCATACAAGCTTTTGCTCCCAAGTTGATTAATGGCTTACGGTGCTCCTGATACTATAAGAAAAGCATAAACTTTATTACTATTGACTTCCCCTATAAAAAAATGCAAACAGCACCAGTTTGTCTAAGTTGAAGGGCATACATCATATCATTTTACTGCATCTAGATTATTTTTCTACAGCAAGATATTAACGAAACAACAAACATTTATTTTTATTTCTTCTTATGCATACTTGAAACTGTAGATAGCAGTCATGTTTTTATATAATTAGAACTTCGGAAAAAGAAAACAAGAACAACAACAACAAAGCGGGTGGAATGAAACATAAAACCATGCAAGACGAAATTACCAAGACTATTTACTTAAAGGTGACAGCAAATTAAGACAAAATCAAAAACATTATCAAGAGCTTTCACCTTATAGCTCACTATAGACACAAAAAAAATAAAAAAAAATAAATAAATAAATAAATAAATATATAAACGGAGAAAAAAAAGAAGAGAAAACCACTATGGCAGGCTCAGTTCTTTCTCGAGGCATCATCGTTGGAAGTAAATGTATGTCTCTCCTTGTATGACTTTCTCTTTAGAGTGTCAATAATAACTTGTTGGTAGTCTGAGTCATCATAGTCTGGGCTGTTATTATTGATTGAATTGACAAAGTCAAAATACTTGTTGTAGATATCACCATCAAAATTACCAAGAACAGAGTTCACAAACAAATCACTCAATTTGAATGAGTCAGTCAAAGCAATAATTTGATGTCTCAAATATGGCAATAAGTCCTTGAAAACAATGGCATCAATTTCATTTAAACTATCATTAGACAATAACTGATACTTCAAGAATGAAGTAGCATTTTCCTTGACTTGATAAAGAGCGTACAAATTAATAATTTTGGCCATCACTGGTTTGATAGTTTCACCATTAGCATTCTCCACATATTCCAAAACAGTTTCCAAGTAGTATCTCCAAGTGTTGAATTTGGAAATTGTGACCAACTCAATAGAAACTTTCTCAAAATTGTTGTCATAAGTAGGCAAAACATCCAAGACATTATCAACGGCATTGATGATAACCAAATCAAACAATTTTAATAAATCTTTTGGATTAGTGAAGTTAATCTCTTTAAGAGAATGTTGATTGGCCAAGTATTTAAAGCTATTAGGAGCCGACTTACCTTCATTAATAGCCTTTCTGTACTTGACAATAGATCTACCAGCAGAAATGGACAATACGGTATTATCACCCTCCCATGTACATTGAACAACCCAGTCATTATAGGTTTTGCCGAAAGATGAATAGGCACTATAGCCATGGCCACCGCAAGCCTGTCTGCACTGGTCAATAATATAGGCAGTAAACCAAGTAGATGTAGCTTTAGCAGAAGCACTAAGAACAAACACTTCCTTCAATTCGTTGATAGTTTTAAACAAAAATTTCTGATCGGTTAACACTCTATCTTCTTGCAAAGCCTCCTTAACGGCAATTAGTCTCTTACTCAACTTATTACTACCACTTGAGATACAGAAAACAGTTGCCAATAATGGGATCAATCTGTATTGGTGACTTGGATAATCAATCAATTGTTTTTCAATTTTTAAGGATTTGTCAATAGACTTTTCTGAAGCAAAATTAGTTTTAATGTTTTCAGCGTCACCAAATTGTCTTCTACCAACTGCATATCTCAAAGCAATGGTTACTGCTTTAGAGCCAACTCTGTAAGAATCAAGGACCATAGTAGCTCTGCCATCTAACAAAGCACCGTAAGCTAACTGGTTCATAGGACTATCTATCACTTCTTCTTCTTCATCGTCAATTTTAACATATTTTTGTAAAAGATTGAACTTTGGCACCTTAACGTTACTGAACTGAATCCATCCATTATCAATACCATCTCTACCCATCTTGGCACCAATGTCACCAATAGAAACACCTGGCATCAAATGATGATTGGCGTCTCTAATTGGTACGACAAACGTTTTGACACCATAATCTTTCCCCTTGACAATGAGTCTGGCATACACCACACAGTGGTTGGCGCTGGAAGCAGCACCGCCAATCCACCATTTTGTGGCACCCAAATGTGGAGTATTGAGAGTGAATGTCTTGGTCTTGTAGTCATACTCAGACGTGGTTTCTAGGCCGGCAACATTAGATCCGTGAGCCATTTCAGTCATACCAAAACAGCCATAAATGTTTTTGGCAAATAATCCCCCAGTCTCAAAAGCCCAGTAGTTGAACTGCTCTTTAGTACCGTTGCCCTTGATGGCATTGTAAAACAAACCAGAATGGACACCCAATCTGGTACATGTTTGTGGATCATAAACGGCAAATTGGGAAATGATTCTATAATAGTCAGTTAAATCAACCTTCTCACGTGGAACACCAGCCTCGAGCTGCTCAGTGACAATCTTTTCCAAGTACATTGCTAAGCGCTGTACTTTAAGGAAAGTGTGTTTTCTGATATCTTTCTTGCTCAAGTTGTCGTAAATTTCAGGCTTGTTTTTGAGAATCAAGTCTCTCTCTAAGAAGCGGTATGTGTCAAGGACCTTGCTGGCATCTTCTGGATTGTTACCTTCGAGGAATTCGAACATCTCGTCAACGCTGAACTTTGTATTGTATTCTCGCTCATTTTTGATGACGTTATAAGGTCTAGGTATGTTTGCCTTTTCGATCCTCGACATGATGAAATATGATGATTAAGATGGTAATTAAAATGAAACCGGGTGGCGTTTTTAGTTCTCTGGAAGTAAGTGAGTTGAAAACAAAAGAAACAAAAAAAAAAAAAATAAAAAAAAATAAAGTAAGGAGAAACGCTATCTGGCCTGCCACATTCAGTATCGTAGAGGGAGGTTCAGACTATATATCAGCCTCTGTTTACAGAGGGGTGAGATCGCGGTGTGTCGGGCTCGGATGTTGTTGCCTCTTTAGACAGTGCCGTGTGGCGGGTAATGGAGGGGCGATCGTCCTCGGCAGGCATCTGAAACCAGTTGGCTGATTTTCAAGGAGGAGCAGCAACCGCCCACACTGACCAGACCGGCTACGATCGCCTAGATTGGCGAATGCTAGCACTAGGAAGCTTGGTTTCTGTAATGTTACCTAACATGTTGTGTTTATGTTTGTGTCTGTGTGGGTGAGAAAAAAGTGGTGTGTCTGTCTGTCTGAAGATCTGCTTAAAATTTGCGTCGCTCTAAGTGGGCTGCCTGATCTACGACTCGGAAATGTGCGTCGCTGTCGAGTTTTCTGCTCAATCGATCGAGAGCGCTTGCAGGCGTAGACAATCGTTCTGCAGCCTTTTTTTTTTTTTTTTTTTTTTTTGTTTTACTGTCAAGCTGCCTTGTCTCAGCGCGCACTGCGGAAGACTGTCGCAGGGTAGTTCGCTGACGAACAGGGGCTCGCAATACATGTTATTTTACCACTGCAATGGTGTATCTTGGTCGTACCCAGGGCTCGCAATACATGTTATTTTACCAAAGTTAAGGTATATACATATATATGCGTCAGAAAGAAGTACCAGGGCTTGTAACGTGTACTTTAATTACCTATGGAATGGAGTATACCTTTGTTTGCGTTTTTGTCAGTCAACGGGGCTCCCAACACTATAAAGTCTTTGAAGAAATGCACATCCTCTCCGGTTGGATTAGCCGTCTTGGTAGTGTATACGTTTAAATAGGCTCAAGACACGAAAACACAAACTTGATGAACCTCGCTATTGGTATGTGCCTACTATTGCGCTTATAGATTCTAGCGAGCCCTTCCACAATAATACACCGGCTCTTAATACAGCCTTTTGCTTTTTTTCGCCGCTCTGTTGTGATGTTTTTCATCTCGCGTAGATAGTATAACGGAGACTAATAAGACCATACAAATAAATCAGCAGTTTGAGATGCATCGCGCTTTCAAGCAATAGCGAGCGGAAATAATAGTATACCGGTACAATTCTATAAAAGTCATGATGGTGGTGAAGTAATTCTACGTGTATAAATAACACGAAAGCATATAACAAAGTAACTTGAAGTATTGAAGAAAGGACAAGCACGATGAAAGGTAAGTAACACAAGGGAACTATGGGGAAAAAGTAGAAGAAGAGGAACATTAACAGGAACAGGTTGGTCCCAATAACCATGACATCGGACTCAGGACCACAACATCCTCCCGGACCACAACGTCCTCCCTGATCAATAAACAACTATCGAAATCTCAAACAACACCGTACTTGGCCTGGCTTTATTGAACACCGTTACAAATACTGATAGTAACCTAAACGTTACCGAGCTCTATCAATGTATGACCAGACTTGATATGGTGAGAAACAGTAAGAATACCGGCAACCCATCAAAGGATCCTAGACAGTCATCGGCACTAAGTAGTAGCTTTGGGACCCCAGGACTTAAGCAGGCACGTGAAAGACGTATTTTGTAACCAATTGTGCAAAAGTTCAGGGGCTCCAAACTACAATTATAAGTTCCAGTTACATGGTATTAGTAGGTGCACAGAACCATAAGCACATGACTATCACATGCATATCTTTGGTCTTTCAGCGCGTTAACAGTTTGCGGTGGTGGTTCACTGCAAAATTGCAAAATCCAAAAAATAAAAAAAAAATTTCAGCGTTTGGTAGTCAAAGAATCATAAAGTCCAAAGTTGTGTGAGTGTCTGTATTTTTCAAATCTACTCTCACCAAACAAAACAAACAACTTCAAAAAGAAAAATGTCTTTTTTATCTATAGGAGCAGGGACACGCGGGGCCTCATGGTCTCTTGCATCCCTTCTTCCTCGTCTTCCCCGTTTCCCAGAAATTACAATTACCATTCCATCACTTACTGGAACTCCGGCATCCCAAAATCAACCTAGCAATCCTAGTGTAGCTGAAAAGCTCGAAGAACTAAGAGATGAAGCCAGCGAGAAAGCTTACGCTGATCAAAGTATGCCTTTATGGACTGGTATTTTAAACGCTGCTCCAAAGAAGAAAGTGTCGCACCAGAAAAAAAGACAAAGACAGTTAGCCCCAAAAAAGAAGCAATTACAGTTTTTGAATAACTTAAATAGATGTCCTTCTTGCGGCCATTACAAAAGATCACACACTTTGTGTATGCATTGTGTTGGCCAGATCAAAAAACACTGGAAAGATCTTGATCAGGAAGCTGAAAGAACTCAAACTGAATTGCATCTTCAGCAACATGATGTCGGCAAGGATGCTAATGACGGCGAAGTAATTGATTTCAATAACTACAAAGAGTCAGTGAAAACTGTTGATGAAAGAGTTACCTATCCTGGTAAAAGAGACAGAACTAAGCTTAGTGATGTTGACTTCAAAGAAAAAGATGAATATTTGGAACGTCGTCCAAAGACCTTACCGGTAGAAAAATAATAGTTTAGCTGTTGCGGTTAACGTTGATATTCTCTAGTCTAGTAATCCATGAATACGCCTTTGATTTTGCATTCACAGAAACATGTTTTGTTATTTGTCCTTCTTTGTTATTTTGTTTTAATCTCTTTTTATTTTTACTTTTTTTTTTCTTTTGTTTCATGCTGCTTCATTTCTACTTTGTCATCTCATAACTTTCTTGAAAATATGTTTCATGACCTCATAGTCATTCAATCAGTCGTATCGAGCCTTTGGTAAAGTCCGTTGTTTTCTCTGTATATAATATTTATAAACGTTAGACCATTCACTGCATGTTTTACTATAATTTTAAAAGATTTTTTTTTCTTTTTTTTTTTTGTTAACCACTGATGTAATAAAACAGGCTTACAAATATTAAAACATTCCTTTAGTTTAATAAATGAAAAAAAATGAATAATTTGATTAAACGAAAACAAAGCAGAGCATAAACTATCAGGTTGACAAAATTATTAAAAAAATAGGTACTAAAAAAAATTATAAGGGTAGAAAAATTAAACGGAACAAGCTAAAACTAAACACAAAAAAGGGTTATCTAATGACAGAATTAAATAAATGGGGACAAGAGTTTTTACCAACAAATCGAATAAGGATTAACAACGTAACCTGAAATTTTTTTCTTCGACAAGCACATAAAACAAAATTATAAAATGAAAATTAAAAAATATAAGAATATTACAAGAGCTTTAGACAAAAGAAAACAGCTCATTTGTCTTCTGGTCTTGACTTGCTGGCGGTTCTAGTACCTTCTTTCAAGGCAATCAACTGCTTAGATCTAAATGATTCATAATGAACCAAAGCAGTAGTTTCAATCAAATCTTGTAAATGGGTTCTGGTCAAGAAATCTCTCAAATAAACAAACTCGCATTGCGAAACATCTTCAACGTTGATTGCACCCCATCTTGTTCTTCTTCCTCTGACTACTTGCCCGTCAATAGTAATCTCTTTTTCCGATCCAACAACGGCAAATGGAATTAAACTTCTAATTTCGTTATTCAAGTTTTTTTCTTCTTCCAACAAGTCTTCACTGTCATATGGGTAAATATTGAATTTATGGTATGCAAATTCATCTTGCAAGATCTTCTTGAATTTAGCCTTTTCTTCCAAGGTTAGAGAATCAGCTTTGGCAATAATGGGGATAACGTTAGCATTTTCACACAATCTCTTCAAAACTGCAACATCTAAAGGTCTCAAGCCATGGCCGTTTGGTTGGATAAAGTACAAAACAGCGTGAACTCTAGAATCCTTGATGTGTTTTTCCCTTTGAGCGGTCAACTCTTTTCTCAAATATTGGGAGTGTTGTTCTTTGATGTATTTAATGATTGGTTCCCAGCATCTGTCGTTATTGACTTGATCACCAAAACCTGGGGTATCGATACAGTTTATATTCAACTTGACGTTATCTTCGTACAAAGTGTGTGAAGTAACTTTGATCTCAGAAGTCTTTTCGATTGGGACATCACTTGATTTTCTACCTGCAGATTCAGTCAAATGAGAAGCAAACAAAGTATTGATAAGAGTAGTTTTACCCAAACCAGAATGACCAACCACCATAATGTTAAACTGGAAACCTCTTTTCAACAAACGGTGCTCGATCTGGTTGGTGATAGTGCTGAAACCAACGTATGATTTTGGATTAAACGGTTCTGGAACCTCAGAAGGAGTAGCAGTGGTAGTGGCCATTATGTAAGAGTGTATGTTATTTCTATGCTTATAGGTTTACAATTTGGCAATAAGCAATCAGCGATATTATTGAATATGTGTTTATGGCAACCTGAAAATCTTGAATCCGATAACAGACTGGGCGTCACTGAGTTTAGCGTATAGACCACTGTTTGCAACTTCAATGATCTAGAATTTGAGTTTCTTGTGTCTGTGTAAATTTTCATTAACGTGTCTCTTTTCTCTTCATTGCACAAAACAGAAAACTCAGAGACAGAAATATGGTCATGTGATCCCCTTCAAAATCGGGATTCTAAAGCGCGTTTTGATCACCCTCACAAAAATCCGCGTTGCTGGTTCTTCCATTGGAGATGCATAAATGAAGTTTATGAGGTATCAAGCAAGCATATTCTGTTTATACCTATAACATTAGAGCCATTGGAATCCATAGCACTTCTATTGGTTTTTTAATTTATAAAACAACTCTGGAGACTTTACTTACACAACAGGGCAACGCTAGTAAAATCAGATCACAGGCAAAAACACAAAATTTCAATATTTAATATTAATGATTACATCTGGAGGTTTATTATAATTTAGGTAACAATTACTAATCGCTTCTAAGGCTTTCTCTTTGCTCTTTTATTTACTCTTCTCTGCTGTTAGGCTGAACAAATTATTAAAATAATCTGCGCTTTAATTTTTTTTTTTTTTTTTTATTTTTTTTTTTTTGGTTTAGCTGTTCGCTGTTGTTTCTTTGTAGGAATTCTGTTGCAGGCTAATTTATTATGTTTGGGCTCCTTAAATTAGCGCCTTTCTTTTGGTTGCTGGAAAATTATAAGCTTGGGCAGTTTGTGACAGTTTAGCATTGCCTCATTGTGCCATTGGTGCCAATGAAGTGGACCACTCGGGGGGAGCTCCAAGTTGCTGGATATTCTTAAAATAATTACCCAACTCTCTCAATTTCTAACCTTCAAAGGAAGAACGGCAACACATGAATGTACAGGTAAATTTTGTAAAAATAACTTACTAGCATGCCCCTTAAGAGCACCCAATTGACGGTTGCAAAAGACTATTAAATAAACATTTAGCTCCGACTGGAACCAGGTATAAAAAAGTCCTTGCGTAAAATAGTTTTTTGTAAAACTGGGCAAGCTCTTGCAGTCGATTTCGCGAGTTGTGAAGTTCGACTAAATGGCTGTGTGTGTGGTCTTGCGCGTTGTTGCTATATATTTGTTGTGGTTTCAAGCGAGCGATATCTGGACAAAGTAAAAGTTCAGCGCCGGTGCACGAAGGTCGACATGCATGACAACCACAATTATCTGACTTAACATAGTGTCGTATATAATAAAAATGTACCTCCTTATTGTGGACCCTAGGGCCCTGGAAATTGCAAGATTTTGTGACTACTTTTTGGCTTGAAACTTCGGCTTAGATAGAGAGAAAAAAAATACTGATCCAGAACCGTTCTAGTACTACTGTTAAAGTTGCCATTTTTTCTATTAAAAATGGCAACTTTTTAACATGAAACGTTATTGAAATGTTTTCCCAAAGCCAAAATATCAGGGCATGTCCCTTTGAGGTCTGAACTAATATATTGTAAAAATACATACAATTTAAGATCTAGGTGTTTTGGTCTTCTTTTTTCCTTTTCATTTTTCCTTTCCACTTTATCTGCTCAGTATATTTAATTATTGAGAGTTAGCGACCAACTCTTACAACCCGTTGTAAACGTTTATAAAGTTATTATATTTTTGCTAGCTAGCTAGCTAAGTGTATTATCATAAAAGGTTAAGCTAAAGGAACAGAAAAAACAGGTAAAAATCATATCGATCATTATTTTGTAAAATCAAACAACGCAATTGAAACTCTACATTTAGTGAGCAGCAACGTATTCAAGCAAGTCAACGACTCTGGCGGAGTAACCGTATTCGTTATCGTACCAAGAGATCAATTTGACGAACTTTGGAGACAACAAGATACCGGCACCAGCATCAAAGATAGAGGATCTGGAGTCGGACAAGAAGTCAGTAGAGACAACTTGGTCTTCAGTGTAACCGAGAACGCCCTTCAATGGTCCTTCAGAAGCCTTCTTGATAGCGGCCTTGATATCGTCGTAGGTAGCTTCCTTTTGCAACTTGACGGTCAAGTCGACAACGGAAACGTCGACGGTTGGAACTCTCAAAGACATACCGGTCAACTTACCGTTCAATTCTGGAATAACCTTACCGACGGCCTTAGCAGCACCGGTAGAAGATGGAATAATGTTACCAGAAGCAGTTCTACCACCTCTCCAGTCCTTGTGGGATGGACCATCAACGGTCTTTTGGGTGGCAGTGATGGAGTGCACAGTGGTCATCAAACCTTCTTCAATACCAAAGTTGTCGTTGATAACCTTGGCCAATGGAGCCAAACAGTTGGTGGTACAGGAGGCGTTGGAAACAATCTTTTCACCATTGTACTTGTCTTCATTGACACCAACAACAAACATTGGAGCGTCTTTGGATGGAGCAGTGATAACAACCTTCTTGGCACCACCGTCAATGTGCTTTCGAGCACCGTCCAATTCCTTGAAGACACCAGTGGAGTCAACAACAATGTCGACACCGTTCTTGCCCCATGGGATGTTAGCTGGGTCTCTTTCTTGGAAAACGAGAATGTTTTGGCCATCAATGGTCAAAGATTTGCCGTCAGAGGAAACTTCACCCTTGTATTTACCGTGAGTGGAGTCGTACTTGAACATGTAAGCAGCGTATTCAGCAACAATGAATGGGTCATTGATGGCAACAACCTTGATGTCTTTTCTTTGCAAAGCAACTCTGAGAACGAGACGACCAATACGTCCGAAACCGTTGATACCGATAGTGACCATTGTGGATTGTGTGAGTTAAAAGTGTGTAGTGTGTAGTAGATGTAAAAGTGTGTGGAAAAGTTAAAACAGATGTAGAACTTGATGAAGGAGAAAAAGAAAAAAAAAAAAAAGGAAGCGAAATAAATTGAACGGAGGGAGCAATAAGCGTGGCTTTATATGTGCCTAGGCTGTGATAGACAAGGGGGAGGGGGGAAGGGCTAGGAGACTAGTGTGAGTAGCAGCTGGTGGTGGTGGTGGTGATGATCGTGACTGTACTAGTAGTGATCGTGATGGCGAGCCGGTACTGGGGGTAGGTACACTGGGAAATATCTAGCACTTCGTGTCATTGGTGTACAGGAACCATTCGATTCTAAGACTTTTGCGGACATACCATTTGATTAACACAAGTGTAGAGTCTGTATAAGTGGATAAGCGTGTCTGTGGGTTGTGAAGCTTGGGCTGCTGTTGTATGACTTGCGGCTGTTGTGGTGTGATGCGCCATTTTTTTCTTAGCCGTATAGTACGATACCGAGCCAAAGCGAAAGCCAAAAGCGGCGCACGGACGTTGACATGCATGACAGTCACGATACTTTGTCTCCGAGTCCTATCCACCAGCAAACGCTGGAAGGCTATGGGTAGTGCGACACTGGTTCGGATTGTCTTGAGAAGAAATATTACCAAAATATTGCCAAAACACAACTCAGCATGGCTGCTATTTTTATAAAGCCGCTAATGACTGTCTTTGCACATCAACATTCATTATCTTGTAGAATATTCTGTTTTACGTTTATGGCTAGGCGCTTATGACCTCTTTAATATGGTGAAGAAACCAGTGCGTTTCGGTTATCGTGAAAATCGTGGAAATAAGTTGTTGTTCTTCTTGCGTACCAATTGGCATTTATAGCTCAAGAGCCAAAGAGAGATAAAGACACGAGAACATCTATTTCATCTCGAAAAGAAAAGCAGCACCAAGTCTACATATTGAGTATGGGCGAGTTGAGATTCCACTCAGGACAAATATTGCTGACGTAGCAAGCCGGGCAAGTAGTAAATGTTTTGCACTTTACGCTCCTTATGGCCGAGGAAGGCAAAACAACACGACACTAATTCGTATAACCGGCATGGTTCAAAGGGGGACAACGAAAGGGTGACGCTAATGATTACCCAAATGGACTACAGAAAGACATCACTAGAAACAACCGATGCTGATTAATGCTATTGCCGCAAAAACACAAAACGCACTTTCATGAACTGACAACGTGCTGCCAAAAGTCCTGACAACTTTGGTACAGATGTGGGCAGCCCGGGATGGCCCGGAGCTTTTTGCGGATCTGTATTTAGATGTTTCCAGATCTCTATGACGAAAGATAACTGGAACCGAACAACCGCACTGTCTAAGCTCCTTTATGGTAATATACACAGAGTCTGTCTCAGAAGTGTCGACATTCTCGAAATAACCTCATGAAAAACGAGAAAGGGATGCAGGAATTGGTGGCACAGTAAGAATGATTTTATGAATGGAAGGAGAATAGGAAAGGTATACTGCGGTTAGGCGCGAGTGTGGGTGTGTTTTAGTGTACTGAGCGTAGACTTGTATTACATTTACCAATATATACGACAAATTACCGGTGGCTAGAAATCAATTGATGGCATTATCATTCCAGAGAGAGCCATACAATCTCCACTTCAGCAGATGCTCTAGCAAGTACACAACCGCTACTGGTATCAAAGCCCAACGGAAAGAAGCAAACGAGCACAACAGCTAGTGCAAAGTCGAGAAGAAGAAGAAGAAGAAGAAGAAGAAAAAACTAGTACATTATTGCTAGAAAATCGCCAACTAAGTACGACATCAGTCAGTAACCGCATTTTGTTTTTTTGGCTTCTCCTTTAGAATTAAACACCCACCAAACATAGAGTAACAAAAAAGTTTAAATAATTGAATTGCTTCAAAGCATAAGCTCGACTGCAGTTACCGTTAACGATGATAGATCATAAAAACGTTGATGCTCATAACAGCCCATATTACGCATCCCAGTACATAATGATGCATGCCTATTTTATTTTTATAAAAATTGAAGTTTTTTTTTTTTTTTTTTAGCTCGCCAACCAGAAGCTTAACTTTTGCTGTATTCTATGCCTGAAGACGCGCCTTCTTACCGCAACATGCATACCTCCTTGACGGAATCTCAGGGGAGCGTGCTGGCGCTACTAGTTAGCGCTGCGTTCCGGGAGGAAGGCTTTGCAAGCGTCGAGGCAGTTATATATATATATATATATATATAGCAATAGTGATGTTTGGCGATGGGAAGTGCTATACAGACTTCACCCACCACCGAGCCATTGAGTAAGGTGAGATCGCCCATTGTAATCTTTGAGCTTCGAAGAATTCGGCCATGTGATTTAGTTCTCAAACCTTTTATAAAAATGCTATGATAAGCCACATTGATACAAAAAAAATACTTTTTTTATATTTTATTTTTTATGGTTTTTTTATGTTTTCTTTTTACTGCTGGTGATCGGGACAAGTTTGTACAAGTTTCCCATCCTTTGATCGAAGAACCGGCAGGCAGAACCCGGGCGAGTTGATGGAAAAGCATGGGTTGGGTGGCGTACATCAGCTGAGAATTGAAATTCTATTCTGAGTGAAATTTTTCATTTTTCATTTTTCATTTTCCAGCTTCTCAGTCTCTCAGGTTCTCTCTGCATTGCGGATGAGCGGCAACTTGCCGATTGACTGACGGACTGACTGCCTGGTCGTTTTTTTTGGGTTCCTCCGGATTGATAAGCTACTTGGTGGTGAGTAATTTTTCCGGTCGGGCCCCGCTTCAGCCTGTAGGTTATGGCAAGCTTGTTTAGTTTTTCCATATTTACTAGTAGTAAGTAGCCTTTGAGCGTTGGCAACAACTGCCAATAGACAAATTCCAGCACTTGCAAGAATATCAAAAGCGGCTCGAATTTCGATTCAACTGCTCAATTGCATTCAATGCAAACTCTACAATTCTTTTAGTAAACGTTTAAAACACTTATTATAATTTTTTTTTTTTTTTGAAAAAAAGCCAGCTAACTAGCTATATGTAGTATCATAAGTCAAGAACAGAAAATAGTAAAAAAAGATAAAAATCATATCCATCATTATTTTATAAAATCAAACAACGCAATTGAAACCCTACATTTAGTGAGCAGCAACGTATTCAAGCAAGTCAACGACTCTGGCGGAGTAACCGTATTCGTTATCGTACCAAGAGATCAATTTGACGAACTTTGGAGACAACAAGATACCGGCACCAGCATCAAAGATAGAGGATCTGGAGTCGGACAAGAAGTCAGTAGAGACAACTTGGTCTTCAGTGTAACCGAGAACGCCCTTCAATGGTCCTTCAGAAGCCTTCTTGATAGCGGCCTTGATGTCATCGTAGGTAGCTTCCTTTTGCAACTTGACGGTCAAGTCGACAACGGAAACGTCGACGGTTGGAACTCTCAAAGACATACCGGTCAACTTACCGTTCAATTCTGGAATAACCTTACCGACGGCCTTAGCAGCACCGGTAGAAGATGGAATAATGTTACCAGAAGCAGTTCTACCACCTCTCCAGTCCTTGTGGGATGGACCATCAACGGTCTTTTGGGTGGCAGTGATGGAGTGCACAGTGGTCATCAAACCTTCTTCAATACCAAAGTTGTCGTTGATAACCTTGGCCAATGGAGCCAAACAGTTGGTGGTACAGGAGGCGTTGGAAACAATCTTTTCACCATTGTACTTGTCTTCATTGACACCAACAACAAACATTGGAGCGTCTTTGGATGGAGCAGTGATAACAACCTTCTTGGCACCACCGTCAATGTGCTTTCGAGCACCGTCCAATTCCTTGAAGACACCAGTGGAGTCAACAACAATGTCGACACCGTTCTTGCCCCATGGGATGTTAGCTGGGTCTCTTTCTTGGAAAACGAGAATGTTTTGGCCATCAATGGTCAAAGATTTGCCGTCAGAGGAAACTTCACCCTTGTATTTACCGTGAGTGGAGTCGTACTTGAACATGTAAGCAGCGTATTCAGCAACAATGAATGGGTCATTGATGGCAACAACCTTGATGTCTTTTCTTTGCAAAGCAACTCTGAGAACGAGACGACCAATACGTCCGAAACCGTTGATACCGATAGTAACCATTGTGAATTGAGATGAGTGTGAGTGTGTAGATGTAAAAGTGTGTGGATAAGTTAAAACAGATGTAGAACTTACTTAAAGAAAAAAAAGAGAAGAAAAGAAGAATATGAACAGCAAGAATTGAGGGAAAATGGGCTAGGCTTTATATGTGTTTGGGTTGCGATGGGCGCCGAGGGAGGGAGGGAAACTGGTGGTGGTGCTAGAGAGGGCCACCGGTGGGGTGGGTTGCGGCCGGGTGATGCGCGAGCGCTAAGGTGATGGCCGCGGTCACGCGGAGCCTTCACGAGGTGTCATTTTACTAGTAATTGTCACTGTACTTTACTACAATCAATCAGTCAATAATATATCATCAATATGACAATAATCCATCATGCAGTAACTATACACCATAAAACTCACTACCTTTAACACTAACTTACACCTACTTCTTGCGGAACAACTGCTCGTTTGCCAATGGGTCCTTCGCCAACACATTCTCCCGCTTCTTGATCTTCTTGGCCACAGCAGCGTCTTGTCTGCTTCTGGCAGACACCGCCGCCTGCTGCTTCTGCTGAGCTCTCACCACGTTTGGACTCACAAATTGCTTGTTCTCGTATATCTTTGGTCCACAGAACGCACCCTCAAGAATCACAACTGGTGTTAACACACACCGTGGCCCAATTTCCACCAACGTCATTTCGTTTTCTTCATCGTTACCAGCTGCAATCTCCTGTGCTTCAGATGCACGCACCTCTTCGTTGATTTGGTAGTTACGGATCCAGATCTTACCATCAACCACACTGAATGTCATCACATGGTCAATAAACGGCTTAGTTTTTCTGCTGGTTGGTGGCACCCCAAAAGTATGGATAAACATTTCTTTGATCAACTGTAAACTGATATCAGTTTCTCCCTTTGGTCCCACAGTAGCACCAACTTCATCAAATTTCTTGTCAAATGACAACACTGGTCTAGAACCTTTCAAACAATTCCCAGTAAAGTTTAGCTCTTCCAACGTACTCATATTTTGCACAAAAAATTTAATACTTGGTCCGTTTGGCGTCTTAGTTAACCATAAGTATAAATCAGTATGTTTTTTACTTTCAAAATAAGCAATATTGTTGCAGTTGTACAATTCAGCCACTTCATTCAAGTCAAACAAGTTCTTCTTGGATCCAATCTTGGCTTGTTTTTTGGAATGCGGAAGCAAACTGTGAAGATCATTCACCAAATGTCTATGTCTATATGTCACTCCTCTAGATGAGATAATCAAAAGTTTTTGCTTGTTGATGTGTTTTCTTTCACCATTTTTTGGCTTGGAGACTCCGCCACCATTTTGAGTTTTGGAAAGAGCTTTGTAGATCGATGACATTATAAGTCTATATTATGTTGATATTTTGTAGTTACAAACTCTGCTGTTTCTTATCAAAGGAAACAGAATGGTAGGTTTATAGTTGAAAAAGTTTAGTATTAATCTATCCATACAAAGTGTTAACAAAAAAAAAAAAAAAATTTTTTTTCCCTAAGATGGCAGCGATGCGCTGCAGATGTCATTACCCGGCGAAATACTTCCTAATTGGGAGGCACTATGGAAGGCGCGCGCGCCAAAATATTGAAAATAAATAAAGAATAATACAATAGAGTACGAGTGGATGATCAGAATAGTAAGGTATTGAGTTATCGTTCGACAGCCTGGCACTGGATTATTAATTGAAAACGTGTTTCTATTGCGTATTTTATCCGGGCCTTTTCATTCCTTTTTAATATCAGTATTCTCAGGCAATATCAACAAATAATCGGCACCAATTGAGCATAATAATAACTATATAGTAATAATAAGATAAATCAGCATGTCTGGTGAAGAGCCATTAATCGCCACTAGAAGTCGAAGAGCGAATGCCGGATCGAGATTAAAATCATTGATCCAAGCAGAAGAAATCCTAAATTATGATGAAGAAGATGAAAATGTGGATTTGTTATTCCAAGAAGATGGAAGCGATGCAGAATTTAGTTTAAATGATAGCGACAGTGATAGTAACGAAGGCAGCGATGATAGTGATGATGATGACGATGATCAGCGGCAAGCGCAAGATGATGATAATAATAATGACGTGAAAGATAGTCATACGCGGCAGCGAGGCAAGAAGAGAAGAATTGAACATGATACAAAAGATGGCGCCACCCCCGATCAATATTACGATTCTGATGAAATGTTTAGTGCATCATCAGAAGAATCCGGAGATGAAGCAGAAGATGATCAAGAGGCAGGAGAAAAAGAACTACAAAAACAAGAGAAATTAAAAAAACGTAAAGAAGCCAAAAAGAAGAAGATTATCCCTAAAATTAACAAGCCAAAAGCAAACATCAAAGAGCAACAACAAAATAAAAAAGCTAAAAAATCACCAGCGGCAATGCTGGCTATTGATCGAGTCAAAGCAGATTCTTTACTTTCCGAAACTAGAAGATCATCAACAAGACGATCAGCAGTGCAGAACAAAATTGAATTAGTCAACAAGCTCAAGGAATCTGAACGTCGTCGCGCTGCCATGAAACCAAAACCTCAAAAAGAAGTACATGTCATAACGCAAGAAGAAAGATTGCAAGAAGCTAAAGAAACGGAAAAGCAGAATATTTTAGCTCTTACGAGATTCAAGGAGCAAGAAATTATCAAAAAGGAAAAAAGATCACAAATGTTGACCAGCAAAAAGCAACTTGAAGATATAGTAAGGTTCACTTCAGCGATTTATTACGTGACACCAGAAGAGGAACTAAAAGAACAAAAAATTATTAGAGAGAGGGAGAAGAAGAAGGATAAGAGAGGCAGAAAATCGGAGCGTCAAAAGCAGTTGGAGTTGGCGGAAATAGCTAAGGAGGAGGATATCAAAAAATTGCAGAAAAGAGGCAAGTGGATAGAAATGGGTAAAACGATGAAGGAAATTGAAGAGATTGAGAAGAGAGAAGAACAAGAAAGATTAGAAAGAGAAGAAAGAATAAAGAGAGAGAAAAAAGAAAGAGAGGAGAGGATCAAGAGGGAGAAGAAGGAAAGAGAAAGGTTAGAAAAGGAGAAGAAAGAGAAGTTGGAAAGGTATGAAAGAGAAGTGTTGGGGATTGGTAAGGTCGGAGAGGAAAGTAGTGGCGGTATTACTGCAAAAAAGGATAATGAAAAAAATAACGAAGAAGAGCAAACTAAAGAGGAAAGCCAGATTAAAGTTAAAGTTGAAAAGGATGAGGATGGCTCGAAGGTGGACACTAAAACAGGAACGGAGGATATTAAGAAGGATGTAAAGAAAGAAAGCGCTTCTGTCGTTGAAGTTAGAAATGGAAAGGAAGATGGAAAGGAGGGAATTGCTGAAAAGGGAAGTGAAGAAGCTGCCGAATCCGAAAGGAAAAAAGTAACAGAAAAAGCTACAGAAGAAAACAATACAGCGGAAGAGAACGCTAACATTGAAAAAAATACCTCAGCCAAAGAAAATGAATCAAAATCTGCCGAGAGTATTGATGACAATGACGACGACGACGGCAAGGACAATGGTAAACTTGACTCCAATGCTAAAAATAATAAAGATGAAACGATTGCCAACGCCACGAACGCTAATCGTGATAAGAAGGAATCTACTTTTGCTAGCACCATTGAAACCAGTACGGAACAGCAGTCAAATAGCGATAAGAAGCAAGAAAAACAAAAACAACCCAAAGAAAGTGAGATTCACAATGGTCAGGATAATAATAATAGTAGTAATAATAACGATGATGATGCTATTGTTACCAAGCCGAAAGAGGCCAGCATTGAAGATGTTGACATTGATGTTGACATGAAAGATGCATACAATCAAAATGATCAGCAGCAGAACGCCAAGGACGCAGAGATTGGGGCTAATAGTAATGAAGAGTCAGAGAAAATCCTTGATGAGAACGATAATAATCAACCAACATCTGATAAAATGGAGATTGACCATACTGAGAGTAATAGTGCGGAACTTAAAACTCCAGAGGCATCCGCAAGTGGTACACCAAACCACAACACATCTTTGCAAAGAAATGCATTAAAAGCCGATGAAACTCCAGCTGCTGACACTGACCAGACAAAATCACCACTGGCCACGACCCCCTCCAATAAAGAACAAAAATCAGTCAAGTTTGCAGATGAAGTCAACTCTAGTGAACCACCAGAATCCATTATCACTGTTAAAAAAGAACCAACTACTACTGTTTTGAAAGCAGAAACATCAATCACTCCAACGTCGATCACATCATCAGTCGAACCAACAGAAGCCAAGGAAGAAAAATCAGATACAAAGGAAGAAGTTATTTCTGAAAAGCCAAAAGAACCAGTTTATGAAGGCCCTCACTTGAAAGTTTATAGAAACTATATTTCATTTGAAAATTTCACTAATCCAAAAGATTTACTGGACATCAAAAAAGTGAAAAATATTGTATTTGGGCCACAATCGCTTTGGACTGCTCATCGCCGTGCTACTAGCAACCTTGAGCGAATCATTCATATTAAAGCCGATAGCAATATTACTGCTGCCTCTACTGCTTCTACAGGTGATGATGGTGATCAAGACACTCCAAACTTGAAACCAACTTATAAGTCAGATCTCTTTATCCCATATTCCCAGCTCAAAAAGGCCGAGTTTGAAGAATTAGCTAAATTTCCTAAATTGGGAGTCACAGAAACTCAAGACTTGGCTCAAGATACTGAAGAAAAACAAGTTGAAACTAAGCAAGAAATCAATATTGCTACGCCGGCCCCAAGTTCAATTTACTTGCCAACTGGACAACGCAAAACCTGTTTTATTACTGGAAAGCCTGCATTATATTTTGAACCAAGAACAGGGATTCCGTATGGCAGTGTTGAAGCTTACAAGGTTATTGATCGAGTCAAACAGGGGGAATTTGCATGGTGCGGGTTTGGTGAAAGTAATCCTATTGATGTAGAGGATGGTGCTTTTAATGAAGAAAACAGCAACGGCGTTGCAGCTAAAAATAGTGCTACTAGTGACGGCGCTGGAGATGACTTTGAAAGTGGTAGATTGGGCACCGGGGTGTATTTATTTGCACGGTATGGCGAGCCAAGGGCTGCCAAGGGAGTACCACCGGGATTTTATGACTAAGAGAAAGAACTGGCTTATTCAGCTAGTATTTTGGTTATGACTATGATGATGATAATTATGACGATGATGATGATGATTATGATGATGATGATTATGATGATGATGATGATGAATGTTTTAAATGTTTTTTACATTTTGTATTATATGTCTATTAATTTAATGTGCATTGGTTTTTCTAACGAGCTCGTATCGGAATAGTTGTAATCACTAATTTCCATAGCCAAATTAAAGGAATCTATCTTGTACATTGATGCGGATGTAATAAGTAATTGCGCTTCATATTTTTCCTCGAGGCATTGCATTGTATAACTACCTTACTCTCTACTATTCCCCTTCTGGCGGATCCGCTGCAATCGTTTCTCTTCTCTTTCTTCAAACTCCTCGCGCTTTGCCAACATCGCATCTTTTTCCCTCTTCAATCGCTTCAATTCTCTAATTTGCCATTGTTGCTTTTCAAATTCCGGATCCAAATCATCTGTATCCGTAACGTCGCCCAAGTCTTCATCATTTGATGCTTTGATTAACTTTTGTACTTCCTGTTCAGTTCGAATTTGATGTTCTATGTAATTCAAAGCTCGATCTTTGATGGTGCTGATGCCGGTTGCATTTGAAGCGGGCTGTTCCTCATTGGAGTTTCGTTGATTGGTATTGTCATTATTCGTGTTTTTGTTGTTAAATTGATTTTTTCGTTTGGATTTGTTGACGAATACAAGACGAGAAATTTTCCCATTATCCTCATCAGAAGATGTTGATTCGCCGTCTGAGTCGCTAGATGATTCATCCTCCTCCTCCTCCTCCTCGTCCACATCATCATCATCATCATCTTCTTCTTCTTCTTCGTCACCACTACCATCATCGTCGTTATTGTTATTGATACTGTTGGCTTGTTGGTTCTGACGCGGTTTCGTAGCCGCCGTCGTAGACGTTGTGCTTATCACACGGTAGGCAGTTCCACTCTTGCCAGACACACTTTGCTGCTGCTCGTTCCTCTGTAGTTGCTGGTGCTGTCTTATCTCGCTGTTGCTCTGGGCTTTTTTCTCTGTAGAATCTGAAGCATCGCTTTCTGAGCCTGATTCTGAGCCGGAACTTGAATCTGAGTAGTCTTTAGACTTTGCCGCAATTGGCTTGCCGGGGAAATATCGCTGAAGTTTCTTTTGTTTTGGTGCCATGATTGTTATTATTAGATATTAGGTTTTGAATTGAATTAGAGTAAAAAAATTTTTTTTTTTTTTTTTAATTCTAAACTAATACAGTCTCTCTAATTCAAATACGCATTTATGGCTTGATATTTATGTTCAACGTTAACATATGCATTAGTATCTGCATTGACCTCATTTGCATCAGCATCGTCATCAACATCATCGCCCTCTCTCTCTTTCTTTCTCTCTCTCTCCTTGTATATACATATTTTTTCTTTGTTTACTGCTTACTCAGCAATGACCAATTATTTTTCAAATACTGATATACCAGATGTTTTTGAAATCCCTATCCGTCCATTTATATTTGCTGTGATTTAACCGTAGTCTATATGAAACAGACCCTTTCAACCACTCACTCAAGGCTGGTAGCATTTTTTAAAGAGATTCTCCACTATGTATCGCGTCACGATTTGGATGATAGGCCGCCAAAAATGACCAGCAGCCAGCATCTTCATCTTCATCACCAAACGTTGCCAACAAGCACGGTTCACGTGCTAGAAAGCGAAAATTAAGTAAAGTAACAAAGACAAGAAAAACCCGCTGCGATGATGATGATGATGATGATGATGATGATGATGGGAAATGCAACAACACCTCAATTGATGGCTCAATTATTAATTCACTAATATATTTGAACACTAAGTGTCTATTGCTGCTTTATTTAAAAAAGATTTATTTTTGTACAGCTTGATCATTTGCATAAGATAATTTTGCGCAATTGTTGCAATTGCCTTAACGATAATTTGAATCAACATTGCGATAAAGAAAGTAAAGAAGACACAACTGAAGGATGAAGACGGCAAGATTAATATCCCGCAACATTCCTAGTGCTCGCTTGATCCAAAAGTCAGCTTCAAGAAAATCTTTTAAAAGCCAAGCTCAGTTGCACACAGCTTCAGCCACCCGATTCCAGCAAACTCAAGTCGCAAACCACGAACTAGCCAACCATCATGGCACCGATGAGGAAACTAAACATTTCAATAAACTTGCCTCCAGTTGGTGGGATATTAATGGGCCACAGCGGATTCTACACAAGATGAATTTAGTCCGTATGGATTTCATTCAAGATACAATAAAAAACAATATTCCGTTAAACAATCAGTACACTGTCCCCGGAGATGAGATTTATGTTCCTGGATACAATCTTGATTTGCTTCCTCTGGAAATAAGTCAGCAAATCGTGCAAGATCAAAAGGACAAGAGACAAGCCGAATATGCTCAATTGCAGTACAAAGCGTTAGACATAGGCTGTGGCGGGGGCATCTTGAGTGAATCATTGGCAAGATTACCGATTGTCGAGTCAGTCAAAGGGCTAGATTTGGCAGAAGAAGTGATACGAGTCGCAAAGCAACACAAGGCATTGGATCCTGCAATTAACGACAAGATAAATTACCAATTACAGGCTATTGAAACATTGCCATCGCTGGAAATGTTCAATATCATTACAATGTTTGAAATCTTGGAACATGTGGACCGGCCAGAAGAATTTTTGAAGACAGCGTTAGCACACTTGCAAAAAGATGGGATTTTGTTTTTATCTACAATTAATAAGGATTTCGTCAGCTGGTTCACTACAATTTTCATGGGCGAGTACGTGTTGCGGATCGTTCCGGTGGGCACTCATCATTTGTCAAAGTATATTGATCATAGCCAATTGCATGATCTTTTCAATAGTTCTGGCGGTAGTGGCAATGGGTTAAAAAACCAAGAGACTGGCGAGAAACTCGAGGGAAAGTTCGAAGTGATTAGTAGCAAAGGAGGTTCATATTTGCCATTTTATGGTTGGTATTTGCATGGATGTCCAGATGTTGGAAATTACTTTATGGCCATTAAGAGAAGTGCTTGAGATGGACAATCATTCTTCAGACGTTTGATAAGAGCTCATATATATATATACTTATTTATATAGCTCGTAGCTAGGTTGTAAATAGATTTTGCATAGATATACTATCAAAAGCGTTGCATGTTTCAACTCCAACATTTGACCAACTCTCGTAATCGAATTTGAATGCTCCCCTGTTCGGACACACACGCATTCTTAGATCTATCTATCTATGTGTCTATCTATAGCGGCCTTTTTCAGGGCTTATTTTCTCAAACAGAACGGCACTCTTTAGCCCTCTCTACGGTCAGCTGAGCGTCGTTGCGGCTCATGCTCTTTGTGACTTTGTTTCTGTCTCACATGACTTGTGGCAATCTAACAACTATTTGCTAACCGCACGTCTCACGTCTTGTGCTTTCCCCCTGAAACCGGAACTGTCTCGTGAAACAAAGGCGACTATAAGTCAAAATCAGCGAGCTTCCGCCCTTCGAAAACACCTCAGCAGGAGCCTCTCACGTGCCTAGAGACCGTCTGTGGTGGTGCGGAGCTACCGCGCTTGAAAAACGTTCGCCATAGTCACGTGCGACCAGCGTTGGAGAGCGAGCAGCCCCCGGGTTAGGGGCAGCGGGCAGTGAGCGAACGAGTGCACGAGCGACAATTGCACACAGCAGCAGCAGCAGTAGCAGTAGCAGTAGGAGCGAGCAGTAGAAGCAGTCAGCTGGCTGAGGAAAAAAAAAAAAAAAGAAGCAAAAAAAAAAACAAGAAAAATTCTTCTGGATATATCAGTGGTCGTTTGGTTATTACATTTCGCAGCCTGAGTATAGTAAACAACAGAGCAACAAAGCAATAATATCAATATAGTTAAAAATGGCTAAATTCATCAAATCTGGTAAAGTTGGTATGTATTCAATGAATGATGTTATATTTTCAGGCATATCCATATCCATGTTCATCGCCATACAGACAGACATAGACATAGACGTGGACTAGTTGAGTGGTGACAACGGTAAATGATGCCATCATATTTCAACCACCATGTATAGATAAGCAAAGTTTTTTTCTCCCTTCCCTTCCACAGACTGTATCGTGCTATGGAAATTGCAATGTGATAGAAAGCGAAATGCTGAACTTTTCAGGAAAGATGAAATATCACCATATATGTTGACTATGAAAAACACGCCTCGTGAAATTTTTCAGTAGACCAACTATCCAGTCACAAAACTTTGCCAATCAAAAATTAATTGCAATCTCCATATGCATTATCTATTATTTTTACAGTTCCCGCGAAACATCACTTGGGAAACTTTTCAGTCAGTGTAATTTATATCCACGTTGCCAACTGGCGACACACTGCGTATAAAAAAGGGAAATTTTTTGATAAAGGCCATCATCACTCGTCTACAGTTTTCATTTACAGGCAAATTGCAAAAGATCAGGTTCTTGCCTCATGCAAAGTATTAATAATGCTTTGTAAATGTGTTACACTCACAACTACCTGATTGCAAAAAAAAAAAAAAAAAAAACTGAATCAGATCTGCCAAGTGGAAAATGCACTCCATCTACTTTGCTTCTCAATTTTCAATAAGGAATTTTGCAAACCACAAGATTCAGTTCTGTCTCGGTGATTTGATCATCGTCATTCCCAATCTCTTGTCTTTTTTGTCTGCTATGGTGAATTTTCATAGTATCTTCTTGAACACTCCCACTAACATCTGTTTTAGCAATTATTGTCCGTGGACGTTTTGCTGGTAGAAAAGTCGTTGTCGTCAAACCACACGACGAAGGTACCAAATCCCACCCATTCCCACACGCTATAGTTGCTGGTATTGACAGATACCCATTGAAGGTCCACAAAGCTCACGGTGCTAAGAAAGTTGCCAAGAGAACCAAGATCAAGCCATTTGTCAAGGTTGTCAACTACAACCACTTGTTCCCAACCAGATACACTGTGGAAGTTGAAAATATCAAGACTGCCGTCACCACTGACGCTTTGAGCGAACCAACTCAACGTTCTGAAGCTAAAAAGGTTGTCAAGAAGGCTTTTGAAGAAAAGCACCAAACCGGCAAAAACAAGTGGTTCTTTACCAAATTGAACTTTTAAATGACTTGTACTTTTTTTTGTTTTCTTTAATGTTGTTGCAAAGCATATAATAAATAAATGAAAAAAGCAAAAATGATTTTTTCAAAGGTTTTAAATTTTAAAAGGAAGCTATAGCCAGCTTGTACTGTACTGGGAGAAACAATTTTGCTTGACCAATGTGTTTTCTCTTTTTTTTATTTTTTATCTTTTATCTTTTATTTACTTTTGTTAGGTTGCGCAGTTCTTTTTTTGTTTTGTCTCTGGTAAAAGGTTATTTATTGTGCGGTTGTAATTTGTAGTGTAGATAATCTCCCCCATCGTGGAATGGACAATACATTGCATTCGTTTCAAATGTTACGAATTGAAAATAAAAAAAAAAAAAAAAAAAAAAAAAAAAAGATTCGACTCTTGTATATGCCAGTGGTAGATACTTGTATGCTGCCTACTACAACTACAATTGGGAATCTGGAGGTCTAAGTTCTGTAAAGCTAACCGTGCCCAACTCTAAACTTTAGTTCCTCTGGCGCAGCAACTCTCCGCCTGTGGGTATATAATAGGCATAATCGGCCTATTGGGTTTAAGATTGCTGACGTTGTGCAAGTTTTACCGTTCTACAGCACCATGAGCAGTATATGCTCAACTTAGAATTAGTTGTAGCTATTGGCTGGTCTGTAGTACTGATATATTGTTACGTAAACAGCGTTGCCCGGCGGGCCTGTCAAACCAATGCTGTGCTGGTTAAGGTTGCAATTGAGAGGCATTGTTTGTTGTTGTCCGAGCCTTGGGCCCAGTGACAGGCGTTGAAGCTAAAAATATTGACGATCGCTCCAGTGTTTTTGTCTTTCTTTGACGGCTGCGATGATCCCAATATCGATACAATCTACAGAAGCGGTACCTCATTGCTTGCTTTTGCTCTCTCTCTCTCTCTTTCTTTCTTTCTCAATACGCTGACACTCATACTCACACTTACTCACATTCCCCCAGGCCTGCACATCTCATATTGATGTCCTCACAAGTATGCCGGGCAAATCCATTGTCGATTATTTCATAGGAAGACTCACGCTGGCGCTTCTCAATCCTAGCAATCCGTTTCTCGAGGAACTCCAGTTCCACGCAGACCCCAACGTCGCCTATCTCAGAAGTGGTCTCATTGACATATCAGGCGCTAACCACAAGGCAGAAACAATCTTCAAGATATTTGAGTTATTGGACAAAGTCAACACTGAACTTTCTCAAAATGGACATGATGTTTTGCATAAGCGCAACGCAATAATCTTTGTTGAACGATTGCTCATCGATGTCGTGAAGCGAAACTACCAAATCAGCCCACCGTCGCAATCGGATCCCATCGTGTCAAACTACGGCACCCACAGACTAAGATTCTCGCTTTCGTCGATGTCAGTCGATCAGTATTTTTATTTGTGCGGCCGTCATAGTGATGTTAGTGATGATGATTGGAAATTGGAACATCTTGAGTACTTTTTCAACGTGGTGTGCAGTATCATGTCCCATAATTTCCCACTTTGCGAGTACTTGGTGCTTTCGCTTGCAAATCCACAGAATAACACAGCTCCCAGCTACCTGCCCGACAAAGAAGTTGAAGTCATTGATAACCTAAGCGGCTGTCTTTTGACTTTTGTCGCTTTTTTGAGCCCTTTGGAGTATTTTGACTCTTTGTCAAGGAGATTGACTACGCCTGTGGCAACTGCAGATAGAAACAACAACAACAACAACAACAACACCACTAACAGCAGCAGCCCACTTTCTGCAAAACTCAGTACTGACCCAGTGGCCATTAGCCAATTGGAATTGTTCTTAAAATACGCACAAATGTTTGAGTATATCTTTTTAGGAAACGATTTGACATCTAGCAATGCTCTTATTTGCAAAGGTTTTGAGTTTGTCGCTACTCTTTTCGAAACAAGTGATCTTGATGGCCCCAAAAAACAGCTTGTATTTATCAATTTTATGAGAGCCATAAAGCATTGGATTGCTCATAATCAATCAAATTATCTCGCCCTTGCTACTGGGGAGCATTCGCAAATATGTGATCGTGCTAAGCTGCTATTTTATCACATGGTGCCTTATTTGCGGAATAACGATATTAATTTTAGTAGTCCTCACAATAACAATGTTGAAGATTTAGCGGATACAGGAAACCCTGATAGATTTGCGCTCTATAACAAGCGCACATTCGCTAGAGCCATGGGAACGCTATTATGTCTTAACCCAACGGCTTTTGACAAATTCAACCGAATGTGCTCACAAGAAACCATCAGCAATGAAGAGCTAGAAAATGACTATCAATTAAAGTACCTTTACACAATCACTAGTCATATAAGTGCCGGCACCAGTGATCCGAGCTACATTGACAATTGCGATTCCTTCATTTTGATTTGTGGAGTTGCTTCAGCAATCGTTAAGTATCAGCAAACCCATCCAATAGTTAACTTTTCTCAAAACTACCATCAAATCGTTTTAGAGACTTTGCAAATTGGCAAAACTAACTACTATGATTTTGATAATATGCCATTAAAAGTCGATTTTACTAAAGAAAATTATGTCTTTTCAAAATACAATGCAGAAGCAGTGGATGAACTAAGAATATGCTTCTTTTGCTTCCAAAGTGCCCTTGACCCATCTGCATTTTTCGCGTTTATAAATTACGTCTTGAACATTGAAAACCCGAAATCATTGCATAGATTACTAGTACTACTTTGTGGCTTGAGGCTATACTATGAAGTATCACTGTCAAAAAATAATGAATACAATAATGACATTAAAGGATTTATGCTGGAGTTCATGTTGAAGTTCGTGCATATAATTAATGGTTCAAGAAACTTATCTGCTTCTGAAACTACATCGCAATTAACCGCTAGTACCGTTAACTTTGCCAACCCTAATACCACTGGTTTTCACAATCTCAAACCGAATCTCCGTGAAGAGTCGGTGCCTGCAAAGCCTCCTAGGCCACCGCAAAGTAATACAAAGAATTCAAATAGGAGCGGAGGTGGTCTTAAAACATTGAACTCGCCGGCAGTGGTACATTCAAGAAGAATTAGTAGAGAAAATTCACCAGCACCACCTAATAGCAACAATGATAGATCTTCAAGCTTAACTAAACATGGCACAAGACACGCATATACTCCCGCCATTAGAAGAAATAATAACAACTACAATAACAACAACAGTAATAACAATAGCAGCAGCAACAGTAACAATAGCACTTTTAACAGCATCACCCATGCAGGCTCAATTACTGACGAAAGCGAGTCCCTGTCTCGTTCCAACAAGTTATATGATGATACCAAAAATTTGGCCAAAGCTTTCTTTAAGCATGATAAACGGGATAAATTGAGGTTTTATAATGGCGAGTTTAAAAAAAAATACGGTGGCTCTGGTTCGCATTCGAGCACAACTTACTCTGATAGTGCAACTACGTCTGGTGCTTTAACAACCAGCGCACCATCAGCAGGACCGTCAGCTTCAACTACAGCAACTCCAACACCTAACCCAACTAATGAAAACTTCAAATCACCTAGGATCAGCTTGGATAATGAAAACAGCAACAACAATGTTTACAGTAACAGTAATAGTGGAAGCAGTAATAACACTAGCTATTGTAATGCACCAACCGCATCGGGAACCCCGATTGCCCTGAGTACTTCAAAACCGTTGACTCCAAGTGCATTATCACCGTCCTTATTATCACCAAGTGTATCAAGCCCTAATGTTTCTACCCCATTAGCAGCAACTGCCGCTTTGAATGACTCTCCATTTTTTGAGAATATTGATCTAAACGGTGTGAAACCGTACAATAACTTGAATTATCAGATAAATTTGCTTGATCCTGTAGCTACTTCCAAAAGACTCTTATCTAACTTATTTACCATCATCAGAATGTCACCATGTTCATTTATTGATACTAATATTGTGGCTGATAATCTTTTCATTAATGAGATCCTGCATGATTCCAGTAGCCCTATCAGTGATGAATTGTATACATTATTTCACTTGTTTGATGCCATTGCTTGTGGATTGGAAGATGAAGATGGAGAACTTATCAATTCCAGTCGACACTTATTGATCAAGTTATTGGATATTAGAATTTTTCGAGATTTGGAAGATGATGCTAGTATTGCGGAAAAATTGCCGGATGCTATTGATTTTTCTAATGGGACAATGTATCAAATGATGAAACGATTTGAGCTTGGAAACCCAAGGTTACCTGGATTATTGGAGATTTTTTCTGAAGTTTTGCAAGAAAGACTACTTCTTTTGAAGGCCAAATATCCGTTGATTGTACTGTCTGCAACCAACCATTTCAAAGAAGTGCATTTTGTCCGGAAGCAGTTGAGAAGGTTGGAAGAGTTTTTCTTTTTCATGTCATGTTCTCCAAATGTGGAAGTTTACCAATACTTGACCAAGATTCTTCACATTGTTGAACAAGAAATGAATCTTTTTGGTTACGGCAGTGAAGCAGATTCATTAAACGAACTTGACGGTTGGAAAAACAAGGAGTTTTTCCAAGGATTATTGGCTGATAAACATAGCATTACTGGGTTGGTAGTTTTCCGGAAAAAGGTAAGAAACTTGCTATTGAAGCATATTCTGTACCCGACTGAATCTTTAGTCAACGTTTGGTTGATTTTAAACAGTAAATGGGAATACTACAAGCCCCAAATCTTTGAAGATAATTATGAAAATATCAAGACTTACGAAGGCATAACGAGATTTTTGGCAATGACTTGTGGAATATTGCTTAATGGTCTTGAGCAAGCGCCAAAGCAGCTTGAAGAGCATATTACTACATTCATTCAAGCCCACATTGACTTGCTAAAAAGCTCAAACATTACAATCCAAATGCTTGTTAAAAGTATCATCACCGAAGAACTACATCCCAAGGCTTATAAATTAGTAGCTCGCCGATTATTACAGTTTGGTAAAGATTACTATTCACATCACTACGCTGAGGCTTCCACCAGTAACAGGTTCAATGTTGCAGATACGATTCTTACATTCATAAGAAACGTTTATCTGACGAAGGACAAAATCTTGATATTTGAGCTTTCTCTGGCAATTGCTTGTCTCGTCCAAGTGGTACTACTGATGGTTGAGAATACCAATTGCATCCAATCATATCAGATAAAAATCAAAATGTGCAAAATTTGTTCAGAATCATTAACGAACAGTACTCTTGAAGTTAGAGGTAGCTTATGGTTGAGAAATTTTTACACTAAAACAGTGATGAATTGGCTAAAAGAGTGTACTATGTGCAATGAGGATAAAGGCTCTCCACCATTTTACAATAATGATGCAAGCAGCGAATTTGTGCCAAATGATAGCCGTAGCAGCCATCATGATGTGAATTACAATAACAGTAATAATAATGATGCTAGCAATCGTAATAATAGTGAATCAATAAGGTCATCTGCTGAGAGTACTCTTGAAAGTATCAAGACTGCTCACAGTAGTGATAAGTATAGTCTGGTAGACACTAGCGAACCAACGCTGCCAAGCAAATTCAGATCAGCAGCTGAGGAAGATATCACTGCAAATGATTCTAATCAAGATAGTGGCAAAAAATCAAAATTTCATGCCCATAAATATTATCATCAGCATAGAGGATTCAGTGATATTAAGCTTAATCTTTGTTATGAAGCTGCAAAAGCATTGGAAGCGTTAACTCTCGGTTTGTCTTTGGCTCCTCTGACTGCGGTTTACAGAGATGATTTGATAAAACAGAAAGAATCAATGATTGAAAATTATTTCCTTATTATATTTGCCACTCTAAACCATTATGCTGGAATTGACAAGTCAGTTAATTTTGTACGTGCACAAAGAGTTGAAGAAAGTTTTGATCATTTGGTTGTTGGGTTGGGTAATTTATTTGTTGCCAATATTGATATTGCTTTGGAAAAGTCAATATCATTAGGATTTCATCATGATGTGAGACTTAGAATGATTTTTTTAAAGATTTTCATTAACATAATCAGAAGTTCGACATCGCATATTGCTCCAACGCTACAAACCCGCAAAGATTTGGAGGAAAAATTCTTGAAGATCATCATTGATAATATTGATTTCGCGGTAGCATTAGCTCAAGTTTGCCCCTCTTCTGAAGTTGATTTTTTAGCTTGTGCTTTACTAAACGCCTATGAATCACAAGGTAAAGCGTTGCATATCATTATTAAGCTTGTTGAGTATGAAATGAAAACAGCAATTCATGCTTCAACAGTGCTCAGACAAAACACTGTTGCTACTCGTCTTTTGTATCTATTCACCAAATCAGCCGCAGGGAACTCATACTTGAGCTTAGTGCTTCAGCCCGTGTTGAAACAAATTATTGCTAGAAAGGCATATTTTGATTTCGACAATGAAGTGATTGAATCCAGCGAAACAAGTGGTTCTAGTGAAGAGGTCGAACAAAACGTTGCTTTATTTTTGAACTACTTGTCAATGATTGTTGATTGTATTGTTGGATCAGTTGAATATTTCCCAGCATCTTTTAAAATCATTTGTTCTGCTATTAGACAAGAATACACTAAACAGTTCACCGATAGAGACCCACTAGGGGTTGTGAATGCTTTTGTGTTTCTTAGGTTTATTTGTCCAGCTTTAGTGAACCCAGACACAAATTTGTCAATCAAACGAGATTTTAACAAAGAAGAAAGAAAGTCATTTGTTTTACTTGCTCGTGTGCTACAGACACTAGCTAACGGCTCGACAGTTAATGCAAAATGGCCATTGCTTGCGCACAAACAAGACGTTCTTGATAGTATGAGCTTTAAAATAATGCATTTTCTTGATGAGATTTCCTCATTCCCTGTTGATGACTTACCACAAGCAGAAAAAGTATATCATGATTCCAATGAGTTTCTTTATCTCCACAAGTTTGTATTCGAAAATTTCCTTGATATAAGGGATGCTCTTTTGAAATTAAGGATTTCAAGTGACGCTTCAATTGAACTGAAATATGCTCTTTGCAAAAAACTTGACAGTATTCTTAACGGTTTGGGTCCACCAACTTTAACGAAAGAGTACCAAATTCCTGAAGAAATTAAAAATGGAGCAGAGCAAAATAGCAAACTTTATGATTTTATGAGCAAATTTTCAATGATTGATTCCTCTTCAATTGTTGGAATTCCATTTATCAAGCGCGAGAAAAGTGAAGATGGTTATTCAATGATTATTTTTAGTTATTACTATTATCAAAAACACAAAATTGATCCAATATTAGCGGTGTATGTCATGTTACAAGCAATGCTTGAGAACTTAAATCAGAAATATTACTGTGTTATTGATGTAACTGAATATTCTGACACTTACAAGGCATTTCCAACTGATTTTATGTTATCTTTAATTACTGAAGACATGCTCAACTCTTTGATTGGCGTGTATTACGTTAACGTGAGCATGAATTTTTTGCGCAGAGTTAGTGCTGCTTATGATAAAGGAAAATCTTTGTTCTTTTTCAAACCAAATATTAATGGAGTAGATTGTGTTTCAACTTTTCAGGATCCTGAGTTTGCAATAAAGACACATCTTACTAAACATACCTTATCAATTGCGAACGAAAAGAAATACGTCTTCAATGATGTTGATGTTTATGTTGAGGAGATTAAAACGTACTTACCTGGATCATTAACCATTGGGTCAAAATACATACAGCTAGCATTGAATGAAGCGCACTCAAATTTGGTGAAGAAGGGAGAAAAGCCTATTGAAATTCTTGATGTTTACCATTTGAAATCGGCACAAATCTCATTGCCTAGCACAAAAACTTCTGGCAATGAGTTTTTGCTTATTAATACTGATACTGGTGCCAAAACCATGTTGCAATCACCTAAAAGGCTCAATATCATGAAGATGTTCCATGTTACCAAGAGCAAACTTTCAGAAAAACACTGGAAAATTGAGAGTAAGAAATCGAACATGAAATCCAAGAATGAAATAGATAGCTATCTTGGAGATTTGTTAAACTTAACGTTAGCTGGAATTTTGTCTCAAGATGAAAACATTAGAACTTCAAGTAGTAATTTGCTATTACTTCTTGTCAAGAAGTTTCAATTTGATTTGAACTACCATATCACATACAATGAGGACCAGCCAGTGCCTGAAGACAACATTTGGCAAGTGGTGCAAGTCTCAAGAATTTTGGCCAAGCAAAGGCCTGATCTCACATTCAAGATGATAAATGGATTCTTCCATGTTTTCAACACCAGTAACGAACCCAAAAAGCTGTTTATGATTTACATCTCACCATGGATAGAGAACCTTTACTCATATGTCTATTGTTCAGCAGATCCACAAGGTATTACTAAGACTATGAACATTATTAGAGAGTTTATTAGGTTAACACAAGAAGAGCAACATTTTAGTTTACTAAAAGTTTTCATTTGGACAAAGCTTATGGCAAATGACGAGTTGATAGATGTCATTTTGACAGAGGTTGTTAATTTGGCGGTTGAGTACGAGACTTTGCATAAGAGCTGGTCAAAAATCATTACTATAATAACGTCAACTTCCACGTTAACCATCTGTTCATGCATCTTGAGACGTTTAATTAAGTTGTCTCGCAAGTTGGAGAAACTTGACTCAGTTGAGAATCATATCTTATTGGCGGAAATCACGGTATTGGTGAAAATGTGTAGTTACTCTTTTTTCAATTCAAAGTATCATTTTGAAGAATACTTTCCTGAACTTTTATTTGTGGTGAGCATCTATAGTAATGTTGGCCCCAAGTCATTAAGAAAAGATTTGTACGGGCTCACTTATTCGTTATTCAGAACTTTCAAAGGAGATGGTAACAGCCAAGAAGCCAATGAGTTGATCAATTATTTGGAAAGCGATACAGCAAAATTGATTTATGGCTTATATAATGCAGATGAAGGACACATTGCTAAAGACCGTCGTCAAATTTCTGGGATTGTGACAAGATATGCCACATTAATCAAAAAATTTTTGTCTTTCATTAATAACTATCCAGATCGCCATTTAAGAGATCTTTGGAAGACTCGGTGGAGCGGATATACATACGATCTTGTGTTTCTTGGTAAAGGTTTCCTTCAATCAAAAGCGCTACTCTTGTTTGGTGTGTTGGCAAGTGAACGAATTTCAGAATCATTATTGTTCCGGTTATTAAAAAAATCTGGCTCCTATGCTTTGGAAGAAAGAGATGGTAAGCTATTATTTAGTGAAAATTCGGTCAACAACGTCTATGCGCTAAGCATGTGTGTGGAGGGCCTCACTTTCAACTTGCGATTATTATTTTTCAGTGTGTGGATTGGTGGCTGTCGCTGTTTGACCGATGATATCATTATGTATGAAGCTGCTTTAAAATTTTTTGGTAAAGTGGCGGACACAATTAACAAAAAATTTGAATTTAGAAGCAGCAAGGAAGAAAATCAAAGGATAATGTTTGAGGGAAGAATACCAGGTGGTGATACGTTAGCGATGTATGAAAAATTTTGCGGTTTTGAAATTGATAGCGAAAACTATGATATTTTCCTTTGCTTTTTGTTTGCTAGAGGGATGCATGTTCCATTTTTGAAAAATGATGTGATTAGGACTCTTACCACCGTAATGAATGTGAAGAAAAATATGGTGCAAAACTCTAATGGTCAATATTATAGCAGTTACATGTGCTTCTTGTTTATTCTTAAAAACAAGCGAGATTTTTGGCAAACTTTAGTTGAGTCTGGAATTGATACTACTAAAGTAACTGAACTTGATCATGATGTTAAGATTCCGAAATGCATTGCTGATGATCTGACAGATGACTGCCTCCATACTTTAGCCATGCTTGTTATCTTATCCTATTATTTTAACTCGCGCACCATTGAAGAAAATGAAAAGATTAAAATAATGCTTTTAATGAAGTATATTGCGGAAAAAAATGTCATTATAATGGTTAAGTTTTTCAAAAAATACATTGATATGATTGAAGTGGCGCAGAAAAATGAGATGTCGTTGACCGTATTAGCAATAGCAGTGGATATATTCAAACTCATTTCAATGTCTGGAGTAGTGGTATCAAAAGAAATCTCGGCAAGCTATTTGGATAGCGTTTTGGAGAAAATCGGATGTATTGGAATAAAGAATTACAGATTTGTAAATTACAATGAAAGTAATGATAAACGGTTGACTCCTGAGGAAATTGAAGAAAATAATATGATATTCATGAGGCAACAAAGAATGTTAAACAACATACTAACTCTGTGTGTCGATCATTTCACTTCTTACTAGTCTTGTATTATAATTTTTAATTGAAAGTAATTGTTTTATTTTATTGACTTTTAGTTTTTTGTCAATCTTTTTTGTTTGTTTGTTTGTTTGTTTGTTCGCTTGCTTGCTTGTTCGTTGGTTCGTTGGTTCGTTGATTTTCTTTGCTTTTTTTTCCCGCTTTCCCTTGTCTTGCTACAATAGTATTTCTATTGTAATATCTTTCAATATCTCAATATTTTTCAAGTACTATAATGACTTTTATTATTATTATTATTATTATTATTATGCAAATGCAAAAGAGAAAAAAAGAAAAAAAAAACGGAAACTTCTCAAAAATTGACTCTAAGGTTACAAAATAAGGTGACAGAATAAATTTAAAATGACTTACCAAAAAATTTTTTTAAAAAAAAAAGAAATTTGTAAGCTCTACTTCCTGTGTACTTTCTCAAACTCTTTACGCTGTAATCTGTACAACAACATGGTAGCTCTAGAATCCTCAACCGAAGAATGCTGAGCTCCTTGAATATCAATATTAAGCACTTCCTTGGCCAATTTCTTAAGACTTGGAGTCTTTCCCTTTGATAATTGTCTGTATGGTAAATGTTTTGATGTATCTCTTATATCAGATTTTGGATGAGATAAAAACAACGACTCCAAATCATGATGCACAGCATGACCAACAAGAATTCTATTCTTTAAAATATCGCTGACCCTTTGTTGCGCTTCTTTGAAACTTATTGCATCTTTCAAGTGATGCGGTGTTATGCCACTAACCCAAGTTCTGAAATCGGTAACTTTTTCTGCTGGTTTAACATATTCGTCAAGAATAACATGACCAAAGTAATTAACAATAGATACTCTGGCAAGAGCAGATTCTTGTCCCTCTTCACCCACACCAACAAATTCGCAATCCATGGATATATATTTGCCAATATCGTGTTTTTTGGAATTGTTTTTAAGTGTATCATCAACTAGGCCCAAATGTGAGCCGGCTTCAGTGCTTTCTTTTATAACATTTTGGATTTGTTCAAGGTTTACATCATGATCTTGAGCCCATTGTATAATTTCTCCAAATGACTTTCTTGTTGTGGTTTTGCTGTTTGTGTTGGCTAATGAGGTTTTGCTAGGCTTAGCTAATTTTACTATATCTAGAAGAGATCTTGGTTGTTTCTTCGGTTCTTTGGCTGCTTGTTTTTTTATCTTTGATGGACCATTTTTTGTTACTGACTTCCCGTCTGAACCTTTTAATACGCTCTTTTTTGAGGTAGTCTTCTTGATAGGCTTTTTCACCTTGGCGTCTGTTTCTTTGGCAACTTTAGGTTTTGATGTATCTTTTTTGGTCTTGCTTTGGAGAGCAAGCCAGTTTGATGAGATATTCATTATTTGGTTAGCAGAGTTTGCTGTATTCGTGAAAATGATAATTCTATATAGATGACATCTATCTATCTATTCTGGTATTATACTTTGCAGGTGCCCTTTGGTCAGTATAAAAAAAATTATTTCAGCTCATCGCGTTACCCGAAACACATGTTGTATATGGGATAATGCGTTAGGACAAGGTTTTGTAGTGCGTTTGTATCTGAACATCGGCAGCAATAAGATAGCTTGTAAGATAATCACCAAAGTGTCTTTATCTCAAACAAAATAAATTTACGTTCACCTCATATAATGAAACCTTTATTTGAGTCTTTTTAAACTTGACTGCCTTCTTTCTTAACCCAAATTAGAGCCATGGCAGAACCGCGAAACAAAATAATCATAAATAGAGGCTCCGATGCTACGCAAATAAAAAATGACTAAGTACAAAAACCACATTCGTTCCTATCTAACCTCGTTAAAAATAGACGCCTGGCTTTAATAAAATTTTTGAATAAGTGTTGTAAAGAGCCAGTTTAATTATACCTAAATAGCTTAGTTCAATCCAAAATTCATACAATTTTGACGATGATTTCTGATGTAGGGTTCCTATGTTGCCACTGCTAAAAATGTTATCAAAATAATTATGTCCACTTCAACATTTATTCTTGAAATGATTAATGTTAGGCAGATTGTTTTTTGGCCATCTGAGGTTTTGTATTATTACATTTTGAGGTCACCAAAACCTTATATGTGCAAGTACAAACAGTGATACGCGGCATAAATTTAAACAATTCAAATGGCTCATGCAAAGTTACAATACAAGAATCTAGTGCGTACTATGGCAACTACAAACACGATAGTTATTATCGAAGTTTGCGCAATATATAGTCTCTTTTGGATGGTGGTTCTGAGATTGGCAATCTTATGAGCAGCAATGATGCAAATATTTCTGCTGACTAGGCGGCACCAAAATCGCGGGGGGAAAAACAGAAATAAAATGCCGCGCATACAGCAATGTAAACATACCAATCTTCCCCAGATTCCAGCAAACGTCAACAACGATTACAATGAAGCAGCTTTCTAAAGAAGACGAAGAAGTGGTCAGTGTATGTTCGATAGAAATGGTAGTGAAGCGTAGTTTTCTCTTACTGCGCAGTAGGCGTGCTTTGGAGAATTATATAACTAACTTTCAATAATTAGCATCTAAAGGCTTCGGTATGGCACACAGTCTCCAAAATAGCCAACGAAGAGACAAAAAGTTTAGGAGTGACGGTAACGCCGTTGTACTTAGCTTCGCTTGTACAGTTAGTGTTTGACCAGTTGGTTAATGTTGGTGAAGATCTACAAGCATTTGCTAAGCATGGGAAACGCAAAATCATTATTCCGGAAGACATGTACATGATAACGAGAAAGAACAAGCAGCTTACAGACATATTGAAAGCTTTAGCCGAGGAAAATGGCGCAAGCGTCTTTACGGCGAAAGAAGATACTTCGGGAAAATCTGTAATAACAGCTGAAGATTCTAACAACCAAACTACTTCACCTCCTGAACCTACAGCTAGACTAGATCAAGATGAGTTTAACGATGACTTTGATGATGACTTCGATGAAGACCTTGATTTTGAGGAGATTGAAAACAATGGTCAGAGATCCAGTAAACGAAGATAAAATATATGGATTCAGTTTACGTTACTGACTTTTGATGACCTGGTGATAACCTTGAATTTGCTCTTAGAGGGTTGCAGTTTGTAGGTTTTGTAGATGAGAAGGTTATATGTAAAAAATGTCGTTTCCCGCTCTTCTACATGAGCTATCCGTCCGGGTACCCTTGGCAGCTGCTAGCATCGAAAAATATCAAAACTAGCATAAGCAGTAATAACAATAACAGAGAAACTCATCGAGGATTAGACGCTTCTATAAGAGCTTTGAACCAAAATACATAACGAAGCCTCAGTATCATAATGTCACTTTCATTCAGAAAACGGGACCGTTCGACATCAGTGGACGAAATAACCATTCCGGATAACCAAAAATGGTCTACCTCTAAAGATCAAGATCTCCTTGATCTTATGGGCATGTCCACAAGAATTATCGGCTGTTTGACTACAGAGCAAATCGAGGCCTATCAGATAGTTTTCAGAATAGAAGAAATCTCTCAAAAGTTGAGACATGAAAAGTTTTTGAATGTACCGCCTTCAAAAGAACCTCCGCCAGCTCCAAGGTACGATGCCACTGGCAAAAGAATTAATACCCCGGAATACTTATACAGAAAACAATTGGAAAATGAGCGACATTTGCTCGTGGAGTCAGCCATTAGGGCAATTCCTGGCTACAGTCCACCATCAGACTACAAGAGACCGGGAAAATTGGTAGAAAAGGTATTTATACCCGTTAAAGAGTATCCTGAGATTAATTTTATTGGGTTATTAATTGGACCAAGAGGTAATACATTGCGGAAAATGGAAGAAGAAAGTGGTGCAAAAATTGCAATTCGTGGTAAAGGTTCTGTCAAAGAAGGAAAAAATCGTTCCGTTAATGAACGTCAGAATAATTTAGATGATGACTTACATTGTTTGGTGACAGCTGAAGATGAGACAAAGTTGAAAAAAGGTATTGCACAATGTAAGATGGTAATTGACAAGGCCGCATTTACCCCGGAAGGCCAAAATGATTTGAAAAGAGGTCAGTTGAGAGAATTGGCGGCTATTAATGGTACTTTAAGGGAGTACGAAGAAAGACCGTGTCCTAATTGTGGTGAGCTAGGTCATAAAAGATACGATTGTCCAAAGAAAAAACAATATCTCGAGACAGTTGTTTGCAGAATATGTGGTAATGCGGGTCATTTTGCCAGAGATTGTAAACAAAGAGGACAACACAACATGCCTGGAAACGGTAGCTTCCCACAGGCCAATAATCTACTAAATAGTGCTGATCAGGAGTACCAGCAAATGTTGAAGGATTTGAACGGTGGTGACATAAGTGTTAGTGATGGGGTACCGATTGCTAGTATTGAAAATGGTCTGTCACAGCTTCCACAACAGCTTTCACAGCAACAATACCAACCGCCATCGAACATAGACGAATCTTCTTACCCACCATTCAAGAAGAGAAACATTGGAACACAATACAATGATTATGGTGCTCACCATAACAGGTACAAGAATAACGGGACAACAGTCAGTGATTCTCGTGGACCACTGAGCGGTGATTCTTACGTAAACAAGAATTACCAACAAGTCAACTATAATAATAATGGTTACAATAATAACTACAATGGCTACAATAACAACAGATATCCAAATAACAGCAATAATAGTAATACTTACTATCCACCACAGCGAGGCGAGAGAAACGTTTACACCAGCACTGCTTATAGTCAAAACCATCCACTTAGTGCAAAAGGCACTTCTCAAACTCCTCCAATAATTCCACCTCCAGGGGTTGGTCTCACTCCACCTCCAGGGATGATGTCTCTGCCAAATGCTCCACCTCCAGGCCTCGGTGATTTACCGCCTCCACCGCCACCACCCCCATTATCTAATAGTATGCCTCTTATTGCTGCTGATGATGATGGTGCTCTTCCTCCCCCACCTCCACCTCCGCCTCCACCTGTGATGGACATTTCTCCTCCTGTTGCGCCTCCTGGTTTTAATGAAGATGCGCCACCACCACCTCCTCCTCCTCCTGCATACTAGCCTTCTATGCGTATTCTTTCTCTGTATATTTATAATATGTCTGATTTTTATCTGAAGCATGCTTTGCTTATCTATCTTACGTTAAATTTCAAAAATATGCTGCTAAATTTCAAAAATATGTTTTACGACTTTTTTCTTCCTACCATCCCATAATAACAAGTTCAACCTTAAATTTGAACCATAAATGCGGTCGTGAAGATGCGGTAATAATATAAGTACAAACATATAAATTATTACAGCTTTAATCATCGGTAAATTATATTTCTAATCCTTTTTGCTTGACTTCCACTTTCTTGCATTCTGCAAAAACTTCAACATTTTCGCGTTCTTTTCTTCATCATCAGGGAATTTATATTCAACTTCTTCTTCTTCTTCTTCTTCGTCTCCTCCAACCGCTGTATTAGTTTTCTTTATTATCGTTGGAAGTCTTCTCGTAATCTTCTCCGTAGTTTCTGGCGTTCCGTAAATTTCTTCAAACTGTTTGTATGCTTCAAAGAAAAGAACCCGTTCATCCACCAAATTTTCATTCTTGAAAAAAACCAATCCATCTTCAAACACTTTTCGAGCCTTTCCAATAGATTCCTCTGTAACTGTTACTTCAATTTCCTCTTCCTCCTCATTATCATTTTCATTCTCCTCCTGCTGACGAATTTGGTGAAGTTGCTCCTCACTAGGTGCTGCTACTTCAAAAAGTGCCCACTTAATCCATATCTTAACATTTTTTTTATTGATACTCAATACTCTTGCAAAGACAGATCTGGCTTTCTCATAGTCATGTAGCTCCTCAGCAAGAAAATTAATGTACTTGTACCAAACAATTAAATTATTATTGATATAAGGCTCCTCAATAGCGAGTTCATAAATTCCAGTAGCTCTTTCATAATCACCAAGATTTGTCTCCAATTTTGCATATTCTAGCCAAGTTACCACTCGCATTGGGAATTGTATTAAGAAATTTTCATACAATTTTCTCACTCTATCCATCTCTTTTAACGACATTTCCAAATTTATATAATACTTGAATGTCTTTGGTTTGCCGCACATCCCAAGTGACTGTCCCAATACTTTTCTTGCTTGCACCAAATTATGCTGCCTTATTTCAAACTTTGCATAGTTTATCCAAATTTTGCTAAATGTGAAGGATTTGTGAGGTATTACGCTGATCACTTGTTTGTAAGCGTCTCTGGTTTTATCAGTGTCTTTAAGCTCTAGTTCTAAAAAAAAAAGATATCGCATCCATAATGTGATATATTTTCTCCATTGTACTGATTTGCTTGAATTATCTTGTGGCTGATTCTTTATTGCTTTTTCAAAATGATTAGCTAGTCCAAGCTTGTTGTTACCTAAAGACTCTGTCATTAAAGTCAAGTAATTCCACCAGAGATCATAGTCTTGAGGGTTTCTTTCCAAATCTTGTTCATAAGCTTCTTTTCTTTTGCTCAATAAAACCAAATTCATACCACTTGGGTCGCCATGTTTTTTTTCAAATATTAGATAGTTTTCAAATAACTTTCGTGACAATGGTTTCGGTAACTTATTTAAACCAAATTTGAACAAAGCTCTGCCGCGCTCTAGCTCTTTTTCGGTTGCTTCAAAATTGATCCACCTTATCAAAATATCTTCAATGCCTTTCTTCTTATCAATTTGAAACAAAGTATCTACCGCAAGCGTAAATATCTCTCTTATGGTCTTACTATCCCCGTATTTCTCCTCGAAATTGATCCATTTGATCCATGTCGTGCTCTGCGGGTGTACCACAACATACCCAGCAAACGCATCTCTTGCCTGTGAATAATTATTGTACCTCTTCTCAAAATTAATGTACGCGTCATAAACATTCGTGTGAGGCTCATAGATAAGCCATCTATGAAAAATACTCCGGGCTCCCTCTATATTGCTAAGCGATTCTTCCAACTGCACATAATAAAACCATACTTTGTCCGCATAAGGAAGAATTCTTGTAGCTCTTTCTAAAAGATTTCTTGCATGGTTTATACTGTAATTCTTGATTTCCAAATCAGCATACCGTATCCAAAGTTGAACATTTTCCTTATTGTGATCCAAAGCTCTTTCAAAAATTGACCTCACGCGAGTCATCTCATGTTGCGAATATTCAAAATTAGCATAATTGAGCCATGCTCTAGTGTTTTTGTAATCTTTTCTAAGGGCCTTTTCAAATTCTGTTCGTTTTCTTGCTTGATATTCTTTAGATTCTTCTAAATCGGCGATTTTGCTATTGAGTTGGTCTTCGTCTAGTGGAGTGGCTTGACTTCGAAAGGCTTCTTGCAATATGGATTCTGCCGTGACTTGTACTGGCGCAGGCGCCATGTTTTTGCTTGTTTCCTTCAACATTATTAATCCAAGTAATCAACCAGGTTTGATTTGATGACAATGTTCTCTAGTGTCATATATTTTGGATGTCTGCAGTATCTCATTAGTCGCTGCTTTGTTTACTTTATACGCATCTCTTCTCTTTTTTTTTTTTTCCTGATTTCATTTTTTTCTTAGATATTGCTTACATAATCATTGTGTTTCAACGCCACTTTCTTTCTCCGTTTCAATAATATATTACTCTCATTAACCTTACGACAAAAAAGGTAAATCATAATACATTCTAATCATAACACCCATAAATATATAGATCATTCAACGGCAATGAACTTGCTTGGAATAAAAAGTAGTTGTGGAAAGAGGGAAAAAAATACTATAAAAAACTGATAGTCAATGTATGTTAAATGTTATAAATAATGTAAAGCAATTAAAAGTTTAAAATGTCGTCACAAATGAACTGAAGAGAAGCATAAATAAAATAAAAAAATAAAAGACGAAATCAGAAAACGTTTGTGATGTATGCTAGTTCTAAGAAATGTACCAAAGAAAAGTAAAAACAACTGAACGAAAAATTAATGTTTGTTTCGAAAAATACATTTCAAGTATTTTAGCGGATAATTTTGATTAAATTATAATGAATGAGCTCTTAAAAAAAAAAAAGTTATTATCTAATTTATGCTATCATTATACGAAATGTTTTCGTATGTCAACTCATTATTAACACCGTTCTTAAATTTATTCAAGTAATAGCAATCTTTAACTGAGCGGAAAGTGCTCAAATACTCTCTGACAGTGCTTCTATTTTCATGCTTCTTGTTACTTTTATAGCCTTTTAAAGATGCTTGATGATGATAATTATTATTATTATGATTATTATCACCATTATTGTCAAGAATATCATTGACACAGATATTATCGCTGATCAATGTGGAATTGCTTTTAGAGGATTCATTAGTAACTGACTGTGTAATAAATTCATAAGAATCGTTATGGTTGAATGCATAATCACCTTCTTCATCTTCTTCCTCTAGTCCTACTGGCTCTTCTAAATTGATAGCTGGCCCATATTCACCTTCATAAATAATAGCTCCTGCTTTTCTTTTCAATTCGATATACTGTAACTCTTTCAAATTAATGAGTTCACTAGCAGAAGGTCTATTTCTCGGATTTGGTTCAATCATCCAATGTACCATTAAGTCCAATGTTTGCCCGTCTCTCAAGAAAGTGGTATGAGCTTCAGGATCCTTATTAATGCCATTGGCACTATTAAAATCTCCAGGATTCGGTAATGTTCCACTTTGATGATCACTGACAAAAGGTACGTTGAGCATGTTGGTACTGGTATCGCTAGTCAAATTAGAATAGTTTTTGCTTATTGACGAATTATTGTTTGTATGACTTGTTGACGTGGAAGCTGTACAATTTGAAGTCAAAGATTCTGAAGCAGCATGGTGCAGATTGTTTTGTTTCATGCCACTTTCAATAGCTAAATCTCTGAAAGACAACCTTCCAGCATCGCTCAAATCACCCGATCTAAGTTTCTGCCAGCTTATACCATTATCTGGTAAATAAATGTTTGCTGCTATTTCTACTGTAATCAAACCTAAAGAGAAAATATCTGCTGAAGGACTATAGTTTGACTTGAGCAAAATTTCTGGGGCAATATACTCTCTATCACCTTCTTTTTCCATAGTTAAGCTGGTATTGTGATCAAGACTAGTGTCAGGACTCATATCTTTACCTGAACTGCTAGCATTAGTGTAATAGCTGGAAAAAATTTTTGACTCTCTTTGTTTTTCGGTTGATGAATCAAAAATGGAAGAGCTTTTGTTTTTAATATTTTCTAATTTGGTAGATAAGCCAAAATCGCCAATCTTCAATGAACCTTCAAAATTGATGAAGATGTTCGCAGGTTTCAAATCTAAATGCAATATACCATTTTCATGCAAAAAATTTAAGCCAAACAAAATCTCAGTGACGATTTTCCAGACTCTGAATTCATCTAATCGTTGCTCTGAGTTTTTGAGCAAAAACTTATCCAAAGAGCCATTTTCACAATATTCAGTGATGATGTAATTGTAGCTTTGATAAGTGAAATTTGAAATATAATTGACCAAATACTCTGAACCAGTAAATTTTCTAGCATTTCTCTTTAGCGTATTGAAGATTTCAATTTCCTCGTCGGGGTTAAAATTTATATACTCCAAGTTTTGGCCAACCACTTTAGAAACAAACTCCTTATCAATATCATTGCTAAACATAATCGCTGACTCCCTGTTCTTTTGGTACTTGTTTCTATTTTTTCTTATCTTGACCGGCTTTTTGCTTCTTTTGATAGCATACTTAAAGTTTTTATAATCGCACTCAAAAACCAAAGAGAATTCGCCTTCGCCAGTAAGTCTAATACTACTACCAAGCCTAGTGAACAAGTACTCATCAATTGCTGCTGATCTAGGTGGATGCGAAGCAGCAGCACTACCACTCATTTCACTATTGAGAGGATCAAATATTGGTATACCTTCGATCTCTTCATTATTCTCAGTAGTTATGATATCTTTGTAGAAACGGCCGTTGGGGGTAATCGTATTTGCTTCGTTATTCAAGTTTACAGATGAACTGTTTGGTGTTCTAAGTACTATTCCACTTTTGGTCTTGCTATTGGTGACAGTACCACTGCTGTTTCCAAATGTAAACGATTTGTATGGCCCTGCTGTTTCGACTGGAGTAACAAGGTCGGTTTTAGAGGGTCCATTAATGTTAGTTTTTATCTCAGTAAGTCCACCTGGGGCATTTCCTTGATTGAATACTGTATCGTTGGTCATAGGCAATACTTGATTCTTGAATAATTTAATAGTATCATCATTGCTGCCATTGTTGTTTCCCCTGTAAGATTCATTGCTACTATGGTGTTTTTCTTTTATTAGCGAATTGCCTCTGAACTTTGAAAAAGATGCCTTAGTTGGAGTTGTTATATAATTGTCATAGTCTGTTTTCATCAAATCGTCATAGTCTTCATCCATATCATCCAATGGATGGCCCTCCTGGAAGGCTAGACTGTTTCTGTCACTATCTGAAGCCAACTCGAAATCAAACACATCATTAGCACTAGGTTTAGTACTAAAAATTTTCTCGCTGTTTGAGTTTGAAAAGCTGAAAGGTGCAGCAGATTGATTAGTTGCAGAAGAGCCAAATAAACTTGTTTTCTTGAAGACATTAGAAGACTTTTTAACACCAGGATTGTTTTCAATGACTGCTGTGCCGGTAGAAGCTGAGCTGCTATTGAAATTTGTATTGACACTAGCGCTTTTTGGAGAAACAGCATCGGCCAAGTTGTTGATTGATTTAAAATTTGGCGATCTCACCAACAGAGTAGAGCTGCCTCCTCTTTTTTTTGCCATTGAAATATATGTGTTGTTTTTTATTGATGGAGAATTAGCAAGCCAGTTGCTCGGGCTCATATTGTTCACACTAGTTTCGGACGTTATGTTGAAATTGGTACTGCTCTTGTCATTGATGCTGGTATTGCTGCTGCTGCTAGTATTACTATTATTATTGTTATTATTGTTGTTGTTACTATTATTATTGTCATGATTGCCATTTTTGCGTTTTCTTCTTCTTTCTTGAGAGGCAAGGCTTCTTCCGTTATTAATAGAGTCGTCACTGGCATTTACGTGCAAATTGAACAATTCATTAGTTGCATTAGATCCTTTATGCAAATTGAGAGGAGTATCTGATAAAGGTGCATTACCAAAAGTTTTTGATACTGACTTAAGCTTGTCTTTTATTTTCGTATTGGACGGCGTTCTTGAGGGTGAAAGAATTTTATCTATTGATGACGGAGAATTATCAATATCCATCTTTTTATTGCTTGGTGATGACGATGAATTAGGAGAATACTCATTAGAAAACTTCAAAAATCTTGAAGATTTTTTCAAGTTGAAGTTTGGTGATGGAATTCTTGAAGAGTTAGACTGAGCTGGGGAGAAATTTAGCTCCAATGATTTTTTGTCAAAACTTGGGGAATCTAGGATCATTTCTGAATCAATATTATCTATTGTTTCATTCTCTCTCTCGCTATCCATCACTATCTTGTTGCTTTTGATTGAGCCAAAAATGTCATTATTATCGTTATTGTAGGAAACATAAGTGCTAAGCCTAGATCTTGGTTTTTCCACAGTCATTAGCTTTGAAGAATCAAATGAAAAATTATTTTTGCAAGGCGTATCGGGTACTGGTTTTGTTGATCTAAATACTGGATGACCTTTGTTTATTATTGAAACACCAGCACCAGGCTGATGAGTCACGTTATTATGACTATAGTTGGAAACTTGATTGTTAAAAAACAACTTGTTATTTTTATTTTGAATAAATGGCGAGTCGGGCACTTTCAATGGAGTGGCGCTACTGCCAAATAGGCTGTTTTTCTTTGACATCAAACCAGAAGACATGAAGGCAGTCTGAAGTGGTTTGACAAACTTATAGGAATGAGAAAGTCCTTTGTTCAGCCGCGTATTACTGGCTCTGCCATTGAATTTTCTCTTGCTATTATTTATTGAATCATTTTCATTTTCATTCCCATATCCATTGTTAACGTTCTTAAAGCTAAATATCGGTGTTGTGGTTTCCTCATTTTTAGTATTGTCAATATTCTTGTTTAAGTTTTCTGAGCTGCGTCGCACTTTGGTGAATAAATCTTTTCTGTTGCTATTCCTTGAACTCAGTTGGAATATATTTGTGGAGAAATTCTTTGTCTTATGCGTGTCTGCCAGTAAGCTATCATTACTATTGTTGTTTGCACTAAACGTGAACTTGAATTGTGATTCCTTTGGCGCCACCGACGAATCATTTTTGTTGACCCCCACCAATTTTATGGTTGAGTTAGACTCATCTTTCTTATGACCAAAACTTCTCGCGGCCTTTATTGATGGATCCATATCATATATAAATGATGTATCAGCTTCCAAATGAGCAGCAATACTATTACCATCTGGAACCTTTCGTATCGTTGAAAATATGGAATTGGCTTGTCTGGATGGAGTAGAGTCAGCATCAGTATCGCTTGGGTTGTCCTCGTCTTTAAATGGTGACCAATTTCTCACATCATTTTCAATATTATTGTTTGTATATATATCACTGCGGGCTCTTCTAAATTGAGAATGTGAAAACTTGAAATGTTTATTGGAATTGGCATTTGTAATGTTAGGAGAAATTGAGTACGCCCTTTTTGGTGCCACTCTTTTGCGAGGAACAATTGTACCAGGATCTATGCTTTTGCTGCTGCTATTCACTGGACTGTTATCCCATTTACTACTTTCTTGACTATTTAGCTGTTCATTAAGCGAGAGGTTTAAAAGACCTGTACTTCTTTTAAGCTTGTGCTTGTTTTTGTTGTCGTTATTGTTGTTGTTGTTATTGTTGTTTTTGTTGTCGTTGTTGTTGTTGAGACTGTTACTATAGTTCCGTGAACTCATCGCGTCAGGAACAGCAAACTCTTTATAAAATGATAGCTAAAAACAAAACGAAATAGATAAATTAAGCAATGCGGTCGTGAAATCAAAGATAATAAACAAAACAATGTTTGTTTGCAGTTGTTATAGTTTGAAAAATTGTAGTTTATAATGATGTATCCCTTGGTCTTTTGTTTTTATTTTCTATGCTGTCCCTTGACTTTGGACGATACTTATAAGAGGGAATTGAAAGTTCAAAGAGATTGATAGCCAGGAATGAGTCCCTTCTAAATCTTAACCTAGAATTTTTGAGGACGTTCTTTTGTTATAAATGGTATTATTTGTTGTTATTTTTTGAGTATATGCTGTGAGTACGACGACACTTCGGAACTCAACACACCCTGTCAGTAAAATGTATATCGCCAACCTGCCTTTCTACTTTTTTTTTTCGTTTTCTTCCGATTTTGCTTCAACTTTTTGGGGGTTTCTCTGCCAGCGGCGCAAATAATAAACAAATCGCTGTGCCTGCCGCCGCTCCCACCGCCTACATAATTCCGAGGGTAAGCCTACCAGGATACCCGGACTCTAAGTCACACTTATTCCAAGACAGATAGGCACAACATTACCGGAATGTTGTCATCATTTCCCACTTCCTGTCTGCCTCGGTTTAAACGGTACCTGATAGTTATACATCAATACCCTCGGGTCATCGGGCAAGTTTCTAACCTCTGCCGGAAGGCGGAATGCAGAATGCGGATGGCTGCGGTGCGGAAATTTAAAGGAGTCGAGCGCCACGACGCGTCAAAACGATAAAACAAACAAAGTCCCAATCCAGCAAAATGTAAACAAAGTAGATCCAGCAAAGGATCATCAATTGACTCCGGGGAGCCAGCTGATGATTACAATCCTAGATCGGGTTAATAGCCGAAACAGGAAAGATTACTTTCTACTTTTTTGGGAAGTCAAATGGCAAGATCAAAGAACAGTAGCGGAACATATAATAACAAAGCAAACAATTTTATTATGGACTGAAACAAGTGGATATAGTAAAGGCGCTGCTAGAAAACATTGTAACAAATAAAAGAAAATGAAATAAAAGAAGAAGTTTCATTTTTTTAAATGATAAAAAAAAAATTTAAAAACAAAAAAAAAAAGACAGTAAGAAATTCAAATATCAGCAACACAAAAAAGATGGCCTATTTACCACCAAGTTGACATTCAAAAAAAGAAAGAAAAAAAAACTAGAAATCAATAAAGCAAAAGGCAAAAAAAAAGAAGTTCTCGGCTGCTAAATTCAAATTGAACGAGCAGTATATACATTGGTATTGAAAGTCTTCACCGTGTTTACATCTTCCCATTTGGTGCCGCTAACTGAATCACCTTGAATAATGTTACTTTCAACACCACTGTACTTCAACTGAACATCAGAAACGACAAATTTACCACCAAAATTATTCGGTATCAAAAACTTAGCAAGAGCGCCTTTTTTAGATTCTTGTGCTTTTCCTACAGTAAGGAATCTAGCAACAATTTTCTCTTCTGGTTTACTTCTGCTCAACACTAACGGTTCAGTATATCTCCATGTAATTCTTCTCTTTTCTTTATTGAAAGTACCAGATGGCCTTGACATTGCTGATTTGACTTCTGGTCCTTCTTCTAACGCCACGGATATTAAAAAGTTTTCCAACTTAATCAATTCATCAGAATTATCTTGACCCAACCTGTTAATAACCTTGTCGCTCAATTTGATTGTAAGCATACAACTTGCTTGGTGATCTTCAAGCCTCCAAACCGGCAAAATTATAATTGGAGATTCCGCGTTACCAACTAAGTATTTCAATCCTCCTAATGTTCTGGAACTTATTTGAGAAGGATTAATAGAGAAAAGCTTATCAGTAGGGGTTGATTCTCCTTCCAAAGTTTCAATAAAAGAGTTGTTAGGTATTAATTTCTCAATTATTGACTCTCTATCAACTAATTTCAAGTAACCTTTATATGGAAGCTGAGTTAATGGTGGCTTTACGTACGTCAAAGCAATTTCACCAAAAATTTGACAGCTTTCAGTTTCGCCATCTCTTAAAGACACCTTTATCAGCTCAGATATACTGGCATTTAGTCCACTACTGTTCAAATCTGGGTGAACAAACTTATTACCTGTTTTGGTGCTGGTCAAATATGAATGAGGTAAAGAGGTTGTGCTAATATTGTCATGAGCGTGACCAAATGCGCCAATAGAGCCTACACCCGCAACACCGCTTCCAATAGAATTATTGTCAGAGAAATGTTTTTTACTTGCTTCACTAATCGAATAACTTGCATTCTTAGGTAGAGGTGGTAAGACTGCTTGTTCTTCACCAATATAAGATAACCTTTCTTGATTGTTGTTGCCACCATGTTGATCCATTATATCGGCAGTGGTCAAATTTGTGAACAATTTAGATTGAATATCACGTCTATCCTTTTTCACGGGCTGATCTGATTTTGATTCAGAGGTGCTAGCGGTGACAGAGCTATTTGACTCATTGAATGTTTTTCTTGTTGGTGGCGGTGGCGGTGGCAATACAGAGCTGCGATTAGACTTATGAAGATCATCCGTACTAGCTTCGTTTAGGTTTGCCTTAGGAATAGACGTATTACTAGAAGATTTAACATTAGGAACCAATGGTCTTTGATTGATTGATAATGAACTTTCCCTTCCATTTGCTGCACCTGTATCAACCTCTTTTTCTGGACTTTTGATTTCTGAACCATTAGTGACGTCTTTTTGCTCATCATTATTGAAAATAAAACTAGATCTCGGATTGATAGTTTTCTCACCTATGGCATCATTTTGAGCATCATCTTCCTTATCAACTGCTCCGCTGGTATTCTTTTCAGTTACAAGTTCGTTCTCCATATGTGATGCTTTAGAATCTCTTGGAATCGAAGATTGGCGGTCAGCAAAATGAGCAGATTCTGGGCGAGATTGTTGAGAAGCAAACGTGCTGAAATTATGGGGATTTTCAGAAATAGATTCAGAAGTAATTGAGTCGTGACGATTCTTAGTCTTTCTTCTGCCAAACAATGTTCCAACTTTAGATCTCAAGCCACCACGCTTTTTGCTTTCGCCTTGACTGTTGATAGTTGATGGATTTGATTTTTGAGAGTGCAATTGTGGAGGAGGAGGAATTGGCAAGTCATTATTAGTTAAAGACTTACTATTGCCAGGAGCGGCATCACTGGCACCTTTGGCAACATTAGCATTAGCAGCGCCTTCAATTGCGGTACCACCAGCGGCAGCAGCTGTAGCGGCACCCAATTCTGGGGCAACAATTGAATTATGGTTAGCAAAAGATGATAAATTGCGGTTCTCTTTGCCTTTTGCCACTGTTTCCTGTCTATTATTGACCAATAAACCATTTTCAAGGTAATTCTTGTCTTCAGAACCGTTTGACACATTTGTATCTTTGGCCTTTGCTAAAGACCTTTTGGTTATATCGCCTACAGGAGGCAAAGGTTTTTGCAGAGAGGATGACGATTCTTGCTTGGCAAACCTTGCAATTTCGTCATCAGGATTGAATCCAACCAAAACACTGAATAGGTTTTCATTGTGTTTCAAATTTTCGTTGTATTTGAAGTTCAAATTATTTTGAAAAGAAATGAATGCGTCTTTCAAAAACAACAATCTATTGTATTCAAAATTTTCGAAATTTTCACTGGTTTCCGGTGATTTGAGGGCCCATTCATTGTTAGTCAAGTTAGATGGAGTCTTTTTATGACCGTGTTTGATACCCAAACCAAACTTGTGGTCGTTACCGCCGACAGCGGTTGGATTTTCGTTGTCCACATCTTCCGGTGATTCCAAATTGACAGACTCGGCGGTTTTTGACAACTCCAAAATTGAATTCAACATGTTGTTGTACTTTTTGTTTTTACTAATGTCAAAGCATTTTTTCAATGGGCTAATAAGTTGCTTTTCCATGTTGTTGCAAAAGGTCTCAGAAATGTACACCTCCTCCTGAATGTCTTCTAAAACACCATTCCATAAAACGCCAAAATCACCCAAATGGTCATTGTTCAAGACAGTAGCGTTCTGATATTTTGGATCATGCTTTGCTTCCTTCTTGATATACTGGTCGATAGACTGGTTTAAACTTTTGCCTTTGGTTTCATAGATCTTTTTTAGTTTGTTGGCATAGTGTCTATTTATCATCATGTAATCGAACAAAAACGAACCAATTTGGTTGTTGAGCCCCTTTGACTCTAACAATCTCGAAAGAAAAACATTAGCCGCCTCAGATGGAGGTCTCTCCACTAAGATAGAAGATGCAAAAACTGCTCTTTCTTCGTTGGACATGATGCACTGTTTGTGGGTAAGATCTTATAGTTAACGGGTTGTTACAAAACAAGAGTGTTTTGTAATTTGCAAAATTCCGACAGACGAGGAGCAGGAGCTGAAAACAATAAACGCCAGAAAATGCAGAGATGATTATACTGTAACAAACAGATATCAACACACAATACCGTGGAAATAACTTTGAGCAATGTTGTTCAAATTTAAAGTTACTGAGGTTGTTGTACTTGTTGTTGTTGTTATTGTTGTTGTTTTGGTCTGTTTCTGTATTTTGTTTCTGTATTCTCTGTCTTTTTCTGCTTTTTCGTTTTTCGTTTTTCGTTAGACGTTTATAGTGCGGGTGCAATAGGGGCAACGCCAACCGCAGCCGCTTGCTGGCATCGCCAGATCCGTCTCCGCCGCGGTGTTGGGAGCCCTGTGGCTATAATTTTGTTGTGCATCAAACATTTATGAAGTGTCACTGTAAACGCCTTAGTCCTTCGCTGAATGTTGTGGAGTTTACTTGGCGGTTGATGTTGTATTACACTTCTATGAGAGACAATTTGTTTCTTTTTTGTAGGCACTAACGCTAGAAATCTTCTTACCTGAAGTTTTAATGAGATTTAGTAAACATACGCTTTTGTCATTCATGTTACACCATCAAGCAAACTGCTGTCAGAATATATATGCTTATTTGCAATCTTCTGAGCCTATTCGGTGTCTCAGATAAACCCTTGAACTTCTTTTTACTAATTTTTCATTAAGGATTATTTTTCATTAATTTCCATTGACAAACTATGTACTTAACAACATAATTGAAGCTTTCTCTTCAGGAAAAGTTTCTAAGGAGTAACAAAAAAAACTTTTTACGCACCCTGTGAGCTCTATGAATAAGGTACTGGAGCGAGTTTTGGACTTATCTACGAATTAGGATCTAGACTTCTCAATTTCTCTACCATTTTTTTTTTTCATGTTCTGCCTTATGCAAATAATCTATAAGATAATTTCCTAAAAATAAAGTACCCAGCACACAATGCTTTAGACTTTTAATTTGAATCAACTTTAATAAATAGAGATTGTCACACTTCATTGACTTGTTGCTGCTGTAATTTTTTCTCACCATTTTTTTTTTCACACACAATATCGATTTATTATTTCTATATAAACGATAGAAAATATAATCTTATAAACTTATCTATATAGTATATACAGTATAGTTCAGTTGTTATTATATAGGGGAAACTTGTACAAATGAAAACCCCATTAGTGTTAGCTAGACTTTGATGGATCAGTTGGATTTGAAATAGTGCCTTGCTTGAGACGTGCCATACCATGAGTTTAGTGATTTTAAAAATAGGTAATTTATTATTAGTTATTTTAGTATTCAACAAAAAAAGTTGACTTCGTGGCCAAGTTGGTTAAGGCGTGCGACTGTTAATCGCAAGATCGAGAGTTCGACCCTCTCCGAGGTCGTTCAACATTTTTAAAAATGTTTAGTAATTCTCACTATATGCCAATCTACCACATGCTTTACTTCGGCTGATTCCTTTTTTTTCTTTTGTTTCGCACACAATATTTGGATTATAGTCTATCTACCAAATGCGGACGCGCAGCGCTATAACACAGTGTACTTTGAAGCAAACTTTTTGTTATTGAATTGATCTAGATGTTCGGCATTGTGTTCGGCATTGCAACAAAAGTTTGTCAACGCGTTTATCTGCACCATTAATGGGTGTTAGATGCTTGCATTTTTCATTTGTGTAACATCATATTGATGCTTGACTGCTCACAAACAAACGCATGTTGAATGAGTTGCAAAACACAGTAGTCCTATCGTGTGACGTCTAGACTTACATTATTGAGTAGGCCCTTCCTTTGATATACAAATTATCTGCCCATTTACATTGTGACTAAGACATTGAAAAGTGGAAATCTCTACTAAGGAGCTGTTAATTTATGGTATGGAATGTGCACTATTTCTATATCCATTATTAGTGTAGAAAAGCTAATAACGGACTCAAACTAAGTATTTGTTCTTGCAGAAATACCACAAAAAGCAACACCAATGATTTTGGTGGACTTGCCTCCCTTAAATACCAAATAAAAAAAAACTTGATAATAAAAGATAGTAGTTCTCCTGCTTATTTTATAAAGCTGAAGAACAAAAGAAAAGAAAGATTGAGTGAAATGAAGGGAGGAAAGAAAATTTTTTTATTCTTTAAATTTGCAAGCAAAAAGTATTTTTTTTTCGAATATGCACATGCAAACAAACTTCAAATACATAAGACCGGGTAAAACATTAATTGTACCCAAAGCAACCAAAAACATTGGCAGTAGTATAATGCTATGGCGACCACAGTCTATGTGCTAGAATACACTGTTTTAGACGGACCTTAAAACCGCCCAGTTTCTTTTGAATTGATCAATTTGGTTTCTGTTTTGACTTCTTTTCGTTTTGACTTCTTGAAGGCCCTTTCTACTGTGTGGTCTTCAGTCTCTTTTATGTTCTTGTATTATGCTCTGAACCAATTTTCGTATTTCTTGTTCTTGTCTTCTTCGTTCTTGTTTTTGCTTGCTTTCTATATTTTCTAAACGAAACCAAACAACACAAAGTGCCTGCTAGATTATATATGTAGATTAAATTATCGCATCCAAAATACTCTCGACTTTCTTTGGTTGGTAAACACTCAAAAACTTAACTAATCCGGTAATCGATAAAGATATTGATTAAAGCGGCATGACTGGCTGTATTATCATTTTGGTGCAAATAGACTAGTAATATCCGCAAAATGTTATTTTTTTTTTTTCACACACAATATCGATTTATTATTTCTATATAAACGGTAGAAAATATAATCTTATAAACTTATCTATATAGTATATACAGTATAGTTCAGTTGTTAGTTTATAGGGGAAACTTGTACAAGTGAAAACCCCGTTAGTATTAGTTAGACTTTAATGGATCAGTTGGATTTGAAATAGATATAGGAGAGATTATAGTCTAGGATGAATGATATTTTATTTTTTTTTTTTTTATTTTTTTTTGAGGGTCATTGCTTTGCTGTCGACAGATAAAAAGAAAGGGGTCTCACTTCGATACCATCTTCCACTCACTAAGATAACACTGATGTGTTATCTAATTCATTACCGTGGTGATGTAGTAAACAAGACTAGAGATTGGAATGGTTTTCCAATCAAAGTCCTTATCTCTCCGTAGGCGGGAGTATTTCTTTTGGAATATCAAGTAGTTGTCGACCTGGATTAATTCTCGTGTATCACTGGATGGAAGGATGAGGCTGTCCCAGCTCAATTCCTTATTTATATGTAATTTTTTCCATAACGCTTGTGCTACTGGACATTTAACCAAGAAGTGCTCCATTTGTTTGTTGATAGCATCTTCATATGACTGCTGTTTGTATTTTTTACGTGATAAATCTTCAGAGCACCACTTACATTCCTCACCTTGGAATTTGAACTTCTCGACTCCGAGGTGGAATGTGTGTATATTCTCGAAGCAGCCAGGGTGTTTGAACGTTTGTTTGTTTATCATTTGCCAAAATGTCAGACACTGTTTATTAGTGACTTGTTTGAGACGTGCCAACTGGTGTGAGAATAGTAGTTTATCTTTCTTTTCGCGCACTTGTGCACTACCGTTCCGGGACTTGAAGTCGAAGACTTCTTTTGGAATGAACTTTTTTTTCAAAAACGGTACACCGAGCTCCACTGCTTCTGCTATATCTGATGTGCGCTGAAGCCCAAGGATGCCTGGATTGTGTTTGTTGGGGACTACTTGTTTCCACAGAGCTATTATGTTTGCTTCTGTGGCTGTCAACGTGAAGCACTGTTTTGGGTTCTGTGCCAGTATAGATTGCCCTTGGCCTTCGCCTCCGTCAACTGTATCGAGAACATCTCTCCACCAGAATTGAGTGTCAATATGTCCTGGTTTACGTTCGAGCTCATAGCGTACTTTAAAAAAGTGATCTAGAAGAAGTTGTAGCTTCGCTCTGAAGAGCTTCAAGTATGGGTCGCTTTTATCTAGAAACAAGTTTTGCGCAATTTGTGCTTTTCTATACGTGAGCTGTGCTTTGAGGTCTATCATACCATAACCCCCTTTATGTCTGTGTGTCTTGAGTGTCTCGAGGGAGACATTCGTGGCGTTTAGACATTGTTTGAAAGCCATCTCGATTGCATTTATTTGTTTGTCAGTGAGATTTTGATGAATCTCCTTGTAGTAGAATTTTGAACAGATAAATGTATTATAGGCCATGACTTGACTTGACGGCGGCAAATGTTTGATGTTGGAAATGTTGAACTTTGCGTACATTGTTTGTATCAAGTTTTTTGGCCATCCCTGGTTCGGAATTTTAATCCCGAGATAGGTTAGTTTATAGTCTTCCTTTACTCGCTCAATCGGAATGTCAAAAAGCTGCATTTCAGTTTTTGCTATATCCGTGGCGTATGGGGAAATGAGTACTTTTGATTTATCATAGTTCAAACTCCCTCCCGTTATCGAGCAGAAATCTTGGATCGTTTGGATTGCTGACTCCATGTCTTGATTACCATCTGCAAAAATGGTAATATCGTCGGCGAAGGCTAAGTGTGTGACTTTAATTGGGCTAAGATATTTTGTATTAATAGTGAAGCCTTGTAGTTCTCTCTCAACATTCCGTAGAAGGGGCTCAACTGCCAATACGAAAAGCGATGGGCTGATTGGGTTTCCTTGTAAGGTACCTTGGTTCAAGGGAAAGAGCGGGCCTGTCTTATTGTTAAGGTGAATGCATCCGATTGTACTTTGTAATATCAGCATTATTGTGGATGTGAAACCTTCGGTACCAAAGTTGAGATGTTTCAATAAGCATTCAAGGTATGTGTGCGACACATTATCGAAAGCCTTCTGAAAATCCAAAAGAAGTATGCGCAAGTTTTCGTGTTTGGCAAAATAGTGCTTTTGATTTGGTGGTGTCTTCATGCTCGCGAGAATCTCATTGAACATTCTTATGTTAGTATAAGATTGGCGATTCGGTATGAAACCCAGCTGATTTTTGCCTATAAGCTTTTCTAACACTGTTAGTAAACGATTATTGAGAATTATGCTAAGTAGTCGTAGATTGGCATTGATAATGGCTATTGGCCTGTAATTTTTGATGTCAGTCTTATCTTTTCGCGGCTTTGGAATGATATTAAAAAGAACTGTTCTGTAATTGTAAGGAAGTGAGCCTGTTCTAAAAATAGTGTTGAATTCAGCTAAGAGGCGTTCTTTCAACTGCGGATATAGTTTGGAATAAAACTTGTACGGAAAACCATCAATTCCTGGCACCGAATTCTTATTGGACTCCTTGATGGCAATCAGGAGCTCTTCTTCAGTTATGTTCTTATTCAAATTTATCTTTTCTGTATCCGATATGTGAATGTTAGGAATGCTATCTTGCAAATATCTATCAATGATTTGAATATCCTTCGTGCCCTTGGTACCATCATAGAGAGATGCATAGAAGTCTGAGGCATGGTCTATGATCTCGTGTGTTTTTGTTAACTGGTTGCCGTCTTGATCAATAAGTAATTCTATCTTTTTATTTTCTTGGAAGGGTTTAAAGATTTCGTTTATGTGATCATAGTAGTTGGCGGTTTGAAGGTTTTTTTTCTCAGATTCCGGTATGCGTTTCTCAAGATGCTTTATCAGCTGCAAATGGTTTTGAACAAAAATGATTATTTCGCTTGTTGATGTGAGTGAGGCTGGGATATGAAGTTGTGATATACTGCGTAACATTTTATCGGTAAGTCTGAACCGAGCTGGGAGCTCACTCAGGGGATGGACAAGTTTCAAAACAAGCGATTCATGGGAAGATCCCTTCAAATGGTTCTTCTGTAGCATCCAGAGACGGATTTTGTCGTGTCTAATCAATTCATTACTGACATAGAATCTATCAAGCCTTCTATTGCTTTCCTCATGTCCGTTAGTAGCTCTGTTAGTGAAGGATTTTTTTATGTTATGTAGGCTGCGTTGGCGGTAAACATCTGTCAAGTTGTTATTGTCGATGAGTGCCCTCAATGAGTTTCGTATTTTTTTGGTGTCTTTAGTGTCTGGAGCATGTTGGATACGGGTACCCATTTCTTGCAAATCCACGACATTGTTAAAGTCACCCGCAAAAATGATATAGAGATGTGCGTTTGGATACTGTTTTCCAAAAGTTCTTCGATAATCTTGTAGTGCATTGCTAATGGCGTTTTGAAGAAAGACTTGTGCTCTTTTTTTCTCACCGGTGGGATTATATATATTTATGATCCAGTAGTATATTTTTGGTGTTACTTCTATAATAATGTCTGTTTTGTGCTTGGCTTTAGATGCCGGACATAAAACGTCATTACCTAATTCTATCACAATATACTTATTTCCTTTATTTTATATTGAGCATAATCTTCTTTTACAAAATAAAAAAGGGCGTGTGGCGTAGTTGGTAGCGCGCTCCCTTAGCATGGGAGAGGTCTTGGGTTCGATTCCCAACTCGTCCAGTTTTTCTTTTTACTGTCATTTTTTTTATCTTATCATGGAAAGAGCGTACCCTTCAAAGGGTTTATTGATAGTTCAAATAAATCTACTTATTTTTAAGAAAAGCTTTAATTACTGAGCTAAATTATTAAGACTAATGAAGAAGATAAGAAAAAACTTCTAGACGCAGTAGGTGGTTGAATTTGAGCATCATTTTATTAGGCGGCTAGATTATCCTCTCTTAACCGGGTAAACGATGAAGTTTAGAAAAAAATAATTTAGTGAATTTTTTTTCCATGATACATTTCAAGTGGGTTTGAAAGTTATTTGGTGTCAAACACATATGCTTCATTACTGTGATCTTAGCGAATTAAAAAAAGAGCCATAATTAAAAAGGCGACTAGAAGAAAGGCGTATTTATAGAGAATCAAATGGTTGGAGAAAATCATATTCCTGCATGGAAGAGACTTGGGTTGAAAGTCAAGAAATCTCAGACTGATGATCCATTAAGCATACCTACCCATTTGGAAGACTCGACAATAACGAAAAGTCAAGCCAAAGGGTTGAAATCTCAAAAAAGAAGTCGCGAAGATGATGGGAAAGGCAAATCAAACAAGCCTGCAAAAAGAAAGAAGTTGCCAAAAAATGAGCGTCCACCACCTCCAGAAAAAGATCAATTAGCATATCTTCGACAATATGCGAATGATAGAGAAAACTGGAAGTTTTCCAAGCAAAAACAGAATTGGATTATTAAGCATATGCTAATAATTTCCGAGGAATACAAAGGTCCTCTTTTTATGTATTTGAAGACGGTAGAAGGCGGTTCTAGAATTAGGTTAGTGAATGAATTGAAAGAAGTAATTGGCAAATGGAATAAATATGCTAGTGCCGTGGCGGATAATCTTTTAAATGGCAATGATGGGGAAGATAAATATGAGCAGGAAAAAGCAGATGGTAATGTTGAAAGTAAGAAAGACGAAGAAGAAGAGGAAAATGATGAGCCAGACGAAAATAATGGAGCCGATAGCGATGAAAAGTTAAGACAAGCTATAAGAAAGAAGAGGGCCGAAGCTAAGAAGAAGAAGGCAGAAGAAGAAGAGAAAAAAAAGATACCCACTCTCGAGCAAGCCATTAGAGCTCAGCAGTTGCTTGAGGCTATTAGCAATGAGAAATTGCTATTGAGTAGTGTCGATGATGAAGATAATTCCGAAAATACAGCAGGCCAAAAAGAAACCGCTGATGCTAAGAATAAATCCGATAGCAGAGCTGCAAGTGGAAGCTCTAATAATGACGAAGAGAAAAAAGCGAATGAAAAGGTTATGAAAGAAAATAAAGAAGAGGAGAAACCTAACGAAGATGCTTCAAAGAGGGTGTCAAAGAAGGAGAAGAAAAAGTCTAAGAAGAAGGAAAAAAGCAGCTCTGATGTTCAAAGTAGTAAAACAGTTGGCTTTACTAGTCCCAGTCGGCAGCCGTAGCATCGCAGGTCCTAATGAATTAGATCAAATGAATTTAAGTGTTTTTAGCAACAATGGTAAGCAAAAATTCGGAGAAGTTCCTGCCAAACTTGACAATCAAAAATACTATTATGAAGACATAGATGATTCAGTAGCTCCAGAACCTGAATTCAAAGAATATATTCCATTGCACAATCATGATGATGAATTTGCGCGTGACGATTCAAGTGGCGAAGGCAGCGAACACTATAGTAATGATAATGGGTCAAAGAAAAACAAAAGCAAGAAAAGAACGCAGAACAATCAGAATAATCATAGATTTAACTATGAGGACAATATTTTTCTACAGTATGACAATTTGTGGATTGAAGAAGTTGAGGTGACGGATTATGTTTGATCTCTTGTGGCCTTCTTGCATTCATGCCATAACATATAGCACTGTGTAACTATAATATACTACTGTAGCATGAATATAGCATTTTATTATCCAAAACATAAATATAGGTTTCATTGGGGAAAGTTTCTTCACTGTTACTATTGCTAAACTAAATCAGGCAATAAACGAAGCTGATTACATAAGGTTACATTGCGATGCATATAGCTTTGGACTTTTTTGAATCATAATCTAGATCCTTAGAAAATAAGGAATAGTGTTGGCTTGTTTCCTAGGATCCGAAAAATTGGAGATTCGGATATCAGCTGATCATTTACAATTGAGTTTTGAATTCTATGAGTTCTACAGCTCGGCACACAGTATTGGTATGCTTCAGTAATGCGCATTTGGTACCGGAAATTGGAAAGATACTACAGGCATGTGCTGACCGCTACAAAGCCTTGATCAGCAAAGTCTTTTTTTTTTTTTTTATAAAAAAAATATTATTATAGAATAATGCTTATTTTGGAGCCATTTATACGGGCTAAAATGTAATTGCTTTTCTTTTCCTGAATATTAAATATTACAAAAAGTCTCCCGCAATTTTTGATCAAAGCCAACATATTGTAAATGGGTGCCTGTGATATGTGAACAATATCATGATTGTTACAGATGTAACGAGAATAAATAATTATTTCTAAATACTAAGCATTTGAAGATTTCATACATTATGTACACCCATCATCGTTGGGTGGTATTTTTGTCAACATGCATTGTTATTTTTTCCGTTACTATCGCACTACAACACAATAGGAAAGCGCGCCCGTGATCAATGCACTGAGAATTCTGAAACACTAAGACAATCGCCAAAATGATTCAAGTACTGTAGATAGCAAATGTCGCACATTCAACCTATGTTGCTTATTTAAACGTACATATGTGTGATTGTATCTGATCGATGCCATGAATGCAGCTGGCAGATAATATTTGGATAATTAATTGGGGTTCAGCGTTCATTGATGTAATATTTTTTTCCACGGAAAAAAAACAAAAAAAAAAATTCATTGTCATTTGTGCTCTTGATGATTACGCCAGTTGCAATTGCAACAATGCTTCGTTTTAATTCGAATGTCGTTACTTTAAACATAATAAAATATTGGGCTATTTTTTTTGTTGCTTTTAAACAAGTGGCAACTTGGCCTTGTTGAAACCAGTAAATATCTTCAGAAAGTATCACATATAGCAATACGGCAACACAGGAAAGATATTGTAACAAAAATCCAATTAGCCAAGTAGAGTGAAAATTTGTTGCCAATAATCTAGTGGCCTAGTAATAAACTTATTCAGCAAATCAACGCGTTTTGAAGAGTACAACTAATGCCTTGAATTTTAAAAAACAGAAGAAGTGGTATATTACATGCAAATAGCGCCGTTAAAGATAAAACAAGAGGTATATCAACATACTACTATTGTTGGCCATTTTGTGGTACCATTGCTGTTCAATTGATATTGCAGTCACTATGGTAACAAATTTGCGGTTATTAATGGTTATTGTTTATGCTGCAAAGGAACAACTTGAGTATAGTAAGCTAGCGATTTCAAAACAAGCAAGGGAATCAAATCACTACGTTAGTGAACTTTTTTAACTCATCTTCATGTTTTGAAAGTAGTGTATCCTGAGAATACCCATTGGCTAGTAGCTTTGAAAAGATGCTAAAAAATGCTAATACTAGCAGATGTGCAGACGACTGATCCAGGAACTACAATCAGAGTGTATGTGTTTGTGCGCTCGGCGAAATAGGCAGTCGTGAGACAGAAACACAAAGAGTATACGTGGAGTCTTCTATAAGTAGATTCGTAAAATTGGAGTAGTTAAACCAAAATTTTTTGGCCCAATTGATGCTTTAGCCGCAGGATCCACCGCTAAGTATGGCTATAGTACTGTTTTTAGATGGACATGAAACCGTGATTTGCGTAGGATAAACAAACGAAAACTTGGTCCTAGTGAGTGGGGCGTCGCTCACGGATTCTGAAACCGGCCACGCCCACACTGCTCTCGCCTCGTGAGCCTATTGATAAAGCATTGACATACAAAATATTATTATTTGCGACATTATTGTGAGAAAGAATATTATGAAGCTGTAACAATCCATGGCACCGGTAGGTTCAGGTGCTCGAAGGTTATTACGTCGCAAGAAAAGATCCGTTGCTACGGTACCATGTTTTTTTTTTTTTTTTTTTATAATTTTGCCCTTGCATGCGTCTCAAACAGGCAACATGCATTAGATTGAAACATCCGGTTTCACGAATATTACTTACGACTTTAGCCAGACTTACGACTACCAGCAACACAGACAGATAGACAGGCATTAGCTATTTTGTGGGCATCATTAATATATATAAGTACAAAATGATATCCGTTTGCCTTGTCTATGGTATTAATGTTGCCCTGGACTTCCTTGTTACCCATTGACCATTTATCCCCATTTTGCTAACTTTAGATCCTTTCTCTTGCACCTTGATTACTCAAGAATCTAGTCACTCCTCTCGCTCATTAATCATTAATCTTTTTTCAACCTTACTGGAAGATATAATTAAGTAGCAACTCAAAACACCAATAGGCATTAACGGAAAACCAAAATAAAAAGCAGCGAACAGAAAACAACAACAATGGTCAAATTTTTAAAAAATCAAGTCAAACCAATTGACAACGACAAGATTGAAGTTCACCAACAAAACGCTAATCTTAATGTGGTACAGCAACCAGTTAAGGCTAGAGTCTCTGGTCGCAAAGAAACTAGAAACTCTTCCAGAAGACTAGTTGACCCTCAGCCAATCGTTCAGCTCAAGCTTGACCAAGATGGCCGCAATGTTATAGATCACAGTCTTGGAATTTATTTTGTTAGAGCTTCTATCGAGTGTATTGGTTTCAAAGATTCAGAATCATTTATGGCTAGACAAAGAAAAGCTAGAACCCATACCGACAGCAACAACCCAGACGATTTTGAAGTGCTTAGAGGAACCACCACTGTCACTGCTCAGTTTTATAAAGGCAGTCCATATGTTGCTTGTGCAGTGTTTGATAATTTATCGGTTAGATTCAAAGGTGACTATAGATTAAAGTTTGATCTTTTTGAAGTACAGTCATTCAATGAACATGGAGTGATGTGTTCCAAGCCAAACGTTGTTCATTGGACGAATGCCACTACATACTCTTCTCGCTTTACTGTTTACACGGATGCTTCTTTTGATGGCCTTGAAGCTTCTCCAGTACTCAATGAACAGCTTAAAAAGGCTGGCTGCAGAATTAGAACCAGAAAGCCAAAGACAAATACCCCAGTTCATTTGCGTAATATTGACTACAAGATTGCTAAACCATTAAAGATGTATCCAAGTGGTATGAATGCTCTTCAATATTATACCCAAGTAGCAGGGATAATCCAACAGCAGCAACAGCAACAGCAACAGCAACAGCAACAGCAGCAATTCAACGGAAACATTTTTGGTTTTAATGGTAATAATAATAACGTTCATCATCAGCAACAATACAACAACAACAACAACAACAACAACAACAACAACAACACATACTTTGATTCTCCTTTAGCTGGAAACACCATAAATATTACCAGAAGTTCTACTCCAATACAACAGCCTCATCATTTGCACCGCAATAATTCTGTGGCTGATTTGTATTCTAGAACCAATACTCCAGTGCAAACATACACTGCTGGTACATATGCCGCTTCTGCAGTGTCTCAATACTTTACACCAAGAGCTCAACCTCCAGTTACCCCACAAACTAATCAAAATGATATTTTTGCCACTCCATTGACACATACTGCCATCAATGAGAGTGCAGTGTTTGATGATAATTCCGGCTTGGACTTGTCACCATTGGAGCAGGAGATTATCTATAATCCTCATGAGAACAATAATAATAGTTACATTTTGAGTAACAGTAACAATAACAATGCCAATGGTAAGCTTGATTTTAATAGTTTGGACAGTTTTTACCGACAACTTGCATCCAGTGGTAATGTTAATGAGTTGAACAGCCAACCACAACAGCAACAATTACAACCACCGTCATTAGGCAACAGTAACAACAACCACAACTTTGGTAACAGTTTTGCTCCAAGATCTCATGAGATACTATTTGAGTCATTTGATGACATCCTCAAACCAGCATCGAGTAACCATGATCAACAACAGCAACAACAGCCACGCCAGATGGAAAATAATGATTTCCAAGGTGATAACAGCAGCAACAACAACAACCAGGACATGGATATTACCAGCTTGTTGCAAGAAACGGGCAATCTTGCTCAAACAGTTAATGGTGGCAATGATATTTTTGAAAATCCTTTTGCTATGAATGACTTGGACTTTGGCTTTTGAAATCAAACTTAGTTCTCAAATTTTAACGACATTTATTATTCCTTTGTTTTTCTCTTTTTTTTGATGGCTTAATTTATTCTTATGTTTTGCTTTTCTTCAATTTTCAGTTCTTGGCTTCTAAAATATTTATCATATCCCTCTGGGCATTTATTTCAGTTCACTTTTTTATTTTTTTTTGCTATTAATTTTTGAAAATTCTTGGTTGCATTGTTGCTCATTTACAAAAAGTTCTTTTTTATTTCTTCGTCAGTTTCGCTTGATTTGTGTCATTTATGACTGCTGGATTTGACTTCCTATTATTCAAATCTTTTTATTTTTATTTATTTTTTTACCTGCTTCAATTTTCTCCTTATAGACTAAGTACCTTTACGAATACCATTATAATCATTATAGATTTAATTTTTAATTCTTTGTAATAAAGTCCGGAGAAAAGACCCATACTTACGGTACAACTACCAAACAAGTGGTTCGTACCCCTCGCATCGTCCTTGAAAAACCGCTAAGAAAAAAACGAATGCGAGACTGGAGACGTATACGATGACAGGATAAAGTATATAAAGATTTTTAACAATTTCCAAAATCTCCAATTGTATCTAAACAGACACCACTTTTTTTTTGTTTTCTTTCAAGAAAAAGCTTTTTTTTTCTTTTGAATCCACCGGAACAAAATGCCTGTGTTGAATCCAATAACGAAGGATAAAGAATTTGGCGGTGTGCCTGGAGCATTTGCCATTACTACTGGTCTCCCAGCATTGATCATTTTATTTTATTTTCTCTGCAATGAGGGCTATGTTATTGATGGCTCAAAAATAAACTTGCAAGCAGTTAAGTCACAGATATTTAAACTAGATTGGCTCCAAGTGGCTTTTGACTGTCAAATTTGGAAATTCTACTTATCGTGGTTCTTTGGTCTTTTGGCTCTTGATTTGGTGGTTCCTGGAGTCAAACTTCAAGGGATCGCATTAAGAGACAATACCAAATTGACTTACAAGATCAACGGGTTAAATTTTGTGCTGATACTTACTGTCGCGTTGCTTATCAGAGGCTTTTTGTTGGGCGGATACTTGCCTGAGCTTGAGTTTGTCTATGATAATCTTTTGCAATTGTCGGTTGTGGCCATTTTGTTTTCTTTCCTTTTGGCAACTTTTGTCTATGTTTGCTCTTATATCCCGTTGAGAAAAGCTAATGGATTTAAAACGAAAGAAAGAATTTTGTCAATTAATGGGAATTCTTCTAGTGCTTTTTATAACTGGTTTATTGGCCGTGAATTGAATCCGAGAATAGGACCTGTTGACATTAAACTTTTCTGCGAATTGAAACCAGGCTTGTTATTATGGTTGGTAATCAACTTGTCCACTATTCACCACCAATACTGGACCAACAATGGCACGGTTTATGATTCTTTAATTTTGATCAACTTGCTTCAATTGTTTTACATTGTTGATGGTGTGCTTAACGAAGCAGGTGTGATTTCTATGATTGACATCACCACTGATGGTTTTGGGTTCATGCTTGCCTTTGGAGACTTGGCACTTGTGCCATTCACTTATTCCTTGCAAGCTAGATATCTTTGCTTAAAACCAGTTCAATTGGGGCCAGCGGCTTGTGCTGCTATAGTAATATTGATGCTTACTGGATACCATATTTTCCATCAATCCAACAAACAAAAATCAGATTGGAAAGCCGGAAAACTTAATGACAGAAATTACAGTTTCATCAAAACCAAAACTGGATCGCGTTTACTATGCGATGGCTGGTGGGGATATTCCCAACACATCAATTATTTCGGTGATTGGATTATAAGTTGGTCATGGTGTTTGGCTACTGGCTTCAATACTCCGTTGACTTATTACTATGTTGCTTATTTTGGTGGATTATTGTTGCATAGACAGCAAAGAGATGATGCGAAATGTGCAGCCAAGTATGGCGAGAAATGGGAACAGTACAAAAAGAAAGTACCTTACAAAATTGTTCCATACTTGTATTAAAATTTTCAAAGTACTTCTTTCTGTTTTTATAGCGTATTTTTTTTTTTTTTTTTTTTTTTTTTTTTATAGTTTAGTCCATTTTTCGTTTATTCTAAAATTCTAAAATTCTAAAACTCTTTTTTTTTTTTTTGGTGATAATTTTTTTGTTTACACATTGCCTCATTCTAAAATGGTATCCACCACCGCAATAAATTGTTCCTTGATTGCACTCAAATACTCTTTATTAGATTCCATAGTAACGAACTGCAAATTTGCCCCGCCTTGGGGAGTGGACACAAGGTACAAGGATACCACTGATGATCCCACAACAGCTCCGGATCCAAATACCAAATCCTTGATAATCAACTCGTTATCTGAATTTTTGCTTGAAGGCCTGTACAAACCAAGATTTGAACACTCAAAGGCCGTGTCACTTGGGGTAGAGTGTTCGCCAATGGTGTATTCGGAGACTGATGGCACATAATTGAGCATTCCGTTCATTTGAACTTCATCTGAAAAATTATTCTCTAGTGATTTACGTAATTCCCTTGTTCCGGTTTCTGCACTGGAAATTAGTTGACCATCAGCCATAGTTGTTTGTGGATCAATTGCATTGAAATTAGAAAAAAAGCCTGCGATATTGAGCCCAAGTTTGTACTTTTCTTGTTCATTAATAGGGGCCAATCTCCTCAAATTTATAGGAATGCAATAGTGAACCGGTAAATTATCAAAATGATCCTTCAATACAAATTGCAAAGCCGAAAGAAGCCAAACAGAAACACTAATGTTTTTGGCTTTGCAAGCTTTCAAAAGTTTTGAAAGATGTCCAGGAGGAATATTGATCAACAAATGAGCACAACTAGATTTTTTCTCTGGAAGACTAGCTAACTTGAAAGTGTCTGGCCCATTAATAAATTTCTGGACAAAAGTTGGCAAGTACGGCACAACGAAATGCCCAAAGAGAGTGGAAATTATAAACCAAGTTCCCGGCTTTTGAGTAATGACATCAGCCTCAGAGGTCAACGGATATTGTTTGAGGCCAGGAATTACAAGCTTGTTCGATATATATAGCTTTTGATTCGCAATGTCGCCAGTAAAGCCAATGCCCTGACCTATATCATTTTCAATGGTAAATTTCTTGTTGGCAATATCATTGTATGTTTTTTGGAATTCATCGTGAAAAATTACACCGCTCATACCGTCAGCCAAAGCATGATTATAAAGAAAACAAGCTGTTGCATCATTAACAACATACAATCTCCAAAGTGGTTTCTGTTGGTCTGCTTTAATGGTTCTGTCTCGGCTGTGCACATAACGGAGAACGTCTTCATTAACAGTTGTTGTTGTTGCTGTCGCATGTTGTAAAGGATTACTATCCAATTTGCCAATATCGAGATACACAATCACATCACCAAAAGCAATGCTGTCAAGATCTTTTATCCTCCAATCTTCAGATTGATCTTGGGTATTTTCTGGCTTGTTGAGATGAAAATCAATACGCAATGCTTCATGCTTGTAAATGAGTGCCCGAAGAGTCTTCAATAGAAGTTCTTGAAATGTGTTGTTGGTTGAATCGAAAATGTTCTTGGAGTAAGTAGCACTCACAGACACCGTGGTCGAGAATTCTAACTCTGTACGGATCACGTAGTGTTTCTGTACGGGCGTCAATTCTTTCATACTGCTTTCCTTAAGCTTTCTTTACTGATGATTTGGGATAGAAGAGAGTTTATATTCTTGAACTTGACAGGACACGGACACTTTTAGTTTCGGTACTCGGCTTTATTTTTGCGGTGCGGCAATACAACTCAACGTACCTCTTTTCTCCCATGTTATGTGTGCTTCCAGCACCACAATACAACGCCAATCATCAGTGCTACCCAACCAACGCTATATTTAGTCCTTCTTGTATTGTGTCAACACTCTTCAACTGTATTATACACATACTTTATTGCTTGTTACTACTGTTATTTTCCACTTCTTGAACAAAACGGTAATCGTTTTTTATAAACGTCGAGCTTTTACCACTCTTCATAACAACAAATTATTGTTTGTTTTGATTCGCATTGTCAAAGTAACTACTGTCCCCAGAAAGTTTTACAGAATAGAGTAATACGAAAGGTTCAGTTATTCCTATATCTTTGCGAAATCATCGGGCAGGGTAGCATGCTCCTCACGATAGGCATACCAAAATCCAAAGTACGCCTGAGATTCAGTACAGATTTAGCTTTGCCTGTCTACAAAATAATCCACAAATAAGGGCTCCCTTATACATGCAAAGACTAACTCTGCTTTCTGTTTTCAAATCCAGCTTTTTCTGTGCTCCCAGGTCTCGTTTCAGCAAGACTCGACCGCGAAAGCGTATTTTTTTTTTTTTTTTTTTTGTAAAAATCTGAGAATTTTCGTATTCGTATTAAAAGATCAAAAGATAGCAGTAAGTCCGCACAATCAAAGCGGGCGTCACCATGCATTATAGCGCTCGAGACTTTTATCTTCAAAAGAAGTGGCTGAATTGATTTTAATGAGCAGCGAGGAGCTTGAAACGATCGTTGGCTTTTGTCATTTTCTTGCTTCTTTTGACATAAAAATAAAACTATACTCTCTTCAGCGCCTTGCTTATGATACATCTTTTGAACTTGCCAGGGCTGAGCTGATGCCTTTTAGTTGTGCCAATGTTAATAGTTTTGTAACTACAGTTATAAAGGAGATCTAAAGAAGATAAAAGACAATAGCATCCGCCACAGTGGCATACTCGGAAGCCAATATCACATGACCGTTGAGAAAGACCGGTTTTTGCCACAATCTTGAGATGAGGTGGATAAAACACATTGCAACGGAACAGTGTGAATGGTGTTCTTTGCCTTTAGAATGCTGGCTACTGAGTATTATATGACATCGCTGCTACTAATCGGAGTTATAAAATAGCATATAATTACAGTACATCTCTTGTCTTTCCAGCTTATTACATTCAAATACAGCACAGCATGAGTTGGTTTGGATCTGCTGCAATCAACATTGATGCTCTTATCAAAGAAACTTGCTCAGAAGCTATCCCCAATGGCGAAATAGACTACAACAAAGCATTTGAAATCATTGATTTGATCAAGGTTAAAAAGGTAAAGGCTAGGGATTTTTTGAGGTCATGGGAAAACAAAATAATCAACAATAAAAATCCTAATAATCAAATATCACTACTTAATTTGGTGGACTTGTGTATAAAGAACTCAGGTATCAACTTCTCTTTAGAGATCTTTGCCGGAGGCAGCGTTCCTAATGCTGGCTCTGATAATGACTTTAGCTCCTCTTATGGCACTATTCGTAATCAGTTTTTGAATAAGCTATTGTTTATCTTACACAACTCAAAGACAAACTCTTTAGTGAAGGATAAGGTGCTAGAGTTGATTGAAACCTGGCACATATTATTCAGCAAACATTCTAATTTAAACCATAACATCAACTTGATTTACGACACTTTAAAAGACGAGAATTTCAAATTTCCTAAAATAGATAACAAGGTGATTTTCAATGAGAAGTTTCTTGAGTCAAAAGTTCCTCCGGTGTGGGTTGATTCAGATTCCTGCATGATAGGCTTTGAACCTTTTACAGTTATCAACCGAAAGCATCATTGCAGAAACTGTGGTGGTGTCTTTTGCCAGTTGCACAGTGCCAAAAGTGTCCCAATACCAATGATGGGCCTCAATGAACCAGTGAGAGTTTGCGACTCTTGCTTTGAGCAGATCACTGAAAAATCGAAAACCACTGGCCATGGCAATGGGCATGTTGTGAAGCATGGTCACCGTCAAAAGACTGCGAGCAAAGATTATGATAGCGACGAAGATGAGTTGTTGAAAAAAGCACTTGCCTTAAGTTTGAAAGAATCACAGCTCAATACTAGCACTGCTTCGGTGAACAGAAACATATCTAACAAAGGAGGTGAAGCTGTCAATTCTTATATAAGCGAAGGTGACGAAGATGAACAAATGAAAGCTGCTATTGCCGCTAGTTTGAAAGACTTAGAAGAACAGAAAAAGGAACAACCAGCTGTTGAGGTACAACCAAATGCACAATCATCGACCTCAGCATATCCGATTGTGAAGACAGGCTATCCATATACCCCTCAAGAAGTTTCTCAACAACAACAACAACAACAGCAACAAGCACCTCAGCAACCCCAGCAGTCACAACCATCTCCGTTTGATGGGCTATTGGATCGCGAATTAGAATCCAAAATAACATCAAAGGAAGAAGATTCTATTTACTTGTTTTCACAGCTCATGAACAACTTGAAACAACAGCAGATCAATGGTCAACAGTCTGCTAACGAAATTGTACAGAATCAAGAACTCCAAGGCCTTTATACGGAGATAATTAAGTTGAAGACAAAGTTGGGAAGAAACATCAATGAAGATTTGGGAAAATACGAACAGTTTATCGATTTACAACAAAAGTTGGGGACCATTGTCAGATTATATGACAGCTTATTGGAAAAAAGATTAAGTTTAAGAGGATATAATCGGAATTCTTACGGTGGGTCAATTCAATCTTCAGGACAACAGTATCCATACAGCACAATACCTCCAAACTACAGTGGAATACAGCCATCATACACTGGTTATGCACCACCTCAACAACCTCTTAGTTTTACTGTACCTAATCAAAGCACGGGAAATATTTCAGCTCAACCAACTGCACAAATACCACCACAGTTTACCCATGATCCGTACAAAGAAGCTTCGGAATCTTCGCAAATTAGCAAAAATCAGACGCAGTATCCTCAACATTCACAGCCTAGTCTGAATTTAGGACCTACAGAAACAGGTATAAGTGAACCCCAAACGGGAGAACCACAGTCAAGAAGCGTTTTGCCATCTGAACCACAGAGCTCAGATTTACCAAGCGCACCATCTGAACCTTCTGCACCATCTGTTCCACCAGTAGCTTCTGCCCCGCCAGTACCAACGGATCCTTCTGCCCCATCAGCTCCAAGTGCATCTTCAGCCACGAATCAATTATCATATAATACGCCTCAGGGACAAGTAAGTCCACAGCAAACATCTTCAAATTATGCTAATTTGTTTCCAAGTGCACCGACCGCTGATCTCAAGGATCAAAATACACACAAAGAGGAGGCTCTTTTGATAGAGTTGTGAATAGCTAGAAGTTGTTTTTATGTTCGCTATCTCTGAGTGGTTGTAATTAGAAACTGCGCTAGATTTAGTATAGCGCCTTTGGCTATTGGACGTCAAAAAAGCATGTATAAGCTGTCTTTCTATTTTCTCATTAAAAGTTTTGATGTTGGTTTTTCTAGAATTTTTATTTTTTTTTTTTTGTCTTTCTTTTGTTTTGCTAAAGCATTATTCAACAATGTCTACAAATTGATGAATATAAATAAAACTGTTTTATAATCATTGATTATCTCTAATGTACACACATAATGTAATCTATAAATCATCAAAAGTGCCCGTGACAGCATTTTGTTTTGACTTCTTCTTTTTCTTACTTTTGATAACATCTTTCCAGTCTTCTTGTATCTCATCATCACTTTCATCACTACCTTCTTTAGCAGCCTTTTCCTTAATTTCTTTTTCAAAGGCTTCTCTTTTTCTCTTCATTTTTTCATTTCTAGTTTGTCTAGATTCTTTTTCATCGACTTTAACCGACCATGCTTCATTGGCCTTTTTCAATTCTCTTTTCTTTTGCTTTTCCTTCTCTTTCTTTTCAGCATTTGCAAGATCCAATAACCTGGCCTTCTCTTTTTGTTCATTCAAGTACTTATACTCCTCTAAATTTACTACTTTAGTAGTGAGCCAGCCATCTTTGGGTAACTTATCTTCGTCCAAATATCTGGTCTCTGGCATTCTTGGCAATCTGATCAAGCCATAAGCTTTAGCAAGTCCAATATAATCAAGACTCTGCAATCTGAAAATAGAAAGAGCTGAATGTTTACTATAATATCTAATGAACCCAACGTATGATCTCACAGAAAGATCGTATCTTGCTCTATCTTCCAAAATCCATTTTTCTACAATTTTATGCAAATTGGTCTTGAATCCATATTCAATGTTTAATTCTTTGTCCAATTTATCCAAATTTGTCAACTGAGGCTCTTCTTCCATGTCTACTTTCTTGACCCGCATGAAATCGACATAGTCTTCTTCTCTGCCTTTATTGAGTAGCACTAATGCTTTTCCCACTTTGTTTGCTCTACCGGTTCTACCACATCTGTGTAAAAACACATCTGGGTCTGTTGGTGGATCAATTTGTACCACTAAATCCACATCAGGAATATCAATACCTCTAGCAGCAACATCTGTTGCCATCAAAATAGACTTGCCCTTTTGGTTACTGGTAAAACTTTCAAGAGTTCTAATTCTCGGCTTGAGTTGCAATTTACCATGAATCGAGAAAAATTTCAAGTTCTGCTTCATTTCTGATGCATCTGATGCTTTGGAAAGTAAGTAATTAAACATTGAGTAAAAATAAGTCACTGATATACAAGTTGGGAAGTATACTATAGCTTTTTTGAAATCAAACGTAGCAAATATGTGAAACAAAGCTTTGATTTTCTGTTCAGACTCAAGGGCAAAATATTTGATGGATAAAGATTTAGGAGCAGCGTTGAGGGCACTTTGACTCTTGACTGCAATCTTGACTGGATTAGCCATACCAATTTTAAAAATCATGTCACCAGCACTAGAAATCGTGGCTGAAAATAATCCAATTCTTTTTTGCCTTGGTAGCTTTCTAACGATTTCTCTAATGTTCTGTTCAAAACTTATGTCCAATAATCTATCAGCTTCATCGAGCACCAAACAGTCAAAATCTTTGGTTTTCACCACTGACTGTGACAAGAACTCAAGTAGCTTCCCTGGAGTGCCCACTATTATTTGAGGTTTCACCGAGAAAAAATATTGAAGATCTTCTTGCAAAGTGGTCAAAGATCCAACAATCTGTTGAGTTTTAACGTTGGCTGGCAAGCTTTGCTCTTTTCTTATTTCTTCATCTTGGGGATAATACTCTAGTATGTTGTTGAAGACATTGTTTATCTGGACAGCTAACTCTCTCGTGGGAGCAACAACCATGGCAAAAACATGGCCTTTTTTGACAGGCTCGGGGTTGCGGCATAACCTCTGCAATATTGGAATCACAAAAGAAATGGTTTTCCCAGATCCAGTAACGGCCTCCACTACTACATCTTTGTTTCCTGTGAATAATGGAATGGTTGAAGCTTGCACCGGGGTCATAGAGGTAAACCCCTGCGCTTCAACCGCGTTCAAAATCCAAGGATAGAGCTCGCAGTTGATGCTCTTCCAGGATAAATTCCCCTGCTTTGTTGACATCTTGATATTGCTGAGGCTGTTTTGTGACAGAATTGTCGAGATATCAAGAAATTAGAGCTCCATCTGCTATAACGTAACATTAACAAATATAAAAATTTTTTTTTTCTTTCAGCCATCTCATCGGGTTATGAGCCATGTGGCAAGATCATCAAAATTACCAAACCCAAGCTCAAAGCATATTACAAGAAAGAGAATGGACATTATTATAGTATGCTGATGAACTGAAAAAATCTTTTCGTTTCTTTTTTGTTTCAAAGCAACTATATATTATCTTTTTTGCTAGTTGAAAATGAGCGATGAGCAACGATATGACCGTCAATTGAGGTTATGGGCTGCTGATGGGCAGCAGAACTTGGAAGATTCACATATTTGCCTCATCAATGCCACTTCAACTGGCTGTGAAATCCTCAAGAACTTGGTATTGCCGAACATTGGGCAATATACTATTATTGATGATAACACAGTGAAGGAATCAGACTTGTCAAGTAATTTTTTCTTATCTGAGGACCAGTTGGGCGCTAGCAGAGCTGAGGCGGCAAGTATTCTATTGAATGAATTGAATCCTTCGGTGAAAGGCAATCACATTAATAAGTCTTTGGCTACTCTTTTAGACTCGGAAGGCAAAGATTTCTGGAAGAAGTTTAACTTGGTGATTATTACTTCCACATATCAGCTAGCGGGTCCTGTCGATAAGCTTATTGATTTGTTGTGGGACCAGAATGTTCCGGTTCTCACGGCAGAAGCAGTAGGGTTTTATGCCAGTCTCAAAATAATTTTCAAAGAGCGAACTATCATACAATCACATTTAAATGAGATCCCTGATTTGCGCATAGACTGTCCGTGGGTTGAATTGGTAGACTACGTAAATAAACTTAACATTGAGACCTTATCAGTGGAAGAAATCAAAGACATACCATATTCAGTGTTATTAATATACTTTCGTACCAAATACATTGAGCAGTTCAAGGAGTCGCCAACTAGAAAGCCGTTCAAGGAATTTATTGAAACAAACACGGCTGTGTCCTCAATACGTTACGCAGATTTAGAAAATATTGAAGAACTCCTCAAGTTTTACTGGAGAGGAACTACCAAAACGTCTATACCTTTAGAGGTCCAGAGAATTATCCATGATGCCGAACTAAACAATGAGATAACCAATGAGACGTCCCCATTTTGGATATTGGTTCGTGCCTTGAAAGTTTTTGTCGAGGAAAACAATGGAAACTTACCACTTTCTGGTAAAGTGGTTGACATGGCTTCTTCCTCCAAAGCGTACATTGAATTACAAAACATTTACCGAGCAAAGGCGAAGGCTGACAAAGAAAAGATTTGGGAACATACAAAAAGAATTGTCAAAGATGCTAATTATCCAGAGTCTAATATATCTGAAAGTTTAGTGGATAATTTCTGCAAAAATTCGCAGTACCTTATTGTTCAAAAAGGCTCAAAAAAAATCTTCAGTGATGATCTTAAGAATAAAGTTGCAAATCAAAATAGTCTCGCCAGTATCTACCTTTCATTATTAACCGTTGCTAAATTTTACAAAGAGAATAAGAGGTTTCCGGCCACATATGAATTGGCACGCCTTCTTGATTTAGCTAAAACACATCTAGGACAGGAGATAAATCTTGACAATGATAGTCAATTCACAAAAACAATAAAGGAAGTTATTAGAAGCGAAGGCGTGGAAATGATAAATATTGCTTCTTTCATAGGAGGGTTGGGCGGCCAAGAGGCCCTTAAAATTTTGACAAACCAGTATATCCCATTGAACAATACTTTGGCCTTTGACGGTATCTTTAGTCACCTTGAGAGATGGAGAGTATGAATTGTAATATCTAATAGCTATTGTTGCTATGTTTGATGTTGTGCACTGTTTCGCTTTATTTTTTGTTAGGTTCAATATTCTGTAAGCATGTGTTTGTGGCCCCGCGCAGTTTGCGGCAGCAGTAGGTGATACTTCTTAGGTCATCAACAAAACCAAAGAGAACACAACTTTTGAATTCTTCCCTTGTAGCCTTTCTCTGGCATATCCATCAACAAGAGAAAATTATTTATCTCGCTAGCATTAAAGCTTACCAGGGAATTTGCTTTTTAGCTTATATGATTTTCAATACCGCGCTATTGTTTTCTCCCAGCGCGTCGATACCCGATATCCGGACATACGCCTCGAACTATGAGCTTCGAAGATAATCCTCCTCAGCATTTCTCATATTCTCAAAAACATTTGACAATTCCGGAAGTAAAATTAGATACCGAGGCTTGGGCAGACAGCACAGCTAATGTGCCTTTAGAGTACACCGACTACGATATTGAAGCATTCAACAGTTCACAAGCAAACTTGGCACCTTCTACGGCAACATCAAATAGTCAAGATGATAGTTTCAAAATCGAAAATGCTATTAATGGTAAGTGTTGTGATTGCATTGGTAGCGCTCATTGGTCAACTGTTCAAGAAAATCCAGCAGATTCTGGGGGAAGTCCACCGCCCGTTTTGCATGTTTGTGACGTTTACAATGATGATAGTGTAGATAAAGACGATATGAGCATGGTTGATGTTGAAAATTTCAATAGCGAGCAACTCATAAGAACAATTTCAGCTGGAATTGCAAACTTGAATACAGCTGAACAGCGCTCTTTTAGTAATGGAATTGATGAAGCTTCAAGCGTCGCCAGTTCAAGCATACTTATTTGCGACAAACCAGAGTTTGGTAAACACACCTCAGAGCACTCATATTCTATTCCTGCTCATCTTATCCAAAATTATGCTCATGACGCTGCATTCTCATCGTCTTTATTATTCAAAGGTGTCGATTACGTCGATTTACATCCACGAATTTTCCAGAATCATGTTTTACTGACTGAATGGCGGACGAAGCTGCCAGAGAATCATCCATTCAAGTATCAACGAAATATAAATTGCCCGTTATCAGCCGCTGGGCAGCGCCACTTAGAGCACAGGTGTGGCCATGCCAAGCTTAATGCGGTCTCTTATCGATATATAAGAGTCCGCAAGGACGGGAAAGGTAGAAAAGAAGTAATGTGTCGTTTTTGTACTAATAAGAGATGGTTTAGTTTGAAATCATATAAACACCATTTGTTATTCTCACACGGGATATTAACGGCTAAGATATTTCATACTCCTAAAACCAAATCTGAAAATGAGAATGAATTTATAACTTTTTTACCATTACCCAGCAAATTTTATGAGCAGAATAATCGAGGTTTATTGGATTGTCATGTTCAATGTCCATGTTGTGGCAATTGGGTATTACTAGGCAGAGCAGCTAACGAAGACAATGAGTTGTTAGACCATTTTGGTTTGTATGCAAAATATTTTTTCCATGTGGCGAAATGTATTACGAATATAGATGAGATATGAAAATTTATTATAAACGGGCATTGTTTTTACTTTTTCTCTTTTTTGGTTTCAGGGACAGTATTTGGGTTTCAAAGTTTACAGTTTGTTTTAAAAATTATCTAAGAAACGGTGTATTAATAGTATATAGAATGACCTTTTTTTTAGATTAAAAATCTAGTCAAAAATGCTCAGCATAATAAAAATGATGAAGTAAATAAATAAATAATGCAATAAGTGAAAAATACAACAGCAAGTGAAAAAAAAGGAAACAAAACAAATAGCAAATAGCAAAAAGCAAAAACAAAAAAAAAAAAAAAAACTAATATAGTCTAATGTACACTTGAAAAAAAAAAATTTCAATAGAGAATCAACAGGAAAAAATTAAACTTACAGTCTAACTTGAGCTAACGCCGTTAGCAAGAGCGCCAGAATAAGCCAAACACCAAGTTCTGGATTGACCGTTATCCAACCAAGTATCTTTGAAGCTATCCTGGGAAAAGAATTCATAACTTGACTTTGGATCATACAAAGCTTGGTTAAGTCTCAAAATACCAGTCCAGCCACTGTCCACGGAGTCAATAATGTTTTCTATGTATTCATCCCATTCTTGCTTGACATAAGTTGGACCTCTAATGGCTGAAGAAACTGGAGTAACTGGAATCATATGAATACCGTGAATGTACTCAACATTGGTACCGAAAAAAGTAGTGTAAGCAATTTTATTTTCAAAGAAAATACCACTGACTTTATTGTTGACAATCTTTTCTGGTTCAATGTCATTATCATCAGAATACAAAAAGTAGTTGTTTAAAGAACGCTTTGTAACAGCAATCATCAAATCACCACGGTTTTCCATAGCAGAGTCCTTGATAACTTTACCCCAAAGTTTCATACCATAAGAGAAATTATAATCTTCACTAGTAGATTCTTCATTCTTACCAGCACCGGAGGTAAAGAGACCAGCAGCCCAAGAATGACCACTAAACCAATCAAACATTCTTGAAACTGGGAAATATTTGTCATCTTCAGAAGGATTAGCCACATCTCTGATCAAACTGTTAACCCAATCTTTATTATCATTAGCCCAAGTTTGATTACCATATTTGTTATCAACATAACCGACAATAGCAGCAGCATGGACAAAATAACCATAATGGAAATGATGGTCATTGTAGTAACCGTTACCGTAATCTTCACCAGAATCGCCGTCATTATTAGCTGTACTAGAAATACCACCAAACTTTGTGTCGTACATGAATGGGAAATGTTGCTGGTTAGAAGTGAAAACTTCAAAAGCTTCTTTCATGCTGCTCAATGTAGACTTGGTAGCATCTTCATCTTCCAAAACGTCAGAAAGGACGTAAAGAATGTATGCGTACTTATCGAGGATCTTACCAGCAGAATAAGTAGAAATGCCATTAATGGAGTCCTTGATATCAGCTTGCAAATCAGATTTAACGGTAGAAGCAAGCAATTTCAACTGATCACTGGTCCAAGAAACAGAACTAGAGTTGAGCTGTTGAGACCATGGGGCAAATTGAATTTGAGTGTTAAGTTGCTCTTCCATGATCAATTTATCAGTAACAAAACCATACATGTTGCCTTTGGTGGTAGATTGCAATGAGATACCAGTAGCGGTCTTTTGAGTAGATGAAGACAAAGATTGAACATGATGAGGCAAGGCAAACACGAGACCTTTACCAGAAGAAGACTTACCGACATTGGTGTATTCAAAACCATAAGTAGCAACACCATTATCAACGGTACCGTCAACTTTAGCCTTAGTTGGGTAAATACCAGCAGTCATATCATAGTAAGCTTCATAAGTGGAGTTTGGAGCGATAGCAACTTGAATAACCACACCATCAGCAGCATCGGAGGCTTCAATTTGATTGTTGTCATTGACAGTGAAGTTGACTGTGGAAGAGGAGTTACTAGTAACATAGACCAACCAGTCACTGCCAGAGAACAAAGTGGCCTTGTATTTGGTAGTACCAGATTGTAAAGCATCAGAAGTCTCTTGAGAGAAAGTTTTAATACCACTAGAAGATTTGATCAATGGCACCAAGTCACCATGGTAAATGGAAGTAACAAAACCTTGACCCAAAACAGTTGGAATTTCAACGTAGTTGGAAGTGTCGTTGTTTTCAGAAAGAGTAACCTTAACAGAGAAATCCTTGATATCGCTAACGCCCAAAGTGACAGAACTAGAGAAATCCTTAGCAGAAAACAATAAAGAAGCAACACTAGCAGGTAAAGTGAAATAGTCAGTTCCGCCATTGGAGGAAGAGCCGCTATCACTACCATAAACAGCTTGGTCTCTAGTAACATAAGAGATACCCCAACCGTACATATTAGTCTTTTCATAGAATAAACCGTATGGGTATGACCAAATCATATCAGTTTGCTCAGAAAGGAACAAGTTAGCATGGAATTTGTTGGTTTCATATGGTCTGTCATTGGTGACGCCATCTGGGATGTCCAAAGGAAGTTGTTTGCGGTCAAAAATAGACAATGGAGCCTCGTCAGAAATCTTGTCAAAGAGGCCACCGCTGATAGAGGTGTCATCAAAGCAGTCGGAAGAAGAGCTGGTGGAGTTGATAGAAGAAGCAAGACAGCTGTTAGACAACGATGAGTTGGTGTAGCCGCTTGAGTTGAAGCCAGAAGAGGAGCCAGAGTTGGAAGAGGAAGTGGAGGAAGTGGAAGCAGAAGGAGAAGATGCAGCAGAAGCGCTAGCGAACCCTGAGGAAGCAACGACAGAACTTGAGCCAGAGTCGTTTGAAGAGTCTGAAGAGTCTGAAGAGTCTGAAGAACCAGCCGAAGCAGAAGAGTAATGCGAGGATGAAGAATCAGCAAAGGCGGAGGCAGCAGCAAGAGTGGCTGAGGAAGCGGCAGAAGATGCAGCAGAAGCAGCGCTGGTTGGGTTAGGAGCCCCAGATATGACAACATCGGTGGTGAAGTGGGTTCTGGTCAAAGTAACGTCGACTTCACTGGTAACAATGGCATCAGTGACAAGAGGCTGAAGAGTTGATACAGCGGTGACAGTAGTGTATACTACACCTTTGTCAGTGGTGGTTGGGTTGTGGGTGGCCTTGTAAATGGTGTGGGTCTTTGTTGTTGCAGAAGTAGAAATAACCACGACAGCGGTGGTGGCCAACTGGATCACTGATGTTGAATAGGAAGTTGATTCAGGCTTACTGGAGGCAGCAGCTAAAGCAGAAGATGGTTTCAGATCCGGTTTCACGCTGGCAGTTTGTTCGGAAATAAGCTCGGAGTAAACCACGCCATTAGAGGTTCTCAAGGCTGTACCGTGGGTGTTGCCAGTGTACTTCTTGTGAACAGTGGTGGTTATAGTGTATGGTTTAGCACTTTTGGTAAGAGTTACCACCTTAAGCGTGTCATTGGAATAACTTTGAGCAGAAGCAGAAGAAATGTCAGAAGAAGCGGAGATATCAGACGACAATGAAGCTGAAGCCGACGCCAAAGGAGTTTGAGATGCACTCAAACTACTGTTGTAATTTCTGTATCCATTGAGTGTGGTGGTGGAAGCGTCCCTTTTTCTATTAATTAATCCAGCATTGGCCTGCTGGAAAGACGATAGCAATACAGCTATTTGGCAGAGGTTTGGTAACAACATTGTTGTTTAGTTTTACTCTATTTTGTAGTGGTTGCTGATAATCGGTGCTTTATGATCTAGATATGGCGCAATAAAGTCTATCGACAGTTGAGTCTATAATGTAGTTGTATGGTGGAAATGTTTTAAGATCAGTATCAAAAGCAGAGACAAAAACAAAAAAAAACAGTAAAAACCCACTAAAGTAACAAGGAATGAAGATTGAAATTTAACGAAAAAAAAAACTAAGTATATCAATGCAAACAAGTCTAACTAATTAAAGCTATCTGGAAAGCTGGGCGACCTTGTTGTATTTATATGCTGCTGGCCGAAATCAATCAGTGCTGGTGGATGGTATCGTGAAGTGTAAAATGTATAAACTGGTTATAAGGCTTTTCGTCAGATTGATGCTGCGCGACGTGCGTTTGCGGTCTCTGCGCGTCCCGCATCACTTTGCATTAAAGAAACTGTAACTCTTTTTTTGTTACCTGCATCAGAACAGCAGTGTAGCCAGTGCAGCCAAGTGCAGCGTCCCATCTGTAGTTTTCTCCGACCCACCAGCCAGGCTGCCAAAGCTCTAAATCCGCAGTCGTCTTTTTGTCCTGGGCGCTGGTAGTTGTACTTCTAAAGCTACACCCAGTGACAATAAGCAGTACTGCTTGTTCAATGGTTCATTGATTATTTTTGAAAGTGGGTTGTCATATTAATAATGTAAGCAGCTGAATAGACTCATATAATAATGGATTATTGAAGTGACAATGTTGATAATAATATTTAAACGAGATTGCGCAAACTGTGTTGAAAAAGAATAACCATCACTGGAAGCATATAGTCAACATGGCCACTCATTTATTTAACGGTATCAAGGCTCCAACTTTTAGCTTATTCATTCGCTATTAAGACTGCTCAAAATCTAGTCAACTTGTAATTGATGAGTACTAATGAGATCTACTAACCTAGGCGGGGGAGCTACCAGCTAGTTCACTGTAGCGGTGGATAATTAGGCAGCCTTGCCCTTTGTAAAGGGTTAGACACTATTGAAGAGCATCTCGGTAACTTTAGCTGCGCGAAGCTATAAACCAGCCACCAGGCTTTGCATTATATTGTGCTGCAGCGCATAGAAAAATACGTTACCGGGCGGGCCATTTCATTAGCAGCATGGTTCACTCGTACGTACGAGCAAAAAGTCGGTTGATCATTTATTTGTACTCTGTATACTTTATTGTTCACTTTATTCGCAATTGTTGTAAAGTGAAGCTCATTTTCCATACAAACACGAGAAAATTGTCTGTACAGGGATGGCCGTTGGCTTTGGTTGACGGCTTATCATTTCGTTGTGTTTTTTGCTCGCTACACGAAACCGCGTTGCAACAATCGCACTCTCAGCGCTCGAGTGTTTACGCATACTCGTTAATCTTGTAGGCAATATCAAAGACGGTGAATCACTGATTACAATTTCCTATCTGAACGATAACTTCCTTATTGACATTCAAAAAAATATCAGCATGTCTCGCTACCTCAAGCAAGTGAACCAAGAGAGTGTCTGATAACTCCCACTCCGCTCAACGGTTCAAAGAAAAACAACGAATAAACACAAAAAGTGTCTGAGACCCGTGTATATGCGAGATGCTGTGGGTCTCCTGTTTAGTGGCTTGCGGCGCAGCACTGTAAGTGGTGCTGCATGAAAATTTTCAACATTTGCAGTTGCTTTAGACGGGACTGTCTCACTTGTGTCTTAGCTTGTCTTAGCTTTGATGTGAATGAACTTTTTGAGCTTCCTTGGCTGGTGGTTGTTCATAAGACACAAAGATGGTGATTAGAGTGTTGATGTAGCTTTTTAAGCACGTCATCACTGCTAAATTTCTGTTTTTGAATACCAGTAATTTGTTGGTTAAGTTTGTTTATGTTCAAGTCCAATTTAAAATACAGCTCTGTCGAGGTCACTGGGAGCACACTGTCGTCCCCGGTAAAACCTCTTGAGATTTGCTCAGGTCGGAGAATCGCTATTTCAGTCGTAAGTTGCAGAAAAAAAAAAGCTAATGGTTCCCTCTTACTGTAATCATTATATCTCAACATGAAACTGGACGCTTTCTGTACTTATTCGGGCTGGTATGAGATGTACTTGAGATCCTCTTTGTATTTTCGGAAACAATAATAGTAAGAAAAAATAGCGGTACAGCGTTGCAGAGATGTTGAGCAAACCATAGAGACTCTACACGCGAGGGTTAATTGAAATTAAGTTCAGGCGGATTTTATTGATCATTATAATTAATGATCTCATACTGCTTCCTCGAGAAAATTACTCATTGGATTACATTGTAATGTTTACCGATCACATTCTTTATACAACAACTGCCACCATTCGCTTTCTGTCGTCAGTGATCTTAAATGTTCACGCATTTCAACTTCTTGTTCCATTTACCGCTTGTATGAGTACCTGTCTCGGTTTGCGTAGCCTGGCTTACCCATTAATTTCAAAACCTAACCCAGCTTTTAACCCAGCTTTATGGGTTAGCTGTCTCACTGCACACCGTCTTAAATAAACTAGCATTCTTTGCAGCGCCGTTTACGATTTGCCAGGTCAACTACATACATTTGGTTATAAGCTCTACATGAACCCTATCTACATGTCAGCAACACGTTAATACAAAGCACCTTACCTATTTAGTCTATTTCATAGTTCTAATTGATACGACCACAATCATCTCTAATAACTTGAACAACATGGTGTGACCAGCAGCAGTCAACTCTGATAACAGTAACGACACTAGGGCTCCAAGCGAGAACACGACCATCAATCTGGTAAAAAATAAACGATTGAACACAATTTATTTGACCAGCTTAATCTCCCAAAGTACGCAGTCTAGTAGTACTTACTCCAAACGCTGACAATTCCATTGTAGAAGAACCAGAAATTTCCAATTATTCGGTGTGATCTATGGTGATCTGTGATAATACTGAGTGCTTATAGCAATTTCTGCTCTCCTGTTTTATGCAAATCAGGCGTATGGAGTGGTCATTATTTATACTAAACGCACGCTTCACAAAACTACTTCTAACTGTGTACAAGAAAACAGCGCAAGCGAAGAAATAAAATCCAATAATGCGATAATAACGCTAGGAACAAATTTAATTAATTTGAATAATACGTCACAATGGAAACGGCCAGCCAACACTATTTTCACCATGCTAGCACCTGGTGTTGATGAAGATTTTTGCAACAGTGTAATAGTTAATTGCAGCACGATGACATAAAACCTGACCAAATCAATGTCTTAATGAGCACTTGGCATTATGCCGGTAATTTTTTTTTGGAGATATGAGGTAACCATCGACACATAAGTGCATAGTACAATAAATAATGCCCTTTCCTGTGTCATTATATATAGTTAGACTTTTTCGATAGCATGGTGTTTCGATAATGGTGTTAAGCATCAGCCGTTGGTGCGAAGTGTTTATTGGGTCATGGTTAATCTATATAGGTAGTACAGACACTCGTCCGATGCCAGCACTCTATTCTCATTTTTCTGCTTGTAGTTAATAATGTTTAGCCAGCTATAATGAATGAGCGTGTGTTATTTGACTGGTTGATATATTAGTTTGTAGTATTGGTCATCTTTATCTTCAAATATTGATGTTGACTACTGCTCTTGTGAATGATATTCCCAAATCATTAGGCCAGCCTAACTAGAAAACTGAAAACTAATGCTAAATAAGGTATTAAAGGTGCTGTTTAACTTATGAAACGCTCCGCATCTTGGCAAAGTGAGACAAATTTTTTAATTAGTGGTGCCAGAGAGCAATTATAAACTGCAAAATAATTGAGAAACTACTAACCAAGACACTTGTGCATTTTCATCAAACGTCTTTGAGAAGTTAGACAGAGAACTTTAGTGCAGCACGAATAGTGTCGAGTTTATAACTTCTTGCTATCGATAATAAGCATACGCAGGTTACGCTCACTTATTTGAATGTACCCTGGGCATGTTATAAAATTTGCTGGACAAAATACATAGGCAGTTATAACAATTTTACCGATTTTCAAAAGTAGGTGTTTTTGAGAAATATGTTAATTATGATTGAGGCACCCAGTTTGATGGTGTCCAATAATATTGTGTTGTTTGTTTACCGTTTACTGAGTAGATCATTTCTCCAGTAGAAACAATTGAAAAATAAAATTACACGCGGAAAAAACAAAGCATATTTTTGCGAGATAATTCAATGAAAATAGACTTCTTTACATAAATAAATCAAAGTTCACATTTACAAACTGATTCAGTATTTATTGGTGTGCTCTATCTGTGCATTAATGTCGTCCCATTGGTTGCCCAATTACTCAAAACAGGTCAGTAGAAAAGCTCAAAGATCAAATGGATTAAGCAAGAAGAGGCTTGCAGAGTGGCCCGCGTCAACTTTAAATAATATAATTTTACAGTTTTTCCGCGACGCGCGCTGGCCGTTTTTTTTTTTTTTTTTTTTTTCCTTCTGCCTTTTGTATACAGATATTTGCATGCATGCTAAAAAAGTGTCGAGCATCGCACTCACTATCAATGACAGCAATTCTTCCCGCTTGTCAGCGTGTCGGCGTGTCGGCGTGTCGTATGGCAGGCTTATATACATATATGACGGTTAAAGAGAAAATGGTTTGAAGAAGGAGGTAAAGCAACGCTAAACTAAGCTGCTTCTAGTGCAAGATTATACAAAATATTTAGTGTAGTTCCATATATTGTCGGTATTTTAACTACTTTCAATCTATTCCCTTTAAATTGAGACTGTTGCAAAACCAATCTTGTCGCTTTATCTTTCTTATCTGCTCATAACGATTAAATAATGTTTTCCCAAAGCTTCTATTAAAAAAAAAATGCTAACCTGAAACCGTGCACTTTGAGTTTTGCTGTTTGTCTTTTTTTTTTGAGCCATTATGCCCCTCCGTAATTATAGTTACGTTTCGGTGAAAGTATAGTGACTAGATCTACTGCTCATATCTTAGGGCAGCACTTCCAAGCAGCAATGGTTATATTCGTCCTTCCTATAGTAGCGAACGAAAGTCATCTGCCACAGTTTAAGTTAGGTAGTATTAGATAAGTTTATAAGATTATATTTTCTACCGTTTATATAGAAATAATAAATCGATACTGCGCGGATCCAACTTGTGCTGCACCTCCTGAACATGCACCAGAAGCTGTTGATCCTCCATCACCATCTGTTCTGTCTAATCCCTCTGTTTCAATTTCAAAAACCACTAACATGAACTTAAAAACCTTAAAACTCCAAAAATCAAAAAAAATCCAACAAAATCCAACAATCTTAAAAAACATTTTTTCACATTCTTCAATTAATCAAGATAAAAACCAAAAAAAAAAATCCTCCCTCTGTTTCCTTTGTCCCACCTTCTTCCTCCAATGACATTAGCTCTATTTTGCCAACTGTCCCTTCTATCTCAGATTCTTCAAACAGTACTCAAACCCAGCAACAAAATCAAAATGTCCCACGCCCAGCGAATACCACTGATTCAACTGTTTCAGCTGCCTCATCTGCCTCAACTAAAGAAACGCCTCCACCTGATTCAACTCCTTCAACTGCGTCCATTGAGGATACAAATCAGGACATTATCTCAGAAGAAACACTGAAAAAGCTCTATGCTGATCAGGCCTCTAAACGTGCGAATCATAACGCAACAACGAGCTCCGCGTCACTTCCAAACCCTAAACTCAAACGCCCTGCTTTCGACGCTTTCCAAACCAAATTTAAATGGGCCCGTATCTATGACTCGGAACATTTTCCTTTTGATGATGTTTTGTCAGAACTAACTGCCATGAAAAAACTTGCTGCTGATATTTACACCTTTACTGATACAACTTTTGCTGGTTCTGATAAAAAGGTCACCTCTGCGACTACAATCATGAAAATGGACGAATTCTATAAATCATATACTCCAAAACAGCTCCAGGACGAGGGCCTCCGGTTTAAAACCACTGACCTCCTGCAAAAAGACTATATTGACTTCATCGTCAACTGTTCTCAAGAGAATGACATTTTCGCAACTGTGGACATTCCATGGGCTGTCTTCCAACAATCCTCTTTGGCAACACATAGAGCCTCTATTGCTAAATCTATTAAAATGCTGGCACAAACCACACTTGAAAAGTATGCTGGTACGATGCGGGATGTATCCTTATTCACTTTTTTGAAAGAAACTTGTGAAACTATCGAACCTCACATCATAATCAGAAACGAGCGTATTGTCATTAAACAATCCATTTTTTATAGGGGTCCACTTTATAAGCCATTCTTCCACAATGCCAAGGAAATTTTCTTTACATTTTTGAGAGACCACTTAGTTGTGAAGCTACCAAAAGAAGAATATCGCCCACAACTTTTTATGTCAATGTCAAATGAAAGCATGGTCCCTCATCTCATGGAACTCAAGATTAAATCTTTGCAAGCGGTTTCTGCCGAAGTAATTTTATTCCACAAGCTCCGTGATCTTGAGATTAAACAGGAATACTTCTCCCTTACAAAAGAAATCAAACCGAGAAGCCACCCGAATCCCCAAGTTGCTGAAATAAACATAGATAAATATTATGCATATTTATATCTTTCTCCAAATCAATCAGTCCCAATAATCAACTGTGAGATTCTCCAAACACGTCTTATCAATCGTCATTTGCATTGCACGGCATGTGGTTCAAATTTCCACACTCGTTACTCTTGTACCGAGGCTCGATGTGTGATTTGCAAAAAAGAGAATCATATAGCTTCTGTTTGTTATTATAACAAAAAGTTAATCCAGGCCCAAGATAAGTACCAGGACCACACCTCCATTGCAAATAAACCCAACACAACCAGCATTTCTGCTAGAACAAAGAAACCAACTATTTCCGCTGAAAACCAATGGCAGCTCAGTGATCCTAAAGGCCGCAAACGTTTGAGAATTAGAAACACCAATACATCAAACCAAACCATTAACAACTCAAAACAGATAGCTAAACCAACAAACCCATTTCAAGCTCTTGAAGACGGTGACTCAGAAGATTTGTCAACTGAGGACGAGGTTAACACACAACACGAGATCCCACAAAGTTTCGTTTTTACTGCACCTAAACCCTCAAACAAATCATATAACAAACCCTCCCCCAAAAAAAGAGCAAGAAGGCAAGTTGCTAAAGCCACTAACTCACAATCAGAGAATATTAATGATGATGAAGGCACTTTCACCACCAGTACCTCCGACTCTATAGTAGCACAGGCTACTATCCTCCATGCTACGGCAACCCCAACAAAAAAAAACCCACATCAAACCCCAGACTCTTTCCAAACTCCACCTGCAACTCCTCAGCAGACCAGAATCCTTCGTTCCCATTCCACTCTTCGTACTCCACAACCTCCATCTACTCCAACCAACTTGACCTTATCTCAATTTCCCTCTTTTGATCAGGCCAACACTCCTACCCCATCCTCCCCGAGAATTAAAGCAAATCTGAACAGGAATTCGCGTCCCCCAGACGAGGACAGCCCACTGCCAGATACCCAGGATGATATTGACATTGATGAGATTGACTTAGAGAATTCTTCTTCTCTCCCACCAGTCCATCACCCTCAGAGTAAGCTTAATGGACCACTCCCCGTCAATGATTCCATCAATGATGACGATATCTTTGATGACGAAACCAAAATTGACAATGAGTCCATCACAAATCTCCCAAATTCCACCGAAGATGATCCCATTACTGAGACTCAGCTCTCAACTTCCCCTGGACACTCATGATTATGCCTGAATTGAAAATACTTACTCAAAATATACAAAACACTCCCTTACAGAACGATCCGCTCCCGAGTATATTTAAAAAATATGATATCATACTCTTGCAAGAAGTCAGGAAAGGTGAAAAGTATCACCACTTAAATCCTGACAAACAACTCATCACTAACAAAGCTTTAAATCCACGCACAGGTATACTTATCACAAAAAAGATAAAAATACTCAAAAAAAATATAATTGACGTTTTATGTCCGGCATCTAAAGCCAAGCACAAAACAGACATTATCATAGAAGTAACACCAACAATATACTACTGGATCATAAATATATATAATCCCACCGGTGAAAAAAAAAGAGCACAAGTCTTTCTTCAAAACGCCATTAGCAACGCATTACAAGATTATCGAAGAACTTTTACAAAACAGTATCCAAACGCGCATCTCTATATCATTTTCGCGGGTGACTTTAACAATGTTGTGGATTTGCAAGAAATGGGTACCCGTATCCAACATGCTCCAGACACTAAAGACACCAAAAAAATACGAAACTCATTGAGAGCACTCATCGACAATAACAACTTGACAGATGTTTACCGCCAGCGCAGCCTACATAACATAAAAAAATCCTTCACTAACAGAGCTACTAACGGACATGAAGAAAGCAACAGAAGGCTAGATATATTCTATGTCAGTAATGATTTGATCAGAAGCGACAAAATCCGTCTATGGATGCTACAGAAGAACCATTTGAAGGGATCTTCCCATGAATCGCTTGTTTTGAAACTTGTCCATCCCCTGACTGAGCTCCCAGCTCGGTTCAGACTTACCGATAAAATGTTACGCAGTATATCACAACTTCATATTCCAGCCTCACTCACATCAACAAGCGAAATAATCATTTTTGTTCGAAACCATTTGCAGCTGATAAAGCATCTTGAGAAACGCATACCGGAATCTGAGAAAAAAGACCTTCAAACCACCAACTACTACGATCATATAAACGAAATCTTTAAACCCTTCCAAGAAAATAAAAAGATAGAATTACTTATTGATCAAGACGGCAACCAGTTAACAAAAACACACGAGATCATAGACCATGCCTCAGCGTTGAGCTATTAATAGTAGTGAATACACAATATGCCTTATACCAAATACTGTATTATGTGAAATGTGCATATTGTAGAATCAAATAGAAGATTAAAGAAAAATATTGAGTAAATAATATGACGTATTTTTACGTCGATATAAAGGTCTAGAACTCAATGTTCGTCAGTATAGTTCAGTTGTTATTGTATTTCCCGCACAATATTGTATTATTATTTTTGTGATTATGTTATTATGTGTTTTAGAGAAGTATTTGCAAGCTTCATTCCTCATGGCCCAATGGTTAAGGCACTCGACTACGGCTTTGTTAGGAATCGAGGGATTCCAGGTTCGAATCCTGGTGGGGAAGCTTTTTTTGCATGCATGTCAACTTTATTTTCTCGAAAACCAATCGGGGAAACTTCTCTCTTTTTTCAAATTTCTGGAGAAACAATTTTTATCTCCATACAAAGGACATTGGCAATCGCTTCGTGTGAGAACACTGATCAAGTCTTTTACTACGAACTATAAGCAATGCCAATTTGATCTTTTGTAGATGAAAACAACACCGCCCCCTTTTCTTAGTTCCATAAACTGGCGTTGTGAGACCTACGTAAAGCTTTCTTTTTTGTGTTAACAGCACAGCACAGTGCTCAACCCTATTCTGTAATAAGCATAGTATTTACAAACAGAAGAGTATTTCGAAAACGTTTATACAAACATTATTATTGTTATTCATAAATACTAGGGATCATGTCATCATTCGCCCATGAATTTTGAATACATATTAAACCTTGAGGAACGCAAAATCAGAGTCGTTGAACCATCAAAAATTAATATTGACAGCATTAAGCCAGAAGTTGCAACCATACATACACAACAAAACTGGGAAGTTAAAAACTGCATAAAAAGTTCTTTATGTATAAAAAACAAATTTGAAAATATAAAAGAGAATTCCTGGAACACTGCTTGCGGCAATTCCAAAAAATGAAAATTTTCAGTTAATTTATTACCATGGTCTTTAGTTGAAATGAACATAAAAAATATAGAGACAAAAGCAAAGAACAAAAGCAAATAACAAAATATGGAAATTCAAAGATATAACATAATATTTTATTATCGAAGTGCAAGCTTATGTAGCGCTTTTGTTAAAAACAACACTTCATTTATTTCAAGTCAGTTCTTAGTTGCGCCACTCCAGATTTTCTTTTTGATAGAGAACTGATGAGAAATGTAATGACTTTGGTTGGTGAAAGCAAAGTTATGTTTCCGAAGCTGTGGACAAGGCCGCATTGACTTTGATGCTTTTCTACCGTTTCGTGATGTCTTTTTGGTTTGTTTGCCTCTTTTGCCTAGACTCCACATGAATCGCTCCTTTATTGTTTTGTTTCTGCTCACTTTAGCGTTTGGTGTGGTACTGCATTCTTCATTATCAGTATTAGGTAATTTAAATTTTCTGTCATTATCAAAACTAGAATGCTTGTTATGGTTTGAATACGATAAATCCATATGACTTCCGGGCCTTACCATGTTCTTTGTTTTAGAGTAGGGCTCGCGAGACTTTTTTTTGAAGCAGTCATCCATAAATGGCATAGAAATAGCTTTGTTTGCGCATTTGACGCCTTTGTTTTCTATCAGCTGTGCTGGAATTCTAAACCATTGTTGCTTCCCAAAACTTTCATCTGTTTTGATACAATTTTTCTGCTTTAAAGATGGCAGTAATGAGGTTTCTGTGTTTCGTCCAACTTTCTTATTTTGTTTAAATCTCGAAATAATAGAGTTTTCAGCTCTAACAAATTCGTTGAGCGATTCAGAACTGCTTTCTGTACCTATTAAGTTTGCTGAACGTAAACTAGCGGATCTAGATGAAAAACCACAAGAGGCTTTTAGTTCGGAATACCCAAAATCTATGCCAGGGTCGATTTTATGCTCACCCTGGAATTTTTTGTTACCAGTATGTGAGCTCATGGGGGCTTGTAACTGAACTGTTGATGTTATATTGTCATCGAATGAAAAGGCTTTACTTCGAGTCAAAAACTGCTCGTGTGTCTCACCATAAGTATCAAAGTATGCTTGTTTGCATATACCATTGTACTGCGCAGGTGTTATTTTGAATCCAAAAGTCTCTCTTTCGTTATAAGAATCAGCAGAACACTTATGAAATAACCTTTCGTGACTAATTTGGGGACTAAAATCAGTATCATCTTCTAATTTTAGGTTATCCATGCTTTCAACATCAAATTCATTTTGCTGCGGGTTTTTCAATGCTGCTATTATATTATTTCTTGCTTTGATTATGTCTTCGTAAGGGTCTTGAACATCGAGCTGTTCGACAGTAAAGCTCAGATCTGATGAGGAAGATAAAGATGAAAGCATATCTTGGTATGGAAACGTAAATATCTGAGTTTTTGCAGCAATGATTGCACTAATTCTCACTAGCTAAATTGTGGTTATGACTTTGTTAGTAATAATGTCTTAAATCTCAACTAATTATAAACAAAAGCTTACTGGCTAAACCAAATTAGCTGTAATTTTAGCATAGTCCCACTTTGGTGCACAATAAAATATACAAAAGGTGGCTATTGTCGCACTACAGGAGGATATTAAATTTCGAAGCACGCTATATTATCTGTGCGAAAGAACGCAAAAAGCTTTGACAATGTAACACAGAGACGTGCCTCATTTTTTTTTTGTGGTTTTATCCCTAAGTGGCAATTGCTGTGGAAAGTGATGTCTCGGAAACTTAAACAACAAATACAAGGGTTAATAATTACAATTGAAATATAGACAAAACACGGAGTCGTTTACGTATGGTCATTCAGTCATTGTTTGTATATTGCATTAATGCAATTAGCCGTGATGAGTAGTGACGCATGTTGTATTTCTGCATATCACTAACATCTTCTTCCCTTTTCTATAGCGGGTTGTGAAAGCCGTCATCATTATTAATCAAAATGACATCAGATTACACTGGGAAGAAAAGAATAACCAATACTGCGAAACTTGATTTCAATTTATCTTTTTTACATTTTGACATATTCCAAGTATCACTGTAGAAAATGCCAAACTATCCCGAGCACATCTAACACTACTTTTTTATTTCGTGAATCTAGTCAACTATCACTGTGACAATTTGTCTAGAACTAATCTATGCTGTACCAATATAAAACAGCTTCATAATCTTAGCAGACTTCAAATCTTGAAACATAATATGTTGAGTTTTTATTGAATATTTATAAGTACATGTGGAGTCATTTTATTTAAAAATAATTAAAGAAATGTATCAAAACTTTTATCTTTTCGAACTCTTTGCGATAGTAAGAGCTGTAGCAGTCTATCTCATTTATAATTCAATACCATTTTTCTTCAAGTATTCTTTGACAAATTTTTCTTCCTCTGGGTTAGATGCGTTAATAGCTGGAGTGGTTGGGGCTCTGTTCCATGGTTTAGGAGCAGCAATAAAAACAACCGAGCCAATGGTGGCAGCGGATAACTAATTACAGCGTTAGCATTTATGTTTCGTTTTAAGTTATATTTCACCTTTTGGAGTTCGTCGTAGCTTTACTTCAAATCTACTGCAACACCAAAACGCATGGTGCACTGAGAAGATACCAATAATCAAGAACTCAAAAGTATACATACTTGCCATGGCAAAACTTTTTTACCAAGAATATTGTAAGCAGCACCCATTTTTGTCTATGTTTGTAATGTTATTTTTGTGATAGCGGTGGGAAACTAGGTCTTTTTATCCAGAATATCTCTTGGTGTGCCTTATACACGCCTGCCTTTTTTTTTGTTCAATGCTCAATCGGTGATTTTCAGGTCCAAATTTTTAAAAAAATGTGATTGGGGGGTTCTATGGGATACCCGACCTCTTGTATGTACAGTCACATTACTCATACATATTACTACATAATGATGCTTGCAAATAATTATAAAAAAATATTGAAAATTTATGGGAAAGCGATGACGATGATGATGGCAGTAAAGGTAACGACAATAACAAAGCAACTATAACTTATATTAAGCATAGTACAAAATGAGTCATCCGCAGGTGGTACCCTGGAAGAGCAATGAGGAACTCAGCACGCTCATGAACCTTTTTTTCAGCCCCAGTGACGACGACAAGGCCAAAGCAGTGAGAAAAGTCAAAGCCTATCTTACTAGAGGCAAACTATTACACTCAATCGAATCAACATGCGTGCTCACATCTATTCAGCTCAATGACAAGCCTGGTGCCGATGCTTTGTTTCTAAGAGCTTCCTATTCCATGGCTTTGATAAGGTTTGTAAATGGGCTTTTGGATCCATACCAGAAAGCAGTTCACGCTATTCCATTGCATGGACTCGCAAGAAAACTCAATCTACCTTCATCTTTCGTAGAGATTAGACACATTGCCACTCATGAAAACCTACCAAATTTGAGTGTATTGAGAAGTTTAGCGCAAAGTGCCTTAAAATGGCTTAAAGAGAACTTTTGGAGCGAAAATAATCTCGAAAATCGTCGCAAGGAATTTAAGATTAAAAGTAATGCAGTCAAGATTTCAGCAGAAGATTATACAAAATATATGGACAAAATTAAAGATCATTTGAGAGTTTATAGACGTTTCCACAGAAATGGAATACGGGTAGTGAACCAAAACGATGCAACTAATGATCCTGAAGTTAAACTGTACTGGGATAACTTGAATGCGATATTTCAATTTTTGAATAGGTCAGATCACAATACTCAACAACTATATATGGTACTACTTGATGTGCTTTGCTTCAAAAATGTCCTTATAACAAAGAAGAAAGACATTAAATTTTCTCAGTTGCGGGTATTGTATACACCGTTGCTTGAATACTTGAACACTCTTGAAAGGAAAAAGACTTTACTGGTGTCTAATGGAAAGAGCTTTTACTACATACTTTTCAAATACTTGATAAGCAAGCAGGAGGATTATTATGCAGCTAAGAAGGTCCCAGAGAGCCGCAGTGGCACACAATTCAATTTTGCTTCTGAAATAGAAATTAAAATTTCCACCAAATGGCTCGAGTTTTTGCTTGTTGATAAATCGCAGAAACTGCTTGTCCCAATAGAGGATGCCCTTGAGCTAATCGAGACACATCCAGATAATTCCCAAAACTTGCAATTGTTAAACGCCGCCAAGGCAAAAATCCCATCCATAACGTTAACAAATACCAAGAAATTAGACACATTGATTCATCTTATGTCATTAAAACTCTCTACTTTGGAGTCCGATATTGGCGTTGATTCGATTATACTCAACCAACCAGCCAATAGGGACACGGAGTCTAAAGTGCTAAAGCGGGAACACGATGGAGATAACACAAACAGAAAGTCGCTTGATGATGGAGATATAACCGCAGACTTGGAAAGTTTGAAGAAAAGGCTAAAACTTTCTCACTCGAACTCAAGTAACCTTAAAGATAATGGAAATACAAAACAGCGGAGCGCAAAGAAAAATTACTTGTTTTGGGAGCTAGCGGAGTATTATGAACCTACTCCTTTTGGCGTGCCTATTTAAAGTAGTTCTTGGAGGCGAAGAAGTATAAGTTTCTTTTTGATTTTATTAGTATTTGTATATCTACCTAATGTTTATGAATTTATGAGCTGTAATATTACAATTTAAAGCGCACACATAAGGCGTTCATTTATACAATACAATGAAGCCAACAGAGGGACATGATAGTAAAAAAACATATAGTACAAACTTTTATTGAATATATTATTAACTATTATATGTCCAATTCAAATCACTCCAAGCACCGCCTCACCATCACATTACTTTGCGTCTGTATTTCAAAACTATATCACCGCTACTTTTCCAAATTTTGGTCTTGACGGTGAGTAATGTCATATCGCTAGGCAAAATTTCATTATTGCACAAAATTTCCAACCATTCTTCAACTTTGATGGATTTTTCAAACTTGATGTTAGCATATGGATACATCTTCTTCATTTCAGGAGTCCGGTATTGAAACTTTTCCAAAATGTAAAACATGATCTTTTTTACTCTGATCATTTGATATGCGCTGAGTCTGTAATTAGAACCCACCAAAGGTGGAAGCTTAAGTTTGTTTGCGCTAAACCCATTTGTAGAATCAATGTTAGGCCCCATAATGGACAACATTTTCTTCCTGCCTGCGTTTTTATCATCAACAATAGTTGCGCTTTTCCCTGAAATGCTTGATGAGGTTGAGTCTGGCTTCCATTCTTCAATGATGAAGTTGATTTTGTTAACTGGCTTCTCGATGTATTGATTTTTAAGTAATGCGTTGCCTACCCATAGTGGTAAATATCTTTTGAGTTTACTGTAAGTTTCTTTGTTTGAGCCTGCAGCAGTAAAGCCAGAATCATTGGTATAAAATTTGTAGAGATTTAGAGAATTACCTTTCAAATGCGATGAAGACTCGTTGATTAACACAATTATTGGGCTTTCCACTAACAGCGTAATTAATGGTATTTCTTTCTCACCAGGCAACTTCAAATCAGACTCTGTAACTTCTTTGCGATCATCAGCTTTTATATATCCATATTCAATACGATCCAAAAGAGCAAGCGTTGTTTCTTCGTAGCTCGAACATGAAATTTTATCGGTGCTGCATGAAGCCGTACTGTTCAAATCGTCATGAATTACTTTATCTTTGAGCAAACTATCCTCGCGTTTTTTGCTTGATCCAACAGATGCAGTTGAGGTAGAAGCCTGTTCTTTCTCCCTATCTTTTTCTTTTTCTTTCTCTTGCTTGCTTTTTCTGCCAAATCTGGCAAATTTTTTAAAAGCATTATCCTTATTATCACCACTGGCTACTGAGATATCAGAACCTTTTTGCTGCTTATCATTGTCCCTATTGCTGAGTTTTGCGCTATTGGAGCTAGTATCATCATGAAACCTAGCATATTTTTCTCTTGCGACAAGTTTCTTGAAGTCAATATCTTCATCCAAAATATGTTGTCTAAAAATTTGATCTTGAACTATTACCTCTTGAAGGAAATTGTACAACAATGATTTAAGGACCATTTTTCCCAAATTAAGTCTGACCTCATCCATCGGATTGGAATTTTCACCTTTAATTTTTTTGATCAACTCAGAGTCGATGATATCTTTTAGCTCATCGACGTAAATTTCACAATTAGTAAATGTGTTCTCGCTAATAGTTATGAAAACTTTGCCAATCTTAACCGACACATGGCACCAGTTAGGTAATGTCTCCTTAGTTTGAACATTTTCAATCACTGATTCAAACAAATGCTCATATTTGTCACTCAAGTGTCTTTCGTATTCATCTTCGTCCATATCATCCTGTAGCTCACTACTTGACTCATTGTCAACAAATGTATTCTTGATTTTGCCTGTGACTATATTCCAGATATGAACCGTACCTTTATCATTCAAGGTTACAATTGTTCTCCGATCATTCAATATTCTTACCTTGGTAATGCTTGGATTCCCTTTAATGGAATAGTTACTTATTTCGTTAACTGGCACCACAGTTATCAAATTTTCTGGAGCAGGATCAGCTAAAATTTCTACTTCAAAAGTTTCTCTATGCTCAGCATGTTCTTCGAACTCTTTTGAAGTATTGGCATTAATGTACTGAGTGCTAGGAATCCCGTTAAATTTAATGAAGCTTGTCTCAAAACTCAATCCCATATTAGATAGCTGGGTTTGATCTTCGTCAGCACTGCTAAGGCCACCATCATCAAGACTCATTGTATCACTTAGGTTATCTAGGTTATCTAGGTTATCAAGCATTGACATACTGGCAATAGATGTGGTTCTATGCATGTTGTCTATAGATTTTCGTGGGTTATCAATTGATAGTTGCGATACCAAGTCATATAGTTCTTCATTGTTTTGAGATACCCTAACAAATGAGTTATGGCCAGAAGTACTTTCTGAATCGTCTGCAGTAGGGATATCGTTCTCAAATTTTCTGTTTTGAATGACAGTTAATAAATTGTTTTTAATATTCAAGAATTGGTGCAACACAATGCTTTTTAAATTTGGGTTTAAGAAATTATTGAGGGTATTGTTTTTTGTTGCACTCCATACGTAACCTCCATTATCGTCCAAATCGTTTGCTCTGGACTTACCTTCTTCAGCGACAAGAGAATTGACCCCGTACAACTCTTTGGCTAACAAAGTGATAATTCCAAGATTTTCATTTAGTTTCGCCCCCATAATTTCATTATCCGAATCATCAACATCATTGAGATCTTCATTCAAAGGAGAAATATGACAGCCTCGAAGGTCAGTTTTATAAATAAATCCATTTTTGTCCCCTGAGTAAAAAATTCTGTAGTCCTCGTAGTTTGAGTAAAGAGACCATATGGAGCTGTTGTGCATGTCAAAAGTTCTGAAAACTCTATTATTTTTCAAAGACCAAAGTTTAATAGTGGAGTCCGCTGATCCAGAGAGTAGCCACTCATTGGAAATTGATAATGCTCTGACGGTATCTGTGTGGCCCACTAGCTTCAATATGTTTCTGGCAGGGGTTCTTCGATCTATTAAGCTAATACTATTTTCAGTACCGCCAGCAGCAATCAAGTTTTCTGTTGCAGACATTGAATATATCGAGCCTTTATCTTGATAATTATAGAAATTTAAGTTTGAAGAGCCGGAAGTTTCCTTGACTGGGAAATATGTATTTACCTTTGTGCACTTAGTCAAGTCCCACGTATTGATTTTCTTGTCCAATCCACCGGAAGCGAACCATGTTGGGACACCACCAGTGCTCTTAAAGTCCCTAAAGGAAGAGTTGGGGCTTGCTAGACATTGCGCATAATCCGTATGATAGCCAAAAGTCGACTGAGTGCCGTCGTTGAAGTTCCAGTGCTTGACTAGCAAGTCTGAAGAACAGGACACTAACGAGTTATTATCTATGAGTTCAATGTCATTAATCCAGTCTGTATGTAGCTGTTGAGAATTGATCAAGCTGTATGGCTTTTCTGACTGAGCTTCGGATGAGAATAAGTCAATGCCGGCCTTATTGATTTTTGCATTTTCGCTTGCTAGTAGCTGATTATTAGCGTCTATGCTATTAGTGTTGTTGATACTGGAAAAATCAGGCTCGGAAGTAGCAACAGAAGCCATTGTTTGATCCTCATTCTTCCAAAGCTTCACCGTTCCATCTCTGCCAGCAGAAAATAGGGTCGCGGTACAATTGTTGTACTTTAGTGAGTTGATGCCACCCAAATGTCCATCATTGTCATTGTCTGGAGTGTGAAGCACGTAAGAGATGTTCTTTGATACTCTGGTCATTGAATAAAAGAAATGTAAATCAGAGCAGAGGAAGCGAGGGTATTGTTAGCATCTAAGAAACGATACTGTTGGCTACTTTACACTATATTTCATAAAACAGACTGCTATAGCAAAAGGGTTAACCTCAGAAGAAGTGTAGTGGAATGGCTCTTTCTCAGTTTTTTTCCCTCTTGTGCCCCGAAAGAAGCGATTTTCCTGCCGCAACAGGACCTCACCAGCCACACAGGGGCGGTCAGCTTTTGGCAAATCACTAGCCACTGCCGTGATTTTCCTGCAGAGTAATGCTACTGTGTTATGAGCTGATGTAATTTAATGTATATATATGCATATTTGAATGTATATAAATATGCGCATACAAAGCATACTCCAAATTTCTGGTGTTTAACAATTATTCAATATGACGTATCATAATGTGTTTTACCGCAGAAAGCATGAAAATATATGCGATGAACTGTAAAAAAAAATTTTTTTTGGCAGAGCACTAGTTTTTTGTAAGGACAACCAATGATATGACTTGCAATGACATGAATGTTGATGCTTGGATGACGATAACGAAGCAGAAAGGCCGTGAATTTCAAAGAATAGCAAAGCGTTCCTTCGTAAACCATGCGCGCTTATCAAATACTCACGAGACAAATACTTTGGAGAAATAATTGACACATAGTCAGCCTTCTAAGTATCGTATCCGAAAAGCTACGTTGATCATCTGTCTTGTCATAAAAACTTGACCCATCAAGTTTTAAAGTGCTGTCTATGCCTAAATCACTCTCTAATTTATCTGCAAGTAACAATGCTTGCTTCAATTAGGCGTAAAGGTTAATGTTTTGCACCTCATTGCTCATTGGAAAATATTATATAAACACGTCCTTTTCTAAATAGTTTTGATTTTATATTTTCCTTTTGAATACGTAGGCTGTTGGCCCCAATATCTTGATAATAATAAGAAGAAAAAACAATAAACAAAAGAGCAAGAAAACAAATATTTTCACACACAATATCGATTTATTATTTCTATATAAATGTTAGAGAATATTTCCTGACTTTAAAACTCCAAGTAGTTTTAAATCCTATGAGATTATATAGTGTAATAAATCAACTCTAAATGTTCCAAATCTAATGCTCAAAATTGACCGCTTCCTATTCTACCTTCACCAGGTGGGCAAGAATAAAAAAAAGCCAAAATTACAACTGGTCCCTGGATTTACAGTTGCATGTACAAATTGTTATGGCGGTCTCATCACAATTCTAACTTTTATTACTCACCAAAATTATATTATCCTATTTTTCTTATCATTCATTTTATCTATCCTTTATATTGCTAATCTGGGTTTTTAGTGAGTAAATTTTTTTTTCACACTGCTACTGGTCTCACGACCAGTAGCGTCTTATGAAGATTTTCTCCTTTCGGGTCCAGGCCTATTTTTTTTCATGCCTATGAGATTTATATAGTTTAATCAATCAATCCTTATATTAAAAACTCAAAAAAATATAGGGCGTGTGGCGTAGTTGGTAGCGCGCTCCCTTAGCATGGGAGAGGTCTTGGGTTCGATTCCCAACTCGTCCAAATTTACTTTTTGCTACCTACTATGTCGCAACTTGACTGTAGTATATTCCTCACCTTGGAGGAATGTAAGTGGTGCTCCGAAGATTTATCACGTAAAAAGCCCAAACAGCAGTCATATGAAGATGCTATCAACAAACAAATGGAGCACTTTTTTGGTTAAATGTCCAGTAGCACAAGCATTGTGGAAAAAGTTACATATAAATAAGGAATTGAGCTAGGACAGCCTCATCCTTCCATCCAGTGATACACGAGAATTAATCCAAGTCGACAACTGCTTGATATTCCAAAAGAAATATTCCCGCCTACGGAAAGATAAGGACTTTGATTGGAAAACCTTTCCGATCTCTAGTCTTATTTACTACATCACGGTAATGAATTAGATAGCACATCAGTGTTATCTTAGTGAGTGGAAGATGATATTGAAGTGAGACCCCTTTCTTTTTATCTGTCAACAGCAAAGCAATGACCCTCAAAAGCCAAAATTTCAACCATCTTAGACCAGAATCTCTCCTATATGTATTTCAAGTCAAACTAATCCATTAAAGTCTAACAACTACTAACGGGGTTTTCACTTGTATAAGTTTCCCCTATATAATAACAACTGAACTATACTGTATATACTATATAATAAGTTTATAAGATTATATCTTCTTCCGTTTATATAGAAATAATAAATCGATATTGTGTGTGTGAAAAAAAGTTAAGAGCATATTTGGGTCTGCTGGCAACGCAATGATCACTTGGCTTAACGGAGCAGTACTATGACACGTATTGTAAAAACTAGTTTTTTTTTCTCATAGTCAGCATTAAACTTACTTGTTTGATAAGTTCTCCACCCTTAAAGTTTGTAAGCACTCAAGAAGTTTGCGCTCCGGTATGCTTCTAACTACTGCAGTTGAAAAAACAATTTGGGTAGCTTCAATGCTACTTACGATTGATACTGTAGTTACGGTAGTTACCATCTAACTGAACTGGTAAAAGTGTGCAGTTACTTCTGAGCATCACAATCCTCAACGTCATAGCTTTCAAATTTGGGGACACAAAACTTCACTTTTGGGTGTTAGATATCCTTAAAACTTGAAGAGCTAAAAGACACGCCCTAAAAACTCAAAAAAAAAGTCACTTTAATTGAAAAATAAACGGATGACCTCACAAAAATTGCCTTACAATGATTTGTTTATTTTTTTGCACAAGTTGCAAAGCCAATGGTGGAATGGCTTGAGAATGTTATCATCGACTAGTGCTGCGACAAAAAAACTTCCATTAGCACAGATCCTGCGACAGCTTTGACGCACGATGCTTCCGCCTGCAGACCGGTTCTGAACATTACCCTTGGTAGATCCACACTCTTGATTACTGGTAACATCAAATATGGTTATTATAATATGACACTGCAGTCCAGTAACTTTATCTCCGGTGTTTATTTATTTTGTGGGTTTCTTTTCTTTTCTTTGTTGTTTAATGATATACAACTCCTCTTTCTTTCAAACCTACCGTTCTCCAGTGAACAATTAGCAAAACTAAATCAAAGCCAAGAACAATGCATCCCATATCCATTATCGCTTTCACTTTCTGCCTCAGTACCCTTTGCAAAGCTAACCCTGTTGATTGGAACGCCATTAACTATGGTGTAGATTGGAGTACAATCAACTACGGGAATGTTGGAGGTTTTGCGACTACTACTCAGGCTGCAACTACCTCTCAAACTACCTCTGCATCACCTGCAGTTCAAGTAAATAATAAAGTAGTTGACACTGACAGTGCCACAACTTATTCTTCAAGCAGTAGTGGGTCGAGTGGATATAGCGGCAGCCTTTCAGGAAGCGGTATTGCCTTTTCTCAATATACTAGCGATGGTCAATGCAAGTCTTCCAGCAAATTAGCCCAAGCCATCAAAGCGCTTTCTAGTCATAGCGTTATTAGACTTTATGATGTTGACTGTGACTTGGTTAACGTGGCGTTGTCGAATAAAGACAGTAACCAAAAGCTCTTAGTGGGCATTTACGATCCAACAAGCGTGAAATCAAGTGTCGAAACAATTACTACGGCCGTTAAAAACAATGGTAATAATTGGAGTGCTATTTACGGCGTCACTATAGGAAATGAACATGTGAACGATGGAAAATTTACTGCTTCTCAAATGGCAAGCTATGTTAGCCAAGCCCAAGGTTTACTCTCTAGCCACAATGTCAAGGTAGCTGCAGTGGATGTTTACTCAACTATTTGGTCCAATACTGCTTTGTGCAATGGTGATTTTGTCGCTGCAAATGCACATGCATATTTCGATGGTAGTAGTCTGGCAAGCAATTGCGGACTGTGGTTAGAAAGCCAAATCAGCAAATTGAAAGGAATTTGTAGCGGGAAAGACGTTCTTATCACAGAGACCGGCTGGCCAACCGCAGGGGGCGACCGTGCCTCTCTGTCAAATCAAGAGGCTTGTCTTAACTCAATTAAATCCAGATCTTCTGCTAATAGCCATGCATTGTTGTTCTCCGCTTGGAATGAAGCATGGAAATCGGGTACTTTGGAACAAAACTGGGGCATCATGGGCGCTGATCCATATTAAACTACTTTAAAACTAGTTCTTTCAACTTATGATAACACTCAAATTCTTCCGCTATTAATATTAATTTTTTTGCATTACTAGACTTATAATTACTAGACTTATCATCACTACTTTTTATTTCTACATTTTTTTTACCTAGATTTTTCATTATACAATTTTAAGTTGTCAAGGCTTTCACGATTATCACCAAGCGCTTCGTAATATTCCTGAGTTTTACTATAATAGGGTCCAAATAACAAAAAAATGGAAATAAAAAATTATTGCCGGCCCCAGGAATCGAACCTGGGTCTAGTCGGCCACAACGACTCGTACTGACCACTATACTAGGCCGGCTTCTGAAATTTGCAGTATAATGGGATGTTGAGTTCAGTTTGTGCTCCGAAATCCTAAAGGCAAACAACATCAAAGGTGCGATGGAAAATTTTTCATCGCGTGACCATTATGGGCGAGAAATGAACTTACTATATACAGTCTGAGGGAACAGAATATTTTTATTTAGTAATATAGCTTATAATAAAAGGAAGGAAAATAAGTCCAATTTCATTACTCAACCAAGTTTCATTACGTAACTAAGATCTCAGTAAGTGGCTACCCTTCACTACTAGAGGAGACAACCTCAGGTATGAGTAGTAGATCTAGTCACTATACTCAGACATATACAAACATGTTAATTTTGTATGTGAAAAAAAAGCCCCCGAAATTAGGTTTTCATTTTAAACTTATGTGCCCCGCTTTTCAGGAAAAAAGATTACGTTGGCATATACTGATGTTTTTCTAAGTCTACACGTGCCAAAAATTATTTGAAGAGCCACCATATTTATTGTTGCGCTTGTATTATAAGTGGGATTGTCTAAATAAGCAAAGATAATACGCCATTTCTTAGGTTCGTTGAGAATTAACCTAAGAGTGTTTGAGATGCTGATGAGAAGCTCTCATTCTGCAGAGTTAATAATCTTTCAAACAATAGCCAGAATCAAAATACCAGAAAACAGTCCATGCACCGCATGCAGTGCTCACTCGGTATGATTCTAACCCGCGTCACAAACATATTTTTTTTACCATAAGTAGATTAATTGATCTGCTAATACAGCAACAACAATACGCTCTGTTATACTGAACAAGGGATGGCAAGTGCTGTTTCCACCAAGACAAAAAAGTATACCATTCGTGATAATTCTGGGAACTTAAAATTATTTTAGCGCCTTTTGCTCAAAAAAGTATTTAAAGTGTTCACTGGACCCCAGCTTTAATCTAACCAGTTGAGGTTCAAAAACTTATAAATAAGCCACTTGTTGCCAACTAAAATTCTCTCATCTAAGCCTTCTTTCTGCTGTTTTGATCATCGTCAACGATTCTTTAACTTGCCTTTTTAGATTTCCAAACAAAATCACCTACAGGATGCAATACACTGTCTTAATTTCTGCTTTGGCTTTGATGAGCATCTCTTGCCAAAATGTCGCAGCTGCACCTGTGACCACTGCTTTGAATTCCCGTGAAGACTCTCCAAAAGTCGTTGCCCCAAGTATTCTTATCGAAAATGATAGCATACACGCACGCGATAACGAAGGTACAGATAGCATTCAAGATAAAAAATTTAAATTGGGTAAACTTTGGAAAAGTATTAAAGGCGGAGTTGACTTTTTGTCCACCGCTGCTGGGGGTGCTAATCAAGCACAAATGTTTGCTAACAACTACAAGCAAAACCATAATTAAGTTAAGGTGGGGTAAATGCTCTAGTATATTAAAATTGTAATGGAAAAATACTTTGCTGCTTATTTTTATTTTCGCTTCATTCTTTTTTTTTTTTTTAGTTTTTTGGTGCTCCAACCTGGTTGTGGATCACACACTGTTTTTCCTTTTATTTTTTTCTCTCTTTTTTAATTTTTTCTATTTCCCTTTTACGTCTTATACAATTTCTTATAGAAAGTAATATATACATATATAAACTAAAGACTGCCATTTGTATTACAATTTGCTGATTAGTTCAATAACTCTGCTCTATTGTGCTTCATACAACCTACACTTAATACATCTCTTTGCTAAAGAGCCAATAAAAGGAACATTTTGACACACAATAAACCATTATCCAATTTCTCCACATACACTTACTTTAAGCTGCTCCATCAACCATTGCTTAGTACTTTAACAAAAGCCAACTTAGCATCAGTTGTGTCGCAATAGGAAATACAAAGTCAATTAGAAACAATCGACTTTATGGTTGCATAAAACGGCATTACATATTACCGTAGATATGGCGCGTTGCATTGCATCCTAATACTTACAGAGACCAAATGTCGCACTGACGTGCCTTTGGCCGCATACAGAAAACGCACCTCTCTATTTGGACGAATTCATTAACGGCTCACTAAATGATTTTTGATACTGGTTTGACATGTTTTAATGGTAAGACCATACTTTGGCCAATGAGGAGCCATGATCTTAACTTCTTGTAGTTTTGGCTAATTGCTACAACCATGGAATCTGCACTTTCCACAGTATCAACACGTTTCAATTACCAACGATGCTTACTATTTTACAAGTATATAATGGAACAATGTCCAGTTCTGGATTAACGAGTCGTATTTGTTTCTCTCTTAAAATACCATCAACAAGATTATTAATTCATTCATTTCTGTTTTAGGATACATCTCTGCCTTTCTCAAAAAACAAACGCAACCTTCATCACACACAATACATAATGCAATTCACCAAATTAACCACTGTGATCGCTTTGTTAGCTGTTTCTCAGCGCTATGTTGCTGGCATGCCTATTGCCGTATCTTCCAGCACAACCGCGTCCAGCGATGATGCTACTACTACTGCTACTGCTGTACCAGAGCTTTTTCAGGCTCTTGAAAGCTCCATTGCCACAAACTACACTATAGGGGCAGTTACCAATAGTACTGTTGCCAGTGCAAGTGATGATGTGCAAGACAAAAAGTCTAAGATTGGTAGTCTTTTCAAAGGTATAAAGTCGGCAATAGATATTGCTACTTCTGCCTTGACCGGCGCTAACCAAGCATCTACTTTGTACAAGAGTTACAAGAACTAGATCTTTTCGAAGTAGGTCTCTCTGCTTAAGTCTCCTCTTGATAAACTGATAGAACCTGCTGATCAGTTTTGCTTGTTAGCTTCTTATTTTTTCATAAACATAATTTTTTTTCCTTTATACCATTTACAGCAACTTTTTAGAGAAAATCTTAGTTTTTATCTCCTTTTTTAGTTCCAATAGATATGCTTTACACACAATTTTCTTACAAATTTTAGTTTTTAAAAATTACTTTCCTTTTCCAGTAGAATAATGAATTTCTTAGAAAAGTGCCAAGCAAACTTTGGGAAAAGCATTCTCTTACCCACAAAGCTACAAAGGTAGCAGTTGGATAAAATGACAATATCTATGTATCATAGCACCAAAATGAGTCTTTGCTATTCCTAACCTTCTGTAAAACGTGACCATTTAGGTATATAAAAACATCGGAAAGAGCTAATCTGTGTCAAGTTTAATGACGCTACTGCAGTGTCTGAGATGCGTTTCTTGGTATCTTGGCAGATCTGCACAGAACCACAGACACAGTAACAGAAAAATGACGCTTGTGCTGCTTATATTTTCCCCGGCACTGTATAACAAAAGTTGGCAATACAAACATCGACGATCCCACAAGTAAGCTTGTTTAAAAAGTAGTAGATCATCAATCAATGGCTAGTAGATCATCAATCAATGGCTAGTAGCTAATAGTCCTGGCAGCAGCTGCGGGAATGAAAAGTTATAAACTGACCAGAGGAAGCGTTTTCATCCGACACCCACTAGTTGCAAACTGAAAAAAGTCTAACCTCTTTGCATTACAGCAAATATGTGCCCTGCTTATATTTCAGAATATATTGGTCACTGAATAAGTAAAAAATTTTTTTTTTTTTGTAATTGTCAGATGTGTTTGAGTTGACTAATAGTAATCGCAAATTGATTAAATTGTGTGGTTGTGAGTGCCGTTGCACATGGGAACTACGAGGTGTCTAGTTTATTGAAAAAGTCATTAGCAGCCTCTTATACACACAAATTGAAGACAATTACTTGTTTTATCCAATAATACCAACAAAAAGTTGACATTGAAAAGTAAGAAGAAGAAACGGTTAGTAATATTAACATGTCCTACAAACCGCAATAACTGATATTAGGTTGGTTAATGAGGCACTTGTTAGGGCCAACCAACTTAAGACTTTTATTGATTTTCAAAACTTGTCGAATAAGGATAAGGCAAATGATATATTAATACATCAGCAATAGACAACTATTTCACTATTTGAGCTACACAAAAAGGTTACCATCAAATTTATTATTGACTTTTTTTTTCGTTTTACAAAGTCAGAAGACTTACAGATAGACATTACTTATCCAGCTTGTTGCTCAACTTCAACTTGGCAAACTCTATCAAACTCTGGTCAAGCTTAGGATATTCACCAAACTGCGAAATAATCTCTACTATTGGCAAGCAACCATTAGCATTGCTAATTTTGTTACTCAAATTATTATGATTCTTTATGACTGCAGGAGAGCCAGTTATGTCTTCAGTTGCAAAAGTAGGATCAGTATTATTAGTCAACATCACATTAGCCAGCTTCTGATGTGCTGGCAAGAGGCGCTTATTAACAATACTTGACAAATCCGTTGGTAAGAAATGATTAATGTTTTTATTCACCTTGTTATTTATGTGCAGGCTCTCTGTCTCGATGGCGTTAAGCTTTGTGAAAAAATTATTGATAAGCTTTTTGACCTTGTTATTAACGTTAACATTGCGATCAATTTCTAATATGAGTTCAAAATAAGTTTTTTCAAAGCTTTTCAAAAAACTAATGAAATTAGTGATTAGACCAATGTTTCCTATAAGATCCAAATTTATTATGTTAAGCTCATCGTTGAGCTTTAGTTCCTTTCGCTTGAGGAAATTAAAATTCAATTTATTGAGCTGGACTGCAGTAGATTCAATGTTCAAGTTTTTGTTTGTTTTCTGCAAAAAGTCATTAACAATAAAGTTGTTGACAATCAAATCGTTGTAAACTTTATTCAAATTGGCATTTAAATTGCTCAAGTTATCATTTTTATTCAATGTATCAATTTTCACAAAGAGCAACTTTAAATCGCTGAGGACGTTGGGCGCTTCAAGCGAGTCATCAGCAAGAATTAAAAGTAGCTGCTGGAGCTGTTGTTGCTGATTTGTGTTGAATAACTGATGCGCTTCGTTGCATTGGTCGTAATGATGAGTTAGCGATTGAAGTAAACTAGCCATTTCAAATTCGTAGTAATTTACTAGGATGGAAAACTTTTCATTGGATCCCAAGTTTGGATTGCTATTATCATTTGAGTATAAGTTTAAATCAGTCAAGTCTTTATAGTAATAATTGTTAATGTTCGTGAATTGGTTGATCAAATTTTGAAAGAAATTATCAAAATTTATCAAATTAATTTCAAAAAATTTGAGCTGGTTTTTTATCAAGTAATCGTTCAATAAGGGGAAATTATCACTGAGGATCTCAAAGTTTTGCTGAATTTTGAGGAACTCTTCGAGAGATAAATAATCATAAAGAGATTTTACTTCCTCCTGGTTATCTTCATCGCCGTTTGAGTTGTTTATATTTATATTATCCAAATTTTTAGTCACCACATGGTTCTCCTTATTTATAAACGCCTTCAAGTTATTATCTATCAAAATGCTGTTTAAGCTAGTCAAACAGTCATTTAGCTGGTTTATCAAATTACCCAAAAAGTTCAAATTTTGTAAGAACTTCAATTGAAATCTCTTGTTGAAATCCGACAAACACTTGAAGATATTATTCATCAAATCTATCTGGTCTTTTAAAAACATTATTAAGTAATTGATCTTCAAAACGAGCAAATTGTTGGCATCGAGAAGCGTCTTGAGTCGTTTAAGAATTAAGTTGGCATTGAAGCCAATCACTTTAGCCTCATTGAGATAGTTTCTCGAGTGCACAAGCCATTGATTTAGCTGCTCCTTCACTTGCAAAGACATTGACCATTTCCAGGAGAGACACTGCTAGTTGAAATCGAAGAAGATTGGGTGCTGCCGCCACTTTTGTAGTCTTTAAGCGCCGATGAAGGTAGTGATGATGCTGATTATGCGATGAGGCCGTCGCATTGCACACCACGCACAGAGGAGGGTAAAGAGGTGCGCTTAGCAGATAAAAAGGGGCTTTGTACATTATCAAAATATTTTAACATGGCTACAACATTGAGCATTGAAGTGCTAGAGAAATTAAAGCACTGAAAACAATTGAATTGAAACTAATTGAGAGAACTTTTTTTTTTTTTTTTAAAAAAATAATCCCGATTACAGGGGTATTAGAGGAATAATAATCAACTATGGAGTGTCAGCACATTGTCAAATCTTTCAAAACTAATTAACTCTTGCTCTAACTCAATATTGGAAATCTTGGTGAAACTGCTATATATTCTCATCTGTGATTGCATCAAGTTACCTCCAATACCGACAATTTGTCTATGATAAATTTCGGGAATATGGACAGACGAGCCGGATGAAAATTTTAACTCAAGCAATTTTAAGCCGACTTCCAGGTTTTTTGTATCGTTAATGACTATACGAATTACTTGCTGACAGGTTTGAAGTTAATAAATGTGGGAGTATGTTCCATGTTTACTATAAATTTCGCATTTCTCTTACCACAAATGAACTCTTTGTTAGCGTTGGTGATTCAATATTAAAACGATACTGGAAGGTACAGCCATTAGCCATGTTAGCATAACTTCCTTGGTTACGTTGGACAAATGATTGTTGAGATCAAAGTCATTGCCAAACATCTAATTACTATTCTCACCTTCAAGAAAATTTGCAAAGCTTCTTTCACATTGCCTTCTCGGCCAAGAATTTTGTAGTACAATTGATTCTTGTTCAGTAGTGTCAGATTTAGATGGATTTATCAATTGTTTGCTTTAGTGGAAAACTTTACATTTACTGATAACACACTTGTTACTATCGTTGACACTAATTTTAATCTACAATTCATGAATTTCACTTTATACAAATCCATATTTTAAAATGTCTTTTCGACCAAACAATTACTCATAATGTGCACTTTAGCAGTAACAAATTATCAGGGAGTTGCACAAAAGATTCGTTTCGCTATATGGTTTGATTGATAATATTCTTCATATTATTCAACATATAATCCAACTTCATTTTGCTGAATCTAAAATTTTGACAGTAAATGGCCGATTTCGACTTGTCATTGGGTTTCTTGAACATGCACGGAACATTCGGGACTGAGCTCCGGTAAACAAACTTCTGTTGTTGTCATGATTAGCAAAACTTAGGCTGTTGCTGGCGGTATTTAATAAAAGGAGAATGTGAATACTAATTATGGTTTGCTTGATATTTTTGCAATTCTTGAAGTCCTTAATGTGCAACTTATATCTTAGCTAAATTTCGAAGAATGCAGACTCGTTCCTGAAAATATAATCCGTTATTGCTGCAGTTGTTTCTGTCATCGGTTTGTTAACTCAACAAATTCAGATCAGTGTCAAGGGAAACTTCAACATTGAAGTACTTGGAAACAAAGTTTTTAGTGAGTTTTGATGAAGCTGGATCGATTAAGTGATCTTGAATCAAAGTTTAGCTAATTTTGCTAATGACGTAACTGTTCAAATTTGCTGAAAGGTCAAACTTTGCAATGATTAAAAATGTCAATGAGCCTCTTGCAATGGAAATACACATAGATCTTGCATTTATTGCTGTTGGGTAAAATTTTAATCTTGGATGATTAGTCATTGGTGATGATGAACTGTTGTATCAAGTTCAAGTGCAGACAAAGTGCAGACAAAGTATTTTTTTAAGTTGTTGGCCGAGCTTCCAGAAATCAGCAGTTGTAGTTTGGTATTTGGTTGGCTGACTATTGGAGTACAGCAGCTTTTTGTTATTGCCAATGGAATTATGATCGAGTTTTTGTTAAGCGCAGTAAGTGAAACACCTTGTGAGATATTAAAGGCGGAACGGGTACAACAGGGTTAACGATTGTGCTTGTTATTGGTGCGACAGCAGCAGTGGCAACGACAGCAGCGGAAACAGTAGCAACAGTAGCAGCAGTAGCATTGTAAAGAGGAATTAATACGTCTTGGAACTGCCTTATATTCACAGACCGCTTCTTCAAGTTAAAGCACTTTCTAAACTTGTTATAAATCTATGAAAGAACATTGATACTCTTGTTACCGCTATAATATATTTTATCGCTATGCTTGAACAGCTTTGAGGCTAATCTTCTCTAAGCATTGTGACAGCACAGGTGCTTTTGTCGAGATCTCTGTTGATAAGTGGAGTGCTATTTCTATTGCTGGCGCTGTCGCAAGATAAATGGTCGTAACTAGCCATACTACAAAGTATTATACAACTAACTGTGCTTTGTTTCCAATAAGTCATGATTGGTAACTCAGGAATATTAATTTGCAGAGCAAATATTATAATTTCTAACAACAGAAATCAAGAAACGTCAAATTGTCTCTCAGTGACGGATGTATCAGGAGGTTATAATGTATTTGCACCGAGTTTGCTTTGAATGTTGAGGATTTCTCATTGATTAAGGCCAGCGAAAAATTTGCAGGCGAACAGGAAAAGAGACAAAAAGAACAAAAGTTAAGTAGCATTTAATAATGGCAAACAATTTTGGTTTAGAGACTTCCCAACACTGACCCATAATATATTTTGATTTTGCGTTTTGGAAAAATGGAAAACAAAATTACAACACAACAAAACATAATAAAGCGGTGCAATTAATGCCACACAAAGAATTAAACAATCTACTGTAGCACACTAATACTGATCTCTTTGCTTATTTCATCCATTCTATAACATATACCCGGCGAATTTGAAGATATTCATGTACAAACTTTGCTACATGGGCTAAGTGATAGAGCTTTAAAGCTCAAGAGACACATAAAACTAATGTATCTTGCTTCTATATTAACATCAGATGTGGATACTTGCCGTCGACAGTTTAGGAAATATACAAACAAAATACAAGCACTCTATAGGTCATGTGCTCCACATGACCACACTGATGCTACGCGTGTTTATTTTATTTAATCTAATATTTTTTATTTTTTTGAACTGGTTCTTTCCTAAACGGGAAAGGCGCGCGTGTCGAAAAATTCGCTTTTTTTTCTTGGAATTTTGGCCGTTTTTTGGTTGGCGACTGACGATTTTCAGGATTTTGGTACTGCCTAACTCCCATTTTCTTGCTTCTTAAGAAGTTTCACTCGGACAATACGTTCATATTAAGGAGGACTTTTTAATCAAAATAGACATACTCGTGTTTTGATTACAAGTTACAGAATCACAGGCTAATATTTTCCATCTTTTATAATCACCACTCGATTCTGCGCAAATGTCATTTGACAGAAACGATATCTTTACTGCCAGAGTGCTTCCTGGTGAAGAAGCCCCTGATGACTCTAATAGTGAAATCATCAAAGCATTCCGCACTTTTATCCTTGAGTACAGAGAGGGCTCGCAGTTTATTTACAGAGAACAGCTTAGAGAAAATTTGTTAGTCAATGAATATGCTCTTAGAGTAAACTCCGACCATTTGATCCGCTACAATGAAGAACTTAATCAGAAACTTGCTGATGATCCAACTGAAATGATTCCATTGTTTGAACAAGCCATCACAGATGTCGCTAAACGTATTACTTACTTGTCTGCTGAAGTGCCTGCTCATTTTCCTACTTGCCAACTCATTTTACGTTCCAGAGACAATGAAATCTCAATTAGAGAACTTGACTCCAACAACATTTCCAAAATTGTTAGAATATCAGGGATAATTATCAGTGCTTCGGTGCTTAGTTCCAAAGCTACTTCAGTGCAGTTAATTTGTCGCTCTTGTAAGCATACTATGCGTCTTAATGTTAACTCTGCCTTTGGGTCTTTGGTGTTACCTAACCGATGCGAAGCACCAGATCAGCAACCGGGAATGATGGATAAGAAAAATTGTCCGCCAGATCCATATATTATTGTTCATAACAAATCCAACTATATTGACCACCAAATCCTCAAACTTCAAGAAAGTCATGATATGGTGCCTATTGGGGAAATGCCGCGTCATATTATGTTATCTGTGGACAGATATTTAACTAACAAAGTGGTTCCTGGTAACAAAGTCACCATCACTGGTATTTACTCCATTTATCAGTCTAAAGTTAAAAATGCCTCTTCGGTAGCTATTAGAAACCCATATTTGAGAGTAATGGGAATTCAAGCTGATGTGGACCATACTTCATTGGGTAATCCAAATTTTACTGAGGAAGAAGAGGAAGAATTTTTACAAATGTCAAGAAACCCAAACATTTATCTGTCATTTGCAAATTCTATTGCTCCTTCCATTTATGGTAACGATGATATCAAAAAAGCCATTGCTTGTCTACTTATGGGTGGGTCTAAGAGAGTGCTCCCTGATGGTTTAAAACTTAGAGGTGATATTAATGTGCTTTTGCTTGGTGATCCAGGTACCGCCAAATCCCAACTTTTGAAATTTGTTGAAAAAGTAGCTCCTATCTCTATTTATACTTCTGGCAAAGGTTCCTCAGCTGCAGGTTTGACTGCCTCTGTGCAGCGTGATCCAACCACTAGAGAATTTTACTTGGAGGGTGGTGCCATGGTGCTTGCTGATGGTGGTGTTGTGTGTATTGATGAATTTGATAAAATGCGTGATGAAGATAGAGTTGCTATCCACGAAGCCATGGAGCAACAAACTATTTCTATTGCCAAAGCTGGTATCACTACAATTTTGAACTCCAGAACTTCGGTGCTTGCTGCTGCTAACCCAATTTTTGGTCGCTACGATGACATGAAATCCCCTGGCGAAAATATTGATTTCCAAACGACAATTTTGTCCAGATTCGATATGATCTTCATTGTCAAGGATGAACACAATGAAAAAAGAGATATTGAAATTGCATCGCATGTTATGAATATCCATACTGGAAGAAACACTAATGGACAACAACAACAACAACAGATTAATGCAGACTATGATATTAACAAGATGAAGAGATACATTTTGTACTGCAAATCGAAATGTGCTCCTAGATTAAGTGACGAAGCTGCAGAAAAGCTTTCTTCCTATTTTGTCGAAATTAGAAAACAGATTCATTTGACCGAACAACAAAGAAACGAAAGATCTTCAATTCCAATTACCATTCGTCAACTAGAAGCTATTGTGCGTATCACTGAAGCCCTTGCTAAATTGCGCTTGAGCCCTGTTGCTACTGAAGAGCACGTTGATGAAGCAATTAGATTATTCAGAGCATCCACAATGAATGCAGTGAATGAGGGAAATGGCGTGAGAGCAGATTTAGTTAGAGAAGTGAAGTTAATTGAAGATGAATTGAGAAGAAGATTGCCTATTGGGTGGTCCACTTCGTACCAAACTTTGAAAAGAGAGTTTATTAATGGAAAAAATTATTCTAGTGAGGCACTTGAGAATGCATTGTATGTATTGGAAAAACATGAAACGGTGCAGTTTAGAAACCAAGGAAGAAATATCTTTCGTAGTGGGGCATGATCAAATTTTACTTAACTTATTGTGTCGTTTTTTTTCCATTCAATTCGCCTTAATTGTTTTTCTTTATGTCTGTATTAATGGGGTTTTCGTATACGGCTTCTAATTTTTTTTCTTTTTGAAACTTTTTTCGTTTTTACTTCGTCACTATCTTATTTTTTTTATTGTTTTTGGTTGTATCCATTTTCTAATTATTTATGTTATCACAATGTACGGGGTTTATTTATCTTATTTACAAGTTCTATCAACAAGCTTTGTTTTAGTGGCTAAATTCTCTAATCTCGACAAACATCTGGAAGAGACTGCTTGCCGTGGTAGAATGAAAAAGACACAATACACGAATTAAGAGTTTCCATCGTAGTTGTTGCGAGGTACGGATTGTACCATGTAAATATACATGAGCAAAGAAATGCAAACCTCATTTCACGAAGAGGAACAGCAAATCGTATATAGCATCTTTGGGAGAGGAAACTGCGTCCTTGAGACCAATCGCAGCCATATGGGAGGCGGCCCAATAAGATTGTATCCCCCCTAGCACATTGCCTAGCAGAAAAAAACTTGTGAGCCTTCTTAAAGCAAGAGGCAAACAAGGGCAAACAAAAACAAAAAAACAGAAACGTTAAATAACTTCAAACATTTAAATTACGACTAATTATTATGAAACGGCAAATATATAAAAATATAGTCTTCAAACACTAAGCTAATTACTAAATCCAGAAAAAACAAACTTATTTTTCGGCAATAGCAACAGCAACAGCTTGAACGTCATCGTGACTAATGCTGACCTTGAAGTTTTGAATGTTGGCATCAGCTGCCCTGGTTGCGGCTTCACCAGCCAACTTGACTGAAGGAATACCGTTTTCACGGACAATCTCAATATCCTTCATAGCAGCACCACCACCAAGAGATTTAGTTCTCAATGACTTGAAAACTGCTTCTTTGGCAGACCAAGTACCAGCAAAGGATGATTTAGGAGATGGGGATTGCTTGCAATAAGCAATTTCAGCATCCGTAAAGTTACGTTCAAGGAAGGTGTCATTGTCAATGTTAATACTGTCAATTTGTTCAACGTCAACACCAACGTTCTTTTGGTCAGCAGTCAATTGAGCCAATGCTTTGGTGGTAGCATCAGTGTTCAAATATGCTGTGCTTTGAACATCCTTCTTGTGGTATTCCAAACCTTCTTTACCTTGAGAGACTCTAATTAATGGATCCAAGTAAACATTTTGTTCAATAGATTTGTCATATGGAGCATGCTGTTTTTCAGCAAACAAAGAGTCGTGAACAATGGATTCATGGTAGTGAGAGTAAGCACTTTGTTCTCTAGCTTGGACTTTTTCAACATAAGCATTATATTGTTGTTCGTCAAGAGCAGCGTAAAGATAGTCTGGACTGATAACCAAAGCAAAAGCACCTTTTTGACCAAAACCGAAAGAAGTGACAATACCAGCCTTTAGACCATCAGTCTTAATAGTTTCACTAGTATAAAGAATGTTGCTGAACTTTTGCAATTCATCATCAACATTATCCAAGTTTCTGTTACCTGGAACAATACCAGAGTTAAGAGATTGCAAAACACCATCAAGCATCCAAGCACCAGCAGCACCCTTTGGATGACCAGTAAGGTATTTTTGGAAAATACCAAACACTGGGTTACCTTCAGAACGACCCAAGTGGCCGAGGATATTGTGGATGACATCACTCTCATTCTTGTCGTTAGCTTTGGTAGAAGTACCGTGGAAAGAAGCAATGGAAATATCATCAACAGTAAGGCCGAAAGTAGCCAAAGCACCTCTAAGTGGAGAAATTCTAGCATCCTTTTTGTAGAAATCGTTACCGAAGAATCTCTTAGCTTCTTCAATTTGGTTAATTGCTAATTGCTTAGCTTCGTCAATTAAAATGTCTTTGTCTTGTTCTTCAGAAGCTTGGATTTCCATAATTTCATCTTCCAAAGTTTCATTAATGGCTCTGATTCTTCTGTCCAATTGTCTCTTTCTGTAAGCTGGGTTCAAAATGAACTTAGAGTTGTTACCAGCATGAGATTCTCTAGCAACAGTCAAGACACCTTGACCTGGAGCAGGAACGGATTTACCAATCTTGTCAGAAGCGGTAGCGGTCATACCAATAATACCATAAATTGGTAATCCCATTTGAAGAGCTAATTCGGCAGTCATAATGATTTGCACACCGGCACCTTGAGATTCCATGAAACCGTTTCTGGTGGAAGTACATGGACGAGACATTTCTTGTGGGGTTCTACCAGCGGCCAATTCTTCAACACTGTTGGAAGTAGCATTCATATTTGCGAATTCATAAGAGCCTTCTTCTTGGAAGTCATCGTAACCACCAACTAAACAAATCTTGGCTTTACCGCTAAGAATGGTTTCAACACCAGAGTCAACGGATTCAACAGCAGTAGCACAAGCACCAACCGGGGTCTTGATAGGACCAGAAGAAGACAAAAGCAACATATTAACCCAAGCAGACATGGTGTTGATAAAAGATTCTTGCAAGACATCATTTTGAACTGGCTGTTCCAAAAATCTTTCTCTGAACATACCTCTAAGAGCAGACACACCACCCATACCAGAACCGGTACAGATACCAATTTCGGAAACGTGAACATACTTGTACAATTCGTAAGGGTCTCTAATACCAGACTTGATGAAGGCAGAAATGGTAGAAACTAAGTTAAATAAGGTAATTGGGTCAACTTGACTGATAATATCATCAGAAATACCATATTTCTTAGCATCCCAACCAGCTGGAATTTGACCAGCAACCAATCTATCAAAACGCAAAGCTTTTGGAATATACAATTTAGCACCCTTCTTCATGAAGACTTGGTATTCACCACTGTCACCCAATGGGAAAATTTCACAAAATTCTTTGTGTTCTTGCTTAAAGTGCAACGCATCTTCTTCAGAAGATTCAAAGGCTTCCAAGTCATGTTGCAAGACGACTTCTTGGATGAACTGCTTGTTGTTTGGATCATAACCGTTAAACAATTCTGGTTCAATCAAACGGATACCGGTGTGTTCTAAGATAGTTTCTTCATAAACCTTCTTGATAGATGCTTCTTCAACAGGTTTACCAGATTTAGCATCAACCCATCCAGAAGTTTTTGGATCAAACTTAATAAGGCCCATAATGTTAGCCAAGTAAATGCAGCCTTCAAGGGAGAATTCACCAGTAGATTCAATTTCCCATCTGGTTTCAGCACTACCATGTGGGTTAACTTCACCGAAACCAGTAATAACAACAACGTTTTCTAAAGAAAGCAAGCCCTTCAAATGAGGAGACAAGTCCTTAACATCCTTGTACGATTTAAGAGTTGGGAAGGCAAATTTGTCGTTAGCTCTTGGCTTAACAGTCTTTCTCTTGAATTCACCATCAGCACCGTAAACAGATTTGTGATCCAAGGAAGATTCAATAGCAACCTGTCTCTTGACAGCAGCTTCTTCAAGCAACTTGTCTCTAGCGAGATGATTGATCTCCTTCAAATTTGAAAGTTTTTCAAAACCACCATTCAAGTCAGCCTTAAGAGTAAATTCCTCACATTTTTCAGAAATCTCATCTGTCAAAAGACCCAACAAGTTAAAAGCCATTTCTTGTTGAGAGAAAGTTCTGACACCATGACTTTCGATTTTTTCAGCAACAATGTTGGAAACAGCCATCAAACCAGTACCTCTGGTCCAACCAATGACGGCACCGGTAACAGTAACATAGTTCTTCCAGTCTTCAGAATCCCATTTGTTCAAAAGAGTTTCCAAGCCAATCTTAGATTCAGAGTACAATCCATCATTACCAAACAAACCGTGGTTTGGAGACATTGGCAACAAAAGTTGAGCTGGTCTAGTGTTGATACCTCTAGATTCCTTAGCAGACTTGACATTACCCAAAAGACGTAAAATGTTGGTCAACATAATACGGTGAGCTAGTTCGGACTTGGAATCGATAGAAGCAGCAGTAATACCTTGTTCTGGGATAGCACCGAATGGAATAATAGCGTCCAAGTCAAGTTTCAAGTCACCATAGATGAAATCAATCAAATGTTGACAATCGGCTTTACTACCTTGATTGAATGGAGCCAAAATCAACTTGGCACCCTTAGAACCGTAATTCTTGTAAATGTTTTGGAAAAACTGAGTAACTTGCAAGGAGAAACGAGAAGTAGTGACAATAACGGTAGCACCACCTTGCAACAAACCCTTCAAGATTTCAGCACCAATAGAGCCTTTACCGGCACCAGTCAACAAAACGGTTTTGTTGTAAGAAGCACCGTTAACAGCAATGTTTTCCAAAACATCCAAATAAGTGGAAGTCAATTGGTGATCGTAGACCCATTCACCATAAGCATTTTTCTTTTGCATAAACAAGAATGGGTTTCTGTCTGATGGAACGGTCTTGGAGACTGGGTTGTTTATGGAAGAGAAACTGGACAAGGAGGCAACTTCATCGGAAGCAGAGTCATAGTCTTCATCATCAATGACTTGGTAGTCGTCAGAAGAAGCAGAGCTAGTAACTTGGTTCAAAGCAGTCTTCTTGGTCAATTCAGAACCTTGAGCAATGACTCTGATATAGTTTTCAAGAGTTCTGATATTTTCCCTTCTAACTTCTTCAAAGATAATGTCACCCTTTTCGTTGACCCTGGTCTTTGGGCCGGTTGGGTATCTGACATCTTTGAAAACTGGATCTTGGTTGAGAACTTGTTTACAATTCTTGATCAATTCGGCACCTAATCTCTTGGCCAACTCGTAGTTGTTATTAGATTCCTTGGAGTTAGTGGCCTTTTCGTTAGCAACAACATTAAGGAAGTACTCCATAAACTTGATCAATTCTGGACTAGCTCTGTTCATGATACTAAGACACTTGGCAATAATGTCTCTGTTAATATTCTTTTCGCTTAAGTTACCAAAAATTATCTCATAGTACATGGACAAAACATCTTGACGAGCCCAAGCCCAGTAAGAGTTGTAGATTCTAGCTTTTTTAGCAGAAAAAGATGGCTTGATACCAGAAACAAAAGTTTCACCCAATTCTTCAGACAAGAAGTCTAATTCTTTTTGCAACAATTCGTTGGCCTTCTTTTGCTTAATATATTCTTTTTCGCCATCCTTTAAGTCAATCTTCAAGTATCTAGCCAAAATCTTCAAGTGCTGTCTAGCCATAAACTTTTGGTCCTTGGTGATTTCTTCAAGAGCAGCAGTGTCAATAACTGCACCACCAGCACCGGCAGAACCACCAGCACCACCAGAGGAAAGAGAGATACCGGAAACGGAAGCGTATTTGGAAGCAGAAGCATCCAAGAAAGACTTAGCATCAGCTTCACCGCCTAATCTAGCAGCTGGTTCGTTAGCTAAGGCAACCAAAAAGACAGCATCTTGTCTGCTGGCACCCAAACCATAAGTGGCTTCGAGGTATTTTCTAGCAACACCAATACTGTAACCACCAGGGAATTTAGCAGAGAACAATTTGTTAATCAAGGTACTAGAAGTCTTACCTAATTGACCATTGAAAGAGTCCTGGAATTGTTCTGCCAACTCCGATAATGGGATCTCTTCTGGTTTTTCAGGAGTTTCGCCAAACTCTTTACCCAAGTCACCCAAAATTTCGTTTTGAACAGTAGATTTACCATTGACCAAGTCTTTAATGGATTTGGATAATGGAACTTGATCCAAAGGTTTTTTCAACTTGTTTGCAACAAGAACGTGAAGCAACAATTGAGCCTTGACCGGTTCATCTGGAATAGCAACAACAGGACCTGCAGGAGCACCACCAGCAGCTGGAGCAGCAGCTGGAGCAGCCGCAGCGGCTGCAGGGCTTCCCAAAGTAACACCGTTAGCGGAAGCGTATTTTTGGGCAACATCGTCAAGGTAAGCTTTAGCATCAGCTTCGGAACCCAAACGAGCACCTGGTTCATTGACAACAGTGGTCAACAAAACAGCGTCCTGTCTCAATGGACCCAAACCAAATCTTGTTTCAAGATATTTTTTGGCAACAGTCAAAGAGAAACCACCAGGCATCTTGGAACTAATCAACTTGCTGACCAAAGTGCTGGAAGTTTTACCCAATTGGCCACTGAAGGAATCTTGGAATTGTTCAGCCAAGTCTGCCAATGGAGTGTCTTCAGGTTTTTCTGGGGTAGAACCAAATTCTTTACCTAAGTCACCTAAAATTTCGTTTTGAACAGTAGATTTACCGTTAACTAACTCCTTAATGGACTTATTCATTGGAACGTCGGAGATTGGTTTCTTCAACTTGTTGGCAACAAGGACCTGCACTAAGTAAGCAGCCTTGATACCTTCGTCAGCGACTGGACCTGCGGCGGCGGCTGGGGCTGGAGCAGCAGCTGGAGTTGGAGCAGGGGCTGGAGCAGGAGCAGGAGCAGCCTTTGGAGCAGGAGCAGCCTTTGGAGCAGGAGCAGCCTTTGGAGCAGGAGCAGCATCGCCAGCAGCATAGTAGATAGAGTCCTTGTCGTTAGAGTAACTCAAAAGCTCACGATTGATGTTCAAAGCTTGATCAAAGGCTTCGTACTTGCTTAAAGTTCTCTTAGCCATACCAACCAAGGTTGGAGAAGGACCAATTTCAATGATTCTTTCAGACTTGTAGTCTCTCAAGATAACATCTTGGGTTTCAATCCATCTGACAGGAGAGGCGAACTGGTAAGCCAAAAGTTCGGTAAGAAGAACGTGTGCAAGTTCTTGTTCAACTTCAGCACGCATTGTGAAGTAATCTTTTTATTATTAGTTGTGTTGGTATAATGTACTGGAGCGTACTTCTGGAAGGGAAGCAAGAGAGAAGAAAAAGAGAGATAAATAACAACAAGAAGGATGTCGGTTCAATATATTTAGGCGCTGAGCTCAACAGAAAAAAACAAAAAAAAAACGAGACAAGCTGGCGATGAGCATTTGTTGAGCACTGGGGCTGGCGGTTGGGATTGTTGGCGGTGAATGGGCTCGTAACCTTTAGCTGCAAGGATTAACAACTTTGGGAACACTACAAGACTATGGACAACACCATCTACCGCAATCCTTGTCTTAAGAATATCCGTTTATTAAATGTCAGCTACTTGAATTACCTTTTGAACAATCAGTTTAACATGTTGTTCTCTCTCAGCCACTCTACAAACCCATCAATGATGCTGGGCCATGCTGCTGCCTCGTCGTAGTTCTGGAGCTGAGGATCAGTACTGAAAGATTCTTTTAAAAATAAAAAGAACATATTCCAAGCGTCTCTAGAAATAGGTTTCTGCCAGTCTTCATAAATATATTCTGTCCAGAGTTTTACTTCGCGTGGGAAGCGATCACTGAGCAAAAGTTGCCAGTACAAGACCGCGTCTTCATGAGAAATTTTTTTTTGGCTGCCTTCAATAATGAATCCGAAGGTAAAATCATACACTTGTTTCAAGAATTCGTCATCATGGGCAAGCTTGATCTTGAAATTGCTTAGAACGCTTTTCATTTCAGAAATCGTTTCCGCGCTGCTATTGTTAGTAGGGTTCATCTATTGGCATTGGAAGAATGATGAAATGCTAATAAGAATACGTACTTTTTGTGAGACCATTGATTTATAAACGAGTCTTTCTTGAAAACACCAGTGCTGGGACTCTCCAAGAAGTATGCCAACACAAGAGCCACTGGATCTTCCGCATCATATCCAAGGTCTTCTAAGTACTGAATTGTCCCCTCGATTTCTATATTTCCTGTCTCATTGTCTGTAAAATAATTAGTAGTTAGTATCGAACTTTTCCATTGACTAGTAGTAGTTGTTATCATAAAAATAGTAGAAGTGCCATACATACCCTTGTATTTATCAAAAATAGCAGCAATATGACTGTTATTCAGTTTAGTGCGCTTTGCTGGAGGCGCACTGCTGCCATATTTCAGAAAGTAAGCGTTGGTAGCTTGAGCTAGGTCCCAGCTATGTTTGCCCAACCAGTATTGGGCCACCGAGGTGGTGCTGCCAGTGACGTCTGCGAACTGCTGCTTGAGCTCTCTGTGATCTGCCTGCAAACTGTTAGGGGGATTGTCATGATTCAGCGGAAATAATATTATTTATCAGAATACGTACCATGTCTGGTGGTGTGATGGATGGATGAATGGGTATATTGGTGGCATACACTGGTGTGTAGACTTGTAGCGGAATGCTAAGTTCCTGTGTTTATATGATCCAGCGCTTGTTTTTTCTTCAAAGTGTCCGCCGCAGTGGTATAACAGTACCAAATTTTAATGAAGTGGAAAGCCTATGGGAATCGCAACATCACGAAAACACCCTAGCCCAGCAAATATGGTATAAGCCAAATCTATGAGCTAATTGGAGTAGAAGTATTCTCTCTTTCTTGCCGCACTCTCTTCTCGGACGATGCATCAATTAGCAATCGTAGTCATGAAAACAATTGTTGCATCAAGCGAAAATTATAAGGCAAGGGTCTAAAAAGAAAGTAAGTAAGAACTTATTCTCAAGCTAGATAGGTAACTGTGCTTTTACCTTTATTTAACGTTAATATAAACGGGAACAGGAAAATGTTGCCAAACTGTTTATTAGACGCTTATTACAATATACTGTTTTTAATTTATAATGAAAGCATTATTTAAAAATTTAAATATTGCGGTTTTTCATTTTTTTTTGTAGGCTTAAAACTTTATAAGATGCAAAATAAGTATGCAGTGATATTTTAGGTCAAAAAACTCAACAATACAGTGTACGATTTATGCTCTAAAAATTTGTATTTTTTTCCTCACAATTTATGCTTGCTTTCGCCAATCATTTAAGCAATTCAAAATTCTGTCAGTCACTTATATGGCTTGCACCGCTTGTCAATATGCATATTTTCCCGAATTTCCTTTATGTAACGTTTTCCAAATCACTTCTCTGCAGAATAAACTTTTCAATATAAACACTGGTCATAGTTTCATGTGAAATAGTGAGGCGTGATGCTGATAGCCTATGTTGCACTTTGATCTATTGTATCACAAAAATACACATGGCCCACATCTTTTGAATAATTGGCACTTGTGTACTGTAAAATCTTGGAACACAACATTATAATACGTTGTGATAAACTACCTGCTTCATAATAAGACACACAACATTAACTGCTTTAAGGTGATGATACATACATCATTATACATCAAAGTACAGCACACAACATCCTAAACGCACAACCAGCTCTAATTATGAGCCCCGACTGTAGCCGCTTACATAATCTTGATAGTCGAAAAACTTCATGCTTTGCACTCCAACATGGAAAATAAATAAAACAGATGGACTGAATAAAACAGAAAGGGAAGCAAGTATATGAGGATCTAAAGTATCACAACCACCACCACACATATCCAACCACCCAATAAGTACTATAAGGGAACAGTTATAAATGTTTACCTTTACATCTCTTGTGCCGCCCGAGCAGCTAGCCAGTGCTCTGATCCGTTCGGCGTTGCTCACTTTTGAAAATGATATCCGCATTCTTGTGGACCCCGGATGGGACACCAAAGCAGACTTATCCTACCTTGAGTCGATAATCACTTCCATTGACTTAATTCTACTTAGCCATCCATCAATGGCATTTCTTGGTGCTTTTGCATATCTTTTCAAGAAAAACCCAACGTTGAGATCTATTCCTGTGTACAGTACCGCACCGGTGTCCAATTTAGGCAGAGTGGAAACTATTGAATCATATCGTGCTAGTGGTATTGTGGGCCCAGTGATAGATTATCAGCTTGAAATTAATGATATTGAAGAAGCTTTTGATAGCATTGTCCCATTGAAACATAACCAAAGCACCACTTTGCGTGGAAAATTTGACAATTTGACTATCACTGCCATCAATGCGGGCCATTCTCTTGGTGGTATAATTTGGTTATTCAACAAAAATAGTGAAAAAATTATATATGCTCCCGCTTGGAATCATTCAAAAGACTCATATTTAGAAGGTGCTCATTTGCTACAACAAGAAAATGGTAATCCACTTCCTATGCTCGCTAGGCCTCTGGTGTTTATCACTAGTGCCATGATTGGCTCATCATTATCTTACAACAAAAGAGTAGAGAAGTTCTTAAGCTTGGTAGATGCAACTTTACAAAATTCTGGTACCGTTCTTTTACCAATCTCTTTGGGATCAAGATTACTCGAGTTGGTGCATTTGGTGGATGATCATTTACGATCATTGCCATACCAAGTTTATTTGTTGGCTCGTACCGGTACAAGAGCGTTGACTTATGCTGGATCCATGTTAGAGTGGATGTCTCCGGCAGTAACTAAAGAATGGCATTCGCGTGGTAAAGTGCCATTTGCAGCATCTACAGTAACCATAATTGACCATGTTGAATTGGAAAGATTACAAGGTTCCAAAGTGGTTTTCTGTTGCGGTGCAGGCTTAGAATCTGGATCACCAGCATTTGAAAGTTTTATTCGTCTTTGTAATGATCCAACCACCACAATATTGCTTACGGAAAAAGCGGAAAAGGGTACGTTAGCTCATGACTTGTATCAATATTGGGAAGCCGCAGCAGCAAAAAGAAACAACGGTAAAGTGGAAGACGGGGTAGCGGTGCCGTATCAGAGTAACTTGCAAGTGGACCAAATTGCTGAAGAGTATTTGCTTGGCAAAGAGCTAGAAAATTATCAGGAACGTGTTAAACAACGGCGCGAAGAAGAAAAACAGCTCAAGCAGAAATTGGCCAAGAAGATGAGAAGTGCTAGCTTGGTGGAAAATGAAGATGAATTGCTTAAGATTAGCAATAGAGATAATATATTGGATGACAATGATGATGATGATGATGATGAGGAAGAGGATGAGGACGTGGACGATGACGATGAAGGTGTAAACGAAGAAGCACACAAGAGGGCTAAGAAGGCGAAAAAGATTAGCAAGGAAAAAGAAGAAAACTTAAAGGAAAACTTACCATTAGATATTGATGTACGCAATTCCAAGGGGAAGAATCGTATGTTTCCATACGTGCCTAAAAGATGGAAGTTTGACGATTATGGTGAGGTAATCAATCCTAAAGATTTTGCCAAAAAGGATTCAAAGTATGATTTTCCAAACAACAATAACATTCATAATAATAATCATAACAACATAAATTTCAATAACAACAATGTGAATCAAAACAAAATTGGCGAAAAGCGCAGGTTTGGCCAGGATTCCCTTTCTTCCAAAAAGGTTGGCTTTGGTGACAATGGCAACGGTAGCATAAACGGTTATGGTCATCGCGGTACAGGGAGTAACAAAAAGCTCAAGGATAAAGTAGCCAAGACTGACGAAATGACAGATTTGCTTCCATTGAGTGAGCCACGTCGTCAAGTGGTTAAACATTTATCAATACTAACCAAATGCGGGCTTGTATTTGTTGATTTGGCTGGACTTGTTGATTTACGATCATTGTCATTAATAGTACCGTCTTTGAAGCCAAGAAAGTTGCTTTTGTTGAGTGACTTGACTAGTGCAAAAAATAGTAGTTTGGTGTATAATCAACTAAGTGCGGTAAATCGCAGCAAGAGCCTAGCGACTAGTAGTTTTGGTAATAGAAATGGTAATTGTAACGGCAATGGAAATGGTAATAGCAGTAACGGCAATTTGTTTGATTTAATAGAAGTGCAGAATAATCAAGAGATTGATATTAGCGACAGTGTCGCCTCGTTTGAGATTGTGCTTGATGATTCACTTTCTAGTCGGCTTAAATGGCAAAAAATTACCGGTGGGTTTAGTATTGCCCAAGTTATTGGTACAATTGTGAAACGCGATGAGATTGAAAATGAGGAAGATGACATTGGTAAAAAAGAGAACAAAAAGCTCAGTGAAGTGGAGGAGGATGTAAAGATGAAGGATGAGGAAGATGAGGAAGATGAGGAGAAGAAATCAGAGAAAAGAGATTTCTCAAACGAAAGCAAGGTAAACGAAAATGATGGGGCAAGCAGAAATAATAACAACAAAAAGAAGAATGAAAAGGAAATCGCTGCACAAATTTCGTTAGTCAAAGAAGGTGTTGGCTTAAAAGCTATTGCCGAAGATTCCTCCCAAATGCTAAGTCTTCGTCATACTCCTCTCGCCATTGGTGATATCAAATTAAAAGAGCTCAAAAACATTTACAGTACCAACTACAATCATTTGGCCAACAATAATAATGATTTTGAAGAACATACAGCAGAATTTAAGGGAGAAGGTACGCTAGTTATTGATGAGAAAGTATGTGTTAGAAAAATTAGCGAAGGTGATTTTGTTGTTGAAGGGGTGCCTTGTAAGTTGTTTTATGAGGTAAGAGAGAGAGTCAGAAATATGTTGGCGTATGTCTAGGAAGTTGTGGCGAGCGTTTCTACTTTATTGATGAAAATGGGAGTTGGACTGTATTATTTTGATTTATTGTATGTTATATACTTCATTCAACCTTAATTAATGAATATATTTTCAGCATACAAGTTCATCTTGCTTTTTTTTTTTCTTTTTCTTTTTTATTGTTTTTTATCTTTTAGAGTGTAAAAAGGCGCAATTTTTTATTTTTTTTTTTAATGGTAAAATGCTACATCGAAAAGTGCTGACAAGTAGATGAAGTGCTTTATGCTACGTATTGCCTTGAAATTCATTGTAATGCGATCCTATACCATTCGCAAACATTTTACAACGTTATAGAACATAAAAATTGAAACCAATTTACATTATGAAAAGCAATGATTTGAGACTTGCTTTGAAAAATTTAGCGCAATTACACAGCAACGTGAACTACAATTCAAAGAGAAACGATGCAGTCAGTAATAATAAGACAACTAAATTAAACAAGTCAACGCATTTATTCTACCAAATATGAACTCAAAATACAGACCCTAAGCAGAACCACCACGTAATGTCAATACCAAATGCAATAAAGTGCCCTCCAGTATCTCAGAATCAGCTACCGTTTGGTCATCATTCAATTGTCTACCATTGTGAATCAAACGCTGTTGAGATGGTGGAATACCTTCTTTTTCTTCCATGTATTCCTTGACTCTTTCAATAGTGTCGTTTGGTTCCACTTCAAGAGGAACTTCTTTTCCCGTAAGGGTCTGTTTTTTGTTTGGTTAGTCGCGGTTTGTAAAAGAATAAGTAAAGTTTGTAAGCATTTTTGCAATCATGATGGCAAGCACGAGCTTAAGTTGATTTGTAACCTTTGATATGATCAACCAGTCGCACTCAATCGAATCATGACTGAACTGGTCTTCGACATAAAAGAAAAAGTCATACTTTAACAGTGATTCCAATAGCCATTGATACTTTAAAATTCGTTTTTGATATATGTTATTGCTTATTTTACAATAGTTATGCTATTCGTCTATCTGCTTTCTTGCTGTTACTCTGTCAATCCCGAGGTCTCCTTCCCTGCACATTCACCTCTGATTGGGTCTTGCAATAAAACTATGGCGAAGAACGTCGGTAGTACAGTCACGTGAAATCCAGCATATTCGAGGGACCCAAAACAAAGGATCTTTTATCTGCGAAGATTTTTTTGTGATTTCGTTTCACTCATCACAAAACTATCCCAGCGCTTGGCGTGTTGTGATTCTCGCTTTTGTGTCATCTAGATTCACAACTTTGACTTCTTGTTCTTTTTTTTTGTACACAAATTCAAACGGCGTATTTGTGACTATCATTTGCTCTTTTTTACTGTACTTTCTGAGCATCTATGTTTCCTACTCCGGAGTACGACGCTGACTTTTCCAAACTATATGAGCCCGCCGAGGATACCTATGTGCTCCTTGATACATTAGAAGAGCAACGACAGCAACTTATTGATCATTTTGCTCATCATGGCATTCAAGCGCCACTATGTCTTGAAATAGGCACTGGAAGTGGCATAATTACTACTTTTTTGCAAAGAAATATAGTCGGAAATAATGGTATTTACTTGACCACTGATCTTAATAACTATGCTTGTCAAACTTCATTGCGAACTAACTCCCTTAATAGAACAAGCAAGCAAGAACCGGTGATCATTGACTCCATTCAGTGTAACTTAACTACCCCAGTGATCGATAATGCTATTGATTTACTAATTTTTAATCCGCCATATGTACCGAGCGAAGAAGTTCCAAAACTTCCGGATGATGTTTCAAAGATTGATGAAAGCGCTGACTTGTTAGTGGATTTAGCGCTTTGTGGAGGTGAAGACGGTATGGTTATCACCAACAAAGTCTTGGATAATTTGTATAAGACACTTTCTCAAAATGGTGTAGCGCTTATCTTGTTTTGTGCTAGAAATAAACCAGACAAGGTAGTGGAGAAATTTAATGTTGATAACAATTGGAACATAATGAAGGTTTTTGAAAGAAAAGCAGGATGGGAGTATCTTTCCGTGTGGAGGTTTGAAAAGAGATGTTTTAGTTGACTGATTGAAGGAAGTGTTGTTTGGGGAGGTTGGGGGTGCTCTACTCATTTTGGGGCACCCCCTTAGTAGGCGCCTTTTCCATATATTGCAGGCCAAAAATTGATTTTCAAGCTGTGGTAACATGGCTCAACAGATACAGTGGCCGAGTGGTTAAGGCGCCGCCCACAGAACTTCCATGTCTGTTAGGCGCTGGCATTTGCTTCGCAGGTTCGAATCCTGTCTGTATCGTCATTTCTTTTTTTGGTCATATGACATTCAGAGGTTACCCGTATATCCTACAAATGTATGTAGCCGGCAACATCCTTACTTTTTCTCGAGAGGTATCAAGAAGGCTTGCACCAACTTAAAGGTCTCCATGAATTGATGATATTCCATCTGCAAACTTATGATATTAGCTCAACTAAGCACCATATGTAAATACATTTAGCTTTCTGTGGTTGAAAGCAAAACCAAAAAAAAAGTTGTTGAGTTTAAGCTACTATTTTTGGCAGCGGTTGCTTCAAAGCTGCTGATTTTTATATGAAAAGCTTACTTACTATACAAGATGTCCCGCAAAAATGCCAATATCTTCACAAATAGGCAGGCTCAGCTACGGAGGCTTTAAACATTGAATCGGCTCATTATTGAGAAACTCAGAACAGTGCAATACCCCGGGAGGCCAGTTAGTGCACAAAATGATTAAATGAATTAATGCTTTTCATTCCTGGAATACTTGTAGCATATATCATCAATTAAGTAAAACACATCAATTAATCGATCTCTAGGAATCAAAAACCATTCTCGATGTACTGTATTTTGTTTACTTGCCAAAGTACAATTCTCGCATTGAAGTTCCACTTTACCAAATTGCAGTCTTAGTATTGCATGGATTCGTTTTTCAATCAGTGCTAAATGACAAGGACAATAAAACCCATTATCTCTAACGTTAAAAGTTTTGAGCTTACAATCTCGAATCTTGTTTTTGGTATTCATATTGAGAAGCATATTTTTGACACCGATCAGGAGTCGGTGCTTACCATGACTGTTTGACGAGGGCAATGTGAGAGATGATGGTGATGATGAATATGGTTCGTTTAAAGAAAGACTCTTGAAAAGGCCACTTAGAGTGGATGGAGTATTGTCATGAAGAATGAAAGGTTCAATGAGAGTGATTTCATGGTTGCATTGCTTGAGCCATTGGTTGATCCGCTTGGAAACGTGCTGTGTAGTAAGACCTACTTTAATAAGGAGAAAATTTTTAGGGTTAAATGGCTCCCAATTCACGTTTTTTTTATGATCTGGCACTTGAATCTTAAGCCAATCTTTCAGCTGAGGCTTCTTGGTAAGAAGGTGAGATAATGTGTAAATGTATATACTGCCATTATCGACTGGTTGATACTTGTGATTGTGCTTGTGAGTTGGGTTCTCAGGACTGGCTGATAACTGTATTTTGTAAGTGGGCACACTGGGCTTTATTTTGTTTGTAGAGCTTGAACTTGAACTTGAACTTGCCCAGGCAGTAGAAGAGGTAGTAGTAGCAGTGGTTGTGACAGTTGTAAAGTGCTGCGACGGTTTGCTGGAACCATTCAAGAAGCTGCTAAGTTTAGATTCTTGATTCTTGTGGTAATGACAGTAGCGGCCCTGCGCAACGTTAATCTTGCATCTTTGATTTTGTTTAGTGGTACCCGAGCACTGTGTCATTCTTGGCTGCGTATTTGCTATAGTATCTGCTTAATCTCTCGATCTTGGTTATAACTCTGATCTTGATCTTGTTATTTCGGATTGATTTTTTGTTTTTGTTTTGAATTTCTTGTTTACTTTTTGATGCAGAATAGCACGTTCTGCTGCATTAATTCCAGCATCGCTTCTTCATCTGTCCCAACAAGTTTTGGTAACCTGATCAGTTTTGAAGGCTTTGATAATGGCATGGTAAGCGAAGGCGCAAAAGCCTTTATTTACGATGATCCAGGGCACAATAGCGCTGGTTGCCTTCACTATCAACATACAATGCCGCTCATTAAAGGCTTTCCGATTCGATTTTGGTTTAGATCAAGTAAAAGTGCAAAAACACACATTACATTCCTTAGTTTCTCAAGCCTTTCAAGATAAGCATTACTGAATTTTAAAAGATGCTTTCATCAATAATTAATTACTTTTACCCTAATGCTAAATGATGTTGACTTTTACCAATAAGTGGCCCTTTTAGTTTAGGTTGGCAACCTTGACGACGATTCCGAACTCGCTTACCCGGGACGCTTCGACTTTCGTTATCGATATTGTGTTTCTCTAAGCATTTAAGTGATACTCGATGCGAAGCCGTCGAGATATAAGATCGGTATCTCCGCACTAATATATAAAAGACAATTTTGCTGACTTATATCGACCTTTTTCAACTAAAAGTTGTCCCGGTTCACTTTAATCGTCTTCACTTACATCTTAATCAAACAAAATGCACCAACTATATACCAAGACCACCCACACTATCAATGGCGCTCATCCACGCAGCAGCCGCTATTCCACCATCCTCCCCAGTGATCGCCTCCAGATAGTTTACAACAGGTTCCAGTCACCGGATTCATACCTTGCAGCTCATCATAATGATGGCCGTGTATTGTTGAACTTGATATTCGCTCATGGAAATGGCATGAATAAAGCTGTTCACGATTATCATATACATAAACTCTTTGCCTATCAACAAGTTCACGCTTCCAAGATCAATTGGAAACTTAATGTTGTAATATCTCATGATGCCGCGAATCATGGTGATTCAGCAATGCTTAACAAGGGGAAACTTGGTACGGTTTTTCAATGGGTTGATAATGCTAGAGATTTATTAGAGATTATAAGTCATGAAGATTTGCATTTTAAAGGATACCAATTCTCATCATCCTTAAAAGCCACCGAAAAAACCTCAGAAACTTTAACCAATGCGAAGCTCATTGGCATTGGGCACAGTTTCGGGGCAGTTTCCGTACTTTTTGCTAATTTTCTCAATCCATCAGTCTTCGAGTCTATAGTTGCTGTTGATCCAGTTATTTTCCAATATGCCGACAAAGCCAATTCAGATTACTATTCACATGGTAAGATCACCGGTCATGCGAGTATAGAACATGCTAAAAGGTATCAAATGCGTCTTAGTAAACCATTAAAAAATAAATTCAGTTCAAAAGAAGAAATGGTAGAGTATTTTACAAAAGTATTGCATTTCCGTAAATTTCATCCAGGAGTAATTGGGCCGCTTGTTGACAATGAAGTAAGTTATGTGGATCCAGTGAATGCCTCTCCTACAAGAAATATTAATGATAGTGATAATGATGACAAGAAGGCCGTTTACTGTAAAACTACAAGAGAACAGCAATTAGCAATTTACGCAGCTGGTGACAAGGCAAACGTTCAATTCCATCAAATTGCCCCATTAATATCTCCTCAATTGGGTAAACCGCAAAATAGTAGTGTTCCAATCACTTTAATTCACGGTACAAACAGAGGAACAATTTTCAATAAAAAGTTTTACGATTTACACTATCGTAAATTATTGACAAACGTTGAGCTACGAGAAATAAAAGGCGGTACACATTTGGTTATTGGAGAAATGCCGGATCATTGTGTAGATGAGTATGTGAGACATTTGAATAACAGATCAAAAGTATTAGCAAAGCTGAACGAGGGACAAAGTGGTGATAAGAATAATTTATATTTGACAATAGAGGAACGGGCGGAAGTGTTCAGGCGGTGGTTTAATGATTTTGAAGAAAGGGCATTTCTTGAAGTAGATTATGTGCCGTTTGAATATGAAGATAAAAAAATAGATAATAATGAGAAGAAAATCAGCTTGAAAAGTAAACTTTAATAGTTATTGGCGATATAAAAAAAAGAAAAAAAAAAAAAATGCAGAAAAATGCAGTGAAGTATCAAGAGACAAAAGGTGTCAGAAATTAATTTTTAAACAGCATTATGAAGATTATAAAGAAGACTCTTATATAAATTCAGCAGATTTTCATGAATCACAAAACTCTTTATAACTTGTAAATACTATTTCCTGGATCCAAAAAATTCTATACTAGACTTATTTCACCATAGTATGCGATAAAACATGCCGCTGTAGTTGAACATTAGCTTCTTTACCTTTCGTACACCAGTCTATCGACCCGACAGACTGGCGCATATCGGATCTTCTTCACCCATTTTTGGCTTCTGAGCACCATATATTATTCACTTAGTACGGAAAGTATGAAGAGTGTGCGTTATATTTTTGATATCATGGGTCACGAAACCAAACTGAACAAAACGATAGTATTATAGGAAAACGAAAACTGTGGCATCCTTGGCTTTGATTGGATGTATGAGATGTATTTTCTTATTTATTTTTTTTTTTTTCCCCTGGGAGAGGGCGCCCTGGCAAAGGGAAGATTAACATTACAGCTTATAGTTAATGCTAAAGACAATATAGAAAAATAACATAGAAATCTACATAGTTCTGGATTATTTGATTTATCTTATTGATAATAATATGTGCTAAGTATTAAAAGAAGCCAGTAAAATATTTACAAAAAAAAAAAAAATTTTTTTAAATATTCATCAATCATTCCTCTTGCTTTTGATTTGGTTTTGGTCTTTGAGTATTAGCTCTAATTCGCTATCAAAAATTTTTCGGTTTTAAATTTGTACAAGGCCTTTGATCTGGTGCTCCTTTATTAAGCTTTTGGTAATATTCTTTATTATTTCTAAAATTTTGGGTTTCTAATTGTGTTCGTTAAAGTGTCATTAAAGGTTTCTCATAATATAGTTAGGTCATCATCATTATCGTTATTGTTTTCATCATTATCATTATGGTCGTTATCATTGCTATAATCGTCTTGGGTTTCACCACCTTCATCATCTCCCATGAAGTTTTTCCTTGACAACTCCTTCTCTTTCATGGCTTACCTAAAACCTGAGTGCTGGGGCCATTACTCAGAAAATTAGCTTAAAACTTCAAGTAACGCTCCTTCACTTCAAATTCAAATCTGGGTCTTGCAGTTATGATTTTAATCCTTTCTCATTCATTATCACCATCGTCATCATGTTTATTCAGGTTAACAGTATGCTCAGGTATTTTCGGGATAGTAAAAATACTCATTATGTCACTAAAAAAGTTAATATCATCTCCATTAAGTTTAGCAATGTTGTTTCTATTAATGTTATCATCATTGGTAGTTGACATGCCAGCTTTAGTACCAACGCCACTGTTAGCCATATTATGGGCACCTTTAACATTATGATGTTTAAGTGGAAATTCAAGAGCATCATTTTTTGTCTGATTAAAATTGTTTTTATCGCTGTTACCGCTGTTATTGCTGTTATTGACGTTTATAATGCTATGTGCATATGGGTCATTCAAAAGAGATCGGCCATTAATTACACATTTACCTCGCAAAAAGTCAATTTTTCGGTCAAGCACGCCACTAAAGCTACTGTCAGATAAGTTACCATTAGCGTCAATATGCCTATCTTTGATAATGTCTTTGCTATCCTCGTCGTTATTATTATCAATGTTATTACTCTTGAAATTATTAAGCAATGATGATTCTGGTGTATCTGACTTTTTTATCACTTCATTTTTTCCAATAGCTGCATTCGTGGCAGTCGGACTAAAAGCTCCCTGCCAACCTCCAGAATCTAAAAAGTTAGTCAAGAGTTCATCATTTAGTAAATTGAATTCATCATTGGTGAACATTTCTTGATCAAAATATGATACTGAAGGAGTAGATCCTTGACTGTTGCCACCACAGCTGGTAACACCAAATGCATGGCTGTTACTAAAATTTTTGTCTTTATGGCTATGTTGGCTGCGGTGATCATTGAGATCATTGACTTCATCAACAGTTCCATTTGCACTATTGTTATCGTGAATAGAGAGTGCAGAACTGTTTATTTGACTCTGAAGATGATGCTGGTGGGCTTGCTTTTCATTACCGTAATTTTCAGGTCCTTTGTTGTCATTCTCGCTACCAACACCAGTACTGGTAGATATAGGATTACCTCGAGCATTATTTTTCTCACCCTCATTGATATTATATCTTACGTTATCACTGTGCGCATGATTATCATCATCTAAACGATTGGATTCGTTACCGGTAACACTACTATTAGCCACAGAACTCTCATCATGTTCTACCAGATTAATTTGATTGAACAAACCAGCGTCAGTGATCACATCCCTTGAAATGAATTTCAACCTGCTTTTCAAATCTTGGAAATTGGCCAATTCTGTCTCTGGTGATGGCGGTGGTAATGGTACCGCAACAACGTAATGTTGGTAGTATGCAGCGCTGCTAATATAATTCAATTTATCTAACAATGCCATTAGGTTGCTGAGTTGGAGAAAGTATACTTTAGCAGTAACTGAACCCGCTTGGGTTCCTTTTTTCAAAATAGAAATGCCAAATTTAATCTTGGAAGTGATGTCTTTTTGGGTGAGCGATGTATGTGTTGTGCCATTATTAATAGAAGTGTTACTGTGGTGGGTGGAGCTGGAGCTAGTATCATTTTTTTCACTTATCTTATCAGCACTGATATTGTTAGGATATTGTTGGTTCTTACCAAATGTCTTGACAAACAAAAGATACCCTTGTCGACTATAATTTTTAATAAAATTTGTTAACAACATGATCAAAATTGACCCAAAAACAATATTGTTGTCCATAAGAGTGAATGAAGTAAAAATGTTTTGCAAATACAACATATTAATGATTTTCAAATTGATAAAGGCTGCATTTATACAAGACTTCAAAATTCCCAATGTGGTTGGTGAATGCTCAGTTTCAACATGATGAACTATTTCTTTGAACACGTAAAGCAATAATGGCCGTGTAGTGAGTATGATACAGTAATTGTAGTTCATGTGTAGTGAGTAAGTTTGTCTTTTTAATCCTTCGTCCATGTTTATGTAGTTGAGTCGTAGTGAGTCATTAGAGAAAGCGCTTGAAATGTTTGCTGAGCCATCGGAACCGGACAAGTTAATCCTGCTGTTACTATTGCTATTGTTATTGCTTGGTTGATTATTAAGCTCATTTAAAGCAGTTTTGCTATCGTTCAAATCGGCATACCAGTTCCTCAAAATGTTGAGAATTGAATGCACGCTAACAATAAAACTGTCTTTAAATTTACCACTATTTTTAATACTGTAAATTTTATTCATTATAATTCCGGAAATTTTCGCTAACTTGATCTGTTCAATAAAGTAAGTTGGTCGTTTAGGGAAGCGTTTCAATTCTTCGTTGGTAGTAAATTGCTCATTGGAAGGCAACTCAACATCCATAGAATCGTCATTAATCATTATTGGATGCCCTAATCGAGTAGTTACTAGCCTATCCCATATATAGCAACTCCACCATAGCCTTCTTCTTCTTTCCAACTCTATTTTGCTCAAGCCATTAAATGAAGGCGGCACTTTGCGATGTAATCCCATAGTGTAAGCAAGTCTGATAGCCAAACCCGTGTAGATGTATGCAGAATCTTTACGATTTAACGCTAAAGAATATATACCTAATAAGACAGTTGTTTCAATGTAGGTAATAGAGCATTCCTCAAACGTATCTTCAAACAATTCGACTGCTGTTTGAAAATATGTAAATCCTGGAAACTGGGCCTTGAGGATTGACTGCTTTGTTGATATGGTAATTTCCCCCATTGCCAAAAGCACAAGGAGTTGTATGATGTGAAGTTTGTTACAATTAGCAATGTTTGAATAGATCCGATCAATCATCAAAAGAACTTCATAATAATTGACAATTACAAAGTCAGCACCAAGAATCTCAAAAGCAGAATTAATAACTTTGAGAGCATAGTCTTTTTCCGGAAGTTGGATATCAGCAATGTTTATTCTATTCCAATGTAAAGCTTTGGATTTGTAGAAAACTGTTGGAAGAATTGGTGGCGGCAAGAGTTTTATTTGTAGATTATGACGCTGGTTGTGAAAGTCTAGAAGATAATTTAGTTTGTCAGTTAGTATATTTTGGATAGTTAAGTTATATTTTGTGCAATTAGAGTTGCCGAGAAAGATGTTGAAGTTTGTCAAGTAGGAAACATCAGTTTGAACTAGAAGGTTGTGAAGGTTCAACTCTTTTTCTAGCACATAGTCATTATTACTATTATTATTGGTGGGCATGATTCCAGCGGATGTACTATTGATAGTGGATGTGGTGGGGTTCAATATGGAAGCATGATGGTTTCTGCTTGGATCACCACGGGCAAACTGTCGTAGGACGGCCAATGAGCTAGCTTGGTCACCAGCGATCCGGCGAGTGTCTGCATTTATAATATGATTTAGTGACATTCTGCGGTTTGGCGGTTTGTTATTCGATGCACCGGGCATCCCATCATCGGAATCTTGCCTTTCGGAGTTCTGTTCTTGGTCCTGCCCTTGCTCAATAGTATTTGTGTCAGAGGAGGTCGTTTGGATCAAATGAGCCGACGGTGACAAAGTCGATGCTGTTGATGTAGCGGCATTGTTCTCTTCCAGCACATCGTGATACTTGCTCAACTTAGAATTCTGTAGTTTTTTCTCTAGTTCCTCGATTTTGAACTTCAACAGGTTTACATAGGATTCTTGTAAAGTGACAAGCTTGGGCTTTTCCTTGACGATAAAAACACATTCATTGGGCTTATTGAGCATAACACAGTAGGAACAGGGTTTATCCCCGGAGCACTTCGTCTTTCTGGATTGACACTTGGTACAAGCACGCTTTGATCTAGGCCTTTTAGACTGCTGCTGACCCTGGGGTTGGTCTAGTGAACTGAATTGCTGTTCGTAGTATGAATCTTCCTCGGGGATCTGCCTCTTCTTGGAGGAGCCGGCGCTTGCTGCTGGGGTTGGAGGCGCTGCTGAGGAGCGAAAGCCAGTGGAGCCTGCGGAGCCGGCAGTCTCTGACTGGCCAGTGTCAAGGATGCCACTGCTTTGTGCCGGGGAGCTCATTATTGAGGGGCAGATGTGGTTGCGATGATTGTTTGGGCGTTGCTGGTGCTGTTGTCTTGGGTTCCAGTCCAGATTACTGTCCTAGCGAAGATCTTGATTTAATTATTTAATTTGATTCGCAGCAAAACAGCAACGAAAGGAGGGTCTCCCCTTTGGACCTGGGCACGTGCAAATGCATGTGACTAAACTCCATCGGTACTAAACACACGCACCGCAAGAAGGATGGCGATGATACGCTGATTATAGTCAGAGAGGCACTCATTGCAAGACCGCAGCAACACAAGAATATCATCATAATTAACCACAATCACACACAATGGGCGCAGTACTATCGGTTCCCTTAATGGGCAGTCAGGTCATTGGCGGCTGGGTCGCCTCGTGCTTGGGCGCTGCTTGCTGCTCTGCTTTTATGAACGCCTTCAACACCACCTTCTCGTCCTCCATAGCCACCCGTATCTTTTACGCCATCTTGTTTTTACTCAATAGTATCCTTTCTTGGATCATGCTCTCCAAATGGGCCGTTAAAAAACTAGAAAAACTAACTTTTGGTCTTGTTAAATTCGAAGAAGGTGCTAAATTTTTTGGTGTGCAACGTATTAATTTTGCCTTGGCAGTCTTTCATTTAATTCTTGCAGTGCTCTTAGTTGGAGTAAAGTCAACAAAGAACCCACGAGCCAAGATCCAGAACGGATTGTGGTCCTTGAAGTTGGTTTTATGGTTTGCCTTTATAATTATTTCTTTTGTCATTCCTGATCGATTTTTTGAGATTTATGGTAACTATTTTGCTCTCTTCGGCGCATCCGTATTCAACTTAATTGGGCTTATCTTGCTTGTGGATTTTGCTCATGAATGGTCTGAAATTTGTTTGGAACATATCCAAAATGAGGGCTATTCTGCCGTTCATCTTGCTAGTGATGATGATTCAGATGATCTTGAATACGGCGGTGGCGCTTCTTCGGGTGGCAACAGTGCTAGATTGTGGACCTTTTTACTTGTTGGCGGCACAATATCCATGTACGTTGGCACTATTGTTCTTACCATTATCATGTACATTTTCTTTGCCAACAAGGGTTGCAGTCTCAATCAGACCTTCATTTCCATAAATTTGCTCCTTGCCATTATAGTGACAATTTTATCCATCAACGAAACTATTAGGGAATACAATCCATCTAACGGTCTTGGTCAATCTGGCATGGTGTGCATTTATTGCACCTACTTGATCCTTTCTGCATGTTGTTCCGCCCCTGATGGGCTCTGCAACCCAGTTGTGCGTTCCACCGGTACTAAAACCATTAATATTTTGCTCAGTGGTATTTTCACTTTCATGGCAATTGCCTACACTACTACTCGTGCTGCGACTAACAGCGCATTTTCCCATGATGGATCAGTGTCAGAGTCTGGCGGACTTAATACCAATATTGGCCCAGGAAATAATGACAGACCTGTGGTTATTACTCAACAACCACAGGGCACAAATACTGACATTAGAGTACAAACCATTAGACAAGCGGTTGAAGAAGGTGCGCTACCAGAAAGCGCCTTAAACGATCCATCATGGTACTTTGATGATAATGATGATGATTCTGTCAATGGCTATGGATCCGGATATCAAGACGAGGAAAAAACATCAACAAAATACAATTATTTTATTTTCCATTTGATTTTCCTTTTGGCTACTCAATTCATTGCTACTTTGTTGACAATGAATGTTAAACAAAGTGATTTGGGAGATTTTATGCCAGTGGGGAGAACTTATTTTTACTCAGTGGTGAAAATGGTGAGCGCGGTGATTTGCTACGCGTTGTACACCTGGTCGTTAGTAGCTCCTGTTTTGATGCCTGATAGATTTGGAGTGTCAATTTAAACAAATAAAGGTACTTTTTTCTTTTCACGGTTGCTGCTATGCTGTTTATGTTTTTATATGGTCATATTATTTTTTAAAATATATATATCTGCTATTATTTTCAAATTTTGTTTACTAGCTACATCCTAGCTTAATTTCACTTCTTTAACTCTCTATAATTACACATCTCAAAAAGACTGCATACCTTTTTTATTTAATGCTTCTATACTTGTTATTTTGTTCCTTCCTAGCCCAGTATGATGCGCGGTACAATAAATTTTCTTATGCCGGATATATATAACAAGCAAACTTCCTGCCCCGAAAAAGAAAAAAACCAACTTTTAGGACTTAAAAGATAATAAATGTGGTCCTGGCAAAAAGCCGTGACCCTGTAGAGCCCAAGAAGCTATTTCCATTACCTCAGTTTTCCGTAATTTCTGTTTATGACTGTTTGCTTTTGTTTAAATGTTTGGGTTGGCCAAAGAGTTTGACAGCTGAGTACAAATTTTAAATAAATGCATATAAATCTTATGTGTTCGTTTATGGTAACTGATAATATTTGAGCAAAAGTATAGTAAAAACAAAAAAAAAAAAAAAAATTAGCAGATTTTCCAGCTCAGACGTTTACAGCAAAATGCTCACCAACAAGCTCATACAACACTGATTTTTCTCGCCTTGTCCTAAATCAAGGATGGAAGTCTAGATGCCAGATTTCTCGCGCAGTATAAAGCCACATTAATCATAGCAACCCAAATTCAGATACTCATACAGAATCATTGATCCCGCCAGCGCCAATGACATAGACACATTCTGCCTCTGGCATGTCCGGGCTGTCTAATAATTTTGCCACTCTTTCTTCACCTCTTCCTTTTCTATTAAAAAAATGAGTTAGGTTGAAATTATTTAAATAAATCAGAAATCTGAATCAGTAAGTTAAAACATACCTTAATAAAATTCTAGTAGCTGAAGCATGAGCTAGGATATGCCCTCCAACACTGTTCATAAATTAGTAATTATTTCTAATAATTGAAAGAAAAAAAAATTCTTCGAATAAAAAACACAAAAGAAAGGTTTTCACGCGTACGGTTTTCTGCCATCTGCAGCAGCGAATAACGCACTGGCTCCTGGATCAGACTGTACTTGATTGGTCATAAATATGGCAAGATTGTAATCTTCAGCAAACCTGTTCAAAGTGGACAAATGCTGATTTAATTTTTGCTGTCTTTCATTCAACTCTCCTCGACCACTGTAATCAACTCTAAAATTTGCCATAATTGAGTCAATGATCAAAAGTCTATAACCACCTTCGGCCAATTGAGAAGCCAATTCTTCAACTAACTCACATTGATGTTCACTGTTTAATGCTCTAGCATAAGCAATATTTTCTAAACAAACTTCAGGATCTACCCCAAATCTTTCAGCAATGGATCTGATTCTATGTTGAAATTTAGCGTCGTTAGTAGGTGTTGAATGACAACAGGCTGAGTTCAAAAGAAGAAAAAAAAAAAAGGTTTTTTTCTATTTACCTATCAGGACGAAATGTTCCTTCCGTATCAATGTATGCGACTTTGCCTTCACCACCACCCATATCCTGGCATAATCTGTTAGGATATCGCTCTAATCTATTTTTTGATAAAAAAGGTTATTAACATACTTTCGGCAACTGACTAGTAACGCATAGGGTATGTGCCATTTGGGTTTTTCCGCATCGAAACTCACCGAAAACCTCAGTAATGCTCATAGTTTTGATACCTCCCCCAAGAATAGCGTTTAAAGAACTAGAACCTGTGGATAGTGAAAACACTTTTTGCCTGACTTGAGCTTGAACAGTTGCTGAAATGAAGCCGGCATGCTATAATAAAAAGTAGGGGATTTTCCGTTAGTAATGTAACCCATTTTAAGTTTCCTGAGCTTCTTTGCTCTTTGTTTAGCGATTTTTGACCGAGATCCTCGATACGCTATATTACAAACTCGAGTACTCACCATCATTTTCTTTGCAGCGTCTTTGATCTTCTCAACTTTAACTTCACTCAATCCTTTGATCTTGATTAAGTTGCGTTTGGTCGTTGATAAAACAGACTAAACACCAATGTTAGTATTTCACGTAATTTCTCAGCATAATTTCAATTTATTTGTAGTATGTTTTCTATTGTTTTCTGTCTCTTGCTCCCAATGTTTTCCTCGATAGTTGCTATTTTTTTTTTTTTTTTAGAATTTTTGCCTTGAAAAAACCTATAACCAACATAGTTTGCGCTAACTACTCCTCAGACTTGCAGATTACGCCTTTTCAGATTATATTTAGAGAGTGAAAGGGCTAATAGAAGATTGACAAATTAAATCAGACTAATTGCATAAGACCAAATACCAGAAAAAGAAACACACAAAAGTTAAGCTAGTATGGCAGCTTCTAGTGAGGCAATCTCAGATCAGTTCTCGGTAATAAGCGGGCGTTTTTAAGCTTTTTGTTGCGCAAAGCTCTTGGCAACTATTATAGGTAAGCAAAATAATTTGTTTCTTCAATAATGAAAAAATGAAGAAAGATGAAGAAAACAAGGAAAAAATGCATAACTTTTGATTGTTTTGCTGTTCTGCAATAGGTTCATGCTTTTTAAAGTTAATTCCTTTTTCCTTTTGAGGGCGTTTTTTTCTGTTTTAAAGCTCAAATAATCATTTTTTTCCTGCACCATCAAAGTTGAGCCTGTCCTAAAACTAATTCGGTAAACTGATTCCTTAATAAGAACAAGAAGAACACCTCTTCATGCAGAAAGGCTTAAAAGCTGTCTCAAAACAGGCAAAAGCTACCTAAATTTGTGTATATTTTGCTGCGCCTGAATATCCGAGGAGTAGTAAGCCAAAAGATGGTGCTGGAATTGGGTTTTATTAAAGAATACCGCGAAAAAAGCTGGCCATCATAAGTTATTTCCAATGAGAGACTTACTTTTTTCGTGAATTATATCTGAGATGTTAATAGAAAGGTAGTTTTTACACTTACAGGGATGCTACATATTCCTGAGGATTTCAACTTTTGGATGTCACTCGCGTTTACCCCGTAGTTCTGCAACTCGTCAATGCTCAAAATTGCGTCTTCGCCCTCAGTATGTTGGGTCGCAGAGCTTTCCTCGACGTCTGCCAATGTCATATTATAGTAGCTTTTTTTGGTATCTTTTTGTGATGGAAATGTTTGAATTATGGCTCTAAATACGTTAGTCGATAAGCATTAAGCCGTGACTGCAAATTCAAAAGGTTCTTCATGGGCGCTTACTCTGTTTCCGTTCCCTATTGTGCCTTAGTCTAAAACATACGTTTCAAGGAGTAACAGTGTAAGCAATACAACAAGAGCAGTCAATGATAGGTTGCTTTCGACAGTCGAATTGTGATTAGCGCCGATTTACCCTCTGAGAAAAGAAGAGTGAAAGACAAAAAAGAAAAACCGAAGGAAATGGGTGAAAATTGTGGTTTTTAAATAGTGGCAAGGTGGGCGCTTAACAGACAAAGAAGCCCAACGCATGATGTCATGCAGCAGTTTCCCTTTAATTCCTCACCGGTGTTGAGAATTTTGAAGACCCTCAAAAACAGACAATACGAGAACGAGAGCAGGCTGATACTGAACAATATTTTTTTGTTGGGACCGTTGTACTGCTAGGTCAATCAAAATAGCAGTGACCGCTAAATTGTTTGTTTTTAATGCACCAGCAGTTACTTCATCAACAAAAACATTTATTTATAAATAGAGCATCAGTAGGTGCAATAGGGGAATTTGAATCTATTTTTCAGCAAATTGCTCTCTAAGAAAAGAGATGAATCGGAGAAAAATAAAGTTAAAAAGCCAGTAGGCTGTACATAAAAAAAAAACATTATTTTGATAATATGGAACAAATCTCTTCAGCGACTTTGCTATAGTCCCTGGCATTCTATTGTCTTTTGAGAATAAAGAGAAATAAAGTTAATGAGTCAGTATTAAGTCAAGAAGTTGCATAGTCTAATATATCGGACCTACGATATTTCCTAAATGCAAATCTCACAGCTTCTGCCTTTTGGTCATAAAAAAGGATGTGACAGGCAGTTCTGTGAAACGAAGCAAGATAAACACACAGCCGTCAAAATATCAGAAGGAGTGTACTGTTATAGTACAACTATTGTTTACCATGAAGGCGAACAGTGTAAGCGCTTATTTTAACATCCGAGAGGCTCAAATTGGGAGCAAGGGCTGCAAGGTAGTTAACATGGGTAAAGAAAAGATTTTGTAGAGCAATCAGTCACTTAACGAGCCTCAAAGGTTTTAAGTAAATCAGCAAATATTAAAGCAAATTCTGAGTGACTTCATTCTTTGTGACTTCATTTTTTGTGATAATATTACTTTTTTTGTTGTCTTTTCTTTTCTGTTTAAACAATTGCCTTTACCCTTTGAAACGTCAATCTTACTACAGCATGGTACATCAAACACGACGCTAGAGAAAACGGTGACAACGGTGTGTAGAAAAACGCTTCAAGAAGATTACTAAACAAGAATTACTAAAGGAAAATTTTTCTTTTCCAAGCAGACCACAGCATAAAGGCTATAAAAAATGGGTTTCCTTGAGTCGGCTCTACTTACTTTCAAGGTAATTAATGCTGTACAGGTCCTTGAAATCACAGATTGATAACCAATAAAATTATATTTTTCTAGATTCTTTGCATTCTGTTCTTAATATTATGGAGGCCGGTTTTAATAACCTTTTCGGCTTCGTACCAATTCCCACTAAAATCTTTCAATGGCGATCTAATTTTATGCGTAATAATGTCTCACTTAAAGAGCCGATCTCTATCCAACTAGTAAAAAACATTGCAATAAACACATACGGCTATTTGAAAAAGATTAACTTTACCGTGCCGAAAGACAATCCTGGTGGCATGTGTTGCAAGTATGAGGATATATAACTTTTGTTCATCATTCTGGCCAAGACGCCAAGTAAGGAGGTATTCAAGATGACAGCAAAGGTGTGTAAGAAAAGTTTTCCTTGGTTACCTATTAGAACTGTATTTCTTGTAGTGAGCTTGGTCTTTTTGGATAAATATACGTTTCAAGAATTTTTTTTTTCTCATTTATGTTTAGCAAACATTAGAAACACTCGTTTGGTACATTGATGAAGTGACCAACTCATTCCTATACAGCTTCAGCCGGCTTTTTTTTTTTTTTTTCAATCTCTTCTTGGATAAAGTAAGCTGACCTCTGAATAGTTCAGGTAAACTATGGTTTCGTAACTGTAACTATTAAGTGTAAAAATTAACTCGTGAAACGGTTGTGCCTGTATCTGATATAGGTATTTTATCGTGTAACTTCCGCCATTCCATATTGTTAATCATTTCAGAAATTCTCTGTGCAAAGAGCCGGGATGTTCAATTATTCAATGTTTTTTTCAAGACATTTCCAGTGTCTTTTCATCACTTTCTTATTTCCAGTGAGCTTTTAGTGTAGTGTCCAGCTACGAAACTCAAAGACAGGCTAGCCTTTTGGCTAAATTCGATTTGATTTGGTAGGAAGAGTTGAGGCATTTGCTAATTTTTTTTAGCGTAAATTTTTACTGGCAAAAATCTACCAGTTGCACAGTAATGATAGCAATGAACTAAATTGAATAAAATATTGGAAGAGGAACCAATGTCAATGTTTTGTGGCTCAGCCTAAACAAGACTTTGGTAGCATGAAATGAAGTATGTGTGCTGAATGAAATATGTGTGTTGAAAGAAATAATGTGTTTTTCCTCTTCCGTTACTTCCAAGATATGAAGGAGTTAGATTTTCGTGAAATGCGATGAATGAATAAACACAAGATGATAATACAAATGCAAAACGAGCAGCGAAAATAAAAAGCAGGATGAAAGGAAAACAAAACTAAAGCAAGATATAATTCAAGTTAAAAACCAAGGTATTAGTCCCTATCAAATATAAATAAAAATGGTAAAAACAAAACATATACGTATCAACGTTTCTGGTTCTTAGAATTACCAGACAACGACATGGAAGAGCTACTCTTCCTGGCTCTATGTGAGAACGAAGGTACTGACTTTGACAGATTCAAGCGCCTTTCCATTGAGCTTTCATCTTTGTTTGAAGCGCTGGTATTGCCGCCACTTCCTTTTCTATGCTTACCGTGAATACTCGAGGAACCTGTGTTATTCAACGGAGAGCTATTGAGTCCGGCATCTTGCGAATAATACATACCAGGAAACTCTGGAGGTGGTGGATGAGGAGGAGGTGGCATACCAGATGCCGCGGATGCTGCTGCAATAGCCTGATAGTAATTCATTGGGTTGTATGGAGTTCCAGGTCCTGGGCGATGGCCGATCAAAGGGTCAGATGAAGGTGGACGAGGTGAGGTTACTGTTGTTGGTGCCGCAGGAGGTACTCCTCCATGATAGTAAGGGTCATATTGGGATGAGGGTATGTTCATGTTCATATTCATGCCAATATTCATATTCATATTCATATTCATGTTCATGTTCATATTCATGTTCATGTTCATGTTCATGTTCATGTAGTTATTTTGCGGGGGAATAGAGGAATAGTTTCCGTACACTGAAGATTGACTTAAGAACGGTTGATTTATATAAGGGCTTCTAGTGGTTGAATTAAATCCTGTATTTGGCTGTTGGTTATGTGACCTTTGATTATTCTTGCTTAGATGTTGTTTTTGTATTGACTGTTGCTGTTGGTGATGCGTCAGAGTATTAGAGAAGCCACCCATTATGTTATTAGAAGTTCCATTGTTCAATTGGTTAAATTGGCTGAGTTGCATCAACTGTTGTTGTTTTTCCATGAGAGCTTTCTTATCAGGGCATTCCGACTGAAGATGGCCAATTTTTTTGCAAAGATAGCACTGTTTATTGTTAGTTACCTTAGGATAAGGGCAGTCGCTTGATTCATGCCCCGGCTCTTTGCAGTTGTAACAGAGCCTTTCTTTGAAGTCACACGTGTCAGCATAGTGACCCAAATTCCCACACAAGTAGCAAGTTTTTTTGAAAATTGTGGAAACAGTCTCGAGGTGCTGTGGGTTCCTGGAAACATCATTACTAAGCTGCTGACCCTGAGCCATTGCCTGTGAAGATATTTGGGGCCCTGTGGGCATTTGTCCCATTGACGTCAAGTTGGCTTGTTGAAAGGTTTGCATGTTGGAAAATTGATGCTGTAAAGAAATAGGATAGGATTGCATATTAGTTGAAGGAAGTTTTTCATGCTGATGATTTGCATTATTTTTAGAATATATATTATTATCATTAGCGCCGTGATTGCCATGGCTATGACTAGAGCCTTTGCTGTTGTTGAGAAGTTTTTTCTTTGATGTCATATTAAAACAGGGAGGTCAAAGCAGATATGGTCTTGAATTTTGTATAGAATAATTTCATAGTATGTTTGATTTCAGATTGCTGACGGGGATGTGTCCGGAGATATATATATATATATATATATATATATATGTGTGTGTTGATGAAAACGGCCGTAAGAAAGGCCAAGCGAAAATAACAATAGCAGATAAATTGGTTATAAAAGAGTATACTGTATAATAATTTGTGAAAGCAAGCAGCCAAAAGATACGCATAAGTAACAGGAAGAGAAAGAGAAAGAGAAAGAAAAAGAAAAAGAAAAAAAAAGTAATAATAGGTAAGCAGAAGGCAATATACTACAAAATCTGCAAACTTGAGCATCAATGAACTACGAACCACAGAGTGTTCTTGAGTGATGGCAGACATAAACAGCATTTCATTTGTTTATGTATATCTAGCAGCATCGGCGACGGGGACTCGTACATCATATTGCATGGAGCGAGAAATACGAGAAGAAAAGAAAGCAATGCATACATATGGTTGCAGCAGGTAGAATAAAACCTAAAAAAATAAAAAGTTTAAAATTGTAGAAAGTGGTAAAAAAAGTAGAAAAGTTCTGATAGTTCAAGTAATGCATACCTATGCATATATGCATGCATGTTGCATTAATGTCGTCCATGCAGCAGCACCTCTCGCTTCGCTTCCGTCCATAGCGCTTGAAACAGAATGGTCGAGGAATGTATGAGACTAACCAGGAAATCTATCGATTAATTGGCAATAAAATGAAATTTGAAAGGGACTAAATTATAGTCGATGAGTACTCAGTAGTAAAAGATCGCGGGAAACATTATATTTAAGACTCTGACCAGTCTGATTTTCAGCAAAATCATATTTTTACTTTGCATTTTTTTGCTCCTATTTTTTCTCTTTCTTGCTTCTTTTGTGTCTCAACTGCTTAGGTGAAAACCTTTTTCTCTTTCGACCCTGTCGAGAACTTCGTGGAGTAGGAATTTCAAAGGTTACTCCGAAAGGCAATAATACCACAATTGCCATCGGCAGCGGCAGCGGTAAAGGATGCCCCACAACAGACGTATAGCACCGAACCCGCCCACAGCGCGGTAAACAACTCAAGCAGTTCGTCTATTAATTGAAATTTCCGTTTACTTCTTCTTACTAAGATATCCTGGGGCCAGCAGCTGCTACTAACATAATCACAGGTAATGCAATGCACAATGTATGTTGCTTACTGCTTGTCAGTGCCAGATGCTGTTATAACCTGTACTCAGCAGGCAGTTAAATCCTAACCTTTTTTTGTTTACTTGATGAAGCACCACAAAAATGTGTCTAAATGCAGATGGACGGGACGACCTTTGCTTTTGGTCTGAAAGTTATAAAAGTAAAATAAAGTAAAATAGCCATGAAAGAAAAGAGGCGCAAATATAAAAAGCCGAATTCTTTCAACATGGCAAGTGATAAAGAATAAAGACATACGTGACATGCTTTCTTGTTGGTACTTGGGCTACTTGCCTCAAGATGATATTTCTCACTTGCTTCTCGTTTATGTCTCGTTACTGCAATTTGACTAGTCTCACTATCTCTATAATGCATCCACAACATGTAAGTTTTTTCCAAACTGCTAATCTTTGAAGTGCTCATCCACTAAATTCACCACCACTGGCTTTTTGTCTGTATTCTGCGATCTTCAAGGCTTCGTATCTTTACATTCCTTTTTTTAAAAATAAACTTTTAATCAGACCTTTGTTTAATTGACTCTGGTATATGCGTTTTTTCAATTCAACTGTTAACACATGAAAAGATCAAAGCTAGACTGTGCTTGATCATGAATGTGTACAAACTGTTGGCACTAGGATGGATAAGAACTAATTCATGGAAGTCTACATAATTTGCTCATTTTATTTATGTAATCTATTCACTATATTATATCTAAGAAGATTATAAGTATATATATATGGCGGTTGCAAAGTTCGGAACAACTACAAAATAAAGTCTCGTTGCATTATGAAGGGACCGTGGATGCAGATATATTGCGCGTCAATTACACCGGTACAAATCCCACCCGATTTATGGACAATCTCCATATATTTGTACACCTAGCTCTGCCTCCCCATTGCCTTTAGCCGTATTCTTTTAGCGGCAGACCGACTTGCGGTTGGCTCTTAAACCTATAGATGTTGCTACAAACAATTTTGCCCCTTTCTATGAAAGCACCATTGATGTTTTAAAATAAGTATTGTTTTCTCTAAAAATTTTGACAACTACTTTTTTGATTCGCACTTGCCGTAAGATAGGCTTGAACAAGCTAACTATTTAGAGGTAGAAATCAGGCATTGTGATGATACGAAATGAAGTTGATGGAAAACACCAGTACAATTGGTTGGCTAGCCAGCTGGCCTTAGCAGAGGTCAAAGTTTTACTAAGCATCATAAACAGAGCAGATAATGGCTTGTGTCTGTATGTCCATACATACGTACATATAGTGTTGCACTTTTGATATCATCAGCAGCAAAGAGCGTAGGATCGTCATCATTAACATCATCATAAAAATAATACACACCATATACATACACATACCCACATCCACATGAAGCATACACTTCTACAGACAGGCGAATAGAAAGAAATGAAAATGTATTCACTGCAGCTAATTTTTTCCTTTTTTTTTATGAACCAAATGGTCCTATCTTTTTTTATCTCTCAGCTGACCAAAACTATTAGTTTGCTTTTCTGGCAAAGCAGCGAAAGCAGTTTGGCGGGGAGTATCTCTTGGACAACGTTATACGTTTTGTTGATCCATACGCACACGGTGCTACGCGTGTCAGTAAATCTCAGGAGTTCGCTAACTCTGCGGAGGTCGTCAACGACGTCGTTTAACATGTTATAAGTTTAGCGAGTAACATGAAATCATTGGGGCTGCCTTAACTGTACACAACTTTCATTCATACTCTCCATGCGAACTCTAAGTCAATAGACAGAAACGTGAACACTTGCAATTGTTATTATAGCTAAAGACAAGAAAAAAGAAAATATAAAAAAAAAGGAAAGACTAGTTGGGATGTAAAAACATGGTGACCTTTGATGTATATATGCCACAACATGAGGCGTAAATTTGAGTCAAAATGGAAATATTTTGTAGATACGAACAGATCAAGACTGCTACAGTTCTCTATTGTGCTAACCTATTCTTCACTATACTGCATAAACACGCCTCTAATGGGTGGGGCTTAGGTACCATCAGCCGTCTCGGAGTCAATTTTGGAGTCTGCAGCAGCACCAGCAGTATACTGCCCTAAGAGTAACAACAGGGTGGAATCTGCTATTATATCCATTTGGTCAACTCTATCGAGAATTATAGCAAATCAGCAATATATTAGGACAATAATAATCATTTTAGTTAGAGCTGCAATATACTGCTAAGCATACTTGTTGGCACACATGCATAAAACTAATGTAATACTACGCATACACCAACATACATTAATAAACAGACAGCTAAAATACTGCATAGCCAAGCACAACGATTTCCTGTACACGCTACTGCTAGAGCTCATAGGCTATAATGATGATAATAACAATAATTGTATAACCAGCTTTAGTTCAGCATCTAGTATATATGCTGCAATTTGCAAAAGCACTATATCAGCTTATGTTTTAAATGTCTTTATTTTGTGAAATACAACTTGTGGTGTGATGCTCCACAAGTTCATAAAATTTGCCTGTCTGCAGCATCAACACAACGCAGCCTTCATGCTATGGTCTACAAAATCGGGGTTATTTTTCTTTTACGCGCAATTAGGTGCTAGTCGATGATCTTCTTTGAAAAAAAAAAAAGTTCATAGTATGTATGTTGTATGTCGATCATTGTTAAACCCCTATTGTTTGATCTTCAACAACAAAAAAAAATTGAACGAAAAAATTTTTTTTTTGACTTGATACCTTTCGCTTCTCCTTTTCCTCTATCTTTTGTTAGCCTTTATTGTGCATCTAAATGTTTTCAATTTTTTTGATGTTTATCATCATTATTTTTTTTTTTTTCATGCATGCTCGTTTCGTTTCGTTTTGTATCGCTTTGTTTTTCCAGTCGCAAAGCATCAACAAAAAAAAATAAAAAAAAATAAAAGAAAGGGCGAAAGTGACAATTAGGACTTTTTGAGGGGCTATTTCAAGTTTAAGCTTATAATTTTTTTTTTTTTTTTTTTATTTTTTTTTTTTTTTTTGCTTCTTTTACACTTGGTTTATCTTGGCCTATTTTAGGTCAACTTTTTGAAACAATCCGTCTACTTTTTTATTGGGAAATGAAAAAATCAGAGATTTGTGTCACAATAGCCAATGATGGCACGCTAAGGTTTGTTAACGCAGCAGTGAGCTATGGTGGTGAATACCACTTTGAGGGACTACCGTGCCTGCACTAAGGGGAGATTGATGCCCGATGGCCATATGCTGATTAATTTGGCTGATGCAATAATTATGCCTTCACATTAAACTGGCCCAAAGCACTTATGGAACAGTTTTAGAAAACGTTTTGAGAGTCCAATTGATTATGGTTTGCGGCTGGCTTAAAGGAGCTGGGCAAACACAGGTCTCAGCAAGGTATGTGTAAAGTATTCAAAATTGCACGCACTGACGACCCTCAGTTCTCCCAACTAGGTTCTCTCAACTATGTTCACAAAAATCCACATAATCTTTTGAGCTATGTTTATAAATACAACCAAAAAAAAAAAAAAACTCTTTTAATTTAACACAGGTATATGCCTAGCCTGTGTACACAAAGAGTCAATTGTATTTATAACGTAAAAAAGTTCAATGCCAAGACTCACCTAATTGAGGGAATCAGTTAGAAGTTTGGCAAATGATTTTCATTGTTTAACTTAAAGATTTTGGCTTACGAATACACACGATCCATATCCAGTATTTATGTTATTCCAACATAAAGAACTTCTATATCGTTGTGGTTTTTCTTATGAGGTTACTAGGGGAACAGATACTTCATAATCATTAAGCCGCGATTAAGTCAAAGGTGGCTCCTAACATTTAAGCCAGCTTGCCAACACGCAAATATTTATACAAAGGAAGTGTAACAAGAGTTATGAACAAAAATGGAAACAGTGAGCAATCGCAAAAATAGCAATACAAAGAAGAATAAAAAAAAAAAAAAAAAGGGAAAGTGCAACACATAAAAAAATGACAGTACTTTGCTTTATCCCCCGTCAATCCTAACTATCTCCGTCTTGACGCAAGAGCTGGGCGCACATCTTTGAACATCGGAAAAATATATAGCCCGGCGCACCGACAACACTCAGCATGACAACAACTAATGGGAGAATACTTTTTCAAGGCCAATCGTCTGCCAAGCTTAGTAATGGCCAGTAACCTAAAGCTTGCTGAACTGTAGAAACATCACCCTGCAGTTATTCTTACTTAACTACTGATAGTGTTACGTTATTACATACAATGTGAATAGTGACGCCCGCCCATGAACTGCAGTCATAGCCAGATAGACCCGAAGCACCATGCGCCCCGCACAAACTTATAAAACGGTCGCTTGTCGAAATAAAGTTAAGTCAAGATCAGAATAGGCTAAGTTAGGCCAAGATTCATTATGCTTAACATAATTTTACATGTCTAAAAGACGCATCTGCGCCTAGACTGGCAAGCTAATTAGAAAATATTCGCTAGTTGGGCAGCTACATAGTTTAGATGTGATCTCGAGCTGGAACAACTTTTAATTTGCAGCACCCAAGATTTGCGACAAAAAAAAAAAATCTCTCTTTTCATTTTTTGATGTTGAGATTATTATAGTAGTCAAAAAAAGAAGGTTTCAATTTTAAGGGCTTTTTTTCTATATGTGCTGGCTAGCTCGCAAATAATCGGCTATAAAACTCGAAGGGGAGTCAGGGTAGGAAACTAAAGGGGCAGATCAGCTAACTAGAGTGCCACTTTCAATTAACACTCACATTAGTGGAGGAGAATATGCTGCGTTAAAAATAAAAGCTTAATGATACTAAATGTGCAAATAACATTAATATATTAAACGTTGTGCAAAATCTTAGAGTGATAATGATGATAGGGATGTTGAATCTGAACAGGTAGACAAAATAAAAAAAAAAGGGGGTAACAAATTAAATGTGGAAACACGAAAAAAAAAATTAAAAGATGAAAAAGAAAGAAAAAAAGAACGAACAGAAGGTGAGCAAATGCGTAGCTGCTGAGAAGTTATTGAAGTAAAAGAAAACATTAGAAAGATAATAATGATAAAAAACTGAAGTAAAATATAATTAAAAAGGGAAAACTTGAAGTAACGTCTCAAAATAAAGAACGCAATGTCAAAATCAAACAACCCAACTCAGCAAACCCAAACTCAGCAAACTCAAACTTAGCATACTACACCTCAAACTCAACCAACTAATTTGAAAAGAGTATTATGGTACACCAACTTCCGCTCTTCACTCTTTCCCTCTCCATTAAAATAAATCCACGCTCCTTCTATTTGTACAATACCCAACTCTCCTCCTTTAACATATCCACCATCAAGGCCCACGGTGTAATCTCTCTGGATCACACCTCTTGAACTTTCGTGACCATAAAACACAATCCGGCGATCTTCCCAATTAGATATTTCTTTCTGCTTCTTATCCCAAACTTTAGACCATGGCTTGACTTTTGATTTATCAACTTCGTTTTTAGAAAGATAGCTCGGCTCTTTGTAGTCTGGCTTCCAAAGACCACGAATATTGGTTGCGACGTCCACAGTTTGTGATGTCAAGTTCAAATGCCATTGAAGTCCCGCGTGCACGGCTATGCCTTCAATTGGAGTTGACAAGTTCAAGTTACCGTTTGACGCAATGGTGCGGCTTTCTCCAGGAATGAAATTCATTGGCTTTTCTTGATTTTCGTCTCCATCATAGTCAATGATATTTATGTCTGAACCAAATTGAGAAGTGTGCGGATCACGGCTAGGATTTAATACCGCTTGCTGATGCTTTTTATCAATCTGTATTACATTCACATTTCCAATAGTTTGGCTCTCTTCACTGGCAGTGTTCTTCTTTTCCTTCTTATCTTTCTTCTTTTTCTTTTCATTAGGACCATATCCGACAGGTCCCAAATTTAATATAATTGAGCAGTTGCTCAAATAATCAATATGTCTAGGTTTAAGACGTTTTGCAATAGCAAGTTCCGGATCATGCTTGATCTCCTTGGGAGTTTTTACTAAAGAAATATCTGGTGTTTCGAGTTGCGAACAAACAACTTTACTTTTATGCATTCCTTCAGCATCAGATGTTTCTTTACTGCTGTCACTACTATTGTTCAGCTTTTCATCAACGGTACAAAATTGTGGCAGTGGGTGACGAAAATAGTCAGAATAAAGCAGCAAAATTTTGAGCTCGTGGTTACCGAGTACACAAGCGACATTGTTTTCAATTGCAAAATCCAATATTTCAAAGTTGTCATCACCTTTGGAAATAAAATCACCTAAAAAAACAAGCTGATCGTATTTTTGGTTGTATTTAGTGATATGTTTGAAGCTTTTGATGGCGTCGTAACGGCCGTGGATATCGCCAAAGAGAAAGATACGTCTTTTTGGAATAGCTTCATCTTTATAATGATCGTCAACATTGCTTAACGAAACCGGATTTAGTCCCCTATCACCCATGTTTCTATGGAATTCATCTATTTTGGCAACATCAGGTTCGATATAGGTTTGTAACTTGCCAATTTTGTACATTAATGGTAACGGCTTGGTCCCAGAATCATCAGCAAGAACAAAGCCTATAAAAGTAAAGGCGAACACGACCACCGAGGCCACAGAAATGTAGATAATCCCCTTTGAGCGAAAAAGTGACATTTTGAACTTTTTAGTTATGAGGCTCTATTAGTAGACAGCAATTTCTCCAAATGGGATATTGATAAATACATGGGTGATGGGTATTCTTTATATCTTTATGATCTCAGTTGTTGCAAATCAAAAATATTTTGCTCTAGGTTTAAGCACAGTTTGTGATGCGATGATTAATGCCACCCCCAACACCTACAGAACATTACCGTATTTGGGTAGCACATGATCGCAATTATTCTATCTAGGATTACTTGGGGTGGTTTACCCGCCGAGGAAAAGTAAAATTCAACCACTCTTAAAATTGTTACCGCATAGTTATGATAGAACTAAATATCATATGGTACTTTTTCTATGACCATTACTACATTTGGTATTAAGTAGTTATTTTGAAACTATATAGTAGGCGATCAGGGTATTTAATTTTATAGATATTCAGTTAATTGTCACTGACTTCTCGACATGAGCTCTGCGCTACATGATAATTAGTTTTCTTTCACACATGAGCTCGGTCACTATATTATGAGATCCGGGTAATGTCATGTCTTTAACAGCAGTACACATTTACCCTAGCTCCATCTGTTGTATAATGTATAGCTTTAGCTAAATAAAAATCTGTGCATATGTTTTCTATCATTTATATAGAAATGATAAACCGGTCTTGTGTGTGAAAGAAAAATATTGGTTTTAGTCAATATGTTCACCGATTACCGAATTTGTTAAAGTTTGAACTTTTTTTTTATTCACACACAATATCGATTTATTATTTCTATATAAACGATAGAAATATAATCTTATAAACTTATCTATATAGTATATACAGTATAGTTCAGTTGTTGTTATATAGGGGAAACTTATACAAGTGAAAACCCCGTTAGCATTAGTTAGACTTTAATGGATTAGTTTGACTTGAAATACATATAGGAGAGATTCTGGTCTAAGATGGTTGATATTTTAATTTTTTTTGCATTGGGTTCTTTACCTGCACAGAATACATAGTTGTATGTGTGAAAGCAAAAAAATACTGAACGATGCGAGATTCGAACTCGCGCGGGTGAAAACCCAACAGATCTTAAGTCTGTCGCCTTAGACCGCTCGGCCAACCGTCCTGTTATTGATTGGATGCAAGTGCATGTTAAAAACAATCTATGTGATAGAATAATTCACACACCTTGTGCGCGAGAAGAAAGATAAACTACTATTCTCAAACCAGTTGGCACGTCTCAAGCAAGTCACTAATAAAGAGTGTCAAACATTCTGGCAAATGCTAAACAAACAAACAAACGTTCAAACACCCTGGCTGCTTCGAGAATATACACACATTCCACCTCGGAGTCGAGAAGTTCAAATTCAAAAAAAAAAAAAAATAAAAATAAAAACAATAAAAAAAAAAAAAAAAAAAAAAAAAAATATTATTCATCCTATACTATAATCTCTCCTATATCTATTTCAAGTCACACTAATCCATTAAAGTCTAACTAATGCTAACGGGGTTTTCACTTGTATAAGTTTCCCCTATATAACAACAACTGAACTATACTGTATATACTATATAGATAAGTTTATAAGATTATATTTCTATCGTTTATATAGAAATAATAAATCGATATTGTGTGTGAAAAAAAAAAAGGTGAGGAATGTAAGTGGTGCTCCGAAGATTTATCACGTAAAAAGCACAAACAGCAGTCATATGAAGATGCTATCAACAAACAAATGGAGCACTTTTTGGTTAAATGTCCAGTAGCACAAGCATTATGGAAAAAGTTACATATAAATAAGGAATTGAGCTAGGACAGCCTCATCCTTCCATCCAGTGTTAAACGAGAATTAATCCAGATCGACAACTACTTGATATTCCAAAAGAAATATTCCCGCCTACGGCAAGATAAGGACTTTGATTGGAAAACCATTCCAATCTCTAGTCTTATTTACTACATCACCACGCTAGTGAATTGAATTACACCATCATCTTAGTGAGCGGAAGACGGTATTGGAGTGAGTCCATTACTGTTTAACTGTCGACATCAACCACAAAACAAAGCAAAGCAATAACTATCATAATAAAAATGCACTCCATATTTCAAATCCTACAAAGCTACTAAGTTTCCCACCTAATCATAAAGCGGTTTTCACTTATTTAAGTTTTTCCTCTGTAGTAAGGCTAATTGGTAGGTCAAGCGATAATATATTAACTAAGTAAAACCAAATAGGAAAATAGCAATCACTGCTGATCAGATAGTCAATTTCAGGCAGTGTTGTAGTAAAATGAATACCAATACTTTCCTAAAAGGGAAGTTTAAGTGGTATTTCGAGAGAGAATTGGTTGGGCTATTCATAGACTTATGATTCATAGACTTAGACTTAAGTTATCCCATATTTATAACAACTGAACTATGCTGAATATGCTATACATATAAGTTTGGAAGATTATATTTTTTATCGATTATATATAGTAAACAAATTGTTGTTGTGTTTTTTTTTTTTAAAAAAAGAAGTGAATATTGGTTGGACATCTTTTGTTGAAACTGTTTTTGTTAAATTGTCTGCTTATTAAACAGATTGATGGCAGAGTTTCCCTCCAAGATCTGTTTTCATCAGTGAGTTATCAGAGCCTCCTATTGATGGCGTTTTAGATGGCTAAAAAACATTACTTCAGTTACGCCAGTTACGCAGGTTTTCTGAGATGGTAGTGTATTTATCTATTAAGACTATATACTATGTTAATTAGGTATGACTTATTTATTATATATTCATATCCCCAGAACAAAAAAGAAATAGACTTCAGTTGCGGTTGTGTCTAGTATGACTGCTGTTCTGTATCAGAGTGCTATTCACGTATCGTTATTGAGGGCTTATATCTACTTCGTCGATCTGGAATTTTCGCTATAGTCCAAGAGGTATTTTGTTATAACTTATTGCGATATTAAAAATCAACAAAAATCAGACTGTTTAGGTTACGAGACAAACGAAGTACAGAAAAATACACAGGCGTATACCTACTATATTATAACTTGAAACAGTCTCTTGTTCACAATTCATGTTGTGTGTATCCTTCGTCCAGGCCGCTGGGATTTATGGTGCGTTTAGTGATTAATGTAGTTTGGCTTTTTGCACTATTTCCAGTGGTGTGGGTCCTTCGCGCTCAGTTTAATTCAGCATACGTAGTGATTTTATTCCTCCAGAGGCACAACCCATCATCTACAGTTATCAAAATCACTTTGCTGCCCATTTTCCATAAAGTTAGTTGAAATTCCCCTGAAATTCAATTACTTCATCGATATCGCTGGTCATCAGTGTACTAGTATTATAGCAAAGTGCAGCAAACATGGCCAGAAAGACAAAAAGCAAATCGAACCTTAAGCTGGGTGCTGGTAAATCATCTTCAAAACCACCAATGCAAACCCAACCACAAGCACAGTTGCCTCCCCAATTACCTACTTCCAACTCTACGATCAACTTTACGAAATCAGATGCTGTGCCTCTTGCGGTGCTCATTTTTTCCCGTATTGCCAGTGCTATTTACATGATCATCGCCGACTGCGATGAGGTCTTTAACTACTGGGAGCCATTGAATTTGTTGCTCAGAGGTTTTGGTAAGCAGACATGGGAATATTCACCAGAATACTCCATTAGATCATGGGCGTATTTGTTCCCCTACTTTGTGTTTGCCTATCCGGTTGCTCAATTGTCGGTATATTCAGATGATGCAGCTGTTACTTCTTCATCTGATAATGCTGCTACTACCGCTGCTTCCAGTGAAGCAGCATTAGTAGCACCATACTTTACATTTTATGCCATCAGAGGCATTCTTGCCGCCACTGTTCTAGCTGGGGAAATTCGCCTTTACTACACCTTCAAGTATCACATACATTCCAACCTCGCATGGGTATTTGCACTCTTTAGTGCTATTGCCACTGGAATGGCTCACGGCTCAATTGCTTTACTTCCTTCGGCATTTGCCCTTACTTGCAACTTGTACGCTACAGACAGCGTTATCAAGTATTACTTTGACTACCAGCGACTTAAAAAATTTGCTGCTCAAGGAATAATCAATTTTCAGTACGCCTTTGAGGCAATCTTCTGGTATAGTTTAGCAGGATTGCTTGGATGGCCATTCAGTTTGGTTCTTGCAGTGCCATTAGTCATTTACATTATTTATTCATACACTTTGCCAACAAGAGATGCAAATACTGGTGCAACTACAGGGGCTGCTTCGGCTGCTGCCATTGTCGCGATATTGAAATTTGTTATCGGGGCAACTATCATTGCTGGTAGTCTTTTGTTTATGATTGTTTTGGCAGACTCAATTATGTATCGCAAGTTTGCCATTGTGCCGTTAAATATCTTCTTGTACAATGTGTTGTTTGCTGATGCAGAATCAGGGCCAAATATTTTTGGTACTGAACCATTTGTGTACTATCCTTTGAATTTGGCGTTGAACTTCAATGTGATTTTTGTGTTGTCTGTCTTTGGGGTGTTGACCTCTCCAGTATTGCTGATTGTCAATCAGAACAAGGGAATTTCCATTAAAAGTGCTAAAGGAAATAGCAAGTTTAAGGCGAAGAGTGTTAATTTGAGACCAGGTTTAATACTTCTCATCCAAGCTCCATTAGCAATTTGGTGTTTGATCTTTGGCAGCCAACCACATAAAGAAGAACGCTTTTTGTATCCAGTGTATCCATTGATCACTCTCTCCGCTGCAATATTCCTTTTTGAAGTCAACGAATTCTATGATTTGTTTATTGTGCAACTGAAAGGAGTGGCCAAATCTAAGCCAACTCAAAACTTTTTCCAAGCTATTGCTAGTTTAGCTAACACTGCTTTGATTGGCTTAACTGTGATACTTTCTGTGTCTCGTACCATCAAACTCGTCTTAGACTACAGTGCCCCCTTGCATGTGTACAACCACATTCCTTCGAATGCTACCGGTAATGTTTGCATTGGTAGGGAGTGGTACCGGTTCCCATCATCATTATTTTTGCCACATCAAACAAGGGCCAAATTTGTTGAATCTGGTTTCCGTGGTCTATTGCCAGGCGATTTCCCTGAGGTAGCTACTGGTGGCAAGAATGATAAAGGTGACGGGTTGATTGAAGCTGTGAGTCAAATTCCCGAAGGAATGAATAACAAGAATTTGTATGATGCGGGTAAAGTCGTGCCATTTGAGGAGTGCAATTACTACGTTGATATTGACGAGAATGTGGATATTGAGGCAGGAGAAAAAAAGATTCTCAAAAGAGACGGTAATAAAGGCATCAATGCTGTTCCAGGATGGAACATAGTACATTGTGAGAACTTTATCAACAACGATAAAAGTTACGGTATCGAAAGGGTGTTGTATGTGCCAAAAATCTTACGCCAGTTTTTCGATTCTAAGGTTGGATATCACAACTACTGCTTATTGGAGAAGCAAGAGGACAAGAATTGACTGGAAGGTAACAGAATGACTTAGCTTCTATTTTTGTTGACAAAAATTTTCAATCTACAATACTAAACTGTTTATAAGTTGTCATTGTAAGCCATGAATAGCGTAGGTTGATGCCAGAGAGTGAATGTCTATAAGCTTTTCGGTGTGTACGGAAGTGCGGAGTAGGACACACACACCTTTGCACCGCACACAAATAACGCGGTGCCGACACTTGCCAGGCGTTCCGAGAGGAAATCAAGCGCAAAAAAAAAAAAAAAAAAAAAGCCAAAAAGAAAAAGTAGATCATGAATGCTGGAAATTCAGAACCAAATAAAGACAAAAGACAGCTCACCGCACAGCCTGAGCAAGGTACCATCACAAGACAATAACAACAATAACAACAACAACAACAGCAGAAACCCATCACACATACACACAAACCGCAAATGCTTTTCCATTTGTTGTTCTTGCTTGTTGCGGGCTTTGTTGGCCTTGCTAATGCATTCTACTTGCCTGGTGTCGCTCCGACTACCTACAAAAAGGGCGATGATATCCAGCTTTTAGTTAATCACATCACTCCAACCAATATCCATAATGGTAACAGCGAAAACCAAAATAACGAAAAGGGATCCAAGACATTTGTTTACTCGTTTGATTATTATTTCCCAAAATTACATTTCTGCAAACCAAAGAACGGTGAACCAAAGGCCCAGTCTGAGTCCCTTGGCGCTATTATTTTTGGTGACAGAATCTACAACTCGCCATTCGAGATCTCCATGTTGGAAAACAAAAAATGTGTTAAACTTTGTTCTGCAACTTATTCCAAAAGTGACTCATTGTTTGTCAACAAACTCATCAGATCGGGATACTACCATAATTGGATCATTGATGGCTTGCCTGCCGCCAAACTTCTACGTGACCGTAGAACCAAATCTGATTTCTATGGCTCTGGGTTTCCTATTGGGTTGATCGACGAGCAAAATGTCGCTTATTTGGCCAATCATTTCGATATCAACATTGAATATCACGAAAGAGGTGACAATCAGCTCAGAATTGTCGGTGTTTCTGTTGAACCATACTCACTCAACCGTAAAGTAGATAATGAAGAAAGCTGTGATGTCGCCACCGATGCCAACAAATATGAACCGGTGTTGTTGGATATTGGCAAAGATACCGAAGTGGACTTTAGTTATAGTGTCACTTTCACGCCTTCGGAAACCGTATGGGCCACCAGATGGGATAAATACTTGCACGTTTATGACCCAAAGATTCAGTGGTTTTCATTGGTTAACTTTTCATTGATTGTGCTTTGTCTTTCTACCGTGATTGGTCACATTTTGGTCAAAACTTTGCGCAATGATATTCTTAAATATAACAATATTGATCTTGATGACGATATTCAAGAAGAAAGTGGTTGGAAATTGGTGCACGGTGATGTATTTAGACCACCAAAGAACAGAATGATTTTGTCAATTATCATTGGTAGCGGTTGCCAATTGTTCTTGATGACATTCACCACCATCATGTTTGCCTTGGTTGGATTGTTATCACCATCCAACAGAGGTGCTTTGTCTACTGTTATGTTCATTTTGTACGCGCTTTTTGGTTTCTTTGGTTCTTTTATTTCTGGATACATATACAAATTTTTCAATGGTGAAAATTGGAAAATCAATATGCTTTTGACCCCAATTTTAGTGCCAGGAGCGCTTTTTGTTTCTTTTATTGGGTTAAATTTCTTTTTGATTTTTGCTAAATCTTCTGGAGCCATTCCAATTGGCACCATGTTCAGCATTGTGTTGATTTGGTTCTTGATTTCATTCCCTCTTTCAGTGTTTGGTTCTCTTTTGGCCCTTAAGTTCCAAAAAGGATTGAAAAAACCAGTGAAGACCAATCAAATTCCACGCCAAATTCCAGTACAGCCGTTTTATTTAAAGATTGCCGTTGTTTCATTAATTTCTGGTATTTTCCCATTTGGTTCCATGGCGGTGGAGATTTATTTCATTTACTCCAGTATCTGGTTCAACAGAATTTACTACATGTTTGGCTTCTTATTCTTTTGCTTTGTGCTCATGGCCATCACTTGTTCATTGATCACTGTGCTCATGACTTATTATACTTTGTGTTTTGAAAATTACAAATGGCAATGGAGATCATTTATCATTAGTGGAAGTTGTGCCATTTATGTTTTTATCCACTCATTATTCTTGATCAAATTGGACCGTTTGAATAGTTTCACTAGTGTGGTGTTGTACTTGGGTTACTCGTCGATGGCCAGTGCATTGATCTTTGTGTTGTGTGGTTCTATTGGGTTCTTATCTTCTTTGTTCTTTGTTAAGAAGATTTACTCGGAGATTAAGATTGATTGATTTTTTTTCCCAGGAAAATCTGAAAACGAAGCAACATAATACAACACGGAATAAAAGAAAACAACAAAAAATTTTGCCAATAATTTAACATTCAATAAATAAAGCACGGGTGCTTGTCTTTCTTATATATTAAGGTACTTATTTTTCCATTCATGTTATTGCTTTCTTCTAGAGCAAAACATCTCTACGCGAGAAATTCCAGAAACCTTTAAATCAACAAAACTGTAAAATATACGTTTCTTTTTGAATATGCATATTCATATTACGTGTAGCATTTGTGGCAGTGCTGAATTATAGATGGGCATACCCTCTGGAATCAATGAAAACTCAGATTTCAACGGGTTAGCTTGGTTAATCTGACAAAAGTATTTGGTAATGGTTACAAGGAATTTTAGGTGTTAAATTTATAAGCGCAGCAAAAGTTATTATGATGCGCGCGTCTTTCAAGATTCTACAATGCCTTGACATTCCTTTCTACCTTCCAAACTTTTCCTTTCTACATATTGCAACACAACCGTCAATTATCACAGGGATCCACATCTTATAAACGTAGCACATTTCAGACTTGAAAACACTGTTTTCTAAATTAATGGTAGAGCATGCCATAAAATAATTTCAATTTCAGTAATAATTATGAAACTATCTGCCATCTCTTGCATAGCTCTTACTTAGCTACTTACTTGACTGTTATTAATAGCACGAAGCAGCACCCTCACAGACATATAAACATCAAAACTCACCACCCAATAAAAAAAATATCAACAAAACAAAACAAAACATGATAACTATTATTTGGGTTTTTAGAAATGGCTTCTTTACCACCAGATACCCTGTATTCTCTCTATCCGTTCGAGGACATCGTGAAACCAATGAATCCTGGAGAGAAGTTGATTTTGCGTTGGTTATGTGGCTTGATAACACTTTGGTTACGCAGCCCGCAGAAAGGTTTATTTTTTTGATTTTCTGAGCTTTTGCTGACGGCAGCACTAATGCTACAATAGTAATATGAGAAGAGTAAGCTCATATATACCATAGCTTGCAATAGAACACTGGGAAAGAATACAATAGCTCTATTTTGAGAGGCTGATTTTGCTTGATAGTAAGAGAAAGTGATAATTTTGCTTGCAATTATTTGTACCCAGCCAAAAGCCGACCATTGAACAGTATCAATAATCCTAAGGATAGTTTGCGACAGCACCGAATAAATAGAAACGCTGACTTGGAATCATCAAATAGCTTTGCTTGGACGTATCACAACACCCATCACATCTTACTCGATACGTTGGAAACCGTTACCACAAAAACTTTGCAGGTGGTTAATTGAATGAATGTTATAACTGCATTCTTGATACCAACTTCAACATTGCATACTCTCAATATCACAATCAATATCAACATCAAATAATGACCGAGATGCTGCCAATACTACCATCAAGGCCCCAGAGCCAGGACAACCACAATAAAATCAACACCCACCACTACACAGATATTGCATCCCAAGTTTACAATAATGATACATCCATAATATGTCGCGACTTGCTTCTGGACTTGTTCTCTCCCAGCATCGCCACCGTGGCTTCACGAAGTGCTGATGATCTCGCTAGCAGCTTAGGATATGATTCATTTTACCACTTGATCCGTCCCTTTGGTTTGCAATTGAGCTCAGTTTTCAATATCAAGAATACTCAATTGATCACCAATAGTTATCGTCATTTTAGTGTGCGATTTCAGAGGTCTGTTATTGAGACATTAACGGTGCAGGCTAATAGTCGTGGTCTCGCGGCCGGCTCAGGAAGTGGAGGAGTTGGAGGAGCCGTAGGAGGAGGCACCGCTAGGGAATATTATGAGCTTTTTAGAACAGCAGAATTAAATAAAGTCATGGTAGAGTATGTTAAACAAGTGGATCAGGAAATTAAAAAAATCTTGGCTGATCCAGAAAGTAACAGTAATAATAAAGAAACCGAAGCTAGGATCAAAATCTTGCGCAATTCATTGTATTTAAAGCTCATTGCTAAAGTATATTCCAACCAACTAATCTTACCATTTGAAACTTTCAACCATCCTATCATCCATTTAATTGTGTTAACGTCTGAGGATTCGCCAGAGAGCATCAATGATATTTTGATGCGCAATCGGTTAACACGCAAAAAGCACTTGTTGTTGAGCCCTGATTTACGCGCAGATGCTAATGCTAGGGAAGGAGAATATACAGCAACAGCAACAGCAAATAAGAATAATAGTGGCGTCACTGGTTATGGGCTGGAAGTGAATATCCCGAACTATTTGGACTTGTCCAGTGATGAAGATTCCTTAATTTGTTTCATGATTTTAAATGATGGAACAGTGCCCGGTGATGACCTGAAATGCAATGAATTGAAGAGTTACGTCAAGAAGAAGTTTTATTATCCTTGTCTTTCTTTAAAATTGAAGGATGTGGAAAATAATAGTGGACCATATACTGGGTTGTACTCGAACAAAAATCGTCGAGATGACTGCAATGACAACGGGAACATTAGCTATGAAGAGCTCATCAGACCTGGAATTTTCAGCTCTATTCGCGAAGAATTAGAGGAGATTGAGTTTAAAAAAAGTAGAAGAAAAAGCGCAAGCCACAGTGATAACACTGAAGGTAAGGAAAGCGATGAAAATAACATTGACCAGCTCACCGATAAAGATTATCATAACATTAAAAATATGCTTACTGAACTTGTCAAACTCAATTTGATTCCATTTATGGAAAAGAAAATCTCGTACTGGGATGACATTTATGTTCAACCACGAAAATCCATAACTAATCGATTTTTCTCTGCTTCCAAACGGTTCTTATCCAAAGGCAGCAATTCTGATAGCACGGGACTAAGTGCTACTTATTATCATGGCAATTCTTCATTAAGTGGCTCGACATCAGGATTCGATTTCCATGATGGCTATTATCCACATCATTCTAGCGAGGCAATGATCCGCAAACTTGCTGATTGGGCCTTTATGTTAAGAGATTACAAATATTCATACAGCACTTACGATTTGCTTAAAAAAGATCTCAATAATAGTAAAGCATGGACGTATTATGCATCCTGCCAAGAGATGGCGGTGCATTCGCTTTTGTTTGATATGATTGCTCAACAAACTCATTCATTATCAGCAGCATTATCATCGTCGTCGTCGTTATCATCATTGTCATCATCAGGAATTCATAGCAATACTGGTTTTGGTGGGTATAGTATCAGTACGATTAAGAGTAAGTTGGACGTCATATTCCAAACTATTGACTCGGTAAATTATACCTATATCTCACGCTGCAATTTGAGATCATTTGCATTACGATTTCAATTATCTGTGGCGGAACTTTTTAACTGCTTGAAAATAAACACATTTCTGGATCTGCTGCTGAGTCATGGACATGGACATAGTGGCGGTGGTGGTGGATTGATCAGTGATGGATTTGGAGGTGGTGGTAGCAGCGGAAGTGGCTCAAGTGGTGGTAGCATGCATATGCTAGGGTCGTCATATGTACATTATAATAACATTTATTCTATCAAGTATTTAAATGAGATTATTGCTTTGAAGTTGTTGAATTACACTGTTGTGGTTTCTTCTCCTGCAGCTACTTCGGCTGAAAATCAAACTACCAAAAAAATAGTGCCATCACCGACAGAAGAACGGTCTTTCCATGTTTTAAAAGCTATGATTATGGAAAGAATCAGTTACTGCTATGCGATATATTTATACAATCATTCTAAATTTCCAGTATTACTGAGACGTCAATTGATAACGCAGCCAAAGGATGTGACGCTGACTATTAATCGATGCACAGATGTGCCTAATACATTTACCAAACTTCAGAATGAGCGCCGCAATGGAAATAATAAAAATGATGCTAGTAATGCCAATGATGATGATGAATATCCTGAACTGGCCTATATTTTCCGCAAAGTCAAACCTGTGAAGAAGCAAGGAGAACAGCAACAACACCCACAAGATACTGAAGAAATTCCAAACCCATACAAATTAACAAGAACTAATTTGGCCGTCCTGGGACTAACTCGGTATCGTAAAGCTGCCTTTTGGCAATTGTTGGCTCTGAATCAATGGGAACATCAACACGATGCTATACAGTTGAAGCTTAGTGTTGAAGCGGCAACGAAAGCAGTTTATGGCGATGTATCGTTGAGTAATATTGAGAAAATAGTTATTGAAGAGGCTGGAAATGCTGGAGATGTTCAGCGTGGAGAAGAAGGAAAAGGAAAAGTTAGTACGAATATTTGGTTGCATAGAAAAGAGGGTCTCTTGGGAAAGTTTGCCCAATTGGAATTACATGATGATAAAAAGTAGTGACGGTGACGATTTTGGGTGACTTGTTGGCGAAAACAACATTAAATCAATACATATACACGCATTACTTTTTCTTTTGGGAGATTTTTTAAAAACAGTATTACTATTTTGATAGACAATCATTATTGATTATGGGATAGATATTGCTTACCCGTAGGCTACGCTGCAATTACTTTTTTAATATTTGTAGTTTATACTTGCAATTTGTGTTCTAGTTAGTATGACTATTAGAAAAAAAGAGTGAATATATTTTACAATGTTATGATAAAAAGTTGTTGAAAACGATGCAGACTGTTAGTGTTATATACAAGTGACCGCATTAGTTAAATACGAAAGCAGATATTCGTAATATCGATGTTAACAGTAGTGCTGAAAATGCAGGATATCTAAAAAGATGACAATTGAGCGGTGAATATATTCATATGAATTGAAATATTGAGGAAAAGAAAAATGCAAAATCATGTCTTCACCTCATCAAAGTTGATATGGATTGGATAAGAAAGTCCAATACCTTTACAAGTATCTCTGAATTGATTTTGTCCCATTGCTAACAAATAACGTTTTTGGTGTTTGTCACTAACGTTTTTGCATACATCAAATTCTCCTTTTGCATACTGGATAAGTTCATTGGCAGTATGCTTATCTGGTGCTTCTGTTTTAAGTTTGTTGTTAGTATCCGTTATGCTGTGGTTGTATCATTAAGATAGCTCTGGTGAAGCAAAAATTGGACAGAATTGTGGCCAAAGTCAATTAAGACAGAACTGATGTGCAAACGAGCTTTGACTCAACTAAGAAATCATAGTCGTATCGTTCGAATACCTACGGTGAGCGGCCCTGACTATTGCACGGTAAAGTTTAAAGACCTTTCGCTGGAAGATAAAGTCTTCTAAATTGAGGATCTTCTTGCTGTTGAGAGCTCTTCTCCGAGGATTTTTTTTGCTGGAGGCTGGTCCACTGTCATCACTGCTGTTATCATTGCTATTGTTATTGTTGCTGCTGGTGGAGTAGCGCAGTATGAATATACGCCTCGTACAGGGCAAGCGTCTTGAAAGAACCAGAAGCATGGCTGATAGTGATTCAGTGTGTGGTTGTGTATCTACTATCCTATTACTGCTGCTTATAGAGTCTTTCACTTACTAATTTGCAATTTAGTGTTGGCGGAGACGATGAGCTTGATATACTGTCACGTGCTATAGTTAATAGCTGCTAAGCAGATTTGAGTATTTTCGGTGATGGGGTTTAAGCTTCCACAACTTTATATTATTGACGTCCTTTGATGCTACCGGATATATTAGAATTGATATTGCCTTGCTCCGGCCCTTTTCGTCTAGTGTTCTTCTCTTTTGCTGCATCACTGCTTTTCGACTCACATCAACAGCTTTTATTCCTTAACAAACACATAGTGAAACCCGTCCGCCACAGTTAATCGGCTACACTGCGCTCATCGGGAACTGTCAGCGCCTATTTGCAGCAAACTGATTTCGTCTCTTCTTCTTCTTCTTCTTCTTCTTCTTCTTCTTCAAACCGCCTTTGTACATCTCTCTTAAAACATTCCATACCAATCACAAACATGCTGGGCAGCCTCCTTCCGGATATCGCCGCCACCCTTCCCTCCATCAAGCTTAGCCATCTCAACGCCAATGACCCAAACTTGGTGTTGGTTCCCGAGATCTTGTACAAAATCAGCGTCGCAAAGTCAGTAGGATTCAACTTGATCAAACAGTACAAACCACTTTTAAAGGACTCAAACTCTATTTTTGGTCAAGTTGTCGGTAATTCCGAGGCTGATTCCTCTTCTTCATCTTACTCGGGAGACACATTCTCAGATGCAGCACTTCAGGATAGCGGCAAAATCAAGCAAGCACTTCTACAAAAACCAGGTGCTACAGCTAGTAGGCCACAGGTTTACAAAGATAGTACTATAGAAGATACCAAAAACGAGCCATGGTTGATTGTTGCTGTCTTGCCTGCTTTTACTCTCCTGAAAAACGTCAAGGTGGTTTCCACCGTTTGTCGTATTGTCAACATTGAGAATGATCGGGCAAATGGAAGCAACATGATCGTATCCCTAAAAGCCATTGCAAGAGGTGAAGTCACTGATACTCAACTGTTATATATTGGTGGTGAAGATATCACTAATAAAAGTGGAAATGAGGATAAGAAAGTTTACCACAGCTTGCCAACGAACGTTTACTTAAATGACTTGTTTGCTAGCAATAGCGGCCTCACCGACGCTGCATTTTTGCCTAATGCGGAGTTCCTCACTATCGTTACTGAATTTGATGTTACTGTTAACAAATTATTTACCAACATTTCCATATTTAAAAAGGAGTACCGCAACGGATTAAAACCTAGCGGAGATGAGCTTAATGCTAACGATCTCGCTTACAAAGTGCTTTTGAGGCTCTCTCCGCTTGCTAGTATCTTAAATATCTTGCTTGAAAAGGACAAGTCCTTATTCAAAGTTGAACGGATATTTAAACAAGTTTTTGACAAAATCAGCGTTGATCCATTACCAGAAACCAATAAGCTTGAAGTTTCTATTAATAATAAGCGTCTAGTTTTATCGGAACAAAAAAAACCGTCCACCTCATTCTTATTCCACAAAAATACTGCATCAGAAGCACTTTCTAAGCCAGAGACTCAAACCAAAATTTTCATTATGCTGTCCATAGTAAGGCTCTATGATATGATTGTCAGCTTGTTGCCAATTTCTGGGTCGCAGAAATACTGGTACTTAACAAATTTGAGCTGGAATGACAGAATTATACATGCTGCACCGCAACTAATCTCTGAATTCAATGATATTTTGTTGTCTTTCAAAGATAATTATGATTTGATAATGAAAGATTTTGCCATGAATGGCGAATACAAGGACAAACTCAGAGTTTTGTTGAACCATTTGTCTACTTTAAAATTTGTTATGGAAAATGTAAACAAATCTAAAACAAAAGGAAAAGTGGGACGCTCTTCACCATCATCGTTATCATCGTTGCCGGGCAGCCCAAATGTAGCACGTCGTGGAATATTCGGCGGAGGAAGTAATGGTGAGGGCCTAGATGATGGTGAAGTTGATGAATCAATGAAAAAGCTTTTAAGTTTTTATAATGACCTCACGGCAGAAAATTCCTCTATTCAAATAAGTCTGGACGGATCAAGATTATTAAAGAAAGATTTTGAACGTCTTTTTAAAATGTCACAAAACAGAATGGCAAAAAATTCTTCAGAATATCAAGTTTTGTTAAATTATTTAGAAACTGTTATTGATTTGCCATGGTCCATTGATGAGTCTGCTAATAAGGTGGTGGATTTGCAAGCGGCCAAGAAACAATTAGATGATGATCATTATGGATTGTTCAATGTCAAGAATAGATTGATTGAGTATTTGGGGGTATTGAATCTTCAATTCAAAGTTAATGAATATAAGGATTCAATTATTGAGAATAACTTTGCTGACGGCCAAAATAACAATAAGCAACTAGCGTTGTACAAAAAGAATGACAATACTGATGATGACCAAATTGTATTTTCTCAGAATGACGATACAAAAAATCAATCACAGCAACATCAACACCGGGCCCCACAACGTAAGGCAAAATCTCTTCAAAGAAATGCTGCTGCTAGGTCGCCAATTTTATGCTTGGCTGGCCCACCAGGTGTTGGCAAAACATCATTAGCAAAATCAGTAGCAACGACATTGGGCAGAAAGTTTCAACGTATTTCGCTTGGAGGAGTCAGTGACGAAGCAGAAATCAGAGGCCATCGTCGTACTTATGTTGGTGCAATGCCGGGAATAATTATTTCTGCTCTTCGCAAGGCCAAAACATTAAATCCAGTGATTTTGCTTGACGAGATTGATAAAATTTCTGGTCATTCGGGAACTTCCAGAGGCGATCCATCAGCAGCAATGTTGGAAGTGTTGGATCCTGAACAAAATTCTTCATTCAATGATCATTATCTTGGGTTTCCAGTTGACTTGTCACAGGTGTTATTTTTCTGCACCGCTAACGATTTAAATAGATTACATCCCGCATTACGCGATAGAATGGAAGTGATTAATTTGACTGGTTACAATTACTTTGATAAAGTCAAAATTGTTCAAAAATTCTTGTTGCCAAAGCAATTGCAGAAAAACAGCTTACCGCAAAATGCTATTAATTTGAATGAAGGAGCAATTTTAAAAATTATCACTGAGTACACCCACTCGGAAGCTGGGATCAGAAATTTGGAAAGACAGGTGTCTACGTTGTGCCGTAACAAAGCACTCGAGTTTTCTAGCAAGATTGATAAATTCAACAAGGAAAATTTTGAAGGTAAAATTTTACCTAGTTCTTATAATCCATTGGTTACTGAGGAAGAATTGCCAGTATATTTAGGGATTCCTAATTCGTACCACTCTTTGGCAAGAAACCAATTGGTACATTCTAAATTTTCAGAAAGGTATGGGGTAGTTAATGGCTTAAGCTACAATTCAGACGGTACCGGTGGCACATTGCTTTTTGAGACTATTTCTATTCCAGCAAAACAAGGTGCTGGGGCTTTGTCCACTGATATAAAACCATCTTTTACGATGACCGGCAAGTTAGGTGAAGTACTCACTGAAAGTATCAAGATCGCATCTTCATTCGTCAAACTGATTTTGGCCAAAGATCTTATCTACACTGGTCCAGCGCCGTCGATTAGTTGCTCAAAAGCACTCAGAACTTTAGCCAGTAGCCAAATTCATTTGCATGCCCCGGAAGGTGCTATTTCAAAAGACGGTCCTAGTGCTGGTATCACCATCACTTTGGCTCTCTTATCGTTATTGTTACAAAAACCAGTACCTAATGATATTGCAATGACTGGTGAAATGACATTACGAGGCATTGTCTTACCTATTGGTGGAGTGAAAGAGAAAATTTTGGGTGCTCATTTATCCAAGAAAATCAAGACTGTGCTTTTACCACGCAGCAATCGTCGTGATGTTATCGAAGACTACATGAATAATTTACAAACTGAAGACAAGTCAAAAGCAGATGCAATGCTCGTCAAAATTTTGAAAAAAGATCAAGAAAACTTACATAGCTGTGACATTTATGATGAGCCAGAACGTTACATTGAACGGAATTTGGGAATAAGGGTATTATATGTTGAAGATTTTTGGGATGTTATTAAAGCAGTTTGGCATAATGAAGTGGGTACCAAAAATTTGATTGAGGATCTCAGCGCGAGATTATGATGTGTGATTTTCTACCATATTAGGGTGTTCTTATTCTTTTTTTTTTTTTTTTTTTTTTTTTTTTTGTCTTCTACTATCTTACCGGCTACAGTCGATTCTTTGTTGTGCTTTTGTTTTTTTGATTTTTTTTTTTTTTTCAAATTTTGAGGTTTAGGCGTTTTTGGTTTTTAAATAGCATTAAAAAAAGTCAAATTACAGAACTTTATATACGACGTTTGTTATTTATTCATTGTGTGTCAAAAATTTGGTCCGTAAATTATTTACTCAAAAAGAAGCACAATTCTTAGAGATTTCTTCATTTTTCCATATTTGCCACACACCACCTATCTGCTCAGATATGGTGTATTGAACTACAACGCGTGTGTCTGGCTTTCTGTTATTGATTTTGTCTCTTTTTTTTTTGTTTTTATTTTGCTACATTGTATGATCTTCGTAATTTTTTCTTAACTTTTTCTTAATTTCAAACGATCAGAGCCTGTCTATTAAATCACAAATAACTTGGGAACTATTTCAATGCTGTTCAATACAATAATAAAAAGAATGCAAATCTAATCACACACATACACCTGCTTCATGCCGCTCAAATAACCTTTTCAAAAGCTCTCTTTGGTGCACTCTTCAACTCACTAGCAGCTTGAGCAAATTCATCCACAAATTCCTTACTATGCTTCATTTTCCATTGATTACGTACAAATTTCAACCCTTCAATATTGTACCCCAAATATTCATCTTCAATGGCTCTCATTTCTGCTCTTAACTTCTCTTTAACTTGCAACAATTGCGCTTTCAAAGTAGCTGAAGAGTAACCGGCGGTGGTCTTACCGTTCTTGGAAGTATTGACAGTGGTTGGGTCCTTAGAGTAAACAATCTCCTTATGATGAATGCGCACGACAAAAAAAAGTAATTTGCAAATAAGGGACAAATTGGCCAAGAGGTATTTTTTCTCACTGGTCCAAATCGTCAAAAACCTTAACAATTTAACCGAGTAGGAGAATGGGAGCACAAGAAGGGCATCTTCTAAATGTGCTGCTTTGATGGCGGTAACGGTTTGAAAAACATAGTCTGGAGCGCTAATATTTTTGGCCACTAAGATGATGTTTCTGTCTGGCTTGACAACGTCGCCTGGATTAGCTGCAGTTTTGATTTGTTTTTGATATTCAAGTTGGTCATCAAGATCTTTTGAGCCAATGTCAAGGGCTTCCATCAATTTTTCACCGTCTTTTAAACTTTCTGTCGTTTGTTTATTAACGCCCTCAACTTCATCGTTTGCTTCTTCTTCATCTCCGCCACCATTAACACCTTTCTTTATTCTCTCAGCCACTACATCATCTTGTTCAAGTTGATCGAGCAAAGTGTTTTCATACAATTCATCAATTTCTTTTTCTTTTTCTTCTTCAAGGAACACTTCATCACTAGTTTCTTGCCAAACTCTTAAACTGTGGTCATGCGATGCGGTAATAACAAACTCGCCGGTATGTTTGGCAATAGCCATGGCCCAGACTTCAGATTGATGTGCCGCGAGTTTTTGCACACATTCGAATTTATCACCATCCCAGTACTTGACCATTCCATCTTTAGCCGCTGAAAAGAAGTTATGACTTTGTGGCAAAAATGCAACATTCATGATGGAGTCTTGATGAGCAAAGATAGATTTATGACAATCACCGAAATCAAGCCCCCAAATCTTAATATTTTTATCAGCTGATGATGTTACCACTAATTTATTGTCAAAAGATATGTCAATGGCTAATACTGGAAGTTTATGACCATAAAGACTGAGATAGAACTTCAAAGTATCGAAATGGAAGATCTTCACGGTATTATCAAGCAATGAAACTGCAAGGAATTTATTTTGTGAATCTTGAGATAATTTGACACACAAGATATCTTCATCAAGTTCTAATGTTTTAAAATGGCTAAGACGCATCTTGGCCACTGTGGTTTTTAAAGTCCCCGGAACAATTTCCTGTTCCACTTTAAAATGCCAATATTTGATTTTCTTATCAGCAGAACCAGTAATTAATGTTTTACCGTCAGTGGTGATGTCCAAGGACCAAATAGAGTTATCATGAGCTTGTTCAATTTCACAAATTAGTTCGGATGAAGCTAATTCAAACAATTGTAAACCTCCTGTACGGGTCCCTACAATGACTAAACCATCACCAGGCAAAAACTTGCAACATAAAGCGTATCCAATATCAATAGTTCTGAGACAATTTTTGGTACGAATGTTCCATATTTTAAGTTGACCGTTGGAAGCACTAGCCAAGAGTTTATTGTCATGAGATATATCAATGGCCCGCACATCAGTACGGTGACCCAATAGGTCAAGAGAGTGTTTCTTGATTGGCTGGATTTCAGTGGCATTAGTAGCGGAAATTTTCTTGACTTGAGAAGGCAAGCTGACATGATAGTACTCCACAGAGTTATTGTTACCAGATACAATAATGTCGATGAGTTTAGTGCTGGCTTGAGCCCAACTGCAAGTTTTGATTTTGGATGAGTTTCTAATGGTGGTGATTGGATGCACCAACATATTAATTTTACCCAGTTCTACTTGTTCGTTGATTTCATCTTCACTGAGAGTCCCCTTTTCTTTTAATTTTTTCACTTTTCTTTGAATTGCTTTATTGATTTCTTCGGCATTTCGTATTCTAAATACTTCGATAGTTTTGTCTGCATTTTGACACATGAAGAAGACCAAATTACGATTAACAAATTTGAATTGAACGCTGAGGCCTCTAGTGTTGGATTGTTTGAGATAAATACCTTTTTCAATGAGTTTGGTGGTTGGATTACTCAAGTCAACATACCACACTTTGAGTTGATTTTCCATCCCCGCAGTGATAAGAACCTGTGTATGAGGATCATAATCGAAAGACCAACATTCACCAGAATGGGCAACATGAGTTTCAACACTGATTTTTGCTTTCAAATCCCATAATTTAATCAACCCATCTTTAGAAGTACTAATGAGCCAATCTTCCATACTATCAATATCGTCCATCTCTTGTTCTTCGTCATCTTGTCCAGCTTTCTTCTCACTAACAAGTTTCAAACTAGTAATCTGGTCCTTGTGACCTTTTAATTTGAAAAGCCCCACTTCAGCAACAAGATCCCACATAATGATCATTGCATCTTTACCACCAGAAACAAGTCTAGTACCCAGCCTATCGAAAAACAACTGAGTTATAGCACTTTTGTGGCCGGTAAAGACGATCACCACTGATGACGAAGCAATATCCCATACTTTAATCGTACCATCAGAATACCCAGCTGCAATAATATTGGCTTGTTCATGATACTGTAAAGCGGAAACCGTGGCGGGACTGCTAAGAGTTTTGGCATTAATGGAACCTGGATCAACAGTATCGCGGAGCTTTTGAAGTAATTCACCGGTTTTAATATTCCAAATAAGGATCTCTTCAAGCCCAGCAGTAATCACTTTTCCTGATGCTGAGGAGGATTGGTTCGGCTGAGGAACATAAACAATGTTGGCACCGGATGATATCACCCCAAAACAGGAGCCATGCTCGTACCTAGCATAAGACTTAACCATACTTGTTAGTTATTGATAGTGGTCGAAGTAGAGACTAGAATGACGGTAATGACTATTTCAGCTAGCTTTTCTTGACTTATGTTATATTATTAGCTAACAATGTGATCTATCAAAAATCTATCAATCCGCCCTTATAGTCTTATGTCTATATTCAGGCTAACTATCTAATTCTTCTCTTTCTCTCTCTCCTTTCTATCTTCTCTTTTTCTCCAGATGAAAAATTTCAAAAAAAAAAAAAAAAAAAAAAAAAAAAAATTTTAAAAGCAGAGATGAGCATCACGTGCACTCCGGGATGTATTGAGATATAAAAGTGACTTTCACATAGAACAGTGCACCCTCGGAACTACAACAGTTGAAGCATTATTGGCAATATGTGTGTATATTATTAAAGTTGAAAAGCTAATATAAAAGAAGTAAAAATTTAAACTACTTTGGCCTAAATATATAAATTAAAAGAAATAAAACCTACTTTATGTTTCATGGCCACGAACTTGAAGTGAAGCAATATCTAGAAGAGAAACCTAAAGGCGAACAGATTCACTTTATCAGGTTGAAATAAAGCTCGAATATGAGACAACACCAGTGACAAAGAATCATGATAAGGCTCATTCGTAATCAACAACCAGAAATTTATAATAGATCCTAGCCCAACCAAAAAAGTTTGTGTAACGCTTTAGTCAATTCTCATAATTTCGGTTTAGGATCCCAAAACGGATCATGCAATTTGCCATTTAAGTACTCTTTTTCCCAATTGCTAAAGATCCGTTTTCTTTCGTCTTCAGTATAGTCCATCTTTCGTCCTCTTGATTGTTCTTCCCCGTTACTGCTGTTTTTTGTCTTGTTGGTCAATATAGTAGCCCTTTTAGCAACCCATCGTAACACAATCTCCACAAACTCATCAGGGCCATCCAAGCAACAGGTATGGCCCTTTCCCACCATATCCGCCGTTTCAAAGCTTTCCCCGCTCTCGTCACCTTTACCATTATTTGAATTTTCTTTAATTGCTATTCTTAAAGTGTTTCGAACATCTTCAATATCGCTCTTTGGAATCCAGTTGGCCACTGTGCCAGCAACATGACACACTGGCAACTCAAAATATTTCAAATTATTGTACAAGAAAGGCATTGCTCTTGAAGCAGGTGTAAAACTTGCTCTTGATTGAGATAAACGGGTTTTTCTAATGTATCTATTAGTTTTCTCTTCTTTGTAAAATTCTTTCTCAAAAATTGCTTCCTTTACCGGTAGTGGGGCTTTTTTGTAAAATGACAAAGTGTTGAGGAATTGCCATGCTTCTTCTTTGGAGTTGAAATCTGATTGAACTTTGATCCATACTGCATTGTTGAATTTTGCTTTGCTAATGCTTTCAATACTACCTTCATTACGTTTACTACTCCCCCCTGTAGAAGTAGCGCCAACTTTAGCCTTATCATTCATAGCTACTGACTTATTCCCACCTTTCAGACCATACTTCCTCGAAACCATAGGTTCCGCAACCACAATAGAATCAAATAGCTGGGGTCTCAAGTAACCTGCCAAAAGTGAAGCAAATCCGCCAAATGAATGGCCTACCGCAATGAGTAAGTCACTGGTATATTGTAATTTTTCTGCTTCAACAACAGCAAGTAAATGATCATAATTATCTAGCCAAGAGTGGGAAATGCCGAGTTTATCATGGTTGAGAAGACTACTGTCACCGTGGGCAGCAGCATCGTATGCTATGATGGTATTAAATTTGAAAGGGTAGCTGGTGTGATTGTTGGTGTTGTTGGTGATGCTGAAGAGCTGGGCAATGTGGTAAATCCAGACAGCTTTGGATGCGCTAGCCATATGCGCAAATATCAAGTTCACAGTTGGTTTGTCATTGTCGTTGTCATTGATGTTATTTGCTTGATACTTTGTATAAGCAATGCGGATAGTATCATTGGGCGCAACAATGGCGGACTTGAAGAAAGCAGGGGTATGAACTGCAACTGAATGGTCAGAGGTGGTAAACGACATGTTGAATAATTGTAGGCGTTAAAGTTTTTTTTTGTATTCTTACGAGAAGTGTTTTGAAGTCTCAATCGGTATTCATTTTGAACACTTGTTATATATGAATGATGATAAAAATGGGATAAGGGGAAGAAAGGGGCTGGAGCTGCTGTTTTGGGAAGTGGAGCATCACCGCTTTGCTTTATGAAAAATACACTTCCTTAAGGACCAATAGGGCTGTTTGAAGAAGCCATAGATAGCACTTTTGAGTTTCAAAGATAGTCTAGGCAGCCGGCGCTGGTTTTTGTGATTGTCGGGTGGAAGATTGTGTTTGGGGCTCTTTATCTTGGAGTTTATCTGCAGTACATTTAATGTTTCTTTTTGGCCAACATGGGCCCCGTTTCCGTAACTCTTGAAAGGAACAGCACAGGCTATACTCATATATGAGTCAAGGATGGACACGTTTGATAGCTACTTATACTCGATATCCAAAGACGAAATCCACGCAGGTTCTATTATAGGTTTTTCGCTACCAAGACCACCCAATGGTGTATTGGATTGAACATGAAAAGCCAACATGAATTTATTATATTCATTTTTCTATATATGTTAGTGGCATACCTATGCTAACATGCTCTACAACTTTGGATCCCAATATTTATACATCCCCTTTAAATTGTACTCTCTCCACCATCGTTCTTGCACTTCTTCTCTTTGTTGCTCATCCAACTCGCTAATATGCCATCTTTCATCCCTTTTTTCCAACAACTTTGCGTCATCCACTCTTCTTTCAATATGTTGCACCATAACTTCAAAAAACTCATCCGCCAAGTCAAAGGCACAAGTATGTCCACCGTTCAAAACCACCAATTTATTTTTCTTCTTTCTGGTGCCGCTGCTATCCATTGCTTGTATGATCTTCGCGGTATCCTTAGGAAAATGGAAATTTGGCACTTTACCAACAACATGGGTCACAGGTCTGCTCAATATCGGTAAATTTGCACATAATGCATTAATCAGTGCTGGGTTTCCCGTCATTATTAATTTGCTTTGTTTATATGGGCTTAATCTTTTCCATTTGCGAGTTGGATCTTTTTCCTCGCTGTCAAAATATAGTTCTTCATCATATATATGCTGCTTGATGGCTGGGTGAAATTTCTTGAATGCAGATTTGGTATTAATGAAATCAATAGCAGCTTCACGAGATGGAAAATCTGACCAGTTTAACAACATGGCTTTATCGACAATTTTTGATGCTCTTTCGACAAATGCAGGACTGAAGTAGCACAGCGGCTCAGCAACGATTAAGCTATCAAAAAGATTTGGTTTCCAAATGCAAGCGAAAAGGGTGGCGTGGCCTCCGAAGCTGCAACCAATGGCAATTAGATGTCCTGGGGTAGTAGTTGCTGGTTGCGGAGCCAAGTATCTTCCCAGATGAATGTGAGCATCGAAAGTGGCATTTTCTGTAGTGGCGGTGGCTTTGTTCGGGGGCCCTGCTGGAAGATTCAAATTCTCGTTAACAATCACCTGAATCAAATCTTCACCACTGTCTTTCCATGCAAAAGTTAAACCAAGTTTGTATTTATTCAAAAGAGCAGATTCTCCTTGCATGGTGAAATCCACAGCAACAACAGTACCTACCTGCCAATTGAGTTGGCTGTCATTACTTTTATTCCCACCATTTGCATATTCATAAAGCAAGTCGATATGATAATTCCATACGGCTTTACTAGTAGCTGACAAATGTCCAAAAATAAAATTAAAAGTAATTTTATTTGGGTCTAATGGCGCAGAAGGAACGTATTTGTTATAGACAAGTTTGAGTCTATCTGAGGGGATAATAGTGGAGGATTGCGTTGTACGAGGATAAGCAGCATCAATTATGTGCTTGGTTTTGATGTAGTATGGGTTGGGCTTAGTACTGTTAGTACTACTGGTGACTGGGGCAGTAGTCGAAGCTGGTACTGGTGGCATTTTTTGAAGATGTTATAATATGAGAAGTACTAAAAGTTTTAATGACCGACAGTTAGTAAAGACTATTACTCCAGAGTAGAAGTGACAACAGGAATGAATGTGTTATAAAAACGGTGCGGAAGAGCTGGTAAAAATATGTCAATTTGTTTCCGTAGTTTGACAAGAGTGAATGATAATAGAGATCGGTCGAAGACAATGGAGCCGAATTTTACAGGCCAGAGTTGTATTGGACTGGATGTGTTGCAATGGAATGGAATAATTTTACACGGATTCAATCAATGTATGTACACGCAACTGCAATTGATGATTAACGAGTACTCAAGGAGAAACTTGTTTGGCTGTTTGTTCAGTCTCTCAACACAAAACGCCACAAGCAGGACAGAAGAATCGGCATATGTATTGGATTTACTGATTCAACGCGAAGTGAAAGGAAAAAGTACGATCTTTTGGATTTTTTAGTACCATTAGTAGAGCCCCGAGGATCGACTATCGACATCTATAGATGGCTAGAATTAGTACAGATGGATTTAAACGCAGAGAAGAACTTGGCAGCTGTAGCTCGCGTTCAACAAAACCATCGTAAGATTACTTAAGCTCAGATCATACAAGCAATCCATGAATAAGCTCGGGAGCAGTCAATGGTAGCTGAGGCTACAGCATAAATTATCATATTTCGTAAAGATCAAAGGGCCCTAGGATATTATCAAGCCGGAGGACGATTTGAAAGATCAGCAAATTTAGTCTTTTTTTAATGTGCATTAATGTAAAGCGCGGTGCGCTAATTATAAGCTGCGTTTGCAGCGATGATTGTCGGTCTTTATTAAACACTTTTATTGCGCTAAGAGATTCAACAACTAGAAGCTACGAGCAACTCAAAAACTACAATTATTAACCGTCAGTCATTTATATGTGCATTTCCAAGATTTGCTCGGTGAAGTACTTCTAGCTGAAGTGTGTGCGCATATGTATATAACGATCAATAACATCTAGTAGGGGCGCCTGTTGCGAGTTGATGCCACTTTCCGGATGTCGGTTGTCAATAAATACACTATTGTGCAACATTTTCCATTTATCAAATCAAAAATTCAACCGGTTTACATAACAGAGTTTTGAAGAGTTTGAACAAGCGTTTTTCAGCGCAATATTTACAATTGGAGCACCGCTTCCGTGAAGATTCTCTGTTAACTATTGTTTCAATCAATTAATTGCCCTGAAAATATTGAGAAAATATGGCCTTGGTTAATTCCTTTCCCGAATAAAATAAAATTTTAGTAGCATGGTAGGTCAAAGGGAAACAAGAGCCAGTCTATCTCACACTTCTTATCACCTTGAACTGTAAACTTCTTAAAATCTATAACTATTCTTAAACTGTACACATGAACTTAAACCAAGTAAAAAATAAAACAAACAGGTTCTGTTAACAGAAAAAAGAAAATCTGGACGAGTTGGGAATCGAACCCAAGACCTCTCCCATGCTAAGGGAGCGCGCTACCAACTACGCCACACGCCCTATTTGAATAAAAAAATTTTATATAATAATAGATTCACTAAATCATATAAATTTCATAGGTCTGGCTATAATAGAAATAATAAATCGATGGTTTTCACTTGTATAAGTTTCCCTTATATAATAACAACTGAACTATACTGTATATACTATATAGATAAGTTTTTAAGAATGTATTTTCTATCGTTTATCGATATTGTGTGTGGAAAAAAAAAAAAAAAACTATCAGTAGCAGTATGAGATTTTTACTCACTAAAAGCCCAGATTAGCAATAGAAAAGATAGATAAAATAGATGATAAGGAAAATAGGATAACATGATTTTGGCTAGTAATAAAAGTTAGAACTGTGATGAGACCGCCATAACATTTTGTACATGCAACTGTAAATCCAAGGACCAGTTGTAATTTTGGTTTCGTCGGTTCTTGCCAACTTGATGGAGGTAGAATATGAAGCGCTCAATTTTGAGCATTAGACTTAATAGTAAGGCGGTTTTCACTCATTTGACTTTTCTCCTTATACATATATATATAGCAACTGACCTATACTCAATATATTATATAGATAAATGATTAAGATTATATCGGGAAGCGAGTTGCAGTATTGGCTAACGTGGTTACGCAGAGACTGCATAACAGTCAGCTAATTACATTGTTTATAATTGATTTATAGTCTCTTACAGTCCAGCCTATTCTTGTCAAAATTACTAAAGGGGACTCAAATTCATATATATATATATATATATATATTCTTTAAACCAGGTATAGTTATACTTGAATAACAAGAATTTATATCTCTATAATTCGTCCATTGACAGTACCCAATCCCCGGAGAACTAAAAATTATATTTTATATTAATTACATATAGTTGACCAAATGATCTTGCGTTTGAAAACAATATCAACACACAGAAACCCTTTTGGTTTCAATCGCAGCAAGACCTTTTCTTTCTTTCTTTCTATTGTATATATATATATATATATATATATATACTCAATTGTAGTGTTGTTGATAGGTGGATCAAGCGATAGTGTATTAACTATGTCCAACTAAATAGAGAAAGTGTCAATGTAATACAAGAAAGAGAATAAGGTGGGCTATTCGTAAGCTTATGTTACATCAATTCCTCTCATTTTTCATAATTAAAATAGTTGCTTATTTCATCAAATCACCCATCATAATATCACAGTAAGGCGTAAAAACAAACCCCAATGTAGCAAAATACTACTTATGGGAAAGTAGTAAAAACACAAGAGGATAAATGGAACTTTAAGACATACAATTTATTAAAAAAAATTAAATTAATCCTTCTTCATACTCCTCTATCTCCTTTAACCCAGTTTGCAAATCCACTTCCTCACTTTTATTCCATTTACACCGGGTCCAAACCTTAGCCACCACATAAATTGTTAGATCCACGGGAATCATGACATAATTGAAAATAAAAGTTTTAGTATCCCAAGCGCCATCCAAAAATACCCCATAGCCACTTAAGAAACACATTGCAGCAGCACAAACTAATCCTGCAAGACAAGTATACGGCTGTCCCCATCCACGAAATACAAACTCCAAACGATTAATATTCTGTGCCTTCACTGCGCGATAAAAAAAATAATAAGTCAAGCAACAAATCACATAATTCACAAGTTGGGAAATTGTCACAAGACTAACAATATAGCCCAACACTGTAGCCGAGTTTTCACTCATTTGTAAAAAAGAAAGAAACGACCATGCTAATGAAGCCAAAATTGCATACATTGGGGTGCCTGCCTTGGTACAATATGCGAAAATTCGAGGTGCATGGCCCGCTTTGGCTAATCCGTATAAAGTGCGCGATGAGGTGTAAGTGTATGAATTTCCAGAAGAAAAAGCAGCAAGCACAAGAGCGCCATTAACCACATCTGGTAAAGCTTTTATCTTTAAGTTGTTCATTGCAATGACAAATGGTGATGCTCCGGCGCCTGGAGTACCTTTGGTCAATGCTTCCACTAATGCAGGGTCATTATATGCACAAACAATCCCCATACATAAAGCAAGTCCCAAGAAGATAAACGTGAGACGGTAAAAGATTTGTCTGTATGCTTTTGGTAAAACTTTGCGAGGATTGATTGTCTCAGAAGCGGTCATGGAAACATATTCAGGACCGGCAATGGTAAAGCAAGCAGTGCTAATTGCGGCAAAAAGACCTAAAAATCGACCCCAATTGCCATTTGCTAGATATTCATTCATTGGGCCCGGTGATGTGTGCCAGTATCGGAATCCATACTTGTCATGTTTTGGATTACCTCCAACCATGGTAATGAAAGTAAAGAGCATAATCCCCAAGGCCAAGAGTAATTTACCAATACTTAACCAAAACTCCACTTCTCCATAAAGCTCCACTGCAATGACATTGATTAAAAAATAAAGCACAATTTGCACCACTAGAGTAATTGCTGGAGAGTAATCATTACGCCAATAATGAATGATTGTATTTACACCAACAACTTCATATGGGATTAATGCAGCTTGTAAAAACCAAAAATTCCAGCCAGCAGTAATTTCAAATGCTTTGTCGCAGCATCGCCCCGCCATGGAAATGAACGGAGATGGGATAGGTAAATAGCAAACCATTTCACCAATGGAAGCAGTGATGCATAGCACAGGAAGACACCAAAGGGCAAACCCAAGAAGTAACGAAAGTGGACCAGCTTTATTGAGGGCAGATCCCATAGAGACAAAAACTGCAGTGCCGATGACACCAGAAATGGAGATCAAATAGATCATACGCTTGGAAAGTTTGCGTTGAGTTTGGTTGATTATGACTTCGTCAGATGAGGATGAAAAGGTGGCAGTGGTACAAATGTCACTACCCGATTTTAGAGCAGTCGAGCCATTGTGTTTCTCAGGATTGGTGTTATCACTGGGTGTTTCCTCGATTGGTTGTTGACGATTATGTATATCGCTTCGTTTTATTGTCTTGGGAGGAAGCGGAATGAAAGTGTCAGCAAGGACCTGAGTGAATGATCTATGAGACATTTCTAGATACTGTGTGTGTGTGTATGTGTGCTATATGGGAAGTAGCATGAGAAGTTTTGATAATTGGAAATTTTGGTGAAATTATAGCTATAATCAACAAAAAGAAGGCACCAAGTATGTTTTATATAAGAGCCAAGTGCTGTTAGAAACTCAACACAGAAACTTAAATAACAATCACGTAGCAAGTGCTATATGGTAGTGTGTAAAAAAGCCAAAAGTGCAAAAGAACAGGTTTTGATGATTCGAGATTTGGTGAAACTGTTTTTACTTTAAAATTTAGATATCGCCGCACGGCTTAAATAAAACCTGTTTTGGCCGCTCACACATTCATGTTAAATTCAGCGGTAGACTTCCCTCGGGGAAAAAAAACAACCAGCTACGCGTGTAACCGTAGAAACAGGAATAAATATGGGAGTCATATGACTGAGGAGCACGTCCACTTGCATGTTTTTTTACAGTGAGAGGTTAGAACCGGCACCAATTGCTCTTTAGGCGTGACAGCTGCCACCGAGAAGTGACAGTCCACCTGCAGAGTCCCTTAACAAGTGGGAGAAGCTCTCTACGGTGGGATTTTTTTTCCGGCGGCAATGAAGTCCATTAATTTTCCTAAGCTGGTATCAAGATACATTTTTCAACGAAAGCAATAGATTTGAAGAGAAATATATAAGGAAGGAAAAAGAAGCCAATTACTGATTTAATCGTTTTTTTTAGTGCAACTATTAGTTACGTCACAATCCTTTGCAACCTCTGACTCGGTCGAAGGGAGCAGCCACTTTGATCTGATAACTAATGTAGTAGTCCACAAATCTGGCTTGAAGTTCTCAGTAGGCTATTGTAGCGTCGTTTCAAAACCAGAGCATTCTGGCTTATTTGCAACTACAGCTTCATTTAAAAGAGAGAATACAATTATTATTGAGTTCATTTGTTGCAACACTACCACATAAAAAGATGTATTTGAAGAATTCCAATTCTTATAAAAGCATATTGGAAATCTAAAAGCGTACAAATCGTCTATATTTTCATCTTTTTTAGTTTGCCTTTTTTGTATTCTTCGTGCTACTTTTCAAATCGTTTGAGTGTGTACTTATGAACTAAGCAATAAGGTATACAATCAATTCGAAGAACCAGTAATCACTTTGGTAAATAGTTATTGCAGGAGGTGTGAAAGTTTTGAAGATAACTTAATAGAATCGTAATTGTCTAACAATTGGAAAAATTGGGAATCCCATAAATATGCGCTGCCCTGATGGTGAAATAGAAGCAGGGTAAGATACAAAGTAATGAGAAGGTTATACAGTGGCAATACTAGGTTTGAGGGGATTTGGTGTACTGTTTCTTACTTCTTGCCGTTTCCTGTCTTATCCGCTCATACTGCTGGCTTCACACACCCTGTATTTACTCAAACAGGCAATAAACAAATCTACTATTTAACTGTGTAGGACAGCTTAATTTTTTTTCTTCTTTTATTGAATACTTACAAAAATTAACGCATTTTTATTTTTATCTTGTTTAACCTTCCCTTTATGATAGTACAGAAACTGGCACCTACACTGACTCCACGGCTGAGACTATCAAAAATAGAAAGCTTCAACCATGGGGCTAACCAAAAATTGCACAGATGGATTTTATCAAACTCCAGTTCAAGAATCACTCACTTCCCTTGCAATAATTGTAGGATTACAGCAACTCTGGTCTGTAGGAGAACAAATACAGTCTTAAAAATTTACTCTACAGCTATAGACAGAGAAAAGCAAAATTTACAGTGCAGCAATTCTCATTATTTTACCGCTTTTCAAATTCACAACCCTAGCTCCTTTGTTGTCTAGCGCTATTAATCACCGTTTTTTGTTTTTATAGCTCCCGAGTATCCATTTTATTTTATTTTCGGTTATAGTTCAATGCAAGGGTTTTATAGTCCATCGCTTATATGCAGCTGTATGCAGCCTTTGCCCGAGGAATCGTTTTTTATTTTCCTTCTGCTCATCGGACATGATACAGAGAAAGCTGCCAGCCAAAATACTCAATACAAAAAAACAAAGAACAGAGTACTTGACACACACCTTCTCATAGTTATCAAAGGAACACCACCTCAAGGATCACCTCAACCCAATGCCGCGACGGGCCAGGAGAGATCAAGAGCATGTCACAGATTCAGGTGAACTGACTGCTCCGTCGGCAAAGAAACACAAAGCAGCCGGTGCTGATGACAAGGAGCACCAAAGTGCAGATGACAATCAGAGTGCTGATGATGCTCAGTATGCTGGAGAGCAACCTGAAAGGCTAGCTGAGCAGGTAGATGCCCTAGGTCAAGTCCAAGTCCCCAATACTTCAGATCAGGCTGTTGATGCCACAAACCAGGAATTCAGCGACACAGAAACCATCACAAAAATATTGAGCAAAACACCACTCGCAGTTACAAAGCCTCTCAGCAACAAAAACTTAGTATACGAACGGCGTCTCTTGAGGCACTACTTAAGTTACCAAAAAGACCCTAAACTCTTTGGCGGAGAGGAAAAAGAAGCACTTGGTCAGCTCTTCTGTATATTTCAGCAGCAACTCCTACTCAATGCAAGTTCAACTAAGTCAGTTCAAGGCGGGTCAACCATCAGCTCACTTACCAACGCCAGCTCTAAATTCCCACAATATGAAAACCACTGGAGCCGCAACACACCCACATTGGTCCCAATCTTGGACAAAAAAGATGTAAGCATTACCGCAAAGCCAGGAAGAGAGCCAATGAAGCAGCTTTTGACGAAAATTGCAAACATGGATCTTGATGAAGACAGTTGCTTTTTGTTTCCAAGATTTGAGTCCACGCTCGAAAAAAGGCCGAATGAAGCACATGGTTTTGATTATTTCAATGATAATGTTTTGAAGCCATGTTTAGAAATCTTACGAGGATGCAGTGGTTTCAGAAATATTAGATATATGCCGAGTTACAGATTTTCATTTGGCTCTGAAAAGAAGTTTGGTGTCTCTCCAGATGGATATTTGTGTCAAGTTGATCCACAAAATGATGAGACAAAGAACGTGGCTGTTGTCGAGGCAAAATCACCGAGTGTCGACATCAAGGCGGGCTTCCTTGAGTTTCAGAGAATCTTTAGGGACATGGAGACACTCGGAATAAGGGGCTTGTCCATCAAAGCACTTGGGTTTGTCTCTATAATAAACCAATCCCTACACCAGATGTTGGCAACCAGAACCAACGTTGCCTTGATCACCAACCACAACTTCACAATGGTAATCAAGGCAAACTTGACCCATTTGAGACAACGGCTATTGGAGTCTGATCGCGCAGTCGTTGACATGACCGGGCGGGTCTATACTGATGTCGTAATCGACAATGTCTTTGCTATCGATGCAGATGACGGCGATGCCGGCTATGCACAAAACATTTGCGGTGCTCTATTGGAAGCATTTCAAATCACCGACGTTGACGCAGAAGTTGATTTTGACAAAACTCGGATCAAAAAGGAAACCCAAGACGAGTTGGCAGATTTGTTGGTAAAAATGGATAAAGCACATGTTTGTGAGGTGTTGAGACAAAAGAAGGCCTTCTTCGAGACCATAGTCTATGAAAAGTTCTTGAACCTGGGAGGCTCGGAGAAGCTGCTGGACATGGAGTTTTACGGGTTGCTGGAGATAATCTCCAATGATCCAAAGGAAAACACTGACAAGTTGACGATGACCAATGCTGCCGATACAAGTCTAAGCTTCCAGAGATTGCAAACGAGTAGTTTTGGCGACATTGTCCCAAAGATCCTTAGCGGAAAGCAGCCTTGGACAAGATGGTCGACGGTGTTGCAAGTAGACAACCATGTGCTCAAGTGCTACGATCCTTTCTTGATGGTGGACAGCAAGTATATTATCAGAAACGATGCCATCAGGAAGGCGGGCTTGAGCTTCTTGTTTTTCCAGTACGAGGTGGCCACTTATAAGCAGCTACTCCTCTGCAAGGTTGACTGTATTCCAAATGTGGTTTCGTTTGGCTATTTGGACTCTGGAGATGTTTCCACTCAACTATTGAGTGAAGTTGAGGGTGCTGCTGGTGCTGAAACACGTAAACCAAGCAACCTGAGTGGGAGAAGTTCAGCCGGAACAGTTGGCACATTTGGCACTAGTGGAGCAACCGGAACCGGCTCAACAGGCACGAAAGATGGAGCTGGGGGTGATACTCATGAGAGAGAAAAGTTGCAACAGTTGTTCATACTAGAGAACAAACCAGTGGCAGAGATCCCCTTCAACGCCCTATATATCCAAATGGAACACATTCGTCCCGCAAGACACAAGATGCCATTTATTGATATAGCAAAGTCAGCTCTAGTAGGACTATGCCGGATTCATTGTGCGGGAGTAAGCCACAGAGACATCAACAAGTCCAATGTTTTGCTAGGGCGTGTGGGGGACAAACCTGATAAGGTCTTCTTTCTAGACTTTGGCTTCAGCAAAGTGTATGGAAATGGCAGAGGTAAGGCTGCGAAGCCTCTACTAGATGACCTGCTGAATCCGATCAACAGCGACAATAAGAAGAACCAAGCTGATTTTGTCAAAGATTATGAGAAACTTAAGAAAATATATCCTGGAATCAGGTCCTTGATAACACAGATTGGCATTGACATTGGCTCACTTGTCACTAACGAAATTGAGAACTGCAACTATTGGAGTATTTTGCAGTCAAAGTTGGATGGATGAGTGGTATATTTGACTTTGATACCATATATAGTATGTCAAATATACAATGCTTTGGCTATTCCTTTTGTAAGCGTTCGCAGTAAAATGGCCGATAAGAGTGGATGCGGATGTTTACCATGAATGAATGAATTGGCTGCCAGAATACAGATATATTTGAAACTTTGTAGCTTGTTGTGTGAACTCAATAACTGATAAACATGGTGCAGATAATTGAAAAAGGCATTATTACTGGATTATACCAACAGAGAAAACGCGGTTTATTGAAATGGTGCCTCTTTGCTTCTAATGCAAGAACAGGCTTTTCGCAGTCTCTCCTAGCATTGCCATCTTATTGACCTGATTACTAGTAGCTTAATATTGCCGTTAATGTTTATGTTGACAGGATTGCGTTGGATTAGTAGAATACCAACGAGCTAGGGTAACTTTATTCCCCAATAAAGACAAATCACGTTGAAAATCTTGATTTGAATCATCAGCTCCGTCAACATGACCATCGGAATATGCAGCCACCCCAAGGGAAAAATAATTTTCGTACTATTTTATTTATTGCTTGACCAAGCCCACAGCAGAAAAAATCCCATTTTTAGAGCTCCTATCTTTATAGTCGCCTTTGCCGATGATGCTTTTGCCATATCTTCAATATCATCTAGTACTTTAGTTCTGGGAAGATCTTCTCTAAGTGCCAAAAATTTCCTAATTCCCCCTTGCTTGGCCCTAGCTAACGCACCATCAATAATTTTTCTGCTCGTATTAGTACAAGCAAAAATAAAGGATTTATATCTTTGGACATTCTTTGAATACTTAAAATGTGTTTCTTTTGCCCCTCCCGGTCTTTGGTGGAAAGAACTTTAATGAGATGAAATTATTCCATTTTTTGCTGCTTAGCTCAGCCTGCTTCTCGGGGTGTTTTGGGACATTATGTGACCGTATATGAACTGTTAGTTAGTTGTACAAGTAACACCGGCAAACTTAGCGAGTTATAATAACAATTTGAGAGAACTGAGCTCCTACACTGTTTAGGGAAAAGCTGTCATTTTAAGTTTCATTGGATAATTAACGGAGGAATGTTCTTTTGATGACTCAGCTGAATCGTATGGTTAATATGCTCGGACCCGATTTACCTGTTGCGGAAAATTTACACATGCATGTATGTGTGCGTACTCCTCAACATGTGAAGTGTAGATATATGTTTACCTGGCGTTACTAGCTCAGATTGAATGAATAAGTTCCAACAAGCACCTAAAACACATTGATGTATTCCTTTCAAAAGCACATTATGACTGCACGCAAACAACTACATTACTACCATACGGAATGAGAATTGCACACGTGAAAGAATGCTATATATTGTATATTGTACATCAAATGTGTTAAACCACTTCAAATTCAACTCCCACGGCACCAAGTGCACACAATTATGGCGTTAGGCCTTGCGATCTGATCCCATCTATATCGTCATAAAGTACTCGCACTGTTTCCATTTGCCTCGAGCCTCCTGTTGATCCAAAATCTACAATGCTTTCTAGCCTAATTCCAAGATACTCAGATGAAGAGACTGGTACAAAAACACAATTCTACAAGCAATAACTTCCGGGTTTCTGATCAAGCTCTTAAAACGCTGCATTAGGTGGTTTACTGCACGTCTAATCATCATCAGCCTGAAACCTCATTGTTGCTACTGCTTTACGGTGGCTCCAATTGTGCATACACAAGCGGTGCTGGCGCGGCCAAAGGTATATCAAAGCCGGACATGAAGTCTTTGGTCAGTGATATACAAATAATTATGATAATAATTACTCAATAGTACCAAACATTACTTTTTATGCATCTGGGGCCTTGGAAGTATATTCTATACTTAGTTTCTGCTTTATTCCATCACTTACAACTTTCCTGGGGTGTCTGTTTAGTGGAATATTAATTGAAGTAAACCAAAAAGAGCAGAACATAAAACGCAAATTTTGAAAACGGCTACATCTATAATTTAAATCATCTGAAAAAGCCATGAAATTAATATCACCTCAATTGGATAAGGTCAAGATTTATTAAAAGCAAAATATATATGCTTTTTCGAAATACCGCATAACAAAGTGATTCTACATGCTACAAATCGTTTAAGTCACATATTATAGGGCTAGTTGCTAAAAAGAGCAATGCAAACGTATGTAGAATAAATCACAATATTAAATAAATATCAAAAGGACACTCGAGAGTATTATTGGGTAAATGTTCTATAGATATCAAAAAAAAAAAAAAAAAAAAAAAAAAGGAAGAGAAAGCCAGTGTACGCATATGAATAATCACTGCTTCACAAAATTCAATGACCCAACTTGTGAGCTCATACTTTCAATTTTTTTCAATCGATGCTGAAGTCCTGCCACACTATCCAATACATGCACTTTTGCAACATTCTGATCTGATTTTTGAGACATAATTAGACCCAACTGTTTCCACTCTCTTTCTCGGTCTTTCGAGTTCAAATTTGCAATGTTATTTGTACTTATATTTTGTAAAGCATTGTCAGCAGGGGAGGTGGTCGTAGAGGTGCTAAGATTGGCATCAGCAATTGTGTCTGTTACTACCAAATCATCATCATCATCATCATCATCATCATCATCATCATCATCATCATCATCATCCTCGTTATCATTTCCACTACCTTCCAAATCAGAATCCCGCAGCAATGAAATGACACTATTGCCGTTGCTGCTATTATTGATATTTGCACTTTTCTTGCCTTTTTGCTGTTGGCCATTCTTAAGTACCATTTCACTTAAGTATCCATTAATTTTAATGAGTTCAAAATAATTATTATAAATAATATTTTTTATAAGAGATTTGTTACTATTAATTTCATAGTGCACTTTATTCTCTAGTGCCACCAAATCTTTCAAGTCTGCAGATTTAAGAATTTCATTTACCTCTTTTGTGAGGTTCTTGTTGTCGATTGTGTTGTTGTTAGCGCTACTATTATTGGTGTTACTTTGTTTATTATCTTTAGCAAAATCTTTTCTATCAACTTGGCCCACATTTAAAGATGATAGCCTATTAATCTCACTATCACCAGTATTGTTATTTTTAATTGAATTTGAAATGAATCCAGAATCTAGAGCAGATTCCGATATTGACCCGTTTTTACTATTTGCTTCTTGTTGCTTGCGTAAGTGGTAAAATTGTTTCAAGGCCTCTCTTCGGCTTTTTCGATTCTGATTATCAACTTTTTCAGTAACGGAACGTTCTTTACTGCTGCTACCACCATCATTGCTCAGAGATTTGCGATATGATAGCACAGTAGCAGGCTCGGGACTACCAGACATGTTTCTGTTGTATGATAATTGATAATGATGAATACAAGTTAAAATGTCAAAATATTTGATATAGAAAACTTGGTCAGGCAATTGAAATGATATCAATAGCACGTTCAATAATATGCTCGTAAAAGTGGCCTAAAATGGATTAATACTTTGATGGACTGAGCCGATGCTGAACAGTCTATGTGCTTTAAAACGTCATCATCATCGCTAATGTCAACTTTGTATATGTCCGACAATTTACCCGGACACGAATATAAAGAACTACCCCCAGATTCAAAAAGGATTTCCGTATGTGGTACGACGACGTACGGGGAAGTGAGTCTGGGGGTGTCTTGAACCCCGATTATTGATGTACGACTATTTCAGGAGAATGTGCTCATGATGAAAAACGCGTAAATATATGAATAGCTATACAACTGCTGACATTCAGTTGGCTTTATTTTTTTTTCATAGCCCATTGTACAAAATGCTTATTAATAAGTCTTCAATGATAGCTTATAAGTCACTAAGCTAATGCTGCGTATTGACCATTCAAATTCGAAGCAGGCCACGTCCCTCGTCACTATCCTCAATTCTAACTATTGCCCGATGAACCGTGGAGAACTTATTGAATGAAACCAAATTTGAAAGATTGTCATCTTCCAAAATCAGCACAGTATTTGTATCTGAAGCAGACCTTTGTCGACTACCAAATGATACTCTTTTGGTAATATGGTCATCTAAAATATTTACATCAAGTTGAGGATGCCGATCAGGGCTCATCATATTATTTTAGCTACTTCTAGTATTGTCTATTTGTCGACTGTCATTATCCTTTCTCAGTTTTGTCTTCTATAAAAATTGCATTCTTTGATGTCATAATTTTCTGCAACTAACATATCTACTCATAAGTTCACTGTTAGCACTTGTGCCACTGCCATTGATGGACTGATCTTCTTCACTCTCATATTCTGCTTCTAAAGTGCTCTTTAGCTTATTGCACCATGCCTGTAATGTCTGCACTAACATTTAATGGCTTTTGTGTGCTAAGCTGCCACACTCTATTAAAATTTGTCCAAATAAATAGAAAAGGCTTGACTTTAGGTATGGAAAGGAACGGATTACCATGAACCTTTATGTCCATCATTAAGTTGCATGCAGCGCATTGCTATGAGAACTGGTTTGACATGCAATGCTATTTTAGAGACACCAGCTGACAGCCCAAAACCTCCTCACTTCAAACACTAGCCGTTTTTAATATTTACTTGTAGCAACTATGATTTTCTTTTCATTCTTTAATCTGATGGAAGTGCCGGCAAAGTACGGCAGTTCAGTCTTAAGATCCATGATATACATGTAGCGCGCAAAGTAATTAAAGTACACTGTCTCATGCAATGAGCAGCGCAGAAGCAGTAAAAAAATTTTTTTTTTTTCTTTCAATTTAATCTAAACATCATCTCTTATAAGTGACGAATCAATTATATACACCATTCATTTTGAAACAACCAAGACATATCAAGTCATATCTATAAAACATTACACAACAACAATGTCTAAAACATTAGAAAAAAGGCCCGTAAATAAAAGATCAAGAAGAAGAAAGAAGAGAAGAACTGAAGATTTCTCATCGTCCTCTGAGGACAGTGATTCTTCTTCTGCAAGCAGTAATGAAGATGAAGATCAGGAAGTAAATGATAATGCACAGCAGCGAGAAAAAATAAAACTAAAGGCAGCAAATGGTTATCCACAACAAGAACAGCAACAACAACAAGAACAGCAGCAACAACAAGAACAGCAGCAGCAGCAGCAGTCACAACAAACGATACAGAGCGTATCAGGACATCATGAACCAAAAAATAGAAACATCTCACTACGTAATGTCATTGAAGAATCTGATGAACAACAACTGCAACAACAACAAAATCAAAAGTCAACAATTTCTAATGAACTACGGGAAAAATTGAACGTGATCAACGCTCATTCTAACAGAAATGCCAATATTAATAAAGCAGTGAATTTCAATAGTTTGAGTCATTCAATTACGAAGTCTGAACAATTTTTGCATGAATTTGCTAAATCAAATTTGCCTCTCAGAAATGATAAGAAGCAAAAGGAAGTTAGTCTCACCGAAAGTAATGACAATGTTAATGCTAACAATAGTAAAAAAGAGAAAAAGAATGAATTGCTTGACGAGTATCTTAGTTTAATGATGTCTGACTATGATGCTGATTTGGACGTGTTGAGAACCGCTAGTGATTTGAATGAGTTCTCATTGCCTATCTTAGCAACTTTGCTTAAAGAAGGTGGTAATATTTTTGATTATGAGAGTTTGAATACTATTGTGAATTATCGCTAAACATTGTGCATTTGGTTGTCTTTTGTCATTATGCAATGATATGTTTGTATCTTTCCTTTTCTTTTCGTGTTTCTTTACATGTTTTAGCTTAATTCATATTTCTGGATTGTTATATAATAAAACGGCCAGTCTTTTCACGATTTAATAGAAAGTTTCTTGCATTTTCGATAGGGCTGTAATAGGTTTGTACCACTATTGTTATAGAAAGTTGACAGACCTGATGCTCTTTGATAAAAATATCATTCTAATTTAGAAATGGGTCATTGTATAACAGAGCCAAATCAAAAATAACACCAAAATAAGCGATGAAATTAGAACTTACAATTATTTGTAAAAAATAGTTTTGTCATTTGAAAGACAAAAAAGTGCTTTTTAGCTTTGAATAATATACATCTTTTTATTAGTACATTAAAAACAAAAAAATTAGAAAACATCAAACATAAGCAATCAGTCATCATTCCTGATCCTCCTCTCTCTCCTCATCACCTTTATCATCCAATACACCAGATAAATCACGATACCTTCTCCATTTTTGCATCGTATCAATAGCATTTTGCCAGTTTTTGGTAACTTCCAACAACTGCTTCTGCAACTCTTCAATTTTAGCGGTTTGTGCTTGTCTTTCCTCATCTATCTGATTTTTATGTTCACTTTGTAAAACTACACCATTCAAAAGATTGTGCAATTGTTTCAAGTTGAATACGAGATCGTTTTGTATTCCAGTGGTGTTGCGTAAATATGCAAGCATGTCGGTGCTATTGTCGTTTGAGTTGTTGGTAGTTGTAGGTATGGGAAACGATGTGTGGTTTTCGAAAAACTGTACCGGGTTTGGCGGTGGAGAAGCAATATGTTGGTGCTGTTGCATTAGTAAATGATATCCATCTTTGTCGAAATCGTTAGGTTGAAGTACTGAGTTATTACTGACAACCGTTGAAAGATAGGCATTGATTAACTCAACATAATCTTTGGTTTGATAAATCAAATTCAAGTTATCCACATTGATTTGCGTCAAGCTAGAGATCAAATCGGAAGAATCTAATAATAATTTCTCGAGTTCAGAATCAATTGCGTAATTTACATTATGATTTAATTCTTTAGCAAACTTGTTGGATGCTGGTACTAGCATTGGGTTATCTATATCATCGTTATTGTTACTAGTATCAGTAGTAGCGGCTTGTAGAGTGTTTATAGAAACTGACACATTTGCATTTTTAATGTTGCGGCTATTAGCAGCACTAATTGAAGCATAAGTGAATTTTTTGTCTAGCAATTTATCCTTCAAGCTTGAAATCTCCAAATCTTTCCTACGTAGATCAACTGTATTATTTGCCTTTAGGGCATGATTTGAGTGTTTTAGCTTAGCTATTTCTGAAGTTAAATTAGCTATAGTGACTGATTGTTCATGGATCTGAATGGATTGTACTCGTGAACTCATTTTATTATCCATTAGTTTCTGGTTAGTTATGTCTAGCTCTTTCAAACTGGTTTTGTTTTCCAGTTCAAGGGTTTTAATTTGGTTGTCTTTTTCTTGAAGTTTTTGAAGAAAATATTCTTTTTGCTGTCTAGAACTTTCCAAATTCTTGAGTAGTGAGTATATTATGTTTATAATGTTTTTATCGTTGTTTACGAGAGACTCATTGAGAATAACTTTTCGCTTGAGTCGGTTTGGGTCAATTGATAAGTTGTTATTATCCTGATTTTCATCATTTTCACCGTTCTTGGGGCATGTACTACAAATCAATATATCATCAATATCAAAGTTCATCAAGCGACGATAATCAACAGAGCAAAACAAAAGCCTGCTGTTATTCAATTTCCCCGTTGAAGACTTGTCATGATGGTTGTGCTGGTTTTTTTCACTGGTAACAGGCTGATCATGATCATGTACTTCAAGAAACCCTTTCGCTTGAAGTAAAGAATTAATGTAGTCTGAAGCTTTCTTGATACTGGTGAACTCTTCTTTGTAATTCATGCTGATTAGTTGCGCATTACGCTTATATTCAAACTCCTTTTTCTTTCACGATAATCAACAATTTCTTCTTGTGTACCTATCTCCACCTATTTCAGCATACGCGTCGCCAATCTCATCGGAGTTGATCTGATATACTGTTAGTACATAACAAAAACATAAACAAAAAACAAAACAAAACAAAACCACGGGTCACGTGCATAAAGATTAAATAATTTTTTCTTCAGAAACAAAAAACAAAAAACAAAATCTCAGCGCTAATAGCTGGAATCATGGATGAGGAGCTCTGAGTGCTGGTTGTGCTGATTTTGCTATTCATTGACAGGTCAAGTAGCGGATATTTAAATCAAAACTTCAAGAGACATTTCGATTGATTTTGTGGATTGGAAATATTAAATTTATCTGTGATCAACGTTTAAACGTAACTTTAATTGAACTTTTTTTTTAGAGCGCAGATTTGATTTGTTATTTTATTAGTATTTACTTGACAATACAAATATGAGTGGATGTATGTATTTTTGATACATTAGCTGATAAAACCAGAATTGATATTCATTGATAGGCGCAATTTTTATCAAGGTAACTCAATTTTTACTCTCAGGAATTAGACTCATCAGGTTCTCTGAAAAGTCATTATCTTTTCGCTTGCAAATTGCTCACTAATACTAACATAACCAAACAGTCACTTTCAATTTTAACAACAACAACAACAATAATAATAATAACCAAGATGGTCAAGGCAAACCCTCATTGTTTTCCACTCCCGTAAAGGATGGTGCTTCTTCTGGGTCCACAGGTGGTATTTTTGGCAATAACAACAATAACAACAATAACAGCAAGCCTGCTTTCAGTTTTGGTTCTAATGCCAATGGCAGTAGCAGCGGTGGTGGGTTATTTAGCCTGAATGGTACTAGTGATGGCGCTAGTAAGCCAGCGTTCAGTTTTGGCGGTGCTCCATCATCATCAGCGACAACTAATGGTGGATTGTTTAGCAGCAAACCTCAGGAAAATAGTGGTGATAAACCAGCAGCTACAACTAATGGTGGATTATTTGGATCTTCGGGTAGTACTCAACCTGCTAACAGTGGAGGATTGTTTGGCAGTGGCTCATCTACCGGTAACAAACCAGCTACCGGAGGATTGTTTGGTGGTGGTGCTTCATCTACTGGAAATCAGCCTGCTAGCGGAGGATTGTTTGGTTCTTCTACTGCTTCTATTACTGACAACAAACCGGCAGCTGGTGGATTATTTGGCGCCTCAGCTTCAAATGATAGCAAGCCAGCAAGTGGAGGGTTATTTGGTTCTTCCACTCCAACTGCTACTGGAACTGCCAATACTGGCTCTTTATTTGGTGGCGCTAGTGCGAATAAAGATCAAGCTAAGCCAGCAGCAGCAACAACAAACACCGGGTTTTCATTTGGTGGAAACCCAAATGAGCAAGCTAAGCCAAGTACTGGATTTTCCTTTGGTGCCAAACCCGAAGAAAAGAAAGATGAGTCTAAACCAAGTACAGGATTTTCGTTTGGTGCAAAGCCAGCGGAGAAGAAAGACGAATCCAAACCAAGTACAGGCTTTTCGTTTGGTGCCAAACCTGAAGAAAAGAAAGATGAGTCTAAATCAAGTACAGGCTTTTCGTTTGGTGCAAAGCCAGCGGAGAAGAAAGATGAGTCTAAACCAAGTACAGGCTTTTCGTTTGGTGCAAAGCCAGCGGAGAAAAAAGACGAATCCAAATCAAGCACAGGCTTTTCGTTTGGTGCTAAACCAGAAGATAAAAAAGATAGCAAGAATGCTGCAGCTACCATTAATGATACCAAAAAACCTAATGAACCTACAACCAAGAGTTTGACGGTTGCTCCTGAGCCAGTGTCATTAGAAAACCAAACAGTACAAGATTTGATCAAGAACTGGGCTAACAAATTATCATCATGTCAAAGTTTTTTTGACAGTTATTCTAGTTCTGTGAACAAATGGGATGGTGTGCTTACTGAAAATTCTGACAAATTATCTAAATTGTATTCCAATGTGCTCGAAACTGAACAGTTATCGTCACAAATTGATCAAAACTTGCTTTATTTGGAAAAACAGCAAGACGATATCGAACATTTCCTCGAATATTATGACGAAAAAATCAATGATATTTATGAGCAAGATGATAGTATATTGCTTGGTGGCAACGAAAATGCCAATTCTACGCTGGTAGCTGCCGCTACAGGAGCCAGTGGCAATAGATTAAGTAACGATAAGAAAAGAGAAGCAGCTTATAGTAATGCGATTTTGTTGGATGATAGTTTGGACAGTTTGACGACGGATTTGTCCAGTTTGATTGGAAATATTAATGAAGTAAATGAGACTTTTAACGATACGATTTACAAAAACAGCAGCATTGAGAGCAGTAAAGCAGTGGCTCAACAAGGTGGTGCTGCTGGAGAAAATGAAAATACTGTTTCTAATATAATAAAATTGATGAATAATCATTTGAATTCTTTGAAATGGTTAGAAACTCACAGTGATGTATTGAAGAAGAAGATTGATACATTCAAAAGCTTGCAATAAGATTAAACTTGGTTATGAATATTAGTGTATTGATAAACTTTTTGCTTTCTTTTTTTTCTTTTGTTTTTATTTAATTTTTTTATGGTCTTTTTTTTTTTTCATTACTAATATTTCAATAATGTACAATGTTATTTATTTATTCAAGCCGATAAGGGTAAGCACGTAGTACTGTTACAACGTTCCATGGTAGGATGTGTCTAGGCTAAGTAAAATGTTCTGGCGCACTAGAAATGAATGAAGAGGAGCTACTTATAATAGGCATGAATTTGAAAAATGACGCAGCCACGTTTTCAGAACATTTTAATTTAATTCGTACAACTAGAATTCATTTCAGGAAGGGCTAGTGAATTTATTCAAAAAAGTGAGTAGCCTAGGGGCCTGTGTTCATGCTACTTGAATTACGTAATATTGTGAGTGTGGTGCAATTCTTTCTCAAAACTTATTTTGGTTTTGGTTTTCTTTATCTATTTAGTTGTTTTTTTTGTTTTTTTTGTTTTTTTTTCTTTGCCTATTTTCTATTTTTTAATTTTTTTTAATTTTCGTTGCTTAAATTCACCCATTTTTTCTATTTTTCTATTTTTCTTTTGTAATTCAATTTTACACGGAAGTTGCGCGCCGTTTTCTAGTTTTTCTTTGCCACAATAATTTTTGTTTCAATTTTTGCTGCTCAGTATACTACAGTTGAGACTGCATCTAGAATTGAAATTATTTTGCAATTTTATTCAATTTTCACAAGGTTTTCTATTTTCGTTTTTTCCAATTCTTTTTTTCCTCCATTTAAAGCGCAACAAGCGCATTCTAATTCCACTAATTTTTTTTTTTTTTTTTTAATTTTTTTTTTTTTTACTTTTCTTTTATTTCATTTTTTTTTATTTTTTTTATTTTCTTATTGTTTTGCTGTGCAAGTTTGTGAAATTATCCGCAACTCAAAACAACAACGCCAGTAAAAATTAGAAGTAGAACTAAAAAAATACAGACTTTTACATTGCAATGCTGTCTGTTTCTCCATCTTCTCAACTGCCGTTAACTGCCCTGCCAAATAGCAATAAAATTAATGTGGGTAATATAAACCAGCATCCCGACAACGGCAGCAGCATTAGTAGCAGTAGCGATAGCGATAGCAGCAGAATGACAAATGCCGAGACAGATCATCACCACAATAAAGACAACAACAACAACAACGCGACAAATACAACAATCACTGAAAATAGTGGAAAGTCTACACAACTGAATAGTGATGCTGAAATAAATGTTATTGAAAACAAACAAAGCGCAGATGGGGGGAAATTACAGAACCAACTGTCTGAATTCGTCAACATAGCTCAACAACACGAAAGTGGCATTGAGAGTGCTACTTTTGAAGAGCGTGGGAATAATGACAGTAATCAGGATAAAAATATTAATAATAATATAAAAAATAGTCATAAAAGTGATGATGTTGATAAAAACAGAAGTAACAATAATGTTGAAATTTTAGATAATGAAAAAAGCAAGGATGCCAATAATAATAATAATAATAATAATAATAATAATGATAAAGTTGAGGAAAATAACGAAATTAGCATAGTGCAAAATACAAAAGGCAACTATGAAAGTACAACGTCGATACATGAAAAAGAAGATAGCATTAGTGAACCTTCGACTAATTTTGATAATGTCAATGAAAGTAAATCACTGTCTTCGGTGGAGTTGGTGCAAAGCAACTCACCCTCCGTCGCGTCTTCCGCCAGTGAGGTGTTTACTACATCAAATGAGGCACCATCGCAGCAGCAGCAGCAGCAGCAGCAACAACAACAACAACAACAACAACAACAACAACAACAACAACAACAACAACAACAACAACAACAACAACAACAACAACAACAACAACAACAACAACAACAACCAGAAAAACACCAAACTCAGGCAGGTACAGCCGAAGAAAATATTCAACCACAAAATCAAAATCAAAATCAAAATCAAGACATAGAAAACGAAGCAGAGAGAATTAGTGCTGCTACGAAAAACAGCGAGACGACACCGTTGTTACTGGAGCCTAACCAATCAGTAGACGAAGTTATTTCAGTAGCTCAAAAACCGAGAAGAGGCAGACCACCAAAAAGTTTGTCCAAATCTACTCTAATAAAACCTTATGTTTCAAAAAAAAGAGGTAGGCCAGCATTAGGTGCCAATGCAAGTCTCAGCGCCCTTGAAAGACCAAAAAGAGCAACGCGGTCTACTGACGTAAAACCAGCAATTCTGATAAGCGATCAGCAGCAAGAAACGGCAAGGGGCTTGGGACTCAACAAATTTTTTGTACGGATAGATAAAAATAAAGTGGTGTATTATAGTGATGAAGGCTCAGATTACAATTTTGATAATAGCAATATGGATACCGAAGATTCTAGTCCTGTTCCGTCTCAAGCGGAAACGACAAACATAGAAGCACAGCAACAAGAACAACATGAAGAAGCACAGCAACAACTGCAACAACAGCCGTCACAACTGCAACAAGAGCTTGAAGCATCACCAAAAATAAAATTGCCATATACTGGTAAGAAAAGAGGCAGGAAACCCAAAAATAAATTAGCAGAAAGCCCTCTTGGACAATTGTCTCAAAATCAAATGGCTACTGCTGCCACTGTTGCTCCGATAAGCATTCAAGAAATTGACGATAAAGTCAGCACTCATAGTACTTCTATTGTCACTGGCTATCCATTAGAAGTGCCACCACCGTTAAAAGTGCAGAAAGAAGCACTTTGGAAAAAGCCAAAAGCTACTAAGCTGGGTCAAACGGCTGGTCGTAAACCCGGAACCTCCGGTCGTGGGGCTGGTAGACCGAAAAAGAAGCATCATCATATGCTGTTGCAGTTCAAGCAAGAGCAACAATTAGACCAACAACAGCAAATTCAACTTCAACATTTAGAAACAGAATTCCCACAACAAGAAAACAGTAATACCAATAATAATACCAATAGCAGCAGTCCCGGGCCTGCACCGAGTAAAGACACCACTCCTGATTTTGATACTTTGAATTCTCTAAATGGAAAAAACGGTACAGCATTAGACCAATTGTCATTACCTGAAGAGGATTTGAAAAAAATAAAGCAAGAATATGATCAGCAGTTAAGAACCAAAGATTCAGAAGAATTGACGCATGTAAGTTTGCTAAGAGATGCACAATATATCGAACCTGTGGGTAAAGAAGGGGCCGAGTTGCATACTGTGAAAAGAGTACCAACGACAAAACATAGTTTAAATCATGAAATACTAATGAAAATCAAAGAACGTTCCAAGCAGCAACAACAGCAAGATGAAAAATTACTGGGCAAAGCTGGCAAAAAGAAAAAAGTCAAGAAAATTTCTTTAATTCCATCCAAGAGACTCACCAATGGTGCCTTTGGTTATGGTGGACCTGTGGACCTAAGTGATACGCCACGTATCGTAGTCAGTACTAATAAAGTTGACAACAATGAAGATTTTTGCTCTGCTTGTGGTGAGCCAGGATCGTTCTTGTGTTGTGAAGGGTGCCCTAGATCTTTCCATTTTTCCTGCTTGGACCCACCATTAGATGAAGATGAAGTTCCCGAAGGAGATTGGTTTTGTGATCAGTGTACTATGAAACGTCTCAAGGACAAAACATTGACGGCTTTAGGAGCAACAGTCGCAGGACCTCCTAAAGGTCTTTTTGGCAAGTTACTTTTCAATTTACAAAAAAAGAATCCACATCGGTTTGAACTTCCAAAGAAACTTAGAGAAAGATATGAAGGGGTGACTACGGGAAAATTAGGCGAATATCAGGACCGTGATACTAAAGCATTTAAAGAAGTTCAAAAAGGCGTGTTGCAGCAATTGGATCCAGTTAAGGTTTTCAATAAAGAAGGTAAACCTTACTTTTGCTACAAATGTGGTGAAAGTGGGCTAAATGGTAAACCATTAGCTAAGTGTGAGTATTGCCCACTAACGTGGCATTTGGATTGTTTAGATCCGCCATTGAGCTCAGTGAAAATGTTGGGTACCAAATGGAAATGTCCTAATCATGTGGACGGGTTGATTGCCAATAAGAAACGTAAATTGAAGAAGCCTAACGTTATAGACGTTTCAGTGACTAGTGGGTTCAAGAATAATGGAGATATTGAAATTATCAATGATAGTGAAACTGAAGAGTTTTTTATTAAACAACCAGTATCGCAACAGCATGGGGAAACCAATGAGAAACAGAGCTCTACGGGGCTGGTCACTGGTGGTGCTTCAGCCAACAGCAGCTTTATTGATTTAACAAATAGTAATTCCATCACATTCAACGAACCAGCAGAAGAATTTACGCATCGTATTCCTGATTTTTTCAGAACGCTAAAAGACACAAAGCATGGAGTCAGCGCTGCTGTTCCTAAAGAACATCATCAGAACTTTTTCAATGATGATGAAATTGTATATCGGTTATCTGAACGTGGCATCATTAACCTGTTTGCTGCTAAGATCCAAGATGAAAGAGACGCTGAAATTGCTCAGTATAATCAACGCACATTGAAAGCAATGCAAGAGCTCATCATGTTGACTAAGGAGAGCGAGAACGGGGACAAGGAAAATGACGCACAACGAAAGATTGAAGCGGTGAAGGATATTCTTGACTTTCAAAATGGCGGTGTGACGAATAAAAAAGAGGTAGCTAAAAGAAAACTAGCGGAACAAAACCAGCAAGGTACTGCGAGAATTGATTTTAATGAGTTTGTCAATGTGGCATTGCGCAGCGCCAAAAAAGTGAACAATGATGGCGTGATAAAGACTGAGAATGTCAAAGATGAAAATGATGAATCCGAAGCAAAAGAGATGTTGATAACAAGAGAAACAAAAGAAGAGAATTCCGAAGAAGTTAAAGCCTCGGAACCAGCAATGGTTGATGAGCTTGAGGTATCAAAGGATGAATTACAAGACTTGAAAAGTATCAAAAAATTAATTGCTTTGAAAGGCAGAGATGCAATGTTACAATTTTTGCAAAATTAATCAAATACGACAATTTTTTTTTTTTTTTAATTTTTTTTTTTAAAAAAAAAGTAGAGTAGCTAGCTTTATATCCAGCTGAAGCAAATGGCTATATTGAAGAAGAAAAAAAAAAAAAAAAAAAAAAAAGCGAATGTACCAATCATTTTTAATTCATTTTATTCTAATGTTTAATTTTCAATGTTTAAGTTAATTTTTTATTTTTGTTTATGATTTTCAATATCATTATTATTCAAAATTTTATTTTTATTTACGATTGAACGCTATGAACTTTTTTAGAATCGACTATTGGGTATTTTGCTATAAGCTTTACATGTATAACCAAAAATAACATGAAAAATGTATGAATAGTCAAGTCTTCGTCTTATACTGTTTTTGTGGATTATGTACAGTTTTTTGGTAAATATGCCTACTTTTTTTTGGGGGGATTTAGTTTGTTCTGTTTGTATACTAGACTTCATAATGAGAGAAATTGAAACAGCAAAATGAAATGCCAGCCTATATATAAGATATACCGTAAAGCGGGTCAAAGTTGATGATAATGAACGTTACCGTTCTGTGGGTATACACACCAAAAAAATTATAGGCCGGAAAAAAAAAAAAAAAAAAAAAAAAAAAAAAAGATTCAATCAAACTACTGAAAATGATCTGTTTTCGCGATTTGTTCCATCTCAAATGATTCTGGAAAAGAGTTTAGATTCACGTTATTATAGAAAGTAAAAAAGGCGCATTATTGGCGCGCATTTCTTTCTTGTACTTGATAGAAGATAAAGCATGATATACCCAAGTCAAAATGAGCTTTCCTGACGATTCTGATTTGGAGTCGGACTACAATGAAGAAGATGCTATAAGAGATGAGATCGAAGATGAGGCGGAGAAACTTCGATTATTGAAGAAAGAAAAGCACACAATGCCAACTCAAAATTCCAAACAAAAAGGTAGTTTGAAAACTGTTGCCGGGGTTGTGAAGAAATCAAGAAAGAGATCGAGGAATGAATCTACTGTTGAGTCAAAGAGAAAGACTAGTGGTCAAACTAAACAGACTATTAAAAGGCAAAAGAGCAACTGCGATATTACTGAAACTGATGATACCCAGGACACTAAGCGCCGACACAGTGAAAAGGATAATGATGGCGAACAAAGTGAATATTTTAAAGGTGAAGAAAACGAAGTTCCCAGAATTAAAAAGGAAAATACAGCGAACGGTACACAGCTAAGCACCAAGAAGCAAGATTTAGATGGATGTTTTTCCTCAGCAGAATTGAGGAAAGAAAGTAAAAGCACCACAAGGGCGAAGAAGAATCATGCCTCTTTTGCTAACGGTACGGAGACCCCGAACAGCAGCAATGGTAGTCGCATACAACATGGCACAAAGGTTAATCAACAGATGCTGCAAAGCAGCGTTAAGCCCGACACTACCAATCCTAGGAAGATGACCGCTAAAGAAGATCTTTGCCCGAGTGTGAAGAAGTCTTTTGGTTATCATACTTTTACCAAATCATGCACGCCTTGTTTAGCAAAAGGTATAAAGTGCTCAAAAGCTATTCCCGTGTGTACCGCTTGTTTGCAGGATCAAACTGCGTGTACCAGAAACGGTATCAACACAATAACCAAAGCAGAAACATCCTTTGAAGCGTTCTTATTCAAACATTTGAAGCTGCATTTGCAGGATGTGTTGGTGCAGACTGCTCTTACTTGTCGTTATAAAACTTTTAAGAATTATTTGCGGAAGCATAATGTCTTTTTGAACTATGTCACTCTTTTGGAAGATTGTGAATTGATTAAAGTTCAAGAAGCATATGATAGGCCATGTTTGAATTGTGTTGATAAAGGAAGACATAGAAATTGCAGTCGCGGTTTTGGTAGTTGCAAATTTTGCCACCGAAAGAAGCAAATATGCGTTTACCCCAATGATGCCAATTTTGGCGTACAGGTGCAAGTACTAATGAGCACTTTTCTAGTTTCATTCAACGAGTTGCTGCGCATCACGTTGGACGCGTTGAACTATTTGACGCTATTGAGAAAGCACTTTTGTCAATACTTGACAAAGCATGATAGACTGTACAGCAAGCCGCAGAATTATCAACCAGATATAGATCACTTTGAGGACGAATTTGATGAGATTTTCTATTCAAAGCTTGGAGGTCGAGTGCAAGAAATCAGCGAAGCTCGTAAGCAAGCCAGAAAAGAATCTCATATGCGAAAGATTTCTATGCAGCAGCAGCAGCAGCAGCAGCAACAACAACAACAAGAAAACGAAGCAGCTGGAAAACAGTTAGCCATTAACCCCGACGCCGAACTGGCTTTTGGCGTCTTGGACAAGAATCTGGATTTGCCCAAAGATGACCGTTGTTTGACTGCGGGTTATTTTGATCTTGTGAATGCTAGTGCTACGGCAGAAAGTGCCATATTGGCGGATACTAGCACTCTAATCACCCTGGTAAACATGTTTGGCAAGCCATTACATACAATTCAGACTAACGATTTGCAACTTGTTGCTCGAAATAGCGATTCACTCTATTACAAGGGGGATAAGTTTAGCGGTTTCCCCAACTTGATGAACGATATCAGCCTCACCAAGAAATTTCTTTTGGATGTAATAACTGCTTGTCAAACTAGTGGATGTTTCAATTTCATTGATTTTAGCTCGTTGGCTATTTACGTCAAAGAGGCGCTATTTTCGCCAACACTAAAAATTGTCGATACTCGTTATTTGATGCTCTATCCGCTTATTTGTATCGCTATTGCTAATGACGCTAGCATACGGCAATATTTCAATGGCGATAGACTGAGCTTGCAAAAATTAGTTTCCAACTTGATGGAGCTTTTTATGCATTTACGAGCTATTGTCAAAACCGCAGCGTATTCAGATCAATATGTCGCCAGTGATGTTGGTATCAGTGAGAGCAATGAATTGTCGTATGTGCAAGCATTGGTGCTCCATTTGGAATACTGTTTTTTCAAAAATTGCAAAAGTAAAGCCCAGTTTAAGCAGCTTTATCTTGGGTTGTCAGAAGTAGTGGCCAACGCGAAGTTGCATGATTATTATCATATGGGCGATGATGAGTTGACAAGTGACAGGCAACGGCGGTTCAGAGGGCTAACTTGGCTCAAGATTGAGTCGTTAGATTATTTGGTGTGCAGTAGCATGTTCAAACCTCAGTTTATCCAATCAGGACTACGAGAATTCAGTGTCAGTGCCGCACTTGGGCTTGCCATGCCTTCAATTGATGATGATGATGATGATAATGATGATAATGACGCAAATTCTAGTTACAATCAAGAGTTTCGCTATTATCCATTTTTGACTAAGCGGATCTATGAAGAGCTTATCTATGAAGGTTCAGGTACGCAGCTGGGAACAGTATCGCCAGCAGAGTCTGTGAAATTTTACAATGCTCTTTTGCAGCAAACCGTTCGCGGTAAAGTTGTTCAGTTTTTCAATTTGTGTGACGGCAATGCTATTGGATATAAACTTTATCAGTTATCATGTGAGGCCGTATCGATGATTTTTCTTTATGCGCAAATCAACCATCCATTTATCAATGCGCACTTGTCATTGGAGATTGCGTTTTTGGAAAATATGGAAATTTTGGTCTTGTTCATGTCAAGTTTCTGCAGATTGTACTTGAAGGAAGGAAAGGGTGTTTTGCGGCTCAAGAAAGAAGAAGATTATACGCCAAAGCAGTCAAAAGGTGTAAAGTTTGATGCCGGCGGAGATGAAGATTTCAAAGCATCTGAGGCGGTAATAGCATTGGCACAGCAGAGTTCAAGTTTTGAATTGGTGTCATTTTACTTTGCTAAAGCATTGACTGCGATTGAAAATTTTGGGCTAATGGAAATTCTAGTCAATGGGTATTTTAAAATGAATGAGTACAGAATGAAGCAGCAGCAGCAGCAGCAGCAGCAGCAGCAGCAGCAGCAGCAGCAAGAGAAAGAAATTAAAGAGGATGAGAGAAACGAGAAACGAGGCGCGAAGGGAAGTCGCCGTGGCAACCCGAGATTGCAACGTCCTTCTCAGACAAAGACGGACAAGCCGGTAAAGATGGTGGTGGAGAAGCAGAAGTTCAGAAGAAAGTTTATTGATAGCCAAGAATTTCGTACTGTTGTCAAGAATTTGGTATTGAATGTTCAGGAATATTTGAGGCTTGCTGAGCTAGTTCAAGATCGAATGGGCAATGGTGATGACAAGAAGGCAGGACCTTTTGCGGGTGTCATTGGTGATGAGGCTGGCGTCAGCGATGCTGGGTCCGAGGCTTTTTTGAAGAGTTACAGGATGTTGAAAGATCTTGATGATTGTGCGTTTGGATCCTCCTGGTTGACCAGATTCGCCAAGTGACAGACAGTACGTGTATGCAGGTATCTGTTTCCATCACGATGCGCATGTGCTTTCTGCATTGCGTGGCTTGCCTGTGGCTTGCTTGTGGCTTGCCCGTGGCGTCTGCAGTTGGCAGCAGGAGAGGGTAACAGACAACGTACATTCTATTACATAAGCAGATTAAAGTTATATTTCAACACACAATGCGCTAAGAAAAATTTTGTAACGCTGTAACGGCTGTAACGCGCTAGTTGTATCATCCACTAATCATAAACTAGCAAAACAAGAACAAGTAATATATATATATATGTATATATTCTGAATCTTTTCTCTTGTCTTGTATCAATCTCTTGCCTGTCTGGCTCCCCCTTGTAATAGTAGTGGTAGTATTAGCCATTCCGCCACGCCCAATATGAAGTACGCGCTCCTTGCCCTTCTCTTGACCCCTGTTCTTGCCAAAAACTTCTCTGTCACCATCAACAACGCCACCTACAACAACATCTCCAGCCATGGCCCGCAGAACTACTCTACTTCCTCGACAAAGAACATTGCCCATGGCATTGACGCTGCTCACGCACACGCTGCTGCTGCTGCTGGTGCAGTCATTGCCATTGCTGCCTTCTTGTGAGCGCTGCCGTAGTGTGGTGTAGTGTTGCAGACACTGGCTGCTGTTATTGCCAAAGCAGTATCTCTAGATAGTATTGCATGTTTTATTATTATTATTATTATTATTATTATTATTATTATTATTATTATTATTATTATTATTATTATTATTATATATATACACACAATATACAGATTGGCATAGTATACACAGGACAACTCTTGCAACAGCAACTCTTGCAACACGCACCGCAGATCATCATCCGCTGTGCTCATCATCGCTGCGTTTGCCAGCGCCGCGCTTCTTTTTGTCTCTTTTGGTTGATTCAGTTTTACATTCGCTGCTTCTCTGCTCCACCAAGACTGAAAATTTTCAACTTCCCACCGTTTTTCATCACCCTCATTTTGACTGACCGATTCGTCAGTTGGAGTACTGTAACTGTGCTGCTGTGTTCAGTTGTCAATTGTCAATTGTCGATATTATCCACGCCCACGCTCTCCACCACCACTCCTTGGAAGATCTCTCTCTCTTCTCTTCTCTTCTCTTCTCTTCCATCTCGCTTCTTTCCCCTTGTAGCGCTGACTGTCCGCGTTGGTGGCTACTGCCAGATCATTCTACTTCACATTACACTTTTTCTTTAGTACCGCACTTTCCAGTGCACTACACCACGCCCATCCCCATTTACCATCTACACTTACGTTACCATACTTTTGATCCCTCGCTTATTCCCATTCTACATTTTACCACGCTCTCTGCACTCGACTCGACTCGACTCGACTCGACTCCACATATCTTTCCATTATCCAATAGCAGCCAGCTCAGCCCACAATATACTCTCTCTCCTCCTGACACACCATGGGCCAGATACTCAGCTTGGACAGCTCTCACCATCTGAGCTCGGCTTCGTCCTCTCCTTCTAACAGCGCTGCGCTTTCTCCCATTGTACTACTGGATAAAGCAAAGTTCAATGTCCATAACATCATAATCAAGAGAAAACCGAATAGCGCCAAGAATGACTCCAATAGCGCTGACACCATCAGCAGCAGTATCGCGAACAGCAATTCCAGTAGCGCCAGCGCCAGCGCTAGCGCCAATGACAAAAGCGTCCCTCAGATCATCAAGGTAGAAAACTTGAACGATTTCCTCACGATAAAAGCATCAAACCACCATGCACAGTCCAAGGGTGACGACGTGACTAAAACGTCAGCGCTTTGTCAATATGTGCAGAATACAAACATTGCGGATTTCCAGTATCCATTCTTGTTACAGTTGGAAGCAGCGTCCCAGATTTATTTCATTGTTGATTCCGACGGCAAGTATATCGACATGATTAACCTGAGAAACAGGTTGGTCAAAAAATATCTGGGCGCAAAGAATGACAATGTTGCTGTGGAGGTCCAAGAACAAACGTCAAGCCATACTAAATATACCGACGAGGAGGACGACGAAGATGAAAAGTTTAATGATGCAAAAGAGTATAATTCGGTATACAAGATGCCATATTTGACAACGACAAGCGGCAGCGACAATAACAATGACAATAGTGCTAAAAATACACAACCTCATGATGATGAATTTGAATTTTCATTCCAAGACAATGCAAATAGAACCTCCCATACAAACTACAGTAATGCGGAAAGCGACTTTGACGACGACTTTGACGACGACGACGACGAAGAAGAAGAAAGTGAATTGCACAACCTAATCTTCAAAAAACTCTGTCTTATTCGCGGCAAGACAAAAAACGAAATTTACGAAAAATTACAACATTTGAAATCGTTATCTCTAGACAGTGCAAGCAACAGTAACAGCGATTTAGATTTGGAAGACTTGGTTCAGGACGATGATGATATTGAGATCGTTGGTGATGTGTATAAAGATGACGATGACGAACCACAAGGCTCCCAACATGCAGCAACAGGCAATTCAACCACCGCTAAAAAAGCCCCAAAGTTTAGATTCTCGTTCAGCTATTCCATTCCTGAAGGGTCTCAAGGGAATTACATTTATACCATATTTTATCAAGACGTCCAATTCGATTACTCATCAGGGGAAGTCAACGAGGAGTTCAAGTCGCTAATGGAGTTTAGTATTTGGGTTAACCAGCCTCAGATACTGCAACCCCCAGTGCCTCAATTCAGTAGAAACGGTAATGAGGCTAGGGCCAGTGGTGAAAATTTGAGTAACGGGTCGATTTTGGAGCAACCAATGATACCAAGTATTCCAGCCCCATCAGTAGCTGCTCACCATCTTTATCATCATCATCAGCAGCAGCAGCAGCAGCAGCAGCAGCTAAGACACACTAGCAGCGGTAGCTTTACAAATCTCAACTCTTTGTCTGGAACACTGGCAATTCAGCACCAAAATCAAAGACAGAGGGCATCATCGATGGCCAACCACCCAAGTCATTATAACGCTCACCAGCACTACAATTATAGTCACAATCTTTCAAACGGATATTCAAATTCAATCTCAAGTCCAACTTCAAGAATTCCAAGCGCAAGAATAAGCATTGAAAACTTACGTCTACAAGCGCAATCTCAACAGTCACAGCCCCAGCAAAGCCCAAGTCAAAGTCCTAGTCGGCTGCCAGCACTAAACCGAAAAGGATCAAAATCCTTCTTACCGATAACTAAACGAAACTTGGACATTTTGAACGAGAACGGAACTGAAAATCATCCTCATCCGATTATTACTAGCCCTTTGAGAAATCGGAATCTTAGTAATGCCAACGCCAATAATACCTACAACTTCAGTAATAATGGCGCCGGCTATGGCAATGGTTATGGCTATGGCTATGGCAACAGCGGCATGAATTCACCAGGAGTAGCAACAGGAGTAATGTCTCCAGCAACGATGACCGAAGCGTCGCTATCGAGATCGCAGTCTCACTCAATGACGATGGTAACTAGCCCAAGTGTTGGAGCTTTTGATATTAACGGTGAAAATAACAACATTTCTGACAATGGCAATGCCGATGCCAATGGCAATGCCATTGCCAATTCCAATGCCGATGGTGAAGATAACGTCACCGTGAGATACATGGATGATGGTGGACGCGTTGATAGTCCATCAGCGGTCAATACTGGTGGTCCATTTGGCAGCAGCAGTACAAATGATGGCGATAATGGTTATGCTGCCAGAAAAGCCCAACTTGAGGACCATGTTAAGGGTCTTGGGTTGCATGCTATTGATGATAATGACAGTAGCGTCATTCAAAAGAAGAACAATCATAAAGATCACCAAGGTTATACTGTTGACAAAAACGAAAATGAATACGAAGAAGACCAATATGATGATGAAGAAGAAGAAGAAGAAGAAGAAGAAGAAGAAGAAGACCAGGCGGAAAAAGTGCATGGTCAAGATGATGACGACAACTATAATAGCGACACCAACTATAACGAGTATCAATATAATACTGACTTTAGTTCCAATTTCCATGGTGGCGACGGCGACGCAGATAGTGATATTATTACTAGCTCTCCATTAGTTAAAAAGATCAGGGAGGCTCGAAGAAGCAAATTTCATCAAAACCAAGGTACTGTTAATCACAAAGCTAACAATGACAAGGATGAAACTGTCAATAGTGGTGACAAGGGATTAACCGCCGCTGCCGACGATAGCAGCATGATGGGTAACAAGTCGTTCAATACTACTATTGGAGCAGCAGACAATGAGAAAGACAATACTTTTGCTACTTTGGATGATGATACTCTTGAGCATCAAAGTAGCAACAGTAATAACAATGACAATAACAATGGCGAAAAGACTGTTCATCAGAAACAATCAAAGCAAAAGCACCAGAGAAGACAGTCAACAAAAAGTATTGGAACCCAACCTGACACTACCACTGACACTGGTTTCAGCAACAATGCTGATGATTACGACAATGACCTTGGACATGGCGTTGGTTCCGCTGGTGAAATAGACGCTGGAGTGAAACGCACCAAGTCGTTAAGGTCAATCAAATCAAATCGCTCTTCAAAATCAATGAAGTCATTAACTTCGGCAAAGTCGTTCTCTAAAGGGAGCAAAAAGGCATTCAGAAAGCTTAAAAAGACTTTTAGTGGATTTAGTGGTACAAGTGGTGCTAATAGTAAGTCCAGAGATGACTCGGTGGCGGCAACTACTGATAATGATTATGATGTCGATAACAGTGACAAATATGATGATGATGATGATGATGATGATGGTGATGATACAAATTTTGATGGGTTTTCTAGTGTCGTTAGTGTTGATAATAATATTGATAATACCGCTAATGCTACAGCGACAAACCAATCAAACAGGGCTAACAGTTCAAACATAAAAAACCAAACTAAGGGCACGGGTATTAACGCTAGTAGTGCGACGGTTAATACGTTCAGCGAAAGCTTTAACTATGCTAGCCCGGTCATTAACAGCTCCAACGCTTTCAATAATGCAAATAGCTCTAGTGGTGATAAGCACAACAAAAACAACGTCGATAGCAATGCCAAGGACAACAACAACAACAACAACAACAACAACAACAACAACAACAACAACAACAACAACAACAACAACAACAACATTAGCTATTATAGTGAGATTGGCCAGTGGATAGCAGAAAGTGAAGCTGCATTGCTTATGCCAGCCAGTGATGGACCACTGTTTAGAGAAACCTTGAAAAATTTGGAAAATTACCTTGTAAACTTTCGACCAATAATCAAGCAATATTTCCGCAAAACTGATGCATACTTGAAATCCAGCACTGAGGCAAACTTAAACCGAAAAAGCTATGTTGACACTTTGGGCCAGCTCAAAAAATTCCTCATTAGCAATAATGCAAACTATGATAAAGAACTAAACCAACTGATTAATGAGCTTATTGAAAGATTGAATTATGAAATTGAATTCTATGACAATTATAACCGGATCCTAGTCAAGAATTTGCAAAGCACAGTGAAAAAATTCATAAAACATAACGGTGAAGAATTTGAAGATTTGTTCAATAAGCAATTCAATATCCAAAGGAAAAAATATGCCGAGAAGAACAAGGAATATTACAACTGGTTGAATAAATATTTGGCTAGTGATCGTTCGCTAAAGAGCAAGTTGCCACTAATTGGGAATAGTGGAGCAGGGAATAGCAATAATAGTAACAGTGTTGATATCAGGGAAACTATTGATGGCAACAACCTTAATGAGGAGAATGCCAATAATGATGAAGAGGCCAGTATTGTTACTAACAGTCAATCTAACAGCAAAAGACTTTCATTCGCATCCAAGAGAAATTCCCTCAATGGTGGAAGCAGCAACGGAGTGGAAAGAATACTGACAAGCGGCACTACTACTACTACTAATAATAATAATAATAATAATAACAGCAGTAATAACGGCACAAGCAATGGCAACGGTCTCGTTAGCAATAGCAATTCAGATGCCAACAAAGATGTCAAGTTCCTCAAGAAGAAAAGATCATTTGAATTAGCAAGGTTCGATTACTACAACTACTTAGTCGACTACAAAAATGGCGACTTTATTGAAAATTTAAAACAAAGCATGTTGAAATTTCTCAGTGAACTTGACTTGCTAGCATTAAATAACAAGAACCGGGTCAGCAATAAAGTTAATGCTGCCGCTTTACAACAATTAGAAACAAAAATTCATACTGTGGAAAATCAATGGGCCATGTTGAAAAAAAATCGAAGTCTGAAAAGGGGAGCTATTGCTCAAGCTACAAATAATGGTGATCTTACCGCTGCTTTGGCACGGTTGCAGGTACGGGATACGGTTCTTGGTGACGGTGATGGAAATGGAGTGGGAATTAGAAGCGGCATAACCGCACACAGCAGAAGCGGGACGGTGAGCGGTGGTGATAATACTGCTGCCGCCGTTGTCACCGGAGCAGCAGCTGCAGGTTCCGCCGCATACCACCGGCACCAACCGTCGTCTGCTAACGGCAAAGCACCAGGCACTCCTAATCTCGCAGCTAATGACACTTTCACAGGCAATGGCACCAGCAATGAGCCGGACAGCATTGACCAACACGAAGGCATTCTTTGGACTTATGGCGGTGGTAACAGACACGGCTGGCATAAGCAATGGGTGGTGTTGAAAGATGGCTACTTGAGAGAATATCTGGACTGGAAGCTGGGCAAACTTCTTAGAGGAGATCCGATCGACATGCGGTTCGGCTGCATCAAGCAATCGGGGTCAACTAATGACCGGAGATTTTGTTTCGAGGTGATCACTGCTCATAACACTCACCGGTTGTTTCAAGCGGCCAGCGCACAGGAACGAGACGCGTGGATCGCTAGCTTGAACCGGTCGTTGCACTTGTCTCTTTCCAGTGGGGCAAATGGTGGTGATATCGGTGCGACTAATACTGGTACTAATTATATAGACAATACTGGAATCATTAATAACACCGCCAGCACCAGTACCAGTACCGACTATGCTGGTCAAAATTCAAGAAAAGCCAGTCTTAGAACCTTCAGCTCTTTGAAAAATCAAACCAGTACTCCTAACTCTGACACCACAAGTGCCACAAAATCCTCATCCTTGAAAAATTTTATCTCAGGCACTACTGCGTCCTCAACAACACGTAATCAATCAATATCAGCACAGTCTTCTGCACACAATTCTCCATTCTTATCTTCATCATCACCACCGGGTTCATCATCTAGTGATTTCAACAATACATTGGTGCCAAACATTACCAGCATCACTAATAACAATAACAATAACACTAATAGCAGCAGTACAATGTTTAGTCGGAGTTCTAGAAGCATCAAAAAGTCAAACGTCACCAATAAGTCTCATGGGAACCCGGCCAATGGTAATAATAATATCACTGGGGGTAAGGCCGCCTCAGACATAAATAATATTACCAACAATAGCAATAACAATAATCAACAAAACAACTACGATCCAAACACTTATCATAACACGTTATCAATAAACCAGATCAACAGTAATTACGCTACCACTCATCACAATCACAATCAACATGACAATGATCAAGAGGAAATCAATTACTTGGAAATTGTCAGACACAGCCATAATAGCAATTTGTTTTGTGCAGATTGTGGTTCAACCAAATCAGTGGATTGGATCTCTATTAGTTTACTAGTGGTGGTATGCATTGATTGCTCAGGGGTGCATCGAAGTTTAGGTTCACATCTATCTAAAATCAGATCATTAACTTTGGACATTTCAATCTTTACTCCAGAAATTGTTAAACTTTTAAGGTCAGTGAATAATCAGTACTCTAATTCCTATTGGGAAACAAAGCTCAATAATAATAGTAATGGTACAACTCAGACAACCGGGGTTGGGAAAAGTAAAAACGATTTGGTGAATCCAAGTTCTAGTGCTTCTGAAAGATCATCATTTATTATTAACAAATACAAGGAAAAAGCATACGTTGAAGAAGATCCAAAGGCCAATAGCCACTTGATTTACGGTATTCATTCCAATAACATTCAAATGATTTTGAAAGCGTTAGCATGTGGTGGTAATCCAAACATGGTAGTCATCAAGGGTAAAGAAAAAGAAATTGAATCAAGTTTGCTAGAGTATGCATTAACCCATTATTCTGGTCCTGTTGCGAATCCAGTTTTCGAAATTGCAGAATTATTATTACTTAATGGTGCTAGTTGTGGTACTCAAGTAATGGATAATTTGAATCTCATTGAACCAGCAAAAAGATTCTGGCAAGCTAAGATTGATAGATCATTAGGTATTTCCTCATCAAGTGGTCCAGGTATGAGTATGAGTAGTACCGGCAATCATATAATTAACAATAATGATATCGGTAGTAATAGTATAAATTCCAGAGGGCACAAGAATGCTACCCCAATAAATAGCATTGTCAGCTACAGTAATGCTCAAGAGGGTTTCTCAGCATTTGATGGGTTTTCCAACAGTAATGATTCATCTCATGTCACTAATGGCATTTCTAGTTTCAAAAAGGACAAAAAGCGGAAAAATAATAGTAATCAAGCAGTTTATGAAAGCCATAGAGGAAGTTATGGTGGCGATTCAAGTGGAAAAGGTAACGGGAATACTTCTTTCTCAGGAAGCATTGGTGGTAATGGTGGTGGCAACAATAATTCCTCAAAGAAGAATTTTCATTCACAAATTCCGTTGTTTAGTTTCTCTAGATCTTCAAAGAAGAAACAATGAAATTAGTGAGAAAATGTATATTCTTTTTTCTTGAAGAAGTTCTATTTCTTGTCTATTTTCTAGCCTTTTTTTTTTTTTTTTTGAAGCATGCTTTTTACTTTTCTTTTTCTTACGTGCTATGGCTGTGTGTTTACGTTTTTCTGGTTTTAAATTTGCTTTGCTTTGTTTTGTTTTCTCAGGTTTTTGGTAATAATTATTATTAATGTTTTTTACAGTTCTTAATGTTTTGTTGCCCGTTTTCCTATTCCTATGTTTCATTTAATTTTCGTTCTTTTAGCTTCCCTTCTTCCTGTTCAGTCGTTTATCTTCTACACTTCACCTTTTAAATTTCTGTCATTTGTGTTTTGATTCTCTTTTCTTTTGCTCCCATTATAAAAAAAAAATTACTTTTTTTTTGTTTTATTAAATCTTTTTTTTTTAATTTTTTCGTTATTTTGTCATTTTGTTTATTTATATTATTTTAAAAGCTTTTTTGGCTTTTTTTTATTTATTGCGGAAAACTGTTTCAAATTTATTCATTCAATAATTAATCTGCCTGATTTTGTCTCTCCTTTATATTATATTGTGTTGACTGAAGAATTGGTTAGACTTACTCTACTTTGTTTTACTGAGCAGGACCTTTCTCTAATCTATTCTAGTTTTTTTTTTTTTTTTTTCAGCGTTGTTTATTTTGTTGTTTCTTCTTTTCCTTGAGTTATTTGTTTTTTATATCTCTTGCTTAATTTATTTGACTTCTTTCCTCCGTTGTTTATTTGTACCTTTTTCAAGTTACGTTTTTTACAAAAATCGACTGTCTTAATTTACACTCTTTTGCTTATTTCTTTTTTGTTATTCTTTTCCTATAGTTTTATGCCAAGAATCAGATATAGACTGCTTCTTATCTCCGACGAGTTTTTAAACTTTATTCTATTGCTGCAACAGTTTGGCCAGTTAGTGCATCGGCATGCAGCTCAATTTTGCATTTGTGCAACACCACGATTTCCAGAATTCTACCTTGGGTATCCTAACAGTTCCATCAAAACAAAAATAAAAAAAAAAAAAAAAATAAAAAAAATGGAGATCAGTTACAAAGTAATTACATCATAAAGTGATATTATTTACTTTTCTTTGTTTTGTTTTTGTGTGCTTGCCTCAACTTGCAGATTTCGTGTTTGTCTTCTAAATCTCTAGCAGCGAATGCGTTTTTTTTTGTTAGTGGTTTTGTTCATGGATGTGAGGAAGGGGGTACTCGCTCGCTCGGTGGCTTTTGACATTTTGTTACCTAATAGCTTTTCTCTTTTTTTGTATTTGCTTAGAGCGTTTTGACAAAAGTTTAGAGATAAGCTAGGCTAGAAGACTCATAGTTGTTTTCATATCAAGTCAATACTTTGTTCTCCTTTTTTTAGTTTTCTTTCTGCTTTTACTTATATCACGATTGCGTGGTTTCAATTTGCTAGCTTTGGTGCTTACTTCTTAATTCTTATCCGTTTTGTCAGTGTTGTGTACCTTTGCTTTTGTTGTTAACTTTTGATATTCTTTTGTTTTTGAGACAATATTTTGGAAATAAAACTAAACTTTTGGCTCTGATATAGAACTGGGCAAAACAAAGTTATATAAAAGTTCCAGCAAGAGTGCTATTTTGGTTTGCAAGAGCAGGGTGCTTGGCATATTGGATTGGACTGGATCTGTGAGGCATTGCCTATATTAGAAAACAAAAGAACATAGAAATAACAAAAAAAAACAGTATTTATTCTTGCTTTAACTTCAACTTCAACTTCAACTTTAAGTCCCTTCTTAAATTTGGTAAGTCTGTGTTAAAAGAGTTGTGTGTTACGACTAACCATTGTATTGTGTCTAACACGTTGTGTTATTCTTTGTTACTCTCAATAATCTTTCATTTTTAAGAGAGCTTGCAAGTACTAGATAGAGAAGCCATTTGCAACAAGCAAGAAAAATGAGTCAAGCTGATCCTGGCGATCGCTTTGTTGTCCAAGATTGTATTGGAAGAGGTAACTTTGGTGATGTTTACAAAGCGTGAGTTTAACACTACTTGTTTTGATAAAGAGATGATTTGGCTCGTGAATAAACGTCTTACTAACTATACTTTCTTTTCGTTAATAGATTGGACAAAAACAAAAACATGGTGGTAGCTATTAAGATGATAAACCTTGAGGATTCAGAGGATGAAATTAAAGTTCTTGTACAAGAAATTGCATTTTTGTCACAATTACGGTCACCTTACATTACACATTACTATGGTACCTACTTGAAAGATGTGACAATGTGGATTGCGATGGAGTATTGTGGAGCCGGATCGTGCTCGGATTTGCTCAAGTGTCACAAAAAGCTTAGTGAAGATGTTACCTGTTTTATCATCAGAGACTGCTTGAAGGGTTTACAGTATTTACATTCTGAGAAAAAGATTCATCGTGATATTAAATCGGCAAATATTTTGTTGACGTTGGATGGTCAGGTCAAATTGGCAGATTTCGGGGTTAGTGGCCAAATAACAGCCACTCATGTTAAAAAGGAGACATTTGTCGGTACCCCTTTTTGGATGGCACCTGAAGTTATTACCAGGAAACATGGCTACAATGAGAAAGCGGATATTTGGTCACTTGGCATCACCGCTATTGAGCTAGTGACGGGCAAACCTCCACATTCTAAGCATGATCCCATGAAAGTTTTGTTTCAAATTCCCAAAAGACCTGCTCCGGTATTAATTGGCGCAGAGTTTTCAGACTCCATTAAGGAATTTATCAAGTATTGTTTAATAAAGGACCCTTCAAAACGTCCTTCGGCTGATTGGCTTTTGAAGCACCGGTTTATTAGGAACTGCAAGAAAAATATTTCTTTGATTCCGCTTATCCAGGCCAAAGAAGAATGGTCACTAAAACATGGTTCTTCAGTGAAAAATCCAAAAAGTCCATTAAGTCGTCAAGTATATACTGGTAACAACAATATCAATAATAATTATCAGTTCAAATGGAGTTTCACTACGAAATTGATAGAGCCGGCTTCAAGCTCCAGCCCTGAATCATATAATTACGACTTACTAGATGAAACGTGGGAATCCGAAGAAGTTGAAGATGAAGATCAGATAGATTGCACTCAAGAAACTTCAGAGGATAAAGAAAATTGTGGTGTGTCACCTAGTGATCACAAATCAAGTAGCAAAAGCAGTCCAATGACGAAAATATCTGTGTCACCACAAACAAATGCAACAACTCCCAATGACAATATGAGCCCAAACGTGAAAAGAGATCCAGATGTTTTGTTAAATGGTGATCTAGGAGATAATACAGAGGAGTTTACCTTAGACTATTTACGGGATATTATGCTTTATTGTTTAAAACGAGTTGCGGCTAGAGCTAAAACCAGAAATACCAAAGAAGCGGTCATTAAGCTAATGGGCACATTTATAGAATTTGAGCAGCAGCAAGTGGGATTGAGTGAAGCCATCATTGAGGAAATATGGTTACGAATCAATGTTTTAAAAAGAAACAATCTTATATAATCAGACTCTATTTATTCTTGTTTTGTTGTTTACTATTTTTCTCTTCTTTTTTAATGAACTATACGATTTACCACAATTCTCTTTATGATTTGAATTACTCAAATAGTCACCATGTAGGAAATCGTTGGACATGCATCTGCGCATGCATATGCCACATTTGTGCCTCGGTTGCACAAACATGAATACCAAAAGACTGCCTTACTAACAATATACATTTATCAATTTCACGCCACAAACTGATGTCATACAAGCATCTTTCTTTATTTCTCTTGTTTCACTCATAGCTAAAAATATTTTTCTTTGCTATTTATTACAACAAACAGAACACATAATAATAAAATAAAATACGTTTTCAGACACTCATTGCTAGATCCAATCACCACGCTAAACAACACACTCACTTCAAAAAAAGCAAACTTTAGAAAAAGTTTAAACAAATTTGGTATAATTGATCTAAGGCCATAAAAAAATGAGGTTTCCTTATTATCTTTTGCACTCTTTGATATATGGTGCAGTTTCTCTTAGCGGTGCATTGGGTGCCGAACTTCACAAAGACAGTGGTATCACCGAGAATGTCAATAGCCTTATCGACAATGCTGAAGAGTCCGTAAGCAAGGTCGGTAGCCAAACCGGAAAAATTGTTCCAGCTATTAAGCAACAGCTTCAAAGCCAAGGTAGTACTGGTATTGTCGACAAAATCACTAACAAGGCCAAGAGTGGTATTGGTAAGTATAACTCTACTTTTAAATTATTTATAAATAATAAGGTTTTCTTTTTTTGTATATATTTGATACTAACTGCCAAAAGATGCTGTTAGAAGTATTTCTTTATCTAGTAACGGTACAGAGCATATTGAACCCTCCGAAGAGTTTGAAAAAGAGCCTGTCAATCCTGCTTGTACTAAAAATCAATACCGTGCTCATCATATGGGTGATATTTTCAAGTTGACGAAAGAGTGTCCTTACATCTCCGGAAGTATTGTTATTGAAGACTTTCAAGACCCAGTCTTAGACTTGGGCTCATTAGCTGGTATTGGTGGTAGCTTGAAGATTCAAAATGTTTCAAACTTGGTTAGAATCAGCGCTCCGAACTTGTCATCCATCGGTAAGGAATTCATCTTGAAGGAGTTGACTTCTTTAACTTCTATCAGTTTTCCATATTTAAAAACTGTAGAAACCATCGACTGGAAAATCTTTTCAATTTTGAGTACCATTGGGTTTGATGCTGGTTTAGATAAAATTCAAAGTATTATAATTTCTGATACCTCTTTAGTAGGATTCAGCTTGAAGGAGAAAGTAAAATCACTTAAATCTCTTGATTTGAATAACAATAGATTTTTAGAGACTATTTCTTCAAACGTTCAGGAAATCACTGATGGTTTGTTGATTTCTGCAAATGCAAGAAATACGCAAGCTCAATTTCCAGCATTGGAAACCGTTAGCAACTTGACTATAAGGGATGTCACATTTTTGGATTTATCAGCAATTAAAGAAATCTCTGGCTCTGCCAAATTTTATGAAAACTACTTTCAGCAATTAAAAGTTCCAAAGTTAAAATCTATTGGCGGAACTTTGAGTATTATTCAGAACCTCAACTTGAAAGACGTTGATTTCCCATCTGTCTCTGAAATTGGTGGTGGTTTGATGGTTTCCAACAACACTAATATTGACAAAATAAATTTCTTTCCAAAATTGAAAGTGATTGGAGGTGCTATCCAATTTGTTGGTGATTTCAAAGAAGCAGTATTTGCTAAACTTCAGCTTGTTAAGGGAAGTGCGTTGATCAAGTCTCAATCAAATGCTATGGATTGTAGTAAATGGACTGACACAAACAATTTGATTATTCGTGGTGGTAACATTGTTTGTTCTGCTGGTGACAAGAAGGAAGTCATTAATTATGATGTCAATAATTTGGAAGGTACATTAACTAAGTCAGAAACATATGAAAATAATGGGCAAACAGCTACTGGTAATGCAAATGGAAATGGAATCAAAAAGGTTGATAAGTCAAGTGGAAGTGCCCTTTCGTTCTCCTATGGCATGATCTTCGTTTTGTTGAGTGCACCATTTGTGGTTTTCTTTTAGAGACCATTAGTTCTTATTTTAAGTTTACTTCTGTAATGCTCGAGCACTGTTTATATAATTTATTCATTATAATCTAAAACCCTGTGATTTATATGATAAAGAGATAGCAATATTTAAAGAAAAGAAATTTTCTACAAAAGCACAACAACTGTGTAGCAACATAAAGTACAAAATGCAAAGACCCCTCATGAAAACGCAATAAAATGAAGCCCCGAAAAACAAAAAAAACAAAAAAAAACAAAAAACAAAAAAAAAAAAATGCAGCAATTCATTGAAGATCGTAAAGCTAATTCTGATTTGGACTTTTTGGTCTCAAAAGTTCAATTTCCGGGTGCTGAGGTACATTGTACCCTTGTTGTTTTATTTCCTTTTTAAAAACTTCTGGGTCAAAATTATCGAGTAAAACGTCTGGACTCATAATAACCCAGCCAGGTCTAAGTTTCACTGGGTTTTCATAACCTGTTCTTGATGGAATAATATGAAGTCTTCTATTACCTGAGCTAAAATTTTCTGCCACTTTATATAATGAGTCAGGAACAGAACTTGGATTACTGGTTTCTTCGTCATCTTGAATCTTCAAATCGGTGTTGACGTTACAATTGATGAGGTGGCCATCAACTGCTCGACGTACTGTGCCGGTGATGCACATGCAACAATGCCATTGCTTTTCGCGAAATAGTGAGTTATCATCTTGATCAGGTTGGTGGTTGGCTGAGCTATCACTGGTGGTGAAGACTAGCTCTTCACTGCGTCGGAATTTCTTGCTCCAGATGCTTTGTCCATTACCGGTCCCGCCACTCCCGCCGTTTGCAAAGCTATTACCTCCTGCTGCATTTCCGTTGGCTATTGTGGTGCGGTTTAGTAAATTTGTGAGTTCATTCATTTTGTGGCTAGAGCCCCAAATATAAAGGAACCCGGGCTTAGAACAAAGTTTATCTATAGGTAACTGGGTAAGAATAGGTAAAACAAATTGGTTTTCTGTCAATGAACCAACCATGATGGTATCAAACAGCAAATTATGCTTGTTGATCCAAGAATGCAACGTTTGTACCATCTTGTCTGGATCAACACGACATCCAAAGGGCCGTGGGAAGGCATTTTTGTTATTCTCCGCCTTCAAGTCATGAAGCCGTTGAAGTTTTGGGTATCCGTCCACTGGATTTTCAACATTACGAATATAGTTGGTTGGTAAATCACCATTGGTATGGATATAATTGTTGGAATAATCGTTGTTTTGTAAGTTGAAGGCCTCGTAGTATTTTTGGTATGATTCTGGGTATAACGAAGGTTGAGAAATGATGCTTGATGTTGAGGTGAATCTGTTATTATTACTATTGTTGTTGCTAGTATTGTTGCTGTTTCTGCTGTTGTAAGTATAATTTTGATGATTAGTATTGTTTCTGCTGTTTCTTTGTAAGTTTGAGCTGTTAGCGATGATTTGGTTGTTGTTAAGCGCTATCAATGATTGTTCATTATTGTTGTGATTATAGTGATCATTTTGCAGCTTATAAGCTGAGCGGCTAACATGTAAAGGTGACTGTGAGGAAGATATGCTTCTTTGTTGCGATTTTCGATTAATGTATCTAGCCATTTGCTGGTTATAACTGGGTTGGTAAAGTTGTTCAGTTGAATGGTAAGCCATGTTGAAAGAGAAATTGATCCGCGCAAAATTTACCAAAATGTTAAGAGGAACAAGCGAAATATGAGAATTTAGGCGCTTATACACTTTGATTACAGTTATAGTTCTTTGAGTTGGGATGTTATTCCTAATTTCCTCTCTTAAGTGCTTATATGGCAGCCGCTAAGCAACGTATTTCCCACTGAGCAAGTAATTTTTGTATTTGCTCTGCAAAGACAACAAGCCAAACAAAGGTCAATTTATACTGAGAAACAAGACTTTTGGTGATGATTTTTAACCAACAAACACATGCGGCAATATGCTGCTAGAAAAAGCAGGATGAAGCAATATGATATGCACTATGTGCAGACTACCTCAACATGCATTATTCAGTTTTTGTTTTAAGGATTTTCCTCGAAGGCCATCGCCTTTTTGAGTTTGTGGACATCACATTCAGAGGAGAAGCCGTTGCGTTGCAACAGTGTGTCTTGGTCCTTTTTCTATCTTCTTGTCTCCATTTCTTGCAAATCACACAAGAAATTGTGATATACACTCTCAGGAACAAGATTTGGAAGGGCAAGGCAAACCGACCCAATTCAATACAAAACGATTCTTTATTCCAGGATGAGTGAGCATAAGGAGCAAATAAAAAAAGAAATTTCCGTACAATGGGACCAGTTCACCACTGTAAATAACCTTCAGTATATCGAAAACATTGGTCTTTTGAGGAGACCCTCATTTTCTCTAGCGGCTCTCGGCTTCTCCAAATACGAGACGCTAATTAGTCAGCTTAAAGTGCTGTCTATTGCATACATTCATGATGTCAGTAACACAACAGACCTTTATTTTTTTGCTTTTTTTTTCTTTTTTTCGTACATTTTTATTTTTAGAAGCACTAGGTTGTTTTGAGGTTTAGGTCCGCAATTTTATGAAACTAACCTGTCATTCCTTATTTTAGCGAGTATATGCTGATGAGCTCTATCACTGTTTGGAAAAGCTTAATTTCCATTTTAGCAAAGGCAACATAAACGATATTATTAAGTTGGTGCACAATGATGTACTAATACTTGTATCAACTATAGGGGTTGAGTTTCCCAAATCTCTTCACGAGCCAATCTCACTTTTTGATAGTTTGATACTATATTGCATCGTTAAAGTTAAGGAGTTTAAGGATATTGTTTCGGTAGCTACTCAGGACATCAAGCAAGCATACATTGAAAGCTCCAACAAAAGCAAGCCTTTAGCTTTAGAGAAAAAGAATGATAACAACGATGCGATCAATGTTTTTAACGATAATGAATTCGATTCAATTGATGACTTTATTGAGCAGGAGTGTCTCAATCACTTTGCCCAAAACAGATGTTTTATGCAGATCAGCAAGTGCCTCAATTTATTTCTAGTTTCACTAACAAGATATCGTAAATATGCAAACACCAACACACTAAGCATATTCGCATTTTTGTACCGATTGTCAGACATTTCCTCATCAGTGATTTTTATTTTTGAAAATTGGTTTACCAATAATACGCCACCAGAACCAGATGTGATGATGATGCTAAACAAATGTCAAATAATCAGCTCACAGACGAATTATGCTTTTGATAGCTATTTTCCTCTTTATGACTTAGCCAAAGAGCATATTTTTAGCGATGAACCAAAATTATTGATTACATCCCAGGGTGTAATCAAGAAAATCGTATCTCTTGCCAATAAAAGTGAAATCATTGCTAACTGGATAATTATGAGTGATTTGACTAGTACCGTCATGAATGGTTTATTTTCCTTTTTCAACCAATGTTGTTATGATCCCGATATTGAGCCTTGTATTGATGATTTAGTACGTGGAGGACCTTCAAAAGTTACTTTGGATGGTAGCCTTGCTAGTTTTTCCGAATATTTACTTTTTGTTAGTGGGTTATTGATTTCATGCAAAGATGAAAAAGTTAAAGTGCTATTGTACAAGAAGTTTGAAAATGTTTTTGATAGAATTGCTGAACAATTTAAGATTGGAACATCGTCAAACAAATACGCTTATAAAGTTATTGTTTTGCATTCACTTATAGTCATTTACTTGTTTCCCCATGCAAGCCATTTTGAAGATTTATTGCAAAATAAGCTTTTGCATCAAGATGGATATTTTTTACAACTTTTGGATGACACCTTGGCGACAGATTCTGAAAAATGTTTAGACACAGTTGAATTACAAAAACTTGAAATTTTTACCATGAGGTTTGCTGGAACATTGATAACCAACCCGGAATTTGCATTCAAGTTTGGTCAAGTTTTATTTTTTGATGTTGGGCTTGCACCTGACCCTAATCCGCAAGCAACTTGTACTGAAGAATTTGGGCTGCTTCGTGTAAAAAGTTGCGCATTAAGTGAAGCAACACGTCATGAGGGCCTTAGAGATTCAACCATCAAAAAGTTCTTTTACAAACTATGTGAAATGAATGCTTACTATGCCAAATTTTACGGCAACCCATATGTTGTTCATCCATTAGAGTTTAACCAGAACAAGACTTTTTCCAAGTTTATTCTAAGAAAGTTGGTTGGATTTTTCAGCAATTCGTATATGCTTAACGAAAAACTAGTTACACTTTTTCAAACACTTTTTTGGCAAACCCTTAATCATAATATCCATCTTTATGATACTAGTAAAACAGAAGATATAACGGAAATAATGCGGTATCTTTATTCATGTGTAAGTGTATAATTTCGGTATTGAAGAAGAAATAACAACAACTAACATTGCAGGCAATGACTTATGCTAAACAACTGGAATCCGACGATCAAGTAGTAAGTAATATTTCGACAATGAGTTCATTCAATTTTTTTTTATTTTTTTATTTTTTTTATTCCTTTCCTTTCAAAATCTAACAAAAATATAGATCCCGGTTGAATATATCAAACCGCCAGCAATTATTGAAAAATATTTTGAAGATGTTGACATGCATTCATTGAATTTGAAAGAGTTAAAACGCAATCTGCAACTTTTTACTGGATTCCATGTTGAAATGTTTATGTGTTATAAATTGAAGAATTATGCGCTTCGAAACCAAAACTTGTTGAATGTTATGCATCAATTAGAAATAAAAAAGTCACCATAGCGTTGCTATAAAATAAGGTGTAGTTTGAGGTATATTGATGAAGTATGTACAAAAATTATAAAATCGATATATAAATCAAATGATATTATAGATAGTGATGATAATAATTTGCGTAAAGAATCATGAGAAATGTTGTGGTTTAGTGAAGAAGTTTCTGAATTTCTAGCAAGATAAAAAATGCATACTAAAATCTGGAAAGCGAAATGAAATGAAATGAACTGAACTGAAGCAAAAAAAAAAAAAAAAAAAAAGCAAAAGGTCAAGAAAACTGAAAAAAGAGATAAAGGCAAACTAAACAAAACGAACAGAGTAAAATGGAAGAATGCGGAAGTTAATGAAAACTTTGGGTATTATAATATGTGGTTATATGCATAAACTGTATTGTTTGAAAGATTGGTTGTTGAATATATCGGTTAGATGAGTTGATTGTGGATTGGAATTAGAGGTGAAAATTGAAAATCTCTAAATTAACAAAAAAAAAAAAAGAAAAAAATTTTCTTTCTCTTGAAGCTCTGGCATGACATTGCTCACCGCCTCTTTGCCTTTCTCCGCTCAACAATCTCCCTAACCAACAAAGCAAGCCCTTCCTCAACCGCAAAACCGGGCTCTGTGTCCATTGAGATAAAGCAGCAGTTCCACAGCTTGGCCAACTCTTTGCCATTGGCGATGAGCACCGGGCTTGCTCGGAAGTCTTTGACGTGGGTGCAGATGATGATGATGCTGGGGACCTCATCGTCCTTTATGTCAATTTTGAACTCGAGATCCTTGCGCGGGATGGAGAGGTCGAGGTCGTCCTGTTGGGACCTGTGGTGCTTTCTGTGTTTGCTGTGTTTTGATTTGCTGGAGGAGTTTTTGGCAGATGAGGTCGAGGTTGATGAAGACTTGCCAAAGAGGCTAGGTCTTGAAGATTTGTGTTGTTGCTGTGGTTGTGATTGTGATTGTGATTGACTTTGAGAGTTTTGGTTTGAGGATACTGGCTCCTCATCAACTATTGGTTCAGAGACTGATCCGTGACCCAAATTGCTTGGGTTGTTTAAATTGGACGGTGACGAACTATTGGAGCTTGCATTCGCAGACGCTTCTTTTTCCTTTTCTAATTTCCGATCCTTTTGTTGCTGTTTATTCACTTTCCAAAGGTGTTTTATAGATGAGGTGATGGAAAATGCATCGGTTTCTGATCTTGTTTGATACTGCTTCAAGTATAGCTTGTAACTTTTCCATCCTTCAAAAATTACTGATCTCATCTTGTGTAGCAATTCAAAAGAACTGTGATCGGGGAGCGGGCTACCGCTTCGCTGGCCCTGTGTGAGGTTATTCTCAATCAGAGATGCTGATAATGATAATGATGATGATGATGATGGCCCTGACGATGATGATGATGCTGATGACGAGGAAGGCAAATGAGAATAAGAACTATTTGCATTGTTTGGCAAAGCAGATGCAATTTCCTGGTACGCCGGAGGATTCAAGTTCGGCACTGCTGAGTACATCAAAACATAGCCATCAATGCTCCCATTCAACTCCCCGGCTCCCGACCCAACGAGCATTGGCCTCGTGGCAATAGGCAATCTTGGATCATTAGCCAAGTTGTGCAAATATTCTTCACCAATTCTTGCGCCTAGGGATAATTCTAGAAATGGGACAATTAGGCTAGGGTTGAATGTTGGAGTGTCTACCATTTCAATCAAGATTGGCGAAATCAGTGGGATTTGAAATTGGAGGTTTTTCTCATTGCTGTTGCTGTTGTTGTTTTGTTGGTGGTGGTAGGGGCGGGGGCTCAAGTAGCTATTGCCGTTGGGATTGGCAACTTGATAGTGATTGGAGATTCTTGATGCGTGAGATTGTACGGCATTCAATGACGAACTGCTGCTTGATGAGAACCCGGAGATTGCTGTTTTGAACGAGTTAGTGGACACGTTTGTGGGCACTGCAGACAACAATGCGTTACTGTTTTTGATTGTAGTGGAAGAGTTGGTAATTAGCAATGGCTTATAGTAGTCGTCAATGGGGGAATTATAAGTGTAATCATCGGTATCTTGAAAATTAGCGTAATAATAAGCATAAAGATCCGACTGGATTTGCAAATCCGGTGCAGAAGGCGATAGTTTCAGTTTGTTTACCAACTTGGCTAGTTTTTCGTTATTGTAGTTCAGCTCATTGAGCCGTTCGTGAGTTAAGGATACATCAAAAGCATCATTTTTGGCAAACGCATGAGCAAGATTAGAGGAAAGGACAATATTGTTGGCTTCATTGATCAAGTAGTTCAAGCTGCTAGAATTGGCAAGCTCATCTAGAATCAAACGCGATTTTTTCAAGATTGGCTTGAACTTGAGCAAAGTGGTGGTGAAGTCGCTAGTGGGATAGTACGTTTCCTGGAAGATTCCGGACTGTAGTTTCGTGATGAAGGACGACTTGCCCACTTGGTTGCCTCCAAGGACGGCGATGCGGAGCGGGTCCTGCTCGTTTGTGATCTTGTTCCAGGGGACTTTCCTGGTTGGGTTTGCCGGAGAGGAGACCATTGGATGGGGGGTTGCAAGGTAAAGCGTGTTTTGTACCAAAAAGTGATTGGCTGATTTGGGATGTCTAATGTTGAAGCGATTTTTTTGCTTGGGCTTTGCCTGGGCTCTAAATATTTTTTTTTTTTTTTTTTGGTGATGATGACTGCAGGGTGGTGTAGTAGTAGTAGTGGTGGGGGTGTATAACTGGGGGTGTTGTAGTAATTGTGGGTCAGGTGCTACAGACTAGCGCTCATCAGCCACAGTCATGAGACTGTCAGCGGCGCCACACTTTTTGTCGCTGTTAGTTGTAATTTTGTAGTGATTGTGATGTGATATTCCAGTCAAAACCCAACCACCTTTTGCAATCTTTACCAATTGACTCTCTATCTCTCTCTCTCTCTCTCTCTCTCTCTCTCTCTACTCTGTCATACTCACCACACCACAAAACACAATGATTGTCCTAGCAAAGCTCCTCGCGGTGTTTCTTGCCGCAGTTGCTGCCTATCCCCACCAGAAACCGCTCCAATTGCAGCAGTTGCTGTCTACTCTAGCCGTCGATGACTCTTCTTCAGTCACCACTCTCTACGCCGCCAGCAACGACACTTCGTTTGCCGCGCTTCTCGACTTTCACCGCGCTCTAGTGCAAACCCGCTCAATCTCCTACTCCGAAAACAACGCCGCCAGCCTCGTCGAGGCCTTCCTCACCGCCCGCGGCTTCACCGTCCGCTCTCAACCGCTCGGCGATAACAGCGGCACCAGCGATAACGCCAACCGCCGCAACTTGTACGCGGTGCATTCCCGCTCTTCCAGAGACTCAAACCACCGCAGGCTCCTCATCACCACCCACTTGGACACCGTGCCTCCATATATCCCATACGAGTACGACGAGCAAAATGGAGTGATCCACGGCAGAGGCTCTAACGACGCCAAGGGCTCGCTTGCAGTGCAGCTTTTCAGCGTTTTGCAGTTGCTTGAAAGCGGCAAGATCCAGCCTGATGATGTTGCGTTTTTGTTTGTTGTGGGCGAAGAAGTCGATGGCGATGGTATGGCAGTTGCTTCTCAGTACTTCCTAGACCATAACAATAAACATGAGTCAAAGGAATTCGGCTGGGACGTTGCTATATTTGGCGAACCTACGGAAAACAAATTGGGAATCGGTCACAAGGGCAACTATATCTTTGATTTGGATGTTTATGGGAAAACCGCCCACTCTGGGTATCCGCATTTGGGCATCAGCAGTAATGAAATCATTATTGATTTCCTCACTCAGCTCCTCCAATCCTCGGACAAATTGCCATCCTCCAATTTGCTTGGCCCTACTACTGTCAATATCGGTAAATTGGACGGCGGTATTGCATTGAACGTTTTACCAAGCTACTCCCATGCCGCGGTGTATTTCAGAGTCGCTGATAACTCACAGCAGTTGTTGCAGGTGGTTGACGAGTTGCTCAACAGCACCAACGCCAAGTGGGCCAAGAAGTTCCCTGACTTCAAGCCACCATCTCCAGCTGACCAAAAGCACAACAATACTCAAGATAAGGGGCCTTTTGTGTTCCGTAGTAATGTCGCTCTCAAAGAACCGCAATTCTTGGACTACAAAGTCCCAGGTTTCGAAAGCATTGCGTTAGCGTTTGGCACAGACGTTCCTGGTTTTAAATTGCCAGTTACTAGAAAATACTTGTACGGTCCCGGACTGATTTTTTCTGCTCACTCGGACCATGAGTATGTTACTGTGCAAGAGTTGCTGGATAGTTTGGACGGTTATAAGAAGTTGATTTTGTGGAATTTGGAGAATTTGGAGAACTTAGATTAGACTGGGGAGAATACAATGCCATTGGCATACCCTTTGGGTTTGGATTAGAAGAAAATGTGTACAATCGGAATCAATATTAACAAATATTGCCATTTGAAAATTAAATAAATTTAACACACAAACACCTAAAATCTAAATAGAGAATGTTAACTGTATTTACTTTTAAAGAACAAAATAAAAGCTAACTGCTCACTTAGCGCTCGACGCGATCTATAATGTGTGGCCAAATCGTAACGTATATGTTTGAAGTGGCATTGACTTTGGCAAACTTGTCTCATTTGGCACAGCAGCGCCAACATAGTCTCGAATAAGCAGCGCGAATCTGAAAGAATGGCTGTAAATGTGCAATCAGCAAGCGACCTCGACGCAATCTTTATAACAAGTCAAAGAGTCACATCGCACCATACGCTACTCGAGGAGTGCGCCCGCTAAAGGTGAAAACTTGTTTGAATTAGTCTCGCTATATGGAGAGGCATTGGCGGCTAAACGTTGCCATACTTCATAGCCGCCCTTTTAACTTTTCGATTCAGAGGCTTCTTTTTGGCTCTTTTCCTTCAAATCCTTCTCAATACCCTTAATTTTTTCCCTGATTCCATCTCTCAAGCTTTGATCTCTCTCCATTGCCTCCTTAATAGAATCCTCAATAATCTTATTGATAATCTCGTCCTTGTACAAAAGTCCCGTCATCAACCCCGACAGTTTCCCCTTATTTTGCTGTAATAATTTGGGATCCTCTTTTATTTTTTTCGTGATCTTGTCTTGGATCAGATCAATAAGCCGTTGATGATGAGTCTTGGAGCTCTTGAAATTGTCGTAGAGGCTCTTGCGATATCCGTCAAAATGGCCCTTACGTTTGAAACTGATGACTAGCTGTTTTGCCTCTGACATGCTTATACTTATAATGATGGTGCTTGTTTTTGGATTGAATGATCTTAAGCAGCTAGTGGGTGGATGCTCTGGTGTGGTATGTGTCATAAGCTTGGAGCTTGTCTTGTATTATTCTAAAAAAACGCTTTCTTTAGTCAGTTTTCCGTTTCTGGCGTTTTGTTTTCGTTTGTGGCCCAATTAGGTAAAACGGCGTGCCGACGATAACAAAACTGCCCCCAATAAAAAAAAATCACCATTTCCCAGTGTTTTCTTCTTCTTCTTCTTCTTCTTCTTCTTCTCACTTTTGACACAACAGCCAATTTCATACAATAAAACAAAACATTACAACTATATACACATAAAAAAGACATACATTATAATACAAAATATGTTGCTCAACACCTTGCTTCTTGCCAATGTTGCAAGTTGCTTGACAATCCCATTCATCCACAATGCACAAGAAGTACTCAATGGCGTATCTCCATCATCGCATAAACATGACATTGAGAGTCTCCCCTTGATCGATTCTGAAGCTATCCAAGCCTTAGTTAACGAGCAAGATCTCAGAGATGAAGCCGATACTCTTTTCAACATCTCATTGAACTCCATTCCTGAATACGGTAACCCAACTAGAGTCATTGGATCCGAGGGTCACTGGGGCACCATTGGTCACATTTTGGATGTTTTGCATAAGTACAGTTGGTATTATGACATCAAGGTGCAACCATTCACTACTGTGCTTAGCAAAATCAATGAAGCTAAAGTGGCCATCAATGGTAAACCAGTTAATCAATCTCTTGGATTGCGTTTGTCTCCTCCAACTGAACATAATGACTATGTTAAGGGAAAATTAGTGGCTGTGGCAAACAATGGTTGTGACGATGCTGATTATCAAGCCTTTGCTTCTTTGAGTAATAATGAAGAAAGTCACATTGCTTTGATTCAACGTGGAGTTTGCCCATTTTCTGTCAAGTCAAGATTTGCCCTCAAGTATGGTGCTAAAGCCGCCATTATTTATGACAATGAAGATAGCAATTCTGTTTTCAGTGGTACTTTGGAAGAACCAATTGAACAATTGGCTCCAACTATTGGTATCACCAAAAAGACTGGTGAATATTACATTGAAAATTACTTGAACAAAAACTTGACTGTAGATGCCGCAGTGCTTATTGATGCATATGTTAAGAACGTTGTCACTAAAAACATTATTGCTGAAACCAAGTTCGGTGATAAGGAAAACATTGTTATGGCCGGCGGTCATTCTGACTCTGTGGAAGAAGGTCCTGGTATTAACGATGATGGCTCTGGAACTATTTCATTGTTAAAAATTGCTGAGTATTTGACCAACTTCAAACCAAACAATGCCATTAGAATTGCATTTTGGGCTGCTGAAGAAGAAGGCTTGTTGGGTTCCACTTATTATGTTAAGCAATTGTCAGCTGAGGAAAACTCCAAACTTAGATTGTTTTTGGATTATGATATGATGGCTTCTCCAAATTATGCCTTCCAAGTTTATGATGGTGATAATGCTAAAAACCCAACTGGTTCAGAAGAAATTAAGAATTTGTACATTGACTGGTATACCAGCAACCAGCTAAATTATACTCTTATTCCATTTGACGGTAGATCCGACTATGCCGCTTTTATTGAAAATGGTATCCCAGGTGGCGGAATTGCTACTGGTGCTGAAGGAATCAAGACTTCTAATGAAGTTGAACTTTTTGGCGGTAAAGCTGGTGCCTGGTATGATCCATGTTACCATCAAAGATGCGATGACTTAACTAATCCAGATTATTACGCTTGGGTGGTTAATACTAAATTGATTGCGCACTCTATTGCCACTTATGGTGAATCTTTGAAAGGGTTCCCTGAAAGAAATGAAACTAAGGCTGAAGTTAATGGTATGGCTAAGGGTTTCAAGTACCGCGCTCACAGTTTGGTTTTCTGATTGATTAATTGACTGAAAGATTTTGCCTTTTTCTTGTCTTTGCTTTTTTTTTTTTTTTCTTATTTTCTTTTCTCTGCTTTTCATTAATGTTTATTTATGCATTACATTTCATAGAACTCGCATTTATCATCTTTAACCAAAGAAGAAATTGATAATAATCATGGCCTAGAAAATGTTCTTTTTTCTCCATTTAATGATACACAAAATAACATAATAATAAAATAATAAAACTTTTTGATTTTAAAAAACAAAAAAAAAATTAAAAAGGGAATTAACCGTATTTTGCATACATGTAGCAGAGAGCCCATAAACCGTTTTTTACAAACAGTGCTGAGGTAAAGTATTGTAAGCAATAAAGACTATGTTGCTTTGTTTCGGGATAGGAGTTGTGGATAGAAGAGTTTGAGCCGAAAATGGCACTGCTATATTGAATCAGTGCGGGAGATAAAAACAACTATATAAGTAAGGTTTGACCCTTTAGAAGGAAAGGTTATGTTAAAGCTCATTTGGGAAGATCGTATCTATAATATATAAAAAAAAAACACATATGGCTTGTCTATTTGTAAATATGTCTATTTGTCTAGTAAATGGTTAGAATTAGGAAAAAAAATAAAGAAGCAGTAGAAATTGTCATTAAGTGAGCAAAAGAAAACTGAAGAAAATTTGTAGTTGATTAAGAAATAAAAAAAAAAAAAAAAAAAAACAATCGAGACACATGTCAAGTTATTCAATATATCTGTTGGGCCAATTCTCTTTCTGCAAAGTACCTTCTTCCGAGGTACGTTCCATTAAGGCTAGCACTAGCATAAGAAGTTGCTAACGTACTCGAATCAACCAAGTAGGATGAGGCCACCCCAGAGCTATCTGTTGCACTACTTGCACGTCTAGTTCTATGAACCGTTGCATATATAGTATTGGTTCTCGTGACTGTGAACTGCCTGGTTACTGCCGAAGTGTGCACCACGTTCAGCGATGTCGAATAAACTCCCACCGTGCTGCCGTTGGAATCTGTTACGGTGATGGTGGCGGTTACGGGAAACGTTGCGGTGATTGTGTCTGTTACTGAGATGGTGGACTCTTGTTTGGTGGTGGTGGCGGTGGCTGAAGATGGACACTGGTATTCGGTGGTGGTGACGGTGACGGTAGCAGGGGTGCAGAAAGCGCTGTCACTGGTTGTACTGGCGATGTTCTTATTGACAATACCATAATCGTCATCGCCGATAATAGCAGCTGAGCTAGACGATGACAAGGTTTGTCTAGCTAGAGTAACGAAAACAGTAGTGGTTCTGGTGGTAGTTGACGAAACGTAATCTGAATCCAAATTCGAGTTCGAATTCAAATTCAAACTAACGGAGGCAAGGCTGGCATTATTTGTGTCGTTGCTGTAGTACCTCTTCTCGCTGGCTGGGCCATTCAAATATGGAGAATTTTGGGCAAAAGAGATGCTTGTGAATACAATTGGAGCTAGCAAAAGGGACTTGAAAAGCATGATATAAGGAAATATTGTTTAGTTGCCACAAGGAAGCTTCAATGGTGGAGGGACGGTGTATACAAGTTCACGAACAAAGTTCAGGGTGCTTGAATTAAGTAAGTGATCTAGAAGCCGCTTTTTAGTTTTATAAACGAATTTAAAGAAGCTGGCAGTTTTATTTTGACAAAAGAGTGTGGATAAAGTTGGATTTATTGTTGTTGTTGTTTTTTTTTAGAAAAACGAAATGCACTGGTTAAACAAAAACAAAGAACTTTTAAATTGCATTGTTGATCCGGCAACAGCTCCTGGTATTTATATTGTCTGCCATGGCATACTACAACAGTGGTGTTGTATCATGGATCCAACGAACAGTGCGGTTTTATGTTGAGATCCTATATGCCACATCAATGCATAGTGATGCAATATGCATGTATCAGGATGAAAGACATTTGCATAAACTTACGGAGTCAGAGTACCATTTTAGCGGATTATTACCCGACTTTGAATCAGCATCTCTTCGCGATCATCATGTATCAAGCGCGCGCCTCGGTGTGATATACAAGAGGAAGAGGCAGAATCAAGAACAAAAATAATCAGACAAAAATCACATCACTCCATGAGCAATGGATAAGCTTCTTGACTTTGGCAACGCCACTAATTCTCAAGGTATTTTTCGCATCAAATCCAGTGCCTCTATGGCTCGTCCTTCAGCAAGAACAGGTGGTTCCAGCCATCATCATAATTCAAAGCTAAATGAGGTTATTAGTACGGTGGATGCTCATGTTGCTGAAATTCTTGAGCTAAGTGACAAAAATAGTGGCACGGTTAGAAGGCCACCGCTCTTGATTTCAAAATACTATAATCTTGTAAAGATACTTGCGGTTAATAAATATGCCGAGTCTTTGTATCTAATGATTGTACGAAACTTGGAGCTGTTCTTTGATGCAAATGTCACGATTCGCGAATACTTGGATAACATTATTGACATGTCTCGAAATATAGTCAACAGCGAACAGCTGCCCAGCAACAGTTCGAATCAAAATGATGATACTTCCACTACTAATTCTAGCTCAGTTGACGTTAACCAATTATTCAATAATTTCACACAAGAAGACTTTGATCAATGCTGCCAAATACTATACACCTTCATTAAATTGTTCAATTATGTATTTGCAAAAATCAACCCGATTGATTCTATTTTTGCTTATTTTGATCGGAACGTGCTTGTTAACTCATACTCAAAGTTAACGGTACGTGAGTTAGCCAATTCCTTATTCTACAAGAAACTATTTGTACCGGCTCAAAATGCAAGCAAGTTTCAAACCGTTGGTCGTATTGTGTTGGTAAATGTACTAAAGTTGTTGCATTTTAACCGATTGTATCAGTTGAATAGATACTTGGTTGAGCATGGGTTTGATCCGGTGCTACCTAATGAAATCATTGTGAAAAAGCACCATTCACAAACAGCGTCGTCAGAGAGAAAGGCAGATCAGGATGATGATATTGTGTTAGACGATGGTATCCTAGACGATAATGAAAATAATGACGGCAGTAGCGACAATAATGGAAGGAATGAAATTGACCCTGAAAAATTGCTTCTAAACACGTTATTAATATTCAAAAAAATCGATCTCATAATGTCCAATATTGGCTTTTATAGATATTCTGGTCTCGATGTTGTATCGTTAAAATCAATAAACTTTAACCGAATTTATTTGAATGAATTGAACAGATTTTGCTGGTTTTTAACTCAGACTCCGTTACTTGAAGAAAATCATGCTGTTACTTCAAGCTTCATGGCAATTTTTGAACGCATTTTTCGTCATGAAACCATACTTGCTAATCTGATTTTCAATAACAGATTCAACAAGCAAGAAGTCTTTGCCAGCAGTCATGATAGTAACAATAATAATAATAGTAATAATAATAGTAACTGTGACGATTTTTATTTTAAGTATTTGAATCAATATCATCAGTATTCCATATTTGCAGTGCATTCCAATTTCCAGCTTGATAACAACAAGAGGTTTATTTATTTGATAAGGAGAATCTTATTATATAAGCTTATTATCAATAATGATTATTTGAACAAAATTTTTATCAAGTTATTTAGTGATATGGATTTCGTTGGGTTGAAAAAATTGTATGAGTTTCATCAGGATTTCGACTTGGGAAATACAAGGCTCGATGATGAAGTTCTTAAAATTCATGGGGATACACTTGCTGAATTGGATGCTGAGGTAGCTGGCACTATCAAAGAAAAAGAGCAAGAAAATTATAATGAAAAAGATGGTGATGTTGATGAGGATTATGATGAAGATGAAGATGTAAATGACGATGTAAATGACTATGTAAATGATAGATTCAAGAAGGCCAATAATGACACTGACAAAAATAGCTCTACTAACGACACTCGCAAGCCATCTGTTGACTCACTTGCCCTCATATGGTTTAACACAATATACAATCAACTATTCACAAGTTTGATAAATTTTAAGAAGAAGAATCTAAAAAATAAAGAAAAGGATAAGGATTTAGCAAGCCAGATTGAAAACTCAATCATTGAACTACTTTACAGGCTCAAGGACAAATACTTGCAATTCATTGAAAACTCATTTGATAGTAATCCTCTATTTGTTTCCAAAGTGAACAAATCATTTATAAAAATTATCAATATCAACAATAACGAACTTATAATTGAGTTAGTAAAGTATTGTGATTTATTTATAAACTCTCTTTTCAACGAGTACATTAATGATGCCAAAGTACCAATACCGGAAAACAAACCATTTGTAACAATCATTAATGAAGTATATGATACCAAACTTGCTCCAAAATTTGAAATTATCTATTGGTTCTTCAAGAAATTCTACCAAAAAAGATTTGAGTTTTTCATTCATCATTATAGACAACATTTGTCCAAAAGATTACTCAACATTAACAATATTATAAATTCGGAACACTTGAATAAAAAAATATTTATTGAAAATTTAATGCTTGTGTTATTTACAAAAGATTTTATCAAATATAAGCACAGGGATAATCAGTTTATTGCATATTTGGAGACAGAATTCAATCCATACAAGGGCACCAGGACTAAATTGAAACCAGAGATTTATAAATCGCATCAAAGTAGCATCAACGACAATAGCAACAGTCATCGTCTCGACGATGCAGAAGAAGTTGATGCTGATTTTGATTCTGAAGAGTTGGTAGCCAAGTTCCATTCCGTCTACTCTATGATCAAGGACATTGATATATCGCAGAAATTCAAGGAAGATTTCATGGTTTACCAACAAAAGAAAATTCAATCAACAGCACAGCCGCCAAAACAGACACGCTTATTCTTGTCACCATTTGCCAAAGAAGGTGATACCGCACAGCAAGTTGAATTCGATCCATTAATTTTTAATACCAAGCTTTGGCCCAACTTTAGTAATAATAACTTTGATTTGATGTTTCCGAAATACGAAATGCCACAACTTTTTGACAGTTTCAATGATATGTTCTTTGAAGGTGGACCAAGTAGCAGTAAGCTTTATCCTCTTCTACAGGGGGCTCTGCCAACAGCACCGTCAGCATTGCCGTCTTCTACTTTGCCATCAGCTTCATCATTGTCATCTTCATGGACTCCAGATCAAAATTCAAAATATTACATTAACAACAGCCATAAAATCCTTAACTGGAACTATTATTTGCATTACTTGGTGCTTGATTTCAATGTTAATCCAGATAATGAAGACACGCCAAAACAGATCCATACTGCGTTTATTGTTGGCTGTGTGTTGTTGCTTTTCAATGAAACTGACGAATGGTCATATGTGGATATTCTTCAGCGTCTTAAGCCTAGCAAGAACCTAGCTAGTGCCCCAGCATCTTCGTCATCTTCATCGAACTCTGCTTCTGCTGGATCCACGGCTTCCAGCAGCGGTGCTGGAGGTGGAAAGTCAATAATTGGAGGAAGCAACGGCACCAGCAGCAATTCAGGTACAGGGAATAAAAATGTACGCATAGTGAGTCAGCGGAATACTCTTACTGCTAGCTCGAGAACTTTATCGGCAATGCAGTTGTCCAAAGAAGCTTTGAATGACGTATTTTACAATAATAATATGGTCAATAAATCCCGCATTGTTGAGCGAATGGAAAGGAAACGGTTGCTTGGTGAAGAAGAATACAGGAAAGCATTTGATTCTTCAAGCAGCAAAGGTATAACAGAGGAAGACTGGAATTGCAATGATAATGAAAATACTAGAGACGCCGGGAACGGCAGTGTTGTCAAAGAGGAAGACGAAGAAGAAGAAAAGGGATCAAAAAGGCAGACAGCAACGCCAAAAACTTTAAACCATGATCCTGACGATATCATCAAAAGGGCAATTTTCTCGCTACAAAAATCTGGCATTTTGATCAACAAGTCAACTACATCGACACTGGGTGCTCCTACAGCTAGTGCTGGGTCTGGGTCCGCACCTTTGTCTGCTGTTAGCGCAATCACAGAAAGCACTACCGTTAGCGGTGGCAGTAACAGCAACAGCAGTGGTGGTGGTGCAGGTGGCAGATTTAGCAAAGATGATGTGTTCATTGTCAATGAGCAGTTTAACAGTAAGAAGCAAATTGTCAAGATTCCTTTAGTTTCCTCAAAAGCGATTAGAAAGCTTCACATGAACTTTTGAACTTTGTGTGTGCATGTATAGCCGTATACTCGGGTATGCTGTCGAAGCCGCTCTTCGACTTGGCCTAGGGTGCTGTGGAATAGTATAGAATTGTTAAGTATAAAATTTTGTACATAATTAGCATTTTATTGTAAAACCTCAGAATGAGGTTATTTGTAGCGGATAAATAAAACGCCTTTTGCGCGACGAGTTGAATCATCAGTATAATGCGCTGATAAAACAATAAAAATTTGAAGGCATTGAAAGTGAGATTTACAACTAAAAGAAAAAGCATTTAAGGCACCAAAAAACAAAAAACTAAAATCACATTAATAATAATACTAATACTAATACTAACAATTATAATAATAGTATACTAAAATAATTACCACTGGAGAAAACCAAATCAAGTTTTCTAATATAAAAACTAAAAAGACACAAACGAAAAAATAAACGGTACACAGAAAAAAAAAAAAAAAAAGGAAAAAAAATTGAAAACCTAAATAGTAGAAAGAATAAGAAATAATCGACGATTTACTATTTCTTTTGATAAAATGTTTTAATATATTCAAGTAGCAATCTTTTTACCATTCAAAAGATGATTCAAAATTTCAGTAGAGTGGTTGTTGCTATGTTGTTGTGGGTACTGCTGCTCGCCGAGATTCAATTGTTTGTTCAACAATCCCGGAGGTGGAGTAACCCCTGCTCTTGGAGTGCTAGCAGCAGAAGGATTTTGCAATGCATTGATCAGATGTTGAAGTGGTGGTTGAGGTTCAGTACGAATGTTCTTTGGTGGCAAAATTTCAGTATTGTAAATAGCATTGGCTGCTTTTCTATTGTCAATGATTGCATTGATCAATTCTGTTCCTGTCTTGAAGTAGTCAATTTCTTGTGATTTTTCAGGAATCACCAAATTTTTAGAAGATGCAAACGCAAACATTGGAGGAAAATCGTCCAAAGATTGACCATATTTTTCTTCAAATAAATCAGTCTTGAATTCATAATTTACTTTACCAAAACTGGAAGTAAGAAGATTCAATGTTTGTGACATGAATTCTGATGCGGACAATTCATTAATAACTAACTCATCAATATTTTCTTTAAATTCTTTCTTACCGTGAGCATTTGAATCCTTATGCTTATCCTTCTTTCTTTCCTTGTGTACCAAATGGGTCAAATTGGTACCTGAATTGTTACGTTGCAATGCAGTTTCAGCTAATGTTGGGAAAGCAGAAGCATTGGCCAAAGTAGCGTTTCTTGGTTTCGGAGAATTGTTTTGTGTAGTGCCCGATGCAACATTTTTGGCCCATGAGGCAGTAGCTGGTAAGCCTGGAGCATTTTCTTGGTCACTGTGATCGTTGCGATGTTCTGAAGTACTGCTGTTACCATTACTGATACCATTACCATTACTAGTACCATTACTAGTACTATTGCTAGTACCATTACCGGTGATATTTATACCATGACTAGAGCTAGAGACATGTTTCAAGTCATGAACAATATCCCCCGGCTTTGTTGAGGGATGAATCACATTATTATGTAGCCCATATCTGATTATTCCTCCTTCACGGTGTCTACCCAACTCGTTACCTTGATGGGTGGACATATCTTGTCTAGTGTAAGAATCTGCTTCTTCGCCAGGTTCATGCAAAAACATACAATTTGGATTAGGACAAGGCAAGCCTCTCAAATAAGAAGAGCAATATTTTGTGGTACCATAAGCAGCTCTAATGATTCTACTATCCATTATTGAACCATCAATAGCACGAATACATTTGTCAGCATCTTCTCTTCTCACAAAAGTCACGTAAATGCCATATCCATTATTGCCAATAGAATTTGCATTTTGATTCCTTTTGTTCACCACCACTTTCAAGATTTTACCATACTGACCAAAATATTTTTCTGATCTTAGCGCACTGTGAAGTTCCTCTGGCGGTATAGGAGGATTAAGGCCAACCACATAAACTAGATTCTTTTGAATCACTCTCATGCCAGCCAAATGTTTTCTAGAAGCATTTTCTTGCTCTTTTCTTTCTTTTTCTCTTTGTTTTCTTTCTTTGTCTCTGATTATCTTTCTTGCGTTTTCTGCTTTGACTTCTTCTGGAGTGAGTTCGATATATTGAACACTTTCATCGTCATATTTTCTCCGACAAGCAGGACATCTGCCGTTAAGTTCTGGATTCTGTCTAATATTATTGTAACAGAACTGACAGATTTGATAACCACAAGGACATGGTTTGAATCTTTTATCAGAACTGTCCATTTCTTCCACACAAAGCGGACATACTTCTTCTTCTTCATTTAAGTAATCGTCATTTAGTGCCACCATTTTGTATTATTGTGATGTTGGTGATATTGTATGAGTATGTTTTTAAAATTATAACTTTTTGTGAAAACTAATCTAATAAGATAGATAACGCTGATGTAACTTGATACTGTGATAACGCTTGTATGATGATTTTTGCTTGCAGCTAGTGCTATGGGTGATAATGATCAACTCGAGGCGTGTGATTTGCTACGTGAATTTTTGTGAAGGTTGAGATTAGTACTAATCAATTATGTTTGGTTTTGCCGATATTTCTAAATGATCGAATTTCTAGCAAAAAAGTAGTCGCCGCTATTCACTTTGGCCATTATTTCAGGGTTACCCTAGTGTATCTTTACTCGATCTATGCGGGTTACTGCGAAGTTAACTTTTCGGTGGCGTACCCCCTTTTTTTTTATTTTTTTTTATTTGAGTAAAAACAGCTGCGCTGGGCTTTTAATATAGGTCAACTGCTATAACAACCAACGAGATAGAGTAAAGCTAGAAATTGTAATTTTAAGCTGTTAGTATAATTCAGAATAACTGAAATACAACAAACCTATTCTCAATAACTTTAGACCCCTCTGCGTTCAATGCTTTTTTTTTTTTTTCACACCCACAAGATCGATTTATTCTCTATATATAATATAATAAACTTATCTACGTAGTGTGTGCAGCGTGGGTCAGTTGTCTTTGTATAGGAGAAGTACATATAAGATAAGACCCCGTTATTATTAGTTAAAAAGTTTAGCATTCATGTTGGACTAGGGGAGATTTTAGACATAACTAAAACTAGATTTTTTTTTTTTTTCACACACAATATCGATTTATTATTTCTATATAAACGATAGAAAATACAATCTTATAAACTTATCTATATAGTATATACAGTATAGTTCAGTTGTTATTATATAGGGGAAACTTGTACAAGTGAAAACCCCGCTAGTATTATTTAGACTTTAACGGGTCAGTTGGATTTGAAATAGATATAGGAGAGATTATAGTCTAGGATGGATGATATTTTGTTTTTTTTTTTTGTTTTTTTGAGGGTCATTGCTTTGCTGTCGACAGATAAAAAGAAAAGGGTATCACTTCAATACCATCTTCCACTCACTAAGATAACACTGATGTGTTACCTAATTCATTACCGCGGTGATGTAGTAAACAAGACTAGAGATCGGAATGGTTTTCCAATCAAAGTTCTTATCTTGCCGTAGGCGGGAATATTTCTTTTGGAATATCAAGTAGTTGTCAACCTGGATTAATTCTCGTGTATCACTGGACGGAAGGATGAGGCTGTCACAGCTCAATTCCCTATTTATATGTAACTTTTTCCATAATGCTCGTGCCACTGGACATTTAACCAAAAAGTGCTCCATTTGTTTGTTGATAGCATCTTCATATGACTGCTGTTTGTGCTTTTTACGTGATAAATCTTCGGAGCACCACTTACATTCCTCACCTTGCAATTTGAACTTCTCGACTCCGAGGTGGAATGTGTGTATATTCTCGAAGCAGCCAGGGTGTTTGAACGTTTGTTTGTTTAGCATTTGCCAGAATGTCAGACACTCTTTATTAGTGACTTGCTTGAGACGTGCCAACTGATGTGAGAATAGTAGTTTATCTTTCTTCTCGCGCACTTGTGCACTACCGTTCCGGGACTTGAAGTCGAAGACTTCTTTTGGAATGAACTTTTTTTTCAAAAACGGTATACCGAGCTCCACTGCTTCTGCTATATCTGATGTGCGCTGAAGCCCAAGGATGCCAGGATTGTGTTTGTTGGGGGATACTTGTTTCCACAGAGCTATTATGTTTGCTTCTGTGGCTGTCAACGTAAAGCACTGTTGTGGGTTCTGTGCCAGTATAGATTGCCCTTGGCCTTCGCCTCCGTCAACTGTATCGAGAACATCTCTCCACCAGAATTGAGTGTCAATATGTCCTGGTTTACGTTCGAGCTCATAGCGAAAGAAAAAAAATATTACAGTCTACCTTTTGATGATTTTTAAAGGCTTTTTTTAGTATTCCTAGTTACCTTCTCAAAATTCAATCCTAAAATCGTAAAAGGGTGTGGTTCGTGTATTTGCAATCATCTTTTATTTATAATCTTTTCTTAAGTTTTCGAGCTTTTTCCACCCACTGCTGTTACCAAGCGATTCACAATATTGGCTAACGTGTTTACGTGGGCCAGCAGTATAACAGTCGGGGGCCAAAAATATGTTTATACAACCTCAAAGCCGCCTTAAACCAACAATTTCACCATATATTTGCAATTTTGAGGGAAACATACCTATTCTTAATCAACTACATTGTGGTCATACTCTCCCAAAAACACCAATTTTTATAAAGGACGTGTGGCCGAGTGGTCTAAGGCGCTCGACTCAAGATACTACGGTCTCTTGCAGCTAAAACAGCTGAGCAATCGAGTCTCGAAAGAGGCATGAGTTCGAACCTCATCGCGTCCATTATTTTTTTTCGCATGTTTTGTTCTTTCTGTCTTTATTTTTACATTCATGTTCTTTCAAGTTTATGGGATTATACACACACACATATATATAAATATAGATAGTAATACAATCTTGGGTGACAGAAAAAAAAAAAAAAAAAAAAACTTCGCGGACAGTTTGGCTTTGAATTCTTGCATACTGGCAATCCATAATCTTGTCTTTGATAATTAAGTCGGCTTTTTTGCTACTCACAAACCAACGTCGAATTGGTAAATCCACGATAAAAAAAAATCCATAAAATGCTCCAAAACGGACAGCAATTTAATCAGTTTGCGTTGGTTGGTTATCGTAAAATGAGCTCCACAACTCTGGAGTGAACAATCTCTCCAATATCTATTTCAAATCCAACAGATCCACTAAAGTCTTACTGACACTAACGGGGGTTTTCACTTGTATAAGATTCCTTTATATAATAACAACTGAGCTATACTGTATATACTATATAGATAAGTTTATAAGATTATATAGAAATAATAAATCGATATTGCCATGAATTTTTCGATGCAAGTAGTACATGTGCAACGCGCTACAAACAGTTTGACACTCACCGGCAGCTAGATAGACCTCAGCATCAATACTTGGTTGGAAATGGTGAGTTTTTGTGAATTTGGTCTCTCATGTTGTCTTGATTTTTGTGTTGTCTTGATATTGCGATTTTGTGGTTTTGCGGTTTTCTTTGACGCACAACGCGTCACGTATACTGCGGGCTGAGGCAGCAAACCGCAGATTGCGCAGACTTTGCAGTGCATGTCTGCCAATCAATCCATGAAGTTCTGGGCGCTGCAGCAATGTTAACTTGTTTGATCTGATCTGATGATGGAGATGGAGATGGATCGAAGCAGGGGATGAGAATCGAGATTGCGATACAGATTAGACAAGGCAGCAAATAGATTAAGAACAAGAGGATCAATTTTGATATAGTCTGTGTGCACATAGCAAGGGCATTGAAAAATGTGGAGGGATAAGTTTTCACTTTACATTGTATTTTCTTTTTCCCAAGACTCACAAACTGATCCCCGTTTTTTTTTTTTTTTTTTTTTTTTTTCTTTCTTCTTTCTCGATAGGTTGATTGATCACACTCCTTTATTGGGTTTGCAGAATGATTTGACAGAAGAAAGAAAGAGGACCCAAGAGGTGCTACTTTCATTTCTTTTTTGATTTCTGCAGCGCAACTTGTAAGCTTATACTTGTCGGCACCGTTGGCAGGTTTTCCTGCCCCGGAAAGAGAAATCGCCAGTTCTGCACCGCATTAATCAAATTGTAAGCAATACACTAGTTTACAGTGCTGAGATAATTCCAGAGCACCCTATAAATAAATCATTAAACTCATAAAGAGGTGAGACTCTGGGACCGCAGACTAACTCGGCTTATAAGTGCACATGTACACTGGCCATGTCTTGTCTCTCTAGATAATTCAACTTGGCTATATATAGATCAGTATTCCATATCTGGAAAGACAGAATGCCAAAAATAAAAAAAAATACAAAACAGAAAAAACAGAAAGAAAAAAAAAGAAAAAAAAAAAAAAGAAATTATACAGTCGTGGTTCAATTTTTGTAAATTAAAATTGAAAATGAAAATTTCACAGAGCTAAAAAAAAATCAACAACGAAATACTAGTAGAAGGAAAAAAAAAAAAAGTTTGCTTGAACTTTAATTTAGTTGGAAGCGATTTCTTTTTTTGGCTTTCTATACGATAACTTGAGTAAGTTAGCTCAATTTGGTATTATTCTTAGAATACAAGCTCTGTGCACATTTTCAAGAAAGGGGAATGGGAGCAGATATTTAAGACAACAGTGGATATATGGCCTGCTAGCTGGTGGTTTGACAGTGGTGGTAATGCTCCACCAACACAAGTGAGTGTCTGTGTCTCGAGACGGCGGACAGCAAGCGGTGAGCAAACTGCGGACCACCCAGCGCATTAAAAATAGGCCGCGGCACATACGCTGCATACATAATAATAGTTTCAGAAACGGCATTGTAATCCAGGGCATCATTACCGGTCCACTGTAAAGTGAAAGCAACGGACGCTCCAAGGGATTTTACTATGGTGCACACTACGGTGTAGATACAAACTGTCTAAGTTTAGACAGGGTTGATCTTAACAAACAAACAAACAAACAAACAAACAGACAAACAAACAAACAAACAAGCTTGATAGATACGAGAACAAAGTTCGGCTTCGACAGCCAAGCAGGGGCTCTTTTTTTGGGCCTCTTCCCGGCAGCTGGCGGGAGTGTCCACGGAACCATCCTTGGACGGACAATTAGTTACAGTGCTGATTACAATAAGCATCGAGCCTCATCCAATTCCATTAAAAGAAATGAAAAAAAAAAAAAATAATAATAAACAGCCCAACTGTTTCTTTTAAAAAGACGCAAGCAACCATCAAAGTCCACTAAAGATAATAGTAATAATAGTAATTGTAGTAGCAGAAAGAATAGAATAATAATGACTTTTTGTATGGTGGGACGCCAACACCGCCACAAAGGTTGACAACTGCTTCTTGGTATACTGCTATACAACCCCAATCTCAAACAGTCGTCCGCACATACTTGTTAGTCCGTGTTAGAGTAACATCAACACTCGAACATCTATCTCTATGTAGCTATAGCTGTATGTAGCTATTAATAGGAAACAGCCACACTCTTTGATGGGCGGCCCTAAGCTTCGGGTTGGTTTAGTCTAGTTGCATCGTGTTCAAAGAACCGTCCGCTTCGCCCTTCGCCCTTCGCCCTTATACTTGCTACTACTCGCTATCAAGGATGCGCCCGGGAACGAAAATAAATGGGAAGCCCACTGGAAGGCTGCACCGCCTAATTTTCCAAAACCTCAGCAAAACACCGTGTTTTTTCAGGATTCCTTGGGGCGCAGCCGCTGGGACATACAAATGGCCGGGTACCCCTTTTATCGATCGATCGAGGGATCCCTCGGCTAGACTGTGGGCCGGACTGCTGCCTGGAACGCGTTTATTTATAGCAGCAGGGGCAGTTTTTTAGTGCTCCGGAGATTAAATTTTCTACAGAGAAAATTCAATAGTTGTACAGCTGTTCACTTTCTTGCTTTTTGCTTCCACTGCTTTTTCGCCGCCACATGTCGCACTACACAACGTACGTATCCGTTGTATGCCAGTCAGTCAATCACTTAGCTGTTTCCAGTAGAGTTTAGATCAATAAGCGCGTTCTATCTTTCTTTTTCCACCCGCTTTGTAAGTTCGTGATTTCTTTTTCCTGATCTCTTGTGATGTGTTTCTTTTTATCTCTCCAACTATCCCCCCCTGATACGCGTCCTGTTCGTGAATTTCTATTAGTAATATATATCACTTGTAAATATATCATATTCGAAATATATCATATTATATAAACGCACCCATCACAAAAACAAGCATGGAATGCCTACACGGTCCTCTTTGATCTGTGCTGCAACAAGCAGACGGGGTTATCGCCACTCCGTTTAATTCCCTTGCTCTCCGTCTGTTCTGTCTGGTACCGTAAGTGTCATTGGGAAAAAATTTTTAGATTTTTTTACTTTTTTTTTTTTTTTTTTTTCTTCTTCTTTTGAAATCCTAGCGTCTTTTCAATTTTTCACGCACGCAGTCACCTGACAGCTCCGCAGGGGGGCCCTTTGGTTCGGGGCACACTAACCACAAGGCCCTGCCATTGGCCGCGGATCTCCAACCTCATGTACTTGAGCCCTGTCTAGAGCAAAAAGGGCGTCCCGTCCCCCATGCGGTACGCTGCCAAGGGCTGCCACAGGATGCCATACACTGCCGTAGAATGTCATTACATGCTTAGAGATGCATCATGATGCACTTTAGACACTGATCCCGATCCAAGTGGGCGCTTCCGTGCTTGAGCGTCGCTCACCGTCTCTCTTTCGCCTTTTTTTTTCTTCTTCTTCTTTCTCTTTTCCTCTTGCTCTTTTCTTATACTCTTCGATTTTCATATTTTTTTTTTTTTTCCTCTTCTTCTTTTTCTTTCTTCCTTTCCTTCTTCTTTTCTCTTTCTCTCTCTCTCTCTCTCTTCAAACAAACACTCTCTCCTCCCCATCTCACCCAACTAGACGCTGTCGTTTATTCCTCTTTCTTCTTGGGTTCATTCAACCTTTTTTTTCTCCCTTCGCTAGCTTTATCTCGTTGAAAGCTTTTTTTGTTTTTCCCTTGTTTCTTTTTCTCCCCTTCCTTCCAGAAACAAAAAAGGTTTGGCATCTTAAGTTATTCCTGTTTGGATATTTCAAATCTTGTGTTTGATTTGTTTCCCTATCCATACCATTCGTTTCGAGAATTCTTCAAAGCACCAACAAAAAGACCTTCATTTTTAAAAAAAAGGAGAGAGCCAATATTAACTATCGCTTTTTTTGAGCTCTTCTCATCAGTTGGTTGATTTGAATAAAAAGTAACCTTTTTCCCCTTATCTTTTTTCGATAAGAAAAAAGCAAAAAACAAGTATAAATTTCAAAAGAAAAGAGAGATTAAGTTTAGTTAGTTGGCCATGTCATACAACGACAACACCAACCCCAATTACAACCACCAGCATAATCAGTACTATGACCAAACTGGTGGCCAAGGCGCTGCCGCTGGTTATGACCAGTCATACGCTCAGGATCAGTACCAGCAAGGCCACGACGCCCAAAACGCCGGCGGCTATTATGACCAAGGTTACGATCAAGGCCAATACTATGACCAACAAGGCCAATACTACGACGGGGGCCACGATGGTCAATATTATGACCAGTATGATCCAAACGCCAGAGGTATGACCCCAGGCGGTCCAAATGATCAAGAGGCCTTTTCCGATTTCAGTTATGGTCCAAACGGTGGCCAACCAGGTACTCCTGGTTATGATTATGGCACCCAGTACACTCCTTCCCAAATGTCCTACAATGATCCTAGATCATCTGGTACTTCCACTCCAATCTATGGTGCCAATGGTGGCTATGAAGGTGATGGTGGTTACATGCCATCTTTGCCAACTGATCCATACCCAGCATGGACCGCTGATAACCAAGCTCCAGTCAAATTGGAAGACATTGAAGATGTTTTTATTGATTTGACCAATAAATTTGGTTTCCAAAGAGATTCGATGAGAAATGTGTTTGACCATTTTATGACTTTGTTGGATTCAAGATCTTCCAGAATGTCTCCATCTCAAGCTTTATTGTCGTTACACGCTGATTACATTGGTGGCGATACCGCTAACTACAAAAAATGGTACTTTGCTGCTCACTTGGATTTGGATGATCAAGTCGGTTTCAGAAACATGAAATTGGGTAACTTGTCCAAAAAGGCTAAAAAGGCTTCTAAGAAGGCCAAAAAGGCCAAGAAGGCTTTGGAAAAAGACGGCAATGATCCAGAAGCTCAACAAGCCTTGGAAAATGATGACTCTTTAGAAGGTGCTGAATACAGATGGAAATCTGAAATGAACAATTTGCCTCCTATTGAAAAAGTTCGTCAAATTGCTTTGTACCTCTTGTGTTGGGGTGAAGCTAACCAGGTCAGATTCACTCCTGAATGTTTGTGTTTCATCTACAAGTGTGCTTCTGACTACTTGAAGTCTCCAGCTTGTCAAAACAGAACTGAACCAGTTCCAGAAGGTGATTACTTGAACAGGGTGATCACCCCGATTTACACGTTCTTGAGAAACCAATTATACGAAGTTCTCGATGGTAAGTTTGTTAAAAGAGAAAGAGATCACAACAAAGTTATTGGTTATGATGATGTTAATCAGTTGTTCTGGTACCCAGAAGGTATTGCTAGAATTATTCTTGAAGATGGTTCTAGATTGATTGATATTCCAAATGAGGAACGTTTCTTTAAGTTGAACGAAGTTGATTGGAATAACGTTTTCTTTAAGACCTATAAGGAAATTAGAACTTGGTTGCATTTGATTACCAACTTTAATCGTATTTGGGTTATTCATGGTTCCATTTACTGGATGTACACTGCCTATAATTCTCCTGCTTTGTACACTAAGAACTACGTTCAATTGGTTAACAATCAACCTACCCCAGAGTACAGATGGGCTTCTGCTGCTCTCGGTGGTTCTGTTGCTTGTTTTGTTCAGATCTTTGCTACTTTGTTTGAATGGATGTTTGTGCCAAGAAAATGGGCTGGTGCTCAACATTTGAGCAGAAGATTTATGTTTTTGATTTTGATTTTGATTATTAACTTGGGTCCGGTGATTTTCATTTTTGTTTACAATCCATTGACTAAATATTCCAAACTTGCGCATGTCATATCCATTATTGTATTCTTTGTTGCTGTTGCTACCATCGTTTTCTTCACTATCATGCCGCTTGGTGGTCTTTTTACTTCCTACATGAACAAGTCATCCAGAAGATTTATGTCGTCGCAAACTTTTACTGCTAATTTTTACAAATTACAAGGTATTGACATGTGGATGTCTTATTTGTTGTGGGTTGTGGTTTTCCTTGCCAAATTTGTTGAATCCTATTTCTTCTTGACATTGTCTTTGAGAGATCCTATTAGAAACTTGGCAACTATGCATATGAGATGTAGCGGTGAAGTTTGGTTTGCAAACAAATTATGCAGATACCAATCTCAAATTGTTCTTGGTTTGATGTACTTGACTGATTTCGTCTTGTTCTTCTTGGATACTTATATGTGGTACATTATCTGTTGTTGTATCTTCTCTGTTGGTAAATCTTTCTACTTGGGTATCTCTATTTTGACTCCATGGAGAAACATTTTTACCAGATTGCCAAAGAGAATTTACTCGAAGATCTTGGCGACTACTGATATGGAAATTAAGTACAAGCCAAAGGTTTTGATATCTCAAGTTTGGAATGCTATTGTTATCTCTATGTACAGAGAACATTTATTGGCTATTGATCATGTCCAAAAATTGTTGTACCATCAAGTTCCTTCTGAAGTTGAAGGTAAGAGAACTTTGAGAGCCCCAACATTCTTTGTTTCTCAAGATGATAACAATTTTGAAACTGAGTTCTATCCAAAGGATTCTGAAGCTGAAAGAAGAATTACCTTCTTTGCTCAATCTTTAGCAACTCCAATCCCTGAACCATTGCCCGTTGAAAATATGCCAACATTTACCGTGTTTACTCCTCATTACTCTGAAAAGATTTTGTTGTCTTTGAGAGAGATTATTAGAGAAGATGACCAGTTCTCCAGAGTCACTTTGTTGGAATACTTGAAACAATTGCACCCAGTTGAATGGGATTGTTTTGTTAAAGATACAAAGATTTTGGCTGAAGAAACCGCTGCTTATGAAAATGGGTCTGACCAAGAGAAGGAAGATGACAATGCACACATGAAGTCTCAAATCGATGATTTGCCATTTTACTGTATTGGTTTCAAGTCTGCTGCTCCTGAATACACTTTGAGAACTAGAATCTGGGCATCTTTGAGAGCACAAACTTTATACAGAACTGTTTCTGGTATGATGAACTACGCTAGAGCTATTAAATTGTTGTACAGAGTTGAAAATCCTGAAATTGTTCAAATGTACGGTGGTAACACTGAAGGTTTGGAAAGAGAATTGGAAAGAATGGCTAGAAGAAAATTCAAGTTTTTGGTTTCTATGCAAAGATTGGCTAAATTCAAACCAGAAGAATTGGAAAATGCTGAATTCTTGTTGAGAGCTTACCCAGACTTGCAAATTGCTTACTTGGATGAAGAACCACCATTAAATGAGGGTGAAGAACCAAGAATTTATTCCGCAATTATTGATGGTCACTGTGAATTGATGGAAAATGGCAGAAGAAGACCTAAATTCAGAATTCAATTGTCTGGTAACCCAATTATTGGTGATGGTAAATCTGATAACCAAAACCATGCTTTGATTTTCTACAGAGGTGAATATATTCAATTGGTTGATGCTAATCAAGATAATTATTTGGAAGAATGTTTGAAGATTAGATCCGTTTTGGCTGAGTTCGAAGAATTGAACACTGAGTACGCAAATCCATATGCTCATAACTTGGAAAAAGATCAAGCTGCTTTCCATCCTGTTGCTATTGTTGGTGCTAGAGAATACATTTTCTCTGAAAACACTGGTATTCTTGGTGACGTTGCTGCTGGTAAAGAACAAACTTTCGGTACTTTGTTCCACAGAGTTTTGGCGCAAATTGGTGGTAAATTGCATTATGGTCATCCTGATTTCTTGAACGCTACTTTTATGACTACCAGAGGTGGTGTTTCCAAGGGTCAAAAAGGTTTGCATTTGAACGAAGATATTTACGCTGGTATGAATGCTATGTTGAGAGGTGGTAGAATCAAGCATTGTGATTACTACCAATGTGGTAAAGGTAGAGATATGGGTTTTGGTTCTATTCTTAATTTCACTACCAAGATTGGTGCTGGTATGGGTGAACAAATGTTGTCTAGAGAATACTATTACTTGGGTACCCAATTGCCATTGGACAGATTTTTGTCTTTTTACTATGCTCATCCTGGTTTCCATGTTAATAACTTGTTTATTCAATTGTCTTTGCAACTTTTCATGTTGACTTTGGTGAACTTGAATTCTTTGGCTCATGAAACAATCATTTGTTCTTATGATAAAAACACTCCAATCACTGACAAACAAGTTCCAAGAGGTTGTTACAATATTATGCCTGCTATTGACTGGATTAGACGTTACACTTTGTCCATTTTCATTGTTTTCTTTATTTCTTTCATTCCATTGTTTGTTCAAGAATTGATCGAAAAGGGATTGTGGAAAGCAGTTTCTAGATTGATTAGACATTTTGTTTCCTTGTCCCCAATGTTTGAAGTGTTTGTTGCTCAAATTTACTCTTCTTCTATTGCGTCTGATTTGTCTGTTGGCGGTGCTAGATATATTGCCACTGGTAGAGGTTTTGCCACTGCCAGAATTCCATTCTCTGTCCTTTACTCCAGATTTGCTCAATCTTCCATTTACGTCGGTGCCAGATGTATGTTGATGTTGTTCTTTGGTACCGTGGCTCATTGGCAACCAGCATTATTGTGGTTCTGGGCTTCTTTGAGTGCTTTGATGTTGTCTCCATTTATTTTCAACCCGCATCAATTTGCTTGGCAAGATTTCTTTATTGACTACCGTGATTTCATCAGATGGTTGTCAAGAGGTAATGGTAAATGGCACAAGAATTCTTGGATTGGTTATGTTAGAATGAGCAGATCCAGAATTACCGGTTTCAAAAGAAAGGTTCTTGGTGAACCAAGTGAAAAAGCTGCTGGTGATGCTCCAAGAGCTCACCGTTCTAACCTTTTCTTTGCTGATGTCATTCCAACCGCTATTTATGCTGCTGGTGTGTTTGTTGCTTACACTTTTATTAATGCTCAAACCGGTGTTAAAGGTGGTAAAGTTGATCCAGTTAATTCTACTTTGAGAGTTGTTGTTTGTTCTTTAGCTCCAGTTGCCGTTAACTTGGGTTGTTGTTTTGGTATTATGGCCTTCTCTTGTTGTGCTGGTCCAATTTGCGGCCTTTGTTGCAAAAAGACTGGTGCTGTTAGTGCTGGTATTGCTCATGGTGTTGCCGTCATTGTTCACATCATCTTTTTCATTGTTATGTGGGTTCTTGAAGGATTCCACTTTGGTAGAATGTTGATTGGTTTGTCTGCTATGATTTACATTGACAGATTCCTTTTCAAATTGATGACTACTTTGTTATTGACCAGAGAATTCAAGAATGACCATGCTAATCTTGCATTCTGGACTGGTAAATGGTATGGTGCTGGTATGGGCTGGATGGCTGTTTCTCAACCAGCAAGAGAATTGTGTGCCAAGACTATTGAAATGTCTGAATTTGCCGCTGATTTCATTTTGGGTCACTTGTTATTGTTTATTCAGTTCCCAATTTTGTGTATCCCATTAGCTGACAGATGGCATTCTACTTTGTTGTTTTGGTTGAAACCATCCAATCAAATTCGTCCACCAATTTACAGTTTGAAACAATCCAAATTGCGTAAAAGAATGGTTAGAAGATACACTACTTTGTACTTCGTGGTGTTGTTGCTTTTCGTTGTGGTTATTGCTGCTCCAGCCGTTGGTGGTAAATTTGTTGGTGATAACCTTCAAAATAGTTTCAAAGACGGTATTGCTAAAGGTTTGATGCAACCAAGAAAACAAGACAACAATGATACTGGTAAGTCTGCACCAAAATCTTTCTTTACTACCACTCCATCAATGTCAACCTGGAAGACTATTCTTTGATTATACTAGTTTGAAGGGAAAGAAAAGTTAGAAAATAAAAAAAAACAAGAACCAAAAACAATTTGTTAGCTTTTCTGTCATTTTGTCATTGTTTTATCCGTGTATCATAAATTCTGTTCGCTTTTTTAAAAAACTTTCACAAATAGGTAAACTTTTTACAACATTTGATTTTTTTATTTCAATAGTTGTGATTCTTTTCCTATTTTCTCATATACTTATTACTTTTTTTATTCTACTATCTACTGATTTGATTTACCTTTTTTCTTATATTCTTATTTTATCTTATTTTACTTTATTTTATTTATTAGTACTTATAACATTACTGTCATCATATTATTTAGTTTTGGGGAGAAATATAAAAATTCTTTTTCTTGACGTTATCAAAACTTGATTTAATCTTCAAATTTTCTTTACTTTTTGAAACCTGGTTTATTAGCTAATAGTAATTAGTTCTCATTTACTATGACTGCTACTACAGCTTCCATTGAGTAGCAGCGCACATAACCGGACGGAAATGCAAAACAAAAAAAAAAAATTTTTTTTTTGTTAGTGCAGAGAGAAGTAGATAGAGTGTGTGTGAGCATCGCGGGCTAGATTACACTTGTTGATTGATCTGCTTAATTTGTGCCTTCGCAATAGTGTGCTTCTGTGATATTTATCTAACTGGTTGCACTTTCTTTTTTGTTTTTCTGTTTGAAATAGTTTGTTTAGCATTGATATCAATATCAACATTAATATTGAAAGAACAATACCAAGCAGGCGCATTAAAACCTATTGTTTTTGCAAATATAATTAGTAAGAAAACGATTATCAAGAGTTGGATACAAATACTATAAAAACATAACACTCAATATAATTATCTTACAAGATGAGTGGATTATTTGTGCCTGAGGAAGAAGAAGAGTCCCAATTTCACGAAGAACTCACTTCTTCTCAACAACAGCAACTACAACGAGAACTAGAAAAAACTGAAGCAGAAGCCAGTAGTGACGATAAAAAAAATATCAAAACTGACGAAGAAGAATATGACGATCCAGTGATTGAAGAAATCCCAATTTATCTCAACCAAATTGCTTCCTCCATTGGTAAGACCAACGTTGCTGGTAATCCTGACAAATACTCTACTGAACTTTGTCTTTTGCAATACATTTCCCAACTTGCAGTGAAGCCATTAACTAATGAGAAAGGTATTGCTATTGCTTCCTCACGTATTAAACCCAACAGTGACATGCTTGAAATTGATGTACCTTTAGATACTGCTCGATTTTACGATAGTCAAAGAGCAGAACATTGGAATCAAATGGCAACGGAAACTTTGGGCGGCATATTTGAAGATTCTATCGGGAACTACGCTATGCTTGTGAGGAAGAAGAAGAAGAGTGACAAAACTGCTGCTGCTACCAGACCGGAAGTCAGTAGTGATAAAGAAGTGGTAATCACTCCGATCGACAAAGTGAGCCAAATACGGCCAATTTTCCATCATATTGACGCATTCGATGATTCTCAGAAGACGAAAAAAGAACTTGAAAGTGAAGGTAAAGAAATTAATGCATCAGGCGCGGTTCAAGTGGTTCAAAGAACTGCTAAAAGTACTGGTGGCGAGAACGAAATTCGATACAGTGATGCTATTTCATCATTTAAAAAATTTCAAGAAGAAGATTTTTTGCCTGCAGGATGGTATGATGAAAGTGAACCACCTAGCAAAGAATTAAAAAAAGCATTGTTTGGTAATGAGGAATTGTTCAATAAGACGCTTATTATGAAGGAACTGAAAATGGATTATTTGGATACTTTGTTAAGCGATCGTTTGACGATTACAGATTGAGTAATTTCATTATACGAAATTTTCACTATTTTTTTTTTTTCTACAAGTGTTTTACACCACCTCCTCTTTGCATTTCATTCATTTTTGTTTGTGTCTTTGTACTTCTAACTTGTGTTTTTTTCTTTTATTTTCTTCTCGTTATGTATATTTTATCACCTGTATTTATGAGGCTTCACGATTTATCAGCAACCCACAAACGCTAGCATCTTTCACTATCTTTTTGCTTTTTTTTTTTTTCAGTTCTTCAGTTCAGGAAAAATTATTGTGTAGATAACTGTAAAATAGAAATACCATAGCCTAGATGTTGAAGACTTGTTTTTGTCATTGGCACCTGACAAGTATACTTTTCACCAGCAACATTATGTTTCTAACCAATGCGGTACTAGTATACAAACCGTAAAGTATTCCCTTCGAAAAAACAAAAATGCGTTTTTTGCGAGCTTGGATGTCACTTGACTTTTATATTAAAAGGGTATCTGTGTGATATCAATAACCTATTTCCTATCTCTACTTACAGTGTGCAAGTATCTTGAAGCCAAGTCTACCTTTAAAACCTGCAGTTTCGTATTTTATTTCATGATGTAGATATCGTTTTATTTATTATTTGCAAGATTAGGCCATTTAACTTCAGAAATTTTTGAAGATTTTTATGTACACAAGAGTTATTCAGCAGAGCAAAATTTAATGGAAAGAATATAGTAATCTTTGAGCAAGGCCCCTTCTCAAATATATATATCAAATATATCAAATATCCTCTCTAATCTTATCAAGTCTATCTTTAGTAACTTTCCGCAATCCTTGATACTCCATCAAAAAAGTCGATCTGCCTTTTGTCAAACTTCTCAACTTTGACAAGTATCCAATCATTTCTCTCAACGGAGCATATGCATAAATCACTTTTGCCCCAACTTCTTTCTGCAATCGTTCATTACCACTAGCACCGGTACTACTACCACCAACACTGCCATTTATCGGTAGTGTTGGATCATACGGCAAGTACTGTTTTTCGGCTTCTTTAATATAATCTACCGCATCTTCTTCTTCCCCTTCTACAGCTTCAGCACTGCTAGTTGAAAAAGAGACCTCTGCTTCATCTTCAATGGCCATAATTTCTGCTTTTCTTGAACTTGTCAAATCATGAGAAACTTTCCCTAAATCTTCATTACTTGCGAACACCTGAATATTCATAATTGGCTCCAAAATAGTGAAGTCATTTTCCGGGTTTAATTGTCTCAATGATTCAAGTACTGCGTCTCTAGTTAACGTAAGCAACGTTTTTACTTCAATGGCATTTTTTGGGACATTCCATTTGCGAACTGATATCATGACGGAATTTAATGGTAAATTGGCAATAGCACCACCGTTTTGCAAAGTGCTGATACAGGAGGATACGATGGCGTTGATGACTTGCTCATATTTCACTTGTAATGGCCAAAATGTGTTACTGTTATTGTTGTTTTCATTACTTTCATTATTGATGAATTGTTGTACTGATTCCGGAGCAGCTGAAAGAGGAATATGCACCAAATTGTCATTATTAGGCAAAGCAATACAAGCATCGTCTTCATATAATGGATGTTCTTCCACTGGCCCATCAAAAGGCACAATTTCAAACTCAATTACAAAATCATCACCTTCTTCTTTCCCACCTTCAATCACTCTATTAATAATTGGGGTCAGGTTGAGTAAAGTCTCTTTATAAGTCACCATAACTTTACTGATTTCGCAGTTCGTCTTCATGTCATTGATTAAACGATCTTTAACAATCTCCAAATGAAGTTCGCCCATACCACTAATCAAAGTTTGCCCTTCTTCGTTTTCAAATACTCGTAAACTTGGGTCTTCACGAAGCAAGATTTTCAAGTTCTCATCCAAGATACGCTTATCGTTCAATGTACGCGGTTCTAAACTGGTGATAAAAATTGATGGGGGTACTGCAATTGGGTTAAGTGCGATCCCAGTTTCTAAACCTTTGAAAGATTTGAGACCATCTTTTTTGGTAAAGTGAGTTAGCAAAGTGTCACCAGTTTTGATTTCATTGATGTCGCTCAAATGCACTGAATTGGCTCCTGAGCCCAAGTGGGCATTAGCGTCCATTGATTCTGAGCCGTTGCTGCTGCCATTAGCACCACTACTATCGTCAGCAGAAGAAACTAATGAAGCAGTAATTACCCCAATGTTACCACAAGTAAGCTTGTCAATATGCTGAGTGGTGTTACCGTTAATCAAAAACAAGTTAGTAATTCTAAATTTTTTGCCCGTTCTGGTGTTTAACACTGTTCCACCATTTTGTATTCTACCAGAATATACTCTAACGAAAATCATCGGTGCTTTTCTGTAATCTGTAATAACCTTGAACGCTAAACCAAGTGACAAATGGTTGTTGTTGTTAACGAGTAGCCCGCTGGCAGGATCAGTTTTTGCAGGAACCGCATATTGGGCCCCCTGTTGCTGTTTACTGTCGCTATTCTGCTGCTGTTGTTTATCATTTCTGACACTTCTCTTCTTTTTATTGCTAGTGTTGCTGAACTTGGAAGTGATCTCAGGAATTCTAGTTTCATTTGGGTTTGGCAAATAATCAATAACCGCATCCAACAATGGTTGAACCCCAATATTTTTAAAACTGGCACCGCATAGCACTGGTGCCACTTGATCACTAATGGTTGCTTGTCTTAACGCGGTGTTGATATCCTTGGCACTAACTTTCATGTAATCTTCTTCGGATTCCAAAAACGCATCTACTAAATTATCATCGAACTCACAAAGTGTTTCAATTGCTGATTCTCTTGCTTTGCACAATTCTTGGTAGCTTTGCGGGTATGTGTCCTTGTGTTGTTCCAAATCAACAACTGTAATCTTGGATCCATCTTCCCCTTCTGCATTTAAATCCCACTTGAGAAGTTTCTTATTCAAAACATCCACCACTCCACTAAATATGAGCTCCCTGGTTTCTTTATTCTCGACAAAATAAGGAATGTTCACCAACACAATCTTAGTACGCAACTTGGTAATGATGTCTCTGCAAGTCCGACTAAATCCACTACCCATACGGTCCATCTTATTGATATACACCACACTAGGCAAACGTAGTGACTTAGCCTGTTTCCAAACTTTTTCAGTCTGCGCTTCGACCCCAGCAACTGCATCCAAGATCGTCACCGCACCATCAAGCACTCTGAGTGACCTGATCACTTCAAAAGTGAAATCAGCATGACCGGGGGTATCAATAACATTAATTTTGCTTTGATTCCATGGCATTGTCACCGCCGCGGATTGAATTGTAATACCACGGTCTCGTTCTGCTGGCAAGTAGTCTGTGATTGTATCACCTTGATCAACATCACCAATTTGCTTGATGGAGCCAGAATAATAAAGCATGCGCTCGGTGGTGGTAGTCTTACCAGCATCAATATGGGCAATGATACCAACGTTTCTAATTTTGTGCAATGGGATCAGGTTAAGGTTTATGTCCGTAGGAGTGGCGTTATTGGTACTTATTGCATAATTTCGTTTAATTGAATATTTTGTCGACGTTAGCGCAAGCACTGTAAAGCCATCGATGGCCCTGGAAGGTGTAGAAATCCTATGAAGCAACGCACATTGCAGCGGCTTTAATAGCAGCCGGAAAAGCGCTCTTGCGGCCCAAGATTTTTCGACTAGCATTGTCCCATGAGGCTTCTTAAAGATAATCTTGCTGAAATGGATGCCACTAGAATTAAATTGCTAGTATTCGCGATGTTGAAAAGCAGCGCAAATTAAAGGGTTTTTGCTGCCAATCTGCGCAAAATCTGGAGGAGTATGCGGGTAACTTTGTATTGGCCGAGATAGAAAAATTGAAAGACAAAAATTACTTGAAAGAAACAGAGGAGAAGAGAAGAGAAGAGAAGGCTGTCAGTTATAGAGGATAAGCAACAACTTATACTCCACAATGAGCTCAGAAACCGCTCAGCTAGATAAGCACAGTGTCATTGGTGACTTTGACATTGTCGGCACATACCTCACTTTCCTCAAAGAAGACCCAGACATCACCAAGCCGATTGCTGCTATTGAGTCATTGGTGAAGTTGATCCAAAAGAAAGAACCATCCACCCAAGCAGAACTCATCAACTTGTTGGAAGTTGCTTCTAGTACTCTTAAAAACAATATCGCCAACTCTATCTCCCTCAGTGCTGGTTGTGATTTGTTTTCCCGTTTCATTTTGCGTAACTTGCACTTGTACAGTGATTGGGAATCTTGCAAACAGCATTTGGGTGAGAATGGACAGCTATTTCTTTCAAGATCAAAAGAAGCAAGAACTAAAATTGCCAAAACCGGTTTCAATTTCATTAGAGACGATGATGTGTTGTTGATCCATGGCTATTCCAGAGTGATATTTCATATGCTTCAGTACGCTTTTGACCGTCATGTGCGGTTCAGAATCGTGCTTACTGAGTCTAAGCCAAGTTCCCAGGGGATCACATTTAGCAAAAGATTAAAGGCCAAGGGGATTCCTACTGCATTGATTCACGACAGTAGTGTTGGTTACATAATAAACAAGGTTGACAAGGTTCTTGTTGGTGCTGAAGGTGTGGCCGAAAGTGGTGGGATCATCAATAATATTGGTACTTTCCAAATTGCCCTTTTGGCCAAAAATTTCAACAAGCCAGTTTATGTGGCTGCTGAATCTCACAAGTTTGTTAGATTGTATCCATTAGGACCAGACGACTTGCAGCTCGATGTGAATCCTTTGAATTTCAAGACTGATAATAACAGTAGCAATAGCAATACCAGTGATAGTGCCAGTAGCAGCGGCAGTAGTAACAGCAGTAGCGAAGATATAGTCAATAACGAAAGCAAAAGTTTGGAAGGAGACAATAGCGAAGAAGAACAAGATTTAATTCAACATTCGCCAAAATTAGATTTCACGTCGCATGAGTACATTACTGCTTTGATTACAGATTTGGGGGTGTTGACTCCAGGTGCGGTTTCCGAAGAGTTAATCAAGATGTGGTACGATTGAGTAAGGATGTGTAGGGTGAAATGTTTACAATAATGGCAGTGCTGATATTTATTTTTTTAGCTAATATATTATACATTTTTTTTGCATAGAATTATGTTCCGTTTTGGATGTGAAGGGATTGTAGAACTTTTTCGCAGTAGATTAGGCTGTCAATAAAAGGTTTCTATTTTCTAGACCAGGAAAGTGTCACCGTCAAACCTATGAAGCTACAATCTAAAACGACATTCTCGTTATAGCCATAATTCTCATTTATTTTCATATATTTGTTTATTGCCTAGTCAACGCTACTATCTGGTATCCGCCAAAAAGTATAGCTAATTGTTGTAAAATTCATGTTGCAAAATATGATCCGCAATCTCTTTTATTGTTCGTTTTTGTAAAAATTCGTCAATATCCTCTTTATCCTTACCACTTGCACTCTTCTTTTCATCACCAAAATATTTTTCCAACTGATTACGAATCTCAGACGAAGAAATGGTGGTCAAAAACCGCAAAAACTCTTCTGTCTCTTTGTCATTGCACTGCGTTGGCTGTTTCTCAGTAGCTGTAACATTAGTGATGAATTTCCCTAAGCTGCTGTCTTCACCCTTTGTTGGATTCAATACAATTATCTTTGATGACCATGCTGCAGGTACACCTAAAATTTTACCATCTTTGATATTTTTAGCGTACGATTCTTGTTCGCTTAGGTCATTGCTATTGCCATTGCTTGTATTTCTGGCAAGGCAAAGCAAATCACTCCCAGCTATGAACTCTTGAAGCGATTCTTCAATGCTATTTGGATGATAGTATTTAGCATCAAATATACGGACAATTGTGTCAAACCCAACGAGAAATGCAATGTTATAGTTTAATAATTCATTATTCCCACTTTGCAATTTAATCCAATCGCTTGATTCTTCTCCATTAGCATCTTTTTCTTGCTGTTGGGCTGCTGCTGGCGTGGTGTCTTCATTGCTGATCTTGTTGTTGTTCAACAGCAAAAGCAATTGCTTGAATTCATGATATTTGTCAGTAAATTTAGCAAATTTGGTCAAACAAATCAACACCGACACTTTTTGTTTATTAATCTTGTACAAGTAATCACTAAGCAAGTCAATTAATTGTAATCTCTTATCAAACAGCTCTGGTTTGGGATGAAGCTTATCTGCATTATTCACGGAAAGCATTAACACCACCGTTGCGGCCGTCGTCGCTGGTGCTGAAGTACTTGCTTGGGTTTTGTTGCTGTAGTAATTTATTGCATTTTCAATTATTGACACATGGCCCTTATGTGGAGGATTGAATGATGAATCCAAGATAAGAATATTGTGTTTCTCGCCAGCATTTGTTGCTGTTGTTGCTGTCTTTGCTGCTGAAAAAACAGCACTATCAGCCACTCTCAGAGAGACAATTCGAAGGTTAGAAGAGCTTTTTACAAAGCTGGAGACAATATTATACCAATTATTGCTCATTTTTAGGTTCTTCACTGCTTTCGGGGAGCCCAATGGAGATACCAATGTAAACATTCCGTAAAGATCTATTTATCTACTACAGTCCGTCAATTGACGTTAGCAGATGAGCATTATGCCGGTTGCGTGCCCTGCTATAGCTAAACCCCCGAGACTCAACGACGCAACGTAACAACATCAAGAACCAACACGCAGCACAGCAAGCACCCAACTGTCTGCTTTCAGAACAACTATAGTGATATTTAAAAAAAAAAAGAAAAAAACGATCACCACAATCACACATACATACACACATAAAAAATGCTCAGTACCAGACTTTTATCGCTTTTCTCCATTCTTGCTGCCTTCTTTACCCTCGCTTCAGTCGCCGCTGCTGATGAGAACAACAAGCTTAGAATTGGCATCACTAAAAAAGTTGCTGCTGAAGACTGTCCAGTGAAATCTGCAAGAGGTGATACTTTGAAGATCCATTATACTGGATTACTTGAAGATGGCAAGATTTTTGACAGCTCATTGCTGAGAGGTATTCCTTTTGAGTTTCAATTGGGAAAAGGACAGGTTATTAAAGGCTGGGACCAAGGTTTAGTTGGGTATGTATAGTACTATTTGCGACGCATGAAGTGAAATGACATTGTGGAGGTATAGTGTTACCATTATCACTACGGCTAGTTATAGAAAAGTTACCAAGGATGCTTTTTTTTCCTCCTTTTCTATTTTGTGATGAAAATAAAGAGACTATTACTAACGATTTCTTTTTCTTCTAGAATGTGTGTTGGTGAACAAAGAAAATTGTCTATTCCTTATCAATTAGCCTACGGTGAACGTGGTGCCGGTGGGGTTATTCCTCCAAAGGCCAACTTAGTTTTCAAGACCGAATTAATTGACATTATTAGTCCAAGAGATGAATTATGAGTAATTTGAAAAGAATAATCCATTTATTTCAAGTTTCACATTTTCCAAATCTCTAATCATAGTTGCTAACCCACTTAACTGTTTTTTTGCTTCGATCTTCAGTTCTGCTGTCATATATTACTCTCTGCTCGTTGAAAATATACTTGGCATGAAATTCCTTTTTTTTCCATGTATTTCAGTTCATCTACTGTACTTCTTGACCTGAATTGAAACGTTCAGCCCCGCTTGCTGATCATCTAGCTTGATGGGTAGTGGAAAACGGCTTTGTAGAACGTCAGAAAGCATAAATTATGTTTTTTTTTCTTGTATACTTCGAGTAATCATCAAGCAAGACTCTCTTTACTCTGTCCAGTGCAGACATAAAGTAATGTAACATGTATTGCCATGATTCCGGCTACATGCTTATAAAGGGGGTGTTGAACAATTTGAGGGTGCAGTAAAATGATGCTTAAAGACGCATGAATCGCATGATTAGGTCATCGCTGCTTAACCGGCTTTCCTCTTACAGATTTGTTTTGCTGCCTTCGCGATTGGCCGACACAACAGCCAAAAAAAAAAAAAAAAAAAAGAGAGAGAGAGAGAGAAGAGAGAAAGAACTATTGATGCTACGAAACAACGTTAATTGAATCAATCGCTACCAGCCTCAGCACGCAATATACACAAGCACACACTAACTGTTGTCAGTCAGTCAAAACCACAAATTGGCTTCAATCATAATATATAAATAACCAATATCAAATATGAGACAATCTTTATTCAGACTTTCAGCTCACGGCCATGCCAAATATGTTCGTCATGCTAATATACCATACCCAAAAGTTCCTGCATTTTACAGAATAACGTCAAAAGTCTTGGGAGCAACTATGTGGTTTTGGATTTTGTACAGAGCTAAGCAAGATTACAAAGTTTGGCTTGGTTTGAAACTTCCATTTGAACATTGAACTATGAGTGATATTACGTGGGTTGGTTTAGTTCATTGCGCGAAGAAGAATGAGATGAAGATGAAGATTGCGCAGCGGTGGAGGAGGTTTAATGTGCGCCAGTGATTTATTCTATCAACTGAGAAGAAGAAGAAAAAGAAAAAAGAAAAAAGAAAAAGAGAAAATATCAATAAAGGTGATCAGTGGTGCTTTGTTTTTGTTATCTTGGTATATTGGTATTTGGCCATAATTAAGCATAAAATCGCCCATGGCAATAGCCAAGAGGTGAAATCATCAGCCACACATACTATTAAAACGATAATGACATCAAAGATGTTATTGGAAACGAATTAGATTATGATGATGTTCGTGGAAGTTAATATTTTTTTTTTCTTTTGATATGGTACCAGCATACATTACGTTTTTCTTTTCCTTTTCAATTTGCAAAAATGCTTCTCTTCTCATCGTCACGTTGTCATATCGCCACATTATTCAACGTATCTCATAATTATTATAATCATTTTACTTTCATTTTTATATTTATAAATTTTTACAACATGTTGTGCTTTTCTTTTACTTATTTTTGTAAATTTTGCTCTCGAATATGCTATGGTAGATGCTCTTGCTCCGAAAACCTTGTCCTAGCCTTAACCAATCATTATCACACCATAGTTATTACTTTTTCCCTGCAGTTTTCTTCTTTCTTTCTTCTTGAGCCTTTGCAATCATCACGTTACTGGTTTTCCATTAATACGCCAGATCCAACCTCTCGTCTAGTAAATATTACCAACAAAAGTAAACTTAAAGATACAAAACCGACATCAAAGGTCGAGTTGATGATACTAGTGGTGTGTGTAAACTTACAACGTATATTGACAGATGACAAGAATAAAAAAAATCCCAAACCAAATCAAACTAAAATGAGAAAAGAACCAAAGCCAAACCAATATAATAGAACAAAAGAAATCAAAAAGGAGTGTAGATATGAATGTGATAGATGTAACAAACAAAAGTGAGAGAAAAAAAAAAAAAAAAAAAAAAAAAAAAAAAAAAAAAAAAAAAGCAAAACCTGGTAAAAGCCATGAAAACAAAAAGATATAAATTACCACCTACTTCAACATTTCTCTTCTTCAGTATCCAAAAATTTCATCAATTCAAAAGGTAAATTATTAGTCAACCAGTTCAAACTCTTCTTGCTTACTTTATTCTCCTGCATGCTATAAAAAGTCCTTGAATTTTCCAAAATTTCAATACATTTGGCCAAATCATAACTGCGTTGTCCCTTGCCATCGGCTATGGCTCTCTCGGTAATCAAGTACAAATTCTTCCTTCTGTTGAATTGCTTAGATACTGAATGTTTAGAACCGCCACGCCAACGAGCACCGTATTGCAATTCAAGATCCCGTATTGCTGGACCACCATTTATTCCTTCAAAATATTCTTTTAATAATTCGGCAACCGTGTCAATTTTGGCAAATCGGTATATTGGGGTAGATTTTGTTGGCTTTTTGGTGGTGGTGTTGGCTTTAGTGGATGACGATGACGGTGAACAAGCTGAAGAACAAGGCGAGGATGTGGCTGAATTGGCAGTAGAACTAGAGTCTCTTGACGCTACATTTAACGATGATGAGGTTGCTACTGCTTTTATCTTTGATTGTGATTGTGATTGTGATTGTGATTTTGATTGTGACTGCAACAGCGAAGCAGAACTAATGCTGGAAGTAGAGGAACTGACACTGGTAGTAGAGCCAGAACGATATTCTTTTGACTTCACCAGAATAGTATCATGTTTATCAGCAGGCGTAGCAGTAGCATAAGCAACATTAGTGGAACTTTCATTTCTATTGATTGAGTTAAACACCCCATTATTAAATTCATTGCTGTGGCTGAGATCCCCGGTATCATTGTTACTGTCCCTCCATCTTCCATCAAAAACCAGACTAGGGGATCTTTCTGATGAACCACTATTCCTATTATTATCATTATGATTATGGGTACGACCACTCAAATCTAACATCCCTTTGGTTGCTGCAGCCATCGATGGTGATAACGTTCTAGTTGAACTAGCTGGAGTCAATGTGGTAGTGGTTTCTGCTGCCGTTTCTTCTTGTGATGACATTGTCGTTGAAGAGTCACGAGCATTATTGATGCTGGCACTGCTGCCTTGGCTGCCTTGGCTACTATTTGACGAGCTATTACTGTTGCTTCGACGAAAACCTGCACCACTTTTACTACCACTTGCGATAACATTCAAGTTATTGATATTTGAATCAAACGAGTTATATGAATTGTTTGTGGCAGTGGAGCCACTATTGTCAATTCTGCGCTTCTTCAAAATTTCAAAAATTTCATCATCAATAGATTCTTGCAACGAAGGTAGCGAGATTTTGCTGTTGGTGGCGGTGGTGTTGCAATTGCTATTATTAAAAGTTCTATTCTCATTACTAGTAAACGCACTAGGGGTTAGCATTGAGAATTGTTCATTGAAAGTACCAGAAGCGGCAATATGTTGCCCGGGCAGCACCGTCATTGATGAGAATTTTGAGATGCTATTGCTTTGGGTATTATTGACAAGACTATTTATAGAAGCCCGGCGATTGTGACTATTCTTATTCAAGCTGCTATAATCAGTATTTTCTGGGTCGTCATTATTGTGATTCTCGTTATTGTTACTGTTAGTATGATTACTAGCATGGCCATCATCACTATTGAGAATTTCAGATAAAAATTTTGTGGTGCTTAATGTAGTTGCGTCATTTGTTTCTTGTCCTCTTTTACCCACTTCTCCTTCTTCTTCTTCTTCTTCTTCTTCCTCCTCCTCCTCATCCTCATATGAGTTATCATTCAATATCTGGCTGATGCTAATATACCTGCTGTTGTTGTTATTGTTGCCAGCTTGATTACTACCAGCATTATGTTTCAAATCTGTAGAAAAGTCTTCGGGCACTCCCCTGAGACGCTTTTTATTGCTAATATCTTGCTGCTGTTGTTGCAAAGTCACACCACTGCTTTCATTGAAGAAATTTTCCAAATTTTGTAAATTGCTATTTATATCACTAATATTGACAAAAAACTGCTCATTGAGCTGATTTAGCGATTTTTCAGTAGTCTTGTCAATGGATGGGTGAGTATTGGTAGTGGCAGTAGTAGGACAATCATTTTTGTAACCTGCTGTTAATTGAGCATTTTGGTTTTGATGAGCAGCAGGAGCACAGGAATCCAAATCGGCGCTAGCAAAAACTTGCAAAAGGTCATCTTTGATATATTCAAAATCAGATCCATTTTGTTGTTGAAAAGAAGCTAATTTGCTATTGATATGGTCATGATTATTGTAGCTGTTATTATTGCTGCTGATATTAGAAAGAGAAGGGACGCTGTTGACTTGGTTATAGTTGCTGTTGCGCTCAAGAAAAAGCACCACTCGGAGCACTATTCTGGAAAGTTTGACATATTTTGCCTGCAAATCAAGATTTAACTCTTTGGATATTTGTGCTTTGAAGTCGGATTTGAAATGGGCCAAGTCTGCTACGGTGACAAGACCGGACATTTCTCACTTATTCTGATAGGTTTTGTTGTATTTACTGGGTGATTAACGTAAGACAAAAGTCTCTGGTGTTGTTTCTTGTATTTCTTTTGGTAGTTTGTATCTGGCGCTTAATTTGGTGTCTGTGGCTGGCGGGAAAACAAAAAAAAAAAAAAAAAAAAAAAAAAGATAGAGAAATTGATTGAGTGATGATGACGATCGAAGACGATGAGCATCAACTGCACGCACGGGAAAACGAGGCCAAAACTGTGGAAAATTCACAATCGCAAGTGTGTATCCAAAGACCGCAAGACAGCAAGACAGCAAGACAGTGTTATCAAAGTGTATAAAAAAGAAAAGCAAGTGAAGCTGTGTGTGTGTGTGTGTGCACTTTTTTTTATAAAGTAGAGTAGAGCTACAGCGTAGACCATCTGGCTTTATATATAGAAACAGTAGTGGCGATAGCTAGGAACTATTGTTTCTAGCATAAGATGGCGATAACTACTACGGTTTCTTCTGTGTCTCCTCCTCCTCCTCCTCCTCCTGCCACTACTACCATAGTGTATTTGCTATTTATTTATTTATTTACTAGCAAAGAGATCATCCGCTATGTCTTTCTCGCGAGGCTATTGTACTGTTTTGCCTACTCGGCCGAGCAAACGCTGCTGGCAGTATATAATAATCCACCGTGGGAGTTATGAAGCGACCGATCGGATTGGCTATGGTTGTTGCTGTATGTTAGAGACCATCGAAAAGTCTCGTTTCAAAAGTTTCTGGCAACGGCCAAGCAACTGTGTCTTGTTTGGAAGACCTAGTTATTTTTTGTGTCTGCGCTGGTGCGGAAAACACCCTGATGGTTGTCCCATGTCACATAGTCCAAGTATGTTTGCCAGTTCGTCTTAACTGAGGGCTAAAAGTACAGAATCACCTCATTGCTGTACTCATAGGAGCAGCACGCCATTGGCATACTTTTTGCGAGCCACGCTTTTTTTTTAAAAAAAGCATTGGCGAAAAGCACTATATCGACCGGTTTGCAACATAACTTAGCTGAAGCTTGTAGCTGAGATATCTCAAGGTCTTAGAGACTCTCGAATGTGGGGGGTGGGCTGAAATGGACAACATCATAACCTTATGCCAAATATCACCCACTCTCGGTATACCGATATGCAGAGCCAAAAACGGTTCCTCCACCGAGCACTTACCATCGGTGTCAATCAAAGGACCGTACGTAATCGGTATCCTCAAACCGCATCCGCGGAGCAGCAGCCACGCCAACCGTATCCGTAAAAGCTACGTCAAACGATAAACCGTCTTCCGCCGTCCGTGGTCCGCCGTCCGTGGTCCGCCGTCCGTGGTCCGTGGTCCGCCGTCCGTGGTCCGCCGTCCGTGGTCCGTGGTCCGTGGTCCGTGATCCATGGTCTGTGGCCATTTTCCGAACCGCAGCCTTGCTGGATTGTTCCGGTACGTTCCGTCGCTTGTATGTATACGGTATGCCGCCGCTCTCCCTCTGTCTTCCGTTTGCAATCACCGCCATGAGGCGGTTTGGGCCGTACGGCCCGTTTATCATCTCACCGCACTGCACCAGGGTCCGGATACCGCCATCACCATCACCATCATTGGCTCATAAAGGTATTCATGTTGAGCACGCCTTCGGTAATCTGGGAGAAGAATGTTTGAGAAGTTACGTTACAATTTACGCAAGCACTAAGTAAGGTCCCGGTATTGGTATTGATGCTGATGGGATAAAATGTTTGCAGCGATCCCATTCTGAACCCACGCCCGCCCGTATGTTGTAGTTCTGCGATTGCGCCTTGGTAATTCTACTTTCACGGCAGCTATATCTACAAACGTTACCAATGTTTGAATATTACTATTATTCTATACTTGGGCACTCACATTTGACACACTTGTCACAATGCAACCATAATTTATATAATGTACTTACCGAGACATATATATGCCTTCCCTTGCATGCGATAAGCTATAGCTATTAGAGCGCGCGAATTCCTTGGGCTACTGAAGCACGGTTTGCGGCGGCACGTTTTAGACCTTGCGAGAGAATGTAGGATGATACTATAAGGATCAATTCATTTACAAATCGCACTTGCGCGTATGTGGTTGCCATGTTGTATGTCTGAAAAGACAGGCAATAAGAATGTGTCACAATCCAACAAGCCAAGCCAAAGTATGCTGAGCTCTACCGTTACTATTGACTTATACATCGATGTACAGACAAGTCTAAAGACTATAGTGTAAATCTGATCATAGCAGAGTCGTTCTGGAAGGGAAATTTAACTGCAATTGCGATGGTTGAGAACTGACAATCGGTTGGCTTGAAGATCGCGATCTGGGCGATTGGTTGTTGAGCGAGCAAGCATGCTTCTGTAGAAGCACCAGACAAAGCAAGACAGGAGTGCACTGCTGCGGTGTCTGTATGCAGAAGGAAAGAAACCGTCTATAGTGTTGTAGTAGAGAGTATTCTTCATCTATCGATTGTTTTTGCTCAAGTTATGTTAGAAAGCATCGAGCTTTCGAGTTTGAAAATGTCATCTACGTTCAAACTGACATTCAACGGTTGCTGGCGCTGCTTTTGATTGGTCGATGGTAAGCATATATCAGTACAGCTATAGAGGCACTATACGGCTCAACATTTAGCCGCTTTGTCGTGTGAAGACGATATCGTTAGAAACAGAGGCCGTTAAAAAGGAACGCGCATCGCACCAACTACAGAGGAGCTGAGGATCCCGAGACAATCAATATCTCGTATGAACCTCGAGGGGGAGCTCTGAGACATGTCTCTGATGTGTGCCCCCCGTCTCGAGTGATTGATCAATTGAATATTGGGAGCGCTCGAGGACCAAGTCCCAAATGACTGCCAGTACTACTACTACTACTACTACTACTACTACTACTACTACTACTACTACTATGGGACTACTACTAGTAACAGTACCGGCGCTGATGCGGTACCGCAATGCATTGCCACTGAGCTAGGGGGGGACGAGACAGCCAGCTGTGATTGGCCCGAACCGAAGTTGTGTGGAAGTTCTCGGGATCAAGAGGCAGGGTAATCCTGGTTGGAGGATTGTTGAGCAGTGAGCTAATGCGCTGTGCAGCATTGTAATGCGTTTTCGAGTAGCGAGACATTGGCCACTAGCACGTTGCAGTGCTTCTAACTGCATTGTATAATGACACAGCGGTGCGCAGTGGTGCGTAGTAGTGTGCAGTAGTGTGCAGCCCATCGCATGTGCGTGTGCGTGTTATATAATATTTCATAAAAGCGAGTGACCGCTGCAGGAGTCAAGAGCTGTTCCACTACCCAGGAAATTCCTTCTCCTTAAACACAACTACACTACACTCATGAAATATATTATATATATATATATATATATATATATTAATATAAATAAGTGTGTATTAATGTTTACTGTATATGTACAAATATAAATATATCACACACGCCAATCCTTCTAAAATACTAGCCATAACTAGCCATACCTAAACCTGCCACCCTGAGAATACCTCTGCCTACTGTCAAAAGAGTGCTATCTCATCCGTTATCTCATCGCTTCTTTTCTTTTTGCAGTCCAGTGACCAGCAAAATAAGGTTTACAGGGCAAATTCCAGCCATTCAATAGAATAAAGGAAAAGAAACAAGATTCCCATATTATAAATATCAACTGCCCGCGGCCATGATGCATCCTAGCTACCCAGCCACATCATCCCCTACTCTTGCCAACAACATCTACAACACTTATAACAACACTTATAACAACACTTATAACAATAACTACTCAAGTCACAACAATCATAACAACTACAACAATCATAACAACTACAACAACCACAACAACTACAACTATCAATCCTCCCCTACGTTTTCTTCCGCTTATCTCGATGCAAATAGCAATATAAACAACAATAACATCAACAACAACATCAATAATAACATCATGAATAACCAAATATTGTCCACTCCTCCAAACTCAAACATCCACCTTTCCAACAACACCAACTCTTATGCCAAAGCCTCGCCCCATTTGGCCTCCAATAACATCATCAACGCCGTCAACATTAACCCAAACTCCATAATGTCCAATAACAACAACAACAATGTAATGGGAAGTCCAGTTTCCACTTCTTCGGCTCATTCAATTGGTTCCATTGGTTCATTTGGCTCGTATTCAAGCAACGGGTCCTTCAGCAACGCACTCAACAGCAACAGCTTGAGCTTATCTTCGTCTCCTAGCAGAAGCCAATACTTTGCATCTAAGGGGTTTGACCTCGATGACGATTTTGAATTCGTACCTGACTTGGTCATTGCAAGTAACAACAGCAATGCTCAAAGCAGCCAAGGCAGCCCAATCAGCAGTCACATCAATACAAACGGCCACAACAATCAGACCGGGGGATACGAATATTACAATGAAACCAACTACTACTATATGCCTTCATCTGCCTCTGCTAATTCTAACAACAAGCAATACAAGTTTAATCCATACAAGAGCGCCACATTCTCGCCAAAGACCTCGCCTCGCAGATTAGCCAACGGTGCTGAAGGCACTATCAGCACTACTACAGTCACTGTTGGCGGTGGGAGCGCAAATGGGCCTTCCACTCCTAGGGCTAAGAAGATTATCGAGATTGTCAACCCTAGTACTGGCTTGAGAGTTGACGGCGGGTTTACTAAATAATGTACTTGTGAATGTAAATGTAAACTGCTCAGCTTTTTACTATAATGAATTTTGGACCCTCGGATGATGGTTTGACTAGTTTCGGTTTGCTTTTTTTTTTGTTTTTGTTTTTTGTTTTGCTTGCTTGTGGTATGGTGCGTACATCATGATCAGGACTTTTTTGATTCTGGGAAACGGGAACTTTATGAAGTATCAATAATGAAGAATATCGAAAGAAATAAGGAAATAATATCAAGAGAATCACAAAAACCAAAAAAAAAAAAAAAAAAAAAAAAAAAAAATGAAGGAGGAAAATGCAAAGCTTTTGAAGGAAACATAAGAGAGAGAGAGAAAAAAAAGGTGATAGAATAAGTTTGTTGACTGCATAAATATTATTTTGTTTTCTTTGTATCACTAAGATTTTTGTCAGTATCATTATTATTGTCATTTGTCATTGTCATTATCATAATTATCAGGAACATCAATGGGAGACCTGATTTGTTTTTTCTAATTTTATATTTAGCGAGCGGTTCCGTTCTTGCTAGCCTGCTTGCTTGTTTTGTTTTATTTTCGTTGGAAGGTATTGTCTTTTTTATTTTATTTTACTTTACTCATATTTTAATTCTTCATTTGTCTTTTTTATGTTCTATCTGATCTAACTTTTTTTTGGTTGTTTGTTATTGGTGGGTTGATAATTGTCATTTTTTCCTCCTTTTTTTTTTTTTACATTTTTACAACCTAGTTTTTGGTTTTGTCGAATTACTAAACTTGTCATATGGCCATTACGCACTGCACTACATCACTGAACTGCTGCTGCTGCTGTTGCTGCTGCTTTTTGTTTTATTCTACTATATGTTTTACGAGGGTCCTTTTGATTGATTCGATACGATACGATACTTGTTCCAAATCACTGTTTGTCGGTTTTTGTCATCGTTCTTTTTTTCTTTTTTTTTTTTGTCTTAAACAACATCATTTTATGTCTATTGTTATTATCATTAGTTATTGTTGGTCATGGTGGGATGCTGGATGTTTTGTTTTCTTTGTTATTCTCTTCATTTTGAAATTTGAAATCATAATCACTCTTTTTTTTGTCTATTTTTTTTTGTTGTTGTTGTTCAATATCTTGTATTTTAATTCATCATTTTATTTTGTCAAATATCATAATTTTTATTGTTTTACTATAGCTATAAATTTATTATTTATTACGGCTTTGCTTAGCTGTCGCTACTTATTACTACTGTTGCTACTAGTCACTGTAAGTGTGCATTAGCAAGTTTTTTTTTCTTTTTCCACACACAAGGTCGATTTGTATTAATGATGGAAAATTAATCTATACAGTATAGTATATAGGAAAAAACTTACAGAAGTGAAAACCCGTAATATAGGAGAGATTCTAGTCTAAGATGAGGGTCATTGTTTTGCTGTCGACATTGTTATCTAAATCATTAGCGTAGTGATGTGGTAAATAAGACTAGAAAGTGGAATAGGAATGGCTTTCCAATTAAAGTCCTTATCCTTCTGTAGGTGGGAGCATTTCTTTTGAAATATCAAGCAGTTGTCGACCTGGATTAATTCTTATGTATCGCTGGATAGAAGGAGGGTGAGGCTGTCCCAGCTATTTATATGTAACTTTTTCCATAATGCTTGTTCTACTGGACATTTAACTAAAAAGTGTTCTATTTGTTTGTTGATAGCATCCTCATGCGATTGCTGTTTATGTTTTTTACGTAACACATCTTCAGAGCACCACTGACATTCCTCACCTTGAAATTTAAAACTCCCGACTTCGTGGTGGAAGGTGTGTATAATCCCGAAGCAGCCAGGATGTGTTTAAACGTTTCTTTGTTTATCATTTGCCAAAGCATAATAACATTCAACAAAGCAGATGGCCCCGTATATACCATCTACAAAACAGGATCAACAAGGATGATGTGGTGGCTCAATGGTAGAGCTTTCGACTCCAGTATACCGTGCCATCGAAGGGCTGCAGGTTCAATTCCTGTCCATGTCAATTCCTTTCTTTTTTTGCATTTTTTGATGCAAATCTGTTCTTTCTTATTTTTCATTCTTTGGTTACTTGCTTTTAGCTCACTCTCTCGCTACGAAACTTTAAGGTACCATTGAGTAACGTTACTGTAGCGCGGTAGCATGAAAAACATTCCCAATTTTTCCCCTGGTGGACGGACCGGACCCTTTCCTTGCGAGTCCTTCCCTTCCCTGGATCCATGTCGGAGGATATCCAGAGCACAGTGGTACTAGCGCTCAGGTCTGTGAACCTGGAGAAGGAATCTACCGTCAACCGGGCTGGAAAGTCGCAGTGCCGTGGCATAGTGCCAGGAGGCAAATATCTCAGTATTCCTTTATCAATAGACCATGACGCCAGCCGACAAGCTATAAAGAAGATAACTTGAAATAAAAAAAAAAAATTAAAAAAGAAATCAAGAAACAAAATAAGAGAGGGAGAATCGCACCACTGCGCTCGCCAAGCCAAGAAAATTGAGAACGGCAGGCAACGTGCAAATTTACAACATGTGTGATAACACCGAAGTAAAAATAACTTTTGAAAGTAAATAATAATGTTTAAAAAAAGCAATAATAAATAAAATTAAAGGTGCAAACTTGAAGGAATTTTTTACTATTCATCTAAAGATCGATTCTCTATCGCCCATATTAATTTGTAGAAAAGGTAAAATTACTGGCCCTACTTTTTTTTTTTCAAACACAATATAAACAAAAAAATAAAATTGCTCAAAAAACCACAAAAACTATACGATTTGATTCAACCAAAAAGTTACCCGTCACAATTAATGGGCGTGTGGCGTAGTTGGTAGCGCGCTCCCTTAGCATGGGAGAGGTCTTGGGTTCGATTCCCAACTCGTCCAATTTTTTTCTACAGTTTTCCTCTTTTTTTTTTTTTTCATTCTGCATTTGTTTCTCAAGCTTCTTGGAGTTTGCTGGTTTGGTGGGTATTTGGTAAATAAAGTTTTAAGTTTACAGGTTTGAAATTAAACTATTGAGGGAAAAGCCTTTATGGAAAAAAGCTTATCTCTCGAGATCGGGCCCGGACGCATTATCTGATCAGAGCATATGAAATGCTGCAACTTTTTCATAAATATTCGAATTCAGTCAGACAAGGATATTCTAAGTCTCTGATGAGTAATGAACTTATTATGACCATCCAAAAAGATAGGATTTCGTAGAAACAAACCTCAAGCGTGACAGTGGTTAAGTTGACGCATGTTATATAATGATTGATACAATAAACCAAAAACTTAAAACAGGGAAAAACAGTGAAAATTGGACCGATTAGATTAACTGAAATTCAGGTTGATTGCATTAATGAATGCAACCGGCAATGAAGCAATTGGCAAAGTGTGCACATGCCATGTCAAACCATGTCAAATCGGCTGGCTTACTGCAAAGAAAGATAGTATAATAGCAGACCAATCTATATACCAGTCTGTAAACCGTAGACTGGCAAATCAGCCAAGACTTGACGATTATTGTTGTGACACCAACATACGCTTTAGCTAAAGCCTGTTGAGAAAGAGACAAAGGTAAGGACGGTGATGATAATAAATAAGAACGGTTTTTGCTTACGGTAACAACAACTGGCTGGCACTTTGTTGTGTCTGTCTGTCTACAAAACGTGAACCTGGCCCAGCAGAATTTGGCCTAGCTGTTGAATGATGGGCACCCAAAAAGATAGGAGCCGAGTGCTGGAGCTGGACAAAGCTGAGCAAAGCTGAGCAAAGCTGAGCAAAGCTGAAGCTGACTTTTCAGGATTAGCAGTTTTGGTTGAGCGGGAGAAATTAAGAGAATGCAGAATCTGCCAGGGATGGTAGATGATGATTAATCCAGTGCGTGCTGGCATGCTGTGGCTAGTGAGATAATATGAGGCTGGTGTTGTGGAAGCCGGATGAATGGTGGGTCAGCGCTGAGTAAGCGTTGGCTTTGTCTTGTTTTGGTTTTGTTTTTTGAGTTTTCTGATTTCGTGTTGAGCAGAAACTGTTGGCGGCCAGGGCTCGTGGCACACAGCAGCAGAATCTGTGGCTGGTGATTGATGGCCAGTGGCCAGTGGCTAGTGCATAGTGGCTAGTGCACAGTGGATGGTGGATGGTGGATGGTGGATGGTGGCGCATGCGTGCGCGCAGAGTGTGTAGGACAAGTTACACGTAGCACAACCACAATCAGCAGCTATACACACACAGACAACAGCAGCCCACCCTGGCCAGCAAAGCTCTGATCCTGTCAGCGGCTATTGTAGTTTTGTGCTGTTGAACCCTGTTCTTGCTGTGGTGGTAGTGGTGGTGGTGGTGGCAATGGTGATGGTGGTAGTAGTGGCAGTAAGTGGCACTGATATTCCCTGACCCTTGCTAGCCGCTTTCTGTCTTCTGCTAGGAGCTCCCAACACCAGCCGCCCAACAAAAAAAACGCCATCGCTATCAACAAAAAAAAGTAAAACACCGCCATCCACACTCACACTCACTCGCTCCCTTACATTCGCTCGCACTCTATCGCTCTCCCTTCCGCCCATACAAGCGTCCTCCACTACTGCCAAAGCTACAACAAAAAAAAATAAAAAAAAAAAAAAATTCCAATAAAACACTTCTGCTGCCCGCGTCCATCCTTCGCTTGTTTCTCTTTCTTCTTTCCCAGTCTCTCTCTCTTTCCCTATTTTATATTCATCTTATCCTCCATCCTCCATTGACCTTCCCACACGTTCCATAAGTGCCGGTTGTCGTACCATATCATCTCTCTCTCTCTCTCTCTCTCTCTCTATCTCCGCTAGGCATCTTTGAAATTTCCCGTGGGCGCTAAATATATTTTTTTCTAGATTAGCGCTACTGTCAATATCCAGGAACAGATCCTCTTAATACCGCAGAATAAAAATTGTATCAAATTTTCAATAAACAATCTTATTCTCTCCAACATAAACACTCATAAACTCATTTATACGCTTTTATTCACTTCTCTCTCTCTCTCTCTCAATAACTCAATATAATATCTCTCACAATGACAAGCCCTTCAATCAGACCGTTTGATCTCTCCCACGGTTCCATAGAAACCAGCTTTCTCATCCCAACCACCGCTTACTTTGCCGCCACTCAGTTGAAGGACCAGTTCATCAAGTCCTTGCCTCAACCAACTGAAAACTTTGCTGATGAAAATGAACCTTCCACTTCTGCTGAGTTGTTGGCAAAATTTTTGGGCTACGCCGCCGATCTCGTGGACCCAAACGTCACCGGTCTTTTTGACAATGTCTTAACTTTGGCCGTTAACGAATTCGAGACAAACTACTTGAACAACAACGCCAAGGATATCCACTCTTTGGCCACCGAGTTGCTTTCTGATCCTAAAAATACCACCACTTCCTTGTCCAAAGTCAAGACTTTGATCAAAAACTACATCAAGGCTAAATACATTTTGAACTCGCCATTCAAGAGAACTGTTTCTGCCTTGTACCAGAATAACAAGGTCAAGATATTCGCCATCTTTGGCGGTCAAGGTAGAAATGACTACTTTGATGAATTAAGAGAACTCTACGACATATACAACCCATTGGTTGGTGACTTGGTCAAATCCATTAATGACAAGTTGGCAAACTTGTTGGCCATCACCCCAAACTCAAAAAACAACTTTTCTCAAGGTTTTGACTTGCTCGGCTGGTTAAACAACCCAGATTCTATTCCTGATGAAGACTACTTACTTTCTGTTAACGTTTCTTGTCCTTTGATTTGCGTTATTCAAATTCTCCATTTTGCTGTCACTGCCAAAATCTTGGGCTTGACCCCAGGTGAATTAAAGTCCCACTTGAAGGGTACTACTGGTCACTCCCAGGGTATTATTACCGCTATTGCCATTTCTGCTTCAGACTCTTGGACTTCTTTTATTGATGCTTCCTTGAAGGCTATCAGCGCCTTGTTCTTTATTGGTTTGAGATGCTCTCAAGTGTACCCAAACCACTCTTTGCCACCTTCTATCTTCCAAGACTCTATTGAAAACAATGAAGGTAAACCAACCCCAATGTTGTCCATCAGAGACTTGTCTCAAGAACAAGTGCAAACTTTTATTGACAAGACCAACTCCCACTTGCCTGAAGAAAAACACGTTGTTGTTTCTCTTGTTAACGGCGCTAGAAACTTGGTGGTCTCTGGTCCTCCTCAATCCTTGTACGGTTTGAACTTGGCCCTTAGAAAAGCTAAGGCTCCATCTGGTTTGGAACAATCCAGAATCCCATTCAGTGAAAGAAAATTGAACTTTTCCAACAGATTCTTGTCTATTCTTTCTCCGTTCCACTCTCACTTGTTGAACGATGCTAACGCTTTGATTGAAGAAGACTTTGACAAGAACAACATCGAATTCTTGAACACTGACCTCAAGATCCCAGTCATTGACTTCCACACAGGCCAAGACTTGAGAGATTACACCGAAGGTTCCATCTTGAAGAGAGCTGTTCATTTGATCACCAACTTGCCAGTTAACTGGGAAACCGCTTGTAACCAAATCACCGCTACTCATGTTCTCGATTTTGGTCCAGGTGGTGCTTCCGGTATCGGTGCTTTGACTCACTACAACAAGGAAGGTACTGGTGTCAGAATTATCATTGCTGGTACTTTGGACATTAATCCAGATGACGAATTTGGTTTCAAACAAGAAATCTTTGACAACAACCCAGCCAATGTCAAGTTTGCTAGTAACTGGTTGAACGAATTTAGACCAACTTTGATCAAGAACTCCAAGACCAATGAAATTTACCTTAATACTAAATTTTCCAAACTTTTGGGTAGAGCCCCATTGATTGTTCCTGGTATGACTCCATCCACTGTTGATCCTGAATTTGTTGCTGCTACTTTGAATGCCGGTTACCACATTGAAATTGCCGGTGGTGGTTACTTTGAACCAAAAGGTTTTGAAAAAGCTCTTAGACAAGTTGCCAACAGTGTCAAACCAGGTACTGGTATCGGCATCAACTTGATTTACGTTAACCCAAGAATGTTGCAATGGGGTATTCCATTGATCAAGACTTTGAGAGACAACAACTTCCCAATCCAATCCTTGACTATTGGTGCAGGTGTTCCATCTATTGAAGTTGCCTCTGAATACATTGAAACTTTGGGATTGACCCACTTGGGCTTGAAACCAGGTTCCATTGATGCTATTCACCAAGTTATTGCTATTGCTAAGGCTCATCCAACTTTCCCAATTGTTTTGCAATGGACTGCTGGTAGAGGTGGTGGTCACCACTCTTTTGAAGATTTCCATCAACCAATCTTGTCTACTTACTCTAGCATTAGACGTTGCAGCAACATCATCTTGGTTGCTGGTTCTGGTTTTGGTTCTTCTGATGACACTTACCCATACTTGACTGGTAAATGGTCCACCGAATTCAACTACCCACCAATGCCATTTGACGGTTTCTTGTTTGGTTCTAGAGTTATGATCGCTAAGGAAGCCAAGTTGAGTGTTGAAGGTAAAGAATTGATTGCTTCTTCCCCAGGTGTCCCAGATAACCAATGGGAGGGTACTTACAAAAAGCCAACTGGTGGTATTATTACTGTGAGATCCGAAATGGGTGAACCAATCCACAAGGTTGCTACCAGAGGTGTCCAATTATGGGCTGAAATTGACAAGGACTACTTCTCTTTGAAACCAAAGGATATGGTTAAGAAATTGTTGCTTAACAAGGCTAAGCTCATTGAAAGATTGAACAAGGATTTCCAAAGACCATGGTTTGGTAAGAACGCTAAAGGTCCTTGTGATGTTAAAGATATGACTTATGCTGAAATTTCTAGAAGACTTTTAGAATTCCTTTACTATGACAATGGCAAAGGCCACACTGAATGGTTGGACCCATCTTTGCTCAAGTTGTTGTATTCTTGGTTGAGCAGAATTGAAGAAAGATTTGTTGGCAAAGAAGCTGAATCTGTCTTGTCTTTCAATGAGTTGAAGGCTTCTCCAGTTCAAGTGTTGGACAAGCTTGACGCTGAATACCCAGACTCCATCAAGCAGTTGGTCAATGCTTATGACAACAACTACTTTTTGAAGTTGTGTGCTAACCCAATGCAAAAACCAGTTCCTTTCATTCCAGTTCTTGATGAAAGATTTGAAACTTACTTCAAGAAGGATTCTTTGTTCCAATGCCAAAACTTAAACTTTGTTCCAGGCAGAGACATCCAAAGAACTTGTATCTTGCACGGTCCAGTTGCCGCTCAATTCACCAACAAGGTTAACGAACCAATCAAGGAATTGTTGGACAACATTAACAACGGTTTGATTGAAAAATTGTTGGCTGATCAATACAGCAATGATAAGGCTGCTGTTCCTGCTGAAGAGTACTTTGGTGGCGTTGAACCAAACGCTTCCATTAGTGCTTCTAAAGTTTCCTCTGACTTGAAGGTCGAAGTCTCCACTGACAAGATCATTTACAAGTTGGGTGAAAATGTTCCACCAAAGGATAAGCATGATGCTTGGTTCCAATTGTTGGCTGGCGATGTTAAAAACTGGAGATATGCTTTCTTGACCTCCAAATACTTTGTTCAAGGTATTGACTACATTGACAACCCATTCAAATCTTTGGTTGAACCGTTTGCTCATGCTATTGTTGAAATTGAACATCCAAAGGATGCTACCAGAACCGTTATCAGATTGCTTGACGGTAGCGTTCAAAACGCCAAGCCAAAGAATCTTATTGAAGTTAAGTTGTTGAGTGATGGCAAGACTATTGAATTATTGCTTTTCACTCACAGAAACCACGATAAAGGTTTGTTGCCATTGCAATTGTTGTACACTTACAATAGCGCTGATGGTTTCGCTCCAATTTTGGAAAACATTAATGACAGAAATGACAGAATTAAGCAATTCTACTGGAAATTATGGTTTGGTGAAGCTGACAAGTATGTTGATGATTTCAACATTCGTAGCGCAGTTTACGGTAACCAATACACCATTAACCAAAAATCCATTGCTGAATTTGCCCACATTGTCAAGAACAAGAATGATTACTGCAAGACTCATGCTCCAATGGACTTCGCTATTGTCATTGGTTGGGAAAGAATCATGAAGGCTGTTTTCCACAAGAAGATTGATGGTGATTTGTTGAAGTTGGTGCATTTGTCCAACTCTTTTATTACCAAGTCTGGCGCTGCTCCATTGAAAATTGGAGATGTTGTTAACACCAAATCTGAAGTTGTTTCTATTATCAACAAGCCAACTGGTAAACAAGTTAGAGTGCTTGGTACCATCTTTAGAGTTGATGCTAATGGCCAGGAAGGTGAAGCTGTCTTGGAAGTTGTTTCCGAATTCTTTTACAGAGGCGTTTACACTGATTTCGAAAACACTTTTGACAAGATTGTTGAAAAGCCAGTTAAAGTTGCCTTCAAGTCTTTAAAGGATGTTGCTGTTTTGAAGTCTAAGGACTGGGCTCATTTTAACGATGAACAAGTTGACATTTTGGGTGAAACTTTGACTTTTGAATGTGAAACTGAAGTTGCTTACAAGAACGAAAAGATTTTCTCTTCTGTTAGAACTACTGGTAAAATCTTGTTGGAATTGCCAACTAAAGAAATCAAGCAAATCGGTGAAGTTGATTATGAAGCTGCTGAATCTTACGGTAACCCAGTTCTTGACTACTTGTCCAGAAATGGTACTTCTATTGAAGAAACCAAATTGTTTGATGCTCCAATCACCATCGCTTCCTCTGAATCCATCAATAGCATTCACTTGCCAGGATCCAACGAACCATATGCTCTTGTTTCTGGTGATTACAACCCTATCCACGTTTCTCCAATCTTTGCCAAATATGCTAATTTGCCAGGTACTATTACCCATGGTATGTACACTTCTGCTTCTGTGCGTGCCTTGGTTGAATTGTGGGGCGCTGACAATGTTGCTGAAAGAATTAAGGCATACAAGGCCAACTTCACTGCTATGGTGTTGCCAGGTACTGAATTGACTACCGAATTGGAACACATTGGTATGGTTAACGGTCGTAAGATTGTCAAAATAACCACCAAGAATGCCGAAACTGATGAATTGGTTTTGGATGCTCAAGCAGAAATTTCTCAACCATTTTCCACTTATCTTTTCACTGGTCAAGGTTCTCAAGAACAGAATATGGGTATGGACTTGTACAAGTCTTCTGCTATTGCTAAGGATGTTTGGGACAGAGCCGATTCTCATTTGTTGAAGCAATACGGTTTCTCTATTTTGGACATTGTGAAGAACAATCCAAAGGTCTTAACTGTTCACTTTGGTGGTGTCACTGGTAGAGCCATTAGAAAGAACTACACCAGCATGACTTTTGAAACTATTGATCACAATGGTAACTTGAAGTCTGAAAAGATTTTCAAGGAAATTACCAACAAGACCAAATCTTACACTTTCAAGTCACCATCTGGATTGTTGTCTGCTACTCAATTTACTCAACCAGCTTTGACATTGATGGAAAAAGCTGCTTTTGAAGATTTGAAATCCAAGGGTCTTGTACCAGAAAACTGTGTTTTTGCAGGTCACTCTTTGGGTGAATATTCTGCTTTGGCTTCTTTGGGTGATGTCATGCCAATTGAATCTCTTGTGGAGGTTGTGTTTTACAGAGGTATGACTATGCAAGTTGCCGTTGAAAGAGATGAATTGGGCAGATCCAACTACGGTATGGTTGCTTGTAACCCAACTAGAATCTCCAAGACTTTCAACGATGCTGCCTTGAGATTTGTCGTTGAAGCTATTGCTAAACGTACCAACTGGTTATTGGAAATTGTTAACTACAATGTGGAAAATCAACAATATGTTGCTGCTGGTGACTTGAGAGCCTTGGACACCTTGACCAATGTGTTGAATGTCTTCAAGTTGAAGAAGATTGATATTGTCAAATTGCAAGAACAATTGCCAGTGGAGAAGATTGCTGAATACTTGAATGATATCACCGATGAAGTTTCTAAGCAATCTGTTGCTAAACCACAGCCAATTGATTTGCAAAGAGGTTTTGCTTGTATTCCATTAAAGGGTATTTCTGTGCCATTCCATTCTTCATACTTGAGAGGTGGTGTGCAACCATTTAAGAAATTCTTGTTGAAGAAGATTCCACAAAAGGCTCTTAAGGTTGACAATTTGGTTAACAAGTACATTCCTAACTTGACCGCTAGACCATTTGAAGTTACTAAAGATTACTTTGAGGAAGTTTACAACTTGACTGGTTCTGAAAAGATCAAGCAGGTGCTTGAAAACTGGGAAAGCTACCAAAAATAAGCTGCTTTTATGAATTAGGCCTAATTTCATTGAAAAAAAAAAGAATAGGGAAGAACAATAAATTAAAGTATATCAATTGAGGGATAAAAAATTGGTAAAAGTTGAGAGAGTTGCCAGTTTTTTTTTCCTTTACAGTATGTGCTTCTTTTTTTTGTCTCTTCTCATTTATCCTTCACAACTAGCATTTTCCTCATCATCCTGTTTGCTGTTTTCTGTTTGCTTTGCTGGTTTCATGAATTTCTGGTGTTGCTGCTGTATGTTTTATTTTATGAATAGTAAAGAGAGAGACTATTCATTGGATGCTTGCATATTAACAAAGGCAATTCGCAACCTGGATTGCCATTTGCCAGTTTTCCCGGTTAAGTTTATTCACTATCCATCAAAGAATAAAGAACGTTTAATTAGAAAAAAAAAGAAGTTTCTATTTTCAACTACATTATTTACAATGAACTTTTTTTTTAGAGTGTTTTAAGTTTTCCTTTCATTATTTTTTTCTTGTTTTTGTTTTCCTATTATTATTATTATTATTATTATTATCATTATCATTATTATTACTATCATAGTTATTGTCTATTTACTTTACTTACTCGTTGCTTCTATTACTATTACTAATCGATCTTGTTATTTTGAATCTTTTCAACTATACTACTTGCGTTCTTTGTAATAGTGCTCCAATTTGTTTGATTTTTGGTGTTCTTTTCATGTTAAATGTGTATAGTATGTTCGTTTTATTATTGTTAGTATTCTGTTAGTATTACAGTACCAACTTAGCCAATATTAATGTTTGCGGTGTATGTTTACGTTCATTATAATATCCAATTTAAATACAAACCTGCTCACTTTTTCGATAGCGTGCACGTACAATGTCTCTCCCTGTTTGCAAGTCAACGTTTGTCTTTAGGAAAAAAACAGGCCGTTGAGCGTAGCGTGGCGTTGATCATTTTTTTTTGTTGAACACGCACCATTAATCATTAAGAAATGACCTCAAAGCTAACATCGACGCTTAAATTTGTATTTTAATCATTAGAACCACCAGTAACGCATTGAGCTCATATGCTTAACCCAGCAGAGTCTCCTTGCAGAATATATCATAAAATGGATTATAGACAAATATGAGATTTCCATAGACGTGTTCGTGTCCTTCCGGTTCTGCAGATTGAAAGACAGATAGTGGGGGAAACGCTTCGTTGTGGGTTTATACAAAAATGCCAGGACAGCGCGCTATTGAAGCAGCAGCTGTATGATTACTTTGGTTATTTATTTTATTTTAGTTACTGATGTCTTGAAAGTATGTTGCTGAGCAAGTCAGTCAGTACCTCGCACGCGGGCTGCTTTATTAAATTATATTATTGTACGTATCTATGCCAACGAGAAAGCTGTAGTCATTGATATCCAACAGAGAAAATACGTTATTCGTAATATTAAAAAGTACAAATGGGCATCCATTAGGTATATTATCCAGCTAAAGTTACTAATAAATAATCTAAGCATCTAAATAACTGCGTCATGGTAACTCACAACTGCTCTTTAGCATCCACCAACTTCTCCCAACCTTCGGAATCCTCCCAACTGATCTTCCCTTTACTCATCAATGATCTGATTGAACTTCTTGCCTTAAATTTCCAATCTTTGCAAACCAAATCCCCAGCGCCATATTTGCCCGGCATTTCACCAAGAGATTCATAAGCCGCCACCAAGTCAAGACATGACTCTACCGCTTCGTTCCATGCTTCTTCGTTAGAGATCAAGTTTTCATTATTACAGTCCACACGGTATGCTTTTTCCATACAGCTGAGAGAATTCCATGGTTTACGGCGCCATAATTCAACCTTGGATTGAATTTTCCAAAGTCTAGCATTGCGGGTATTGACTTTTGGCAATTGGTTGCAAATATAATCAAGACATGATCTTTGAAAAAACGTCAACTTCTTTTGTCCTTCGTCATTTTCCTCTTCTTTTGGATACTCATCTGTCATTAATTCTTCAACTAAGGCTTCAACAATTTTCATGTTAATCACTGACTCATCTTTTTTCAACTCAAGCAAAGTCTTGCTGGCTCTGACCACCTGAATCCAGTCTTTCAATTTACCAGCGGTGATTAAATAATTTTCCCAAATACGCCAATTTGAAGTATCACTAGTCTTGATGGCGTTATTGAAAGCTGCAAATGCTTGTTTGATACGATTAGTATGGATCAATGCCCCACCCAAATTACTCCAAGAATGAGTATGAGTATCATCGAGAGCAACACAACGAGTGAACGCTTCAGCAGCTAACTCATACTGTTCTGATTCTAATCCAAGACATCCGTAGAAGTACCAATTGTTGAAATTTAACGGGTTAATGACAAGTGCATCGTTCATGTGTTTCACGGCAAGATCCAAATTTTCCGAGCCTTGTTGCTTTCTGTTGTAATAATATTTGGCTAACGACACCTTGGCATTCTGGTACTTGTTAATACCCCATGCTTTTTCCCATAATGTTGGATCCTGGAGAACATCACCGAGAATCGACCACGTTCTAGCATCATTTGGACGACTTGCAAGTCTTGCTCTCAAAACACGTTCAGCTTCAGCTTCTTGGCCAAAAGAAGCGTAACATACAGCCATCTCAGGAATCATTTGAAGTCTTTCGTAAATCTCCACCGCGGACTTCATCACCCCAATCGACATGAATTTTTCCGCAAGGGCAGCATCCAGAGACCATCTTGGAGCGAGCGGAAGTTGATTAATGTATCTTAATCTAGCGGCACTGGCAGAAACAAGCGAGGGGTTCTGTTCCTTGGCTTCATCTTTTTTAGATTGGGTGCCAAATAAGCGAGTTTGGATCTTGCTATTCATTTCTTCCACAAGAGCTTGCATTTGAAAAATTCCTCTTTCTACCGTCTTGGCCTTGTTTGCTTCGATCAATGATCTTTCCCAAAGTGCCTTGGAGAAAAGCAACCAGTTGATGGCAGGGTATTCCTTTTTAATATGCTCAGAATTATTAGCAATAATTCTGGCAACAAGGGCCATTAATTCTTCCTCGACTAAGTGACTTCCAGATGGAGAAATTTGTCTGATGGTTTTCAATCTCAAAAAGAGCTGAATGCTGTCTAAATCATTCAACCTTGGTTGTTCGTTAGGGTCCAAGTCTTTCAATGAAACAGGAATGTTTTCGGCTCTAATGGCAATTGGCAAGACTCTTTGTTCCTTGGAGATTGAATTGTTTGATTCGTTGTTTTCGTCTCCTTCTTCTTCGTAGTTTTCAAATGATAATTTTATACGTTTCAAGGTCTTGCCGTTCTCAACATCATCATTTTCCATAATCTCATTGACCGCATCATCGTCAATGGACTCATATTGTGGAACTTCCAACAACAAATCAGAATTCAACTGTTTGGCATCAATGTCATTATCGTCATCATTATTATCGTCATTATTCTTTTCTGCCTCAATGTCAGCTTTGGAAACATCAGTAGGCAACAACTTCAAATTTTCATCTGATTTGGCCAAAACAATCAAGCTGGCAATAGCTTTTTCTTGATATTTTGTTCTTTTAGCTTTAGCCCCCGTCAACACTAATTCCAATTTGGAAAGTTTTTGAGCCTTATCCAATGCAGGAATAGTCAAAGTTTCAATCTCGGCGTGAATTGAGTTTCTTGCGGCTTCTAAATGATACATAACGTAAATTTGTTTGATTATTTCTTCAGAAATAGATTGTTTGGTCACTATAATATCAATGATTCTTGAATCTAGCAAAGTGGCAGTCACGGAGGATATCGTGCCTGAAGGTTCAGTGAAGAGGGACATTTGCACTTGTAAAAATCTTGATCTCCACCAAAGAGCCACAGCCGAGGTAATTTCAGTAGCAGTAGTAGCAGAATTATCATCATTGTTGTTACTGTTAGATAAGATAGCCTTTACGTTAGCTTCAGCCTTATCATTGATGAGCTCAGCGGAAAGAGAATCTGCATTGGACAAAAGAGACCAGTCTTGTGCATTTGTTAAGTGTTCTAATAACTGCAAAGAGACTACAAGTAATAATGGGTCATCGGACAATTCATAAGCACTGAGGCCTTGAAGATCTAATGCTTTAATTATGTCTTGATCTAATTGCTTACTGGATTCTGAATCTGAAGTACTTTCGATTTTCGGGAAAAATAAATTCTTAGAGCTGAAATCTTTGATTGAAGGACCAGTGAAATTGAGCTGGATGAAACACTGACCTAAAGCAATAGCAAGTATCAAAATCAATGACTGAAAAACTTCTTTTGAGTATTTTGATGAAGATGAAGAACCTTGTGCCAAAATCTGCTTGACATAGTCATTGACTGCACTATTAATATTTTTAGTCTCTTGATATCTTGTGCTTATTATATCTAATCTAGTTTCACTGCAAAATAATTCTTTGTAGACTGGCAATTCAAGAACTTTACTGGAGTGTCCTCTAAGAACCAATGATACTGGCTCTAATAAATGTTGCAAGCCTTGAGTATCACTCTTGATTTGATCCAAGTTGACTAGCTTCTTGAAACTACTGTATGGAGTGAGCAAAAGCAAGTAGGTATGAAGTTGCTTAAGCAAGTGAGTATTCACCTCGGGCATTTTTGATGTGAAGCTTTTGGGTATTTGGCAGCACTCAATAATTGCTAACTTCTGCTCTCAGTCTCTTGTGATTTACTCTTCCCCATCTCCTCTTACAAATCAAGCAGAAAGAGAAAATTTTTTTTATTTTTTTTTTTTATTTTTCATCATGCATGTCAACGTTCTGCTATGCACATCTCACACTCCGGGTATCTTAATGCAGATGAGCTGCGAAGAAAAAATTTTTTTTTTTGTATAGTACTTTGTAAGGCAGAGCTCAAGGCTTGGATATAATTAGTATAGTGTTTCTTCTCCTTTAATTTGACGAAGAATATACAAGGCATAATTCTCAGTTTTAACCCATATACCAAACTATGTCTGACTCAGAAGATGAAACGTATGATTTGTCGTCTAAGTTCGCTTTAGGCGATGACCACAGTGACTCTGAAAGCGACAGCGGAAGCTCTAGCGAAGGAGAAGACAATATGCAATATCAGGATGAAATCATCTACTCAGATCAAGGAGAAGAAGACGATGAAGAAGATGAAGATGAAGACGATGACAAAAAGAAAGAAAGTAAGAACAAAAATGCAAAGAAAGAGGATAAGAAAGATCCAAAAAAAGATAAAGCCAAACAGGAAGAGGAGAAAATGCCAAATTTGGAACTCTCTGATGATGAAGACAACATCAAAGAATACATTGGTACCAATTTGTTGCCGCTGGCCAAGAAGGCTAAAAGCGGTACTTTCCAGAGTTTTGGCCTTTCCAAAAAGATTCTTCATAACATTTCCAAGAAAGGTTACAAGCAACCAACTCCAATTCAAAGAAAGACAATTCCGTTTATTTTATCCGGAAGAGATGTGGTGGGTATGGCAAGAACCGGTTCTGGTAAAACCGCTGCTTTTCTTTTACCAATCATTGAGAATTTGAAAACTCATTCTGCCAAAGTTGGGGCCAGAGGTATTATTTTGGCGCCAAACAGAGAATTGGCATTACAAACATTCAAAGCTTTTAAAGAATTTGCAAGAGGAACAGATTTGAGAGCTATTGTGTTGGTGGGTGGTGATTCTTTGGAAGAACAGTTCACCTCCATGTTGCTGAACCCAGATGTTATCATTGCCACCCCAGGTAGATTTTTGCATTTGAGAACCGAAATGAGTTTGGATTTGAAATCAGTGCGGTACATTGTGTTTGATGAAGCTGATCAATTGTTTGAAATTGCTTTTGAAGAAGCATTAAATGAACTTATTGCTTCATTACCAGCCAGTAGACAAGCAATCTTGTTTAGTGCAACATTACCAAAAACATTGGTTAATTTTGCCAAAGTGGGACTCAGTAATCCTGTGTTAATTAGATTGGATTCAGAAGCGAAAATCTCCGACCAATTGGAGATGTGTTTCCTAAGTTCCAAACAACAGGAAAGAGAAGCTGTTTTGCTATTTATCATTCAAGAAATTATCAAATTACCATTATCAACTCGTGAAGAAATTGCTAAGCTTGACGAATTTAAGACCCTTAAACATGATGCATCAGATAGCGATAGTGATGATGATGACGATGACCAGAATAATGATGATAAAAAGAAGAAATACAACAAGAAAGGTAAAAAGAAGTTTGAAAAAGTGAAATTTGCCAAAGCTAACGAATTGGTGTCACCAAATGCTACATTGGTGTTTGTACCAACTAGACATCATGTTGAATATATCAAGAATTTGCTTAATGAAGCAGGTTATGCCGCATCATACATTTATGGTACATTAGATCAACACGCAAGAAGAAGACAATTATATAATTTCAAAGCCGGTATAACATCTTTGTTGGTTGTTACTGATGTGGCAGCCAGAGGTATTGATATTCCATTATTGAAATACGTTATCAATTACACTTTGCCAGCTTCTTCTAAATTATTTGTGCATAGAGTTGGTAGAACTGCAAGAGCTGGTAATACTGGTTTTGCATATAGTATAGTGACACCAAATGAAGTGCCGTCTTTGGTAGAGATGGAATTGTTTTTGGGCAGAAAAATCTTGTTAACAGGAATGCACAATAAGAGAAAAGAGTTGCTCAAAGCAAAATGTGAACAAGAAGGTACAGAGTACGTGGAACCAAAAGTTTCATACACTGATAGATTGGTACTTGGTTCCCCTCCAAGATCTCAACTTGATAACCTCATGGACTTTTTCAACACATTGATGAAGAATTATGAATTACAAACGATTCGTAAAGTTTCTGAGAAGGCCGAGAAGTTGTACTATAAGACCAAATCTAAAATTACTTCCGCCGAGTCTTTGAAAAGATCAAAAGAATTACTTAATAGCGGTTGGTATGAACAGAACTTGTTGTTCGGTGATGATCTAGATAAGGAAAAAGAGAACTTTTTGCTTAAGTTGCAAAATAGAAAAAACAAGGAAACCGTATTTGAATTCAACAAACAGAATGAGCAGATGTTGAATTTCATGAATAAAAGAAGAAGACAACTTGCTCCAATACAGCAGCGTGCTCAAGAAAGAAGAGAGTTGCTTGAAAAAGAAAGAATTGCTGGTCTTAGTCACTCATTGCAGGACCAGATTCTCAAGGGAGATGAGCATGAAGTTGGGTTTGACGTTGTTCCATCAGAAAATGAACTTCGTGACACTTTTGAAGATGCTGATGATATCATTGAACACAATAAAGCAGCAACTAAAAAAGCCAAAGAAAAATCCATTGCTAAAAAGAAGGAAAAGAAATCATACAAAGATCCAAATTTCTTCCTTTCGCACTATGCTCCTACTGCTGACATTCAAGACAAGCAGTACGATGTTCCAGGAGCAACGAGTTCCTTTGTCAATGATGCACAACATGCCACATTTGACCTTGACGGTGACGACAAAGTTCAAGTACATAAACAGAATCAGCAAGTTTATAAATGGGACAAAGGCAAGAAGAAATACGTCAACTCTAGATCCACTGATGAGAAATTCATCATTGGTGAAAGTGGGCAAAAAATTCCAGCTACCTATAAATCCGGTAGATTTGAATCATGGAAACAGGCCAATCATGTTTCTTCAACGAGTTTGAGAGTCGGTGCAGCAGAGCAACAAACCGGTAACGGAGCCCATGGCAATAAGAAATTCAAGCACAAGAATGTCAAAGCGCCAAAGATGCCAGATAGGTTCAGAGATGATTACGAGAAACAAAAGAAGAAGGTTGAAGCTGCTATGGAAAGAGGCCAGGACGTCAAAGGGTTTAGAAAAGCTGGGGCTTCTAATACCAATGAGCTCAAAAGTACTGAGCATATTAGAAAAGAAAGAGGTCTTAAGCAAAAGAGAAAAGAAAAGAACGCTCGTCCTAGTAAAAAGAGAAAATTTTGAGATTTTAGATAGAATGTTTGCTTGCTTGTTAGTGATGTTATAATTGAAAATGTACTATAGAGAATTTTTGCAACTTTAAATACACATATAATGATATAATGCATTTATTGATAATATCGGCTTTATGATATAAAACCATATTTATTTTTGTATTAAGACCTTCACTGTGATATGCAAATTATTTGGGAATGTAAACTACATAAAAACCATTGCCAATAAAGCCAGCTGATGAAGCTAGTTTAACCGGCTCTCTGTCGCTTACGGCTCGAACCCTGTCTAGCTCCACCAGCTCCACCAGCTCCAAACCCACCAAAATCAAACCCACCGAATTGCTGACCAAATCCACCCCCATTACCAAAGTTGAACTGGAATCCGCCATTTTGGAATGGGTTAAAACCAGGTCCTGGCCCACCTCCGCCGCCATAACCACTTCCACCTCCAGCACCAGCAGGATCATTTGGATCATCACCTTGATCATATCGCTGTCTTAACTCATCACTAGAAAGAACTTCGTAAGCTTTGTTAATCTCTGCCATCTTTTGTTCTGCATCATCACCTTTATACTTATCTGGGTGGTATTGCTTCACAAGGTTACGGTATGCGGTTTTAATATCTCTGGAGCTAGCATCCTTAGCGATTCCTAAGGTCTTGTAATAATTATTTTTTGGTTGCGAATTTTGACGCATTTGCTGTTGATATTGTCGCTGTTGTTGCTGGTATTGTCGCTGTTGTTGCTGTTGCTGGCGAAATTGTTGTTGCTGGCGTTCTTGTTGCTGCTTTTGAAGTAATTTTTCAATCTTGTTGTAAAATTTAGTAAAAAGCTCCACTTGCTTTAACTTCTCATTGTTATTGAACTTGTCGTAAAATTGTTTAAGTTTACCCAAATCCTTGCTCTTGATGTATTGCTGTATATCGAAGACCATCGCAGGCAAGAAATCAGAAATGTAATCGCCACTTGTTTCTAGGCTAATGTCTTCGTTTTGTTTCTCGATTTTGAGTGCAGCAGTACAATAAGGCTTAGCAAGCGCTGATTTTCTGATCAAAAGATAACTCTCGCAAGCAAACTGATTCAAATCTAGCACCAACCCATTAATCAAATGATGCTTCCCCTGAGTCTTTTTGAGACCTAATTTTGATTTCCAGTCGCCAGAAGTGCCACCAAAGAACTTTTCATTGAATTGTTTATCCAAGTAGCTAAAAAATTCAAAATTATTTCTAAATTCTTGACCATTGTACAAGTTTCTAATATCTCTAGCTGGCATATTTGGTTTTTCTTCGAATAGTGCTTGAGTCAAAGCTTCAGCATCACTTTTGGTGATATAATTAGGGCCAATCTTTTCTTCCTCGGACACCTCGGCTCCTTTAAATAGCCATTCATTGTAAATTTTAAATTTACGAACAAGTTTCAACAACTTCTCGTTCCTTTTAAAAAAAAGGGAATACTGTTTTAAACTTTTGTCATCCATATCAAAATGCAAACCTCTTCTTATGTGCTTGGCAGCATTATCAGGCTCATCCAATCCGAAAAAGTACAATCCAGACAAAGTCAAATAGTTATCGATTGTCAACGGGTTTAACTGTTCTAATGTCAAGTAGTCAGGAATCAAGTTTGATGCTAGATCTTTTCTAAGATTAATCTCTTGAACGTTTTCATTGGATTCTAATGGTTTTTGTTTTTGATTAAGCAAGGCCGCATTGATGTAACACTGAATTCTCATCTTGTACAAATCTGAGTTTGAAGGAGAAACTGATATGATCAGCGACACTTTATTAATGCAATCTCCATATTGGCGATCCTTGATAAGTTTCTGAATATCCGCTATGTCATTTTGGGCTTGTTCTGATTCTTTTAAAAGCGTCTGAATCTCGCTGTTTGAGTTTATAAAAGATGTAAATTTTGCATTTTTGAACTGTTCATGTTTAAATTCTTCAATCTCTTTGTACTTACCGTGAACTAAGTACAATTTCAACAATCTTACTTTAGCAAGGCTCATTGAATCATCATATGTGAGACAATTTTTGAAATCTGCAATAGCTTTAGTCTCTTTTCCCAAGAACAAGTCAATCAAGCCTTTCTTGTAATAGATCTTTGGTAGCAACAACTTCTGCTCACTCGATGACAATAAGGCTGTCTTGTTATTGTCATTATTATTGCCGCTGCCACTACTACTGCTGCTGCTTATTATACTAGTCAACAACGATTCATAATCCTGTAATAACTGAATATTTGGGCCACCTGCGGTAAAAGATTTGTCCAAACTCGATAGCTCAGCCGAGTACTGCTCATATGGTGAAGTGGCCACTGATGACGATGATGATGTCGGGTCACCCAGCACCAAACTGCTACACGATACTTGTGTCCATAGTACTAGCAGTAGCGCTTTGTATAAGGATATCATATTTCTGTGACAATAATATTATCGTGGCGCGGTAGAGTGTGAGATCTGCTGGTTATAGTTGTGTAAGTCACTTTTTGCGATGATGAGAATGATGCGTCTTATTTATGAATTGATGTTGACGTTCTCTGAATTTTCTAGAAGATCATGTTGGGTGTTGATGCACGTGCATGTTCACGTGCATGTATTTCGTGGTGTCTGGGGGAAAAACGCACATACAACACCAAAAACTTACCTCCGGAGATATTCACAAAGTAAGAGTTTCAATTTTTTTTTTTTTTTTTTTTTGATGGCAGCTGTGGACTGGTAATTGTCTTGCGTGAATAAATCTTTTTAAAACTACTTCTGTTCACTGGGATATAACAAAGCAAGGATGGTGTAAGGCAAGCACTTGAGATCACATATTCAAAGCAGCAATTGTGCTATTTGACAAATCTCGACAGTAGTGGAGGACCACTGCATCTAAATATAAATTCTATGTAGGGAAACATTCAAAGAGGTATTTAAACTTTCTGGTTTAACATTGCGGTATTTCATTTGGTTTCTTCCCTTATCTTACTGTATTTAATGCTACAGCTGCTGAAAAATAGATAATCTTTTGTCAATACTCCTGAAATATCGTCAAACCTGAATACTCCACTGTCGGACCAAAATTAAAACTTACTCCAGAAGATGCTTTTGAGTGACGGTAGAACGCTTAAACTGGTCTTACCTACAGCTACAGTTCTCGGCTTTAGCTGACGCAACCAAAGGGCACTAAGGAAAGATTCGCTAGTATCTAACAGAATATACAAACTAACCGTTTACAGTCTTAACTCACTCTCATTCGAGTAAAAAGTTTAGCTCCAAGAAAATAGGCTTTTATTCACCTACTGATAGCTCCTGCTATATCGCCCATCCAGCAAAGTTTTTAACATATAAAATATATCTCGCGGATGGCACCTTTCTTATAAAAGCCCAGAAAAGAACTCTTTTTGGATTCGATGCCCAATAGCATGCTTTACCGTAAGATGGTTCCCGTACGGTAGACCTTGGAGATGTGCACACAAGCGTGTAAAATAGTCCGTAAAACATTGTTTCTCGCTTACACCGTTGATATCAACCACTGAAGTAACACAAATTGCATTGTTTCACACCCAAGTGTCTCGAGACCTAGGTTTAGACTATAAGTTAGCAGCGATGAAAGCACACCACCCTTTATAGAAGCGAGTGTTTATTCTGTTTGTGGGCTTTTTTCCTCACTGATCAGCCTCAGTAGTTCTTATGCATGTTATGCATTAGCAGTGTTGTCTCGTATGCACGTACAGGTACGTACCAGTATGAAAAACTAGCAAAATATGCGCCGTGTACGCAGCAGAACACAAAGCAGAAAGCTAAGAACCCACACAATTTATTCCTTGAGCTGAGCTCGGCTCTTACTCCAGCCAATATTATGGAGAACAACGCCAAACGATTTCACGTTATCTCTACAGCAAGAGAGGATTAAGAATGTATCAACCTGCAGTCTTTTGGTCTTTAAAAAAAAAGAAAAAAAAAAAAGGAATGGTTCGCTTCTCCTTTAAAACGAATCGACAAAATCTCCTGGAAATCTGATGACCAGCATGGTAGACGGTTTTGTTGAGGATCTTTATGTCTTTATTGAAGCCGCTCTTTATTTGTATCAAAGCAGCAACCTCAGATAGACTCAACGCTGCATAACTGGATAAAAAACTCGTCCTAAAGGTTTGTGGTAAAAATTAAGTTTGCTTACCATCTTGGATAAGTGAAAACGATAAATCTACAAAAAAAGAAACAAGCACACAAACTTGGTGCCTTACTTTTTTTTCGTAAATCAAAAATTTAAAGCACGATAAAGCTTTCGTAAATTTTTAGAAAACAAAGAACGTTGTATATCATAATACGCCACCTATAGACACCTAATTAAACAGTTGGAACCAAAAAGACACTAAAAACAATCGAGCACCCAAGCAATAGCCATCACAACAAAGCAAGCTATTATTTTTTGCTTTGAAAATAGAAAAGTAAAACATTGGAAAAAAAATTGGTAAAACCCGTTTTGAAAAAAATTAAAAAGAATAGAAATATGAGCACAGCCAGGAAGCAAAACTAAATATAAAAAAAAGGAAAACAAATAAAAAAGGAAGCATTTTAAGTAAAAAAAAAAAAATAAAATAATATATATATATATATATATATATATATATATTGAAAAAGGCAGAAACATTAGTACATGTAATCAAAGTGTGGGTCCTTGTCACCATAGATAATTTTGGATCTTTCTGATAATTTGTCAAAATCTTCCTTGTATGAGGCATTTCTTTTTTTAAGGTTCAATTTTTTTATGTAAATAGTGTACACCAAGGCTAAGATAATACTGACCACGGAAAATACACAGGTGATGATGAAACCAGAAGTGTATTTAGTAGCCTTCCCGACAAAAACCCAGTATGAGATAAGACCACCAAGGGATCCCAATGAAATTTCCAAGGAGATACCGATAGATTTTCTCAAGTGACCGCACAAGTTCATTGAGGACCAACAAATCAAAATTGGCAAGGCGGCGTAAGAGCCCATGAAAAGCAAGACTGAAGCGGCAAGTTTGATTTTTGGATGTTGATGCAATTGCAAGTTGGACAAGTAGAGAATAGTACCAATGAAAATAATAATACAGTTGAAAATGAAAAATGGGAATCTGATTTTGACGCGGTCGGAAAGGAAGGCATTTATCAAGATCCAAACCAAAGTGACCACCCAGACAATAGCTGTTAATTTGCTGGCTTTGACTCCAACGTATCCCACTCTTGCAAGACTGGCAGGTTCCAACAAGTTAACTGAGTATGCAACGAAAGAAACAAAGAAACTCAAAATAGCAGGTAAGAATATTAATGGGTCAATCAAGCACTTCAAAGTCTCCGAAATACCAAAGTTTAAGTTGTATCCAGATTTACCACCGTAAAGTTCAAGCTTTTTGACAATGAAGATGGTTTCATTGTCATCGAAAAATCTGGCACCTTCTGGGAAATCAGGGAAAGTGAAAAACAAAATTACGGCCACGACCAAAGTGATTGCGCCTTCAATGAGTAACAACCATCTCCAATTTTCTAGCCCATTCATGCCATCTAAATGTTCGGTAGCCCCCAAGTTAATGACACTGGTTAAGATACCACCAATGGAACTGCTGGTGTAAATTAAACTGAAACGACGTTGAGCTTCAAGCTTTTGATAGTAGTGGGACAAAATGTAGTAAATTGCGGTTTCCGTTCCTGACTGGAATAACCCATGGACAAACTGACAACCAATAAAGGCAGGCAAGTCTTTGACGTAAGCCGAACCAATTCCCACACAACCATAGATAAGAACTGTGACACTTATCCAGAAATGAGGTCTAATGTACTTCAAAATAACGTTACTGAAGGCTTGGAAAAAAAGGTATGGCGCAAAGAATGCTGCGTAGGCACCGGCAAGTGTCACTGTATCAGTCTTCAAACTCACACTGATGTTGTCAATTAAACAAAAACCAAAACTGGCCTTGTTGAGATAAGAAACGAAAAACAAAATACAGAATGGAGGAATCAAGCAAAGATCAATTTTTTTCATCAAAGCTCTTTGGTTGATGTTGTATTTTTCGGCAAGAGCAGCAGTCTGTATGCTTTTCAGTTCTTCACTAAGGTACTGTTGATTCTCCAAGACACTGAACTGGTTGTCATTAGATACTTCTTGGTAAAACAAAGCACTAGACTTGTCGAACTGTGGATTCTCAAGATCCTGAGGCTTTTCACTATTCATAGTTAAATGATTGATGATCATATTGAATTATTGGCCTTATATATATTTGTTTTGTAATTTAGTATGACTGCTTCAAGCTATTATAATGTGGGTCTATTTGGTCAACAAAGCTGAGATAGATGGGCAGAATTATGGGTATCAAAAGGATAAATGTTTGAAGGAAACAGGGAGCGATCTGTTAAAAAAAATAAAGCAAAAACAAGCCAAGGACAAAGAAAAAAAGAAAACCGCTAATATTTTTTTTTTTTTATTTTTATTTGATGTAAGGGCCAATTGGCAAGGATATGAAAATTATTTATACAATTCAATATCACCAAGTCGTATAATACTGCAGTACTAATTTCCGGACAAGAAAGACCGCCTCGAGAAAGAAAAGCACATGTGGCACCAAAGCAGCCTTGCAGGAAAACAATAACGCTTTTTCTTAGACACGAGAATCATTATTGTTTAATGTTTTAGCGTCCTAAATAGGCCAAAAATACTATTAGGGAAATAGCGCTCGAAACATCTCTTGCTGCGAGTCTTCCGCACAGTCAAACTCTATCTTTATGCCTACGAGACCGCTATTTGATAGCCATTATAGCGATCCACACTGGCTCTACCTACAACTAGTGCGCATCTTTTGAGAAAAGGCGCCACCGGAATATTGAGGCCAAAGTTGTGACTATCCAATTTTAGTGTTAACGTTAAGGTAGTTAGTACTAAACTTTGGCTTTTAGCAGTATCCATTCCTACCATATTGGTTTAGGAACAGCTTAGTGTCGCTTCTATAACACAATTTTTTTTTCAAAAAAAGAGATAGGAGCAGGAACCGGCACTAGGCACAGGTAAACGAAAAGAAGCAAAAAGAATTTCTCTTGACGTTTATGTTTTAATTCCGAGCAAATGGGCGATGAGGTAGCCTCAGACATTTCCATGCAGTCAACAATTGCTGCTCAGCACCTATCTCACACATTTTCTATTTGCTAATCTTTAGGTGCTTGAGCTGTGCAAAAACATTTACGTTTTGTTGTTTCGCCATACAGTAGATCTTCCTGTTTTAGGAATTTGGTGATTTCTACTTGGTGAAATCGACAGTCTTGTTTTTTAGCTAACTGCAAACTAGTGCAACAAGTACAATTTTTGCATAGAGCGGGACCCCGTAATTGTGAGCTTAGCTATAGTTTTAACTATAGTTAAGCATGCAGCGCCAATTAACTACCTGCACAGCATGCACAACATTGCTGATTTTCGAATTACGCTAAAAACCGTCGGAGCTGACTGCTATATTCGAGTGTGTGAACCAGTGGAGAGAAAAAATATAACGGGTTTGCCTTCCACCACAATCTTATTCTTCCTATGTTGCAACAAGACAAAAGTCAAAGCTGATTTTGGAAAGCGGCCTTCGAAACGCTGGCAATCGTTCAGTCTGTACTTGTTTGGCTACTGGGAAGGAAAATCTGGACTTTCCGTATTAGATAAACTAAAAGCTGCATAACACTAGCAAAACAAAAACCGAAAAAAAGAAAAAGAGAGACATAATGTGCGGCCGGAACGAGAGGATGAGGAAGTTATTGATTTTCAAAGATTGTGTGTTTCAACGCCTTATGCTCGATACTGTGAACATGTTGCCCACTCCTATATAGCTTGCTATATACATCCTCTTCTACAAAGTAAAAGGTTAGGAAAAGAAACGAAACTAAAGACAGTAATTTGTAAAACAGTAATTTGAAGTGCACGCCGTAAACCTTTCTTCAAGACTGATTATACTCCACATATGCATAATATTTTACTCAAAAAACAGGGGTTAGTTAAGTGAAAAAAAGCGCTACCAACTCTTTGATAAAAAATATGACCAAAAATGGCTTGCAACACATATTTGATACTAAACAGCTGGACCAAAAAACGAAATTCCTAAAGTACTAAAGCTGAAGATTTGCGGAACAAAAAGTAGCTGGATTGGGCAATATCGAGTATAGGTTGGAACTTATTACTTTTAGACTCTACTATAGCTCTACAAAGTGCATGTTAAAGCCCGAAATACAACTGCGCAGATTACTGAAAGTGGCATCTTATCTTTTTCTTCCTCAATTTTGGGTAGCGATTCTCGCAAGTCGTTTTCTTAGAACCAATGCACCATAGTCATGAAGGGAAATCTTGATGGGTTTTTTTTTTTCAGATAATAGAAGTCACTATCGCATATGCGTTATTACCATACATTTAGTAAACCTGCCTTTGGAATCTGGTGCTATCGTCGTGATTTTCCAGTACAACGAAAGAAAAGTTAGTAAATGCTCAATGTGGCTTTCACTTTACATAGCGGTCAACACACTTGCGTTGCAAAAACTCTTTCATACAAAGTTGGGCCCCAAGTCTCTACTAGTAAACCACCGTACATGAACTGACATTAAAACGAGAGAAAATAGTAAGGGCTGCTAAATCTGAGGGCTATTTTCCAGACTGTATTCTTCTCTAATAATGTAATAAATATTAAAGTTCGTGGATAAAACAGCGACCTTTGTTAATTCATGGTACGGCAAGTTTGAATACTTGTCCATCTTGCTGGCTTTATGCACTTTGCATTAACTTAAACTTTACTTGGTGAATGAAAAAAAGGGCTTAAGTTGAGCATACAAAAACAAACACTTTCAGCCCCTATGCAGGGAAGGCCGGCCGAGGAAAGCACACAGTGCTAGCTTGGCTCTTCGTAAAAATATGACTTGTGTAGTCGGTCTGATTTTGAAGTTAGCCAGCTACTCATCAATGAGTTTTAGTGTCCGATAAGCCAGCAAGCTACCTTTCAAAATTACTTGTTGCTTCTTCAACATGAAAATTATAGTAACCAATGGTAATTAATGTTGTTGCACTCCAAAATATTTTCAGATACAATAAATGCAAGAAAAAGGAAACGCTGGAGTGAAACGTTAAATATTCTTAAAATATATCTATTGTGATGTTTATTTTTGTGTATACAAGCGTATATATTTTGTTGATGTGATTAAAAAATTGTGCACCGTAATTATAGAAACACGGAAAGTTGCTCACATATGCGTACAACGCACCACTCAAATGATGGCCGATCATATGTATATTGATACCCAGGCCAATGGTAAAAACGACTATACCATTAGTCTTATTGGAACAAACACTACTGTTTTTGAATATGGGCTTCCGGCCGCTCAAATAATAAATAATAAATATTTCCTCCTTTGTATTTGATTTCCATTCATCAGTCTGGCGTGGAGTATTATATATTACCAATATAGTATCTCAGTTTTGTGTATATAATAGCCCACATTCAAATTACTTCAACCAATGTACCAAAACCGTATATAATTAACTCCCACGACCATGACCATAATCAAGCAAGAAGCGTGCGTCAATTTAAACAATACACCCAGTGTTTCATAAATACGCTTTGTCGCAGCACGACATATTGTTCAAATGCAGCCATTCCATCCAAGAGCGGAGATCCAAACAGTAATCAGCAAACATCTCTATTCGGTAAACAAGAACAAATAGGCTTTTAAAAAGTAGACAAACAACTAATAAACAATAAACAATAAATAAGGTACATAAAACAAATCAATCAGATCTTTATTTGCCAATTTGCGGTATAAACGCAAGCGCAAAAACAAAAAAGAGGTCGTACCCGGATTCGAACCGGGGTTGTTCGGATGTTTCAGTTTCAAATCAAAACCGAAAGTGATAACCACTACACTATACAACCGTAGTTGAGAAAAAATTTTAACAAAAGAAAATGTCATATTGTCCCTGTTGTTGAGAGAGAAAAAAATGGAACGTTCTTTGGTTAGCTCTGTGGAAACAAGTAGACCCCAATAAACACAATCCTGGTACCAAGGGCTTTACCTCACATCAGCTATAGCAGAAGCAGTGGAGCTCGGTATACCGTTTTTGAAAAAAAAGTTCATTCCAAAAGAAGTCTTCGACTTCAAGTCCCGGAACGGTAGTGCACAAGTGCGCGAAAAGAAAGATAAACTACTATTCTCACACCAGTTGGCACGTCTCAAACAAGTCACTAATAAAGAGTGTCTGACATTCTGGCAAATGTTAAACAAACAAACGTTCAAACACCCTGGCTGCTTCGAGAATATACACACCTTCCACCTCGGAGTCGAGAAGTTCAAATTCCAAGGTGAGGAATGTAAGTGGTGCTCCGAAGATTTATCACGTAAAAAATACAAACAGCAGTCATACGAAGATGCTATCAACAAACAAATGGAGCACTTTTTGGTTAAATGTCCAGTAGCACAAGCGTTATGGAAAAAGTTACATATAAATAAGGAATTGAGCTAGGACAGCCTCATCCTTCCATCCAGTGATACACGAGAATTAATCCAGGTCGACAACTACTTGATGTTTCAAAAGAAATACTCCCGCCTACGGCAAGATAAGGACTTTGATTGGAAAACCATTCCAATCTCTAGTCTTGTTTACTACATCACCACGATAATGAATTAGATAACACATCAGTGTTATCTTAGTGAGTGGAAGATGGTATTGAAGTGAGACCCCTTTCTTTTTAACTGTCAACAGCAAAGCAATGACCCTCAAAAGCCAAAATATCAACCATCTTAGACCACAATCTTTCCTATATGTATTTCAAGTCAAACTAATCCATTAAAGTCTAACTAATACTAACGGAGTTTTCACTTGTATAAGTTTCCCCTATATAATAACAATTAGAATATGATATAAGATTATATATTATATATAATAGTGAATTGATCTTGCGCGTGGAAAAAAAAAATCGGTATGATTTTAGTTCTTGGGTCTTCCTGTACCTTCAAAACTGTTGTAGCTTAAAGGTTAATGGCATTGGTTCTTTTTGATATTCTAGGCGTGCGCTGAATTTATTGCTGTTGGAACTTATTAAAAGAGAAAAAAAAAAAAGGAAACGCACCATAAAAATCAAAAAACCATTTCTCTATCACAGTTTTAACTCACTAAGTAATATTTAGCTCGGTACGAGATTTACTAAAGGAAGTAGCAAATCAGCGAAGGCGCAGATAGACATAAAGAGAACGAGGATAGCGCAAGTGGGAAACGTGAACTCTAAGCCCCATTTTTCGTTGAGGCTCTTTTAATAAGTGATAATAGAGTATTTTCTTAAAACTATAGTCGCTGTTTAGCACCTTTTACTGTCAATGTTTGTCTAGAAGCATTCTAATGACCTAAAATATATTGAATTCGGAAATTTTCTGCGCTCTTTATTGTGTTTATCTTATCAATTATCATCATCTAGAAGCTTTTTAGCTATAATATCCTCATGAATTTGTCCATCTCGCCGTTTTGTAATCTTAGCGAGACCAGTAGAATGCACTAATTTGTGTAACAGCATAGAACAACATGTATGCTTATAGCCAAGGGGGTGGCAGACTGTCATTGTTCAATACTCTTCTTATCTTGACAGGCGAAGATAATCTCTGTATATCTGGTATTTCGCATAAAACCCTTAGCAAAATCCGCCGGCGAAAAAGCGGCTGCGGTTCAATTTTCAATCGTGCGTGATTGTGCATGTGGGATAATCTTGAATTCTGTGGTGGTTTTGAATTTGATTCGATTTAAAACCAATTGATATGATGCGGCTGTCTGTCTATCCGATGAGGCCCTCAATATAACTACACTCGGTAAATGGACCCTCACTTGCCATTTTGTAGCAGGAATCGTTAGTACAACTACAACTACAACTACAACTAATGCTGAATCATAATAACATTGACTTGACAGGCCTTTTTATGCAATGGCTGTTGTCTGTCAATCATGCCTTCTTTGCTTGGTTTTTGTAAATTGGAATTCTAGCTCCGTTGCATTTTCTTATTTTGATATTTCATTTCTTTTCCCATAGAACGAATTCCCACAGCTACTATTATGGCACTGCTTTCATTCACCCTCATTTCGACCTTTTCTTTTAGCAATTACGGTTTGAGTTTTCCAGAATCATTTCCCCACTAAACCGCCACTCTGAAGCTCACTGTTAAGCACTGCTAACCGTTGCTTGCTACGGAGAAACCAGCTTAAGCTTCTAAGGGGAGTACCCGCCCATCTCTGCCCTGTGGCTGTGCAATGCCTTTAGTACTGTCCATGTGACAGGATGCATAATCGGGCGGCGTTGTAGCTGCCACTGATAAAGTTGTGCCCGCTTTATCAGCAGCGCAGTACAACGCAATACAACGCAGCACTCCGTCCTAGTGCGACCGTCTGGCGTCAGATTATGTAAGCGTCTGGCCGCTACCCAACATCGGAGAGTCATATAACCAAAGGACATATATAAGTCACCCACTCGCCTTCCGCAGATGCAATTTTCCATGGATAGTCACAATATAAAATACAAAATAGGTCTTGAGTGCCATTTGAAATACTTTTGTCCTCGCTTAACTGATTTCGAACAAGTGGTTTATTGATTTGGCGTGCTATAGAAGAATTGCATTGCTGCATTGCTACTTGTTATCCATCCCGCATCAAAATTTTCCTTTACCTCCAATTTGGCGTCTCATCTACTTCCTTAGAGCATAAAAGGATCTTGATTTTTGCAAACTTGGAGCCAACCTTGCTTCTCCCCCATTTCTCTTTCACTTAATCCCAGCTTCTTTCTCGTCACTTACATCATACACCAACACAAAATGAGTTCCCAAGAGAAACTGGCTAAACTAATACAGGGCAGCTCTATCGAGTTAGCCCGTGATGACGAATACAGCAGCCTTGATAACCTTTCCAAACCTCAGAGAAACATATATGATGTTAATGAGCTCGACTCTCGCCCTAAACAACTTTGGCAAAAACTTAAACATATAATTAGAGTTCAGGATAAAGAATCACTCACTACTCTTCAACTTTTTCTTTTTAATCATGATTTGAAACCAGTGGAAAGTGCAAGAAGAACCTGGACATGGTTTAATTTTGTTTGCTTTTGGATTGCTGACTCTTTCAATGTTAACACATGGCAAATTGCAGCTACTGGAGTTCAAGCAGGTTTAACATGGTGGGAAGTCTTCATCACTGTTTGGCTCGGTTATTTTTTTTGTGGTGTGTTTGTTTCAATGAGTGCAAGAATTGGTGCTTTTTACCATATTTCATTTCCAGTTTCCTGCAGAGCTTCATTTGGTATATTTGGCTCCTTGTGGCCAGTTATCAATAGAGTGGTTATGGCTATCATTTGGTATTCCGTACAAGGCTGGATTGGTGGTCAATGTGTCCAATTGATGCTCAAGTCCATCTTTGGTACTGATTTAGATACTAAAATTCCAAACCATGTTGGCATGGGTATTAATTCGTTCCAATTTTTGAGTTTCTTTTTGTTTTGGCTCTTTTCATTGCCTGCAATTTATTTCCCACCGCATCAAATTAGACATTTGTTTACTGCTAAAGCATATGTGGTTCCGTTTGCTGGGGTTGGGTTCTTGATTTGGACCATTAAGAAAGCTGGTGGGATTGGTCCAGTGGTGCATCAGCCAGCTACAATTCACGGATCTGAAAGATCATGGGCTTTTGTTAACTCATTCATGAACTCATTGGCTAATTTTGCCACATTGATTGTCAATGCTCCAGATTTTTCAAGATTTTCCAAAACCAAAAACTCCTCCATCTACTCTCAACTTATCGCAATTCCAGTGTGTTTCTCCATCACTTCATTGATTGGTATTTTGGTTTCTTCTGCGTCCACCTCGATGTACGGGGAAACGTATTGGTCCCCATTAGATGTTCTTGGACACTTTTTGGACACTTTTACAAGAGGTGAACGTGGTGGAGTTTTCCTTATTTCTTTTGCTTTTGCCATTGCTCAACTTGGTACTAATATTTCCGCTAACTCGTTGAGTGCCGGTACGGATATGACGGCACTTTTACCAGCTTACATCAATATTCGCCGCGGGGGATTCATTTGTGCCACCTTATCTCTTGTGATTTGCCCATGGCAATTTTTTTCTTCTTCAAACAATTTCACTACGTATTTGAGCGCGTATGCTGTTTTCCTTAGCGCTATTGCCGGCACTGTAGCTAGTGATTATTTCGCGGTTAGAAAAGGTTATATTATACTCGGTGATTTATATAGCGGCAAACGCACTTCGTGTTATCGTTACAATGCATTAGGTGTCAACTGGAGAGCTTATGTTGCTTACATTAGTGGGGTTATTCCAAATATGACAGGTTTTGCTGGTGCTTGTGGTCGGGATGTGCCGTTGGGGGCTACTAGAGTTTACGATTTGAGTTTTTTTGTTGGATTTTTCACTTCGTTTTTGATTTATTATGGATTGTGCCTTTTGTTTCCAGTGCAAGGGTTGCCTGAACCTAATGCTCATAGAAAGAATGTATGGTATGAAGAATGGCAGGAAGTTGAGGATTTTGATGCTTCAAAGGAAGCTTATGAAGATAAACATATCATTGAAGGTTTTTGAATTATCTTACTTGGGTGCTCAAAAAATTTTTTTTTTTTTTTTTTATTTTATTCTATTTTATTCTATTTATTTTCTACGTTCCGTTACGTTTTTTTTTTTGCTTTTCGTTTTCAATTGTTCAAATTTAATACTGGCCTGGTTCTTTAATTTGTTTTTCTCTTATTTTGTCAATACTGTTTCTGTTTCTATAAACTCTCTTTCTTTTTGCTTTTTGTTGGATGAAAAATGTTCGTTTTTTTATTTAAATTAAGTAGTTATAGCTGCTGTGGTGTTTCTTTTCAATTATTTGTTTCTTGGTTTTTTTTTGTCCTTCATCAATCTTTCAATTTACGACTTCTATCATAATTTTCGGCCATTGTCTCCATGTGATTTAGTATCTTTGAAGTATAACTGTAGCATGTTCAAAATTGCGGGATTTGTTTATCATAGTACTTTCAATCAATTACTGAAATATAAGAGCAATTGCAATCTACAAAGCTTCGTGAAAAAAGTTTCTCATTTATTGCAATTTCAAAGAACATTATTTTCTATTCTCTAAAACTTTAACTTTTCCATAAACGTAGGCACAGGATCATTTAACTGTGATAAATATTCATTTCTTGCCTTGTTGCATTCTTCAAGGATACGATCAGAACTCTTTGATCCAATTTTTTTAACTTTCAAAATTTTATCAATAAACTCCATCGGCACATCACTAAAATCAATAATCAATTCTTTGAATTTTTCAATTATTTCATCATCATTATCAAGATAAACAAAATCAATCAAATACTCCAAAATTCTGAACTTCATTTCTAAATTCTCATAGAATTGGTCAAACGTTGGGAAGAAAATCGAAACGTCAAGTTTAATCTTCTCAATAATTTTAAGCTTCTTTTTTGAATCATTGTTAAAGTTGGAATGAACGTGCTTGTTACCAAGGGCTCTCAAATAGCGAATCAACAATTCGTCGACAATATTGCCAATGATTATCTCAAACAACAATGGGTTCAAAAGTGGTTGGAAATCTAAAATGTATTCCATTAACGTATCGCTAATCTGTTTAGCTTGATTTCCACCATCATTATACCATGTTTTTGTGAATATTTCTTTATACGGTCCATTAAGATCATCAAACATAATCTTTACTAAGGTTTCTAGTGCTTCTTTGGCCAAACTGATGAATCCATCAATAACAAAATCCAAGTTTTCATCCATCGAAGATGCATACTTTTTAGAAACCATCTTTATATACTTGGTCTTCATTGACTCGATGAAATCAGCTCCACGGATCTGATCATTGGCTAATGCCACAATATACTCAATCAACCCACCGGGGAAGTCTAACGGTTCTTCACCTTCTGCAAAATCATTGTTGTTGACTTTAATTAACTTGTTAACTTCAGATTGAAGCGTTCTGCTCCACTCTTTTTGTCTATCGATTAAAATTGCACAAAAATCAATAATTACCCCTGATAAGATCCGACCTTGACCAGACCCTGCAGCCACATCGGACTGTTGGATAAACATCCGGAATACCACATTGGAACCTTCAAATCCAAGAAGACCTTCTTCATCAGTGTCCGGAGGCGCTTCTCTTTTGAGGAAGACTTCTTCTTCCGTACGGCGCAAATTCCGCATCCAGTCTTTCATCTTATTGACAATGAGACTCATGTAATCTTGCAAAAGTTTTTCCTTTTCTTGCTCGCCCATAACTGATTTGATTTCATTTTTTTTGAAACCTAACCCATCTTTTAAAAACTGAGTGAATTTCTTGTCGTAGTCCAAGATATTCAAAATCACTAATGTTTCTGGTTCCATGTTGATAATTTTCACAAGTAAACGTTGACAATTTTTAAAATACATGTCAAATATCTTCTGGAAAAAATTCCATCGTTTTGGGACTAAATGAATATCAATGAAATTTTTAACCATGTTCAAATCGTCAAAGATCCAATTTAAATTGTCCAAAATATCAAAAAACAATCCAGGTTCCTCTTTTGCCTTTTCTTCAAAATGTTCTTCGCAATTGTTGAATGTCTCTTCTACTGATTTTTCTAATATTTGGAAAAAAAACAGCATATAGTTTCTTGGCTTCAATCTAGTAATTGAATTATTCTGCATGAGTTGATTTTTGATAACGGCAAAATTTCTATTGTATATTTGCTGTTGTTGGAATGTTAACTTTGGCTTGCGCTTACTACTATCTCCAGTTCCTATTTCTTCATTTTCATCAATTTTGGAAGCAATTGTATACTTCATACCTTGTTCTTCCATACTTTTCTTGATCAATCCTAGCACTCGATGATCCACAATAGTCATGGTACAATTAATCTTCAAATCTTCTCTTTCTTCAACATCCAATATCTTAATTAAAATCAAAATCAATTCAACATTGTTTTCCTTGCATGATTCAATGAGCATGGAAATTATTTCTTCCAATATTTTGTCAAACTTTTTGATAACGAATTGCAATGGATAAAAGAGCTTGGTGGTGATGGACTTGTAATCGTTAGATACAGAATCTGAATACTCATCCATTTGGTCCTTGAAATCTCGCAATTTGTTCAAACTGTAATGTATCTTAAACAAGTTGGGTAATTTCATATCAGTGTCAACAATAACTTTATCTTCAATATCATCATCATCATCCTCAACATGTACGCCCAAATCCTGATCAATTAAATGATTTAAGTAACTGATTTGCTTATTGAAATTCAAAATGTTGTTATATATCTTGTTCACTTTTTTGAAAAAATCATAAATTTTGCTAGTTTCATTCACTAGCTCGTAATTCTTGATGGACTCTTTATTTTCTACTGAAACTTTGCTGATTTTATTGAAATGGGTCTTGATCAAATTGATCTGGCTTTGTGACTGTTGCAACGTTTTCAAACCTGACATCGTAACTTCGATCTGGTTCTGAAACGTAGATTTTAATTGTAGATCTACCGTTGATTTTTCTTGTGATATTTGCTTTTTGAGTTGTTGAGTTTTGTTTAGGTCTTCTTCATTTTGCAATAGCGACGCAATTTTGTCTATTGCCTTATCTGATATCTCCACTTCCTGCATTATTATGTTTATTGTTTATTAATTTTAATTATCTGACGGCTATAATTTGCTTCACTTACCAATGAGAAGCCGATAAAATGTTCAAATCTAATTATTCATACACACGCAAAGCACTGTGCACTTACTTGCTGTTCATTGATTAAATTGATCTGTTTGCAATCCGCCCTTTACCGCGCTTTCTTCGGCCCTTTTTTAGTCGCCAGCATTTCACTAACTTTCGATCGATCAAGCCAAAAACCACGGTGGTTTTGTCACGCCAAAGTTGCATGCTTCTGCAGATGCCATATATATATATATATATATATATATATTGACAGAATCTCGTCTACAAATTAATGAGCAACTATCAATATGTCGTTAAATACACTTGTAATGACTAGGTAAATGAGCTAAAAAACTATTAAATAAAAAAAAAAAAAAAAAAAAAGAAGTAATGAGAAAAATGAGAAAGTGTATAAAAAAAATTTAAACAAAAATGACGGCAGAATAGGAAAAGTAAATGAATAAAATTAATCTCTATATTATGTAACACTCAATAGTTTGAGAGATGGTGTTGTTGTTGTTTTTTTTGTTATATTTACCATATAGGTCCTCTTATTTGGCTGTGTTAAACCGCAAAATGAAATTGATAACAATAGCAACAAACAAAAAGAAACATAATAACGTAGGGCCAAATCTGTCATCATATGGCCCAGAACCTCTTTTTCTAATAGCATCAGCTCTCCAATGGTAAGTTACAAGCGCATAACCCATAGTAAGCATAGCAATGAGTGTGAACAAAAATGCAGAAATTCTTCCTACTTTGTCACCAAAGTTTAAAAGGCCGACACCTAAGGAACCTAATATGATGGTGAAATTAAGCCAACTGAGGAAAGTTCTTTCGTTGGCGAAAAAAACCTTTGGTTCGACTCTAGTTGGGAGGGCGATTCTTTTACCGGGAGTACTTTGTAGTAATGGAGCAGACGACATTTCAATTGTGAGTTGCTATATTTTTCTGTGGTCAAATTGACTATGTATTTTAACAATCAAAAAATTTGTCTAATGATGATGGATATTGAGTATTGTTAACAGACAAGAGCTCCAAGTTAGTTTGCTAGCAAACGAGATTGTGATGACCGTAAAGGGTGGTTTAGATCGACCAATGCCTGAAATTATGATGCTATGCTATAAAATGTGAATATAGCACAATACTTCCCCGAGAATGATAAATCAGCGAAACAGAATATAGTAAATTTCCAGTGCTGGAGTTGCAAGGAAACTGGAAACCGCTAAAGGCTGCTGCATCCCAAAGGGGAAACTCATCGTCAACCACGTTTTCGTCTTTTGGATGATTATATAAGTTATAACAGGGTAATACTATTTTAAACTTCCGTTGTATTGGTGTATATTAGTCATATGTTGGTCATCAATTGAGACATTGCACTTTTAAGTGAACTTAAGTTACAGCCAATACAAAACCTCAGTCAGCTTGACAGCTCATCACCGAGTGTCATTAATGCAATTGCATAGGTAACATATTCTAGCAATAGTGCAACACAACATTATAAGCATGTCCTCTGACTCTATAAAACTCATAACAACAGCCCTGAATGAAACTGCTGCGCCTGTCTCCAAAACGAAACTTGATGGCATTATCAGAGAAGTATGTAATAGCTGAAATGCAATTACCTCTTTTGACATAATTATGATCATGAGGGCACTGCGAAAACTACCTATGGAAGAATGCATCAGCGCAAGCATTGAAGCAGATACGAATGTCGTACTAGATAAGCTCATTTAATGTGGTACCTCAAACTTGGTTTGTGAAACTCATTACTAACATAATTGTGCGCTACAGCAAATAACCAAAGTGGACACATTATCCAACGAGAATGATGCAAACAGAACAATAATAGTAAGTTATACAGTAGCATTATGGCCCCCTTCTATAAGGTCATGCTCAAAAAACTCTTGAAATGCAACAATATTTTTGCCCAATGTTTTTTTCGTTTTCTGACGGTGCATTTTTTGACTAACACGCTTTTGCTAGAAAAGCATCCTCGAGGCCCTCAAGAAGACCTCCTCATTGCATAAATTCATAGTCAACTTAAATACCCTCACATACAGTCCCAACGATTACAACAATGCTAATACTGATGATGAAAGCTCACAGCAGCAGTTGCAGATTAAAAACACATTTGGGTCTGTTTGGGATGGTAAAAAAGATGGGTCGTTTAATTATAAAGTAGAGCATAGTGGGAAAGTTTACTTGATTTCGATCATTTGGATATTTGCTGATAATTGATGTATGTAATGTATGTGAAAGTTGACGGTTATTTGAGTGGATACACCGTTTTACTTTAAAGCACGTTGCTCTATAAACGTCGTGAACCCTGATAAAATCATATAATAATTAACATTTGAGTTCAGACTATTGCGTTTTTATTCCAAATTTACTCTTTGGTGTCTAAGCTAAATGCCACATTAACGAGTCCCCCTACGCAGTAAATGGTGTTGATTTGTGATCTACTCTAAAACTTAGTATAACACTTTGGTATTAATTCGACTTGGTGTTTGATATTCCGACAATATAACAATTTTCATCTCACCTTTTTAAGAATTCCAATACACTTGCTGAAAACTAGGATTGAAATAAATGCAGCCTTATCTACCACTAGATTTTGACGTAGTTCAGCATCTTGAACCATTTAACTTAAAAAAAAAAAAATAGTTACTGAACAATGTTAAATGATCTTTTTTTTAGACTTCGATAAAATGATACAATTGACAACTTTAAGAGTACAAAAAAAAACGACTAAGGGGTATTTATTAATCATTGTTTTTTCACACACAATATTAATTAATTATTTATATATAAACACTTTTTGTTTGTGTTTTTGCGCTTTCTAATATTAATATGCAATACAAGGCAAAATTTGGCAAATTTTAAGAATGATATTTATCCAAGATAAATTTAAACTAAGAATCAAGTACCCTTAATATCTTTTTAAAAGCTTTTGTTAATAATGTTAGCGCTAACTTTTGAAGGCTTTCAGTTACATTATTTTGACATAAGAAACCAATAATATAACTACGAAATAATTTCGCATGACAAACCCGAAAATTGTTACTTTTGTTGGGTGATAGTCGAATATAACGGTTATTCTCCGTCAAAATTATCTTTCCGACAGTTGTGAAAGAATACAAATGTTGATATTACTTATTTATTCCTCTAAAATATAAAGGCGATGGAAAAAAGAAACTAAAGTTCACAATAACATCTTATTTTTTCACACAGAAGATCGACGTATTATTTCATCTTACGAGCTGCAAAGGAATATTACGGCTATTAGGTAACTTATTGAGATAAAAGCGCTTGTTATTCAAAATATCTACATATTTTGAAATATGCGGTTAAGTCCTATTTATATAATATTTTCAATAAAATAAGTCAAACTGCAAGATTTTCTTTTTCACAAGAAATAAAGCAATTATCTGCAACACAAAATTATCTTTTTATACTCTAATTCAAAAGGCTTCATAGTGGTTTCGTGGTCTAGTTGGTTATGGCATCTGCTTAACACGCAGAACGTCCCCAGTTCGATCCTGGGCGAAATCATTTTTTTCCTTTCTCGAACTATTTTATTTTTTCTCCGATCATCTCATCATCAAATCTTTCTTTTGACTTTTAATGCAACTGAATCACATTTAAGCACAATATTGTTTTTGTCTTCAATTTACCAGTTTTAAGAACTCGTGCTTTGCACAAATATCATATACATTTCACATACAAATTCTACAAGTCATCCGTAAAACTCTGAATAACAATAACAATAACACTAACAACACAATAGCACAATAATGATACCAAAACCTCAAATAGAAACAGCAAAAGCGATAATCACTGCAGAACATGCAATAATCAAAAAAGTCAAACCATACACAATCACAAAAATACAATTGGCCAAAATTAAGACACCAAGATCTCAATATCTTGCTTTATACTATAGGTTCATTCGACTTGCGCCATTTGTGTCTACTAGAGCTGACGTGAGGAAGACTTATAAAGAGTATGTGCGATTCAAGTTTGCCCAACAGCAGGAACAGCAGCAGGTGCAGAAGGAGTTTGAGGAAATAACTGACAGAGCTCTCAATACATTGTATTTTTTGCAGACCTCATTCTCTGATAATCCAGAAAAATCAGACCATGCAGAAAAAATCATAAATAATGTGTTGGTAAATTATTTTTCCAAACAGCGACAGGTATACAGTCCCAAATTTAGACCAAGAATAACGAGAGAAACGACCTATGGTAATGATGGGTTGAAAAAAGAAGATGCCTTTGATAAGTTTCTACTGATTTTCAATGCGAATCATAACATTGATTTATGAGTCGCAGGAGATGTATCCGTACTTGTCTGTTCGTACGTGGAAACACAGCAAATAGGATGATATATATAACGGCAAACATTTTGCCACCAATTTAATACTTGTTTAGAAGAAGTTTACAGCTTGTTTGGAAGGAAGTCAAAAATTAGTGTAGCAAGTAAATGTGTAACATTCTAATCGGAAATTCTTGTAAGGGGAAAGTCTGAGCTCTGCGTTTAGAAGCTTCTATCCAGTTAGTAACTAATAAAACAAAAAAAAATTTCAAAATACAATTACTTTTTGGCAATTGCCTTTGCTCTCGAAAGATTTGAATTTTTTGTGCGATTCTCGAAATCCAGGGCTTGTATGTGGAGTCTCTGGTGCTCGTTTACGATACACAATTTTCCACCGCTATGGGCTCCTAACGCACTCTTCACTTTTTCCAACTTTTTCATCTTTTTTTTTTACTATTAAAGTGAGAGCTCATGAAAATTTTTTAGTTTCTCTTCATCTCCTCTTACTTCTTCTTTTTTCTTCTAGTATACAAGAAAGAAACAGAAACAGAGTTAAGAGTGCTTCTTTTTGTTCAAGTTAACTGCTGAATTTAATTGAGCTAAAGAATCGTATGTTTTTGATCTATTGTTTCACAATAATGCATTGTTGTTGAATATATGATTTTGTTTATTATGTTTGATTTGCTTCTCTAGGTGATGATAATTTGATTTATTGCTTGAATTTTCTATGTGAGCAATGATTTCTCAAAGACTACAACGGTATCTGATACTTTTAGTACAATCAAACGATAGTAACATTAAATTGTTTTTAATTATTTATTCCTCATGCATCGCTTACCAGGCCCAAGTGACTAACATTGTATTCAAGTTTTTAAATAATCGATTTTCTTTTCTGTTTTCATATTTCTTATCTTTTATCTTCTTCCCTTTATTTACATTCTTTAACTTCTCCTATCTTTTCAATAAACAACACTTTTTTTTTTCAAAATTCTCTGATTACCACAATAGCGAACAATAATAACTAATTATAATTAATTACTAGTCGATTAATAACACTAATAATGAGTAAATTCAATAAGAAGAAGTTGGCATCAATCCATAAGAATCCACTTCCCGTTGAGTTAGTGTACAGTAATGAGCCAGACTTAACAACAATTTCTTCTGCCTTTCCTCAGCTCATTTCATATAATCCAATATCGTGGCTTCGATGCTTACTATATTACAGCACCTCTTATTCAAAATTCACCAAAGAATTGCTAGAGAACGCAGTTGCCATATGCAATGCCCAATCCAAAAACTACACCACCAAAAATACCCCCATTAAAGTGATTTTAACGGACCACGGAGTTTTTAAGGTTGACATTGATATCAGCAAAGATGCTAGTGATTCTGATGCAATGAAGCTTTGGAGAGATGGATTTTTTGGTAAAGGTATCCTAAGTCGAAGTGAGCCAACGTGGTATGAGCGAACTGAAAGAAGATTGCATTTAGTGCAAAATTATACAGAGAAGGATTTGACTTCAGAAGAAGTAACGGCGCTTAGAAGAGCAGAACGAAAAAAATTCAAGCAAATGAGAGAATTTTACGAAAATAAGGAATTAAAGCTTGAAAATGAACTATCCCGAGTGATGGAGCAGCAAAAAAGCGCAAAGAGCCATGTTGAGAAGGATCAAAATGAACAAGAGTTACGTCGGTTGAAACAAGAGTTAGATGATTTGAAGAATTTATCATTGAAGAACATGAATATTAAGGTTTTCAAAGCTAATAATCGGGTTTCCTTATATGATGAGAAAACCGAGCTACGAAAAGAAGACCAAGCGTTGATTTTGTTAAGCAAAGAAGATCAACAAAAATTAGTCCAATTGGAATATTTGCAACTTATGCCTGTGGAGGCATTCTTTTTAAAGTTTGCCTTGGATAGAGTGAATATCTTATGCCAAAGTAATTTGTTAAGTCAACATGGATTGTCCGCACTACAAACTTTCAAAAAATGTATTGAGTTGTCTCAGTCGAGTCACTTGAGTAATTTCAAAAATGGCCAAATATCATCATCACTCAAAGGAAATGAAAATTTTATACTCCATTACGTCGCATACCATCATTATCGATCCCAAGGCTGGTGTGTCAGATCAGGAATCAAATTTGGTGTGGATTACTTACTTTACGACAAAGGACCACCGTTTCATCATGCTGAATATTGTTTTCATGTACTAGAAAATTCAAACAATAAGACAAAACAAGATATTATTGATAATTTGGATTTTGTACAATTTTCAAGTCTTGTTCGAGTTATTGGCGGGGTTAGAAAGACATTGGTATTTGTCTATGTTGACACTCCACCGGTGGAGAAGTTTCAAAATGTCTTGCAACAGTTGGAAACATGGGAATTGAGTAAAGACTACGAGAAGAGAGATTTGGAGGTTAGTAGGCTTTTTAAGGAGTTGTTTGAGTTGTATAAGATAACGGAGGTTGTTTATAGAAGATGGCTTCCAAGCAGAAACAGAGATTAATAATTATTTATTTATTTTGGCCCTTTTTAGCAAATAATAGCTTTTTTTTTTATATTAACGATAGTATTCGGTGATGAATTTATGCATTTTGTTTCGGTTTTGGCTATGGTTGTATGTAGAATGTAGCATAATATAAAGCTAATTTCAAATCGGATCCTTCCCAACAAATGCCCAATAACTTACTATTGAGTAAATGAGGAGGGAAAAAGCAGACTGACTAAACAGAAACAAGAGGACAGTAATGAATATATCATACATATTTGTAAATTTATTCTTCACTCTATAAAAAAAAAAGACTAGTAATTTAATAACAATAACAATAACAATAAAAAATAGTCTCCTTACACCTTACCATTCCAAGCATCAGTCACCCATCCGCAATCTCTAACCCCTTTATTATGAGCCTTTGGGCCAGCCACAGGGTCATCATACACTTGTTGTAATTTATCGTTATCTATAATGGCCGGCTTGGAAATACAAACGTAATTTTTCTTGTTTGGTAAAACGCATTTTAGCTGGGAGGATGGAAATGGACAATCGCAGTCAATTGGGGTTTTGACACATTGCTTTGTACCTGGACAGACGTATTCTTTGCAGTCAGCTATGAAAATGTTTGTGTTAGTATTTTGTACTTTTTGGAGCCAAGTTTGTGGTTTGAGTTCATGAGCATTCATTGCAGATGGTTGAAAGCTAGATCAGGTACTAAAAAATCATCTTGCTTCTGAAAATTACGATTATTACTACTTACAATTTAGCACTTGTTGCTCGTATGGCTGTTCTTCATGATGTTGTTCTTGTTGCTGGAAAAAATTGAAAAACCCATGAGTCCCAGAAATCAACATTAGGCTCATTATTATACTGCTTGTTTGGAACTTCATATTGTATTGTATTGTATTGTATTGTATTGTATTGTATTGTATTATGCCGTATTGCACTAAGTTATATTCTGATTTACTTTTTTAGCAGTGTCCTTGAAGTATGAAGGGTCAAGGAAAAAGGGACAAACAGTCTTTCAAGTTAACGATCTTGCCACAGTGATGATCTGAAAGCTCGATGCGCGCCTTCTTTTGATCTTCCTATATATAATCAGAGCTATTTCTCTGTCAACAATTGGTGACATTTGTCTTTTTTTTTTTTTTTTCCATTATCAGGAGCCATAGTGACGGATACTTACACATGAGCATGCATGTGACCAGAAGTTTTAGCGACGCGTTTTTTTTAAATTCTTTTTCTAAATATATTTTTTTTTTGATTTCAGTTTCCCTGCGTACGCGTTTTTTTGTCAATAGTGAATAAGTATAGAAAACGTTTTTGATTGTCTATAATTGTACCTTTCCGTTTTTAATCTTTCTCCAGGCGAGTTCCACGTTTAAAATACTTTTACTACATACATCACACATCACTTATAGCAATAAAGAGTTAGGCCAAGGTCACAGCCTGCTGTTTTGCATTGTAGGCCTCTTATATTCGTTGCTTACATTCGTTTGATAATACTATAGTCACTATAATAATATAGAGCTGTTGCGGAAGCTCATTTCAGTCTCCAGTTCCCAGTTTCTATTAATATAACAGCGCCCTTTCATATCTGACTCATAAACACAACAATACCATACCAATATCACAACCACAATAATGTACTTGAACCCAGATCAATATGCTCGAGCGTTCAAAATTATCAAACAAACCTCACTATCTCACTCTACTTGCAAACTAGTAATATACGCATCCTGTCTCAGCATCGATGCCCTTTGTGCCGCCAAAATTTTATCCATGCTTTTCAAAAAACAATTGATTCCATTCCAATTGATTCCAGTGGTTGGCTATTCCGACTTGAAAAGCCACTACGATAAGCTTGATGATGATATTACGAATATAATCTTGGTTGGCTGTGGTGCGATGGTGGATATTGAAAGTCTTTTTGACATTAATGCTGATGAGTTTATTGAGGAAGAAGAACAAGAAGAAGTAGATAGTGAAGAGTTGGAAGGACAGCGGTCGAGAGGAAGATCTAGCAATAAGCCTAAGATTAAGCTTAGGAGAAGAATTTATGTTATTGATGGACATCGGCCTTGGAATTTGGATAATGTGTTTGGCTCTCATCTCGTATCGTGTTTTGATGATGGATACATTGATGAGGAATTGAAGCAAGAAAAGGCAGCATATCAGCAATTGCTCGAGCTACAGCAACAAGAAGATGACAGCGATGAGGAAGATGACCAAGAAGATGGTGACAACGATGAACAAGATGGCAGAAAAGAAGCAGTGCCCCGTGCCCCAAGAGTACACGATTTAGATAGTGACAACGACAACGACACAGAAAATGACGATGGCGAAGATGGCATTATTGAAAACTCTGAAGAAACCAGACAAAGCAAAAAAAGAAAAAAAGATGAATTAATCAGCGAATGCGAAGAAGTTTTAGAAAAATACTATTCCCAAGGCACAACCATCATTACTTCAGCCACAGGCCAAATTTATGCAATGATCTCATCACTTAATGACAATGAAGCCAATTTGGATACCCTTTGGCTTTCTATTATTGGCACAACATCTTTGGATTATAGTTATCCTCAAGTATACAAGAAATTGTACCCGCTTCTACGGGATGAAGTCACCAGAATGAACGCATTTGCTGGGGGCGGCAGCGGAGGTATTAACGGTGGTGGTGGTGGCAATTCAAGTTCACGGCGACTGAACGGTGACGCATCTTATATTGCCATAGATAGAGACTATTATTTGTTCCTACTACGCCATTGGTCCTTGTATAATAGCTTCTTGTATTCCAATTATGTAAATTCGAAGTTATTATTATGGCAAGAAGAAGGCCGAAAGAAACTAAATAAGATGTTTGCCAAGATGGGCATAAGCTTACAAGTAGCGAACCAGAACTGGCTATACATGGACATTGACATCAAGAAGAAATTAAACTCAATTTTTAAGAAATATCTTGGGTTATATGATCTTGAAGATTTAATGAGGGAAGGCTTTGTTAGACATTTTGGTTACAAAGGGTCGATTTCCGCTAGTGAGTTTGTGGAATCATTAGTCGCTTTACTACAACATGATAGAGAAGACATACCCGATGGCTTTGGTAACGGCAATGGTTATGGAAAGGGTAATAATGGTAATGATGGAGACAAAGAAAATCAAGAAGCTGCCGAAGCTGCAGCTGGAGAAGCTGAAGATAATTTACTTAATGAGAATGAACAAGCTGCGATCACTAGGAAACTTGTACAAAAGGAGAAGCGATGGGTCAGTAATTTCTGGAACTCATGGGATGCATTATCAACGGAAAAAATATCCACTTCTAAGAGGGACCCAAGCAAAAAAATCAGCGGAATTGATTTGATTAATAAAGGGTTAGATATTGCTAAAGATTACCAACAAGTGATTTTCAAAACCGGGGTGATGATAATGGAAAAGAAGATGATTAAGAATTTACGAGTCTTCCGGTTAATTGTGCTAAAGGATGAATTTATTGCGAATTTGGCCTTTTACCGTAACCCATTGAATCTTACAAGGTTGGGCCAATGGGTTCTTGAAAGTTTAGCTGAGCTCGAATATCAACCACTATTACCATTAGTTCTAGCGGCTCTTGATTCAGAAACTGATACGTATCTTGTGGTTGGATTAGCTCCACTTTATCCACGAGACAGTCACAATAATCACAACAACAATAGCTATAATCAAGATCCTCACCATCAGAGGAAAAAAGCCAAAAGAAGCAAAAATGGCGGAGAACCGACAGCCGATGATGGGTTGTTGATGAACAAGACGCTATTGAATACGTTTAGTGTAGCATTCCAGCAAGTGGCAGGCACCACGGGGGCTAAAGTGAGAATCGATAGTTTTGAAAGCTCGGTGATTGAAATCCGGAAAGATGATCTTACGCCATTTTTGGAGAAGTTGACATTATGTGGCTTGGTGTAGGATATAATGAGTACTTAATAAAACGAAACACAATTTTCATCGGACTGATTGGAGCTTGTAGGAGGTGTTGTTGTGAATATATTGTAGAAGCTTTTCATGTTGATATCGAGAAGACGCATGCGCATATATGTGTTAAGCAGCCCTGGTATGGCGGGTGACTGGGAAGAAAACTGGTTGCAAGCCCCGACATACGAGACACGTTAACAGTTGACAATTATAACAAAATAACGCCAATGGAGAAGCATAGCAGCAGCATTGAATAAACTGGCTAAGTATACTGGACAAGGGCTGTGCTGAAGAGTTACAATATATTCTACACGTCTCCCAGTTTTATCACAAGCCAATCCATAATAATGTATCACGGAATCCAAAGCCGGACAGTGCTTTTGTTCATTGCCCTTTTTGCATCGTTGATAAGTGCATTCAAGGTGGAAAACGGCCTCATCTCCATTGGCGCTACTCAAAAGGCAAAATTCACCTGTTGCAAGCCGGCTGCCAACGAAGCGCTCATTATTAATAGTGACAAAGAATCAATTGACTTGAAATTCCAAATTTTGGACCAAGACACAAAACAACCATTCAGACCAAATCAAGTAGTCGTGTTAGTCTCCAAGCAAGATGACGAATTAGAACAGTCATTTATTCCCAAAGTTGATTCTAATGGCAATGCAGAATTATCCATCCCCGTTAACAAACTTTCAAAAAATTTGATTCTTCATAATGGCCAAGATCGTGGTCTCGATATTAACGTCATCTTGGGTGACTTTGTCAACGCTAACCAACCATCATTGAAAAAATTGGCTAGTGTTAAAGTGAACTCCAAAATTGTTGAATCTTTATCCAAGAACTTTAAGCAACCAACGAGATTTGGTGCAAAGCCGGAAATTTTCCATATTTTCCAAAAACCAGCAAAACAAACTAACCCAGTGATTGCATTAGTTTTCATTGCTCTTATTGTTGGTGCTTTGGGTAACTTTGTGTTTACAGTCTTCATGCATGGAAATGTCAACTTTAAGAGATTTAGTGGCCCTGAAGATAAACCAATAGATTCAGTTTACAAGATCAGTTTCATTGCTTCGCTTATTGCTTTGGAAGTTTTCTTTTTGCAGTATTATTTGGGCGATAGCATCTTTGCCTTGATTGGCAAGACTGTTGTCTTGGCTGGTCCAACTGTTTGGTTCGGTTCAAGAGTGTTTAGAAGTTTGTTGCAACAAAGATTGAAGGGTCATATTTGAATTCAATTGCTTGTATTCTAGTTTTATTCATTAGCGCGTGATAAGTTAGGAAAAATACACCATATAACTTTTGCTTCTATGAAATGCGTAAACAATGTAGTGAACAAAAAATGGCAAAAAATGAGTAAGTATCTAATTGCTAAAAGAAAAAATAGCTACAAAAAAGAAACAATATGCATAATGACAAAAATGAAAAGCGACTACCGAGTATTGCACACCATAAGCTAGATACCAATGCCAATCAGGTACTACTGCCAAAAGCCTCCTTATCATGCCATACCGAAATATCCTCCAATTTTCTAAGTTTCCAAGTCCAGGGCACCAACGAATTCTCCACATATATCCCCGCCACAATTTTTCCAGTAATTAGCCCCAACGGCACCACATTATATGTTCTTGAATCCAAAGAGTTACTCAAATTGTCCCCCGTAATCCAGCAGTGTCCTTCTGGCACCTTGATGTATTGATCATAAGCTTCGCTGGTCTTGTTAGAATACGTTGTATTAGAAGGCAATGTTTCTTCAAAAACATCAAGCAATTGGTCTAGTTCTTTGTTAGCTAACCCCGCAAGCCTAATCTGATGCTGCTGCTGGCCTTGCTGTTTCCCGTGCTGATGATCGGACAGTAGTTGCTGAATCTGAATCTGATTCTGATTTTGCTGTTGCTCTTGTTGTTGTTGTTGTTGTTGCTGTTGTTGTGATAGTAATTGTGACTGTAAATCGCCATATTCAGCGCCAGAAGCTGCTTTTTTTCTAACCACCAGATCGTTCAAATAGTGATTCATATTAGTAGCAATTGATGCTCTCGATGGATCAATAAGGATGTAGTCTCCCGGCATCCCCGTGATGCGCTTACAGACCCTTGATGTTGGACTAGTGGGTTTGAAAACCGATACCAAATCACCAACTTGCACACCCCGGCCATGCTTGTATTTTGTGGAAACTATCAAGAAATCTCTATTGGCATTGAGAGTCGGGAGCATTGATTCTCCCTGAGATAAAAACGGCTCGAATGAATGCTCAAGGACAATATGGGTGAGAACGAAGCCGTTTAGGAAATAGGCGGAAGTAACGGCAAGGCTTTTGGTCCATTTGTATAGTTTTGACATTGTAAGTTGATGAATGCAGGAGTGGAAGGGTGTCGATGAGGAGATCAGCAGTGCAACAGTACACTCTTTTGTTTGGTTATAGCTCATGTTGGGCAAAGACAATTACTTGCAAAGTCGAGATCTTGAGGAAAAGAGGGGTCACCCGGACATTGTTTTTCACAGCGGAAATTTGTATTAATCTTACAACATGAAGAAGAAGAAGAAGAAGAAGAAGATGATGATGGTGGTGGTGGTGGTGGTGGTGAAACCTATAAACAACTGACTCAACAGCTTCAAGATTAATATCCCGGCAGTGATCTCTTTTGTCTTTCTTCTTTCTTTTATTTGCCTGTCAGCATCAAAACCAACAACATCAATTTTAATTTCACAACGTTTACTAATAGTTATTGATCAAATCAGTACCCATTCCATTGACAAGCTAACGGAAGCGAACAGTATCATCCTACAGCAATGGCAGCAGAACAGAGGCTACTCATAGAACAGCTATTTGGACGCGAAGGTCTCTACAACAGCCACTCCTCCTCCTCTTCCTTCTCCTCCTCATACGACCGTGACAGAAATGGCAATGGCAGATATGGTGGCGGTAGCGGCGGTGGCGGCGGTGGTGATAGTGGCTCCATCAGCGGCGGCAGGGGAGGAAGATCAGCGCCAATGAATCTAACCGACCATAGAATATGCAAATCTTTCCTAGTGGGAACGTGTCCTCACGATTTGTTTATTGGGACTAAAGAAGACATGGGTCGTTGCAAGAAGTTGCACTTGGAAAAATACAAGATTATGTACGAGTCGGAGAAAAGAAAGTACGAGAAGCATTTACAAGAGCAGCAGCAGCAGCAGCAGCAGCAGCAGCAGCAGCAACAGAATGGAAAGAGCGGTGATTCGCAGCCCAGTGAGGAGAATAAAGACGATAGCAATAACAACAACAGTCAACAGGGTGTGCTGGGTCCAGCCCCAATATCCATAACGAATCCGACAAGTACCAGCAACCACAATATCAATAACAAAGCTCCGGTGGCACTTTCTGAGGAAGACGAACGCATCAAACGAATGATTGAACAATTTGAATACGAACATATGCGTAATCTAGAATACTACATTGACGAAGTGAACCACAAGATCGACATTGCTGAAGAGAACCTCAAACACACTGCAGAAGAACAAGCGAAAATTGATCAGGTTGCGAAAGACTTGGACAACATGGACATCCGCATTGGGCTACTAACCCAGGAAATCGAGCTACTAGTAGCGAGCCAAAAGCAAGTCACCAAAGCGTTAATCGAGACCAACAAGTTGAATGAGTTGCTAAAGAAAAGAAGCACTTTTGCTGCAGCAGTGAGAGAGCTAAGTGATAATATTGGCCAAGCGGGCCAGCAGAAATTGGAGGTTTGTAATGTGTGCGGCGCATACTTGAGTAGATTGGATAGCGATCGCCGACTTGCTGATCATTTTATTGGCAAGATTCATTTAAGCTATGTGCAAATGAGAAAGGCATTGAAACAGTTGAAAACCAAACATGCTCATAATCAGTATCTGTGAGCGGTATGTTGTTGTTGTTGTTGTTGATAGATAGAGTGCCATGTTAAGAGATGTCATATATAGCTAGTTTGAATGAACATTGCTTATAGTTGGCAGAATAGAATGCGTTATCACAGCTTTTTCAGTTCTTCACAGTAGAATGCTTTTTTATGTGGTATTACGTACTGTTCATAAGCGTTTTTCAATGAGAAAAAAAAAAAAAAAAAGGAAAAAAACAAAAACAGCCAAACTGGAAAAGTCAGATTATAGTAAATTATACCAAGTAGGGGGCAGTTTATGTGTATGGAAAATAATGATAATAATAATAATAATAATAATAATAATAAAAGAGAATAATTTCAAACGTGATGGTAGAGCACGGTGCTTTCAATGGTTGTAACAAACAGTATAAAATAAAACAATATAGAAAGAACAAAGAGAAAAAAAAACAATTAATGATAATGGTAGTTGCAAACAAGAAAAATTGAAAGAAAAACACCCTTAATCCCGATAATTTATAGTAATGAGTAGTAATGGAAATAGCAGCAGCAGCAGCAGCAGCAGCAATAATAATAATAGTAATAATAATAATAATAATAATAATAATAATAACGAAATGATAATAGTGGTGATTAAACAAGGAAAAAATTGCAAGCAAGTTGTAAAGCAAGATTATTAAAACAAAGTGTGTGAAAAATAAATGGACGTAGTTTATGAGATTTTGAAGCATGCTTCTTAGCTGCCTTATTGAATAATAATAACAAAAATAATAATAATAACTTATCTCGTTTCTTTTCGCTTCATTTCATGTGCCAAAAATTAAGGGAAAGAGAATATTAATAGGCTTTCAGGGAACCTCAATTAGCAAGAGGCGGGCAGCAAGGATCTTTTTCTATGAGATATGCAAGCATAAACATGTAAATAGAGTGAAGGTGGACACTTGAGAGTAATGTGAAGTTTTCTAACAAATGACACATCCGCCTTCTTTCTTTTCTTGAGGATTGCTTATCGCTTCAATATGAATCAAAAGCAGCTCAAAGGCTTTGTCGACATTGATATTATCCTTTGCTGAAACTTCGATAAACGGACAGTTGAATTCTTTGGCCAAAGCCTGGCCTTCTTCGGACTTGACTTGACGTAGGCTTTCACTTAAATCAGTCTTGTTGCCAACAATAATGAATGGCACTTTGGTATCTTCGCCAAAACTAAAAATATTCAAAATCTTGTCTCTGATAGTGGGCAACACTTCGAAGGAGGATCTAGAAGCGATGGAGTAAACAAGCAAGTATCCGTGAATACCAATCAATTGACGCTGGTTAATGATGGAATACTCGTCTTGCCCAGCCGTATCGGAAATATCGACGTCGTAGACTTTTCCATTGACTTTGAAGCTTTTCACGTACTGGTTTTCAATAGTTGGATAGTAGCTGTCGTCGAAACGGCTTTCGGTGAATCTAAGGGTCAACGAAGATTTGCCAACTGCTCTAGCGCCAACGATTGCTAGTTTTCTGGAAACGGAGGACATTATGTTTATGATTATTTGGATGTATTTATATGTGGTTATGTAGTTCCTTTTGGGGGGTGTGGGTGGCTGGTGATGGCCTTTTGGTGGAGTTCGTTGGTTGCGCAGAGAAGAAGAAGCAGAAGCAGAAGAAGAAGAAAAAAAAAAAAAAAAAATTTTCGAATGTGTGTGCAAACGAGGATCAATGGAGGGACACACGTCAATAAGGAGGGGGTGAGTGAGCGGGAGGGAGACAGAGAGAAAGAACAGTGCAATGCGATGTTTTAGTATGTGATAGTGCCAGAGGACGAGATATGATGGTAGAGCAATAGAGAAAGAAGTGGTTGTTGGTTTGTGAAGAAGGGTTGCCTGAGACGACGACGACGATGATGATAATGATAATGATAATGATAATGATAATGATAATGATAATGATAATGATAATGATAATGATAATGATAATGATAATGATAATGATAATGATAAAGATAAAGTGGCGCGCTGTCTGTGGTTCAGTTTATAAGGAGTAAGCGAGCGGAGCAATATTTATTCGCCTCGCCCAACGATGGGTGGTCACGGGGACTAAGCGAGTGCTTAGTCAGCGTAACACATCATACCCCAGTGGACCATTACTATTATATAAGAACCCTAAGGTTCTACAAATAATGTCTAGTAATAATATATTTAGCAAATCAATACACCATATATATATATATATATATATATATATATGTATGTATATATATACATATATGTAAATGTTTAGCAAAGTAACAATGTAGCCAGCCCTTCACACTACCATCTACTCAAAAGAAACAAATTCATTCAATCATATTATATTATATGTTTTTAGTTGTTATAATTAAAGTTGTTGTCATTACTTTTCTTATTACTGTGGTTCTTCAAAAACGTTCATCCTTGTAATAATTTCTAAAGAAATCTCTCAATTTGTTGAATTCGAGTTTTGCATTATCCAAGCTGTTCTTGACAAAGAAAACCCATAACTCGTCTTTATCCTGGTTGGTCGATTTGATTTCGTTGATCAAGTTGCTCAAATAATTGTTGTAAGTTTGATCAATGATGCCGAAATATTGGTCATTTTCTGGGGTCAATTCAAACGAATCGTAATTCAAATAGTTGCCATAGTTTTGGATTCTTTCGCAATATTTCTGTAAGGTGAAAAAGCCCAATGAAGAAGCACTGCCTTTGATATAGTGGCCAAGTTCGGACACCGCAGACAACTGGATCTTGATATCTCTTGGGTTTTGGATCTTGGACAAGTTTTTCTCCTTGTTCAACTTGAGCTCGTTTTGTATTTCTTTGGAAAAGTCATTGTCATTATCGGTTTCATCATAAATGCTGTTGGTTGGGCCATGGCTAGGTGGTGGCGGTTGGGCCATTTCGCTGAACTCGTCTGGCACCTCAATGTAGTTGGTGCGGTTGATCTTGTTTGAAAATTTGTCATAGTCTATGTCGCCAGGGATGATTTGTGTCAATATGCGATCGATCTTGTCGAATGTTTCCAAGACCTGGTTGATGAATGTGGAAATCAAGTTTTGGGAGAATTCTGGGTTATCTTCGTCCATGGAGATGATTTCACCCAAAACACCCCAGTCTATTATGTCTTTGTAATCGCTTGGTGATATGTGAGAAGCGCTCATATTGGTTTATGTGTGTGTGTGTGTGTGTGTGTGTGTGTGTGTATCTGGTTGGTTTCTATAATGACAGCACAGGCAAAAAACAAAACAAAAGGAAGAAAAAAAAACGATATTTTAATAAAGGACAGCAACGATATTGATTCACCAGGAATTCGAAGAATGACTCAGTAAGTAGGATTAGTGGTAGCAGGGAAAGAAAACAGATACACGGAAAAAGCTCTAGTAGAAGGCAGCAACAAGAAACGTTAAAGGATGAGAAAGGGAAAAAAGATATTAAAAGGGGGCAAAAATAAAAAACACAAACTGTAACTAATTAAAGTATGGCGATGGATGGGTGTATGGTGTATGGTGTATGGTGGATGGTGGATGGCTGTGGGGGAGGCAACGGAAAAGGATATGACGATGTGAAAATGGAAATGGAAATGGAAATGGAAATGAAACGGTGACGCGGTGTGTGTAAGCAGATGGACAGAATACAAGGAAAGGGTAGCTTAGCTTAGCTTAGCAGAAGGGGCAAAGAAGAAAACAAGGCAATGGGCGAACTTAAGGACGGAGGAAGCTTTTTTCCTGGAGTAGCAGCAGCGCTCAAAGTGAAACATCCATCTAGTAGCTAGCCAAGACGAGGAGGAGGAGGAGGAGGAGGAGGAGGGAACAACAACAGGAACAGGGCAATTACAATTGCAAATTGCAAATTGCAAATTGCGACGACTGACTGCGTTTTTTTTTTTTTTTTTTTTTTTTTTTTTTTTCTTTCCTTTCTTCTTTCTTTCGTTCTCAGTTTTTCTGTTGTTTTGTTACTCATTCAACTCGCTGCTGCTGCCGGGCCCAGACAGGGTCACACCCCTGGCAATCTAAAAAACATGCCCTACGTAATCCTGCATAACGCCGCTGGGCGGACTGCGCACCACAAGGCGTGCATATGTGTAATTATGTGTATTTATGTCTATGTATGCTCTAATCTGCGCTAGCGTGGTGGGTGTCCGCCTGGTGACGCCATAGACGAGACATTGATTGGCCGCGGGAAATTTAATTTGAATTTCCGCTACAGTTTCCAAACAAAAACACAAGATACACAATAATAATAATAATAATAATAATAAGTAACTTGGCTTACAGTGCTGCTGCTGCGGCGGGTAACGGGTAACGGGTAACGGCCATTTACCCGGGCAACGGTGTGCAATCTTATATTCCATGAGCTGTATCTGTAGAGACTATGGCATTCCCAATTCCCAATTGCCTACTACTTTATTTCGAGTGCTCAGGTTTGGTGTTTTCTGTCTTGTAAATGCTAACAGGGTGCTTCTTGCAAGCAAGCAAGCAAGCAGCATGCATGCTGCCACGTAATCACCACCCCAAGAGGGTGAACCCGAAAACAAGTGTATATAAGCTCTACGAGATCCACATGGTGCTTTCCAAAGCTTTGTTTTTCTTCAAGAGAGATACTCTCAATATACACCGTACTCCACCGCCTTCAAAGAACTGGCTGACCAAAGATTATTTGTCTTGCGTGATGGGTTAATTTTTCTTTCTTTCTTTCTCTTCATCACCCCGATCGCGCAGTCATCGGCAAGTTTCGTAGACACAATATTGGGCAACAAGAAGACCTGACAATGACGATGTCGATGACGATGTCGATGTAGATGAACAGGCTCGCACACAAGAAGAGTCTTTGCATTCGTATTGTTTTTAGCTGCAAAAAATATCATACGGAGTATAACATACAGAGCAGAGAATATATATATATATATAAGATAGTACAAAACTTTTCTCCGGTATTTATCATCATCATCATCTTTTTGCTACAACATCCTTCAAAGTTTCCAATCTCCAACACCGGCATCCTATCTAGCATTGAACAGCGGGCTCAAATGCGGACTCCCCAAATAAGAGCTCCCTAGCCTTGGACTCATTTGGGGGCTCAAGTGCGACAGCTGCTGCTGCTGCTGCTGCTGCTGCTGCTCTTCGTCCTGCTGAACAAAAGATATTGGCAAATTCGCTTGGTTTCCAAACGTCTCTTTAAATAGCGTTGCTGGGTTGTTATTGCCGTTATCATTGCCATTGGCCGCATTCATTGCACTTATCGAATCTGCAAAGCTTATCCCCTTGCTAAAGTCATCACTACCGTTGTTATTGATGCTGCTAGTGTAGCTGTCGTTATTGTAGCTGCCATCATTCCTGAGATTGTTATTGAAGCTGTTGTTGTTGTTGTTGATGCTGTTCATACTACTGTTCTTGTTATTGTTGCTGTTGTAGTTACTAGCTTGGATGGGGCTTGCAAATTGAGACACGTCCTGTGGCGGCGGAGATACCAACAAGTCGATATTACCACTATTATTATTATTATTATTATTCTTATTATTGATTTCATTGCTATTATTGTTGCTGTTATTGCCATAATCAATAGTACTGTTTGGACTGAACGTGAATTGATAGTCTGCGTTTGGGTTACTTTGAACCTGAGCAAACGACACTGGATGACTATTATCATTGTTGTTGTTGAAATGCGCGCTATTTCGACCACTTTGTGATTCTGGAGTATCATAATTTGCGAAAACCACACTATTTATTAAATTTGACCCAGTATAGCTTTTCGTATTATTGTTATTGTTATTACCATTACCACTGCTTGCCGCTCTTTGCAATTCCAAGTCACTAAAGAAATTATCCCCGTCACTATTATCGCCCACACTAAACGTATTAGCCATACCACGAGCACCGCTGAAAGCACTGCCGCCGCCATTGAAGTTGAAGTTAGAATTGCCAGTGCCACTAGTGCTCAAAAAGTTTTCGCCCAACTCGTTGAACCCCTCATTCAAGTATGGGTCCATCGCCCCGTGTTGATTAGATATACTGTTGTTACTGAGCACTTTTGCCAAACCTAGGCCTAGTCCGCCCATTTCGGAGACCTCGGCTTCGGGGAATGCAGTATTGGTGGCGATGCTGTTGTTGCTTAGTACTCTATCGAGGTCGTTGCTAAATACCCTTTCTAATCCGTTATTGTTGAAGTTGTTGTAGCTAAAGCCGTCGCCCAAAGCTTCCAAGTTCGGGGATCCTTGAAAACTGGCAAGTTGGCTATTATTATTATTAATATTATTATTATTATGGATATTGCTAAAGTGGGTTTGATGTTGTCGGTTATGGTTGTCCAAGTTCCCGAAATTCAAATTCGGTACTGGTGCAGCTGCTGAATGATTGCTGAATACTTTGGTCAATTCATGTTCGTTTTCGTTGTCGTCAAACTCACCGTATTCCGAATTTTCCTGAATGTCGTCAACGTCAAGGTCGCCAACATCAAGGTCGCCAACATCAAGGTCGCCAACATCAAGGCCAATGTCCAATTCTAGCTGAAATTCTGGTAGGCCGGGGGTGTTGGTGTTGGTGTTGGTGTTGGTGTTGGTGTTGGTGTTGGTGTTGCTGCTTATTGGATCAATTTCTAGATTGTCATTAATGTACTGGTTTACGTCAGAGTTCGCATTGACATTGTTGGCCATGCCGTTGTTGTTTGGCAAATACCGAGATTGAGAAAGGGACCGGTTAACTTCCTCGGTCAATCTCCTTATATCATTATTATCGTCATCCACTGGTTCTTCCTTGACCAATCTTGAAATAATCGGAGGATTGCCAAAGTCACGATTACTGCCTTTGCCGCTAACACCGCTTATATTTAATTGGCCATTGGCGTGACTATTATTGTTGATGTTGATGGTATTATTATTATTATTATTGTTATGGTTTGATATCTGCTGATTGCCAACCACGATGTTAGGCAACGAGTTCCGATCTTGTCCATTCATTCTACTGAAATTGTCATTATTGCCGTATTGCGGATTCCCATATGATGTATTGCTATTAGTGTTGGAGGCACTGCTGGCGGTGTTATTAGTGATACCGGCGTTGTTGGTGTTGTTGGTGCTATTGGTCAAATTATTGAGCATTGCTACACTGGTGGCGTAACTTGGATGGAATACTGATGTTTCTGAATGACTTCTACTTGGTGAAGACAGGCGCATTTTGGCATATTGATGGTGATGGTTGCGGTGGTGGTGGTGGTGGTTATGATGATTATGATGATGATGATGATGATGATGATTAACTGGTCTTTGTTGTGTGTTTTGGGACTGCGCTTGAGGGCCAATGTTCTCATCAATGAATGGGTTGAGTTTTGAGTCATTCAAAGTTTTGAAAAATTCGTTAAATAGCAAATTAGTATTATTGTTTGGCAGTTTATGATTATCGTTATTAAAGTCGCTCTTCTCCTCATTATCGTCATCTTCTTCATACGTGAATGACGAAACTGAAGGTGACCGTTGTCTTTTTGGTGATGCTGGATAACTAGTATCTGAAAAATAGTGATTACTGTTAGCAAATTGAATATTGTTACTATTGTTGTTGTTGTTGTTGTTGTTGTTGTTGTTGTTGTTGTTGTTGTTGTTGCTGTTGTCGCTTTGAATATTATTATTATGCTGATTGAGACTATCATTGAATATGTCTATTTCATTATCATTGATTGAAATGGAGATTCTTTTTCTTGATGGTGGCGGCGGTGGTTCGCTTAGGACGGTGTTGATAGTTATATCATTACTAGCGTTATTATTGCTACTGCTATTGTTGTCTAGCACCGGAGACAAAGCAGGGGACGGCAATTGGGAATTGACAGTATTTTGACGAGATCTTTTGATAACAATATTATTGGGCACTTCTGATGATGACAATGATAAGAAGTCATTCTCGTTATTGATTTGATTTCCATTCACTTCAATCACATTAGCTAGGACAAGATCTCTAGCTTTGCAAATTTCCGGAGAGTAGAATTCCCTTGAACTGTAGCATGTGAAGACATTGGAAATGAGAGTTTGGACAGGTTTGATTTGTGGAGTGCGGCCATTGTTGTTATTGCTGTTTGCAAAACTGGAGTACTCAAAAAGAGTGAACTTGATCCTGTAGTTGCCCTTTGTCTTCAACCCAAGGTTGTTGAAGTTGAATAGAAGGAATTTCTGGTCATTGACCTTGACATAGTCGCCAGCGACCACTGATGTGCCAATTAGGTTTTTGGAGTACTCGTAATTGTCATACTCGAGGTAGTTTTCAATGGACTGATTTCGGCCCTGGCCCTGGTCCTGGCCCTGGTCCTGGCTTTTAGTGGGCCCTGGATAATCCTCAGCAACGACAAAGGCTCTGACAAAGAAGAACGACAACGAATGGCTGGTGATGTCGGTGTTTGTCTTGGTGTCAAAGAGTTGCAACTGGAGCACCGGCGAAGGGATGATGGAGCGCTTCTCCTTGCCACTGGTTCTCACCATGGCGGGCTGGGTGATGACGCGCAAGTGGTAGAGGACATGCTTAGCGAGGATGTGGGAGCGGGAGTGGGATTGGTCAAAGGCCGCGTACTTGGATAGGGCCATTGTGGCTTATGGGAATGGAGTGTACAGTAGAGTAGTAGTACTGGGTATTGTACAAAATGTTGAAGTGCTGATGGATAAGTTGGTGATGATGTTGAATTTAAAATATTTTTGTTTTCGTTAGCGCCAAACGGAGAAAAGCGTTCGTTCGGAGTCAGTCCTACTGTTACTAGCTAACGAGGTGCTACACCACAAAATACACACACACACACACACACACACACACACACACACTGCTTGCTATAGCTCTACAGCCAACACAGCACAACACAACACAACACAACCCATCTTCTTATATACACCACAACACAGCACAGCGCTCCTCAATCGACACGCACTGTAATACAGTAAGTGAGCATGCGTGTACTACACTGTACCGCCCACCAATTGGTCAAGAATTGCGATGCCGCGCCCTCTTTCACCACTCAACCGTTTCACCAGCCAGTCAAACTGACCAACGCTACGCCTCCTACAACAACTACAACAACACTACACTACACTACACATTTTAACACGTCCGTGTAATCATCCCAATCCAATCCAACACACCGCGTTTCGCATTATTATATCATCCTGCCGTATCGTATGTAGCGCTATACACACTAGATCACTCCCGCAATGCGGTCCTCGCTCATCCGCTTGAGCGCCTCTCTTCGCCAGTGGTACTTTCGCCGGCTCTCCTTGTACTCCCTAATGAAGGTCTCTATATCTTCGTCTCTGCTGCTACTGCTGTTGGACTCGCCATTGTTGTTACTATCGTCAACCGAGGCAACCTCCATGATGCTCTCAAACAACCCGGTGCTGATTTTTTCCTGCTCGCTTATGCCATCTTGTAACTTGTTCCAAAGGATGCCGTTGTCCTTGTATTGCAATTGTAGTGGTCTCAATGCAGCAAACATTTGCTTTTCTTGTTGCTTGTATTCGAGTTCGAGTTGCTTGAGGTGGGATAGTCTGGAGTTGATGTCTACTTTTATGTTGGGACCATTGCCATTGCCATTGCCATTGCCAGCCTTTTGTTGATCTCTGCTTCCAGCATTACTGTCGCCTTGCTCTTTGATATCATCGCTGTCGACTTTGGCATCCGCCGGCTTTCCGCCGTCATAGTCATTCAATTTGGCAAACTCCCCAAGGACATTTTCAAGTCTGTCAATCTGCTGCTCCGCCAATGCCCTTTGGTTCTTCTGGATCGTCTTAACCTGCAAAAGCGAAATCAAATATCCCTTCAACAAGTCAGCGCTGTTTTGGAATTCAGCGAGCTTATGAGAAGGAAGAAGCATAAGGGACCGGCTCAATGGAGTAGGATCAATGATTCCAGGCTGCTGCTGCTGCTGCTGCCACTGCGGTTGCCACTGCGGTTGCCACTGCGGTTGGCCGTTATTGTTGTCATTGGCGATACTGATATCATTGGTGCTGGTGTTGTTTTTGTTTTGTAGGGGCGTTGATATGTATGGATTTGCTGCTGGAGTTCCTGATGATGGCAGTGGCGCTGTTCCAGTCTCGATAGCACCAGCGCCAACGACTCTCCCTTGCTGTGACTGCTGCTGCTGCTGCTGCTGGTGGTTCTGGCTTTGACGGGGTGAAAACGGTTTAGGCGGCAAGCTCGGAGGGATACTCATTGTGACACGTCTCGTATTTGTATTGCAATGCTATGAAACGCTGTATTATGACCGATTACTCTGCCATATATATGTAATTGCAAATAGACAGTGGTGATACTGGTGCAATATTCTCTTCTCTTCTCTTCTCTTCTCTTCTCTTCTCTCGCTCAACCGCGCTGCGTCATGCTGTGTGGCACTGAAGAGGGTGCATCCACCCCCGGTTCGTCTTTCCATATACACGCTGGGAACTCAGTAAACAAGAAGATGAATAAGCAGCAGGCAGACCTGGTGTTGTGGAGTTGTAAAATACAATCTACGAATTTTTATGAATTTATGAGACATATAATGTTTGGGGGGAAAATGCAGCTATTTAATGTGTTTATAAGTTTATAAGTTTAGGAACTCGTGAGTACCAAAAAGCAGGAAATATCGACAGAATAAATAATAGTCTTGAAGTGAGGAAAGCAAGACAAAAGTGAAAAAAAAAAAAAAAAGAACAAAAAGAGAACAAAAAAACCGCAAGTTAGTTAGTTATGTAGGTACTTTACCTCAATCAGTTACACCTTCTTTCTCAACCTTCTGCTCACTGGCTCAGAATCCGTCATACTGGTGCCCAACTTCACTTCCTCAACCACCGCTTTCTTACCATCCCCACCAACAGCAAGAACATCATCATCAGGATCAATCACTTCCCAGCTACTAATCTCCACTCCTTTTAGCACAATTTGACTGAAAAACTCCAACAAGATGATAAACAAACTCGACAAAATTGCAATACAATAATTGGAAATTGTCACGCCAATATCAAGCCAGCTTCCCTCGGTTTTCACCAAGTAAAAGAAATTCAAAGACAACAAGTCGCTAATGCTGATGATGAGCGTCGAGATTGTGAATGTCTTGATGTTCAACGAGACATTCAATATCCCCAAACCGGCACTCAAGAGCACGTATGGAATGATCAACTTCACCATCAAGAGAGCGCCCATTGGGAACGGATCAAATACGGGAATAAGTCGATACACACTTTCCAACGAGAATGAGGAAATTGAAGAAATGTTCCCCGTGCCAAAAAACGCAATCTGGGCAAAGAAAAACCCAATCACGGAGATCCGCAAAATTTGAAGCCAGTTGCCGTGAATCGCTTCATTTTGGTCCTTTTTAGCAAGCTTCAAGGTAAAGTTTTTCTTGTAGTTGGTTTCAAGATCAATCCATTGTAAAAGCAATGCTGAGTAGCCAATATAGAAGAGCAACTCGAAGGAAATGGTCAAAATGAGGAAAATCGGAGCAAAAGTGATAAAGATGATTAACAATCTAAGTTTCACATCTTTGTTTGGCTTGAACGAGTGCAATATTGGCATCACCAATAACGAAACCACAATCACAAACCAGCCCAAAAATTGCGAAACTAGAGGCAATCCGGTTCTCGCTTGTAATGACAAAACAGAGATATTAGTAGCAGCAAATGACCCGATTACTAGCAATATTTGCAAAGTCAATAAACTTAAAGTATAGTTGTCCAATTGATTTTTCGTGCCCTTGTTCAAAACGGCAATCTTGTAAGTGCCAAAAATACTAAAAACAACCAACAATACGCTAGCCACGTTGATTTGGAACAACGACTCGGTCTTGATAGCATCCGACCAAGTGAAGCCTGTCATGTACAACGAAGTACCGAACCAAAGCAAAGATTTCGCAGTCAGGCCGGTTTCGCCAATAATGAATGGGTAAAACGACAAAATCACAAACATAAAGGAAAAGATTTTTCTATTGAAAAAGCCATAAGTTATGCATTCGAATGTTGTCACAATGCTAATGAATATGATTAAGCGGTTGACGGCACTTGTGTTTTTGAAAAACTCTTTAAAGCCATCAATCAAGATTTTCTGCTTGGAGAAAAGTTGCTGCCAAAAGAATATTGGCAACGCGCCGTAGATGTAGTAATTGAATGGTGATTTTTGGACGTAAAAAAGGGCATTCAAAGCAATCCCGACAAGAAAGAAAAAAGTTAACGCAATACTTGACGACTTGATGGTATCGTAATTGTAATGTTTGTGGTCAACCACAAATAACTTCAAAAATACCATGAACGAGTAAAGAATCCAACCAATGAAACCAAGGGTTACTACTGACTTCAAAAGCTGCCAGTTGTATGTCTGCAAGTATGTTAACCCGTCAAGACTCAACTTCATTAGTTCTTCAACAACTCTAATACCTTCCAATTCTAACTGTAAGCTCAATTTTTCGTCACTGGTTTCAGAAATTTGAGTAATGATAGCTTCGATTTTGGATTTAAGTGCTGCGATTGAATTTTCTTCAAATGGCTTGAATGGCTTGAAGTCAAATTGCGATGAACTAACTTCGAACTCTTTCACCAAGTACTGTTCCACAAGCGTCAAGGCATTATTGTACAAAGCTTTCAATTTCTCCAAATTGCTAGCGTCAATGTAGTCTAATGGTAGCTCACCCACCGAGTTGGAAGCATAATTGATCCCAATCAAGTAGGACATCAATGATGCAATGTCGGCTTGTTTGACATCATGTCTAGCAACATGGTCAAGCTCCCAATCATCAGTAGTTGGAATCTCATCATTGTCTTCCTCTTCAACAAATTTCGGCAAGTTGTGGTCGATCACTGGCTTGTTGACCCCTTTGCCAAAGGCAATTAATGGAGTTCTAGTATTATTTGGATGTCCATCACCATGCGAACCCAACGCAGACATACCGTGATCAGCAGTAAAGATAAATGCAGTGTCTTCATCGCCAAAGAACTCGTGCACTTTGGGAACTAGTTTTGACACCTGCTCATCAATGTATCTGACATTTTCGTAGTACTCTTTGGAATACGGTCTGTAACTATGTCCAGCAGTGTCACAACCAAGCAAATGCAAGAAAAACACCACTTGATCGCCACGAATTTCACGATTTAAAGTTTCGTTCTTGGTGGAATTGGCAAATAATTCGTCAAGGTGCTTAAAGACATAGGCATCAAGCTCAATTGATGACTTGGTGAAATCTTCAAATTCGTGTCCATACATCCAAGTATCAATCTTATTTGCATCCGACGCGCCTTGGGCAAACATTGGCAAAATATCTGGAGAGCCAAACGAATAAGTATGGGAAGTCTGATTCAACACAGAGTCAAAGTCAACAGGATTTTCTTTCCAGCCTTTAGTCACTGCGCTAACGTCTTCATAGAAACCAGCAATCATGGCAACATGACCTGGCCTGGACTCGGTGGGCATTCTGGTGTGAGATACCCCATAAGTTGCGTTATTCAACACCAAGGACCGAAGGTAGGGGGCCAAAAACTGGTCAGTGTTATTGTAATTGATTTTGGCAAAAGTGGTGTCTGCTCTTAAGCCATCGCCTACAATCAAGAAGAGTCTCTTGGCTGGAGCACTGTCTGTGCTCTTGTGGTGCCTCATGCCATGGACCAATGGCGACACGAAGTAAATGTCAAAGATGGACCACAAGTAGGACAAGTGGAAGAGGATCCCCACAATGATTAACACATGTCTGTTTGCTTTCATGGCAACTTCTCAAAAGTGGCTGTTGAAGTTACTTTGTGCGTAGTGTTTTGTTGGGCCAGTGGTTGTGGTGGTTTATATCATTGTTATTATTGCTGAACTAACTTAGAATTTTTTACTAAAAAAAAAAAAAAAATAAAAAATTCCGTGTCCTCATCTCGAAAATGTTTACGAAAACGGAAACTGCGCGGCGTGGAACCACCCCAGTGCTTTTAAATTGCAAAAAACTAATAAAAACATTTTATTTTTCTATTGCGCACCCCTCAAAAACAATAAAAACCAGCAAATACAATAAGGACAACGAACCATGTCCAGCGAGTACCCCGAGACTGTTGTGCTCTCATCAGAAGAGCACAAGAAGGCCTTTGAAGAGCTTTTTGCCCAAGTTCCAGATATTGCCAAACAGGCACAGTACGACGAACTCTACGGCTACCAATTGGACCCTGCTGGTGAACAGTACAATAAACCAGTGGCGCAAGCCATTGTTTTCAAATATCTTAAAGCTAACGAGTTCAAAGTGGAAGAGTCTGCTAAACAGTTGAAAGACACCTTGAAATGGAGAAAAGAATTCAAGCCATTAAAGGCCGGTTTTGAAGAAAAACATGATCCAAAATATAAAGAAATTGGATACTTGACATTTAACCCAAAAAGTCCAACAAACGTCAAAGTGGTGACTTGGAACTTATACGGTGCTAAGAGCGAAAATGTGAAGAACCCAAAAGAATATTTTGCCAACTACGAAGAGTTTGTCAGATGGAGAATTGGGTTGATGGAGCAAGCCATTGGATTGATTGATTTTACCAGCAAGGACAACAATTATATTGCTCAAATTCACGATTATGCTAATGTGAGTTTCTTATCAACTGATAGTTCTGTCAAGAAAGTAGGCAAAGAAGTAGTGGCTCTTTTCCAAGCTCACTACCCAGAATTTCTTTCCACCAAGTATTTTCTAAACTTCCCATTCATCTTGGCCTGGGTGTACAACTACATCGTTAAAAACTATTTCATCTCCGCCGAAACTGTCAAGAAGTTCCATATTTTGCATAGTGGGAAAAACTTGGCCAAAGAATTCGAGGCAGTCGGGATCCCAAAGTCATATGGTGGTGATGGCGATGATTTGAAAAGTCAAAATGTTGATGTTTCTAAAATTACCATAAGCCCTTATGCAAGTAAAACATTGGAAGCCGCTTTCCAAGAAGAAGCTAACGATGTCGATTAGATTTAATTGGATTTGATTGTCCGTTTGTTTGTTTTTTTTCCTGTTTTTTTTTTTTTTTTTTTTGCTTTTTCTGTTTTGTTTTGTTTTCTCTTTTTTTGAAAAAAACTTAATAGTCCTTCTTGGGTTTGCTTATTATGTTGTGGTTTTTATAATTTTCTTTTTGCTAATAAATTTTTAATAATATGTATGCTTTTTTTTTTCTTTTTTTTGTTCAACAAGACTGGGTTTAGAATCTTTTAAATCGTTCTATAGCACGAAATTGTAGTATTAATTGGGACTTTTCTGTTGGCCAGGAAGAAAATGGCCATTCTTTTCGCATTGAACCATTGATTCATGGTGCTTGTGGCTGATATAATTGCATTTTAAGTACATAGAGTTTGAGAAATATGTTAAGATCTCAAGGGCAACAATTGTTCGTAATATGTACTCAATGTCTACCAATGTACTTTATGAGTAATCATATGCTTGTTTATATTTATTAGTTGCCAAGATCATAGCTTACATTGACTTCTCCTCATCACTAGTACATGAAGTTAACACAACGCATACTACGTCTTACAACTTACATAACCCCCGCAACTTACAAAATCTCAAAAACCCAAGCTAAAAATCATTAAAAAATGATCAACTTTTAATCAAACTTGCATAGCATGCTATATCCATATCATCAAATATAAATATATATAAACATTTTCAAATCCTTGCCTCACAACAAACTCTCCTCGCCGTTCTTATCACCCACAGCACCACCATTCTCATCCCCCAACTGGGCACACTCTTCTAAAAACCCATGAGCATTAACCACAGCAGTACTCCCATAAATAACTTTTCTCTTTATTCCCATGGCTCCACTATCTGCGCCATTCATTGTATTCGCCCATTCTTGTAAATTCTGATACTCCAAATAATTCCCACCACCAACGACAAACACAATCGATTGACTATAAGTTTGTCTTTTCGGTAGTTTGGAATGATTACCACGAATCAAATATGGATCAAAGTACAAGTAGTCGTCAGTTGTGTTGAGTGTAAGTTGAGTGGATTTTGAAGGTTCCATTATCGATTCAACAATGCTGGTTATTGGCATGGCTTGTTTTTCTGGTAAAAGATTTTTGAGCCCCGAAATGAATGATCCAACACCACTGCTGATTTTACTGGTTTCTGTGAGTTCGAACAATTTGGACGAGAGACCAGCGAAAAGGGCGCCATTGTTACCAGTAGTAGTGCTGCCGCTGCCAGATCTGTCAGAGTTGCTTGTAGAACTGTTCGAATTATCAATTTGTGAACTCAAGCTAGTTAGTTTCACAATCTCTTTAACCTTTTTAATATAATTCAATGCTCTTAAATCACATCCTAATTGACCCAATATCGATTCAACTTGATTGGTAAAATCTTTAGATAAATCCTGGGACAAATATAAAATCAAATACGTTCTTAATTTATCTTCCTTATTAGCTTCCAATTTATCTTCTTTCAACTTGCTTAAGAAATCGTATTCCACTTTGGCTTTATGCTCCTTGGTGTTTTGTTCCACTTCAAAAAAGACATCCAAATTCTTTGATTGTAATTGTTTTAATAATGCTTCTAATATCGACATATGAGTATCAATGATCTGCTTCTTTGCCGTTAATTCAGGCAACTGTTTAATTGCTTGTTGGATTTGGTACGTATCTGATTGATTTGGATCAATGTCGCTCAATGAAGTGACCCCAGTTTTATTAGTCAATTCAGCAGCTTTTTTCCGATATTCATTACTCTCTTTTTCAATATTTTCTACTGCATCAGGGAATGGAGAATGAGAATTTTGAGCCCAAAAGAAATCATTAGTATCAATATAGCATTTTTTGGTCTTTGTGGCTCCAGTTTCGGGATCAATGGTTTTCAAAGTTATACTATTTCTATTCAAATCAAACACATCACTAACCATGCATGAATAAATCCATGAATGGGCAAACATTGCTGATAAGTCAAGGTTCCGATCCATTAAAACAAGTACTTTTTTATTCTCGTCATTACTATTATTGTATCCTCCATTATTATTACTGCCAGCTCCAGACATGCTTTTCATATTAATAACATGATCACGAAGCTTAGCATCGAGCTTTTGTGCCACTAGTTCTGCTGGCCCGCCCCTTGGAGCTCTAATGATAGGAATACTATCTAATGTAATCATTACGTTGAAAAGTCCATTAGATATAGTATCGGCGATTTGGGAAATTTCATCTTCCGTAATGCTAGGGTTATTAAGTTTACTATAAATATTTGGTAGCCCAAGGGAAAATAATTGCGGCTCAGTGACTAAATAGTCCAAGTATTGATCGTATACCTGTTTCACTTTTTGTGATCTGCCAGTTAACGATACCAAATTAGCCAATTCTTCAAGCAAATTTCTATCCAAAGAGGACAAGAAATTAATATAGTATTCAGAATAATAATCTTTTTCCAAATCATCAACAATCTTATTGATGTTTTCTTTGGTTGGTTCAATAAAATAAATTGCTGGAACATCAGGTAATGGGGACCGATTAGCTGAATTAATCAACGTATGCATAGTAATACCACAACTGAGTAGATCATTAACACTAAGAATTGACGACACAATATTAGTGGATTTCTTATCCAAGACCAATACCTTCCAAATGATTTCTTCTTTGTTGAATGTTGAGGTGACATCAATAGTAGTGCTGTTGGAATTGGATGGTTTGTTCAAATTGAGCATCCGCTCAATCGACGCAATTTGTGTAGCTCTCAATGTGGATGTATCTGGCGCCATTTTTGGTATTTTTCGTACGGCAGTGTGATATCAACAGACAACTGAAGATATAGGAAGAGGAATGGACGTTAATAGATCTCTTGCTGTGGTCTTCGCTAAGTGCTTCAGCGCCTTCTTTGAATTTCGATCGTTTCTGTTTTTGACACGATTGAAAAACAGTAAAGCTTCACGGTACACTACATTGTTGCTATGGGCACTACGTTTAGCCCATAGACCAACTAAATATCACTTTCAACCATTTTCAACTACTACAAAATTTTCTCTAACTCATAAATAAACACATAATCGCTATAGTAATAGTAAATAGGGATATATTGGCTAAAAGCGCTCACTTCCATGCCCCCCATCATCGAAATCGCCGCCGAACTCACCGCCCACCAGTTCACTACCTCGAACACAAACATCACAAATACTATTCTCCACTTTCCGAAGACTTTGGTCCAATGTCTTAATCTTCTTTCCCAAAGAATTACTAACTATCCTCAGATTGCTATTATCAGCAACCATTAAATGTACATTGAATGCGAACTGTCTCAAATCTGTGGCTATTTGAGCCGCTATTGATGATGTTGTACCGGAATTTATACCCTTGGTGTCCTTTTCGGTTAAGTGAACAATGGCATACCGCATAAGTTCTCCGGTTAGGTCCATTAGTCCCATGATGTGATCTGTTTGGCTGACAAAAGGTATTGTGGTCATTTTGTGGTCATGATGAAGTTGCTCTATGATTTGGGAAACGTGAAGCTGTTGTTGAGTTGTTTCAGTAAAATTATAGGTATTTAAAATCTGATGCACACAGTATTCAAACTCCTGTGATTGTATTTTACTGTTACTATTATTGCTCTTGTTACCAATTTTGTTCAAATTGGTCTCCTCGTTTTTATATTCATCACCATCATTCAACTTTCTTCTTTTCTTGTACGGCTGCTTGTTGGAAAAATTCTCTTCCCTATCACCACTACTGTTCAACCCACCATTCCCAGTCACTCCCTTAGCATACCCCCCAGCCAAAAGCAACCATTTTAATCCATCAGTCAACTGTTCAAAACTAATAAACTCTCCGCTCATCAAATAATGTCCAAATGAAAGTGCTTCCACCAATTCTTCTACCGCATTACCAATTGTCCCCTTGAATAAATGAGCGTATGATGATGCTGACCCAATATAACGACGATGCAATGCATTGAAAGCAATGCTCAATTTTTGCCAATTTTGTAACAATTGAGATTGTAAACTAGCGTTGATTTGACAATTTGTGGGAAGTCGATGAAGGGCAAAAATTACTCTCTTGCTTTGGTCGGTGATGTCGCGACAGAGTCGGATAACACATTCACGCTCATGTTGATAGTCAAGGAGAGCAGCTCTAGCGGGGATAAATGTTTTGTCTAGCCAGGACATTCTATTAATAGTGATTTCTGTCTTGTCTCTAAGTTGGAAATTACAGCTATGGTATAATGGATGGTTATTTCAGCTATGATATAAACTTGTAAAGAAAGTAGTGCAGTTGATGTTGAAAAGGTTTTGCTCTTTTAGGGGTGATTGGGGGTCTGCGGGTAACGCATTTTCTCGGTAACACTGGCGCTTGGGCAACCTCCCAAAGACAAGTCGATTATTTACAGTCTATTTCTTGCTGTAAGTAACATATTGAGGTTTTTGCGATATGATCAAATAAAGGTATTATAGTACTTGTTTTCTGTTTTGACTTATGCTTCTGCGAGAAGGTAAGCAGTTATCTAGTCAAACTTTGAGCGTTAAAAAATCATTGGAGTTGTGTCCGAGTCCTGCACGGCTTTAAAAATGTGCGCTGCAAATTAGAGTTAGCAGTCCTATAGGGCAGCCTTTTGTTGGACATAACAGTGACAATAAAGGGCATAAAGTAATTAGAATGGCATTCAGTATACAAGGTGTTTTCATGTTGTAAGAAAGTGACTAAAAAATCAAACTAATGGGCATTATCCACATGCATGCCGGACAGTTATCGCTATGATGCCTTGCGCTTTTTTAGTAGAATTCGGCAGCATTACTGACTAGTGCGAAATCCTCCAATATCCTTGGAATGGTGGGCCTAATGTATCCGAGGATTAAAGAATGCATTGGTGATTGCTCATATAAGTATCAAGTTTTTTTCTTCGGTTTTATTTATCATGTACTTCAGCTAATGGTGGTTGTAAAGTTGTATTGATTTTTTATAAAATTAAAAAAATTAGACTCACATAATGAAACTTCAAACTTCCATAGTCGCAGTTCTTGCCAGCGCTATCCTCACAAGCCAAACAATATTAGCAGCCATAGCAGCAGAAACCACTTCCTCTATCACTACTACCTCAGCAGTTGATGATCAAACAAAAAGCGCAGTGGCTGCAACGTCGTCTCTAAGCAGCAACCACCATACAGCAACACTTGAAAGACAGCATACCCACCTAAACCAGAACGTATCTAACTCTACTACGGCTTCTTTAAATCCACATTCACATAATCACACCAACATTACTGATTCGACAACTATTAGCCATAATCACACACACCACAATTCAAATTCTTCCTTAAAAGCAAATTCTCTGTTGTCATCAACATCATCTTCTACGTTAGGACCATGGAAAAATGTTAGCAAAAATATGGGCCAGCCGATAATTGCTATGGCTCCAGGAATGATGATTACGATATGTGCTAGTGTTGCTGGCACAGTGGCGGTTCTCGGTGCCTTATAAATGCATATTGAGGTCATTTGTATTCAACAATAGTTAATTTGGCTAATTTATGGGTTTTCATTAATACCAATCAAATATCAAATTTTTTTTTATGCTTTCGTTTTTTGTTTCCTGTCATTGTTTTGTTTTGTTGTAATAATTGTTTAAAATACAAATTTGAATCTCAAGGATATCATTTCACATTGTTATATAAGCCGCGCCATACATTTGATTGATTTCCCAACCCACTTTTTAAAGCCTGTAAGCATTCGTAAATATGATCTATCAATAGATTCCTGTGTTCTCTCTTATTTTTTTCTTTCACACAGAATTAGGTAGTAGGGTAGAACTTTTTTTTTCTTCACACGCACAGACTAATTCTCAAATCTATGAAGTTTCATCCCTATATAACGTTTTCTTATCATTTATTTCATCTATCCTATTCTGTTGTTAATCTTAATTTTTAGCGGGTAAGAGTCTCTCACTGCTAATTGTCTCACTACGAGTAGCATCTTATTGTTTTTCACACAAAATATCGATATTTTTTTTTTTTCTTCACACACAATATCGATTTATTATTTCTATATAGTATATACAGTATAGTTCAGTTGTTATAATATAGGGGAAACTTATGTAAGTGAAAACACCCGTTAGTATTAGTTACACTTTAATGGATCTTTTGGATTTGAAATAGATATCGATATATGAAGATTTTCCGCATTCGGGTCTAGGCCGTTAAAGTATAATAACTTGTCACTTATGCTCAAAAACACAAAAATTTAAGGTTGGCCGCATGGTCTAGAGGTATGATTCTCGCTTTGGGTAGCGAGCTTGGGTTCACTCAAGTTTACCAAACATGTGAGAGGTCCAGGGTTCAATTCCCTGTGTGGCCCATCTTTTTTAGAGCTTTATATTAAGCTCTTTATGTATTTTTTGTATTCACAAAAGCAATTTATCAATTTGTTAACTTTCTATCGTTTATACAGAAATAATAAATTGATATTGTGCGTGAAAAATAAAACAAAAAAACAGAACACTTTCGCCAAAATAAACACAAAGCGGACGCCAGTAATTCAGTTTAAAGTTTGAGGTTATACCTCTAACAACCATTAATTATCATGAAGGTATATTATAATGTTCGTCTTAAGAAAAAGCTATATATGGCGAATATACTCTTTGCACACCACACCAGAAAAGATATATAAGAAAACGGAGCGCAATAGCAATAGTAAAAAGATATGGTCCCTAGCAGGATCGAACTGCTGATCTTGGCGTAACATTGCCTTTATGGCTTAATATTAGCACCACGCCTTAACCAACTGGGCCAAGGGACCTATTTTAGGTTTTTCTTTCATAAGGGTAAATTTATTAAACTATATAAATCTCATAGGCCTGGACCCGAATGGGGAAAATTTTCATAAGACGCTTTCGGTCGTGAGACCAGTAGCAGTGTGAGATTTTACTCACTAAAAACCTAAATTAGCAATATAAAGGATAGATAAAATAAATGATAAGGAAAATAGTATAATATAATTGTGGTGTGTAATAAAAGTTAGAATTGTGATGAGACCGCCATAACATTTTGTACATGCAACTGTAAATCCAAGGACCAGTTGTAATTTTGGTTTCGTCGGTTCTCGCCTACCTGGTGAATGCAAAATAGGAATTGGTCAGTTTTGAGCATAAGACTTGTATTTTGAACTGTATGTACAATTAAACTCCACTTTAAGGGAACGTCAAGTTCGGTTTTCTTCCAGATGGCTCGAGAAAGTTTGCATCCCAAAACGTAATAAAAGGCTGCTTCGAGAATATACACACATTCCACCACGGGATCGGGAAGTTCAAATTTAAAGGTGAGAAATGTAAATGGTTCTCTGAGGATTTATCACGTAAAAAGCACAAACAACAGTCATATGAGGATGCTATCAACAAACAAATGGAACACTTTTTGGTTAAATGTCCAGTGGCACAAGTATTATGAAAAAAATTACATATAAATAAGGAATTGAGACAGCCTCACCCTCCTTCCATCCACTGATACACGAAAATTAATCTAAGTCGACAACTGCTTGATATTTCAAAAGAAATACTCCCGCCTACGGAGAGATAAGGACTTTGATTGGAAAACCATTCCGATTTCTGGTCTTATTTACTACATCACCACGGTAATGAATTAGATAGCACATCAGTGTTATCTTAGTGAGTGGAAGAAGATATTGAAGTGAGTCCCTTTTTCTTTTATCTGTCGACAACAGCAACAAAACAAATCAAAATAATAACCATTATAAACCAAAATATTCTCTATATAAAATTTATAAGCAAATTAATAAAAAACTTCTGTCGACGCTTACTTTATTATTTAAAATTGGAAATCCGTACATATCTTTAAATTCTCATAGGAACTTCAACTCATTCAAAATCTCAACAAAAATGACAACTGATGAGAATGACCAATAAACTTGGAATACCTCACAAATAAGCGTTAAATAATACGGCACGTGCGTATCCTTCCCAGGCGGTTAAGAGATGTTGTTTCACTCTATCAGGATATTGGAACAGGCCTGTTTTGCTTTCAAGAAGAAATTATACAATCAAAACTTTTTAAGACATGGCGTATTTATATATTTTTTTTCTAATGTGGTTCTAAGCTATGAGTGACCTTAGTTTCTTGCACATACATCATCCCAAGATACTTGAATAATATCCAGGTAACCTATAGAGCCTTATAAATCATTGTAACGGTTTTTAAAATTTTGAAACCATTATTTGTAGCTTTTAATGATAACAAGTAACCAAATACGGTTCACCGAAGTCAGTACACAACGAATTTTCCCTACCAATAAAGTTTTGACATAAAACACGGACATTTTAGGGCTGATTATTGTTTTTCTAAGATGCGTGCCTTTGCGACCACAGACTTGAAGCAGATCATCCAACATTATATTTGATGATGGTAATTAGAACTTCATTACTAGAAGTTTTATTCAAAAGCTAGCTGTTAGTTGTAGTTAACATAAAAAACAAAAAAAAAAAACAGAGAAAAAGTCTTAGTATATGCTTTTTTAACAATAGAAAGAAACAACATCTAATTACCTATTTAATAGGATTAAGCAGAAAAAATAATTGACTCCTCCGAGGTTCGAACTCGGGACCTTTTGCGCACCCAAGAATTGGTTCAAGTGTGAAGCAAACGCGTTAACCTCTACGCCAAGGAGTCAGGTTGAATGTTTGATTGAAAAAGTAAATCCGGTGACAAGAGCTCTAGAATTTGACGGACGACATTTTAGCCGATATTGTAACAACTGAACTTGACGAACATTGAGTTCTAGACCTTTATATCGACGTACAAATACGTCATATTATTTACTCAATATTTTTTCTTTAATCTTCTATTTGATTCTACAATATGCTCATTTCACATAATTCAGTATTTGGTATGAGACATATTGTGTATTCACTACTATTAATAGCTCAACGCTAATTTGTGTTGTATTCAGTCTGATTATTATTTATATACGGTTCAACCCAACATTGTTATATATTTATTACTATTTAGTTATATTAGAAATACAAGGCTTTAACAATCAAATGATGGACTCTAAAGATACAAAAGACTCCCAAGTCCGGAAGAACTATACTGTATATACTATATAGATAAGTTTATAAGATTTTATTTTCTACCGTTTATATAGAAATAATAAATCTATATTGTGTGTGAAAAAAAGACTATTAATAGCTAATAAATCGATCTTGCGTGTCAAAAAAAAGAGGTTTCACCAAAATTCGAGTTTTTCTTTTATCTTTCTGATCATATTACTAATAATTGGGGGCTTGTAGTGAATGTAAATCTCATGCTGTTCACTATTGTGGAGGTGATGTTCACTCTTGATGTGTTTCCTACGAATACTGTGATTAAAAAAAAAAAGCGGGCGATCTACTGCGGCTCGCATAGGAAAAAAGAAGGTTATTTTTAAAGGAATTTGCAAAAAACATACAAAAAAATAAATGTAAACAAACACATAAAACGAAGCTATACTAAAAGTGTAAAATGCCTTGACAAATCAGAAAAAGCTCACAATTTAAGTAACATGTTGTGGACCCGGACTCTTACATGTAAAGGTTAAGAGTACGACATCATTTTGCGTGGCTGGCAGCGGGAAAGTCATGTTGCGTTTTTCGGTAATTGTCGAAATTTCAAGCTAAGACGAGCGGTATCCGGGAGCACTGGAAATATGATACATGTTTGTGCGGTTATAAGAAATACCAATCGAATTGCCCAATTTGGTATATGATAAATGCTTATATACAGTCAGTACATTTTGAAGTAGCAGGAATGTATATGCTGATATATTCCAATGCTACTCGTCGTGAGTGCCTTGAAGCGTTTGCGTTTAAAGTGGCGGGCAGCCAATCAAAAGCAGTAATTTCTTGGCCCCGTTTAGCTTCCATCTTCAGTTTAACGGATGTCTCAGATGCAAATCATTGTTTGTATGGCTCACCACCCCATCCATTGGGTTTCTGAGCAAGCGACTAAGACTAGCAATTGGCCATCGCCCTTCTTTCTGATTTTTTGATTCTTTGATCAATGTTGTTGATAACACTTAGCAATCCACTATTATCTAGCCATAACTCACAGATACCACCAACGCATCAACAACATTTATCATTATGAATGCTGCGGCAGGGTTTCCTCCTCCAGAAGTGATAAGGTTTCTCAATTCGCTCCCGGCTCTACACATTATCCTTCAACAAGTATGGGCTGCGTCCCAGTGGATGACTATTGTCGGAACACTTGTGTACACACTTACTGCCATCAAGATCCCTGGACTAGCCGTGGTATTTTATACAATAGCTGATCTTGGGGCGATATTTACCTATGCAATAGTAGTGTATCGCAGACACTTCTTGACAAACCCATTTGCCAGCTCATTTGTGCCCCTTTCAGAAGCAATCAAGTCAGAAAACTTTCATTTGTTGATGCTTGCGTTCCTTTGGCTCATTACCCCATGCCAACTTCTCAAGATCATACCATTTTACTTATACTCGCTTTTGAATGTTGCCCATTACTATTCTAAAGAAGTGTTGAACCCATTAGGGGGATTTTCTCAAGCTTTAACCCCCCTCATCACGTACTTTGAAGGACCAATCCTCATTGTTGCCTCTCACATCGATTTGCTTCTATTTCCAATAATATTTATTCAGTCCATTATAAAGGGCTCATTTTTTGGGTTAATCATATTTTTCTTCATTTGGTGCCTCAAGTTGGAATGCTCAGAAGCAAGCCGAAGAAGCATCTATACAGTGCTAGATTTAATATCCAGAATATTTATGCAGCCAAATATTCCACCTCATGTGCGATACCACTGGTTCCTGATCAGACGCCGAGTAGAATTGTTAATTCCCTTGAGAACAGGATACAGATCCCACCAAAATGATATGAGACCGGTGCAGCGCGTGGGCAGTCGTAGGGGTAGACGAAGTGCTAAGCCGTACCTTGACAACGATGCCTCCAGTATATTATATAGATATTAGTGAAATGCCTTTTTGTTCTACTCTTTAATTAATGACTATTCGCTATCCTTTTGTTTTTTGCTAAATAGAATGCCCTCCACAGAAACTTCTCTTTTCGAGTCATTCATTTCACGCCGTAGCTCTTCTTTATATGCATGCTGCTGCAGTGTGCTCGGAGAGTGAAAAATCATTTTGCGATACGAGAAAAAAAAATAAAAAAATTGTACTGCACACACTGGCAGGAGAGAAAAAAGTCAAAAGATGACTGATTTATTGAAGTTTTCATTTGTACTGCGTTCTGCTCTTCTCTTCTCTTCTCTTTTCTTTAAGTCCACACTAGCTATCTCTGCTTTTGCTCGAACCCGAACCCTTTTCAAAAGTTTCAGTTCACCAAAACGAAACTCACTGGTCTCAAGGAGGAAACAATATATAGATACTCTTGTATTATTTCTTCTTTTGTTTCATCAAGGACCAACCTCATCCTTTGAGAAATTCAACAACTCTGAAAAATTTCAAACATTCTTCTAGCCATGAGCAGTAAATTGCTTATCCTTCCAGGCAACCAAGCCTTGTCTGAGTTCCGTATCAACAACTTGATCACTGACATCAACAAGAGAGTTGGCTCCGAGAATGAAAACATCATCAACTCAATCTACACTTCGTTTGTTCATTACGTATCTTTGAAAAATGAAAAGCTTAGTGAAGAGAAAACCGCATTGTTGACTGACTTGCTTACTTACGGTGTTGCTCACGATAAAAACAATGCCACCGTCAACAACTTTTTAAAAATTGCTTCTGTCTCTGGCGATACCGAAGAAGAGCTTTTGCACAGCAACAAGATTGTTGACTCATTGAAGACTGCCGAGGAGAAAACCACTGTTGATGCTGCAAGTCATCACAGATCTTTGGTGATTGTCTTGCCTAGATCAGGAACTATTTCCCCATGGTCCTCCAAGGCTACCAATATTGCCCACGTTTCTGGCTTTATTGATTCTGTTGAGAGAATTGAAAGAGGTTTTGCTTTGCTCATTGACTCCAAAATTCCATTAGACGGCAAGTTGTCAGCAAAGGATAACTTCGCCCTTTTGGCTTCTGTGTTTGACAGAATGACTGAGTCTCTATATTTCAACAGATTGCCAAAGTACAATGATATTTTCCAGCACTCTGCCCCAAAGAAACTTTCTTCGGTTGAATTGGTTGGCAGTCAAGATCCAGTTGCTACCTTAACCAAGGCAAATGAAACTTTGGGTCTTGCTTTTGATACCGAAGAAATCAATTATTTGGTTGAGTCTTTCGTCAACAAATTGAAAAGAAACCCAACTGATGTTGAATTGTTTATGTTTGCCCAAATCAACTCTGAACATTGTCGTCACAAGATTTTCAACGCCAGTTGGAACATTGATGGTGAAGACAAAGAATTGTCCTTATTCAAGATGATCAAAAACACACACATCAAAAACAAGAATAATACTATCTCCGCCTACTCTGATAACTCTGCCATTTTTGAGGGTTCTGATGGGTACTTTTATGCCCCAGATATCAAGACAAAGAACTGGCAATTGATTAAAGAGAAAATCCACACTTTAATCAAAGTTGAGACCCACAACCATCCAACCGCCATCTCACCATTTGCTGGTGCCGCCACTGGTTCTGGTGGTGAAATCAGAGATGAAGGTGCTACCGGTAAAGGCTCCAAGCCAAAGGCTGGTCTTTCTGGTTTTACCGTTTCCAACTTGGAAATTCCAGGCTTTGTTCAACCATGGGAAAAAGAATTTCAATACGTTGGTAAACCAGACCATATTGCTTCTCCATTGAACATTATGCTTGAAGCTCCAATTGGTTCTGCTGCTTTCAACAATGAGTTCGGTAGACCAAATATTACCGGTTACTTCCGTACTTTGACTACTAAAGTTACTAATAAAGACGGCCAGGAAGAAATCAGAGGTTATCATAAGCCAATCATGCTTGCTGGTGGTCTTGGTGCGATCCGCCCAGAATTGTCCTTGAAGGATAACTCTATCCAGCCCAATGATTTGATTATTGTCTTGGGTGGTGAATCCATGTTGATCGGTTTAGGTGGTGGTGCTGCATCTTCTGTGCATTCTTCCGACAAAAATGCCGAATTGGATTTTGCATCTGTTCAAAGGGGTAACCCAGAAATGGAAAGAAGAGCTCAAGAAGTCATTAATTCTTGTGCTTCTCTCAACAAAGAAAACCCAATTTTGTCGATCCACGATGTCGGTGCTGGTGGTCTTTCTAATGCTTTGCCAGAATTGGTTCATGACAATAACTTGGGTGCTGTTTTCCAGTTGCGTAAAGTTCTCAGCTTGGACCCAGGTATGTCCCCATTGGAAATTTGGTGTAATGAATCTCAAGAAAGATACGTCTTGGCTATTAGACCAGAAAGTTTAAAGATGTTTGAAGAAATTTGTCAAAGAGAAAGATGTCCATTTGCTGCTATTGGTCATGCTACCAAAGAAGAAAAGTTGGTGGTTGAAGATGATTTGTTTGACAACAAGATTATTGATTTAGATATGAGCATCTTGTTTGGTAACACTCCAAAACTTTTTAGAAAAACTGTTACTGAACCATTAGCTTTGCCTTCTGATATTGCTGAGTTAGCCAACTTGAAATTGGACGATGCTTTACAAAGAGTACTTAGATTGCCTGCTGTGGGTTCCAAGAGCTTCCTTATCACTATTGGTGACAGGACCGTTGGTGGGTTGATCGACAGAGATCAATTTGTTGGTCCATGGCAAATTCCAGTTGCTGATGTTGGTGTTACTGGTACCTCCTTAGGTGACGCTAACATCAAAACAGGTGAAGCTATGGCTATGGGTGAAAAACCAAACCTTGCCTTGATTTCTGCTGCTGCTTCTGCTAAGATGTGTGTGGCTGAATCTTTGCTTAACATGTTTGCTGCTGATATTACGCAATTGAAAGATGTGAAACTCTCTGCTAATTGGATGAGTGCCGCCAATTACAAAGGCGAAGGCTCTAAATTATATGAAGCTGTGCAAGCTGTTGGTATAGAATTGTGTCCTGATTTGGAAGTTTCTATTCCCGTTGGTAAAGATAGTTTGTCCATGAAGATGAACTGGAAAGACCAAAAAACTGGAGAAAATAAGGAAGTTGTCAGTCCATTGAGTTTGGCAGTCACTGCATTTGGTCCAGTTACTAATACTTCCAAGACCTGGACTCCTCAACTTGTTGCCAAACCAAACACAAAATTGGTTTTGGTTGACTTGTCTGCTAGACAAAGTAAGAAAGCTTTGGGAGGTTCTGCATTGTTGCAAGTTTACAATAAGGTGGGAAACCAAGCTCCAAATGTTTACGACCATCAAGTCTTAAAGAGTTTCTTGAATGCTTTGATTGCTTTGCATGGTGCTGATGACTTAGTGTTAGCATATCACGATAATTCCGATGGTGGTTTGATTGTAACTTTGTTGGAAATGGCCTTTGCTGGTAGATCTGGATTGAACATTGACGTTAAGGGTGATGCTACTGTGTTTGAACTTTTGTTCAATGAAGAATTGGGAGCTGTTTTCCAAGTTGAAGAATCTAAATATGAACAATTTGTTCAAGTGTTGAATGACAACGGCATCACTAGTGATTATGTTTCTGTTGTTGCTGAACCAGTGTTTGGCAACTCTAAGCAAACCATTAGTATTTCCGCTAACGGTAAACCTGTATACAGTGAATCAAGAAGCGTTTTGCAACAATTGTGGTCCGAAACTTCTTACCAATTGCAAGCTTTGAGAGATAATCCAGCTACTTCTAAGCAAGAGTTTGAAAATATTGCAGATGATGCTGACCCAGGTCTTCACTATAAACTTAGTTACAAAGTCGCTGACGCTATTCCAGTGTCTTTGACCTCCAAGCCTAAGGTTGCAATCTTGAGAGAACAAGGTGTCAACGGCCAATTTGAAATGGCCTGGTGCTTCCAAGATTCCGGCTTCACTGCTGTGGATGTGCACATGTCAGACATTATCAAGGGCCGAGTTTCCCTTGATGAATTTGTCGGTATTGCTGCTTGTGGTGGTTTCTCATATGGTGATGTTCTTGGTGCTGCTTCCGGTTGGGCCAAATCCATTTTGTTCCACGAACAAACCAGAAAAGAATTCGAAAGATTCTTCCAAGAAAGAAACGACACTTTTGCTTTTGGTGCCTGTAATGGGTGTCAATTCCTTTCTAAGATCCAGGAATTGATTCCAGGTACCGATAACTGGCCAATCTTTGAGCGCAATGCCTCTGAACAATACGAAGCAAGATTCACCATGGTTAAGATTGACGACAACGCTGCTAACAACTCCATTTTCTTGCAAGATATGCAAGGTTCTGAGTTGCCAATTGCTGTTGCACATGGTGAAGGTAGAGCTACATTCAAGAGCGCCGAGCAGCTCGCTGCTTTTGAAAAGAGTAACGCCGCTGCTATCAGATATATTGACAACTACGGTGAAGTCACTGAAAGATACCCATTCAATCCAAATGGCTCACCAAACGGTATCAGTGGTGTGAAGTCTGAAAGCGGTAGAGTATTGGCCATGATGCCTCACCCTGAAAGAGTCAGCAGAATGGAAGCTAACAGTTACTATCCGAACTTTGACAAGGAAGTTACTGAAGATTGGAAGAACTATGGTCCCTGGATCAAGTTGTTCAGAAATGCTAGAAAATGGGTTGGTTAAACTTTTTGTTGAATCAGTTTTGCATTTTACCTTCTATTATACTTTTGTTAAAAGTTGTTATATTGTTCTATTTTTCTCTTCTAGTTTGTGTATGTTTTCTTACGTTATGTTGTTTATTTATCAGTATCTCACGTTTAGACCTCCAGTTTTTTTATTAGCTAGATGAATTGGATTCAAAAGTCTTGTATTTATAATTATTCTTTTGGTGCCAGTGTAGATTATTGACGGCCTCAAAAATCAAGCGCCGCTAATAAATGCGTTGCTTATTTGTTGCTGCGCAGCTGTTATTTCTTTTTTTTTTTTTTTTTTTTTTTTTTTTTTTTTTCATTGCTAGGTAGGGTTTTCAAAGCTTTTTAGCTATTCAGGGCGTCTACACTGTATGGAAATGAAAGAGGCTTATGTAGCATAAATGGAATATTAAACAAACAAATCGTGACATTAAACGTTCTATAGCGTAAACAAAAAGAAGAAAATAAGAGATTATAATAGGTAAATTAAATAAAAAGAATAAATGAGAGTTCGATAACTCCACAGCATGCGTTGTAAATAACAAATGCACGGGAAACACCAGAAAAAGGAAGTGTTTTTGAACGAAATAATCATAAAATGAGGACAGAAAAGAAAAAAAAAGTCAAAGATGAGAGTATTTGATAATGTACTGCCTAGCCTCACGGGCCAGGAAAATTTCAATTACTCAATTTTGCCAACGACCCGTTAAATGCATCCTTTATCCATTTGAATAACTTATCATAAACAATCGTGTTGGCATTATGATAATAGATACTGTGGTCGCTATCCGGGAATAACTTCATATCAAAATTTTCAACTCCTGCCAAATTAAACTTATCCAACAAAGTGTAAGTGTTTTGGATATGAACGTTGTCATCACCTGTACCATGCATAATCAAAAATCTCTTTTTTGCTTTGAAATTATCAATATCACTGGTACCAACTGTTGCTTCTTCATATCCTCCCTCATTGTGTTCTGGGCTATTGATGTATCTTTCGGTATAAATTGAGTCATAAAGACGCCAATCAGTCACTGGGGCAACCGCAGCACCGTACTTGAAAACTTGCTCGCTGTCTACTTCAAGTAACTTCAAAGTAACAAATCCAGAATAACTCCATCCCCAAGCAACGGTTTTCTCTTCATCAATATATTGGTTGTCCTTGATATATTTTTCAGTAGCAGCAATAATATCTCTTGGTTCCCAATGTCCAATCTTGTTTCTTGCCCATGACTTAAACCACCACCCTTTGGAATTAGTGCCTCTTGGGTCAATCATCAATACCACTGCATCTAAAGAGGAAGCAACAACCTCAGAAAAACCAACATCATATTTGGCATGCACTTTTTGTGATCCTGGACCACCGTAAAATGTCACCAATAATGGATACTTTTTTTTTGGATCAAAGTTCTGTGGCTTGGTTTCAATAACATTGACCGAAACTTTCTTTTTCGCATCAACTTCAATTTCTGTGAACTGTTTTACCGGCACGGCGTATTCTTTATGAGCTTCTTCTACTGATTGGGTGTCAGTGATACTTTCTATATTGGTAAAAAATTCAGCGTTGTCTGAGCTGTGCAAATCAATGATTTTTTGTCCAGGTAATCTTGGACCTTTGTAGTTCAAAATTACAAATCTTGCACTTGGAGAGAAAGATGGCTCATAGTAACCTAACTCGTCATCTTTTGTCAACGCATTCAATTCAGGCACCGCCTTGGTGCTGCTCAAATCAAGTTTAACTGAGTACAAATGAGAACTCATAGATGATTGTTTAGTGCTGGTAAAGTATACCAAGTCCATGTCGTTATCGAAAAACAAATGGTCAGACTTATCATCAAAGTTTCCCTCTGTCAACACTTTAACCGGTTTGTCAGAATCAGCTTCGAAATATGCTAAATGTTCGTATCCATTGCCATCAACAAATATATCAACATAGCCATCTTTTTCTCTCTTATGCTTGGAGTCTTTTGGAATAACAATAACTTTACTTTTGTCGATCCACCCACCAAACTCTTTGACAGCATCAACAACTCTAACAACTTTTGAAGTCTCCAAATTGTGCTCATAGAGTCTATAGTGCAAAACATTACTCTCTCTATCGGTTTCTTTCACCAAAAAGTCATTATCATTAAGCCAAAACAAGTCATAAACAATAAAATCATGGCCCAATTTGGAGCCGTCGGCATCAGTATGGTCAAGGGTTTGCAGTTTACCTGAATCAATGTTATAATTTACAATGCTAAGAACTGGATTAGCGTATCCTGGCTTAGGGTACTTGATTGGCCTGTGGGTAGGATATTTATCGTTGGTGTTTTTAGTATAGTAGTCAATTTCATAGATTGGCACATCAGTATCATTGGTTTTGATAAAAACAACGTTTTTCTCATTTGGTGACCACCATAAAAGTCTATCAGTGGCACTGACTTCTTCTTCGTAAACCCAATCAGGTTTACCATTAAAGATGTTTTGTCCACCATCATTGGTAACTTGCGTAGTTTTGCCATTGGAAACATCCTTCACGAAAAAGTTATTTTGGTACACAAACGAAATAAAATTATATTTTGGAGACCATTGAGCCAAACTAAGCTTTGGCAAATCGTCATCCTTAGCATCGCTGCTGGGGTTTGAATATAATGGTTCGAATTTATCAGATTTCACATCATAAACAAAAAATTTAGCAAAGCTGGAGTGTCTCCATTGCCCCTCTTTTTCAGTTCTGACAATGACTTTGGTAAGATCATAATTCGGCACAATTTGGTCAATAGTGTATTTTTTGGACTGGTAGCTGAATGCTCTTGGCATCAATTTTTGTTGAAAGGATTTATCAGCGAATTTTTTTACGAAATAATGAGATGAGCCTGTGGCATGATATAATCCTTCATCATCAGTCGATTTATGGTTAGAAGGAGGCTCAATAAAAGGGTAGCCTAAATCATACACAAAGAATTTCCCGCTGCGATAAGCATCCAAATCAACCCTTTTTTGCTTTTGATCTGATGATGATGATGATGATGATGATGGTGTAGTTGATGACGGTTGAGCAATGGCAGAGGACACCGCTGAGCTTACTTCAGGCACTGGCAGCGAATTCATTATTGCACTGTCTGTAGTATTGAGGCCAAATGCGGCGGTGACATTGTAATCCTTATATGAATTTTCAATCTTGCTAGGACGTGGGTGTCTAGAATATATGCCCAATCCAATAAGCCATACCACGATAATTGCAAAAGTTATTGAGTAGACATTTTTTTTCGTTATTGGTCTTGGATAATTTTCGAATTTCAAATCTGAGCCTTCATGATCACCAAGAAACGGCTGCTGCTGTTCCTCCTGTTGTTGCTGTTGCTGTCTGGAGTTTGAAGACCCTGATCTGGAGCGGTTGTTTTGCAACAAGTTTCCTCCGGCATTATTGTAGGCAAAGTTGTTGATGTATTCTAGCATGTTGGAGCTGTCGGAATTGGAAGACTCAGAGGAACTGTGGTGCCCTTTAGCTGGACTTCTGTTTCTATTTGTACCAGCTTCCAAATTTTCTAACTCGTAGCTATTGCTTCCATCCATTTTGGGTGTGGCCGTGGTGGTGCTGTTGTGTTAATGCTATAAATGTTCTGATGTCGTGTGCTGTGCTGGTCACTTGTGCGGCGCAGTTGATTTGCACTGATGAACTAAGACAACTGTCGATTTGGAAACCAAGGCAGGGACTGAGTAGTGAAAAAAAAAAAAAAAGGAACAAAAAGAAAGCCGAGCAAGAATAGCAAACAAGAAAAAGGGAACCTGGAGGTATAAGAAGAGTAGAAGTGGTGAAATATAACTACAAGACAAATCAATGGAGTGTTGGCCGTTAAAGTGGATAAAAAATTCCTTCGCCGTGGGCAGAAATTCGGCAGGAAAAGAAGGGTTCTGTCTTCCGAGGCCAGTCGGTAATAAAGTATCGAGGGGATCCTCCCTTACTAAAATCAATAAAGTCACATGACTGCATAGTCGAATATCTAAGCTTCTCGAGGCTATGCGCCCTCGTAAATGGGCCAGTTACCGCAATCAGTTGTCAAAGCACCTGCATTTTTACCACCAAAATGCCACTAGCGCACACACTGATACGGGCAAATTCCAGAATATTGCCCATGGAATGCCCAATGGAGCCTGGATAGGTGCCGCAACTCTGCAAACATTAAGGCTAAGGGCGTATATTTGGTTGGTAACGTTTCGATCAATACAAATGTTGGATATAATACTACTTTACCAAGTGTGCTGTGCTTACAGAGAGTATTATTATGAGTATGGATAATACAGGAATAAATCACGGAGAATGGATGCAGTAAAACGAAACGCATATATACAAGAGTCCATTATAGTTATTTAATAATCATTATATACACAAAAATACCGTTCAATATCCTTTGAAACACAACATCAAAAGCCAAACTGTCCATCAGTAGTCTTTGGTCTTGGTCCGTTCGTTGTTGTTGTGGTTCTGCCAACAGTTCCTGAATATTTCCATCTGCAATGTTAGTGCTGGATTCTTGGGCCAAAAAGGAAGAGAAAAAAAACAAAAATATAAATCATTGAGAACAGTAAAGATCAAACAAAAAAAAAAGGGTTCTTAGCCAAGAGCTAGCGTAAAATACACACTCACCTCCTTTGTACATTTTCTCCAGTCCTTGTTGTCTGCATAACAGATCTGAAGGTTGAAGTTTTCTTCAGAACATCCGGTTTTGATAATTCGCTTATCCCATTCATCGGGTTCATCGTCATCAATCTCTTCATTATCATCACTATTACCTTCATTAACTGATAGGGCTTCATTTCTTGCAGCTGGAACATCAGTTGCACTGCTACCAGTGAATACCAGCTCACTCAGGCTTCTCTCATGGTCAGAGTCAGAAGGGCGATCTGATACATTACCATCGGCGGATCCTAACGTCATAATAATTGTTTATTTCTGCTTGGTGCAATTCCCCATGGATCTAAGTTGTCGTAACTGTATCGGCCTTTGTAATCTATTATAGCTGATGATGGAAGAGCTGTGGCCAATGAGCGTTACCCGGAAGGCTTATAGTATTCCTGGTCTGTGGTAACATCCTTGATGTGCACATGGTGGGAATGGTCTCCAAAGATATTGTTCGTTTCAAATATATCTACTCCTATGGTGAATCATCGATACAACCACGAAGACATTTAAAAAAGGCAAACACGAAAATATCTCACGACAAAAACCTTGAATACTACAGCAAAACACAATGTTCGATGCCAAAGCATTATTTGTTGATTCAATAATATATATGTATATAGTTAGAAACTTGTCAGACTGCCACTTATACCCACCCCGTTGAAGCTCCTTCAGAGAAGTATGCTCCACAGGGTCGAAATCATTGCTTCTTTCTCGGCTTTGTAAAGACAAAGCCTCAAACAAAAGAACGGTAATAAAAAAATGTAGATGACTGGATCAACTAGGATACACAGACCAAGCTATTTCAAACCTCATTCTAGGGTATAAGGGTTATCACCTCATCAACCAAGTTGGATTCAGTGGCTCTTTTGAAGAGTCAAAGAGAGACGTGACCTATAGAAATGATCCTACTTTAGATATTTGTTAGTAAATCATAATCCTCCTGAATCCAATAGCACCATCTATTTTTCTTTTCTTTTTTTTGTTTTCTTTATATTTTGAATAGCTCAGCAAAAAAAAAAAACCAAACCATATAGGGGGCTACTTACTGAAGTACGTCGACAAAGAAAGGAAAGAAGAGAAAAGTTTTAAAAAGATGGAGGACTGGCGCTCCTTATATAGTTTTTCGTTCCTCGCTATGGAAAAGTTTTTGTTATTACCCGTAAATGCACCATGGAAGCGGGTAATATCGGTTGCTCAGTACGACGCCTGGATGTGGACATAAGTGTTTGCCCAGTCTATCAAAGACAAACTGTTACTTTTTAGAGGTTTATTTGTTGCTGTTTTAACATGCATGACGAATTTGGCGAGCCATTGAGGAATCGAACTGGAGGCAGAGAGGATAGCTCAAATCACAGTAGTTGAAGGTACGGTCATCAGTTGAACAGAGGAAGAAAACATAACTTTTGATTGAGAAGCACAATTGACATTGGACTGAGAAACAAGAAGCGCAACTGATAGAATGGGGAAAAAAAGTAATTCAAAGGAGACACAAAGAATATAATAATACCAGGAAGCCCGTTCTTTTGGAAATTTATAATTTGAATCGGTGGCTTGAATACTTGATCCTATCATAATTGTTGAGAACGTAGTAATAGACGTCAAACCGACAATAAGGGCAATTGAATTCTATCTCATTGCAGCAGCTATGGCTGTACCTGAATAACCACTGCTCAATGCATTCGACATGATAGGAGTGTTTACAGGGAAGCTCTTTTATGAGAGAACCTCCTGTTATGAGCTTCTCTAAGCAAATTGGACAAACTCCGTTTTTGTTTTGAACTTCGTGCTGCTGCTGCTGCTTCTCAAATGGTGCTGATTCGTTCTCATTAGATGCTTTATTATTGCTACCTGTTTTGAATAAAAGAATAAACTTATGCGGTATTGATAACATCCTGTCATATAGAATTGCAATTTTTGTTCTTACCTCGAATCCTTTCTCATCGAATGCTGCCTTTACTTTTGACAAGGGAAAAAAAGATGGAGCACCCGGCTGGCTATTGGTACTTTTCTGTGACTTTGAAGAACCAAAAACCTTGTCTGGAATCAAAGAATCAAACTTTTTTTTGAAATGCCTGACTTTTTTTTCCTGAAGATTGTTATGATACAGATTGACAAACCATGCCGCATTAGGTGGCTCGAAATCTTCATCGCGTAGCTGTTGCTGGCCAATGTCTCGATAATCATGACGGAAGTAGTCAAGCTCATCCAATACTCGACGCGTTCCTCTGAGTCCTGCAAATAGCGAACATGTTAACAAGTATATGACACAAAGGATGAGTGATGTTAAAAAGAGTTTGTAAAGTCTTTCTCGGGAAACAGCATCCATGCTGAGCAAACTGAACTGCGATGGTTGCAAAAGCTGCAACATGAACATGATAAAATGCCAGGAAAGATGTGGATGCAATCAAAAAGTGCTTTTCGACTATAAACAATGTCAACGCAATAGCCAAATTAGAAGAAAAAGAGAATTATTGGGGTAATTAGTGTTTATATTTATATATATATAACAGATCGGTAGCCTTTGAAAGCAAGTGAAGTATATGTATGCTGGAAGTCATGTTTGCGTCATCAGTGTGTGCCGATGGGATGGGACCCTTTGCATCGGATCAGGTTGATCTGTAGCTTAAAAATTTCCGCGGGTATTATCATGTAGGTCTATGCATATATATGTGTTTCTGTCATGGGAGTTTTCTTCTTTTCCTTGATTATGGACACAGATTTTTGTTACAACTGTTTCTTGAATGTAGATACTACTGTCTAGCAGCACGTTTACCGGTTTCTTGTGCAAGCAACAAAGATTTACACTCTTTTATTTTTGACATGTCTGCTGAACCAGGGGCAGCAAGTTCAGCTGTTAAGTATCAAGGGTACCATGAGTTACAGCCGTAGTGTATGTGGATATTTAATGTTTTTTATTTCTGATTTCAAGTGCAAACTTTGGGGACATGTTCAAAGGAACTGTATGAGACAAAAAAAAAAAAAAAAAAAAAAAAAAAAAAACTATATTATACCGCTTTATTTCGCCCCTAAACTAGAGAATCTCTAGGCCTCTACCATCAGTTGCTGGCCACAGTTTCATAGTTTCAGATGGTTCCTTCAAATTGTTGTTGTTGTTTGAAATACCTACATTTTTAAAAACACTCTGAGAAAAGGAATATTATCTCAACATCTCCTGGATAATTTTCCACGATTAATCTTCCTTCTCCGTTCTGTCACCATCACCATCATTGTCAGCAAGTATACTCAGGTAACAAAAAAAGACGGAAAAAAAAGTAAAAGAATGAAAAAATCGTGTGCTGCAGTTAGACATGCAGGAAACCATGATTTATCTGTGCAGACATATATACGAGAAGAATATCGCATTATCATATGAATGCTACGGCACATCCTAAAGAAGAAAGCACTATAGTCTCTTTAGAATGTCAAAATTAGAATACAGCAAGCAATTGATATTCCCGCAATAGCTCCATTCATTGCAGCACTCCTACTTTATAAACATCTAGGGCACTCATTGTTTTGGGCTGCTGCTGCTGCTTTCCGTTTCACCTTTTTGGCCCCAACCTCCGCATTTCAGCCTAAATTTGTTTCAGCTCAAAAACCCATAGAACAGACAATGTATGGTCAGCACTACCTTTTTATTTCCACGGCCAGTGAATGCAAAAAATTGCTAATATTTATTTGTGTGCTTTGTTGATAATCACTGCTAATCGTATTATTAGCCTTGCTTTGCATCCAGACCATGTCTTTTGTCGATTGTTGAACGTTATTTAGCCGGCTCATCTCGAGATGATCTGCGTGTCAATGCTATTGCAAATTGTAATGTAAGGGAAGTTAGCCTTGAAAACTGCGCCTCTACTGTTTGAGCAGCACCTGAAGATTTACGTATCCGCATATAGATTTTAACTTTTGCCGTAATTAACATTTTACGAGACTGACGTAGCTTTCCATTTTTGTCCAACGTACCTTTCTCGGTTCGTGCCATTGTATGTGGCAATATTACAGAGGCTAGCTTGTTACAAGTATCCAACTAATAATGAACTGAGAACTTTAGCACTAATGCGCCAGCCAGGTTAAAGCTCTAACTATTGTTTTTCTGTCTGGTAACCAAGAAATTATTCTGCAGTATTTGGGGTTACGGGTATCCATACAGCTGAGAAACTTTTTAGAATGAAAGTGTGCTTTAATTTAAAAAAACAAAACAAAACAAAACAAAATGAATCTATACTAACGTAATATATATGAATGGCAAAGAATAAGTAGATAAAAATTAGTTGCGAAGCGAGCACCATTGTAAGAAAGCAAGAGCCAGCTCAAACAGCCCACAAAATAAAGTGTGCGAGATTATTAAAAGAAATAGATGCTGCAGAACAAAAGAGAAGTATAAATGGCCAAAAAAGACATGCAAAAACAAAGATAAGTGTAATAGTGTAATAATAAAAGGCTGAGCATTGGTAATAATAGTATGACTTCAAGGTGAGTATTGAGCAAGAATTAAAAGAATGAAAATTAGCATTTTTTGTTTTTGGAAATACGGAAAATCAGTAACTTTAGCAAACTAAAGCACTAAGCTTTACCTTCTTCTGCTGGCCAGCAGCAGTGGCAAGTTCTGTTTCTTCCGAATCTTCTTGTTCTTGTTCATGCTCTTCTCTTTGTTCTGAGTCACTCTTTGGCTCTTCTGAGTCGCTCTTTGGCTCTTCTGAGTCACTTCTCAGGTCCCCGGAAGTTCTTAATCTTTTGAATCTTCTAGAGGTATAGCCATTTTCATTGGCATGGGTTCTGTAGTGTTGCATACAGCTGTCGCTTCTGGCAAACTTAGACTCACAGCCTGGATAATAGCACTTGTATTTTTTCTCACCAGTATGCACTTTCTTGTGTCTTGAGAGGTTACCAGCAGTGTTGAATCCCCTGGAACATGTCTTGCAAATAAATCTCTTGTCGGTCAATTTTCTTTGATAGAACTCATTGTCGCTTATGACTTGAGCTATCTGCGGGACACCCCTATGTGGTTGTTGTTGAATGTGCTGTTGATGTGGTGGGACTTGCTGTTGTTGTTGTTGTTGAAGCTGTATCATTGGGTGTGGCGCTTGAGCTTGTGGGTGTTGGAAAGTGAACTGAGGCTGAGAAGCAACAATAGAAGAGAACTTCTCATGTTGAAACTGTAATGGGGACTGTTCAGGTTCTTTATGACCAATTATGCTTGGGGCGGGAGCAAGGATTTGAGCTGCTGGTGTTGGTTGTTGGTAGTGAAGTGGTGAGCTGCTTCTTGACGGGGATGATTGTAGCTGTTGCTGTTGCTGTTGCTGCTTGACGCTGTATGGGCTTTCAAGCTGAAGCTTGCTGTAGTTGTAGGCACCAGTAAAGGTGGCATTTTCAGAAGTTGCGTATTTGTTAACACTAGGACTAGAGTACGTACTGTTTGGCAACGCTCTGAAGCCGGAATTCTCTAACTGTAAAGAGTTCATCAATGGGGTATCGAAAGACAAGGTCGTTTGAGTGTTGTCAGATTTTATTGATTGAAGTAAAGTGTTGAAAGAAGGCAACTTAATGGAAGACGACGAAGGGGATGCAGATTCTTGCGATCTTCTGATTGGAGATTCCTGTTGCTGCTGTTGTGGTTGCAATTCATAAGACTTTGAATCACCATAAGTGTAGTTTATAGTGGTACGTGGTGTTGCATAACCAGAAGAAGTTGCAGCATCTATAGATGGTAATTTTTTTGGAGTGGAGTCAGTGACGTACTGGTCATAAGCTTGAGGCTCATTGTTAGCATCTCTTGGAATGTGCTGGTGGTAGAAATTGACCTGTTGAAGTTGAGAGCTCATGTTGGTGGGTAACCTGTGCAAGTGGTTGTACAACAATATTGAGAGATTTGATAAGGTTTTTACTTTTGGTTGAGACAAGTAAAAGGAAAATAATTTTTTTTTTTTTTTTTTTTTTTTTTTTTTGAATCACCTCCGTGGAATAAAGTGGAAGCTACGTGAATATTTATACCAAGTAAGATCCGAGGATAAGTTAGAATACTTCAATTTTAGCAGCTTTTAAATACACAATGAGGAAAAATATGGTATTTCTGGGAAGTGTTTTGGAATAGTTTAAGGGCGATACACTAAAAGCAAAGAAATTAAGTGGAGCTCAGATCTGTAAGTAACTAACAACTGCGGGATTGTCTAAAGTAAGCAACCAGTACACATTTGGTCCATCCATGTGCTAGCATGATAATAATGTAGGTGTAGGACCTGCAAAGACTTAACGAGCGTGCGCTAGCTTCAGCACCATGAATGTCACCACATAATATCTGGAAATACCACTGATCAGTCCATATCACCGCTGCATTCACCATGGTAATAACAGTATCAACCGCAAAGGCTTCCTCTCTAAGCCCTACATTACCACTTTCTGACCAGCAGCTCATACTAGAAGAAAAGCCTGCCCTTGGTTTTTTTTAGTCTCCTTGCGGTACCACGGGTACAACCTTTGGCTCTCTATCAAGCCCTTTTGACCCTGCGGTAGTTTTCCTCACATAGTGCTCCACTTGATTTCATCCTGATGTTCGAAAAAATAAAATCGTTTTTCCTGCTTTTGCACTGTTGCGTTCTGCATCTACGTACATAATACAGTATTGTTCTGGTTTCAGTTTTTTTCGGGCGTTTTTTCGGTACCGCAGAGCTGCAGCAGGATGCGTCAACCTTACACGTGAACAATTTTTGGATAAAAGGTTGACTGAATAATAATTATATTATTGTGAATTCACATATATTATATTATATTTGAGTTAAATGTGCGTCATTGATATCTTAAAGCATTTGTGAAGCCTCTTAACAGATATTACATATGTAGCAGTATCCCATGTTTCTTCTGTACGGCTGCAATCGGTACGGTGTTCTAATAAGTTGATTTGGGTTTCTTTATTTCTTCTGCAATTATTTAGATTTCCTTGGCCTTCAGTAAACTGCCGACTGATGCAGTTACATCCATGGGGAAAGTATAGATCATAAAATCGATCCTCAAAATAACACCAAGACAAATTCAGGTTTTTTGTGCTGATTTCAGCGGCCTGGGCAGCATATCCGTAATACCGCAACTAATCCATCCATGAAAGGTTGAAATGATAGCCAGCGTATGTATACTCATCCTCCTACTATTTTTGCATAATTGGGCCACCCAAAAACCAGTAACCGCGGCTCTCTCAACTGTTCCTACATCTTTAATATTGAACATTGAGATGCTAAAACTGCTTTCTAATACAAGAAGTGTGGTGTCGGGTGGTAGTGCTACGCAGCATACAAGTATTCGTTTTTCAATCTCAATTCAATTTCATCTGAGTTACTCAAACATAATATCCCGTATTTCATGTCCACTGCACTTCAAACTACATTGTCTATTGATAATATTATATGTCATATTTCAGTCAGATGACATGCACTGCAAATTTGACTTCGCATTTATTGTTCACAAATTACGATTATGCTTATTTTTTTTTTTGTCCTAAGTGGTGCGATACAATATAAAGTGAAAACCATATTGCCTCGCTTTGTCAAATGAAATCGTTAGATACCATAACAACATAGATATTTATAGAAACCTGTGTAACTTCCGAAATTGTTTGCCTCAAATTATGCTGAATTTTGTTTAACTGGAGTGCTGGATTAAAAATTTTTAAGGATCCTTGTTCTAACAAAATGCCAAAAAGGGTAATTAGAGGAACATATCGCAAATCATAGTAATTAACACAGAACTATTGGGAACGGATAAGGTTTTGTAACATGTCATTTTAGGATTTTGAGGAAATGTCACTGTTTTCATACAATGCTAGGATGGTATTTTGAGGCACCCGTTAAACTTGTATTAATGTGATGGTTTTGTTGGAAACCGTTTCCCTGGATGTTTTGTAATTGTGCTCATCAAGAGTTTGCAGATGCTCTGTCTATCTTTGGCCAAAATGAATCAAGCGCCGCGAAAAGTGCTGTAATTTACATGAGACCTACTATAGGGATAAAGAAAAAAAAGGCACAAAGCAGTAACCGAAAGCTGATAAACGCTAACATAACAATAAAGAAGAAAAGCGAACCCAAGGCTGATATGATATAGCTCGTTTTATGCTAAAAGCCACTAGCCGAGTAGGAGTAAAAAAGCCCTTCACCGCTTATACGTATACGTATACTAAACGACGGAAATACCGTTCCATGGGTAAAACAGTACTGTAGAGCAATACCTCGAAGGATGCTATATGGAAAGCCATGGCTTGCAGTTACCAATACGGATTATTAAGGCTATCGCAGGACGGTTAAAGGGTACTGTAAGGATTGTTGTGGCTGTAATATGGCAGTTCGAAGTACTTCGAAGTAACTAAGTGGATCTATTGTATTGTTTTTCTGGTAATAACGCTTGACATGGTATCTAGCAGCTGGTATAATTTTTTCAAAACAATGTCGATGTGTTAAAATGACTTCAAATGTTCGTTGGCTGCCTAGTCGAAATAAATACACTGCTGAAGAAATCAAAGAATATGTACATTCTCTTGAGCTTTTGAGATGTACATCAGGTACTTTGACCCACTTGCTAAACTTTGTGTGTAACACAGATGATGATGCGGCTATCCTACTATTGAAGATGTTATCAAGCTTTGAGTAATCTCTAGTAAATTAATAAAACGCTCTCGACTTGGGCTGTGTATTCAGATCTCAGTTCTCAACTTTGAAGCATTGGACACAACTAATGGGTACAATGATCAATATTAAGTATAGTATTGGGGAATTTGGTTTTTTAATACCTTGTAAGACACTATAGTAAACTTTGGGCTTCCTCACAACATATTGTAATCGTTCAGTCGATTCATGGCTCCTCAATTGAAGTCATAAATGATGACACACATTAGTAATAAAGCAACTTGGCACTAAACAACGCGCTAGGAAACGTAACTATGCTTAAATTTCACTCAGCCTTAGAGCAAGTACCCAAGCAAAAGTTGAAAGACACTATCACCAATCCAAGGCTAAAGATAACAGCTCAGTCAAAACAAATGCATTTGCTGAGAGAGGTCTCTCGAGCGGCAGTCAATTTTTACAAAAGAAATAAAAAAAAAAAAAAAAAAAAAAAAAAAAAGCGATTCAGCCGTGCCCAAATAACACCAACGTTTCTTCTGTATCAAACAAAACTCTGGTTCATTAATTCTTCTTTTCTTTCAGATCTTCATCTTGCTCCTCTTCTTGATCCGCATTGCGTCCTCAGCTTCTGCATATAAGCATATTTGGTCATGTGATTTATTATCACACCCATATCACGTTTTTGGACCCCCCCCCTTGGCTGAGCTTTCTTTCTCGTTTTTCTTCGTCATCGTGCTGCTCAATTGACAGACTGGAAAATCAACGAGACGGAGCAAAAAATACAAATCGAAAGAAAAAAAAAAAGAATCGTGTAGATCTGTTCAAGTGGGCTGCAGTTGAAATAAGCATCTATTGACTTTCACATCATAGCAACTGTTTCAATCAGAAAAATATTATTCGGGTAAACTTAATTGGCGTTTTTTCATTGCATAACATATACATCTTTTGAACTTTCAGCTTATCAAGTCAGTTAACTTATAACATTAGTAAAAACAATATCAGTACACCCACACAAATGCCAGCTTTCGACGAATCGAGTCCAGCGGTGGCCCAATGGACCAAAGTGAAAACATTATACCAAGTGAACCTTGACAGAGTGACGCCATTTGTCACTTACAGATGGATTACTTTCGGCGCATTACTTTTCCTCTTTTTGCTAAGAATTGTTCTTGCCCAAGGTTGGTACATTATCTGTTACACACTAGCCATCTACTTATTATCCCTCTTTATCCAATTTTTGCAACCAAAATTCGACGTTTCTTTACAACAGGAGCTTAGAGACGAATCTATTGAAGAAGGTCTCACCGAAGAGGAAAAAGCCAGCGGTGGGGTGGCTCCAAATGGCGCTACTGATGATGAATTTAGACCGTTTATTAGAAGATTACCGGAATTCAAATTCTGGCATAAAGCAACAGTGGCTACTGTGACTTCATTAATTCTAAGTTTTTTTGAATTTTTGGACTTGCCTGTCTTTTGGCCAATTCTTGTTGTTTACTTCATTGTGTTATTTTCTTTTAGTATGAAGAAGCAAATACAGCATATGGTTAAGTATCATTATGTGCCTTTAGATATTGGAAAGACTAAATATAATAAGAGTACCAAATGAGAAAACTTTAAGGCGACAAAAATAACAACTCGTTGCTTAATTTTTGAGAAATGGCAAATGAATATGAAAAAGGTTGATGTTAATATTAACATTAAACTGCTAGCTTGTGGAGTCGTCTCCATTTGAATAATGTATTTGGATTCTTGCTACTCTACTAACGTAAATCATTGTCATAGATGGCATACTGAATTACGGAATAAACGTATATTATTTCATTGTTACTTCATTTATAATTGCTTTTTTTTTCATTCATTTCTTTTTATGTTCCTTTTGTTTTTATTATTGGCGTTAATTTCATTTTTCACTGTCTTTTTATTATACAACTAGTGCGTAAGGAGCATATATGTGTGTTGTCAGGGTGTTTTCCTCAACTAACAACTACATTGTATTAATTTAAGAAAATATCATTCTTTTCATATATTTGATAAAGCTAAAAGTTAAAACAAAAAATAAATTTTTAATTAAACCGCCAATTACTATTCAACAACAGACAAAAAAAAAAAAAAAAAAAAGAAAACAAGTCATAAAATCAGGTCATTACAAAAAATAATAATTCGAAGCAAAAGCGAAATAAATCCAGTTTATAACGTTTAATCAACTTCTTCAACGGTTGGACCGCTGTCACCACCAGCACCACCGCCTGGAGCACCACCGCCTGGGAAACCACCTGGAGCGCCACCTGGGGCACCACCTGGGGCACCACCTGGGGCACCACCTGGGGCACCACCTGGGGCACCACCTTGGCCTTGATAGAACTTCATCATGATTGGATTAGCAACTTCTTCCAATTCTTTTTGTCTGGACTTGTATTCATCCGTGGATGCAGATTGTGATTCGTCCAACCAGTTAATGACTTCAGTGACTTCTTTTTCCAACTTGGAAACTTCATCTTCACTAACCTTCTCCTTAAAACCAGATTCACCAATAGTGTTCTTCAAAGAGTAAGCGTAAGATTCAAGACCGTTCTTAGAATTAATACGTTCAGATTCCTTAGCATCTTCTTCTTTAAACTTCTCAGCTTCAGAAACCATTCTTTCAATATCTTCCTTAGACAATCTACCTTTATCGTTGGTGATGGTAATCTTGTTAGTCTTTCCAGTACCTTTCTCAACAGCAGAAACATTCAAGATACCATTAGCATCAACATCGAAAGTAACTTCAATTTGTGGAACACCTCTTGGGGCTGGTGGAATACCAGACAATTCGAATTTACCCAACAAGTTGTTGTCCTTAGTTTTAGCTCTTTCACCTTCGTAGACTTGAATTAACACACCTGGTTGGTTATCAGCATAAGTGGAGAAGGTTTCGGATTTCTTAGTTGGAATAGTAGAGTTTCTTGGAATTAATTTGGTCATGACACCACCAGCGGTTTCAATACCCATAGATAATGGAGCAACATCCAATAATAACAAGTCTTGAGTCTTGGAAGAAGTGTCACCAGTCAAAATGGCAGCTTGCACAGCAGCACCGTAAGCAACAGCTTCATCTGGGTTAATAGATCTGCTTGGCTCTTTACCGTTGAAGAAGTCTGATACCAATTTTTGGATCTTTGGAATTCTAGTAGAACCACCAACAAGAACAATTTCATGGACAGAGGCTTTGTCAATCTTAGAGTCCTTCAAGACTTTTTCAACAGGTTCAATAGTATATCTAAACAAGTCACCACACAATTCTTCAAATCTTGCTCTGGTGATAGAGGTGTAAAAGTCAATACCTTCAAACAAAGAATCAATTTCAATAGAAGTTTGAGTGGAAGAAGACAAAGTTCTCTTTGCTCTTTCACAAGCAGTTCTCAATCTTCTCAAAGCTCTTTGGTTACCGGAAATATCCTTCTTGTTTTTTCTCTTGAATTCTTGAATAAAGTGGTTCATCAATTTGGAGTCAAAATCTTCGCCACCCAAGTGAGTGTCACCAGCAGTAGCTTTAACTTCAAAGATACCTTCATCAATAGACAACAATGAGACATCAAAGGTACCACCACCCAAGTCAAAAATTAAGACATTTTGCTCACCAGTGCTACTACTCTTCTTGTCCAAACCGTAAGCAATAGCAGCAGCGGTTGGTTCGTTAATAATACGTAACACATTTAAACCCGCAATCAAACCAGCATCTTTGGTGGCTTGTCTTTGAGAATCGTTAAAGTAAGCTGGGACAGTAACAACAGCGTCTTTAACTTCACCGCCTAAGTAACCTTCAGCGGTCTCCTTCATCTTGGTCAAGACCATAGAAGAGATTTCTTCCGGAGTGAAAGATTTAGTTTCACCCTTGTATTCAACTTGAATCTTTGGTTTACCGCCTTCATTAATGATCTTGTAAGGGTAGTGCTTAGCATCATTTTGCACTTCTTCATCATCAAACTTTCTACCAATCAAACGCTTAGCATCAAATACGGTATTTTGTGGGTTCATAGCCGCTTGGTTCTTTGCAGCATCACCAATCAAACGCTCGGTGTCAGTGAAGGCAACATAAGATGGAGTGGTTCTGTTACCTTGGTCATTAGCGATAATTTCGACTCTATCGTTTGTGAAGTGGGCAACACAAGAGTAGGTAGTACCTAAATCAATACCGACAGCTCTAGACATATTTAAGGTTGTTTTTGTACTTTAATAAAAATAATTTCGCTCTATATCAAATATATGTGAATTGAGAGAAAAGTTAATTGTACAATAGTGTAGATAAAATTCAAAACCAAAAGAAGAAAAACCAAGATACTGAGCAAAGTGGCGAGTAACTCCTCTTATATAATTGAGGAATCTCGAACAAGGTATTCTGATCATTTGACATGTTTTTGCTAGAAGATTCCATGGTAGCAACTCTCCATTGCGAAGCCCGTCCACATATTCTAGAATTTCTAGAAAGTTCTACCGCTTGCTCCGCACACAAACTGTCCTTCCCACCACACACAAACCCCATCGCTTCCTCTACAGTGCCATGCTACATATATATTAATCTCTTCGACTGCAATAATAAAAGCTTGTATAAATCTTATCTCTGTTTTTTATCTTGTTGCAATAATCACTCAAGTCCAGTACATTCACTATCTTCAGTAACACACCTGCTTCCACAGAAAGCAGTGAGTTTTTGACAGACTGCTGCACATTAGAAACTTTAGTGCCAGTGACGGCTGTCATTGGCTGCGCGGATCTCTTTCCGCCCCTGACTTTTCCGCCGGCATTTTCGCTAATGTTCCATAGAATTCTCCACAGCACAGAATCGCAAGAAAAATAACTTGCTCACAACATACAGAAACAAAGCAGACGTTATAGTTTCCGATAAGGCTTCTCTAATGTTTAAGCAAAAAAAAAAAAAAAAGAAAGAAAACAAAAAAAAATTTGGTGTAATTAAATAAAATTTGGTGCAAATTATAGTAGTACTATATGAAGAATAGTTGCAAAAATATAGCGCCACTAGGTTTCGATCCTAGGACATCAGGGTTATGAGCCCTGCGCGCTTCCACTGCGCCATGGCGCTAACTGTTGATGGTTGTTGTGTTTAAAAGGGGTAGTTCTCTACTAAGCACTTTTAAACGCGTATTGTAGGAGTTATTATCGTTATCGATGGGTATGTTCGGCTTATCCTTTATTCCGCCCATCGCTATATACACAAGTTAGAAGGAACACAACGCCGACCTTTATACAAAATTTTCGATAGCAACTAGGGGTGCCTCTTGTCTAGACTGATTGTGAACACAGACTGATCAGGAATGTGAACCCAATAAAGGAAAATGTTCGCAACAATGGTGTTGCGGACATTTTCCTTTAATATGTTTGCATTTTTGATAAGTCTGTATTCGCAAAAAAAATAAAATAAAATATTGTTGGATTCATACCAATTAACATCTTTCATACCGTTCATTTGGTATAATCTCCTTTTTGGTAAACTGCCTTTTGTGGCAGAGAACATTTGGGCGCACGCATAGTTGCTAAGGTGAACAACATCAAAGATGTGATGGAAAATTTTTCATCACACGAGCATTATGGGTGAGAAATGAAATAACTATATATAGTTTGAAAAACAGAATGCTTTTATTTAGTGGTAGAGTTTATAATAAAAGCAAGGAATATAAGTCCAATTTCATTACTCATCTAAGTTTCATTACGTAACTAAGATCTCAGTAAGTGGCTACCCTTCACTACTAGAAGAGAGACTAATCTAACCAGTGCTACTCAGAGGAGGCAACCTCAGGTATGAGTAATAGATCTAGTTACTATACTCCGACATTAATTATAGTATATCGCTGGATGAAAATTCTCGAAGCAGCCAGTGTGTTTAAACGTTTGTTTTTTAGCATTTGCCAAAATGCTGGACACTCTTCGTCAGTGACTTGCTCAAGTCGTTCTAACTGGCTTGAGAATAGTAGTTCATCTTTCTTTGAAGGAACATTTGAAGAAGCAACCGTAACACTTTCTGAAATCGAAAACTTAAAAAGAAGTGTTCCCCATTTTCCATTTAGTCATATGTAGTTAATACAATATGGCTTGATTCACCAGTCATTCACCTTTACTCTCTATGGTATATACAATATAGTTGTGTTATTAATGGAAACGTATTAAGCAATAATGTATTGAGTATATAATTATATAAAAGAAAGGAAATGACGAGCATTGGGTTCTACATCCACTGATTGAAATATAAGGCATTCTGGACTAATAATGACGAGTACCAATTTAACACTGCATAAGGAAAGTAGTTAAAGAATACAATGGTAAGCTTTAAATTTAAAGAGATTTAGTGTAATGAACGTAGACTTATAATACATTTTTTCAGTTTTCATTATAGAGAGGGAACTTAGATTAGCGTAGACTTCACTTTTTTTGTCATACCATCACTGGCTTACTCGATTTAAAGTGATGTTCAAACACAAAAATTTTGAGTTTCGCCTCAAAATAACAGAGGTATAAAAGAGTAAAAATAATGCCCTCACTCAGATTCGAACTGAGGATCGCTACATTACTAGTGTAGCGCCTTACCAACTTGGCCATAAGGGCTCTTTCTTTTTTAAACCGAAAGGTTATTACTCTAACATAAGGGTCGATTTATTAATCCATATAAATCCCATAGGTCTGGACCTGATTTTGTGTTTATTTTAGACCTGAATGGGGAAAGTCTTTATACATATTGTCGCGTAGCGATTAAAGTTAAGCTCCGCGCCGGAAATTTCATGATAGTAGCTTATTAAACGTTTTCAAAAGACATATGCGGTATGAAGGTGTCAGAGTATAGTGACTAGATCTGCTACCCATACCTGAGGTTGTCTCCTCTGAGTAGCACTGGTTAGATTAGTCTCTCTTCTAGTAGTGAAGGGTAGCCACTTACTGAGATCTTAGTTACGTAATGAAACTTAGATGAGTAATGAAATTGGACTTATATTCCTTGCTTTTATTATAAACTCTACCACTAAATAAAAGCATTCTGTTTTTCAAACTATATATAGTTATTTCATTTCTCACCCATAATGCTCGTGTGATGAAAAATTTTCCATCACATCTTTGATGTTGTTCACCTTAGCAACTATGCGTGCGCCCAAATGTTCTCTGCCACAAAAGGCAGTTTACCAAAAAGGAGATTATACCAAATGAACGGTATGAAAGATGTTAATTGGTATGAATCCAACAGAAGGACATGCTGCAGATTACTTAATAACTTTGTTCTCAAAGATTTTTAATGAATAATTACAGACAAAACAGAATGATATTAACTCAAAGTTAATGTTCTTGGAATTTGGATATATTTGCAAAAGTAGCTAATCCCAGAACTACTACAGGACTGGTTATTGACATATTTGAAACAATGCATCCGATAATTGAGAGGGAAAGAGAAAGCGGCTGTCAATCCTGTATACCTATCCGTGGTTTAGGCCATATATACATACATGGAAGGATTCCATGGCCCACTCTTTTAATTTTTCGAAAGGAGGTGGTATTCAAAATAATTAGTGTAAAAAATAAAGAATTTAAAAAAAAAAGATGCAGTACAAAAGACTGAGTACAGCCATATTGGAAACTTCACGTTTAGTACCAGTGCCCCGCTTTTGACAGGCAGTGTGGCAATTGATATTATTGACAGCTAGTATTGCCAATTGGTAGTACGTACCAGTCGTATCAGGCACATCCCATCATTAATAAAGACCGTGTGGGTGACAAGCAACCACCCTTTAATGGCTGTTGTTACTATAGTAATAATCATAATATATTATTTGGCAGCCTGCAAGACGCTTCTCTTTTTACTAGTTTTGTTTGATAACAATCTTGCAGTAACTGCAATAGCTGCAGTGGTCAAATCCTCCGCCACTGGTTGCCTGGCAACACTCGTCGCTGCGACTTGCATCACACAAAAATTCGTCCAAGAGACAATAGCGCATAGTCCCACATGTGTCCTAAATATGTGGCAATCACAATAGCTCGCCCACCGCAGTGCCGATCGTAGAACATGCATGAAACAAGAGCATCGAGATCAGCGGACACTTGCAGGTATGTTTTGATTGACAGTCTGCGGTAACCAATTTTTATATATATAGCCAAAGAAAAATCCACTCGTGCTTTCCCCCCTTTTTTGTATTTGTTATACCATTCCTCACTGTTGTCGTCGTAAAACAAAAAGCCTCTCTTTCAATCCTTTCCACATCAAATAAAAATTTTCATTTTGAGTCTGGATAAAACTTTAGTTGCCTACAAATAGGCCTATTTGTCCGTTGCCACGTCGTCAACCAATAATTTGATCTGGCCGCTTGTTGTCTTAGTTTTACATGTACAGACAATTTTTATATTTATTCACTTAGATTCTCCGCTCAAGCGTCCGGGAAGAGTCAACTTTGCAGCTCCTTGTTAAAAAGAAAGAACAAAAAAATTGTATCTCACTCAAACAAAAGTCCTTTGAAAAATCAGGACATTAATTTTTTTTCTTTCTATAAGACCAAATAGTAACTTTCATTTTTTTTTTTTTTCTTGTACTGGCATAAACCAGACCAGCTAATCTGCACTGCATATCAATATTTCTTTACTATTACATACAAAATTGCTGGTTACATAGTATGCCCGACTCTGAGGTCAATATAATATTGCCATCTAGCAGCACGAATAGCCATAAACCCCGTCATCAGCGATTGAGAAGTGGGTCAAGAACAAGACTATTATTCGCGCCAAAACCAAAATTGGAGCTCAGTTGGAAATATGCTAATAATGATTCGTTTAGTGCTAGAGCTTACAAGATCTCCAAGAAAGATTATAACAATGGAGATTCAACCATGCCAGTATCACCTAGGTCACACAAATTTGATAATCCAGAATTAGTTGAAGATATTCTCGGAGACAATGCTTTGAAACCCATAGTTATCAAAGACTCATCAAATGCCATGAATGGCTTAATTTTAACTCATGTTAAGAGTGGTGCCACTTCGCAATCAGAAAGCACTAACAAAAATATTGGCAAAAATCTTGATAACCCTCAGAGCGTCATTCCAGATTCAAACTCCTTAATTACTTCAAATCCAATCAATTCAATCTCTAAGAAGAATGCAAAAAATAAAAGACATACTCTTGCTTCTGTATCCTCAGAAGATAAGTTCTACACCAATGTTGATCAAGAGCTCAAAAAAAGATTAAGCTTCTATGGAAATTTCCCCTCTTCTTCAGTTGAACCTTCATGCAACAAAAAAAAGTTTTTTCGTCATAATAGTTATAGTGGACCGGATTCACATAACGACTACAGCACGTCACCTAATAAAACGTTTTCGCCTCTGCCGAGCGGCAAGCTAAAGAATCATTCGATTCCAAACTTGGGACCGCTTCCTAAAGAACCGCAGTCCATTAGAAACTCTACGGGGTCGTCTTCTTATACATCATTCCTTGAGTTGGTCAGTGCATATTCTGACAAAGACAAGCAAAATTTCAAGGACAATATCAAATCCATGAAAGGCGAAAGTAACACCTTCTCTGCATTTATGCATAGTTTCAACTTTTTCAAATCTAAGTCCTCACTTATAGTGCCAGCTGCCTGCCCTTCTCTGAAACCACTTTCAAGGCTGCCAAATATTGTATCCAGTGCAACTACACCAACCGAAGAAAGCCACAATACATTTATCAGCAGTTGCCAATATAATTTCCAACGCCATTCTGAAGAAGGTGTTCAAAATGATTCTGATAGTATCTGCGATGACGAAACTGAGGAACAAACATCCATTCCTGCTACGTTAGTGCAAGAAACTAATGGATTCTACAAGGCACAAATATACAGTAGAAACGAATTATCCAATGATGGTCGCTATCAAGATCCCAATGGACAAGAATACTATGATCATGACATTATCATGTCAGATAGGCTGGATAGCTAATTTGGCCAACTTGTCATATTATGGGCCCTTTTCTGTGCTTCAAAATGATCTGATTATTTTTTATATCCAGTACTATTTATTTCTATTTTTAACTCATTTTTCATAGGATATTTGGAAGTCTTCCGTTTTGCACATTTGTTAACATGGAAACACATTTGCTCTGACTTTTGATTCTTCTCACGATTTCTGTTTTGCGCTTATATTTTTTTTGCTTTTCTTTTGCTGTTTTTGCTTTCAGTTCCTTATATTATTTTTTCATACATCTTGTTTTGTTTTGTTATTTTTTATATGTTACTTATTCTTTTCTTATTCTCTCTTTTAAGATGCTTTGTGTTGGGTGTCACTACATGGTTTGTGTATATAGGTGGGTACAGGTCTGTTTTCTTGTTATTTTTCATTGTTTAAAACAAAAGTAAGAATACAAATGCTATATAAATTAAATAAGCTAAAAGGAAAAAATATTTCTAATTATTTAAACCAGGTTGTCTAAACAAATCCTGCGCTTTCCTCCTTCATTGTGAAAACTTGTTGTGTTTAAAAAACTGGCATGTTTTGTATATAATACGCTATAGCGTTGCGAAATATCTAGATTGACATTTTTTAATGGTAAGAATTTTTTTAATCTTAATACTGACAGATTTGTCTTACTATTCATTTGTTTTGGTAAAGCTCGGAAGTGCCTTTAACTACGTAGCTGAGCAACCATGTAGTGTCGCAAATAAAACCATTTGAAAGATGAAGGAGGACGTTCACTCATGGATAATTACTGGTGGAATTTTATTATAGAGCCAACAAAGTGACTATCTGTGCCTAGCAAAATAAACAGTTAATAAATAATTAAACAAACAATAACAAATCACTCTTTACAACTAACCTAATATTCTTCTTAACAAAAATCAAAACTTCTAAATCATTTTCACTATCAGGTGCTGTAAACTAATTATATGGCTAATTGAATATGCGAGCAAACTACTAGTTTTATAAATTAAGTCGCACACGGTTGACTGTTTGGCGGGACAGCTAACGACTAAATGGAGCTCAAATTCGTCTTAATAGAGCATTTTAAAGTATTGGCATGAGACACATTGCCTTGCCTTTTTCTTGTTTAAAATTTAGCAAACTGCACTAAATTAAAAAGGGCATGGAGAAAAGGGCATCCTAGACAAGTCTTAGTGTATTACACGCGCGTTGATCTGGCATATGGTCTTCCGTTTTTGGAAGCAAGGGTCTGCGGCAGGTTTTTTTTTCAGGCTAATAAACTTTGTGTGGTCCATGCAAGCTATGCATATTCAGGCGTTGACACTCAAGTTTAAATTTTGAGATTGAGGCTGTTGTACTACATCGGTGGACATACGTTTGCAGATAACAAAAATTTTTACGTCTGCATGAAGCCGCTGAGTTGTCTGACAATTTCTTACTCGACAATATCGTACGAGGTGAGAAATCAAGTTGCTCACCTAGTTCCAATATTGCACGACAAATTATCTGCTGAGACTCGCATTTACTGACTAATCTCTAACGGTTCTCTACAAACTCTTATTTTAGGCAAACATGTACAATTTTAGGGCCAGTAGCTTTTTGTAAAATACATGCAACATAACATAAGAACACAAGAGAAACTCTATAAAATGACTCTATAAAATGACCCTATAAAATGAAAGAATTGTGAGTAAACAGAAGAAACAAATAATCAATCAAAAACTCCCCTAATGTGCAGCTTCTGGACATGCAAGCTGCTCTTGCAGTAGTTGCTATTAGAAAGCACCCCTTTGGATCCAGACGCTTTTGTGTTACATTATTAGCCACGTCTGTGCTATATTAACAGCTACCACACTGCAAGATGTGAACTGTATCATGGCATTACACAATATGGATTTCAAAGTGGACAATCCAAAGATACCGCGAATCATAATTTGTGAGATAGTTATTAATGGAAACACAAAGCGGACTTCGCTTGACAGAGATCCGATCAATTTTTTGAAGTACAAACTTGCGCTTTTTAAGATAACTGGTCCAAATTGGTGTACCCTAGATAAGCATTTCAAACATCGTGAATATCTTCAAAAACAACAATTAGCAGGTTCATGCCATACTTTATGGCTGAGCACATACATTAACACAAACGTAATATTTATCTTGGCAGCATAGCAACTAAAAAACAAACTTAGAGACGTTGTGTCAAGAACAAGCCTGTGAAGCTTCTTTTTATTACCTTAGTTAAGTCTACCCAGCAGCTTTTTGTTCCGTTAAGATTTCATCCCTTTGAGTGAACCTTGCCAAAGTTCTCATGTGTTATCGTATATATGCTTGAATTTCATCTACAATATCTTTTTTACCATTGTTTGCTTTGTTTAAAAAAAAAGATATTACTAGATTAGCAAGAAAAATCCCTTGAGAGTTATTAGGTATGTTCAAAGATTAATACAAATTTCAAATTTATAAAGGTAGTATCTTTCAGCTATCGAGTTCAAATATTAGGGTGTAGCATTATATTGGGTGGGAAGATAAAGTTCAACTACTAATGGCATATACGGCTTACTGTCAAAGATATTTTGACTAAAAGCTTAAACAGAACTCATATTTAGCCTTGAAAACATCTTTAGTAAAAACTATAAATTCTAACTTACAATCGAATGACTGCCCAACTAGTTTTTCTCGAGTATACCATAGAGGACATGCGTTTCGGCTTAATAGCTGCATTAAAAAACCTCAAACTTTGTAAACCGTCGAAAGCGGTAGGCAAGAAAGGACTAAAAAAAAAACATGGTTATGATGTCTTGCAAATTTGAATAAGAAAACGCATTGATTTCTTTTCACAGGAAACCACCTTAGTTTTTTAAGGCCAACTTTCTGTTGTCTATCTATCAAGCAGTAAAGTAATCGTTATTCCACCAAAACTTACATCTAGAATTACTATCAACAATTGTTAATTAATGTTGCAGATCTTATGCAAGCAGATTTAGAGCACATTCTTGGACGACACAAAACATGCAGCAAGAATTAAGTCGCTTATCAGCATTTTGTCCTGTAAAACGAAACAAAAAATAATAATGAAAAAAACAGTGTATTTAAATAGTACGAAAAGGTGCTACCGGTGGGATGCAAACTTTCTCAAGCCATCTTGAAGAAAACCGAACCTGACGCTCTCTTAAAGTGGAGTTTGATTGTACATCCAGTCAAAAATACAAGTCTTATGCTCAAAACTGACTAAAAAAATTCCTATTTTGCATTTACCAGGTGGGCAAGAACCGACGAAACCAAAATTACAACTGGTCCTTGGATTTACAGTTGCATGTACAATATGGTATGGCGGTCTCACGACCAGTAGCGTCTTTTTTTTTTACACCCAATATCAATTTATTATTTCTATATAAACGACAGAAAACATAATTTTATAAACTTATCTATATAGTATATGTCTTATGAAGATTTTTTCTGTCAGACTATAATGACTAGATCTACTACTCATACCTGAGGTTGCCTCCTCTGAGTAGCACTGGTTAGATTAGTCTCTCTTCTAGTAGTGAAGGGTAGCCACTTACTGAGATCTTAGTTACGTAATGAAACTTAGATGAGTAATGAAATTGGACTTATATTCCTTGCTTTTATTATAAACTCTACCACTAAATAAAAGCATTCTGTTTTTCAAACTATATATAGTTATTTCATTTCTCACCCATAATGCTCGTGTGATGAAAAATTTTCCATCACATCTTTGATGTTGTTCACCTCAGTAATTATGCATGCGTTCAAATGTTCTCGGCCGCAAAAGACAGTTTACTCAAAAAGGAGATTATACCTAATGGACTGTATGAAAGATGTTAATTGGTATAATTTCAACATTCTCCATTCGGTTCCAGGCCTATGAAATTTATCTAGTTTAATAATTCGACCCTTATATAAAAAAAGATAACTTCCTCTCGGTGGCCAAGTTGGTTTAAGGCGCCAGACTGTAATGTTAACATTAATCTGGATATCGGGTGTTCGAATCACCCCCGAGAGATTTGTTTTTTTTGTAATTCCTTACTCTCTGCATTATGTTGCAGATACAGACATCCGAAAGCATAAAGGCGCAATTTTTGTAAACAAATAGGTTCCAAAAAAGGTTAAAAGAAAATAAAGCACTGGCCTTGTTTCATGTGACATTTGTTTATGTTTTTGTGTCTGTTGTCGTGCATCATCGCCAGTCTTGTTTTTTTTTTCAATGCTGAGTTTTCCTCTTCATCTTACGCTGCCCGTGTAGATACACCAACCGAAACCCGTGCCCCGTGTGTGTGTGTGTTTGCTTGTGCCAGCAACTTTCTATCTCACATCACTAAACAGTCTACTTTACATCACTTGCTCAGTGACCAATACCAATTATTTGCAACAATTTGAGTGGCGTGAACTAGTCTTCTACGTGGTTCATTGCTTGCTAGTAAATATTCGTTAATTTCATCATTTAAGCAAGAGGGAGCTCTTGTTTCATCTGTGTTGCAGTCAACACAATCATAAGTTCAAGAACAAGTTATAGACTGAAAGGCTAGTCTTAGCATACTTGGTGTGCTGGGTAAAGATGTCCAGTTATCACTTTGTAAATAAAGAAAACACTGCAATCAATGCACAGCCTTTAAAGGAGAAAAACTCAAATATTCAAAACAATAATAATGGCGTCAAGAAAATAAGCTTAAAGGATAGTTTTGGTACCCCTACCAGTAACGAAAACTCTTTTAAATCTAAAGCAAATCTAATAATCAAGAAAGGAGATTTTGCCAACGTACAAAACAAGTATATTCATAAGAATAGCGAAAGAGTGCCTTTGGGAGGAAAACCAGTAAATAAGAATAATGCTGACCAAAATCAAAAGACTAGCTTTATACATAAAGATACATTCAAAAAGTCTGATAGTTTACTTTTGCCTGGTCACAATTTGAAGAAAAAGATACAAGTTCAAAAAGACGAGGACACTGCTACTACATCTAGCAATACCACTATCAAGTCATCCCCACTCAAAAGAAGAAAAATCAAATCCAAAACCTCAACTACATCCGACACTAAAACCGACGAAGAATCTAAATCATTGTCTACAGAACAGCTACAACACAAAGCTAAGGTTGAAGATGAAGTTACCGAACTTGAATATGTGCCTCCAACTCCAGAGCCACTTCCATATGTTCCTGACAATTACACTCCTTTGACAGAATCTGATTTAGAATTTTTCAAAACGAAAAATCCAATCCCTCAGAAAAGCACAAACATAAAGGAAGTTGACGAAGAATTAGACAAATTCATGTCATTTGATGAAATACCAGATATTGATATCAGTATAGGACAGTTGGAAGATTATAATAAAGAAAACATCAATGACTCTTTGGTGAAAAAGCAACCAAAGATTTTGCAAAATTGCAATGTCAAGTTGGATGATCAAAATATCCCAGATTTGCATTTCAGTACTGAAATGTTAAATAGTGGTGCTAGAAGTCCGTTGAAAAGAACCTTTTCAGAGGCTTCTGATGACAATGACGAAGGGTTGAGTCGTGAAGATTTAGAGTCTTTGATTATGTGAAATTACATGATGTTGATTATTTTTAACAGCATGTTTGTATGTTTGTTTATTATTTCTTTTTTGGTCTAGCTTCGTTTTTTATTTTGCACGTTTTCTCCAATTTGTTTTCTTTTTATGATGCAAAGTTTTTATTGGAACCTTTTTGGCATGCTTCGTTCATTTTTGTTATGATTAGTTTTTTCTTCATTCTCTCCTCAATTTTTCATATTTGCTTTTTTTAAGATTTTTTTTTTTGAATCTATTTTATGAAACATTAACTTTCATAGGCTTCAATTTATACCACCAGTAATCTCACGCTTAGGACAGTGTTGTAATAATATCTAGGTAATTTATCTTTGCTTTTATAGCAAAAAACGAGTAGAACAAATAACTCGGTCATCTTCTGTAGATAAATATAGAACAAAAAGTCAATTTTTCAAAAGCACTTTATAACAGCTTAAATTGTGAACCAGCCAGCGATCTGGAGTTTGCATTTTAAATCAAGAATACTAAAATTTTCGATAATTAAAACAAAAAGTAAGAATGCATGTAATAAAAGAAAGCAAAATGGCTAACGCAAAAAGTGCGTTAGTTTAATTTCTAATATCTACCGTATAATATATATAACAAAAAATAAACAAACGAATAAACGAACTAATAAACAAAAAAACGAACAAATAAACAAACAGTGAAAGACAAAATGCGTAATGTAGTTGTGCGCGCGTAGTGAATAGTAACGTATGCCTCAAAGCGTGTGTAAAAGCAAAAAAATATTGAAAGTTTACCATTTTCTTTTCTCTTTTTTGAAAAGTGATTTATAAGCAGCGAGTAGTTAGTAAAAGCAAAAACTTTTAGGAAAAAATAAGTTAGGGTACCCTTCAAAGGGATTGAAATAGCTCAACCCAGCAACAATTTATTTTGCAATTTTTCATTCAAATCAGACAATTTCTGAATTCTTAAATCCATTTGTGAAATTTTTTCATTAGCTTGTCTTATTTCTTTATCTTTTTGTTCCTTTAATGATTTCAATGCATCTCTTAATGCGTCTCTTTGATTCTCAACTAGATTATTTTGCTTGAATTCTTTTAACTCTAATTTCAATTGACGATTTTCTAATTGTAACTTTTCCGCCTTCTCTTGAAATTTTTTACCTGACTGCATGTCATGATTTCTCAACAATTCAATCTCGTTTTGTAAATCAGGAATGATTTTTTTCTTATAGTTGAGATTTTCCGATTCAAATTTAGAATAATCTTCTTTGAATTTTAACTTTTCTGAATCAAATTGATAAATAAGTTGTTGTTGTTGATTTATGAGTTCTTGCTTATTGATTAACTCAGACTCAAGATGCAGCTTTTCATAATTTAGCTGAAGTGCACTCGGTGTTTCCTCGGCGTTTTTCTCCCATAACAATACATGTTCTTCAGCAATATTTCGTTTTCTTCGTTCTTCATTTAACTCATTCATAAGTTTGGAGATTATGAGTGACTTGTCACGAATTTCCTTGTCCATGGTTTCATAATCTGATGTATCTATAGTAGGATTAATGTTAAGCTTATAGTTTCGCAAATCATTTTCAAGTTTGACTTCACGTTGAATAGAATCAGTAAGTTCTTTAGTCATCAATTGTAGTTCATTGATTAATGATTGATTAGCTTCAATGATGCCAAGTTGCTCAACGGTCAAGTTTAATTTCTCGGTTGGTGATACTGCATTTTTCTTCTTTTGGTTTTGTTTCGTAATGGCACTTTGAGAAACAGCGCCTGCAGCAGTTGCAATACCAGCACCTGAAATAGCTTTGCTTTTGCCATCGCCATCATGATTTTCAGTTCCACTACCACCAGCAACTAGCTTAGTAATCACCTTCCTACTGCTATTATCGTTCAAACTCAAATGTTTAAGCAAATGACTATTACTATCAATTTCACCATTAGCATTAGCATGGCTGGCAGAAGCAGCATCACCACTCATCTTCATCTTCATGAATTCATTTTCAACTTCGGCTTTAGCTTCCAATTCTTGATCTTTGGTGATTTTTCCATCTTGATCATTTGCTTCTTTTTTATAAAATTCTTCATCAATCTTATGACCAATGTCGTCAAATGCACCACTTAAAGAATCACCAAAAGAGTCATTTTCTAGCACATATTGTTTTCCGTATTCATTGGTGTGCTTGGATTTAGCCTTGACGTTAGCATCATCTGTTGGTTGTTCTTGTTGCTGGTCTGCAGCCAACATGCGCTCACCGTTAGCGCTAGTGACATTACTGTTATTATCATTATGGCTGATTTCATTGTGGAAGCGTTTGTAAATTCCATCTGTATTATTTAATTCGTCCAAATCTTGCAACGGCCTTAATGTTTTCAATGGCTGCTGCTGTTGTGATTGACTTTGTGGCTTTGGTTTAGCAAACAATGCAGCTTTGCCTTCTTCAAGATCAAACATTCCGTGATTGTAACTAGCCTCCTTGTTATCCAAAACCGCATTTTGATTATTGGCCTGCAGTGGGTATAATGCATTTAAAGTTGAGTTTAAACTATCAAATTTAGAGTCTGCAGCATTATCATTGTTATTGACATTGTCATTACCATTACTGTTAGTAAATGTAGTTGGACCACTAAAAGAGCCACGATTTTTATTTGACGGTTTAACCATAACAAAATTCGATTTTGATTCTCTTTTACTGTTTCGATTATTGTTGCTGTTACCGCTACTATTATTATTCCCATTTTTTGACTGCTTTTTTGCATCTTTATGTATTGAAGATTTCTTTTTCAAGCCTAATTTTTTCAAAAATCCACCAGCTATGCCACCAGAATTTCTACTGCTGCTGTTGGTGTTTTCTTTGCCACTGTTACTGTTATTGTAGGTATTGAAAGAAGAATCGTTTGATGCAGTTGAAATAGATGATTTTTTATCAAAGCTGTTACTATTGTTATTATTGCTGTTGAAGCTATTTTGATGATTGAATAATAATCTGCCACCATTACCTTGTTGCTGCGAATTAGCATCAGTAATAGCCTCTCCATTTCTCATTCCATTACCGTTTTTGAACCCGTTATGGTTCAAATTATCACCTAAATTAGGCGATGCCGGATTAATTGAATTGAAATTACTAGCTGAGATCCGATGACTATCAAGCCCATAAGGATCATCTTTGCCATTTAGTTTACCATTGTTTTTATTATCAGAGGTGTTGAGATAATTGCTATCTTCCAAATTAACATCAATTGCACCAATGGAATCATCAATTGAAGCTTCTAACTTAGCCATAAAATTATCCTTCTTTTGTTGTGTCTTTGATGGCGATTCATAATCGTTGACATTTACATTATTATTACTAAATGACCCTCTTGAATTGAAATTCAGGGCAGATTTAGATTCATATGGATTGTCAATATTGTCAAATTGTGCCTGACCACCAATCGGACTTGCAGTTGGAGGCTTTCTTCTCAACGGTTTCTTTCCTGTGCCATTGGCAGAGGCGGAGGCACCATTAAATGTTGGTTTCATTTCCTTGGAAGCAATTGCAGGACCAACCAACTTGGACTCATTTTGTACTGAATTCGAATCAACTGCATTGTCATTGTTCAGACCGCGTGAATTAGTGAGTGATTGCTCTGGTTTATTATTGTTCGGCATCGACTGTTTCGTAACTTTATCAAATGCAGAATAATTCAAATCATTATCATCGCTATCATCACCAAAATCGTTGACATTGCCATTTGTATCAAGATAGTTATCTTCCAAATCATACAATGGCTTCTTTTGACTGGAATTGTTACCTTCACTGGCATCATTCAAAGGAATCTTCTTGCTGATATTTGAATATGGATTGAACTCGTCATTGAGTGAGGTATTGCCCATGCCCAATTTTCGACCAATACCACTATCGTCGAAAAATGAAGGTTCCTCTTTGATAGTTGGACTCTTGGACAAGTCAAAATTATCATCAGTATTCTTGAAGACTTCGTTAGATAATGATGATCTTTGATAACCATGAAGTTTTGGTGTCTTTGGAGTATTGCTGCTATTATTATTGAAACCGCCATCGATGGGAATGGCTTCTGGGATTGGTTCATCAATAGTCTCAAATGGTGTTCTTCTTGGACTTCCACTATTGCTATTACTATTTGTGCTGCTGTTTTTCAAAGGGCTATGTCTTACTGGAGAATTATTGTAACTATCCAAACGGGTTGGACTACCATGAAGTTCAGCAGCTATTGTCTTTGGTGATGGGGTTTTTGTTCTGTCAAATGCGGCATTTTTAGTAGGAGGCGCTGGTGCTAATTCATCACTAGTACTGCCATTAAAACTTGGTATACTGTTTGCATTATTATTATATGGGAACAGTGGTTCTGAAAGGTTATTACCGTTATTCAATTTTAGTGCACTTTGATTGCTCTGAAGACTGTTATTGCTATTATTGTTGCTATGATTCATGAATCTTGGGTTTGGTCCTCCTGGTAAACTGTTGAACCTTGGCACCGGGCCAGTAGGTCCCCCAGGTCCCCCAGGCCCTCCAAATCCATTTTGCCCTGGACCTGACTGATTAGTGAGACTATTCATTCTTGGACCGCCCATTGGATTTTGCATATTAGTCATGTTACCATTTCTTGGAGGGACTCCATTCATTGGGTTTGGCAAATTAGTCATGCTACCACTTCGTAAGGCCCCAGCACCATTCATTGGATTCTGCATATTTGTCATACTGCCATTTCTTGGTGGGAAACCAGCAGCACCTCCCATTGGATTTTGCATGTTTGGCAAGCTACCATTTCTGCTGTTGCTTCCGGGACCACCTGTACCCATTGGATTCTGTAAGTTGCTAAAACTGTTATTTCTACTACCTGGACCCATAGGTTGCGGCATTGGAGGACCTCCCATAGCACCCATGGCACCAATTGGTTTTGGAGCAAACGGCGGCAATCTACCAGATTGTAAAGACATTGCTCGAGGATCATTATTCATCAATGGTCTTTGCTGTGATGGCCTTGAACCAGGTGGGCCACCATTACCATTAGGTCTCATCATTCTTGGAGCACCAGGGTTTGGATTGTTGGTGAATGACATTGATCTTGGCGGTTGACCATTAGCCTGAGAAAAATTACTTCTGTTTGGCCCACCCATACCAGGGCCGGGACCAAAGCTAGGCCCATTAGGACCAGGACCACGCATTGGCATTTGCCTAGGAGGGAACCTTTGAGCAGAACCGGTAGCTAATGACATAGATCGAGGTCCAGTTGTTGGTCCACCAACCACAGCAAAAGGATCACTAGCAAAAGCTGCGCCGGTGCTAAAAGAATCTGCTCGTGGGTTATTACTTAAGCTATTACTATGACTAGCAGGAGGATCGGAACCAATTGGATTAAGCAAATTATGATTATGCTGGTATGAGTTATTCATTTTGGCAATGTTGGACATCATTTGCTTTTTTTGAAGCGTCATTGCCTTTCTGTATTGAGTACTGCTAGCGGTTTTTTTGTTTAGTGTCTCAACTGGTGTTTCCAAAGTAGGTATAATGGGAGCAGTATCCAAAGTATCAAAACCACCATAGCGACCTCTGTCTCTTATATGGGTGATATCATTAAGTTTCATGTTTTTAGCAGCGGTATTTGCTGGCATGGCCACGTCTTTGTCATCACCGTCATCACCATCGGTGAAATCAATATTAGAAGCATTCTTCTTTTTTTTGCTCAAAAAGTTCACATGGAAGTTGGAGCCAGCCAACGAGTTGGAACGAGGAGCATTGTAGTTGGTGTTGTTGTCATAGTATGCGGCATCATCAAAGACTTCTCTTCTAGAAGAACCAGGAAACGGTCCTCCATCATACATGTTGTTATTGGGTATTGGGTCCGGAACATATCCATAGTTATTATTATTGTTGGTGGTGGCGGGGTTTATTTGATTAGCTGGCACTGCCGAGGAATAACCATCGTAATATGATGTCTGTCCATTCATGGCGGTAGTCTAAGAGTTATTTGGTTGATAGATTGATTGATCAGTTTACTGAACGATCAACGGTGATTAGCGATTGATAATTATGCGTATAGAATATTGCAGCAGTGGGAATTTGTGTTTTCCGAAGGGCTTTTGAAAAAAGTTCGGAAACTTTGAGTGAATAGAATGGAAGCACAGGATACAAACGAAGACTAGCTGTCGAGAGTACAGTACAAGAGAGTCCGATATAGCGAAGAAAAGAAAAGTGGTGGGTTCGTGTGAAGCAATAAATGAACGAAAAGAAAAAAAAATATTTTTTGAAATAAAAGTAAAATAAGCGCTTACCCAATCACGGTCTAAAACAAGAGAAATTGAGCTGAGTTAGAAGAGAAAGAAAGACACTGGTTAAAAGTGAAAATAAGAGAAAATATAGGCACTCAAGTAGCGAAAAAGGTATTCCAAGTATTATTAAATTGTGAGGTAAGCTAGTTATTAAGTTTGGCAAAACAGCGGTTGTACAGGAAGGACGAAGTGACTGGTGAGTTCATTTCAGTATAGTTTCAATTTAACAATTATGTTTAGTACTCAGGAAGAGCAGCGGAAACTCAAGAAACTTCCAGCTGGAAAACACAAGTGGAAGACGGCAAACCAGCCAGCCGCATTCCGCACTCTTTCATTCCGCACTCATGCAAGTAAATGCACTTATCAGTAAATTATTACATAATATAGAATATAATATTTTGGCTTAAATAATCTACGACCAGGGAACGCAAGCCGATGTTTTCCAATGTATTTAGAAGTATGAATCATAAATGAATGCATCAAGATACATAAACAATTCCAACATGTGTGAAATTATAGTTTATATAGATTTATGTATTATGTTTTTTAATGTCGAAGGTGAAAGGGCAAATGAGATGTGATTAAAGGGACCCATATATATATATGGCCAATTAAGAAAGTAAAAATGTTTTGAAACGACGGACGAAAAAAAGTTTGAAAGAAAAAGTTCGAAAGAATATCATATTTTAAGAAGCAGTCGGTAGGTAAAAACGATGCTCATTAGATTGATACTATTGCTTAAAGCATCAATGTCAAAAAAATACCACACAACATTCCAAAAAGCGCAGTGTTCCGGTTTTGAGAAACTCTGAAAGCAAAAGCCCCATTGCCTTCTGCAGGTGTTACTGACGCAATAGTTGGGGCTGCAGATGACCAAGAACCTGAATCAGCAGCAGCAGCACCACCAGTTTGAGCAGCATCAGTAGCGGCGCCACTTACACCAACTGTACTAACATCAATAGAATTACCATATCCAGCAGCCTCATAGCCAGTCAATGTAATTGCCGGACGTTTACTAGCGTATTTGAAAGTCTCCGTTTCCACATCAGTAGTAACTTCTGCTTTATACTCGGGAACTCTGGACTTGAAAGTAGTTGAAATGACTTCAGTATCAGCGACCAGCTGGCCAGTGCTTGTTGTAACAGCACCATTTGATAATGTGTAAATAGAGGTAACTGGAACGGTGTTCTCAGCGTCCACGGTATACGTGGTAAAGACGACAGTATTGCCACCATTATCACCACCTTGAGTCAAAGTAACGACTGTTTGCTCAGTTTCAACCACTGTGTTAGTTGTTTCAGTAACAATAATGGTAATTCCACCATTATTAGGAAGTGTAGACTCAATGGTGTCTGTATTGACCCAAGTATTAACAGCAGTATATTCCGAAGTAGACGTGACTGTAGTTATTGCTTCTGCATCAATAGTAAAAGTAGAGCCACCAGAAACGGTAACTTGAGGCTTTTCGATTCCTTGCAGTTGACCATTGTTATTGTTGTTTCCAATTAAAGTAGTGTAAGATGAAACAATTATCTCATCACTGATTGTTGTGACAAGAGTAAAGACCTCATCAGTATATTCTGGCACTTCTGTAGTGTATGTAGTCACATATGGTAACTCTTCAAGTTCCCCTTCAGTGAATGTGGTCAGCACTGTTTCAAATGAAGATTCAGCTTCAACTGTGACTATTGTAGTTGGGGTACCCAGAATGGTCGTTTCTTCAGTATTAGTAGTTAGCCAAGTAAATTCAGTGGTAAAATCAGTAGTTACGGTGGACTTTGGAACTTCAACTTCGGTCACTGTGGTGCTGAAAGTTTCCAAACTAGATATTATTTCTTCATTAGAGATAGTTGTTGGGGTACCGTTGATTGTAGTTTCGTCAGTCTCTGTTGTCACAAAAGTCGATTCTCCTGTGGTAATAGTGGTGACAATTTCAGCAGTTTCGGTAGTGCTGATAGTAACCAAGCTAGATTCTGTTTCCACTGTAGCTAATGTGGTTGATGTGCTCAGAACTTCAGTCTTTATGGTTTCAGTTGTCACAAACGTAGACTCAGTTTCAACTTCGGTGGTGAGCGTAATTTCGGACTCAAATTCTTCTTCTTCAAAAATTTCAAGAGTTTCAATTGGTGCAATAGCTTGAACAGAGGTTCCAAATGTGCTAGTTATAGTTATATCACTTTCCGTTAATGTTACAACTGTGGTCTTCCAACTAAAGGTGGATACCTCAGGAGTAGCCGGACTATTTTGTGCAGTCAGAGTGCTAACACCTGGAGTTTGTGGAGTACCTTGTGCAGTCAGAGTGCTAACACCTGGAGTTTGTGGGGTACCTTGTACAGTCAGAGTGCTAACACCTGGAGTTTGTGGAGTAACTTGTGCAGTCAGAGTGCTAACACCTGGAGTTTGTGGAGTAACTTGTGCAGTCAGAGTGCTAACACCTGGAGTTTGTGGAGTAACTTGTACAGTCAGAGTGCTAACACCTGGAGTCTGTGGAGTAACTTGTGCAGTCAGAGTGCTAACACCTGGAGTTTGTGGAGTAGCAGCGGCACTTTTACTGGTAGTAGTTTTATCATCGCCTTCATCATCACCTGGAGTAACCGTTGAAGTCACTGTTGTCAAGGTAGACTCCTCAACTTCTTCAGTATATGTAGTGGTCTCAGTTTGAACTTCAGTCAGCGTAGTAGAAGCAGAAGGGTCATATCCTTCAGCACATAACTTGTCCCAACAAATGGGTTGAATATCCTTTTGAGAAGCTGGACAATCGGAATAGTACCAATAATCAGTACTATATTCCCATGAAGAACATTCGCTAGTAGTGGTATCCCAAGCACACCATTCATATTGAATTTGGAATGTTGGAGTACAAACTTGGTCTCCATTAGGAACCGTAGTGACAAGCAATGTGAAGGCAAAATGTGAAGGGTCATCAATATTTTTAATGTTTCCATCTTTATAATACATGTATTCTTGACCAGAGATATAATCATTAGGAGTTAAAAGACCAGTGAATCGAAGTTGTTTCAATGCGTCAAATGACATTGTTGCCTCAGTACGCACTTCAATAGTAATTTTATAAACTGTTTCAGAAACCGCTTGAATATCATAAATTTCAACATTGATGACTGGTTTGTTATTAGCTAGGGCATTTTGAGTGAAATCACCTTCACATTTGCCGCTAAGTTCGGAACTTTTACAGATTTTGCCGTAGGTGAGGGTGCCGTCTGGAAGATTAATGAAGTTGGTAAAGGCATTTGCTGGATTGATTGCAAATAATAACCACACGGCAAAAATCGTGATAACTGTAGTAGGAAGCAACATTGAAGCAAGTTCTTTCTGTTGACTTCGCAACTTCAAATACGGAGTGGGTCGAGTTGAAAAAAAATACTAAAAAACAAACAGAAAATTAAGCACTCAATCCATAAGTTGAAGCAATGTTGCATTTTCCAGAAGGCAGCCATAGCTTTATATATCACAATCAGATAGTACTTAAGTATATTACTCTCTAAAGAGTTTTTCATCTTTGTATATACATGCACGCATCAACTGCCTGGAATGAGTAATAAAACAAGGGGAAAAAACCTATTTCCGGCGATTGCCTTTTAAAATTTTCTATATCCTTAGGCTAAATCTCTGAAAAAAAGCGATCTTCAAGGCATTTAGTTTCAAGTTTATTTCCAGCATGAGATTTGAATTTGGATTTGGCAACAGATCTAAAAAGTTGGCTAAACTTTCTTGCTGGTTTTCTGCTCGTTTTGTATTGCAATGCCAGGGATTATCATGCAGCCACACTTGTAACTTGCTTATACATGCAGCAAACCGCAGAATAGTACATCATGATGGAAGATAACTATTTTGTTTTGGGAAACGAGTTTATTTTAAGAGGGTATTATGTGATGCACTTTCATGCAACGCATCGCCGAAGAGGCGGTCCTCGGAGGAGCCGATCTCACAAACTGCAGCAACGTCAATTTCAAGTTTATTTGCATTTACGAAAGACTGAAATTTCACTCTAGACTGGTCTAAATTACAGTGATGGAAAAACTATCAAATCAAGGGAAGCATGATTCATGAAACGGAGATGCATTTTGTCGAGAGTTTTGAAAAGAAAATAATTAAAAAGAGAAAATTTTATAAAAAGGAAAAGATGTACAAGAGAAAATATCAAGAAAAAGGCACGCGTGCCATAAACCGTGGTCATTGCTATCGTAATTTGCTAAGTCGTTTTGTCTATTGTACCGCTTACCTGGAAATTATTATTTTCTTTGATATTTCAGGATAATTTATTATCTGCGTTATTGATTATCTGCATTGATGCTAAATTAACCTACCTCAAACAACAGCGTTTTCTTCTTCTTCTTCCCCTCGTTCGTGCTGTAAAGCCTCTTGCACTTTAACTTTACCATAATGATCAGATTCGTATTTGATGAACAATACGGTCCATCCACCAAAAATCAACGTCAAACTAACCAACAAGTAATTGATTGGGCCCGGGTTCATTTGGAACACTGTATGTGTAAGTTTGTCCAAATATGATTGAGCAAAGTTAACAACCCCGGAAACAGACATCATGGTACCGTAAATTATACCAAAGGTTTCGAATCCAAACACTTTAGCAGCAACATCGGATATAGTGGTATAGAAAAAAGGTCTGTAAACGACAAACAAACAAACGTTCAATACGCCAGCAGAGAAATCTTTAGGAATGAAGCCTAAAATTCCCAAGAATAGTGACAAGCTGGTTAAGGTTGCGGTAACCACCACTGTCGAGAAATTATCCAAATAGTAGCCAACGAAAGGAATCGAAATTAGCCCACCTAATGGCAATGCAATATCAAAAATTCTGTTTAATTGAGTAGCTAATTCATGAGATTGGAATAAATAAGTGTATTGTGAGTTTATTGTAGAAATAAAATAATTCAATCTTAACATTTGAACCGTAGTAAAAATGGCAAGCAAAAAAAACCAAAGACTGGCAAATTGCTGCTTTATTGGTTTTCCATGCATTATGCCAAAGATCCCTCCACTGGTTACGGTTTCTCGATTGGCTTCTTGTTGACTTGTTGGCGCTTGTAAAAAATCCGAAAGTGATGATCTTCTGCTGTTGCTGCTGCTCATACCTGTTGCTTTCCTCGATTTTTTTGGTAACAAAGCACTGCGTTCATTGAGTTCGCCTTGAATGGCATTGACGTACTCTTGCACTTCTTCATGGCCTTCTTCTCCTTCTCCGTTGGCATTACTAGCATTATTATTACTAGTGTTACTTGAATGTTCATCTTGTGCTTCGGCAGCAGTACTAGCAGCGACTGCTTCTTCTTCAATGGCTTTTCTTTCCCCATGAATAACAGTCTTGTATGAATCTGTAGGCATCAAGAACAATTGCACTGAAAAGATGAAAAGTGGCACGAATAAGTAAACTTTGAAAAAATCAGCAACGGAAAAATAATAATTTTGATTAGAAATAAGTTTGTTTAACGTTGAATAAATCAAAAACACTGAGGATGAAGCATCAAAGGCCCCCGTGAGTACTGCTAATATTGTGCCTGAATATTTAGGAAATGCGTTAGATAAATGGAAAGAGGAAATGAAAGTGAATGGGCCGCCAAGAGAAATAAGACCATATCCGATTAAAAATGGATCGACTGAGCTGGTAGTTGATAATGATAATGACGCTGAAGCATCTGTAGCAGACTCAGCAACAAAGCGACTAGTATTGATCAAAATCACCGTACCAGTGAAGATAAAGGATCCACCAACCAATCCACAAACTTTGGGACCAAAGTTATCCAACAAGTATCCAATTGGCAATGCTGAAATATTTGTAAGTACTGCACAAACAGTGAAGATCAAGTTGAGTCTCATATCTTGCTCAGCACATTTTGGCGATACTACTCCAGCATTTTTCCCTGTTTGCGCTGAATACAAATTGACAAAATTGCTGACTTGGTATAATAAAGCAGTGCTGTTAGTGTGGTTGTTGTCATTTCCGATGCTAGTATCGTAGCAAATATTTTCATAAACGTGCTCTTTGATGAGATATGGCTTCAATGCGGCAAATCCAAATAATGGGCCCGCAGCAAATAAACACCAAAAGATGGCACTGAAAACCTGGAAGGCTCTTTTGGTGCTGCTGACTTGAAAATGAAACATTTATCAAGATATTAGAACACTTCTTTGATTATATCTAATGATAGGTGCTGTAATGTTGATGATAGTATACTATATTGATAACAATTGTAAGCCAGAAAATGGTGAGCCTGTAGTGGGTATTATATCTATATGGTCGCAATCGCTCTTCAAACTTATTACTGAGAAACAGAGAAGCAGAAAGCAAAAAGCAAAGAAAAGAAAAAACGAATCAGTCTCTAGAATCAATCTAATATAGTACTTAAATTGCTTTATCCAAACAACAAAAATCGTAGTTATAGCAATGAAGGTTGCGGTTGATTAGTTCGCTGTCATTAATTGCAGATTTCAGGTTTCAGATCTCTCGTCCGAGGCCAAAGAAGATCTTCCTATGCTTTCTTCGCTAATTAACCAGTTAATCGATTAATCAATTTTCTTGGGTCCAATCTCTTATCGCCCGCTCGTGGTGATTTCCTGCTGCGTGGTGGCGCATAATACTGCATTAATGACTTTTATCAATTCTATAGAATATGGATTAGACTAGTCTATATACACTTAGCTTAGAATAATTGCTTTCTATCTTCTTTGAAAGTTGGACCATTGTGTTAGCATATAACCATATAGAGGGTGCTCATGTTGAACAGTTTAAATAAAGAGGGGAAGGTATGAAGCGCAATTTATCCGAAAAATCATGGTCCATGGAGAAACTTTTGATTACTTAATTGAAATAACTTTACAAGATATTGTTTGAGAGATTGTTTAAAGCATAGTAAAAACAGATAAAGTAGACATATAATAAGAGACACTATAACACAAATATCAAGATATATATGTGTGACCCTTGAAAAAAGGAAAAAACATACAACTTCTTAAAAAACCATATAAATTGAACTTTTAGCCAGTAGTTACACCCTTACAAAAAAAAAAAAAAAAAGAGGTCCGGAATAATAACAAAAATAATGTTAGAAAAGCCACTCAAAAGTATAGAATTATAAAAATTGAAAACGATAGTAACAATAATATCAATATTAGCATTAACCACAACAATACCAAACGTTGTAATAATAGCATCAGTTGTATTACAATACCATTCTTAAAGTATATTTGTAAACTCATAAATTGTAAACAAAGGTATAAAGTGAGACAGCAAGTTTTTTTTTCCGATGGCGTTCGTTGCTGATTTTCTCTTTTTTGATATTTTCCATGCTATTTGCCTCAGCATTTTTATGTTGGTCATTTCTATTTGTATTAATTATGACTGCTCAAATTGAGTACATTACAAAACTTAGCAATAAGTTATGGTCAAGTCATTTTATATATTTAGCAAGAACAAGAAAATTACAAAATTTGTTATTTGCTATTTTAGCAACAAAAGACAAGAAGTAGAAAGACGGAAAACAAGAATATAGATTAAATTGGAGTAAAAAAATAAAAGAAAAAGAAAAAAATAAAAAAGTTTGACAGATTTTAAGGAAAATAAAATAAAAATTAATAAAATGACATTACAGCATCACAACATCAACAGTCATAAACATAAAAAGGAGAAGAAGATAAAGAAGATGAAGAAAAAATGAAAATGAAAATAAGGATAACAAAATGTAACTAAGGTGGAAAAAAGGAAAATGAAAACAAAAGAAGATAAAACAAAATAATACAAAAAGAACGGGCAATTAACATAGCTAGTAATAATAATAATTATAACACAAACGTAAAACAAAAAATAAAACTAAAAGGAGGCAAAAAGACAGGACAAGACAAGACAAGTGCAGGTTAAGAATAAAACAAATGTTTCTTCGTCGCGAAAGGTATCAGCAGCAAAATTGGAAATTGTCAAAACGTCAATCAATAAAAGTGTAATAGTAGGTCTGTATTGAATAGTTTTTTTTTTTTTTTTTTAGAAAATATATAGTTTTAAAAAGTTTTTCTGATTTTTTTTTCTGATCATTATATATTATTTTATTTTGTTTTCATCAAGCGCTCGTTTCACATTATATTAAATTTAAATTAAAATTTTCATGGCATCATGGCATCATGGCATATCATATCGCATATCAAGATTTTGTTAAAAAAAAAAAGATCACAAAGATAAGAAAACATGCATCAAAGAATTCTGCTATTGTTGCCCCAAATATCTCTTCTAGTTGATCCACTACTAACATTCAAATTTAATCCGCCTAAACTGTCTCCCAAACTGCTAATCAAATTCTTACCACTATTTGAGTTACTTATTGATGTAGTGTTCAAATTTGGACTAGTTGAAGGAATAGAATTGTTCGATGATTTGAGTCCAGAGTTACCTGACGGTGGCTGGGTGTTACCATTTGGCGAAGACAAATTATTAAATCCACTAGTTAAATCATCAAAATGGTTCAATCCAGGGTTCAAAGTGGTGGTAAAAGTATCACCACCAGTCAAGTTTTGAGTGAGGTTAAGCATTGAGTGATGATGTGATAAAAAGTTAGGATTGGAGTTATTAAAATGATTGTAAAGACTTCCATTACCAGCACCATTAGTTTGATTTGGTGGCGGCTGGAATACATTATTGGCAGCATTGGTAGTAGGATTGCTGCTGTTGGATTGTTGACCATTGTTGGAAGCAAAATAATGAGAATTATTTGTGTTATTCAAATTCAAAATACTTGAATTTTGAGGCTGTTGGTTCAAAAACGAAGAAGAATTGTTATTGTGCATGTATGGTGATGGTTTGTTATTGTTATTATTGTTGTTGTTGGTGGCATTACCAAATCTTGAGCTAATTTCAATACCTGGTGTTGGTGGTTGAGAAATATTCAAATAAGTAGGAGATGTAATTCCTGAAGTAATGCCTGCGTTATTACTGTTATTAATATTATTGTTATTATTGTTATTATTATTGTTATTATTATTATTATTATTATTGTTGTTGTTGTTGTTGTTAACACCACTATTAGTATTACTATGTCCTCCATAAATATTTGACAACGAGAAAGGAGCATTACGAACATCAGCATAAGATCTTGTTCCTCTCAAAATGGCAACTTGAGAAATATTTCCGTTTTGATTTGATGCAGGATGGCTTCCAGTTGGTGTTTGGCCAAGTGGTAAAGTATTGCTTGAATTTGCATTTGAATTATTTTGGTTATTAAGCAAACTGTAATTTTGATTCGGAGCAACCCTAGGTTGAGGTTGGTGAGTTGGATTTGAGGGTTGACCTCTGTATCTTGAATTAGCATTCAAAATATTTGAGCTGAGAGCCAAATTTCCATGAGAGGAATTCAAATTAGGATGTAAAAGAGGATTGTTACTTGGAGGCATATTGACAGTAATTGAACTATTATTAGCAGATTGCATCAGAGGATTGAATTTTCTTTTAATAATTATAAAGCCATTTTCATATGATTCGTTCAAATTTAAAAAATTAGACAAAAAGCTTAAATATTTTTTGTAATTATTTGGCATAGTCAATGGATAAGCCAACTCTTCAAATTTTTTGAAGGCATCCTGCTTGAACAATAATAATGTTGAGTAAAAATCCAAAATCTCTGGGTTATTGAAATCAATTTGCTGAGGAGGGATAGGTAAAGAACTAGGGTTTGACAAAGTAACATAGTATCTCTTGTCACCATCATTAGCACTATTAGCACCACCATTACCGGTTCCTCCTTGATTCAACCCAGCAGCAGCAGCAGCAGCAGCAGCGGCGGCGGCTGCAACAGAAGCATTTGATCCAATTATATTTTGAGTATTTGGAATTTTGCCATTAGAGATAAGCGAAGCTAAAGAAGTAGTCGAGGCAGATCTATGCTGTTCTTCAAGTTGACCACGTTTCTCTCTCTTTTCACGTTCAATTCTTTCTCTTTCAACAAGTGGCAACATTTTTTTGTATTCAACTCTTAATTTTCTTCCACCAATTTCTTTGGAATTTAAGTTGTTGACAACCATAGCAGTTTCCTCGGTCGAGGTGAAATTAGCAAATGCTAAGCCCCGGAAAACCCCGTTATCGAAGTGGTAGTTAAAGGCATAAGGTAATGGCAAGTTCAACTTTTTCATTTCTTCAACGAGTTGTTCCTTTTTGATTGAAAATGGAATATTTTTAATAACAATAGCGGTTGGAATAACTTCTTCATCAAGATCATCCTTAGCAGTAGTGCCGGCAGTACTAAGATTTGAAGTAGAAGGATGGTTATTCAAAGTGTTTAATAAACTTGAAGTGTTGATGGTATTGTTTGCAGCAGCTTTGTTGCTACTTTTGTCAACATTACCATCGTCAGCAGGAGTAGCTGCTGCGGAAGAAGATGATAAATTTGCGGTTGAGGCAGGAGGAGTTCCACTTCCACTTGTTGGAACAGTAGCACTTTTTGTTTGTTGATCCACCCAATTATTCACACTCAACGGATTGATGTTATTCAGTAATGAAGGAGATAAACTGTTTGTCGATATGCCTTTATTGTTATTAGCTAAGTTTTGATAATATCTTTGCTGGTTTTGGATTCTTGAAGCAAGTAAATTGCCGTTAGGAGGATTACCACCACCAGTCAGATTGGCATTAGCTGCACTGATATTGTTGGTATTGTTGTTGTACTGGTTGCTGGAGTAAGTTGAGTAAGTAGAAGTTGAAGACATTGCAGGAGAATGAGGGGCAACAAGACGGTTGGTGGCACCAATAGAGTTGAGAATGTTGTTATTGTTATTATTATTGGCAGTACTTGCCGGAGTGCTATTTCCGGTGTTATTAACACTGGAGTTGAAGTTGTTGTGATTGCTCAAAGGAGTATTTCCGGTGAGCTGGGAAACACCATTCGTGTCGTCCAAGTTTACTGGCGTTGCCGTAAACTGTCTCAAATCCATGATGGGTTAATGTGACAGACAATATTGTGAAAGTATATAGTGGTTGGTTTCTAGGTGCAATTCAGGGAAATAAAAAAGTAAAAGAATAAAATCCAGACGAAGGCAAAACAGAAAACAATGCAATCAGAAGCGCGGAAAAACCGAAGGAAGGAAAAGAAAAGTAAAGACAAGACAAGTAAAGACAAGACAAGCGCCCCAAGCAGTAAAAACAAAGGAAATGTCTATATGATACTGAAGAAGCGAAGAAGCGAGAAATGCAAAAGCAATGCGCACTAGGCTATGACTGGAACTGGGAGATAATTGAACACACACACTGGTCTGGCTGAGTCTATGGCTGTCTGTGGTGCTCTGAGATTCTGGTGATGGCGAGAGTAAAATGCAAAGTGGCCTGCTGGTGTTTTCCCTTTTTCCACCAAAACTCCGTTTTTCTTTTCTCGTTTTCGCAGCGTCAGACCGCCGTTTCCGTCAGCTGACCATCGCCCGGTTAATACAGGTGTGGTCCGGTTGATACCGGAAGTAAAAATTTCTATATCACGTGGATAACCACAACACACATTGCTAATAGAACTACACATATACCGAGAGCATTTGTTGCGTATCTTCTACAATAAACAACTAAACACAATTATACACAACTCAGATAAATCGAAGCAACTTGCACACTTCCACCATCACCGCAAGGACCTCCTCATCTTTCACAAAATGCAAACTGAAATTAATGCCTGATTTCAACGTCTTTTGACCTTTGTCTGTGCTGATCTCCTTGATTGCCGTGAGAATGTTTCCATCAGGCTGGTTGGCTTCCACAATGTTCATGATCAAATACATTAATCTTAGAAGCATGGCGTTCACTTTAGCCTCTTCCTCCATTTTGTAGTATTCTTCGATACTGTTGAGGATGGTGATTAGTTTTTCAAACAATTCGCGGTTCTTACCAAGCGGAGCGGCCACCATCTCATATTCTGACGCATTTACGAATATCGTTAGCACCACTATTTGAATGTCAATATTCCCGGAATTAATCAATTTTACAAGAATTTGCTGTCTATGAAGAGCATCTTTGCTTTCTGGGTTGAAAAATTTGCTAGTGCATAGTGGACAGAATATCAAGTTGGAGATCAATTCCAAATTAGCTTTTTGAATAGTTTCATTAGTAACAACAACTAAGCCTTCTGTAAACTTCCATGACTTGTTGAAAATCAGCTCTTTGACCTTCATGTCTTCCATGGAAGCTAAATTTGTCAAAGCAAGTAACGATTCTAACACATCCAACGGCTTAACATGACGCTTGAGGAACTTGTGGATCCCAGCAAGTTTGTCACTGGTATCATATTCAACATAGTTGCTTTCATCATCCAATAATTCAGTCAAAAAAGGTATAGCCACAAGCAAACTATACTTTTTGAAAACCAAATTTGGATTGTTTGAGATCAAAATCTTAGCCACAGCACGCAAGGCAAATAGTCTCATGAAATTCTTGTATTCGTACTTTGGCTCATTGTCATCATGATCATCAACTACATCACCAACAATAGCAATTTTTGGCTCTTGGGAGCTCTTGGTTGATGTTGAAGTCTGTTGTAAAAACTCCGCATCGTCATTGATCAAATATTCGAGCACCAAATTCAACCCACCTTGCTTTACTAACTCAACTCGAAATCGTCTTTCTAAGGAAATATTGTAGATGATTTTTACTAGCTGGTCTTGAATGTTATTTGTAAGTGACTTGAAGATTTTGTTAAACAACGAAATAAAATCTATTTTGTTGGTAATGAGAGTTTTTTGTAAAAATTGCTTGATATCCTCATCGTCGTCCTTTTCTGCAACTCCAAGCTTGGCATTCTTTAACCTTTCATCATTGTTGGTCATAGTGTTAGCATTCGCATAATTCTTTAAATGCTCTATAGATTCTTCTTCCTTGGATAGTATTGCATTATAAGTTACAATATTCAGTATTATTAGTAGCACCCCATAAATCAATTCTGAGCTCAAACGCATTTTACCGCCACGGACTACCAAATTACTATTATAATCCTCGGCAACAGCAACATCAAGATCTATATTTTTTAAGTTTTCAACTTGTTGCTTCAATATTTTAGTTAATGTAGCTATGACGGCATAATTCTCACGCAATTGATGCTTGAATTTAACTTTTAAACTTATATACGCTAACCCTTCAATGGCGTATTTTTGCACTATAGTAGGGTTAATATGCTTGCTGTTATTATCATTGTTGTCTTCAAGTAATAAGGTTTGGGAAAAAACGTCAAAAAATTCATCTAGCTCAAGGTCTTTAGGCATATATGCTTGTTCTTCGGCCGATAATTCACGAACTTTCTCGTTTTGGGCCTCATTTGTTTGTTGATTGTCAAGTTTTAATTGTTGCAATGTGTTCCAGCATTTGACCACAATCAAGCTAGATAGCGTTGATATCAATCGGTTAGTGGAATGACAAAGCTCTAGTAGTAAGGATAAATATGTTTTTGTAATTAGTGATGTACAGGATTCGTCCAATGTAATGTTGTCAAAGACAACAAGAATATTGACAATCAAAGACTCGTTTTGCTGACTTGGGGCAAAGCTTTTAGAGTAGTATTGAATCAAGCTTCTAACTTTGCGGTTTAGGAAATTTAAAAACAACTCAGATTGAAAAATTTTGATTGTATATGGTTTAGGAAAAGTTTGGATAATGATTTGGTAGTTTTTCAATAATGCCAAAAGACCTTTCCATACGGCAGCAGAATTTTCCTTTCCATTTTCGTCATCACCAATTTCAATCTTGCCAATATCTTCAAAATCACTTTCTAGCAAAATGAATGTCTCGAGTTCATTTTGGATTATATCCTGAATATCTAAAACATTACTTTGAAGCGAAGCTAAACGGAGGAATATCAAACGATAAATTTTATTGAAGTCAGAAAGCAACTCATTTGAAGGCAAATCTTTGTCAGTTGCTTGAAAAATATCATCAGAAATCAAGTATCCGGATGCCATGATTATAGGCACTGCACTCTCATAATCGCTGAGTTTTATATGATGATTGTATTTGTTGATTAGCAAATACCAAATAAGCAAGTTGAAATAGGTGCTTTGAAGAGAAACATTTTCTGCTTTTAATGTTTTGAGAGAGTCCAGTTTCAATGCGTCCAAAAGTTGAGTTTGCTTTGCTTTACTATTCAAAGATGTGATAAGCTTCAAAGTAAAATTTACAATTGTTAAATCATGAGAATGGGTAACACTACCGCTGCCGACACCATCGTACACATTTTTGAGAATAGACCAGTCATTAAGTTTCTGATCCACATTGACTATCTTTTCGCCTAAAATTTCTCGCACATGGGAACTTTGATATGCTGGGTTGTTGTTTATCTGGAGAAATACTTGGTGCGTTTTTTTGCAACGGTCTGCTGTGCTCAAGTAATTTGAATTTGTAAAGACATATTCAATGAATCTAACCAATTCGTGCTCGTCATTGAACTTGGGTATATCCTTGATTGACAAGGCCTCTAACTTTGAGAGAATCTTATCCATTATTGTTAGTCCGGCTTCTTCAATTGATGGATTCTAAGAGTCAATGGCCTTTCTGTTTCCTTGATTCGAGTATACCAAGGCCACCAGCAGCTCAAAAATATACCTGCCGGCGCTCACCGTAGCGAGTTTCAAAGAACTGTACCCACCGCGTTGGTATTTCTGCACTTCCGCTTCTTGAGGGTGCGGATGTTTGAGAGCACCCGCTTCGGTGCAGAGCAGGAAATGTGCGACAACCGCTCCGGAGCGTTTGTTTTGGCACTGCCGCCGCGCCGACGGTTGTCTTTGGCATTGGAGTGCGGCCCAGTAAGTTTGTGGGAATTGGTTAATTGATTGAAATTGTCCCTTAAAATGGTTCCCGATATTACATAATTTCTGACCAAGCTATTTAAGAATCACCGCAATGATTACAAAATCTCAGAACTTTACTAATGCACCTGACCAGACGGTTGTGGGCGTACGTCCATAATTACGTAATTGAGTAACCGGCACAGTGGCTTCTGATTCGACTGATCGCAGCTCTGCTCCAGTGCGAGAGCGCGAGAGTCTCATCTGTGTGGCATCCAGGAAAGGAAGAAAAACCCAGAGGAAAGGAAAAACAACAGCAGCAGCCTGATTCGTTTATCCCAGTTCTCAACTCTTACCTCTTGCTTCTCGCTTCTCCTTTTCCCTCGGCTCTTTCTTTTGCGTTCTTTCTTTATTGACTTGACCTTGCCCTTTGCTCGGGAACATTTGCACAAAAGATATTTTAAGAATAAAAAAAAACAGCGAATCACAAAATATTTACCATATAATCTATAGCTTTCTTCAGAATGTCCTCTCCCAGAAGAGACAACAATGATACAAATGGCAATGACACACCCAATTCTAGAAGATCCAATGACCTCCCATTTGGCCCACTTTCCTTCTTCTGGAGCGGTCATAGATCTAGCAGAGTGTATTTGTTCTCGAGAAGAGCCACTTTGGAAGATCCGTTGTTCTCCAACAACTCCATGAATCCATCCTCATCCGCAAATACCGATACGAGCACAAACAGAGCAAGTGGCACTGGTAATGTCAGTAATACCGAAAACCATGTAAGTAATAACAGTGGTAATGGCACTAGCAATACCACCAACATCAACAGCAACGATAGTCCTGATAGATTTAGCCGGTTCCCTTACTTGTTCACTTTTCCTCCAATGCATTCAAGCTTATCAAGCTTATCGGATAGAAGAGCAAGAACCAGAAGACAGCACAATGTAAGTCCAGCCACTGCTTCCCCATCATCTACTGCATCCTCTAATCCTTTATCTCAAAGCCAGAATCCACCGCAAGGGCAACCAGGACAAACTGAACAAAATACTACTAGGCCAAGAGAACAAGAAGGTAATAATGATTATCACGATGCCCTTTTTTCCGAATCATTTTTACCTTTTTCCGAAGCTTTGATTTTCAATCATGTTGGTGGAGCTGACAAATCCATTACTGCCAAACGATTTAAGGAGTTTGAAGTATTGGAATCTTTGCAAGCCCTTGAAAGTCATGACAATTGCTGCTCAATATGCTATGATGCATTTGAGTTTCCTGTGCATTTAAAGAATAATAGTAATGAAAAATGTAATGAAAAAGACATTGAAGAAAACAAATTGAAACAGACAGGAGAAAAAGAAAACAGAAATAGCAAACAAAAGAAAAGATCTAGAGAAGAAAGCAATGATGATGTTAGCAATGACGAACAAGATGGCCAAAATAAGAAAAAGAAGTTAAATTCCGGAGCCGCAGCTTCTAATAATGTTAGTAATTCAGAGACCACGATAGGTGGCGAAGGTTCGAGCTCTCAAGAAGCGTCCACAGAACCCGCAGAACCAAATAGCAATAACACTAATGATAGACCTAACAATAGTCTCGATGCCGAATATGATGAAGAAAAAGAAAGAGACATTTTATCTAAATCAAAGCATACTGCTACAAAATTACCATGTGGCCATATATTTGGTACAAATTGTGCGTTTGAATGGTTGAAATCAACAGATACTTGTCCATATTGCCGAGCCAAAATTGAGGATCCGTACAGATCTGATAAAGCTCAATTTATTGTAAAGAGGTTGCAAGGGGTTTCTGGTTCTCAATTTTTAAGAGATTTGCTTTTAGAGTTGGCTAGAGTGTAATGTTGTTGATCCCTTGCCGGAAGAACTCAAAACCTGTTACCGTTTCGCATGAAATGGTATTTACCCTCCTGGCTTAATATGAGCATTTAAATTTCTGAAGACTGTTAAAATTTCACAATTATTGAGATTCTTATGGTTTACATTTTGCTCTTTAACTAAGTTTCATAATATTGGACTATTCTTTATGTTAGTTATGATGATGATATCTTTATTGCTTTTGTTTTTCTCTCTCTCTTTTTTTTTTTTTATTTTACTTTAATTTCCCCTTTTTTTTTTTTTTTTATTCATATTTGTTTTAATTTTTCTTTGGAAATAATTTTTGGATGTTGCATGGACAAGTTTTTTTTTTTTTACTCTTAATTTCTTTTTCTTTCAGGTCATTTTCAACTTGCGCTTTTTAATTTTTCGATACCCATGGATGATGCCCTTTTTTAATACACAATCTAGCTGCAATATTGATTTGTAGATTTTGACTTTTCCAAAAGAAAAACATGTTTGTAATATAGCTAAAAAGCGCGGCTTTATGTTGAGTTAAGTCATGTTACGGGAAATATCAAAGTCATCTATATAAAGATAAAAATTTCTTACGGTGGTCTGGTAGTTAAAGCTCATTTACATCATCCATCAACTTCTGCTACTATTGTTTGCAAATTATTTACATTTTCTTTTTGTATCAATCTTAGTGATACAATACTTAAAAAAAAAGAGTAAGGCCTACCTCAAAAATGGAAAGACAAAAATTAGAAGAAGTTTTAATTTGACAAAAAGATATACTAATATTACCAAAGGAATAATTTACCAAACACCAAATAGAATAAAAGCATAAGTAATTTGAAGCAAGAAGTTCCATTAAAAAATGCTGAAGATGTAATAACGTATTAACTAAATAAGTAATCCAAAATATACTTCACAGTAGTGAAGCTCAAAGAGGGGTTTAAAAACAACAACAACAACAACAACAACAACAACAACAACAACAACAACAACAACAACAAAATAAGGAAGTCAAATAACATATGCTGCTTTTCAAATACTCAGAGTAAAAGATAAATATTTGAAGAATATAGGAATGAACTATCAAAAGAGAGGCAAAAAAAAATAGTTAAGAAAGCATAAAGCTAAAAAAAAAATACAAAGGAAAAAATAAAGATGAAAACGAAAAAAATGAAAAAACACACAAGAAGCAAATTAAAATAACGGCAAAAAATTACAAAAACTTAACCTCGACCAAAATGAGAAGTCCAAGTACCGCAAAACACAATGATAACACAATACCGAGTAAATATTTTGTCATTCTAGCAGCACCGGGACTTACTTCCTCATCAGCTATTTCTCCATTTTCTAAATCCAAATCATGACCATTAATGTTCCTGTTAGTATTTCTATTGTCATAAACATTACCAGCATCATTAGTAGTGGCAGTACTTGATCTCAATTGATGGCATGAACAATGATACGCTTCATTATCTTCTTCTTCAATTGATCCTAATGGCACTAGATAAGATGAAGGGAAGGGCCTTGACATTGTTAAGGATAAAGATTGGCGATACAAAGGCAAAAGAACAGCTGGAGGTGGCCGCCTTGGAATGACGTTTGTCTGTCCATTTATCTCTGCTGCATGGTGACTTTGGTTTTGGCGACGAGTATGGCTACAATGGCGGTGATGATGATAATCGCGATTAGCATGAGTGGTGGTGGTTCCAGTATGAGGATAGTAATCATTTGATGGAGCACAATCAAAATCCATGCTCCCCAAAAACATTGCAAATGCATTTCTTCTAGCTTTTCTTCTTTTCTTCTTTTTGGCTTGAACTACCTGTTGCGGGGATGGTTGTTGTTGCGGTTGTCGTTGTTGTGACGTACTGGGCTGATATCGTTCTTGTTGATCACTTGTTGCAGTATCTGTAGTGGTCAAAAAAGAAGTAGTGACCGTGTTGGAAACAGAAGTACTTTGTTGCTGATGAGGTTGTGGGTGGTCATTGGCGTTGTTATTGTTGTCGCTGTTGGTGACAATGTATTGATCTGCTGGTGTTTGGGGTTGTGCCTGGTGTTGCCTTGCATGCAAAGTATGGAAATTTATTGGTGGGCGATAATAATAAGCTGGGGGAGGATGATCTATTGCAGTTTCGTAATTAGGAGGAGGAACAAACGTGAGATACATTCCAGTATTGTCCAACGAGTTTTCATCATTGTTAATCTCGATAGTGTATCCAGAAGGATCAATGGAATGACCACTAGAAGAAGAGGGGGGAAAGCGAGGAGCAGGGGAAGTTGAAAAGGTTTGCTCTTGTTCTGGAGTTGCAACAAGTGTTGGTGTTGGAGTTAGAGTTTCATTGTGAGCTGATTGTTGCTCTTCAAAGCTGTAGGTTTCTTCCATATATTCAATGTGGGTAGCAGTCGGTGATACGTATTCTTCATCTCTCAAAGGTTGAAAGTTTGAATCTTGAGTTGAGTTTGATTCGCCAAAATTAGCTATTGATGTCTCTGAATCACTGTAGATGTCCCAGTTTGGAATTCTTTCATCAGTGAGGACTTTCAAAACGTTTTCTATTTGGCTATCCGTGGTCATGATGATAAGAATGTATCTGTATGAATATAGGCGAGTAAGAGTGTAATGAATAAAAAAATAATACAAAATGTAGAAAAAGTTGATGGAAAATGTGGTTTTGAAACTAAAAGACAAAAGTTGTAAAGATGCAATGAAAGCATACAAAAAACAAAAACAGGATGTAAAAAAGAGAAAAAACTTTCCTTTTATGCCTGCAAAGTGTACTCAAAATTATTCATAAGGATATCTACAAACCAAAGGAAAAAATTTAATTTACAAATCTATTTCCTTACTTTCTCTATATCCGTTCTTTTTTTTTCCATCGTTTTTGAGCTTACTCATGTTTAGCGAAATGAGCAGAATCACCGATTACCGAATGCCCTCACTGTGAAAAACATCATGCATGTTGAAGGAAAGGAAAAATAATCGGGATGTCAGCCCAGATGCGTCATGTTGCATGATGCATATTTTTGAAACCATTAATACAAATCAAAATTGAATTTTTTTTTTCCATCCATTTTTCTTCCTTAAAGGTCCTCCAAAGTGCAACAGCTAAATGTAATTTTTATTTGTATCAGAAGTCTGGAACTCAGAAACTGTAAGGTCAGGGTCATCCTGAACAGTGGAGCAGGGGCAGGCCCTCGCATGATGCTTAAACCCCCACCATCAGTTGTCTGGAAAGCCATTACCATAATACACACAAATGCATCTTAGGAAGACTAGCAGCTGAAACAACACGGCACAAAAATGTTGCTTTGTAGTGGGAACTTTGGTCTTTGTTAGTTTGCGCTAGGTGGTAGCCCTCACATATTTAATATTCTGTGACTTGTATGCTTGGCTAAGGGCTAGTAGTTTACTAGTTTGTTTAGAAGCAGGCTTTTACACGGGTGTTATACTAGTGCTGCTTAATAAAGAAGCCAAACTACCCTTGTAAGGGCCCTCGTAGTTTGCCAACAACATTCATACATTACCATTCAAATGGAATTTCTAACCTGTAAAAAATTCAGATTCCTGTGGTGGGGAAATTAGAATATATAAAATAGGTGATCCTCAATGTACTTTGTTTTATGATTTTCAGTTGAACTTTTTAAACAACAATATATTTACATCGAGTATCAAAAAAAAAATTTTTTTGATATATAATATCCCAGCAACTTATAAAAAAATACTTACACACACAATGAAAACTTCTGTCTTCGCTTTTGTCACACTCTCTATATTCGCTCAATACAGTGTCTTTGCTGCCCCTTTACCCAAATCCGAAACCAGTATCGTTTCTGAACAATCTTCAGTACCAGTGATAGAAAATGTCGTCAAGCATGCTTATGCATCCGACACACACATGGCAACAAAATTCATCAAAAGAGGAGTTGTTGAGCAGCCTATTGCTTTGACTGAATCTGAATGGACAGCTGATAAGGGCACTTTTGATGAGTTTAAGAAATCTGGTAAATTGAAACAAATTATAAGTTTTTTTAAAAAACTTGGCAAAACGAAAACCAAATAAAAAATTTTCTGACTCATAAGCTTGGACTTTATTCTTTTCCTTATTTTATGATTTTTAGCAAAAATATTTGGTATAGGGTGATTGTGCCACGCAGTTACATCTGTTCAATTCTTTTAGTATTTTTTGTGTTTTTCTTTTACCATATTATTTTTCCTTTGCATAGACCTCAATATATTAATAAGCATTAAAATAGTCAAAACCTCAATATAAATGTTTTAAAAAATGTCATTTATGAGGATAGTTGGGATATCATAGCCAGTTTTGGCTAGTACTACTTGAAGACATCGAAATGCTTAAAAATCAGGTTTGTATCACACTACTGCTAATGGCAAACAGCACGAAGAAGTTAAAAATTGATCTTCTATAACTTGTTTTCTTTTTTGTTCATTTTACTCAAAATTTGGTTGTCCCATATAAATGCATCATGATGCAAGCTAAGCAGCAAAAACATTTTGTCTGCTATATACATAGAGAACTGATAATTGAAGGATATAATTTCAATGGCATAGAAAATAACTTGCTTTCCATCCAAAAAACGTATTAACTAAAGTTAATTCCAACTTGAAAAGCTTTTTGGATTATAATTAAGCAATATTTGTTACTTTTTTTTGTCTACATTTAGTGGTGCTATTGTTTATACTATTACCACGAACAAGTAGAAAAAAAAAAATTAACAATCATGTACCATAAAAATGGAGACGAAGATGTCTCTTTTTATTTCCTAAAAAAGAAGGGACACAATAACAGTGCCAAAACAATAATTTTTTTTTTTTTTTTTTTTTATCTCTGTGCCTCTTTTGGTACCGGACTTGTGCACAATGCACAATAGGACACAACAAATTTACGAAACGGCACTAACGCAACATGCATGTCGATCGATACTGCCTAATTCAACATCAAGTAATTATTTCATGTAGTCATGATACTCGAGACGTCTAACAATATTGAGCGTCCAAAATGTTTGCTGATGGAAATAATAATTAATTAAACGATAATTCAGTACCTAACTGAAATAAAAAATGTAAATGTATATAAGCCTCGCTGTTTTCGTTCAAAGTGAAATCCAGGAAGGCTTATTCTGATTAATATATTAACCACAGATAACAAGCAAACAGAATTTCTTCTAGTTGCAAACAATTTAAACTACAAAGTTTTTTAAAAGTACTTAATTCTTCTTTCACATACATAATGAAATTTGCTAACGGCGCTACCTTGGCTCTTTGCATCTTTGCTTACTCTGGTGTATCTGCTGCTCCAGTACCAGAATCAGAATCAAATGCAGAAACTGCAATCACTACTTCTCAGCCAATCACTACTTCTCAGCCACCATTAGAGCAAGAACCGGCTCCAACTTCCATATTCAAACGTGCTGCAGCAGCAGAAGCTGCCGCTATGGGTGCTATTCCTAAAAAAGCTCCAGCAAATGTTAACAAACCGCTTCCGGCACTTCCTAAAAAGAAAGGTGGGATAGTCGAACAACCGGTACCATTGGAGGAATCTGACTGGACTCCAGAACCTGGTACTTTTGACAAGAAGCCTAATGTGTTTAAAAAGGTCTTTGATTCCAAAAACAAATAATATGTTTAGAGTGCTCTGTCTTATTTTGCTGTCAGCATATACTTTCTCTGATTTATATTACTTTCGCTCTAGATTTATCTTGGAAGGTGATTATTGATTGATCTACTACACCGCTTTACTTCAGTTCTTTTATCACATAAACTTAGCGCAACTTTTACTTTTAGCATACTCAAGAATACAATATGACATTAAAGTACGAAATTTACAACAATATTGTAATTATACTACATATTTTGATATTTATAGAACTTTAGTAAAGCATTAATATGCCCTAATCTGTTTAAGGCTGCAAAAGCAGTTGTCTTCAACCATAGCCAAACCCGTCGAAAATTTTGCTTGAACAGCATTAAAATAGATGGATCTTGCAGCGAAGCGCTTAATTATCTTAAAAATATAATATTGAAAGTAACAGATTAGCCAAATTAAATCCAAAACGCCGTCCCATTACTATGAATATATATATATTATACATAAGTTAATCTTCATGCTATTGTCTTCTTTCTCTTCTTTTTTTCCAACCGCTTAGCACAATCCGGACAATACCATTTCCCAGTAGGTTCTGCTGTCAATCCAACGCACTTGTAATGGAACCATTCGTAACGGCATTTACTATTGTCACAACCAATCATCTCACCAAAAGAAACTTGACGACAGAAACAGTACAATGTTTGATCCTCACTGTTTTCAGCACCAGCTTTAGTAGGAGTGTTAGTGGCACTATCAGGCCCTTCTCCTGGTCCCGCGGTTCTAACGGATCCTGATGCTGCTCCTGTTGTTGCCGATGATGCTGGATTGTTATCGCGCTTTTGGACAGCAGATGGCTTCAGAGACAAAGAGCCTAGCGTTTGAATATCACTTATTGAGTCATCTTCTGTTTTCACTTTATGATGAAGACCTCCATCAGGAGCAGGTAACCCAATATCACTTTGACGTTCAGTCTTCGGCACGCTACCTTTAGTAGTACTAGCACTAGCATGTGCATGGTCTACTTTTTGTCTCTTCAGCGGTCTAGTGTTACCACCAGCTGACGGGGTCACAGAAAGTCGTGACGTGGTGGATTTCCGTGATTGCGTTCGCTTATGGCCATTACCAGCTCCAGCGCTGCCACCTCTTCCATGAGATGTGGTATTGTTTGTAAGTACACTATCTGCAGTGAGCACAGAAGAAGTGTCATCCAATAATGCCTCATTGTCAATAGGTAGCACAGTATCCTCTAGGAGCTGAAGTAAGCCATCTTTTTCTAATTTTCCAATATCGTTTTCCAACGATGATAAATGCTTTGCTAGTAGAAACAAGCTAGTATTGGCAAGTTTGCATTTTTCCTTTTGAATAGTTTCACATTCTTGGAAATGTGCTCTAATCTTTGGGTATAGCTGTGCTTCTTTTGGGTTATTAGCAAGAGAACCATGTTGTTTGATAAATTTGTGAATTTGAGCATCATACTGTTGAAGTTTCTTGCGGTGGTCGTAAAAGGCAAGGTCTTTTTGGCGAAGTTCATGGAGAAGGAAAGTCAACTCTGCAGGCAAGTTGCTCAAGTTGGTGGTATGGTGCTCTAGCACTGATCCTGGGTCCATATTGAGGTGTATTGTGGGGATGTAAGCTTAAGTAAAAATTGAGTTTATTTGTTGATATAGTAGCAGCAGACTTGCTGTAAATAATGACTGGTGGGTTAGTGTTATTATCTTGATTTCCTCATCATCATCATCCATCACTCATCATCGTTCTTGATTGATTTTTGTTTTTTTTGTTTTTAATTTCGTGATATGCGCCACTTTCCTCTTTCGGAAATCATGTGATTGCCACTATAATTTCAGTCTTTCTAGTATATAATGGCAATGCCACCGGCTCCTAAGAATCAGAACTCTCGTCATTACTATTGTAGTATTGAGAATACTAAATAATCCCTTATTGTGTTAGTTTTGCCCTTTTACCCCTCGAAAAGCACATTTATTGTCGTTGGTGCCCTTCCGTGTTCACCTTCTTCAAGCCTCTTTATTATGTTGCTGTCAATTCAGTTCTTGTGCCTTAATACTGTATAGTCGAGTTGAGGATATTTTAGCTAAGTTTTCTACACACACACTAAGTAATTTATCTTTATCTTAGCATCGATAAGCAGTTCATTAATCTTCTTATGTTGGAATAACGAGGGTGCAAACACCCTACATATAGCAGCATCGCTACTATTTCAGAGCTTGAAAAAAGAAAACTGAAAAACTGCAGCGACAACTCGCAGCAGACAGAAGACAAAAGACAGACAGATCCTTGCTACAGAGAACATCATATTAGCTATGAAGGTCTACATAGTCTATTACTACTTTTTAGCAGCCACCCTCACCCAAATAACAATGCTCCTTGCATCCCGCTCAAGTAAGTATAGAATTGTGTTACATAGTGTTGTGTTGATCGACGTTTAGAAACAGGAATATTCAAAGATACTAACGCGTCTCAAAATAGCTTCCATCAACAGAATCATTGCCGCCAGATCCTGGTCTTCGGGAAGCAATGCTCTTTTCAGATCATCTTCTCCATCATCCTCATTGTCTTCTACCACCATTGCTAGATCCTTAAAAGGGAAACAATCACATACTTTCTCATTTCCATCATTTAGCAGCAAACGTGTATTTTCCACCTCTTCTTCTAGCGCCTCATCATCATCAACCGACCCTCTACTTAAATACAACATCGCCGTTGCCTTTAATGCCAAAGAAAGGGAAGAAAGCTTTGACACTAGTAAAAACCCTACCGGTGAAGACAATTACGTTGTTTTCCAGGACACACTAACCAATAATGCAGTAATTGGCGTAGCTGATGGTGTAGGAGGTTGGTCGGAAGTTAAGAACTGTTCTTCTGCCGACATGAGTAGAGAATTGTGTTCTTCAGTGGCTCAAATTTATGATAAACAAAGCAGCAACAGAAAAGATACTCAAGATGGCAAGGACAATATAAGTGCCAAAGGATTGCTCAACTTGGCTTTTGATGACCTCAAAATCAACAAGAAGGTAAAAGTTGGAGGTACTACCATTTGCTTTGGGCTTCTTGATTCCCAATCCCAAATACTCGAAGTGTTAAATTTGGGAGATTCATGGTGTGGTCAGTTCCGTGACTTTAAATGCATCCAACAAACAAAATTCCAAACTCATGGATTCAACACTCCATACCAGCTTTCCATCATCCCGGAATCATTACAGCGCGAAGCAGCCAAGCAGGGCCGCAAATACATCACTGATGTGCCAAATGATGCTGACGTCTATAAGTTTAAGCTTGAAAAAAATGATATTGTGGTGTTTGCCACTGATGGTTTAACTGATAATGTTGTCCCAGAAGATTTAGAAGTATTTTTAAGAGATCAATATGATAGCGACATTGAAAAGAACAAAAAACCGCAAGTGGATTTACAGAAGTTGGCAGATAAGCTTGTGGAAGGAGTTAAATCGTTGAGTTTGAATCCTAATTATCCAAGTCCGTTCAGCCAAGAATTGTCAGCGTTGACAGGTCAAAGATATTCTGGTGGTAAACAGGATGATATCACGGTGGTGGTATTGCAGGTCGATTAAGTCATAAACCTTTTCTTTAATACTTGCAACTCGACAAATATAACCTAATAAGCATATTAAATTTGCGAGTGTCACAAACTAACAACTTACTTCAGGTGTAAATATACTTCCCGCAATGATCTGTCAATTGATCTCTTCAGTCATGCAATGTAGGCAAATATGTAATTACAATGCTCTGGTGAATCGATCAACGGAATCTGCCTATAGTTGATTACAAATGTGAACAACTACTCTCGCTTTTGGCTAGTATATAACCATATGTGGAATTATTTCTTTTTAGTTGTTTAACGTCCATGTTTGCTTTATCTTAGATAGTGCTTTAGTGGAGCTTGTCCGTAATTGATAAGTCAATACAGATTCCTTCAAGCTACTTACTGCAGTAGACGGCTTGTTCATTCATAGATACAACTTAATCGATAAAATATATCACCCTTCAAATCTATACCTTATAGAACGGGCTTCCCGTCCTCTTTCCCCCGTTCAGTTTTCCAGAATGTCCGCGAGTATAATTGCATTTAAACCAATTGGACATATTTAACTATAGTATGCTTGATTTATTACAATTGTAACAAAAAAAAAAAAAAAAAAAATTAACATTCGTATATTGGTATTGGACGGAACTGATAATTTCTGCATGCTAATTTCCAAATGAATTACATCGGTTTAAAAGTGGAATTATTAGCTTTGAAACATTTTTTTTCTCTTAATGTTATATTGTATTGTATTGTATTGTAAATCCTCATTATTTGGCCAATTTGCAAATATTGCAATGAAATATCAGTGACTTTGTGGTGTCTCCATAAACTTAGTCAGGGCTGGACCCATAATAGATTGGCACAGGAACGGAAAAGAGTTGTAACGCACTTAAAATGATCATATAAGCAACTGAAAAAGCTTTTGAATTACTAATGATATGTTTTATCACCTCCTTACTACCTGTATTACTTTTCATTGAGAGTGTAACCGTTGTGGATGATGTATGGGCATATTCATTTTATCACCGACGTAAAGGCTTTATGTGCTTTGAAGAACTTGTGCCTTATTAGACGCTAGCTACAATTGCATGGAAATTATTACAAAATTGCTAAACCTAAAGAGGAATATGAGATGACTGCCAATCTACATCCTAAAATTCACAATCCATAGTTTCCAACTTGATGCACCAGAGATTAGTCTAATACTACAAATTTTGTCTAATATACTAAAAGTAATATAATACACTTAAAAATCACTAAAATATGGAGTTTTTTTCTTATGACCTTTGTTTCAACAAAAAACAAAAAGTAGAAAGCACCTAAATTTTGTCCGGCTATCAAATTTAGCATCAAAATTGGTCTTACCTCATGATACAATCTCGCTCACCTCATCTTATCTCATCTTATTATACAGACAATTGAAAGCCTTTTTATAAACTGTAATTTACTATACTATGAGAACCCATACTCTGTACCCAATTGTTCATTAATCTCCGAAATCCGACCATCAAGTTCCCTAGAATTTTCATTCAAAGTAACCACTTCATCAAATTTCCGTTCTTTTTTAGCCGTGGCAATAGTCTGCGATATCAAAAACTGTTGTTCCTTTAAAATCATCAATTCTTCACGAAGTTCTTTGATTTGTTTGACGGGGATTGCTTGAGCTGCTGTTTCTAAATTCACTACGCTTATCGTGTTGTTGCTAGGGGTGGCGTGCGTTTGTTTAGTCCTGTCCTTGAATGTGAAAGTGTTGGTGATGGGGTTGTTGATGTTGCCACCATTTCCGTTAGAATGGCTAGTATTGTCATTTCTTACGCTGTTTATCATATTAATATCCTCCCCAATTTGCTTATTCTCATTAACAATCCGTACGGTTTTTTTGGAAAGTTTTTGTTTTTGTTTAAGCAATGCTTGAAACTTTTTCAACGGCTGAGTCTTTGCTTGTAAATAATTTAAAGAAAAGGTTTTGATCGAATTGATTATTTGCAATTCATTGTTTGAAGTTGCTGTCCGTAAAATAATTTTTTTGGAAATTTTTTCAAAGCTTGCAATTAGCCTAGTTAATGTTTTTCTAAATTTTTCAATCTCTGCAATGATTTGCTCGTCATCTTTTTCTTCGATTTTATTACCAAAACCAAAATCAGATAGGCTGGATTCAAATTTTTTAAGCAATTTATCAAATTGAGGGGCTAAAAATTCTACTCGGTTTCTAGTCGTTAGTAAAATCTCTATATCCTGTATGATTTCTGGTTTTGTGGCTATGTCTTTTTCAAAAGTGGGTTTTTTGAAGAGTAAACCTTTGCAATTAAGACATATTCTTAGCGTTTCTGGTTGTAAATGAGTTTTTACCTTATCATACACTGGTTCATTTTTCTGATTTAAGATTAATGGGGTTAAGAAAATTATAGGTATTTCTTTTGAGCAATTATTATCGCATACTACTAGCCCACACAATCGACAGTGATGTTTTCTTAGCAATAATTTGTTGAATTCTTCTGAGCATATTTCGCAAGACTGTATATTGGATTCATTTTGCCAGTATGAAGTCAATGCAGTCAAGAGTCTTTTCTTTGCATCATTAAATGCGAAAAGTTTGAGAAAATTGTTCTTATTGGAAAAGTAGTAGTCAAAATAAAGATCAATTAAGTGGTTCAAGTAAGTTTCCAATCTTTTGAAAATTTTCAAATGTTCCAATTTGTTTGATTCAATCTTTTGAATTCTTTTTCTTCTAAATTCAGTAGTTATGTTGCTGACTAATCCGGTAGATTTATCATTATTCAAGTAGCCAGGTTTTTTCCTATAACAATCAATACAACATCGTAGCCAAATTCCATTCAATGGGTCATAATTGCCAGCAATATTTATCTTCATTGAAGTTGGCAAATGTTCAAAGCAGAAAATATTACCACAACTAAAACAGTTATTTTCATAATTTTGAATACTGTATGGTGGTTCAGTGCTTCTATGTTGTTGGCCACCATCAAGACCGCCGCTGCCACTGCCGCTATAACTATTATTACTATGCTTGTATTTCAATGTATTGTGACAGTTTGGCACCGAGCAATAATTAAGCCGCAGCAGAGACAATTTGGTCCACTTGGACTTGTCAATGGACTTGACCACCTGTGCCCTGTATTTTCTGGCTAGCTTTAAATCATTTCGACGATGAGCATCTTGCTTCGCATTGACAGCAGTAGCAGAGTCGGATAATGAAGAAGACGAAGCACTGGGCGTTAATATGAAATCATTGATATTGGAAAGACTAGTATTGATATTATTCAAACTTATATTGTTATTGTTGTCAAAAATCCTGACATTTGGGATCTTTATTTTATTTTTGATCCATGAACGTATCACATCCTCATCAAAAATATTGCCACTGTTGTTATTGCTAATGCTATTAGTGTTGGCGTCACTGCTGCTGTTGTTGCTGCTAGTTTTGGATAGCTGTTTGCTGTCATTGTCGTCTTCACTGACTACTAAATGATCATCGTCAATGTGCTGGTTGAGCTGATTCAAATTGAGCATTTGTATATTGCAAATAGGACAGACAATAGCATTGGCTTCCTCTTGGCTTTGAGCACTTGTGGTGGTGAGTGTGGTATCACCTTCTATCAAGTTGGGAAAATCAGCAGTGCTGCCATAGCCTGTGCTGCCATTGGCGATGCCCAGCGAAGGCGGTGACGAGGGAGAAAACGAAAGCGAAGAGGACGAAACTGACGGGTGGTGGCGGTGCCTGGCGGTAGCAGTAGAGCCAAGAACTCTACGGGCGCCATTAGACCTCGGCTGGAGACGCTCTGGATCGCTCATTGTGCTGATTGCTGGTCGTTGATGGCTGTTGGTGTGGTTGCTGGTGATGAAGTGTCTATGGTTGGTGTTGATGTTGGCGTTAAAGTGATTTCGATTTCAATGCTGATAGCGGCACGTGCAGCGGACAGTGACAAAAACACATCAACAACATTCAACACAACACAATACTATACTGCCATACCATGCCATACCAAACCACACAATACAATACAATACAATACAATACAACGCAAGAGTATAGAACAACCTACTCCAACAGCAGATATGCCGATGACCATTGATAATCAGGCCAAGGAAATAGAAGGTGCTGCTCAGGAAACCGCTGCTGTTGCTCAGCAACAGCAGCGAGACAATTCATCATCCGTTGAACCTCAGCAGAGCACACTATCTGAAGACCTCAGTCATCAGGACAGGTCAACCCAGCAGCAGCCATTTGAGGCCCAAAGCGTAACAGAAGACAAGGGCGAAATTAGTGGAATCAACAATGACAAGAAAGCTAATGAAATCAGCCAAGACATGCGCGAATTGTCCTTAGATCTGCTTTCTACCGAGCACAACCCAGCAAGCTCAGCCAGAGAGAATCAAAACGCAACAGAAGTAGAACCAGAATCAAAGCCCGTACTGGAGGGATCTGAGATAAATGTTGAGATGGAAGTTGGGAGCTTGGAGAAGGAAAACGACTTAAAGGGACAGAGCTCAGAAGATGACGTTGAGCAATCGGACAATCAAGAGATCAGTGTGGAAAATGACAGCGCAGATATAAAACATGAAGGTCAAACAGGAAACAATGAGCAGCAGAGCTCAAAGGGTGGTAGTCAAAGCTTAACTGAAGAAGCTGATCTTAACGAGAATCATAAGGGTGAGCAGGAAGACCAGGAAGTTAAAGGAGATGAAGATGATAAAGATGACAAAGATGAAGATGATGATGAAGATGATGACGATTTTGGAGCATTTTCAGACGCTTCATTCGATGATTTTGAAAATGCGACTGTGCCACCACGACAACCACCATCGCAACCAACAACTGATCCAAATGAAACCCCCGCCAATGACTACGTCAAACTTACTAATGACATATTCGATGATAACAGACAACTAGACACCACCATGGACGATCTTGTAGCCAGTATCTATCGTGACACTGAACCTCAAGTCAGCAACGATATTCCTGAAATAGGAGACATCAAACCTGAAAATCTCTTGTCAGTGAGGTCAGAAACACTATTAAAAGAACTTATAACAATACCAAAGCTTGCTCCTCCAGATTGGAAAAGGAGCTCGATTAGAAGACATTTCTTGATTAGTATTGGGGTGCCAATTGACTTGGATGAAGTGTTGCCTAGTAATAATAATGCTTCAACCGACTCATTGAGAGCTCCTGCTAATGGCGTAACTGATATTAGAACACCAACGATTGTCTTTGTACCTTCGAATAGCAAATCAGGAAAAATAAAACCGGAGGAGGAAGGAATTGGAGGAAAGAATAACAAGAATAGCCGAAATGATCATGATACAACAAAACAATTGGAAGTGCAAATGAAGAAAAATTCCCAAAAGGACCAACAACAAGAAACCGAGGCAAAACAAAACGAAAAGGACAAAATTGGCGCGAATGAAAATGCGGAAACAGAACAACAAAGTAAAGAAGCAAATGAGCAGACAAACTATAAAACTGAGCAAACCTCTGGCAAGGCCAGTATAGAGCGTCAGCAACAAGGTGAAGATAATACACTTACAGATGCACAGGAAACCATACCAGCAAAACTCCCAACGAGCCTTCCTCTCTCGATTGACTCTGACACTATATACATTGATACAGTGGAAACGTTAGCAATACAAAAGCTGGAGTATGACGAGATCATTTCCAGCACCAACAAAACCTTAACCACGATAGAAGAAAGTCTTCAGTCGACAACATTCTATGAAACATTGTACAATGACAACAAACATCAAGAGCTCGAGCAGATCCATGCGCAGTTGCTAGCCTTCGATAAACAAATGCAAAAGACATTATCTGTATGGAACAACGAGCTAGAAAACTTGAACAAGGACCACGAGACTTTTGAAGCAGTGGTGGAGAATGTCGTTGGATACACTCAGAAAGTGCGTCGCCAGGAGAGCTTCAAGAACGAGAAAGAAGTGCAAAGAAAGCTTAAGAGACAGTCGCTGGCGGTGAAGAAAACGGGATTCTTTTGGCACAAGTAATGTGTTTCACTATTATTAATAAATATTGGATACTTTCGGATTTTAACCAGTATTGAAGTAGAAACTGTGTAGAGAGTTACTGCAGGGAGTGTATGTGTGTTGTGAGCCCCGGCGCTCCAACGAAAAGCTCCAGCGGACAATGAACAACTGCCAACTGCTCATCAAACGGCAAACTAAGCACTATCAGGATAATATAACACCTTCCAGACAATATATACATCGAGCACTGCCAATAACTGCAAAACAGGTGCACAGCATACCTAAATCATTACATAAAAGCACTTTCGCATAATGCGGTTCTTCAATTACTCAAGGGTGCAGCTTTTCATCTTTGCTCTTCTCGCTACATTTGCTAGCGCTGTGTATGACGACGAAGCCTACAAGACCGACTGGCATCATCAGCAACTTGGCCAAATTTCCCAATCTGCCATCAGTGTCTCTGGTGCTCATTATGTCTTTTTGTCTAAGGCAAACATACTCTCGGTGGTGGAGAACTTTAACAAGGGCGAAATCAAATGGAGACACAAATTAAGCAGCAGCAGTGAAGACGTTTACTTGGATATTGTTGGCGACGGGCTTGTGATTACCGGCATCAACAGCAACAATGTTGACGCTAATGGCAATGGCAAGGCGGTGTTGCAGTTATGGAATCAAACCACTAGTTTTTTGGTGGATGAAATTCCATTGAATTTTGAAATTGCCGCCATCAAAACCGTTAATGGTGACAATATCGTGATTGTTGGCTCTAATAACATTGTTTATTCCATCAAAACCGAAAACTCGTTGAAAGTTAAAAGGTTGGGTGAATTGACAAATGGCAATGGCGCGCCAGTAAATCAAGCATTAATTTCGGGGTTGAATAACGGGAACTTTTTAGTTCTTGTTAATGAACGGGACTTGTATTTGCTAAATCCTGCCAAATTCACAGAAACTGTCTCTCATATCTCTCTTGCTGACCACGGTGTTGCTGAAGACGCAACCAAGATTTTAAAAATTTATCAAAACAAGATCTTTTATGAAACTCAAAACGGTCTCGTTAGCGTATTGATTTTCAATGATATTGTCGATGACTTGTCAAACACCAAAACTATAAAAACAGAATACACCACCAATTTGTTCAACTTGCTTGACTTAAATTCATACATCTTGGTCAACAATTTCGAGTACTACTCCTCTTCTGTGAAAGACAAGAGCATTATTCAATTTGCTAAAACGATCAATGAACATTCGGTTATTGCTTTTTCACATAATCATATCCAGCTCTTTGATAGTGAATTTGGCATTGAACATGTCAAATTCACTCATAATTTGGATCTTGACTTTAATGATATCAAAGACGTTAAAGTAAGTTTGCAAGAATCATCATCCAATAGCAACCAAGGTCATAAAGTCGTCGCGATTATTGAACTCAATAATGGTGAAATAATCGCGGTGCAAAATGATTTGAAATTATGGAAACGTGACGAATCCCTTAGTGAGATCACTGGCTATTTAATCTATAACCCAAGCAGAGATTTAAAGACTCAACTTCAAGAAACTGAAGATTTTAAAAATTACCTCAATGAAGAAGAATCTAGTCTATTGAGTGCATTCATCAGTAGATGGAAAACCCATTTAAAATATGCTAAGCTGTTGGATCAGTTTTTGAGAAATGCTGGGGTATCTGATTATTTGAAATTGATTTTGGGTAACTCTGGTGAAGTATCCAAGCAAAAACTTGCTGATTTTGGTTTGAATAAGCAATTAATTGTATTGACCGCAAACGGCAAGATCTTCAATTTGGAATTAGAAACCGGTAATATTAACTGGAAATTCGATCAATTATCCAAATTCAACAACCAAGGAAAATTGCAAATAACCAAATTTCTCAACGATAACAACAAGGCTATTAAAGTTTTCTTCAATAATGGTGACTTGTTGGTTTTGAACCCAGCAAATGGTAACATTATTGACTCTATAACCAATAGCATTCCGGCCAACGATGATATCATTCCAATCAATTTGAATGAATTAATAGTGGAACAAACAGAACTGCATAATCATACTAACGTACTCCTTGATGATGATTTAATTATCGAGGATCCAGCCACCGAAACTTTGCAATACGTTGCTAAGGGAGAAAGCAATGCCGGTGCTCCCAAAGATCAGCTCGACAAAGATTTCTTCTTTGCTAAATTGGACAAATCAAAAACTTCAATTCAAGCATACAAAGTCAATGCGGCACACCAACAAGTATCCAAAACTTGGAAATTCCAAGTTTCTGATCCTCAAAACGAAAAAATTATTGCGTACAGTTATAACAGCATCAATCATGAAGGATTAGCCTCAATCGGATTAATTCTTGGTGATAAGTCAGTGCTTTACAAATACTTGTATCCGAACTTGGCAGCATTTGCCATTCATAATACCGAGGAAAATTCATTAATTATTAATGTTATTGATTCCATTACTGGAAGAATCATTAAATCAGTGTCCCATTTACCTAATGAAAAATTAGATTTAGTTAATTATAAATTCCAATTGCTTGTCAATGATAATTATGTGATTTACACATTTCATAGTTACCGCCCTAGTGTCTCCTCTAAGATCAACGTTATTGAATTTTACGAATCCAAGTTCTCAAATGAACGGACTTTTGCCAATACTGGTACTGCTGAAGACAACAACAGCGGCCACAGTGATAGTTATTCAGTATTAGCGAATGATCTTCCTGAACCATTTGTTAAATTTAAATCATACAACTTTCCACTAAAGATTGACAAATTGAGCCTTTCCAACACTAGATTTGACATAACCACCAAAAACCTTATCCTTAAGCTAAACAATGGACAAATCTTATTACTACCAAAATTCTTAATCAGTTCAAGAAGAGTCGAAGGTAGAGAGTTGACCAAGGAAGAAAAAATGGAGTATCTGATGATGCCATATGATGCAAATGTGCCAATTAACAATAATGCAATAATAAACCACAAGAGGCTAATTTACACCAAGGATCTTGATGAAACGATAAGCAGCCATCAAAATGAACATTTATTTTCATTAGCAACCAATTTGGAATCCACTTCCATAGTATGCTACTTGAACAATGATTTATTCTGTACGAAAATTTACCCATCTCTACAATTTGATATGTTAAGTACAAGTTTTAGTAAAGTAAAATTATTGCTTACTATTGCAGGTTTGCTTGGGGCCTTTGTGATTAGTAGATCATTGGTGCAGCAAAAGAAGGTTAATTCATTTTGGGTGGACAAGCTTTGAGATTTTGAGCTTTTAAAATAGGAGGTGGTGGTGTAGTAATGATCTATTATCTATTTAGTTTCTCTTTTTTTTTCCTTTGTTTCTTTTTTTCTCATTGACAATTATTATCCTTTATTCATAGTGGTTTCATTTCATTTTGTCTCTATCTGTATTTACTGTTCTCTTCAGTATCATATATGATATAAATTTCTGAATAGTCTATCAAGTAGTTCGGTAGTCTTTTTCAGAAGGGCAATCACAATGGTATTCACACTGTGCATAGCATATTAGTGCTGATAAATACACGAATTCAAAAGACGTTTTCATAAAGTTAGTGTTGCACTAGCAAGCTTGTTTTGTTATTTCGTAAAAATATATCAGCTACTGCGTTTTGTGTTAGATATTGTACGTACCCTTGAAAGAAAGTTGCAGACAGTACACAACAGGATATCTCCTACGGCGGCGAATTAGTGCCGTTTTGCACACCAGAGTATAGAAGAGACAGATATGGTATATCTTCAGAAGTCACAATTGGTTAAAATTGAAAAAAACAAACAAACAAGAATTCCATTCCCCACCGGAGGCAAACTTAGATAATACATCACAATAACAATAGCGCGTGTCTATGTATGTATCTCCATGCATGTTAAAAAAAATCCTTGGGTGGGATGAGATGCGATGGTGCAGCAAATTCGCAAAACGCTCAAACGCTTAACCAGTTAAGCTGCGCACAAGGGGTGCTCACAGGGCGTCCATCGCTTGTAGACACTATGCAAGAATATAGTATTTTGAGACGTCAGATTGATATAATCTCTATCTATGGCTATATGTATAAAAAGGTACCTTTTTAAATAAGTATTGTGGCTGTACTTGCTTGCTAAAGTATGCGTTGGCAATGGCATACTTTGGTATATTCTAATACAGCTGGGTAATGTTGAAAGCAGAGAATAGAAACTCATTTGCAAAAAGTGCTAGATACAGTGACTCCTTGTAATTACGCAACACCTGTAATTAATGGCTGTGAAATAAGAAGTAAGAGATAAACGGCAGATGAAGCAGACAACCCGTTACAAAAGCATCGAGAAAAATTGGAGATAAAAGCAAGACAAGTACTTTATTTGTATTGAAAAAGAAATATGTCTGAAGGAAATAAGCTCAAATTATTGCGCTTCTGGTAAATTTTATAATTTGTATTTGGTTTTAATTTAATGGAAGGAAAAAAAAGAAAAAAAAGAGATTAAAATGCTAGACAACGTATTTTTTTTAATAAAATTATAGTAATTAATTTAATTTAAATAAAAATTCAAGCAGCCAATTTGTCCAAAATAGCCTTAGTGAATTCTTCAGTAGTATTGTTACCACCAATATCCTTAGTTCTAACTTTACCTTCAGCGAGAACAGCGTAAATGGCATTAGAAATTCTATCAGCATTTTCGTTCAAGCCCAAATGTCTCAACATCAAAGCACTTGACAAAATCATAGCGGTTGGGTTAGCAACATGCTTCCCCTTAATATCCAAACCAACGTGTCTGCAACCAGGTTCAAAAACAGCATGTTCTCTACCAAAATTAGCACCTGGAACCAAACCTGGACCACCAATCAAGGCAGCACCAATGTTAGACAATATACTACCGTACAAGTTTGGAGTAACCAAGACATCGAACTGTTGTGGTCTAGAAACAGCTTGCATAGAGGCGTTGTCAACAATTATAGTGTCAACGTCAATACCTGGGTATTCTTTACCAACATCTTGAACGGTACTTCTGAACAAGCCATCACCCAATTTCATAATGTTAGCTTTGTGAACAGCAGTGACTTTGCTTCTGTTATTTTTCAAAGCAAAATCAAAAGCGAATTTGGCAATTCTTTCGGATTTGTATTTGGTAATAATCTTTAAAGATTCAACCACTCCTGGCACAGATTGATGTTCAAGACCAGAATATTCACCTTCAGTGTTTTCTCTGATCAAAGCAATATCAATATCGTTCAATCTAGTCTTAACACCAGGAATGTTCTTGATAAGAGTCAAAGAAGCGTAAATGTCCAATTGTTTTCTCAAGGCAACGTTAAATGAGTTTTTGCCCACTTCAGTTGGAGTATGGAAGATACCTTTCAAACCAACCTTGTTTCTTTTCAAAGAATCAACGGCTTCATTGACAAGATCTTGACCTTCACTACCCTTGATCAATTCCCAGTCAACTGGAACTCTTTCAGCTTTAAAGATTTGAACAACAGAGTTGGTGATTTCTTCACCAATACCATCACCAGGGATCAAAGTGACATCGTATCTGCCTCCGTATTTCTTTGGCAAGCTAGCTTCAGAAACAGAAGCAAAGGTTCTGACGCTGGCCAAGTTCTAAAAAAAAAAAATTGTTAGTAACTGTCTAATAACGTAATTTGAAAGTTGATTTGGAATATAATTTTGCTTGTCTGTCTTCCCGAGGCGTCCAACATAAAACACTTGATGCTTCCCACCTTCAATGTCCTACTTTCTTTTTTTATTTTTTTTATTTTTTTCTTTCGAGGCAGCCTATAAGAAGCACATAATAACTAAGCGCCATATCCTGAGAATAACGAAAAACAGCTAAACAAACATACCTTACTAGCAATAGATCTGAACATTATGGGATGTGAATATGAAATATGGAATGAGGAATATGGATGCTGATGATGAATGATATCAATCAATAAAACGAAAGCAAGAGCTAGATGCGGGAAAATCAAAAGAAAGAAAGCATTCTTTTAGGAAGGGCGGAAAAAAAGCGAGTTAAAACGGGGGCCCAAATGGCATTCAGTGAATTCACTCAGCGCTTGAGCGTGTGGCAGTTTTTTGGTTTTTGGCGGCAGCCTCGGACACATCTTCGGAATTGGAATTGTCTTCGCAGATGCAACAGACGGAGGCTGTCGGGGCCACTTTCTGAGCAAGAAATTATGTCAGCAATTTTGATGATATACTGATTATGTAATTTTGTGCTCTGTGTTACCCTGCGTTATAGTTCCGGCAAATCTGCCGTGTTGGTATAACGCCATTACGAGGGTATAATTATCCCGGGAAGCATAGCAAACAACCTAATTTACAAACCCTTATCTATAGATCATACGATATGTTATTAACAAACAATACCAGGCATGACACAAAGCATTCTATTAAGGTAGAATAATCAACAAAAGCTAGCTAGCAACAAAAAGAAGATATTTAAAAAAAAGGAAGCAAGATGAGAAAGGATAGTAGTTAGTCAGAAAACGGAAACTCTTAGTTTTTAACTTCGTAGTATCTCTTGTACTTGTCATCAATCTTTGTCAAGTAGTAAGTACCCTTAGCCAATGTATCAATAGAACCCTTTGGTTCGTAATCACTCTTCAAGTGAATAGCTTCTCTCAATTCAATAGCACTGAGATATTCCTCTGGAGTTCTTTGTGTTCTGTTTTGTAACTTGTTTGCAATGTCCAACTTAGCAGTGATGTTGCTAATGTCACCAACAACTTTGACGGAAAACAAAGAAGCAGCCAAACCGGAACCATAAGAAAACAAACCAATTCTCTTGCCTTGCAATTGTTCATTTCCAACATAGTACAATAACGAAGACAAAGCACCGTACACAGAAGCAGTGTAAGTGTTACCAATGTTGGTTGGTACAGTCAATGATGGTTGAACTCTTTGCTTGGCCAATTCTTTGGTTAATCCGACAAAAGTCTTTTCAATGGATTTGTCAGTTAAAGATTCTTCGTAACTAACAGTGGCGTATTTGGAATCAACATCAGGGATGGCTTGTGGCTTAGCTCTGAAATCATTGTATAACAATCTACCATAAGTCTTGGTGACCAATTTACAAGTTGGGACATGGAAAACGTTATAATCAAAGAACTTCAACCCAACAACGTCATCAGCAAGAGGTTTATCTTGTCCAGCATCTTTTGGATATTCCAAACCCTTCTTGATAGCCTTTTTGGAAAAAGCTTTGTAAGATTGGTCAAATGCCTTGACGTAGCAAGCCAAAGAGAAATGGCCATCAACAACCGGGTATTCGGAAGTGAAGTTTGGCTTGTAGAAATCGTAAGCGTGTTCAAAATAAGAACCGTGCACGTTTTCAAACACGATTGGGGCATCAGGACCAATCAACAAAGCAACAGTACCGGCACCACCAGTTGGTCTAGCAGCACCCTTAGAGTAAATGGCAATGTCACCAGCAACAACGATAGCATCTCTACCATCCCAAGAAGAAGATTCAATCCAGTTAACAGAGTTGAAAACTGCATTGGTACCACCGTAACAAGCGTTAACAGTATCAATACCTTCAATGTCGGTGTTTTCGCCAAACAAGGTCATCAAGAGGGATTTGATGGATTTAGACTTATCTAACAAAGTTTCAGTACCGACTTCCAATCTACCAATGGAGTTTGGGTCAATGTTATTGTTTTTAAGCAAGTTAGAAGTGACGGTCAATGCCAAGGAGTAGATATCTTCACGGTCATTGACAAAGGCCATATTGGTTTGGCCTAAACCAATAGTGTATTTACCAGCAGAAACGCCGTCAGCTTTTTCCAATTCGGTTTGGTTTACGTACTGGAGGAATGGTTAGTAATTGGTTTTATGTAAGAAGATAGTCATAAATTGAAGATCCAAGAGAGCAAAGGGATAATTGACAATAGGGACATACTTCAGAAGGGATGTAGACCTCGATGGCCTTGATACCAATATTTTGAGGACGAGCAGACATGATGTTTGAAGATGGAAATTTATAAACTGGAATGGGAGATTGTCGATTGAAGCAGAATGAATATGGACAAAACAAACAAGAAGAAATTAAACTTCAGAGACTTGGTATCTATCAGTAAAAGAAAAGAGAAGCACTCAATGGGAAAGTAAAGAAGCAGGGGGAGAAAACAGAAACAGATGGAATGGGGCGATATAAATATAATATTTTCACTGGTGATGCGGTCGTTCTCGATCCTCGTATAAACTGGTGTTCGCACTCTGCAGAGTTGTGGTGGATGGTGTTGGGCAGCTGTCGCCGGGTGGCCCCCTTTTGTACGAGGACGCTCCTCGAGAAAACGCTAAGAAAATCAAGAGTTCCAATTGCAATTAATTAGCTGGGAGCCAGCTTCGATCGCTGGGCGCTGCCATATCAGCTTATCCGCCGCCACAAAAACGGTTTTTTTTTTCCTAGTTAGCATACTTCATCACGTGGATACAGGCCAGAGTTAACTATACAGTTACCTCAACTACAGTTGATGCCAGAGCATAGTTAGATCATATATGATAGATATGGTGTTTAAAGACACTGCCTCATAGCAGCAAGTCCAGGGAGTGGGGACTGCCAAGGCAGCAGATCTGCCATTACGCAATGACCCCTCAGACAGCTTTCAAATTAAGGAGTCTCAGAAGCAACTGTAGTAATGCTAATATTGTTGAGTAGATTTGACTATTTGCGGGTGAGGTACTAATCCATATCAATCAAGATGTACGGGTGGGTGTAAGGATGAAGGTGTTTTATTGATGCCGAAAGCGGTATAAGGACACCATGAAGACCAGATCATTTTGGTACGGCACCGTATAAGTACACTTACACGTACCGGACATAAGGCCAAGTGATTACTTCTCAATTAGCAAGTAGAGTTGTGCAGATGGACACGAAGCATTCGCTAAACATGTGAGAACGTACTTTCTTAATTTGAATAAAGCTACAATATTGACTGTTTTCAAACTTTTTTAACTTTTTTTTTTTATTGCCTAATTACCTTAGTATTCCTACTGTAAAAGTATACCAAGAAATATCCTCCTATTTCTTACTCGACTTCTTGATAAGCTTCTGTTTAACATGCTTCTTCATCTTGTTTTTCCTTTTTTCTTGTTTCTGTTCCTTAGCTTGACTTTTACGGAGCTTTTTCGCTTCTTTATCTTCGTATTTCTTGCCCTTAGCTTCTTTTTTAGAAAATCGTTCATCATCATCTGAGTACTCACCTTCTTCCGACTCTTCTTCTTCTTCACTGCGATCTTCTCCTGATTCTCCGTCTTCTCCTTCTTTGTTTTCATCTTCTTCGTTATCATCATTATTCGTAGCACTTTTCAATTGTTGCACATCATGAGCTGGTTCATTGCTTTGCTGCATACCGTCTTCAACTACTAAACTCTTAAAAACATCAATTTTCCCTTCTCTAAACTTGACAAAATCTTCTTCTTCCAAATCATTCAAGTTTCTCATCAAATGAAGACTTCTAAAAATTTCATCTTCTTTTTCATCTTCTTCAGATTCTTTGATTTTCAAATTATCCACCAACTCAACCAAAATATTTTCATCATACTTTTGCAGCGCTTCATCAATTTCCAAGCTTTTATTATTATTGTATGCATTGAATACCTGCTTGTAATCTTCAGTAATAAATTTAAATACTTCTTTTTCCATAAATGTAGCAATTTTCCGCTTTTTGCTAAAATAATCACTAATATTTTTAATATCCATTCTCAAAAAGTCCAAAGCCATTGGATGCGAAGGATCAATAGACTGTGATACATCAATAATGAAAATCTTCCCACGATTTACAATCAAATTGTATTCACTTAAATCTGCGTGAATCAATCGGCATTTCTGGTACATTAGTCTCATGCTCACCACAATCAGCTTATATATCTTGAAAACCTCTTCATCATCGGCAAATTCGTAATCTTTCAATTTGGGAGCAGGCCAGCCCTTCTCTTCAGTAGCACTTAAAAATTCCATTAGCAAGATATTCGATTTCAAATCAATAGGCTCGGGAACATTAAAACCTGAAAGTTTTAATCTTTTCAAATTACGAAATTCTTTCTCTGACCAAACTTTAATCAATTTTCTAGCATTGATCTTGTTACTGTTTTTGAAATTCTTGAACCGGAATTCTCCATTAATGTAACGTTCACGATCTTTAAACACAAGTACTGATGTCTTGTATACCTTGATGGCGTATTCTTTATCAGTGGTCTCATTGATACCGTAGTAAATATTGGCTTCTTTCCCAGTACTCAAGCATCCATCAATTTTCGTCAATGTACCATTTTTAATGAATTTGTTTAATTGGGCAAATGTCTTAGGATCAATAGCATTTTCTACTGTTGCGCGATCGCTTTTATCCTTTTCTATTCTTGCTGATTTAACTTGCGAATCATCACGAATCTTGTCGGAGTACTTTTGCAAAATTTCACCATTCTCAGATTTGGTAATTTGAGTATGATCGTTGTCTGTATTTTTGACATTCTTTGGGTTGTTGTTTCTTTTGTTTATGTTGATTGTACTACTATGTTCATAGTGTGATTCATCATCATCATCATCATTAACATCATCATCACTGCTGGAATCTGACTCGCTTGCGGAGTACAGCAACTGGTCTTCATCGTAATGGTGGTGGTGTTTGTCTCCAGACTCGATCGATAAACTAGCAAAAGAGGATTCCAAAGCGGAATTTGAGTTTGGGCCTGGAACTGTCATATTGGGCATGCAAATGGTGCTCGGCTATGATCAAATAAATAAACCTCTGGGGGATAGAAAAGTATGATCTGACTTATATATGAAATGCAGCTTACGATGTTCATATTATATTGCGGATTTATTTTTTCAAATTACCACTATAGTGGTAGTACGCCAAAAAAAAAAAAAAAAATTGGTGTAGCAATATCGCTAGCGATGCGGTTGCCCGGACAGCTATGCTTAAACAGTGGAGTGCTTATGCTGCTTATAAGCAGCATAATAAGGACTGTCAACGTTGACAGTCAGAAATCGGTCAAGTACGTAAACTTTATATTTGCAATAAGCAACTCGATTAACAGAAAAGTTGTTTAGTCTGCAAGTATACAAAAGAAAATAAATAAAACATAAGACAGTAACCAATGCATATATATAAACACATAGCATTTTTTTATAGAATTTATAAAACTTATAAAAACTTGGTTTTAGATTTTTTAATCTTTTTTTTTCTTTTTTTTTTTTTCTTTTTAAATCCTCATTTTTTGGCCTTTACCTCCTTTTTCTCATCAACCGACTCTTCTTCGTCTTCTTCGACATCACTCGCATCTTCAATCTTTTGATAAGCGTCAGTAGAACTAACAGCGGTAGGATCAATGCTGACATTAATCCAAGATAACAATAAGTATGCAATCAATGCAATAAACAAGAATGTACCTATTATGAATGGTTTTCTGTAAAAGTCATTCACGGTATATTTGTACTTGACAATGATATCTGAATGTCTGAATTCGTCGACCAAGTTCTTGTAAGTGATGGTAACTTTGGTGTGACCGGAAAAATCTAAGTATGACTTAACTAAGCTAGTATCGTAACTTTCATATGGGATTGGAGATGCAATATCCAAAAGTTCAGCTCCTTCAGGCAAGTAAAAAGACACTTTGACATCATTGTAAGAAACATCTTGGTGGCCATTAAGTAACGGAACTTTAGCTAAGAATGTTTCTTTGGATTCTTGAGTTTGCTTGACAAAATCTTGCAAATCATGGGTCCATCCAATGGTAAAGTTATAATTCCAGCCACCGAATATTGGATATCTTGGTTTTAAGACTAAATGGTTCTTGATAATTTTGGAAGTAGACACATTACCCACCAAATCGACATAGTAGCTTTCTCTAAAATTTTGTGGTAATTCCATATCAAGAGCGATAATATGAGGACCAACTTGCATTTGATATTGACTTCTCATCCAATCTAATCTGGAAAACCCGCTTTTTAATTTGCCCACATGGTTAGTGAGTTCATAAGTCTCTTCAAACGACAATGAGTTACCCCAATGAGATATCCAAATGTCTCTATGCAAATGTTCAACATTAGCTAAAGGCTTATTTCTAAGAAATAAAAAGCTAGAGTATTCAACCGTAAATGGCTCAATTTCGCCATCTGCTTCAAAAATAGCAAAATTCCCCTTATTTTGGCCCGGCTTCAATTCTGGTAAGCCTTGGCTAGATTTATCAGCATTCAAATCTTGAGCTTTCCCATCATCAGTCCCTACAATTTGCAATTTGTATTCCCTGGTATGGTATGCGGAGACTGGATACTTGAAAGTTTTCAACAATAAGGATTGAGCATCATTTAACTCAATTTGATCAGGAACTGGTTTCAATTGATGCAAGTAAACGAATTGCAATTGAAGATTAATAGTGGCATCAGGAGCCACTGGAGCAGGAAATTTCAAAACCAAGTAGTTGTACGGAGATTCAGCATTTTCAGAATTATTAAAAACACTGGTAGGTACCATGAATTGACCCTTTGGTCCCGTTGTGGCCAAAATTAAAGCATAATCATCAGTGAGCAGTTTAGGCAATGGGTGAATGTATTCACTAATTGGAGTAGAATCAATGTTTTTTGTATTGATGTTCAACACTTCCTTAACGTATGCTTTACTAACATCTAGCGTTCTTTCAATGCCAATGTTTTGCCAGCTTGATGGAATGTTGTTTTCATCAATTTGGGTCTCTTTAACATTGCCGCTGGCACCACCACTGGCACTGCTGCTGGCAATGGTCAAGGTGCCGAAAAGCACACAAATGGCAGAAAGTAATGATATTAAAGAATGACAATAAAGTTTCATAGCTTATGCTTTCTGAATTGAATCTATTGGAAAACAACAAGAAGGTGAGAAACAGAAAAAAATGTCTTTTCCCCTTGATAAAGTTCGCTTTCTCGTAACTGTCTCTGTGTATTCTTGTTATTGTCTACCGTTTCCAGATTCTATTTGGTATGAAAATTAAAGAAAAACAAGAATGAGAAAATGAAGCAGCACGATTATGAACGCTAACGTGTCCTGTATTAGCCATCGCTTAGGTAATTAAGTGCGCGGAGGATTATGTAATGCACAGCTACGAACATCTATATTGCAAATGGATGGCAAGAAGATAAAAGGAGTACAATGCCTAAACTTAAGAAAACAAAGAAATTTTCCTTGAGGAACATGTTTTAGAGAAGAGCACTTCTCCATTCAGGGAAAGAAAGCTGAAATATGTTTTGTAAGTCGAAAATTTGGAAAAAAAGACTAATTTGAAAGAAAAACTGGGTTGAAGGAACCAAACTGAATCTACGGAGCCGAAAAAATTTAACAGATGACAAGCAATGTTTAAATATCGTATAAAAGTTTGCTGGTAATTAGGAATAGGTTGTTATTTACATGTAGAAAAAAAACATATGCTGAATAAAGTAAATGAAGTTAACTTAGAGCAAGAAGCGAATTAAAAAAAAAGAATAAAAGCGAAAATATAAGAGGAAAATTATCACACAGAACCAAAGAAAACCCAAAACTAAGCATGTAAGGAAAACAAGATGAGCAGAAAACACAATTAGAAAAAAAAATAAAATAAAATAAACCAAAACAGACATATATAAAAAAAAAAAACCAAAAGTAGCTGATAATTATAAAAATTCAAACCTAAATTTTGATTTAGACTTGACTTTCAAAACCATGGAAAAAAATAAATTAGTAAAGGTAAAAAAACAAGAAATTACTAGAAAGTAGACCCTCTCACCTTTCTCACACTCATTAAAACACTTTTGAAGTAGCTTTTCTTAATTCTCTTTTTGAAAAAAATTATCCCTAATTATGACATTGATGTTGATGCTAATGCTGATGTTGATAATCAATCGTCCCAGTAATTACTGTTTCCTGAGGCGCACTACCGATATGGCTCGGGGTATCATCATTCACTTCTCTAAGACTAAGATTGATATTACTGTTACTCAAATTACGATAATTATTATCATTATTGCCTTCCTTTCCATCATGGTGACTGTTGTTAGGATTTTCATTCCTTCCATTATTATTATCATCCCTTTCCTTGGCAATATGGCCACCACTATTTCTGTTATTAATATCACTATTTCTATCGTTGCCAAAAATATGCACTCCTAAGTTATTGCCCACATTTATTGGAGTGCTTCCGTATCCATTCGTAGGTGATGCGGTTGTTGTTGCCGTATCATTGACAGGTGTGGCTACCTGAATTTCAGTTAAATTGTGTAAAAGAATATTATTTCCATTCTCATTGATATTGACAATACCATCATCATCACGTTTTATTTCGGTTTTATTTTTGTTCTTTCTGTTAATATTGTACACACTCCGGCCCCAGTTACGGCGCTGGCGAGTACTAGGAATGTTAATGGTGTTGGTAAATTTGTTAGTTATGCTACTTTTGTTATTCTTTTTCTTTTTGTTATTGGCTTGAGATCTATTGCAGTCATTAATGTTGTTATTACCGTCATCATTGTTGGTTTCGTTATCAGGATTATCAATATTACCCATATTATTATTGCTGTAATTCAGATTAACTTCATTCTCCTCTCTTTGATCTCTATCACTCTTATTTGCATTACTAGCCCTGGAAGTGGTCTGCAATCCTACAATTCTTTTCAACTTGTTACGGTATTGACTTTTCAAGATTGGATTTTTAAAGTGATAGCTTGAAAAAGAAGGATCCCAACCGTCGTCATTACCGCCATTTCTATCATTGCCACTATCACCAGCCCTTTTATGGTTTGTCACCGAGAACTCATCATTGGAAATTGCTCTTCCTATAATGGTTTTTGACTCGTTGATTTTTTCAAGCTTTTGCACTTTATAAACCAACTCCCATACCAATATATTGATTAACACAGGGAAAAAATAAGATAATAACGAAGACCAATTATTCACCTTATTACTAATTACATAAGCCAAATAAAAAACAATAGGGCAAAGTAAAAGTACTCCAGTAAAAACTGTCAAGCAAACAATTGACCCAATGAAAGCAAATGCTCTTTTCCAGTAAATGTAGCAGTACATGGTGACGCAAAATACGCAGTATATTGCCAAATCAATGACGCAAACCATCACTTCGAAGAACCGCTCCACTTTTCCAAACTTTTTATGGGTACCATTATTGTTATTGAAGTTAGTGTAGTTATTGGTAGTACTGTGGTTGTCTTCTTTGGCGTATGCGTAATAAAGCACGTTGAATAGCAACAAGAGCAAAAAGCTGAATGCGGTACAGTTGCGAATGAGCTTCCTGCGTTTAACAGAAAACACATATACCAAAATCTCTCCCCAAGCGATAACCGTCAAGAGTCGCATAATGATGGTGAATGCCACAGACACATTTGACTCAAGAACTTCAGAAGCAAACTGGTCTGCATTTTGATAATTATAGAAGAATTGCCTATCAAGCAACGTTGTTGTCTTCAGAAGCACCACTGAAATGGTGATGGCATAAAAAAGAGTCAAAAAACTAGTAATGTGGGATTTGATGGTTGTAGATAGCACAAGCAATAGCACTAAGGACCAAGCAGCCACAGTGACGGCACTGACAATGTAGCATACGGAGATGAAGCCATTGCTGAAGGGGTCTCGGAGTAAAGTACCATCATTGTGAACAGTAAGATTGTCATAGAGCTGGGAGAGCTGTACAGGGCCGGTATTGTAAGCGGTAGAGTTAGAGCAGTTTGTGAGAAAGAAATAAGGATAGCTCAAAGTGGTGTTGGTGAATGAGTTCGATGGTGAGTTAGAATTAGAAGTCGACGCATTATAAGCAATGTAGCCGTTCAAAAGGATGTAGAGGGAGCAGTTGAGATCATTGTTGGCAAAATCTTGGAGAAGCTTTAGTTTTTCCATTTGCCATTGCGTGTGGGCTAAGTTAACCAGTACTTTATATTAGCATTAGCCGTTGCCTTGAATATTGCAAAGGTGTTTTAGTATATTAATTTTCTAGGAAGGGCGTTTGACAATATTCGTGATGATGGGGGATTATAGGAATGTTAATGTCAAACATGTTTTTTGCCTAAATTATCCACGTGCACGATCAGCTGATTTGTGTGCCACGCGCAACTTACTAAGTGAACTACAATGCGTTCCTGTTTTCCAAAATGAGTTTCCATTTGATACAAAAGCATTGATGATCATCACGGCAAGAACAGATGGATGAGCAGCCAGCAGCTACCGTGGCAGACTATCTATACAATTAAGTCAAATTGGATTTGTTGAAGGGTGCAATTACTTAAACAGTACTATAGTGTATTTGGAAAGAATTAAAGCCTGTGCAAGGCAAGGTCAAACAATAAATTCAATAACATGAAAAGTCTAAACAAATAAAACCAAAAGAGAAACTAAAAACCACACCGAAGAATTTAATAGAAAAATAACCAAAAGATAAAAAGAAAAAGAAAAAAAAAAAAAAAAAAAAAAAAAAAAAAATCAAAGAAACCAAAACATGAATAGTAAATGTGAGACCAATGCATTTTTTCGCGACCAGCAGAAGGATAGCAAAATCAAAAAACTTTTCCAAATTTTAATGGGCTTTAATGGGCCTTCTTACCAAAAGCTTCTACCTCTGGAGAGGTCAATGCCAGCGAGTATGCTTCTGATCCAGCACTTGACTCGCCCCTTGACGTTGGTGGGGAGCTTAAAATTGGTGACTTTGATATACGGGAACTTGTCAAGCTAAACAGATGCTCAAGTCTAGAAATATCGCAATTATTACCTCTAACATCACATTTGTTAACAACAGGATAATTGCAACCACAATTCCCCCTAGCGGATATTGCCATTGTTTCTGTTCCCGTTGTAGCAGTGACAGCATCTTTGTTACCTTTATTAGCCATTCCTATTACCTCAATTATAGCTTGAATAATATCTTCACTACCCTTTTCTTCTTCCTCAATATCATTGTCATTAGTATCCGAATCAAGATCGACATATCTGCTCAACATGTCAATGTCCACATCCAGTATGCCAGGTACTGCTTCTGCTCTTGCTTCTGTTCTTGTAGCAGCATTGAGTGCTGGAGCTATTGATGTTGCCACTGTCGTAGCAGCTTTTCCTGCTTCTTCAACTGCTGCATCTGTGAAAAATCCTGCATTTGTCAATTCTAGCAGCAAATTATTATTATACTTTGACCCGCGAAAGCTTCCGATATTATTATTGCTGTTACTGCTAATGATATTATTGCTATTGGTGCTGTTGTACCTATCTGCTTTATAACTTGCAATTTTGCTTTTTGAGTGGCCCAAATTGTTGGAGGGATAGCTGTTGTTGCCGTTCGAACCGGGGCCAAAATCGCGAATAATAATATCAAAGTTGGGTATCTGGTTAGTAGTATTATTACTGTTGTTATTACTATCGTTTCCCCCGTAAACAAAATTGGAAACATTAGTGAAAATACACTCTTCGACGGATGTATCGGTAGAAGAAAACTCCATTGATGTTGCTGCAGTTGCTGTTGATTCGGTTATACTGGGATATGATAACACGTTTGGATCGTTGAGGCTGTTGATGTTGCTGAAATAGTTTGCGGCATCTGGAATGTTGTTGCTATAGTCAGTGCTACTCATTTCCAAACCAGAATAATGAAATTTGTTATGGTTGTCTTTATTGTCCTCATCGTTGTCATTGTCATTGTCCGTGCTGCTGCTATCCCCATTTGCCTCGTCGGCAGTAGCATTCTCATCAAAATCATTACCGTCCAAAGTTTCATTGTCCGTGTCCTTATCATCTTGAATGCCCATACTATTAACACCTTGAGCATTGTTACCAAGATTGATGCCATCGGTGTCAATATCTCCTTCTACTTCTTCATCTTCAGTTTCATCATGCGGCTCAAAGGATTTCATTAAAACGTCTCCATCATCATCATTCTCCTCATTTTTTATATCCTTTTTCTTCAAGATGTTTTTTTTACCGTTCAGGATTCCTTTTTTTGCACAAGATTCGCAATTTTCTGGGCAATCAGTAACTCCTTGAGAAGCTAATGGAGGCGGACTAACCAAGAATCCTTGATTATTAGCGGTAAACCCTTTATAACTACTCTTTTCATGGATTAGTGGTCCACCGGTAATGGATTTTCTGCTGCTCTCTCCATAATTATGATGATTGACACCATCAAAGCCAAACATAATATTTTGATTATTATTTTTAGCCGCAAAAGTACTCAAATAAATTTCGTCACTAAGCAGCAGCACCCCTACTGCTGCATATAGTTCTTTATGCTTCAAGCAACACAGCCTTTCATGAGCCTCTTTACTTTCGAAGTACACCCTTTTCCGACAATGTTTGCAAGTATACTTGCATTGATAATAAAAAGTTGCCAACACACAATTATCAATGGTATTTTTACCAATGTCGCCACCATTAACATTAACATTGTCTGTACCACCTCCTCTGCGATTCAAACCTGGAATACCACTGCCCAAAGCAACAGGTGACCCATCATTACCATCAACTAAATCAGCCAAGTGATTCCAAATATGTCTTCTTGCGGTTCTTTGATCACCAAACCCAACAATATAATGCGGGCAGTTATCAAAACAGCAAAAGGCTGTTCTTTGCGCATGATTGACGTCAAGTAACTTGCTAAATTCATCATAAGATTGAGCATATTCTTTATTTTTGGAATTTGGTGGCCGATAAGCAAGCAATGAGCGAAGCACTTTGGAATTGGTGCTGTTGATTAATGCATTGGCTTTGGCGTGACCCATTTGATTGTGTATGGCTTTGTTGTATTGGCCCGGGTGTATTTTTCTAGTGGTTCCATGGCAATGCAAATGTAAATGATGAGCCGGAGACAGGGTGTTGCTGTTGGATATTGATGATGATGACGATGATGATGCTGATGATGATGATGACGGCAAGCAAACGTTATAATTTGGGGTGCTGTTAGTGGTTGAGGTAATGTTAGTTGGAGGATAGACTAGTGGCAGTGTCTTTTCACACTGTGCCACTGCATCAGGAATGACAGTTTGACTGTACTTTAGTGCTGTCCGTATGTCTTGCTTGTCTTGCCTTTCAAAGTTAATGCTTTGATTACTATGGAAATTATCAGTACTGGCACCATGAAATTTCATAGCATTGCCATTTTTAAGAAACCCGTCAAAGGAGTCAAACGTTCCAATTTTCAGTCTATCAATCAAACCATTTGCACAAAAAATGGACCATTGCGCTTGCAACAGCAGCAAAATCAATTTGGCATTATTTAATTCAACTGCTTCTTCCCATGCTTCCTTGCCAAACAATTCGTTTGCTGCTTGGTAAATCAGGTCCATTTCGCTATGCAAACAAGGGATTTCGTTCAGCCTGGTCAAGTTTTTAGCAAGCTCAACATAATAAGCGTCAGTTGGGATCCCATGGTTATATCTGTTGTGGTTGTTGCTGTTGTAATAATTGTTGTTGGTAACGCTTTCAATAATGCTAAGGTTTGACGTGTCTCGTGGGCTGTCTGTCATGGAGGACAACAAAGTCAAGCTAGAAGATGACAGAGAGAAAGACATTTTTTTTTTTTTTGCGCTTTTTTTTTCTGGTTAGCTAATTATCTGGTAAGTTGACAGCCTGTTTATTGATGGTCGTCAGTTGGTACTTGACAATCAGTAATTGGCACTTAACAAGGGAGAGCAAAGCTGAAGCAGGAAGAAAGAAAAATTTTCTTTGAAGAAAAAAAAAAAAATGGAAATGAAAGCAAGACAGAGCCTCCTAGCGACGGGAGGAGTTATATATAAGATTGGATGGATGTGAAGGGACAGCTGAGACATGGCAACAGACAACGCAGCATTCTACCTTACTTTTAATGTGGTGGTTGACTAGTCAGTAAAGTATACAGGGTTTTGTTTATGTGTGTAGCTGACTGGTCAGCATCAGCCAGCATAAAATTATGAGTAAAACTATCCACTTTTCTCTCGGAATCTGTCAAAATTATGCTGTCTCTTGTGTGCTATTGAAGTATTGTTGTGTCTCATATTGTTGCGTGGTTGGCTATTCATTTTGTATTTGTATGTTTGCCTGAGACATTTGTGTTTAGTTTACTGTGTATATTAGAAGATATAAACTACATCTATTGCTTATCTTGTACCCAATCCCCCTTTCGCTCTTTTTCTTCTCTGTATTTGTCAACAGCTCTCTCACCAAACAGCATCTTCAAACACTCTTCATACATCCAGCACAGTGTCCCTCTGAGTGTCCTGTCCCTCTAGGCGTTATGTGCTTTAGCGAAAGATCGCCACTCATTGCCATCAGCAATGCATAGCGCTCAGTGCGTCATCGCCGATCTTCTTTACCTCACTACGTTCTCATCACATCCTCATCGTATCTCATCACATCTACCAGATCCGCGAATGTGTATATTCTATAAATGCAACATGCTTACAGGTACACCACCGCGGGCGACGCAAGCGATGTAAGCGATGTGTCTCATAATATTAGTTGTAAGTATAACAGATACCATCAAGCTATCTTGACAACGGCCGCAAGTTAACTTGGATTGACTGGCGCATAAGTCTGCCTTACTTATTCTTTCTTTCAATTTTTTTTTTTTTCTTGCGTCTTTTCGGAATTTTGTAACTTTGAAAATCTGTCTCAGTAGCAATTTTTCGTATTTGGGGACACATTATTGGACAGGCTGGCTCCTTGTCTTACCTATCAGTATAATGACATACTATTGAAGGGGCTTACTATTATAATCAGTTGAAATATCCTAATTATGTTATGTGCACTATGTACCATTTTAAGGATTTGATAAATTGCAAGGGGCATAATTAAAAAAAGAAAAAAAAAACATTTCAGCTTTGAAAGCCTATGTCTATAGGAAAAATAATGAAGACATAACAAGATGCCTAATAGCATAGTTTTTTTTTCTGTGTATTTTTTTAAAGCTTTTGGCCTAACACATTTGAGTTTTGAGCTTGTCGTTTCGCCATAAAACTGCAAAATTGACAGTCTTCTTATTAGCATTATTATTGTTATTTTTTTTTTTTTATATAAAACCTTCTTGACTTAGGTGGCTATTATCATTTAAAATTCTTGGCTGGGTAATTGGCTGGTTGTGGCTGGCAAGCAAAGTAACACCACCGCAGCCATTTGGTTAACACTAGAGTGTGCTTAAATGCCAATGAGATACTGAAGCGAGAGAGCTGTTGTTAGCTGTTGTCAAGTGGTGGTATCCCATAATTAGCCTGGAGGTGTTTCACTTTTTCATGCATGGTGATGCATTAATGCCCAAATTTGCAATAGACTAATCATTAATGGATATTCGGGTTTTAAAAAAGATTCAAAAAAGAGTCAAAACGCGAAATGATAAATAATGCGAGAATTACTAAATGGTGAAATGCTCTACAAATGCTGAAAGTAGAAACGCGTCTTTGAATATGAGTTTTGGGTTTTGTGCTATAGCATACTAATACTTTTGTTAGCTCAGAGTTTACGTGTCTTGAAAATTGCGGCTGGTGCAATTGTGAATAAGCAGCTTCAGCAACTTCTTACAATAGAATTACGCCGCCTTAGATAAAACATAAAATATACCCTCATAGCTTGCTCAACTTATTTTAGACATTTAGCTCTTTCGACGTATAGCCATCTATTTTTTTTTTTTGTTTTGCTTTTTTTGTTTATACATATATCTTCTGTTATTGTAGCTGCCCTGGCGACACATATGTGACCTGTCTCTATCTGTGAAAGTTTGACTACAAGAATGCAGAGCAGTTCACAATTTCAAAACAGTTTGAAAATTTTAAAACAGACAGAAACAGGCAAATTTTCAGATTTTAGGTTCAAGAAGTCAAAAGGTTGAAAATTCTCATTTTTGCCTCGTTTGACAGTGCCTGGGAACCCGGACAATTACTCACATATTCAAAGATATGCTTTGGTTCGTATGTATGTGCTGATTGATTTTCTTCTGTTGTATACAGCTAACTCTAAAACATCCATCGAGAGAGAATATTCACACTCTAGAATTCATTGCTGGCTATGGCTCCCAGTATGGAAGAAAGGCAGCTTGAGCTTCATTGGCCGCAAAGATTTGGTATTATTGTACAGCACGTATGAAAGCAAAAAAAAAAAAGTAAAAGAAAAGCAAAGCAAGAACAAACTAAAATAATAATCAAGAAAAAAATAAAAAATAAAAAAAAATTAATAAAGCGAGTCAAAGATGTAAACAAAAAATGCGTAGACCGGGAATCGAACCCGGGGCCCAACGATGGCAACGTTGAATTTTACCACTAAACCATCCACGCTTCACGTGATTTTAAATTTATAATAGGGAGAGTATAACAAATTGTACGCCGAAACGTACAAAACAACTGGAGAATGTTTTGATCAAATGCCTAGTAGCACAAGCATTATGGAAAAAAATACATCTAAATAAAGAAGTGAGCTGGAGCAGTATCATTCTTCCATCCAGTAATACAAAAGAATTAGTTCAGGTCCACAGCAAACAATGACCCTCAACCAAAATAAAATATCAGCCATCCTAGACTATAATCTTTCCTATATTTATTTGAAATCCAACAGATCCATTAAAGTCTAACTAATACTAACGGGGTTTTCACTTATGTAAGTTTCCCCTATATAATAACAACTGAACTATACTGTATATACTATATAGATAAGTTTATAAGATTATATTTTCTATCACTTATATATAAATAATATACCGATCTTGTGTGTGAAGAACCAAAAAGATCTAAAGAATAGCTGATACTCCTGATTAAATTATCGTCCTCAGGTACTGCCACTGTAGGAAAATAATAAATATATCTTAAGAAGGAAGCTAATAATGAATTAACTAGTAAGACAAAAAGCAAAGATTAAGATAGCATAAAGAATAATACGCGCACTGGTCCCAAGAGTATTGGGTGGATTGTTAAAATAATTTCCTATGTTTATTTCAATATAGCGAAACCCACAAAATTTCTATATTGCTTATTGGCCCAGTAAACAATACCAAGCTTGGCAATATCATTGCCCAATGCTTAAAATTGGGATCCACTAGAATGCATGCATGCGGCTATGTTAATCACGGACACCAAAGATGAGAATGTTACAGTAAGACTCTCTGAGCGCCGCGTGAGCACTGAAATTGAGCTTTGGCACTAACTTACCTAATGAGGTTCTTGTGGGAGTGCTTAGTCATTTACAATTGAAGGACATAAGTGTGTCCCCAATGCTATACACCCTGATTCTAGAGTGGAAAAGGTATTATATAGCATCCTTTTCTAAAATATTAAGCTACACGTATGCCAATAATAACAACCGTAGCGTTGCATTTTTGCAAAAATTATATAGAAAATGAAAAGTTATTTTGCCCAAGAATGTATGCGTGTCTGGTGGTTTGTAATCTGGCCGCAATCAAGACGAACTACACTTATTTTGTCATTACGTTTCATCTTTGGAGCTGTTTCTCGACGCTTATATGTTGTGAATTAACTTTTGCGTGCCTATACACTAAGATATGCGTCAAATGCAAAGCTAAGTTATTGGAAATTATGGGGGACTTTTAATGGGTAAAACTTTTCATGCATTTTTTATAAGTACAGCATTATTTACGAACTTCCCAGTGACCTACATATGCCGTCTTTTTCAAATATTGAGCTAATAGCCAAAAAAGAGTTGCTTCATTTTAGCAAAGATAACTTTTCAAAACTAAAGCCTTTGCTTTCACAGAAACTAAAGATAACAAGGTAGAGCTTTCATAATAACAAAATCAAAAGGTTAAGTGGAATTTTTCTCTTTCAACCTATTATGAGCTTTAACTTGAGACCCAACAAAAGCAATCAGACCACATCTCTTACACAATTGCCTATTTATCAGGTAATGTGATCAAACAAATTATTTTGCAAAAAAAAAAAATTTTTCTTTAAAAAAAAAGTAAAAAAAAAAAAAAAAATTGAAGAATTAAGCTTTGCTAATAATCTGTTGACCAATACAGATATTTTGCTTAGAACTACCAAACTGAAGATTCTTGATTTTCTGTACAAACGATTGATATACGAGGTAGCTCTGGGCCAATTATCTTGACAACATTATTTTCAAATTTGAAGAATATTCTTATTTTCAGAGTTTTAGTTGAAGGTTATAATTCATCACAAGAGGCGCTACCAAATTTAGATAGCCTATTACTTTTCAACATGATCCGTGTGAATTAATGTAGAAAACATGCTTTTATAACAAGCTCCGCGCCTCTTGAGGAGTGTCCTTTATTGGCACGAAAGATTAAAAATAACTTTCTGTTAGTATTCAATTTTTTCAGTTTAGGCATAATCTGTTGATAAAGTGTAAGTGTTGGTCATTTGGTTATGATCTGAGCTTACACTTTACTGATTAGTGAATATTCATTACTGCTCTACTTTGTTGAATTCCAAAAAATACAAAATAGTATATTCTTAGAATGTCATATTATAAAAACTTTTTTGTAATACCCTAATGTACATGTAAATGTAAAAATCAAACCGTAAAGATAATATAACGACATATAGAAATAAAGACAAGTATAATATAACAAATTAGATTATAATAAAGGCAAATATGAATAAAAGAAACTAGAAGAAATTAAACCAAAAAAAATAAAATAAAAAAACCTGTTAAATTCATAAATCATTAAAAAACAAGACATAAACATCAAAACAATTTATAATTAAGTCGACGATTTAAAAATGAACTGTTGGGTCACAAAGTATAAAAACTGAAGCTAAAAGTAAAGTGCGACCAAAATTTAAGTCAAACTTTTGGCCAAATACAATCAGACAAAAAATCAGCCTCAGAAAAAAAAATAATAACAATAATCTTGAGAAAGCCATTAATGTGAACTGCCAATGCCATGGCCAGCATTTGCAACTTTGATCTCATTAACTAGATAGTTGTTCAATTGAAATAACCCTTTACCCAAATTTTGAAAAATATTAAATCCAATTTCTAGATCACAAACAGTATCAAATAAAAATTCCCCAATACGTAATACTTTCAAACTGGTCTTGTATCTTTCATTATCGTAAGCTTTTATTGGTTGTTGTAGATTCCCGTTATCACCACTAGCGTTAGTGTTGGTAGCAACCTGGACACTTCTCTTCTTGGTAGCTCGCATGACAAAGTTTGGATCATAGTTATAATTAGCAATACAAAATTCTTCCAACTGGTTGAAAATTCGCAAAATTATCTTGTAATACTTTAATTTTCTGATAAAGTTAGCATCTTTTAACAATGCGTAAATTTGGCTATTGCTGGCGGTTGCCTGCGGTGAGTTTGCGAAATTGTTATTATCATTGTTACTCGTTTCGGAAAAAAGCATATTCAAAGTATTACGGCTACTGCTAACATGAGGCATGTCGCCATGGAGATTTCCATTATTACTTCTCATTGAATTGATAACAACCCCATCAATATCACTGCAGTATTTTTCAAAATTGAATGAAAATTTGCATAACACCAACACTGCATCAAAGAGTAACTCCATATTCAATGACAATACTTTAGAAAGACTTTCTTTACTAATGACTCCATCAACTAGTCCCATTTCAAAAATTAAATCGTCATCTTTGTCATTATTTTCACTGCTAAGACTATAGCTTTTACCTTTATCTTTAGCATCATGGGTTTGCTTCCTAATATTAGCACCATCACTGATAAATTCTGAATCCAAATCAGTATTGAAAAACAAATCTATCATAATCTTGAGCCCAAACTTAAGACTCAGTAACTCTTTTTCATTATTATTTCCAATAGCACGTGTGCTGTTTTTATTAATGCCGACGTCAAACAATAGCGACTTTCCAATCTTGCGCCAATTTTTAGACCATACACCCAAAGATCTAATTTCCTTCATATTGATATAATCATGACTATAATGCTTAAAACTTAAATAATGATTCAAAACCAATGCATCCAATTTGAGTAAGTTGCTACTATTTTGATAAAATTCTGCATCACTTTTGTTTAAATATGGCGGCAATTGTCGAGCGAAAGCTTGGTGCCATTGGCGCAAACCAGTACCATCAATATTATCATTTATATCACAGAGGTATTGATTCAACGCAAATTGAAGCAAGACTAAGCCAAACTCAGAAACTTGGCAGTTTATTGGCTGCTTATTTACCAAATTCTGCAATACTGTTTGGAAATTGGTAGCGGAAGCAGCAGCCGGGTTGCTGTTCTTGTTAATAGCATCAGTAAAATCCATACTTTGGAAAACCTGCTCCAGTTGTGGCATAGCTAAATTGATTTCCTGATAGCTCAATATTTTTTCAATTTTCAATCCATAAAAATAGTTCAACAAGTTCGAAATATTAAAAATGGCAAACACTGTTCTGATTTTACTTTCATAGATTAAAAATCTCTCATTACTGTTGATTTGCTCTTTGACGTTACCACCAGCACTACCAATATCCTCACTTTTTCGAAAAGTCAAATCAGTCAAGTTGGAGGATCTAATCAAAGCAATCAAGGCATTCACTTGCTTTAAAATAATCTCGCTAGACGAATCAAACTCTGCAAATAATCCATAGATAACACTCAATGTCAACGCTTGTACTAACCAAAGCGGTGTGGCATTATTGGGCGTCAAGTAATTTTTCTTTCTGGAATCTAAATACACATGAATGCATCGTCTTGAAGCCTCATACAAATTGGAAGCTTCTCGCTTATTATTAGATACCGTGGCCCCCAAGGTCGCCACTAGTAAAGGCAAACAAACACTAGCTGCATCTCTTTGATCAGCTAAGGATGTTTGAGTAGTGGCACTCTTAACTTTAGTAAAAATTCGAATGCTAGGCTCCCAAAAATAGCTGGTGAGCTTATTCATGTTAATTTCATTCAAAAATACTGAATGGACAAATGGCATATGAGGAAGAAATTTGTCATTGAAAGCCTGCACAAACTGATTGAGTCTCGAGTTATCAACAATAGTTGGCGATGGGATACCAATAAATGGGTACTTGAGTAGTGTTTTGTACACCTTGCTGCGAAGATGTCTAGTAAACAACACCCTGTTAGGATCTTCACTGGTTCTATTATTCGAAGACTGTTGGTGTTGTTGGTGTTGTTGAGAAATTGAATGCTGGCGTTGTTGTAACTGTGGGGGTATCTGCAGCAGCAGCAGTTGCAATTGTTGTTGTTGTTGTTGTTGTTGTTGTTGTTGTTGTTGCAGATGTGTTCTCGAAGGTATGACAATCGAGCTGTTGTTGCTACTGTCGAGCATGGTTGATGAAATGTTTCTAATCGGCGAGTTAAGATTTGTGGACGAGACGTCACTAAGACTCTGTAACATTGGCACATTCACGCCATAGTATGAGTACCCATTGGAAATGTTGTTAAAATGTTGAAAATAAGGATTGTTGTTGTTGTTGTTGTTGTTGTTGTTGTTGTTGTTGTTGCTGTTGTTACCACTATTTTGTCCGCAATTATTATCATTGTAATTTGTAGCGGTAGAGTTTATATTATTAGTGCTTCCCATCTGCGGACCACCTTGACCATTCAAAAAGATACCAGTCACCATTCTGTCTGGATTACTAGAATTTGAACTAATCATAGTTTGAGTGCTGTTTGTTGACTTCGCCGAATCGTTTCGGTCCATGCTGATTAACTTTGCAGATGAGCCGAGACCATTACCAGCAGCACTACCACCGCCACTCAGACTACCACTTTTGTTATTCAAGTAAAATTGAAAATTTTGCAAATTATTCAACTCCGATAAAAGATCATATTCTTCATTGATTTCGTGAGTTTTTTCTATTTTGTTTTTCAACTCAGCATTTATCGAGTCTAATGTGAGATTGGCATTATTATTGCGAAATGTTTTATTTTCAGTTTTGCTGTTTACACCAGCAGCACCACCACCACCACTGCGCACTCCATAACTATGTTTCAACTGTTGGTCCATTTCTTTGCTCAATTTTGAATCACTGTTAGTCATGGTGTTGAACTCGTCACTGTAGAAGGAATAACCATATAACAGTCCTACGGGGCCAGTTCCGCAAGTACTGCCATTATTGGCTGCGACACTTGCTAAAGCAGCAGCTTTTGTAGCTGAAGGATGATGACGAGAATCCGTTCCAGCACTTGTAGGAGAATTTTTGCCATTTGTGCCATATGGTGTTGATTCTTCAGAAGAAATTTTGTTGAGTTGGTTTTGAAATGCGTTTATCCGTTTAGTAAACTCATTTTCATTTGCCTTAGCGGTGATTGAAGATGATGCTGGTGCTTTACCTCTTTTTAAATTGGACAAAAATTCAATTTGAGAGGATTCTAATACACGATTTACCCAATCTTCAGCATCGGGAGACTCGACACCATATATGTTGTAGTCGCCATAAAGAGGAGATTCTTTGGCATCAATGTCCATTTTGTTATCGGTGTTATCTTCCGTGGTAGCGGACTTCTCTTGGTCACTAGCCCTGTCCTTGGCGTTAGATAAATGCAAGTCATTGACAATATGGTTAATTTTTTTAAGATCATGCTCATTCTGCAAATGGTTAGTATTGAACTTTTGGAATATTAAAAAAAAAATCAGCAAAGAAGAAACACACAGCACACAGCACACAGCACACAGCACACAAAAAGTACAGTAAGAAAAAAGTTAAAGACAATGAATCAATTATATCAATTTGTAACACCATTATTAACTGTTAAAAAAAGTACTTACATTATGGTCTTCTTTAGCGCCGCCAAAATCTGGAATATTGAAAAATCCAAAACTATTGGTATTATCTCCCAGCTGCTTACCATCTTGGGGTTTAACGTCTCCTGATGGGGCACCATCCAAGGACATCTCGGGAATGTTTTGCAACCTTGACAACATAGAATTGTTGCTATTGCCATTACCATTAGAATCACTTGGGGCAAATTGCGGAGTAGAAAACTCTACACCGTCAGCATAAAGATAATTTGTTGGCACATTCATCAAATAATTGTCCATTATTGAAGAATTTCCTTTATTAGCAATTGAATCAGTAGCAATAGTAGTAGTAGTAGTAGTAGGGTTAGTAGCAGCAGCAGCAGCAGAAGGAGCCATAGCGCTAGCAGCAATAGCATCGTTACTTTCGATCACCTGGTTTATTGGAGGATACTTTGGTAAAGCATAGTTTTCACCACTGGAAGCACTAAAGGACGCTCTTCTGGTGCGCTTCAAGGTGTTTGCCTTTGGTTCATCAAAATCATCGGTAGTGGTAGTTCTGCTATCATAGCTTTCTGTTCTGTTGGAGCTTGGTTTTGAAATGAAATTGTTGAAAAGTGAATTCACTCTAACTTTGTTGGCGCTGTTGGTGTTGGCGCTAATGGTGGTATTTTCGATACTTCCATGTTGGGAGTCAAGCGGTACGGAAGCGGTACTTTTGCGGCCAAAATTTGTGGTAAAGGTAGATAATGGTGGTCCATGTTCTGAAATGGTTGGAGGGATAGTGTTGAAAGGTTGGTTGAAGGACGTGGAGCTTAGTTTTCTTGATTTTGTTCTGATGTCTTCGAGGTTATCGCTGTTGACACCAACATTGTTGCTACCAATTGAAACATCATTGGTACTATTCGTGTACTTTTCCTGGGCGGCTAATTCTTCCTTCTTCACGGCACTGCGACGACGTCTTCTAAGTCGGCGAACTGCTTCAGCACAGCCGCCATGGAGCTTTTCAGCATGGCGTAGCAAAAGGTCTCTTCTGCTGAATTTGCGACCACAAACACCACAGTTGAACGGTTTTTCCTTTGTATGGGAGCGTTCATGACGCTTCAAGTGCTCTAGTCTGGCAAATGAGCGTAAGCAGACAGCACACTGGAAGAGCCTAGGCTTTCCCGACGGAGTAAACCCTAGCACCGGATTGTTTGGGTTGGGCATGTCAACATCAGTATCTGGTGTTTGTGAGTGTGTTTGTGGAGGCGGTGGGGCCAGTCCCAGGGCCCGCAGCACTGAAGGAGCATTATGGAGCAGTATGTTTGGAGTAGTGTTGTGCATATCCAGTGATTGCTGCTGCTGCTGCTGCTGCTGTTGTTGTTGTTGTTGTTGTTGATGTTGATGTTGATGCTGCTGTTGTTGTGATGGCAGTTGTTGGTGATGAGTTTCCATGAGGGCTGGTGGAGGAGGCGCGAGGGGCATGTATTGGATGGTGTCTTGCGGGAAGGAGTAGTTTGCAGAGATGTTGGTGGACATGCTGCAACTTCAAGGCAATGGGGGTGATAAATGGAGGTGGATAACAGCAAGATGTGGTGAAATACTGACAAGAAAAAAAGTTGGGGAAACTAGACAGCTGGGAAATGTTCAAGTGGAAGTAGAAAAAAAGTTGCAAAGCAGACAAGGCGGGAGGGAAACCCTAGGTGAGGTTTTACCAGGGTTATTATAATGACTGTGCTATATATACTGTAGTAGTCTACAGTGTGGCAGATTGTGGACGGTGTAATGGAAATACTGCAATCTACAAAGTATAAGATTAAACTTCTCAGGGAAGGACGGCGGCTGGAGTTTAAACCAGGGTGTCTGTGAATGTTAATTGTAAATATATGAGCATATAATCGGCGACAGCGTCAGTACAAGAAACAATTTTCTGAGAAATGGCCCAAAGGAGCCTCGGACACCGTATCAGGTATGCGGCTGTGTTGGATAAGGCAAATTGTGCAAAGCTTAACAGGATAACTGCCGAGTAGAATGGTGTAGACAGCTTATAGCCAGAAGCTGAGTGCGCTCCTTCACTCATCCGCTTGTTGGCCCTTCTCCGCACCTGTCATGTCAACAAAAAGAATGCGGAGAAATGATGTAATTGCCTGTATCCCACGGTGATATACAGCAGTCTACTGTTCTTGCCTGTGTCCGTCTGTATCTGTCAGCAATACTTTTGCATTAGATCGTAAGTTGCGAGCGCTGATCTATATTTCGTTATATATTACTAATACACTGTGAGCGCAATGGCCGTGTACCAATATTATGGTATAAAAGTCATGACGGTTATGAGTGTTGCGTCTACGTGCATAACTAACACAAAAGCAGCCAGTATTTATAAATAGGGGATACTGAAGACAGGACAAGTACGAATAAGGGATAGCTGAAGGAGAGATACAGTTATAAAAAGGTAACTGAAAGACCACAATAATAATTATTGTGAACTGTAGATCAAGAGAATAAGAAAACAATAATAATAGTAATACTCAGGACCTAACAAGCCCTACATTATTATTATTATAATACAAAATACAATACTCTCCTTCAACATCGTACTTGGGGGTTGGTTGGACCGGCGGGACCTGGCTTCACTAATTATTGTTACAGAACTCTTCTAATACATAACTTGATTTAATATGCCTAAATACAATAAGGGTTCTAATAAAACATCAGAAGATCTCAGAAGATCAAGCAGTAGCTCTGGGACTCAGGGCCCCACTGAGGCATGTGAACATGATCGCGCAAGCAGAGCTGAATATGATGAGGAATCCCAAGATGATGATGGAGAAGAAGATAATACAAGAGACACTGACAATTTGAGTGTCGGTAAGATAAATACCAAAAAGGAATCGCTAAATTTAATCAAAAATGATATATTATATATTACACCACTTAAGGCATTAGAAGATTACTTCAACTGGGCCACAGAAATGAGATTAATTCTAGAACAGGAATCTTTCAAAAATATCATAGATTATGAGGATAGATTCTTAGATTCAGATGAACTATTCATCAATAAATTTATACTTCAAAAAACGGTATTATATGGTCCGCCAAATATTAATAAACCTATGCATCCTTTCATTGAAAACATAAAGTACATGATTGGAGAAAAGTACCAAAGCATATACTTTATGCGTCATCTTTCTGAAATTAGATATACTGGAAATGCCCATGAAACCATTGCACAGACGAATATAATATTGCACTTGAATGAAAAAGTTAAGGATTACATCAACCCAGAGGTAATATCAATAGGACCTAAAGAAATTGCACTTCAATTAGCGACGACAACAAGTGTGAGATTTAACCTTGTTAGAGCTAAATTGACTAGTCTACATCGGAATTCATTTGGAAAATCAATTGACATTGAGGAAATTGAAAAGATTCTTCTAGATCGTGACCCATACCATGAGGAACAGCCTGCACTAGCAATGATACAACCAGTAGGTATCAATCCTAAAGCAAGTCAAAATATAGGCAATAAAAGACCTAAATCCAAAAGATCCTGGTATAATAAGAAATTGACAGGCTCAAGTCAAAATCTAAAAGGAATGAATAAAAAACCATATAAATGTTGGTTTTGTCATAGAAATTACTACAAAGGACATAAGTGCAAAGAGAATCCAAAGTACACACAATGTCACTAATAATAAAGTCCGTGAAAATACGCCGAGAACTACCTCTAACAAACATTGCTGAGGAAAATAAACTTAGTCAAACGATTGGTCAAGAAGTTCTATTTATAGTTGAATCAGCATCAGAAATTAATTCAACTACCAAAAAAAATTTATTGACTGATATCGAAGCATGTCAGATAAATATTAAGGGCTATGGCGACAGCAGAACTCTTCTTGAAGAAAGAGGTAAATTAAACGTACTAGGCAAGACAGTCATCTGCTACTTAAATGAAAGCAAAAATAATGCAGATAATATACTATCAGAAAAAGATCTACATGCACAACGGTTTTCATTCTTCAGTAATAAAGATCATAAAGTAATAAAAAATGATCAAGTTGAGATCACATTGATGCACAAAAACGTTCTATTATATTTACCGATAGAACTAAGACAGGTACAGTCTTTACATGAAGTTCTAGGACATGCAGCAAAAGGTAAAATTGAGAACTCATATAAGCACCACAACATCTATGAAGGTACTAAGCACAACTCAACCAACCACATTGAATGTGCGATGAAGAATATTAAGACGAAACAGCATCAAGGAGGCACCCGAATGAAACACATAGAAGAAACTGAAAAGTTTGAAGAACTTAATATTGATATTTTGCAAAGCGAATATCATTTCTACGTGTTGGAAGTTACTGATTCAAAAACACTCTATTCATTCGTTAAGGTATTAATAACAAAAAGTGATACTGGCGATGCAATAAAATCTATTATAAATGAAATAATAACACGCTTTAATGCTACTGTAAAACGAATAAGAGCAGATAATGCACCTGAATTGGGCCCCACTGGGCACTTGAAAGGAATATTACGCCTCATTTGATGTATAACAAATTACCAATCCAAGTAGTCACTGTGATAATAACGGTGCTGATTCCTTTTGAGTAAGGTTCGCCCTCAAGGAAACACATGCTCAGCTAAAAGTGCCCAAAAGGTTTAGGCCTGTAAGCGTAGGCTCTGATAAAAGTTCATACAGTGAGGATGAGCATGACCGCAAAGCGGCTGTTACTGGAACACAGAAACAAGCGCTGATAATTGCAAACTGCAATAACCGCAGGTGGCATGTAGTACTACCTACTATTTTCGAAATAGACTCCAGTAATAATTTTAAAGAAAATTTGAGATATTGATTATACAGAGGATAGGATGCTAATACCTGTTTATTTTGCAGGCTAAAGTTTCATCCCCAACCAGGAAAAACGCCGTAGCCATATTGCGGGATCAATCGCGACACTATCAACAAGAAACAATAAAAGGAAAGGAATTACATCTTTGTCATCTTTCCAATGACACTGATTCGTTATTTTCTTTGAAGGCCTCTTTATACTGCTCAACATTACTGTTCGAAATTGCCACTATCTAGTGCAGATTTCACCAATAACTGCAACCTTGCGGAATGGTTTTTTCAAAATGTTCCAAATGAGTCTTTGTTTAGGAAATTCTAGTGCCCAGAAACACTTCAGTTAGTGTGTTATCAATATTGAGCAATATTTGTTGTTGGCAATAGAAGGTTTCGTCATACCCAAGATTTTATCAGTATGATTGCTGCGCTTGGACAAATCAAGCAACATCAACGTACCATCAAAAACGGATCTTAAGGTACGAGGGCCCCTTTCCAAAATGACATTGTAATCTTCTTCAACATTCTTCTTTGTGATCGATGAGTTTGGAAGCAGCGCCGCTAGTTAATAAATTATCCATCGGCTCTAGAAGAGTCCGTTTTTAATATTAATATCATGACATCATGCTGTAACTCCGAAAGAGAGTAGGTAAGCGAAAGTCCCAAGATGCCAGCACCAACAACGGCGACGTTGGTGCTCTTTGGCAGAACTTTGAGCGAACCGCTCCTCACTTATGAATTGAAATGAGCTGCAGAGATCGGAAGTACTCTCTTTATTTGCTTTAAGTGTATTTATGATGCACTGGAAAGGATATATCACATAGATAACTTTGGTATTTGTGAGGTCTCATCTTGCTTTTTAGTTTTACGTTTTTTTTTGTTTTTTTTTTCCGTTTAGTTTCTCCGAAGGACGAATACAAATATGTGGTAAGAATGCGGACACTTCAACATGAGCCCACAGCGCTTGCAACACATAGTATTTAGTTTGGTTAGTGGATAAATCAATGTATTAAAGTATTTTAAAACTATATAGACTGTATCCCTAGCTTCTCCAGATGAATAATGTAAAACGAAGAAAATTCGTAAAGGAAAGAGTTTTGGGAGTACGGCACTTAAATAAAGTTTATAACAAGGGTGCATTGCAATCATTTTTATATGGCATGTCTTTCTCAGTGACACTTTCGGGTTTATCCACCAATACAGGTCATCACCACCAACGATAATGGCGACAATTTGAAAAAAATACATGAATGGAAAATTTACTATGAATCAAAAAAGAAAAAAAAAAATTCTTGGTTATGCTCGTGATGTGTTACAATTAACTTCCATACAGATCTACAGTTGACAAACTTATTGTGAAGCATTCTTGTTTATGCCTGTTGACGCGTGTCTCTTATGTTGCGGTGATAGGTCAGCGGAGAATATCCTTTAAATAATATCAGCAAGGGCTCGCTTAATAACATTCTTCCGCCGCAACTATCCAAATTTGTAACATGAATTACTGTAAATACCCTTAGTATTCCTTTTTGGTTGTATCGATCGCATTTCAAAGACTCGGGTGTGTTCGTAAATCACACCTAGTTACCTCTTTTGAATGACTTCTTTCTCAAAATGACAGGTTCCATGCATGTTGAAAAATACTTCTGCAGGCGTCACTATTTTTCATAACTAATATCATTTTTTGTTAGTAGCTTTTGTGGACATTGACGCCAAAGCCAGCAAATTAAATTTCAAATATGAGTTACGTCTCCTAGAACTTTTCATATATATCCGAGATATGGCGTGTCGTTAGTTGTCATGTTATCATCGATGGATTTTTGTAAACGTTCGCTTAACGTTGCCACTAAACTTTTTTTTTTTTTTTTTTTTTCATCTAGCTTGTTACTTATACTCGGCTTTATCTTCTTCCGTCAGCAGTTCAAATATTGTCATAAACTTAGCCTTTTGGCCTCCCATATCCATTCTACTTTAGTAACAAAGTCATTGCTGATATCAGATTCAACCAGTTATGGCTCCAGCTATTCAGCCATCCGATGATCCAGACGATAGCCATGTTGATCCGGTTAAAGCTGTCAAATTCTTACATAAATTCACCCAAAGAGGGCCTGGCTCCATGGTTCCTAGGCCCGGAATAGGGGAGTATGAACGTACATTGGTTGCGAAAGTCCCACAACTTGCAGATAGTCATAAGACTCACACCACTGAATTTAAAGTTGTTGACAAGAGAAACGGGGACCGAGAGTTTAACACAGCCAGACAACTAGCTCAGTACCTCGACAAGCACAAACTAACTGTACGATACTTTTGTTGCTTCGATGACTGCGTTCATTACTATGTAGGTTACCATCATGGAAAGATCGCTTGCAGGCATCTTTGGCAGCATTTTAAAACATTGAGAGAAAAAGGTTTGCCGCTACCTCATATCATCTGCGACAAGTTTTGGGAAGCGTATACAAAGACTTGCATGGCTTGCCATAACATATATTTCTGCCTTGATAAAGCATATAAGTGCTCATGTGGTGGTTTACCGGGTGTTCCTTTGCCGCAACCATCAGCACCATTCAGTGCATCACAACAATCACTACCTTTGTTGCCTTCTTCTGCACCAGGGTTAGGGAAAACTCAGGATTTGGAAATATTAAAATCACAACCTTCGTATCCAACAAAATTACAACCGCGTCCAATAGCACACGCGGCTCTTAGTGATCAAATATCTAGTAATGTTCATGATACTTCTGCAATCCTCTCAACGTCTCAAAATGATAAATGTCCCCAGCTAGTTGGTGGAAATCTAGCAGGTCTGCCAATTTTTGATTATCAACAAGCAACTTTGCTTAAATCATCTGGGAAAAATTTACAAGAGCCTGCAAGTTTCAACCATCTGGAAGCACTTTTGTTCCAACCTCCATCTGCCGTGGCATCTCTTAATATCCAGTATAATAATACCAATAATAATACCAATAATAATAATAATAATAATAATAATAATAATAATAATAATAATGGTAATTATCAGCAGCAGCCATCGCACTTCCATAACCAAGGCCGGGGGGTACTTCCCACAGGCTTAGGAACAAGCGACATGACATCTTCGCAACTTTATCAACTTCCAATGTTAAATACTTTTGTATCAAGTGATATTAGCGAAGCTGAATTTCTAACAAGTCAGAAATTTACCGTGGCGCAGAGTAAAGGTTTGGTAGATGCAGATAATTCTGTTATTGAGGTTCCTGTTCATTACCCACAGATCACAGCATCACAACCATTCAACTTGAAATTTTCACATTTGCGGCGAAATAATGTTCAGTCTTTAAATGTGCAGCCTTTGAACACGCGGTCCAGCGCTCAAGCACATGTACAATATCCAAATCAATTTTATAACAACAAAAAAAATTCAGAAGTACAACAATTAATCAATCAAAATATTGACGATACATTTCAACATGAAATTTCAAATTTGAGTCAATACCAGAATCAATCCCATGATGGAGCTTTAATAGCTCAAGTGCCTTCACCTCACAATGCTAGTAATATTCGGAAACAGCACCAGAGCTCGCAAAACCAAACGCTAAGTCCAAATCAAAATATCCTTAGTCTGTCTCAAAGCATAACATTCAAAGCACGGGGTGATACACAGCTTGAAAGTCGATTGAGTGAATCTTATGAATATAGGAATGATTTGAGCACAACTTTTAACGCAAACATAAATTTGTCAGTAGGAGATGAAAAACCAAAGCAAGCTGACATTACGCACTCTCCCTCTTCAATGGCTTTCTGGCAAATCGAACAAGAAAATAACGAGCTAAAGTCGAAAGAATCTGGTCTTTGTTTGCGCCGTCTTTTTCTGATGCACTCTGACTTTCTGTCTGTCGCAGAAAGCGTTGTTTCTCAACCGCCTATCGAAGAATTCAGCAAACAATTGACACATACACCAGTAGAGACGTACAATATCAGCGAAGGTAAAATAAATTACTCAACTGTCAATTTACAAACGCCCCCAGTTAGTTCTGATAGTAGAGTTCGCGAAAATCAAGAGTATCAGCAATTATTTGAATATTATCAGTCCTTGAAGTCTGATAAATGCCCACTAGTTACTGAAGTCGATAAAACTAAAGAGTCGGAAGCTAATATAATGACTAATATGGCCAAAGATGATAACGGTGATAGTGATGGTAACAATGACGTGCCGCTATCTCCTAGTTCTAATCCTAACACTATGTCTGCAATTTCACAATATGAAGATCTTGAAGAAAATGGTACTTTGCAAAAAGATGACACGCATGATACTTGGGAAAACGAGCATATTTCAATATCCACAGATAACCAGTTTAACCACACTGACACTAATGTTATTAATGATATCAGCATGAATGAGGCTGCAAATGATGACTTATTGATGACGGATATTTGGCAGCTTGAATTCAGTGAGGATGATAACAGTTTCAGTGAGACTGATCTTCAACAAGCATTCATGGAACTACAACAAAGCGACTTTATAAACATGACGCAAGATAAATTGCAATGAAATATTTGAACAGCAAGTAATTTAATTACATATCTTTGTCGTTTTGGTCATATTTTCTCTTTTTTTTTTCTTTTTTTTTTGGCCCACTTTTGTTTGGCATTATGTTTGTTTGTAAGAAAACAGTACTGTCTTTTACCGGCTGTATCGTTGACCAAATCAGTCGACGTGCAAAGTGAGTACAGCTTTATATTGTAGCTTTATATTGCTTGGCGCTCCGTAAAATTAAACATCAAAAACATCGAATTCGCAGCAGCTCAACTCATCATTACTTGTACTACTGTCACCATTAATCAAGATGCTAATCTCTTTAATCAACTCACCATCCCAGTTTTCCAAATTGGCATTCAATGTATCAAAATCTGTTCTGAGCTCTTTCAAAATCTCGAAATTCACATCTAAGTTATCCAAATCTTCATAGCTCGACTTCATGCTTTTTTTTCTGGTACTGCTGACACTTGAGGCAGCGTTTGTGGTAATGGTTGAATAATTGGTAGATTGTGCTAAAAGCAAATCGTTGAATTCACTTTCTTGGTTAAGCTTCAAAAATTCTTCAAGATCAAACGTACTTTCTTGACTAATGAGATCATCATTAGCGTTTTTGAAAAACTCATTTAGAAGTTCATTATAATTATTTTCTTCTTGTGAAGTCTTTTCCAGGTTCAAGTTGCTTATGGTCCCATTGGTGACGCTCCTGAGAAAATCGGCATTAATAATTAAATTTTTTAAATTTATTAGATAGTTTTGAATAAGATTTTTTACACTGTTGAGTTTGATATTTACTATTATCAATATCGGGTCAGAAATCTTCACTTGCATATTCTTCAAGATCCAATATATAGAGTTGTTAAATTTAATGTTTCGGTTAAGATACTGTCTATTAGTCTCTGACGAATTCTGAAAACTCAAAATGTTTTTAAACCAATGATTATGGTGATGTTGCGTACTTGGCTTTTCAGTGACAATACTAGAAATTGAAGAGTTTCTGCTATGTCCTGTCGAGTGTGGTACTGTTCCATTTATTGGGCTGACTGTCCCACTTTTGGGATCTACAACACCATCTTGTTCTGATAAAGCTGTATCCCTAAAATTCCAAAATTTATCCCATTGTTTTTCTTCCAAGTAGTAATCTATAACTTGGTTAATGTTTTGATGACGTTTGTTTTGCAAAAACTTCTTCGTCACAAATTCTGTAAAAGAGACGCCATGCTCGTTGATAAAACACCATGGTTTGGTCTGAATTTTCTTTAAAAAGATGAGCTCTATAAATATTTCTCCTGTATTCAAGTACAAGTCGATTGATAGTTTGTTCAAGTTTAAATTAGGATTGAAAATATTTGCTGGTGGATGACTGACAGGAAATAGCTCTGACTGTATAGGATTATTGATCAAGGTGTCAATAGTTTGCATATTTTGGTAAATTTGGTTGAACTTTTTTAAAAAGACAAGATTATGCTTGAGTTGACTGTAAATGCCCTTTTTCTGCTGCTTGGATGCCTTAATGAATGCTAGCAAATTGCTCAACTGAAACATCAAGAACTTCAAATACTGTATAACCAACTTAATCTGATGTAGTTCGATCTCCCCACTACTGTCATCTTCCAATTGAATTTTGAACAAGTTTGAATTGTTGAAAAAATTGAGTTTACTTATTTGTAAGTTTAAATTCGTGATCTTGAATGAGTTTCTGGTTATAACTCCCTTCAAATAATCATTGGCATTAGAGGTGATAGGAAGTTTGAATGGTTTGTCAAGGATTAAGTAGAACAAGATAGACTTAATAGTGGAGATGAAAGAAGGGAGCTTAGGAATGATGACCTGATCAATGATCCATTCCTGGTCATTGATTAGGTTGCGAATGTAGCATTCCTGCTTGACTGAGAGCAGCTCCGGGGGATAGATTTCTGTGGTTGTCATTACTGGTGGTGATTGAATACCAACAAGCAATACACACTAAAACCATCAATCAGTTCACAACAACCAAAGCCCTGCCAAATCAGCAGAATCACGGCACTTGCACTTGCTAGTGTTTGCGGACACCCCGCGATGCCCTAATGATTGCTAAATGCACCTTTGTAACGGTGGCCTGGGCAAATAGAATAGCTATCTATTGCCATCAACTGTGAAATACATATACTGAAAAAAAAAAATTATTTGCTTATATAACCTGACGTTTTTTTCATAACTGTTATGTTAATAGCAGCCCAGATACTGTGTAATCGAGGCATGCGCTAGTATGTCTCCTAACGCACATATGTTGTGACCGGCAGAGATGATAAAAAAAATTTTTATGCATAAACACAAGTAAAGAAATATTTCAAAATCACCGCTACAACTAATACATGTGTCTGTTGCAACTAAGTACTGATATTACAAACCACATAGACGTCTGACATGGGGAAAACGCCAACGCAAAGGAGAGAGGCTTATGTCACTAAGCAGGAGCGCAGAGAGGAGGCAATTGACTTGATCAGCAAAATTGCTGAGCTTCAAAGTAAAATACCGGTTAAGCAGGATCCTCAAGATGCCAAGAAGAGTATAAATAAAGAGCAGACGACGGATCCAAGCAAAAAGAAGAAGAATAAGAAGAAGAATAAAAAGAAGAAGAAGGCAGAAAGCAAATCTGAAGAATCCGAAATTCTAAATGACGAACAAGTTGAAAAAGACATGTCTGAGAACATTGACAAAGAGACTAAAGATGATAAAACTAATGCAGTAGCTGATGAAAACGAGCAAAAAGGGGAGCCTAGAACTTCGACTTTTGTGGATAATAGAGGCAGCATAAAAGGGTTTGCAAATATTACCAAGGTCAGCAAAAAGAAAAGATCATACACATGGAAAGAAAGGTTGGCTGAGGAAGAAAGAAAAAGAAGAAAAGTTGCAGAAGATGAGTATTTTGAATCCTCGAGTGGTGAAGACAACGACGAAAACGGAGATGAAAGCCTTGATGCTGCCACCGCCGGAGAAGTCTATGATAGTAATAATGAGAGCAGTGACAAGGAAGAAGAAGAAGAGGAATTTGCTGGCTTTAGCGATAACGACAATCAACAGACAGCCGATTTTGAAGATAGTAGAAAGTCAGAAAGTGACGAAGATGACGAGGAAGACCAATCTTCCGACGATGATGAAGATGATGAGGAAGACCAATCTTCCGACGATGATGAAGATGATGAGGAAGAATTAGACGTCAGAAAAAGATTACGCACTTTTAATGATAAGGCCGCCAGTTTCATGAGTTGGATAGAGGAGCAAACTGAAAAATCTGCACCTACTCCTGTGCTTGATATAGACTACAAACCTCTCGAAAGACCTGAAGATAAAGAAGTTTTAAGTGACGAAGAGGAAATCAAGATTTACAACGATGACAAAGATCTGGAAAAACCTGCATTTTATGTCAACGTTGAACGGGACCCAGAAATTCAGGAAGCTAGATCAGAATTACCAGTTTTCAAAGAAGAGCACAACATTATGGAAGCAATCAGACATAATGATACAGTGATAATTTGCGGTGAAACTGGTTCTGGTAAAACCACCCAGTTACCACAGTTCTTATTTGAAGCAGGTTATGGTAGTCAGAATTCCGAAACTCCAGGGATAATTGGTGTTACACAACCTAGAAGAGTGGCAGCAATGTCTATGGCTGAAAGAGTCTCTAAAGAAATGGGAAACTATGGGGAGAAAGTGTCTTATCAAATTAGATTTGCTTCCAATGTTAAGAAAGATACCAAGATAAAATTTATGACAGATGGTGTGTTGCTTAGAGAGATGATGACGGATTTCTTATTGACGAAGTATAGTGCAATTGTAATTGACGAAGCTCACGAAAGAAATATCAACACTGATATCTTGATTGGTATGCTTAGCCGTATTGTGAAGTTGAGAGCTAAAAAGCATCAGCAGGACAGCACCAAACACAAAAAGTTGAAATTAATCATCATGTCCGCCACCCTTAGGGTGTCTGATTTTGCGGAAAACAAAAACTTGTTTGCGGTGCCGCCACCAATCCTTAAAGTGGAGGCAAGAATGTACCCTGTTTCTGTCCACTTCAACAAACGTACTCCATACGACTATCTTAATGAAGCGTTTAGAAAAACTTGCAAGATCCATCGTAAATTGCCAAGAGGCGGCATATTGGTATTTTTGACCAGTCAGCAAGAAATCATGGAGTTGGTTAAAAAATTGAGAGAAAGATTTCCAATTGTCAATGCCAAAAAGATTCCTCAATTGAAAGGCTACAATCAAGATACTGCTATTGAAATGAAAGTTAATTCCCGGGAAGTTGATGTTGAAGATGAAGAAGTTGATTTTAATGTAAATGAGCAAAATAAGGAAGACGCAGAATTTGCTGAAGATCAGGATGATTACAATGAAAACGACGATGATAATGAAGAAGAGGAAGGTTTTACTGAAGAACTAGAAGAAGGTCAAACAGATGAAGATCCGTTGTACGTGTTGCCACTTTACTCTTTGTTGCCAACAAAGGAACAAATGAAGGTTTTTGAGAAGCCCCCGGGAAACGCTAGAGTTTGTATAGTTGCTACTAATATTGCCGAAACCTCCATCACCATTCCAAACATAAGGTACGTTGTTGACTGTGGCCGTTCTAAACAAAAGGTGTTAAGTAAAAACTCAGTGCAAAGTTATGAAGTAAGTTGGATTAGTCAAGCATCAGCAGAGCAAAGAGCTGGTAGAGCTGGTAGAACTGGACCAGGTCATACTTATAGATTGTTCTCGTCGGCTATCTTTGATGAGTTTGAGAAATTTTCGATACCGGAAATTTTGAGAATGCCAATTGAGAGTGTCATTTTGCAAATGAAAAGTATTGGAATTGATAATATTGTGAACTTCCCATTCCCAACCCCTGTTGCTCCAGACTCATTATATAAAGCGGAACAATTGTTGCTGCACTTAGGTGCATTGAACAAGGATAAAGTCGTCACTGACTTGGGTAAAAACATGAGTTTATTCCCATTAAGTCCTCGTTTTGCCAAAATGTTGTTAACCGGTAATCAATACGATTGTTTGACTTATGTTATTACCATTGTTTGCGCATTGTCTGTGGATGATCCATTCTTGTCTGAAATTGATCTAGGTATCAACCATAGTATCTTGAATGAAGATGTGAATAATGAAGAAGATGAAGAATTGGACGATGCAGCATATAACAAGAAAATGGCCACCAAAGAAAAAATGAAACTGGTTTTGGAAAAGTATACTAAAGCTCAAGTTATGTTTGCCGGTTTGGATAAATATAGTGATGCTTTGAAAATCTTGTGTACTGTTTGTGCAGTTGATTTTTATAAAGATCCTGCAAAGAGAGACAAATTTTTAAGAGAGCATTTCATAAGACCTAAAGTCATTGAGGAGATTCACAAGCTCAGAAAACAGTTACTCTATATTGTTAAAATTCATACATCGAAAGAAAACATTGGTGCTAATATTGATTATGAAAAAGAGTTGAAAATATCTAGACCACCAAACAAAACTCAAATTTTTGCCATTAAGCAAATAATAACTACTGGATTCATTGACCAGATAGCTATCAGGGCAGACTTGATCAACGCAGATGTCAAAATCAACAAAAGATCCACTGTTGGTAGTATACCATACTGCTCTGTTTTCCCAGCTACAAACTCGTTTAAGGACAAAGATGTTGATCCATTCGTGTATATTCATCCACGCTCAATTTTGACAAACATTGGCGAAAAGCCTCCAGCATACATTGTATACCAGTCATTGGACTTGAACTCTACAGGTACTCGTATTAGAATGAGATGCTTGACTGACATCGAGGGCAAAGCGTTAACAAATCTTGCCAAAAACACCACGTTACTAAGTTACTCAAAACCACTAGGTCCTCCATATGGTCCAGAATTGATCAATCCTACTAAGCAAAAATGTTATGTTATTCCACGTTTTGGTGGGGTTGGTTCCTCTACAAGTTGGGACTTGCCTCCAATTAGGGTTATTCAGAACAAAGTGAATGGACAATGGATTACCAAATAGAGCTTTTTTGTATTGTATAATATAGCATAGTTAATTGTTATTGCATGTTCCATGTATTATAATTCTTTAATTTTGTAGTACTATGCGTGTTGTTTCGTTGTACAATTATATTTTGTATCACGTGTAAATCTTTTGTCATTGAAGATAATACTTCTTCATATTCTTATAAAAATAGTGTAAGTAAAAGGGAAAAAAATTGAAAAATTAGCAAAAAAAACAAATAGACAAAAATAATGATCGACAACGGCAGGACTCGAACCTGCGCGGGCAAAGCCCAAAAGATATCCTGAACTAAATTCAAGTCTTTCTCCTTAACCGCTCGGACACGTTGCCTCGATGAAAAAGTATTAACAACAGTGAAATAATACCTGCTATACTAGACCAAGGTTTTCAGTTGGCAAAAATCAGCTGGGTTTCTAACGGGGTTTTCACTTATGTAAGTTTCCCTATAAAATAGCAATTGATTCATATTGTAAATGCTATATAGGTAAGCTTATTTGGTAATATTTTGACGAACATTGAGTTCTAGATCTCCGGGTCTGAACCTAGACATGCAACGCTTTCTTTTTTTTTTTCACACACAAGATCGGTATACTATTTTTATATAAATGATAGAAAATATTATCTTATAAACTTAATTATATATAGTATATACAATATAGTTCAGTTGTTAATATATAGGGGAAACTTTCATAAGTGAAACCCAGTTAGTATTAGTTAGAATTTAATGGATCAGTTGGATTTGAAATAGCTATAGGGAAGATTATAGTCTAGGATGGATATTTTATTTTAGTTGAGGGTTATTGTTTTGTTGCCGACAGATGAAAAGAGAGGGGTCTCACTTCAATACCATCTTCCACTCACTAAGATAACACTGATGTGTTATCTAATTCATTACCGTGGTGATGTAGTAAACAAGACTAGAGATTGGAATGGTTTTCCAATTAAAGTTCCTATCTTGCCGTAGGCGGGAGTATTTCTTTTGGAATATCAAGTTGTCGTCGCCCTGGATTAATTCTCGTGTATCACTGGATGGAAGGATGAGGCTGTCCCAGCTCAATTCCATATTTATATGTAACTTTTTCCATAAAGCTTGTGCTACTGGACATTTAACCAAAAAGTGCTCCATTTGTTTGCTGATAACATCCTCATACGACTGCTGTTTGTGCTTTTTACGTGATAAATCCTCAGAGCACCACTTACATTCCTCACCTTAGAGTTTGAACTTATCAACTCAGAGCTAGAATGTGTGTATATTCTCGAAGCAGCCGGGCTGTTTAAACATCTGTTTGTTTAGCATTTGTTCTTCACAACAATTTTTCATTTTTTTTTTATGTTCTACCTTATGCATAAGATTATTTTTTCTATCTTTTACATAGAAATGACAAACCGACCTTGTGTGTGAAAAAAAAAATGCAAACTGTACATTAAATAAGACCTATTTTACATTAATAGTCCAATGCTAATATTTGTCTTATTTTGTCTGATTATTATTTATATACAGTTCAACTCAATATTATTGTATATTTTTTACCCTTTAATCAATAGAAATACAAGGTACTTTCAACTAATAACCATGAACCCTGATCCATCTAAATTACATAACATTTTCTATCAATTACATATAGATAATAAGTCGATCTTGTGTGTGGAAAAAAATATAGGTCTAGTATGTTAAGAGGTAAGCCATTATGTAAAGAGCATTTTAGGTTTCTGGTTAAGCTCTAGAACTAAAGCATCACATGATTTACAGCAAGTCTAGCTCTATTCAGTTAGATACATAATTGTTTTGACTGCCTTATTATAATAATCCCAATATTTACATATAATAAATAGCTTTAATGCTTGATAACGACTTCATCCATTATACATTAACAGTAAAGGTACAAAACTATGCCTAGTAATGCCAAGCCTTCCACATAACGTATCCATTACATTACAGAATCTTCCTCGTCTAACTGATAATCAACAGATAACTAACGGAGTGGTATTGTCCAAGACAAATTAGTTAAGATTATTATCAATATTAAGGCCATAGTAGCTTTGATTTTCTAGTGAGCCACGTGACTATAGTTCATCGCAGCACCAGAAACAAGTCGAAACAAATCACCGCTTGTTTATACTCATCGCCATTATTCGTCATTTAATTTCCTTTACTTTACTTTTCTGTGGTGTTCCATCTGTATTGAATTAATTTCGAGCCGTTTAGTATAGAGAACATCATTATCACAATGCCATCCGTATGTCCTTTACATGTGTTTTCCTATCTTTTACATATTTGCCATAATAGTACTATAGTACTATAGCTAAGCGGTATATTTGTGGCGTTTTCTCGGACAAAAACTAACATTACGCAGGATACCAAAATTCAAATTGATCAACCTCAGATTGATGAGAGTCTTTACTCCCGGCAATTATACGTCTTGGGTAAGGAGGCAATGCTCAGAATGCAAACCTCCAGTGTTTTGATTGTTGGCTTGAAAGGTTTGGGTATTGAAATTGCCAAAAACATTGCTTTGGCTGGGGTCAAATCCTTGGCCCTATATGACCCAAATGAGGCGCAATTAGGTGATTTGTCAAGTCAATTCTTTTTGACTAAAGATGACATTGGTAAACCAAGAGCCGAAGCTTCCAAAGAACCACTTTCCCAATTAAACTCTTACGTGCCAATTTCCGTTATTGATAGCTTGGAGGAATCTGTATTGAAACAATTTCAAGTCATCATTGTCACCAGTGGCTTGATCTCTTTAGAAAAACAAGTGTTAATCAATAACTTCACTCATGAAAATAACATTAAGTTTATCTCCGTTGACACTAAAGGTTTGTTTGGACAAACTTTTGTTGACCTTGGCCATAGTTTTACAGTTATTGATCCTACCGGCGAAGAGCCATTGAGTAGCATGATTACCGATGTGGAAACTGACGGCACCATTACTACTTTGGGTGATGAAAGACATGGTTTAGAAGATGGCCAGTTTGTTAAATTTTCTGAAATTAAAGGTTCAGAAGATGTTACTTTCTTAAATGACGGTACCCCATACAAAGTTGATGTTTTAGGTCCATATGCCTTCAAGATAAAGCCTACAAGAAAAATCTCTGGATACAAGTCTGGTGGTATTTTCACTCAGGTGAAAGTACCTACTGAGATTAAATTCGAGAAATTAGCCTTACAATTGTCCAAACCAGAATTCTTATATTCTGATTTTGCCAAATTTGATAGACCAGGTCAATTACATTTGGGTTTCCAAGCATTATACCAATTCCAAGAAAAACACCAAGGTCAATTACCAAGACCTTTAAATAAAGAAGATGCTGCACAATTGGTCAGTTTCACCAAAGATTTAGCTGTTCAAAACCCGGATATTTTAGGAGAAGGAGTGGGAGTTGATGAAAAGTTGATTACTGAGCTTGCATATCAAGCTACCGGTGATCTTCCAGGCGTTAATGCATTCTTTGGAGGGTTGGTTGCTCAAGAAGCATTGAAAGCTATTTCTGGTAAATTTACTCCTCTTAAACAGTTCCTTTACTTTGACTCTTTGGAATCTTTGCCTGATGAAAAAGAATATCCAAGAACTGAAGAAACCACTAGTCCAATCAATTCCAGATACGATCCACAAACTGCAGTTTTTGGTTTAAAATTCCAACAAAAAGTCGCTAATTTGAAAGTCTTTCTTGTTGGGGCTGGTGCCATTGGCTGTGAAGTGTTGAAGAACTGGGCTTTGCAGGGCTTGGGCTCAGGCCCCGAGGGTAAGATTTTTGTTACAGATAATGATTCCATTGAAAAGTCAAACTTGAATAGACAGTTTTTGTTCAGACCAAAAGATGTCGGAGGTGACAAATCGAAGGTAGCTGCTAAAGCAGTTATTGCTATGAACCCAGACTTGGAAGACAAAATCACCAGCTTAACTGATAAAGTTGGTGCTGATACTGAACATATTTTCAATGACGATTTCTGGAACAACTTGAACTTAGTCACTAATGCCTTGGATAATGTGGAAGCCAGAACTTATGTTGATAGAAAATGTGTATTCTACAACAAACCATTGTTGGAAAGTGGTACTTTGGGCACGAAGGGCAACACTCAAGTTGTGGTACCGAGATTAACAGAAAGTTACTCATCATCTCAAGATCCACCAGAAAAAGGCATTCCATTGTGTACTTTGAGATCTTTCCCAAGTAAAATTGATCATACGATTGCTTGGGCTAAGAGCTTGTTCCAAGGTTATTTTGCCGAGACTCCAGATAATGTGAATTTATATTTGAGTCAACCAAATTTTGTTGAAGCTACTTTGAAGCAAAGCGGTGACATTAGAGGTATATTAGAATCCATTAGTGATAATTTGAACAATAGACCTGTTTCATTTGGTGATTGTATCAAATGGGCAAGAATTGAATTTGAGAAAAAATTTAACCACGAAATTAACCAGTTGTTGTATAACTTTCCAGCTGATTCTTTGACTTCAAGTGGTGAACCATTTTGGTCTGGCACTAAAAGAGTTCCTCATCCTTTAAAGTTTGATATTAACAATGAAGAGCATTTCCACTTCATTGTTGCCGGTGCTAACTTGAGAGCATTTAACTTTGGTCTCAACGGTGACCAAAATAATATTCCTGATAAAGAAAAATATGCTAAATTGATTGCTGAAGCTGAGAAAAGCATCAAACCATTTTCTCCGAAGACAAATGTTAAAATTGCTGCTAATGATGAAGAATTGAGTCAATTGGATTCTGGCGATACTGACAAGGATGAATTGAAAAAACTTTCTGATAGCTTGCCGCCACCATCAAGTTTAGCTGGTTTTAGATTGAATCCAGTTGAATTTGAAAAAGATGATGACGAAAACCACCATATTGAATTTATCAGTGCTTGCTCTAATTGTAGAGCTTTGAATTACCAAATTCAACCAGTTGATAGAACCAAAACCAAGTTTATTGCTGGTAGAATTATTCCTGCTATTGCCACCACCACTGCGTTGGTCACTGGGTTGGTTCAATTGGAATTATACAAAGTTATCGCCAACAAAAAGATTGAAGATTATAAAAATGGGTTTGTTAATTTGGCATTACCTTTTTTTGGATTTTCTGAACCAATTCAATCGCCAAAGGGTAAATATAATAATAAAGAATTTGACAAGATTTGGGACAGATTTGATATTCCAGACAAGAGCATCACTTTACAACAATTGATTGATCATTTTGAAGAAAAAGAAGGTTTAGAAATTTCCATGATTTCATATGAAACTTCGTTATTGTACGCTTCATTTTTTCCACCAAAGAAATTGAAAGAAAGATTGAATTTGACGTTGCCTGAAGTTTATAAAGTTGTTTCTAACAAAGAGGTTCCAAGTGATAAAAAGACAATGATTTTGGAAATTTGTGCAGATGATAAGAATGGGGAAGATGTTGAAGTTCCATTTATTGTTATTCACTTAAATTAGTGAATTAATATGTATGTTGATATAATGCTTTTTAATATATAAAGCTGGATAAATTGTAAAATTGAGTTTTTGAAAATTTCCAAAATTTGTAGAGATCTATTTTGCAGATTATAGTAACGTTTCGTAAATCACGCCCACTGGGGAACGAAGCCGATACAAGTAAAGCAAAAGGGATATATTTAAGATAATGCTACTCTCATACTAGTAACGTTCAATAGAGTCTCTCAATTTGTACATTCTGACTATGGTTCTCTCGGTTTTTTAGTCATATGTTATACGTGTCATATAATACCCATTTGAGAGGTATAGTTCGGGTAATACCTCATCGGAAAAAATGAAAATTTTTTTTTTTTTTTTTTTGTAAGAAGCGGTAGTACAGCAGATGTGATTAAATTAGTTGTTGCTGAGCACCCATATACTTAACAGATATTAACGGTCAACAAACATCAAAAGCTATCTCAATAATATCCAGTATCATGAGCAACAATTCCTTGGTTTCATATGAAACCACAGAGATTCCGCCGTTTTACATTGGCAGCGCGTTTGCCTCCATTGCCGATGATGGCATCACTTTTGCATCCGCCATCAATGAAGACATTATAATATCTGATCTCCAACAGGGCCAAGTTCTTCAAGAAGTGCCTGGAGACGGTGAAGATGTTACTTGCTTACAAATAACTCCAGATGGAACAAAACTTGCTATATTATCCGCATCTCATCAAGCTCAAATTTACAACATTAGCGAGGAAAAAATCATAAGTTCATTCAAATTGCCTAGTCCGGTTTACGCAACAAGTGTGGATAAGACTTCTACGTTGTTTGCGTTTGGTGGGACAGATGGTCTTATTCAAGTATGGGATATTGATAATGGATACATTACGCATTCTTTGAAAGGCCATTCTTCTATTATTTCATGTTTGAAGTTCTATGGAGAATTGAATTCTGATAAATGGCTTTTATTGAGTGGTGATATCTCAGGGACGATAAAAGTGTGGGACTTGGTGAAGAGAAAATGTATTGCTACTCTCAATGAACATAATTCTCCAGTTAGAGGATTGGAAATAAGTGACGATTTCAAATTTTTGGTGAGTGGTGGTAGAGATCAAATACTAAATTTGTTTGAAATTAGTGTCAGAGGAAACCAAAAGAATTTGAACTTCAAAGTGATCAAATCCATTCCAACTAACCAACAAATAGAGGCTTGTGGGTTCTTGAGTCAGATTGGAAAACAAAACGAACAGCAAAAAGAAGAAACAGAAGAGCAGGAAAATTATGTGTATTTTGGAGGCGATGGGAATTATTTACAAGTATATGATTTTGTCAACAGTGTGCTTGTGGGTAAAACCAAAGAGCCAATTGAGACTACTGAAGAATTAATGATTACCCAACTTGTGAAAATATCAAATTCAAGAATTGCTCAAGTGCTATCTGATCAAACCCTTCAAATAATTGATCTCAAGGAAGCAGAAATCGACCTTGAAAGCAGCATTTACAATATACCGATTTCCAAATCATTTGCTGGTAATCATGGTATAGTTGCTGATTTGTCGTTTGTGGGTGAAGGTCTCAACAAAGTTGCCCTTGCCACCAATTCCCCATCTCTTAGAATTATTACTCCATTTGAAAATAGATTTGAAGTGGAAATATTGCAAGGTCATACTGATATCCTTAACCAATTAAGTGTCAGCGAAGACGGCAAATGGATTGTCACTGCCAGTAAAGACAATGATGCCAGATTATGGAAATACAATGAAGCCACAAGCAAATTTGACAATATAATAGTATTCAGAGGCCATTCATCATCAGTGACGGCGGTGGCCATGTCGGAAATAACTTACGGTGGTCAAGATCAACCAACATTTGTCATTACTGGCTCCACCGATTTAACGATAAAAAGATGGGAAATTCCAAAATTGAATAAAAACCAACTACTTGACGAATTGATCGCCACCCCATTAGTTATTAGCAGTTCCAAATATACCAGAAAAGCTCACGAGAAAGATATTAATGCTATTGACTTGTCCCCTAATAATGAATTTTTTGCTACTGCATCCTATGATAAAACTGCCAAGATTTGGGATTCTCAGTCTGGAGAAATTGTTGGTATTTTGAGAGGTCATAAGCGTGGTCTATGGAAAATCAAATTCTGCCCCTTTGATAAACTTGTTCTTACTTGTAGCGGTGACAAGACTTTGAAACTTTGGTCATTGCAAACATACCAATGTCTCAAAACCTTTGAAGGACATACAAACTCAGTATTGGATTGCAAATTTATCAATCGTAAAAAGATTCTCACTAATGATGTCAGCAACAGTGGTTCAAGCTCAGGCTCAGGAGGAAACTTTGAAGTGAATTTCAAGAAATCATTCAACGAGATTGTTAGTTGTGGTGCTGATGGATTGATTAAAATATGGGACATGAAAACCGGTGAAATCATCAAGACTTTTGATAATCATGACGATAAGATTTGGTGTTTAGCCTCAAAAAACAATGGTGAATGGTTAATTAGTGCCGATAATGAAGGAACGATCAATTTATGGAAAGACAACACGTTAGAAATCTTGAAAGAAAACCAAAAGGAGGAGAAATTGGTTATTGAACAACAACAATCTTTGGAAAATTACATACGGTTGAAAGATTGGAAGAATGCATTCAAATTAGCATTGAAACTCAATCACCCAATGAAATTGTACAACGTGATCAAATCCTCAGTTGAAGCTTCCATAGTTGCTGGTGGTGATGTAGCTGCTACGCAAAGCGTTGATGGCAAGACATACTTGGGATCAGCAGATCTCGACGAATGCATTAGAGACCTCACTGATGACGAAATCAAAATAATTTTTGATAAATTGAAAAGTTGGAACACAAATTTCCGTTTTTTCGAAATTAGTCAAAGGTTGATTAAATGTATCTTGAACAGTCATGACATCAACAAGTTGGTGGAAATTCCTGGATTAATGAGAACTATTGATGCTATTATTCCTTATAATTATCGTCATTATCAAAGAATTGATGGATTGCTTGAAGATAGTTATATTCTTGATTATACTATCCAAGAAATGAACAAGTTGATTAGTTAGACTTTTGACTTTCATATCTTTATATCTTTTTACTAGACATTGCATTTTCCTTGATTAGTTTTTTCCACATTTTATTATATTAATTTATCAATCAGCATAGATATATAGACTTTTAAAGCCAGTATATTTTGTATTTTACTCACTGAGGTTTCAGTTCCCTTTTTTATTTTTATTTTTTTTTTTTTACAATGTAGATATAGTTGATGTGTATCATGTATCACTATGGAGAAAATTTACTTAGTCAGAGACAAAGAAAAAACGACAAGGAAATGCGAAAAAATAAACTTGTTTTTCCAACGAACAGCAACAAAAATTTTTTCTATATGAAAAGAAAAAAAAAAAAAAAGAAAAACCTTGGAAAAATGCACACCGATAAACCAACCTGAAACTAAAATTACAAGAAAAGAGACGAATACAAAAAACGGTTGATAAATGAACAGATAATTTAACAGCCTTTACGAATTTATGGATAAAGCAATCAAAGAAAAAATCCATTAATAATACAGAGACTTAGCTAAACATGCCTCAATTCAATATCACTGGTATTACTGTTTCCTGCCACCACTTTCTGATACTGAACTTTTTCCCCTGTTTGCTTACTTTCAGTAAATCTATAGTAGTTATACCATACAATATCCATCAATGTAACGATTAGCCCAAAACAATTAATCACCGTCAACTTATCGCCAAAGATCAAACTACTAACGATGATAGTCAACAATTCTTTGAAAATTCCTGCAATGGATAACGTCACCACGTGGGATTTTTGTAATAGCTTCAATTCGAATAAAGTCATGAAGAATACCAAGAATCCCGGAACTAGTAATAACACAGCAGTTTTGAAGAAGCCTTTTTGTTGCCAAATTTCATTTTGCAAAAAGCTAAACAAGTTCTCGGCCACCGAACCAACCACGAATAAAACAGTAAACATTATTGGAGATAAGTAGAAAATTGTTGATACCGGATTATTAACATATTGATTTTTTTTCAAGACGAGTTGAGTCAATGCCCATCTTAAGCCAGACATGCAACTTGCAAGAAGCACTAAAAATGATCCAAGAATTAAATCGGCATTCTGCTGGTTTTTTTCTTCGACTGATTCATCACCGTTTTGTTGATCGTTGGTTGATCCAGCAACCATCATCATTACCCCTGCGGTCATTACTACCACAATGCTAACTAGCTTGAATGTTAATTTTTCCAATTTGAAAAGCACCCCAAAGATTAAGACAAAAGCAATTGATGAAGATTTAATCATAGTATAGAGACTTAGCGTGATAAACCGGAAACTAACATTACCGCAGCCAATATCACCACTTGATGCTAATGCACATGGAACAATAGATACTAAGTATAACTTTCTGCTCATTAAATAATCGCTGATTCTGAAAAATCGATCACGAGGACTAATCATTGGTGTTGCTGCTTCAAGTCCAGGGCCGTTTTGCAATGGAGCATTGACATCATTAATATCTTCACTGTCTCCGGTATTATTATTTAGCAATTGCTGCTGCTGTTGTTGTTGTGCTTGAGGTGGTGGTCTCAATGAAGGAATGAAATAAATTAATCCAAAACTGAGCCAAAATAAAGTCAATTGATGAAATGAAGTAATAATTATTGGAAATGGAAGATTCAAATTTCCCTTATCAAACATCCACTTATTGTATAACGAAATCGTCACTGAAAAAAGATACCATCCAAAAGTACATGCCAAAATAGTAAGTGTATCAGGAGTAGGATGCATTATTGAGTACAAGTACCCAGTAGAAGCAATCTTATTGCTAACGCCATCACCAGCACTGCCGTTTCCGCCAAATAATGTAGCACTAATACTGCCGCCACCATTGCCGCGCTTGATTTCATTCTCGTAGTCTTCGTCATCTATATTGAAATCCTCAAAATCTTCATCATCGAATGCACCATTTGCTTTGATATTATTATTGTTATTATTGTTATTATTATCATTGTTGGCGCTCGCGCCGCCATTCCTTTGCTTCTGCTGCAGTATTATTGGCGGTAGTGGTTTATTTCTATTATTTGAAGTACTAGCCAGATTATCTAAATCTCCGTAATTGATATCCGCAGTAGCCGATAATCTTCGTGAGTGTAAGCCGCTCATTTTTATGTTACTTTATGCTTTTGTTTTTGTGATCTGACCCGCCTAGGCTGATGGATGCTCAAGAAAATAGAGTAGAATGTTGGGAAATGTTGACAATTTTGTCGATTTATTGCAGCTTTGATTAGCTTTTTAGTATTGAATCTGTAATTGTATAAGCCAAATTAACAACAGCGACAGCAACACGTAACGATTACAATATGAATTGTAACTTGTATAATCTGTATAACTTGCAAACTCAATTGTTAACGAATGGCTCAAGAAGACTTTTCAAAAAGATTGGAAAACTCTTGTATGGTTTTGAATTAATTTGATGATGGATAATATGAATAATGGCAATGATAATAATAATAATACTAAACTGTTTCAAAACTCAGCGCATTGCCTTCTCAAAAATAATAATACAGTCTGCCGTATAAGTGCACTTATAAGTGGAATGAACCAATAAAATATCAGTAGAGTATCAGTATACCGGATTGGATCTATGAACGTGGCGCAATTGCGGCTCAATGTATGTATACGTTTGGAGAAGAGCTAACCAGTGAAGAGGACAACCAGACAATTATACAACATCAATTGAGTTAGTTTCAATCAAGATGAAGTCCATCTGTCATCAAGACCGGTACTATTTCTCGCTGTCGGACATTTTTATTTTTTCCTCTTTTTAGCAACTGCCGGGCTTTTTTATTTTTTTTATTTTTTATTTTTTTTATTTTTTATTTTTTATTTTTTGCTTTACTTTTCCTTTTTTTTTTTTTTTTTTTTTTTTTTTTGGTTTTGTCGTTGTGCATTCCTTACACGTTGCCACTTTGTTTTGTACAATGTACGCTAACAATCGCACGACGCTCAGCGCGGACTGATGAACAAATAGCAACGATGCCAGCAAGCTGTAACTGTGTGGCAAATGTTTCTATTCAAGGCGCTTAAACAATTGCTTTTGATGCTGTTGTATTGTAGTATATTGCCATCATACAATATTGCAGTATCACAATCAATCTACTGTTATACAGAATCAGCGAATAAAATATATATATAAAAAAAAAAAAACGACCAGCTATAATATCAGATATATCTGTCGGCAATGTTTACACCAACACCAAACAACAGAAAGTACACGATTCGTACAATTTTTGTAAGCTATATACAGCAGGCTGCAAAATAGCATTAACGTTGGACATGAAGCTAATGTAAATTGTGGATTGTAAATTGCAAATTATATAGTGTAGAACGCAAATTGTAAACTGAGAGAAAAAAAATAAAATAAAAAAAAAAAAAGAAAGTATAACAGTATTGTTTAAGATGACAGGTAGAAATGAATTGCTAAAGTTGACAAAAGAGATAAATAAACAGAGTGTGAAACCAATCAATAAATTCAAGGACAGAAGGACAGAAAGAAACAAAGAGACTATAAAAAAACAAGAAAAGAAATAAGAAAAACAGACAAGACAGACAAAACGCAAAGTCTAAGGAGAGCAAAGTAATAATAACAGTAGTAACAATAACAACGATAACAGCAACAACAATACTAGTATAAATAACAGTAAACACAGCCAATGTGTGGGCCAAAGGCAAAAAAACACAAGAGAAGAACGTCAAGAAAAAAGGAAAAATATTACACAATCGAGCAATTAAAGAAAAAGTGTGCTGACAATGAGACAAATTGGAGAAAAGGCAATAGCAGCAGATCAAGTAGAAAAGCTGGCAAACACATAACAAAAATCATGCAAAGTCAAAAGATAATGTTCATGGTCATATTAAATAATAAATGACAACTAAAAAAAAAATAAGGGAACGGCCCTTAAAGATGAAGAGTGCTATGAAAATGGGATGAGGTGAGCCAAGACAATGTGGATGACAAACCAAGAATTATTTCAAAAGGGCTAATTATTCATCCAGAATGATTAAAGTTCTAATTCATTTACCATAATCCAGCTCAAGTTCATTCTTTCTTGATTTCTTTTTCCTTTTCCCCCAGATCAATAACATTATCAGAATCACCAAAACCTCCATCATTTTCTTTCTTCACGACAAAGTCAGCGCTTCCTCCATTGATGAGATTCTTCACAACATCATCGTCATCATCATTATCTTGCCCACCATCTTCATTCTCATTTTCATTTTCAAGTTCATTTTCATTTTCATTATCATCATCGTCGCCATTAGTTAGAATCCCACTGGCCAATTGTTGCAATTTGGTATCTTCTGTTAAATCCTCACCATCATCCAGCAATATATGGCCGTTGCCATTAATTTTTCCGTTTCCATTGCTGATCCCGTTAGAACTGTGAGTCTTTAAAGCACCAGGCTTACTAACGCGACCATTCAGTACTTGGCCTGAACTCAGGCTCAAGGGCTGATGCTGCTGTTGCTTTTTAGGAACATTGAACCTATTAGCTGAAGAGTGGATAAATCTCGACTGCTGTTGCTGCGGCTGGCCGTTTACACCGTTAGCCTTTTGTTGTCTTTGTAACTGATTTATAGCCAGTGGTGCCACCTGCGCCATTTGAGGATTCTGTAATCCTAATGAATTTAAATTCATGTTTATACCCAACCCAGCATTACCACCAACGGCACCAGCAGGATTAAAATTAATGTTAGCATTAGCAAATCCTCCTGGATTCATTAACCCAATCATTTGCTGTTGTGCTTGGAGTGCCGCCACATGATCATAGTACATTGGGTCAGCAGCCCCCGCGACAGAAGAAGCTGCGGCAGCGGCTAGATATGAATTCATCAAGTAATCATTTCCAAGCCCTAGAAATGCCGGATTTATTGGGGTCATTGGGTTTATTGGGGTCATAGGATTAAGTTGGGTCATTGGATTAGGGCCGCCTAATAAGCTAGCTGGATGAATTTGCATTTGCATTTGCATTTGCTGCTGCTGCTGCTGCTGTTGTTGTTGGAGCCCTAATGGTGCTTGCTGTGGCGCTTGTCCTTGTCCTTGCTGTTGCTGTGTTTGTTGTGATGGTATTGGTGGAGCATAAATTCCTTGGGCCAAAAGTGAATTCGTTGCAAGTTCCAAAGAGTACAGATCTTGTTGACCACCACCAACACCGGAAGTAGTATCGTATAGTCCATTTTGTAGTAACTCTTGGTCTGCTGCTGTTGATGATGATGACGCGTTTTCCTCATTACCAGAACTATTATTAATATTCTTATCCTTATTATTATTATTATTATTATTATTATTATTTTGGCTTTTGTTATTATTGTCATTTTGCTTGTTATTGTTAACTCCATGATCATCCACATTGTCATTGCCATTTTCATGATTGTTATCATTGTTATTATCTTTATTATCCCCACTATCGACATTTTCAAGATGTTCTGCCGCTGAAGCATCTGGCGGTGGCATCCCAGGAGAAAAAGGTGATGCATGATCAATCAAAAAATCATTAATACTTGCACTTAAAGCATCATTACCAACTATCCCATTAGCTGCCGCGGCGGCAACAGAAGCAGACGCTATACCTGCTCCTGCCCCACCACCAATCAAGTTTGGATTCAAAAAGATATTTGGATCAAATAATGGGACATTGTTGTTCATGAAGGCTTGCGACGGATCCACTGTTTCGTTAATGTAATCATTTGGTGGGAAGAAATCTAACGGGAAATCTTCATCTGTGGCGCCGTAATCGTTTTCATTTCCAATAGGCAATCCATCAAATACCCCGGCGGTTAACGTGTTTTGTTGCGTCTGTTGCACTTGCTGTGCCTGTTGCTGTTGCTGAAGAAGTTGCTGCTGCTGCTGCTGCTGCTGCTGTTGTTGTTGTTGTTGTTGTTGTTGCTGCTGCTGCTGCTGCTGTTGTTGTTGTTGTTGATAGTGAGCTGCCGCTAGAAGTGGATGAGGCGGTTGAGTGTAAAATTGCGCTTGTTGCAGTTGCAGCAAAGCAGCAAGATGTGGATTTAATTGCAAATGCTGCTGCTGCTGCTGCTGCTGTTGTTGTAACTGATTATTCATTTGCAAATAAAAGTAAGGATTTTCATTGAAATTTGCCGGTATTTGAGTAGTAGTAGGCATACCAGGAATGCCAGGAATACCATTGAGGCCAGCACCAACACCAACACCAGCGCCAGCGGCGGCAGCGTTTGCTGCTGCTGCTGCCGCCGCATTAGCAGCCGCCACCGTAGCAGCAGTATTATTAGTCAACCCTAAAGCTTTCTTTTTTTCTTCGATATGATTAGTCAATTGGTCATATAATGATTTTTGGTCATCATATTTGAAACTTAATGCTGGTTCTCTGTGACCGGCAGTAGTTGTCTTTTGATCAAGCAACTCTCTTTTCAAGTCTCTTTCAAGAGCATCAGCAAACAATTTGTCATGTTGCACACTGAACCAAAAAAACACCTTTTGTTTCTTTTGAGTCCGAAGACACGAGTTCTTGTATAGAAATTCCAAAAATTTTGATTTTGGTGGTTCAAGAATTGCATCAGTGCCGCATTTCAAGTTTCTCAAATCTGAAAAAACGCCTTCTTCAAACTTTTTCCGATCAATGACTTTTCTACCAAACTGCTCGAATCTATAGATTAAACACTTGACGATATCCGTACCGGTGACAAAATACAAATTATTCCAAAACACACAAGACACAAACCCTTCATCGTGGTTTAAATAGTATCTTCTGATTATTTGGTTTTCTTGCCAGTTGGCTGGGGCGGTTGCTAAAAAAAATTTCAAGTCATCAATCAATCGTAGGGACTCTTCAACTGACTGTTCCGGCTCTTGATTGTGTGGGGGCTGTAGCTGAGGTTGTTGTTGTTGTTGTAGCTGGTCGTCTAGACTCTTGCTGGTATCGTTGGGCAAGGTGACGTTGGACAAGTCATTGTCGGCGGCTGTTGATGTTGATGATGTTGTTGTTGCGGTTGTTGTTGCGGTTGTTGAGTAATCATTCATTTTAATTATTTTTTTTTTTTTATTTTTTCAAAAAAAAATATACATATACATATACATATATATATATGTATATGTATGGTTATAGTTGAGGAGGACCGCTGATTGTGATAATTTGTGAATCTATGAATTGCCCTTTGAGAGGAAGTCTCCTCTGAGTGTATTCCAGCAATCTGAGAAACGTCCTGAATAGATTAAAGGTTTTGGATGCGGAAATCGTGGAGATCCGCGGCAGGGAAAGAAAAGAGATGTGGGCGAGTGAGCAAAGGCGGCTGCGTCCCGTTGGAATATTGTTGGGTAATACGATATGATATGATATGATATGATATGATACAGTATGACGTGAAGTGTCCTTTGGGTGGGGGAGGCTGCGGATGCGAGGATGGTAGACAGAGGACAAGTACGCTTTTTTTATTTTTTATTTTTCTTTTTGCCAATGATGAGGGGGATGCGACGCGGGATTGGGGATATATGATATGGATGGGTTAAGGGTTGGGTGAATGGTGGTGCGTATGCTTAAAATGGCAGTTGTTGTCTGTAGAGAGAAGGAAACTGCGGCGAATTAAGTTTGGGGATTAAGTTTGTGTGGTGTGTGCAGTGTCAATGGAAAGTGAAGTAGAAGTAGAAAAACAGAATAGAAACAAAACACGAAAGAGAGAGAGAGAAAGAGAAAGAGAGCAGAGCAGAGCAGAGTAGACTGACTGACTGAGAGTGAGAATTGATAGTTAGTTGAAGCGTAGTGGTCTAGCGTAGCGTACTTGGATCTAGGGGCGTGGGAGTCAAAAACGAGGTGCAAATGTTTCCGACGTGGCTGGCGGCTATGTTTAGCTGCTGCTGGCACTGCTGGCACTGCTGTGCTCTGCTGTGCTCTGCTGCTATTTACTGCTATTTACTGCTATTTTCATTCGATTTAGCCGCTCCCAGGGCTCGAAACACAAGACTAAAGTTGTACATTTGCAGGGTAATTGTGCGTCCAGCTAACGTCCCAAGTGCCTTTACTAACGCATTACATAATATCACCACTTGGGCACCACTTGGGCACCACTCACTGCTTATACCAAATACTATCCAATCCGTATATTCAGTACTGCCTAGCTAGCTAGTACTCTAGCATATGCTCGCTTCCTGCTCCGGCCTGGCGGCCGCCCTGCTCCATACCAAAGGCACCTGCTGCTGCTCCGGCTCCAGTCCCAGCGCCAGCGCCAGCGCCAGCGCCAGCGCCAGCACCAGCCGCCGCCGCCGCCGCCGCAACCGCCCCACGATACCGCTGATAAGCGCCATCGTCCGTTGCAAGATCCAACCGTCGTCTGGCCACACTCGCCGGAACCAAGATCCGCCTATTGGTGATATTGGCATACGGGTTCCTCACGGGAATCTCCAGCGGCTTTGGGTCTCTGTTGAATCTTTGTGCCGCCATGATTTGCTTGTTGGCTCGTAATCTTTCTAAGCGTCGGCTAAGGGTGGCATCCTGTGTTTTGCCAATGGCTTGAAGAATGCCGTTGCGAAACTGGATGATTTTGGCTCCTTCCGGGTCTGCGTTTAGGTCCTGCTCGGTGTTGGCGTCTTTTGGGCCTGGTGACTGTGACTGTATATCGGTGCTCATCTTGACGTAGATACTGCACTGCAGTGCTGATTATTTGTAAAAGTAGTTAATATTTTGTTCTGTTTGCCTGGTCTACTTTTTTTTTTTTTTTTTTTTTTTTATTTTATTTGTCTTCGTGAGACAGGGTACATAACCGGGACGATAACATGTTTTTGCTAAAAAAATGGCACAATAATGGTGTACGGAAATACGTAGACAAAATTCATTGCTTTGAGGTTGTTTAAACAAGCAAAAAAAAAAAAAAAAAAAAAAAAAGAACAGCATTTTCCTCTACAAAACTTTTTCAAATTTTTATAGTTTTCCACAAGTTTTTTCTCTTTTTTTATTTTATTTTAATTTATTTTTTTTTATTTTTTTTTCTTGCTTTATTTATTCTATTTATTTATAGTTTAAACTTCTGTTTATATATCATCAGTAAACTAAGTAAACTAAGAATACATACTGTAAAACAAAATACCAACGAGCAACCTCTCAATAATACAGTTTCGTAACATCATTACCGGACTGTGTGTGCATGCGTGCATGCGTGCATGTTTGCAATGCTGTCCTGTCCCGTCAAGCACAATATTTCAAAAGTAAATGGCTTCGCCAGTCTTTTCGTTGCTGACGTTGTTAACCTTTTCGTTAAGATTCACCTGGGCAGGTGGTCCGCCATTCTGTTTTGTCACACTGACTCCAGAAGTTGGTCCCCCTGCCCCAACATTGCTTGGTCTTCTGATAGTGCTGGCCAAGCTGTTCAAGTTTCCATGACTAGCTCCAACATTGAACAAGCCACTGCCGTGATTGTTCGAACTAGCAATTCCTCCCACATCTTTCAATTTGGCTAACTCATCAGCATTCTTGTTCCACTCCTCCACTTCGAGTTTATGTTCTCTTTCAATAGCATACTTGACAGCTTCAAGAACGTTTTCGCAAATATGTTTTGGCTTGTACTTAGGAACGGTGCCTTCTTGGTAGACCCCGGTCTTAACCAAGATTGAGTGCCATGTAGCATCATGGGAGTTGGCAAATCTGATATCGGACTCTGGAGTGTCGCCAACAAAATACACAGTACTGGATGGTGGCAACTCTAAAATCAAGTCGCCGGTTTCTGCTGGTGTTTGACCAGCAGCGTTCTTGGCCAATTGCGAGTTATCCTCCTCGTCCTCAGAGTCATCTTCATCCTCAGAATCGCTGTCGTCGACATTGACTTGGAACTTTGAAGTACTCAAACGAGATCTGATGGATGGTCTGCCACTGTTTGCAGCTGGAGTATTATTTTTGTTATCCGAGCCAGTTGGGAATTTATCTTGAGCCTCCTCAGCCTCCTCGGCTTCCTCAGCGGTCTTGTATTCAGCGGCTGCTTCCGCTTCGTCTTCCTCATTGATGTTCAAATCTGCCAATTCTTGCGTAACGTGTTCCTGCAACTTGTTTTTTCTCCACAAATTCAACACCTTGTCGGCAAATCTAAAGGTACCGCGTTGTGGCTTACCAAATCTATTAACCGTCAACTCTTTACCAGTGTGTTCACCATAAATGGCGGCAATGGAAACCTGCAAAGCTCCCATACCATATCTTGATAATCCATAGTTGGTGGACCACAAAAAGTCAGAGTGAGCAAAATAAATTGGCGGACCTTCATCAAAGGTTTTGCTTACTGTTCCCATCACGCCGCCTTTAGACAATAATAATTCCAAAATGATTTGTTGATCGGCAGCCCAATTTCTAGAGTCCGCAAACACGCAAATACCGTCAATCTTTATCTTGCTGAAATCACGGTCTCTAGCAACCTTTAGCTCATCTTCGGTTAGTGTGTGGTATGGGGTAACGCTTGGCTTCCACTTCATGATATCTAATGGAGTCACGACATCTTTGAACCCATAACCTTCAGCAACTTTACGGCAGGCGTCGCCAACCCCGCCAACAACAAGAACGGTTTTGAACTTGGAAACCAAATCTTTCATTGGCGTGTGACCTTGAATCACTTGGTTTTCTTCGATTTTTATGCCCAATCTCTTGGACAATTCATCACACCTAGCCTTTTCACTTCTACCGCCACCATTGGTGACAAAGATATATGGCACCTTGATGTGGTATGGGTTAGCACCGTTCAACATTTTCAAAGCTTCACGAGCCTCAGGAATGGTTTCCGGCCCACGTACAATGACCCCATCGATATCAAAGGCAAACGCATAGTTGGCAATTCTCGGATGGTCAATCTTGGACACTTTTTGCTGTCTCTTCAAAATCAATGACGGGTTTCTAGAAAGAGAAAAAGATGAAGATCTGGACTTGTTCTTGCCGGCAATGTTGGAAGAAGATGCGCCGCCAGCAGCAGCACTCAAATTGGCAAATGAGTTTTTGGCACTGTTGAGACCAACCCACTGGTCCGAAAGGGACAAGTTGGATGGACGGTCTCTTCTTTGCAACGGGGTTAGCTCATCGATCCCATCGTTGTTCAAGAATGATGGCACTGATCTGATTTGCGGCGAGTTAGCGGCAGAATTGTTTGTATCTTCGTTAGAATGGTTGGAAGCAACCGAAGCGGGCATGGTTGTATGTGATATGTATGCTATTGAGTTGTTCGTTAGTTAAGTTGTTGTGTGTGAATGCAAAATGCAAATGCAGATGAAGCAATAGCGATTATGAAAAATAAATCGATAAACTGATAGATAAGTCTGTTTCAAGAGAAATAAAGTGGAATAAAAAAAAAAAAAAAACAAAAACAAAATGAGAACCAAGTAAAAAGGAGTTAATCTATCTTAGAGATAAGGAAATTTTCAAAAAGGAGAAAAAAAAGGAAATTGACAAGTAGCAATTAAAAAAAAGAAGAGGACCACAGCGTATACTTATATTAATCTTTTTTTTTTTTTTTTTTTTTTTTTAATTTTTGGGCATGCCCCATGTGCCTGACTGTTAAGCGCTGAGGATGCACAGCAGAGCACAGCAGAGCACAGCAGAGCTGAGCAGAGCTGAGCTGAGCAGAGCAGCGAATGCTCTCTCAGAGAAAGAAAAGAAGCAACTGCCCTCATCGCAGTAAACACAAATTGTTAACAAAGCGCAGTTTGAATTTTATTTTGGCAGCAGTCCTGCGCATCCGCGAGCATCCCCACGCAGTAACATGCACACTACTGCGGCGAGTAGCAACTGGGCCAGCGAATCGCAGCGATCGCTGTCAGCTAAAGTTAGCGAGGGCTGACTGACAACATGTCATACATAGCAAGAACTTTTTCCCACCAGCCGACGATCTGAGCGTGGCTTGATACGGCAGGATGGCATACTGCTGAACCAGTAGGTGTTTGCTTGACAGTGAAGAAAACAGAGAGCCCATGCCTGCTGGAAATGGATTCCGTAAGGGGCGCTTGTAGATTAAGCGCCAGGAAACATTCTGCAGGAGGAAGAGGACGCTTAGCGCTGTTCTGTCAGTCAGCTGGAGGGGGAGGGGGGAGGGGCGTCGGTTTTGACGGTCTAGTGTTCTTTTTTTTTTTTTTATTTTTATTTATTTTATTTGCTGCATGCAGTGCAGTGGATGATGCACTGGGTTGCAGATGACGCAATTGTTGCGGGCGGGTTTTCCAGAGCTTTCTATCGAAAATATATGATGCGACGACGACGACGACGACGACGACGACGAGCTTTGGTCATCATCATAATATGGGGCAGTACTGCTCAACTAACGTCACTCTAGATATCGCCAGATTTTTTTTTTTTTTTTTTTTCTGTGGAAAATTCCTTAAAGTGATACATGCACCTACACTATCTTTGGGCGCGGCTAGATGTAGTATAAGACCCGCTCAAAGCCAACGTAACTTAACTTAACCAGCAATGATATGAGCCCGCCATATTGAGTTTGAGAGACAATTGTTTTTGCAAGTTTGCAAATTTGAACTGCTAGCAGTACGCACCAACTGGTTTTTACATTGCACATTCTCCGAGATCGAGATCTATCGGGTGTGTCTTTGGTGGCGCAGAGACCGCTGTGTCCATAGGGCCACGTCCTTGCAAAGGTGTGATGATGAAATGAAATGAAACAGGACCGGGGATGAGCAGCAGCAGCAGCAGCAGCAGCACAACTTGTATCGCAACACTAAAATGGGGAGCAGTGCGGTAGTGAGAGTGAATATCGTACCATGCCATTGGCCATTAGTTGCTATCATATATCATATTACAGAATGTAAGTACACTGCGCCAGCCTCTCTCTCTCTCTCTCTCTTTGCAACGTCTGCTATAGCGCTACCAGTGCTTCTGGAGCATTGATGCTTTTGTTCGAGAATCTCGACTATGTATGGTGCGACATGATAGCAATTGCTATCTTGGGATGCTTCCAGATGGCGTATATGACTACAGCTTCAAGCGCTATGACATGGTGGCGTACATGCACACGTAACGGAGATCTTCAATACATCATTATATGATAGCAGCTCGGACCATTTCATTGTGTTTTCATTGCGGGCGTGCCACTTACGAGATACAAGTCAGCTTTGCTAGTGTCTGTGCCGTTGAAACCAAAGCCAATGCCGCCAGTTTACAGAAAGGGGAAGAGCTGTGAAAAGCTCAAAGGAAGGAAGGCTGCTTGAGAACGCCACCGGTATCTTGCTATTGCTGATTGGTTCATTTGTATATTTTACAAGACGTTTTCAGCAGGACGCTCCATACATACATACATACATACATACAGCATAATGATAATGACACAGACATTGTCAAGATGGTGCGGCGTTAACTTGCGGTGTTTTTCGTTTTTCGTTTTTCGTTTTTTTTCCTTCTCTTTCTTCTGCAGGCCTGCTCAAAGCCCAAAAGTTCTCTGGAAAGTTCTTTGGGAATTGCCCCGGTTGAACGTTTGTTGCGCTGGAAATCTGTTTAAATTCTCGCACTGAGACCATGTGTGGTGATCATGGAAAATTATCGAATTTTCTGTTGTATTGCCCTTTTCTGGATAGTAGTCCATCTGGGCCCCCCGGCGGGCGGCGGCGAGAAATTAAGAAATTAAGAAATTCTTGGTTCTCCCGTCAAGGCTCGGCTATCGTCATTCATGTCTTTGGCCACTTTCTTGGCCAGCCTGTATAGTGCACATGAGCGCGGACAAGTAAGCGCAACAATTCAAAATGCGAAAAACTTACCTCAATATGGAGAGAGAGAGAGAGAGAGTCCCATATAGTGATACTGATAACGCTAATAAATAAAAAAAAAATAAAAATTTTGTTTTTATCAATTAGCAAATCAAAAACCTAAATAATTAAGTCTGCCTGGTTGCAAAGCACGACCACTAACCTAACTCTATTCAACTGGCTAGCCAAAAGCCAAAACTTGAAAGAAAAGCTTGAACCTTTCGGAGTATCCTTGCTGCCGCTCCGACGAAATTGAGTTTTTAACTTTAAATCCAAGGCCAAGGTCTCGATATTGAGATTCGAGAACACTTTAGCAGTTACTAGCAGGCAGCTTCCTTTGTAAGAAACACACACACATACTCATATATATATATATATGGCAGCAACCATGTCAGAAATATCTCTGTCCTGCTGGTCCTGGACAAAAAGGCAACTAGCAGACACCACGTGCCGAGAGAAGCTATAGCTGGTTAGTGTAGCTTGCGTCGTCCGATTACTACAGCTGCCCGATGCGTTTGATTAAACAGACAAAACTAAACTTGATCCGCCATGATTGACGGAAAGGGTCCCTATGATATTAATGATCTGTAAAGAAGGAAACGAATCAGTCCCCCGCGGGGAGCACGCTAGCAGGATTGGGTAAGGGACATTCATAAGACCACCGATCCGTTGCGCCAACCATGGTTCACTGAAATGACGTATTTATTTGGCTTTACTAAACCTGAATCATTCCCAGCTGGCTGGCTGGCTGGCTGGCTGCCGCCATATCCGACACACCCGTCTTATCTGGCCTCGCGGTTATAAAATGTGTCTGCGTCGGTATAAGCGCATCGTACCATGCAAATACGATGATGGACACGGCTTTAGGAGCTGGATAGACAGCAACCGCAGGTTTCAACCTTTGAATATCACGATATAGCATTAGGCGCTAATCTAAGTATGGAATCCCCCGATTTCAGGGAGCCCTTTAGCACTTTAGACGGACTACTGAGGAATGTGTTTCTCGGGGCTAAATAGACATTTTGCCAAATCTCTTGAAATCTCATGAAAAGATCCGGGAACGTATACCTGTGAGCCTTTGATTCATTTAGTGTGAAATCACCAACATTGCAAAACGCTGATTGTAAATCCAGAATAATATTGCCCGTCATCTTGTCATTCTCTGTAGCGTTAGCCGAAAGCGACACGCTGACAACTTCTATAGCTGTCAAAACAAACACACTTTAGCGCGTGGCAAACGCCCTCCTCCTCCTCCTCCATCAAGCCAACGGGGTTTAGCTACTTTCGGACAAAACAAGTACCAGAACGAATTTGAGCGACCCTGTCTGCTATTATCAGGCCATATGCTTCACCAAACATGTTCAGCCTACAATAATAGCAAACACCAATTTGTGCAACTCTGCATGCCCGCCAATTTTGCGGTTCTTCTTATAATTGCCAAACCAAGTAGTTTGCAGAACGCGCTACTTTGACTGCCTGTCTACATAATCAATCAAGCAAGCAAACGGCAGCGGAGCCGCCCCTTAGCTGTGATTGTTAATCATTATAAATCATAAATCAGCCTCGTGAAGGCCCCGGCTGCCCAGGCTTTTCTCAAGGCCTCGCTCGCTTTCGAGGACCAAAAGAAGCTCAGCTACAAGTGAGACTAATTTAGCTGCATGCATACATTACGACGCCGGCCAAAAAAACAAACAATTGGAATCGGAATTGAAATTGAAAGTGAAATTGAAAAATATGAAAAATAGAATAAAGCACACCGCTGAGTTTGAGAGAAATTGGGGAAAAGATGCCAAAATGTCAAATGCTCAATTACAGTTGCAGAAATATCGAAAGCCCAACGGGGTGCTTGCACCACGGTGCGTCTCATCTTACTGTCTGTCTGTTTTTCTTTTTTTTCTTTTTTCATTCTCGTTCAATGTGTATATATATATTGGCCCGTCTTGCTTAGGGAGACACTATAACTTTGTGTTTAGTAAAACAGCCTTGACGGCTGCTGTTCACGAATCTTCCCATAGTAGCTTGCTAGCTTGAACTATAACCTAATTTTGAAAAGACAGCCCCCCAAAGGATTATATGGTACATCAATACCAATACCAGCTAAAGCCCAGTAGATACGATTGTCCAATTGACTGCAGTTCATGGTCTAATGTTTAAAACCGGGGGTGGACCTCCAGCCATTTGGCAGTTTTGTCAGGTCATTTATTTTGCCCTAGCGTAGGGACTAGTGGTCCACAGCGGGAGTCCAACACTTTGGTCTTCAATTGCTACAGTATACTTGATCTCATTTGCCATTTTTTTCTTTTTTTCCACTATAGTCATATATATATATATGTTGATGTTGCAACTATACCGCTTCAGCTATAGCTATAGTCAACTAGCCGGCTGTCGTCAAACTCACCGCTTTGAGCTACTGAAGACGCAACGGGCAGAGAATGGATCCCAGTTGCAGTTGCAAACTCTCCAAGAAGAAGTTCTGAGTCTGTTGAAATTTTTCCGAAGATATCCCAGCGGCGGACTGCGCATAAAGAAGAAAAAGTCTGGTATGTCCGTTTTATGCTTCTTTGCAATGTTGTGCCACGGTGTGGTATCATCTCTCTATTTCAGGCGTAAAACGTTGAATCCGCGGTGGATACCCCCCCCCCCCCCCCCGGCCGAAAAAGGCAACTGAATGGCCGTTTGCGGTTTAGTTTTCAGCCAATTGGTCAATTCATGCCATAGCTAATAGCCGTAACGGTTGAAATATGCATGCTTTGATGATTCCATGGAATATTATCAGTCCCTACAACAGCGCCAGAGCACGGAAATTTTGCTTCTTTGCTTTAACGTGTCTATCAATTCAGGCCCCAGTTTTGCATAGCGTTGTAGTCTTTTTGCAAAACGCTGCGTTGCGTTTTTCCGACAGACAGCAGCTGTCTATATCGCGATAGCTCACACACTACACTAGCTTGCGTTTTACGTCTGATGTTTTTCCGACGCTGGGGGGCAAATCAGCAAAGCTTGAGCTAACAGGCTAGAGCAGTCGTTTTTCCTGTTTTTTTTATCTTCACTGACGGATTATAGTTACTGCTAGAAAAAGGAAAAGAGAGAAATGAAGATCGCTTTTTTCCTATGATGGAGGGTGTCCAGCTGGACGCATTGTATGCAACGCGTTTGCATGAGAACTTGAAACAGAATTTTATATTGTTTGAGTCCTTGTGTCTGGAGCCACTGTAGTCGAAAAAAAAAAAAAAAAAAATCCTTTTACGGGAAAACATGCCTCGACAGGGATCATTAGACTCGCAAAACACTTATGGTAGCAATACTGCTCTTTTCGGAACTTGGCACTTGGCACTCGGAACTTGGAACTTGGACGTACTTACCATATAACACTGGCGAAAACCATGTATTCATCTTTCTTGTGCAGTCAGCATTAGACCAAACACCGTACCATATTACTAACGAGCGCAAAGCAGGCAATAACAATGACAATTGCCGCCGCCGCAGTACCGCAGTACCGCAGCACTGCAGCACCGCGATCAGCACTTCAACATGCGCAACAACGTTGTGCGGATCAGCTTGGAAATATGAGAGCATGTCATGTCAAGACATGAGAACGGGAAAGGACGTCGCTGAAGCTAGTCTCGGGGACGAGGAACTATAGCACGTCGCCTACTGCCATAGCCAAAAATCACCAAGATTACGTAGGGTGTTAGAACTGTCCATTTTTTAAACATTTACAACTTCTACATCAATGTCAACTGAGCGGATAAGCGGGGACAGCTTTGAACATGAAATGCCATGCAAATTTAAATTTTTTTTTTTTTTTTTAAAATAATAAAAAAAAAAAAAAGCGTCTATAAATACACAGGTAAAATCAGTCCAGATAAAATGAAAATGCTCAGCTAGAAAAAATCTACATCAATCATCATCAGCAAACTTGATCTCTGGATGGTAATACACTGGGCAGTTCCAATACGATCTCTTCACTCCTTCCCAAACCTCTTCCTTGTCCTCATTAAGCATCTTATTTTCCTGATTAGCATCAACTTGCACCGCCTTATACTTCACGCTCAACCCGTACTCTGCCCAGTCCAACAGCACAATCCTGCAATATACGTCGTACACCACTTCTCTGTCTGCGCCCAACCCGTTGAAAAAGGAAATCACGCCGTCTGGCTTGAGCATCCCAATTAGCAAATCTAGCAAGTTTGGAAACATGTCGGGATAGTAATGCTCGCTGAAAGTGTCGTAGTATACGCCGTTGAAGAATACGTCGCCTTGGTCCAAGAGCTCAGATAGCTGGTCTTGCCACTTGCCCGGGAGAATGTGGACGTTTTTCTTTGACTCCTGCCATTTGTCCTGCTTGATTTTGGCAAGGACATCCGGGTGCGCTTCGCAGATGTAGTGGTTGATTACAGCATTCGAATAGCTAGGCGATGAGCTGACAATTTGGGTGATTTTCTCTTGGATAAAAGTGTCGATTATGCCCATTCCGAAACCAATGTTGAGGAAGTTGATTGGTTCGTGGTCTGGATGGGATGGGTCCGCGCGAAGCAAAGTGTCGTGGGTGACGTTGCCTTGGGCAAAAAGAGTGTCGCAGCCAAGCTTCATTAGCTTGGTTTCCCAGTTCATCATTACTCCGTCTTTGTTGTTGGCAGTTATTAGGGCATGATCACTGTATTCTAGTTTGGTGTTGAGGTAGGTTTGTTGGTCGTTTGCTGGGTCGTTTGCTGGGTCGTTTGCTGGGTCGTTTGCTGGATCAAGATAGCTTTGTTCCTCTTTATCCCCTTCTTGTTTCCGTTGCGCTTCTTCTTGCTTCTCTTGAGCATCATCATCATCATCATGCAACTGCGGAATCTCATCATCATCATCATCAGCATCATCATTGGCACAGGCTTCAGCTTCCTCTTCACCCTCCTCAATAAACTCCACATTGTCCTCGATCTTTCTAAACAACATTTCAGATCTAACCCCAGCATCAAGGATCTTATCGTAAATCAGAGTTTTCTTCAACCCGCGATCAATTAATACACATCCAGGGGTCTTGTCTCTATAATCGGTCAAATTCCATCCCGCCCCGTTTAGAAAAAGTTCATCGACCATTGCTTCAACCACCTGGATTTCCTCGCTACTGAGCTTTTCATCTTTATTATTAGGATCAGAAGGAGAAGGAACATTGTAGGCAATCAAATGCAATGGAGTGGTGCTTGTAGATTCCAATTTTTCAGCCTGTCGCTTACTTAATGTGAACTTTGAAGCAATGTTGGCAACTCGATCATCAGCTTCAGCTGTTCCTTGAGCATAATCGCTAAGCAATTTGGCAAGAACCGTGTCTGAAACTACTGGCAATTGTTGGCTGTTTGCAGCTGCACTCGAGGCTTCATTTTCGATGTTGTTGTTTTTGTCAAACTCATAGATTATTCTATCTTCAACAGTATAAGTGGAAGGAATCCCAAGCTTGAGAAAAGTGGCAAAGGGTAACCAGTGAGATTCCTTGGTTATTGGTCTTTCCGTAAAACAGCAAAGTTTGTGCAAGTCACTCATATTGTGTTTTGTTGTATTTTGCTGTGGTGTAGTGTATCAACTGAGTGTGGGTTGGATGTTTGCCAATGGTAACAACAGGCGAGGATGAGCTGAGGGTAGTAGATTAGATTAGATCAGATTAGATTACCGCAATGGCCAAATACCAAATATGGAAGCAGTGCGATATATTAGACCAATTACCGGGACTCAGGAATGAGATGGGTGCGTAAGTAGCGATCTATGGCTGTAGTTCGTGTCTATACTAGTTGAAGCTACAGTATACTACTGTCTGTCGGCAGTGCAAAATTTTGGATCCGGCTGGAGAAAGTTTTGGTCTTTTTGGTTGCGGTTAGGAAGCACTGTCTTGGAGAGACTTACATAATATGGGAGAGTATTGTCTCCAGTGTATTATTGTATACAATGTGCGTGCGTGTGTGTGTCAGGACAAAAACGAAAATTTTTCCGGTATTGTCAGTTGTCAGTAGTTGAAGACAGGAAGTAAAAAAAAAAAAAGAAAAAAAAAAAAAAAAAAAAAAAAAAGTAAAATAAAATAAACGATGATTTACAGTGAGTGTTAGTGCGAGCGAGCATGCAAGGCAGGTAAAGCGGTTGGTTGGTTGGTTGGTTGGTTGGTTGGTTGATTGATTGATTGATTACGATAATCAAGTGACTGAATGGTGAGTGATTCTTTAAATAATTAATTAATTAATTAATTAATTGATTGATTGATTGATTGACTTGTGTTTGACTGATAGGGGTGTGCATGAATGCCGATCAACTAGAGCACAGCAGAGCTAGTTGGGGCAGGCGAAGCGAGGGAAGGTGAGAGAGAGACATTGAATACATAGAGACGGCCAAAGACACTTGCACGATACACAGTGTGCTATACAAAGGCAGTGCTTACGGCAGATATCTACGGTACTGTCACTTGGCAGAGTGTTGGCTCTAACACTGATTTAGTGCTGATTTAGTGCTGATTCAGTGATGGTGGTGATAATATTCATTTACACGGTTGTCTGTGGATGGCGATCATAGCGATTATGATTATGGTTGTTTGATGGTATCTACCATGGGCCAGTGCCGGTCACTCAAACTGCTACCGGTGCTTAGTATCTACCCAGCGCAGTCGTTACCGCCCAATGGCAGCACTCGGTTACGTAATACCGCTGCTCCCCCACCGCGGGGCACCCTCCACACCCTCCATACGGCTGCTGGAATTGCCGCTTACTGCCCACACACCCCCGTTTTGCCCGGCCCCTGTGGTCCCGTGACCATCTATCTACCCCATGCAGGCTAGTGCACTTTTGACATCAAGAAGCATTAGTCCACACCATCAAACACTAGTTCACAGTGATACACTGCGATACGCCGCTTAGTGCGCTATCGTGCAGACGTTGCCGTCTGTTGCTGGCCGCGAGACTTAAATATTCGCCCTGCCGCCCGCCTGGCAGCATTTTTTTTCTTCCCGCGAGTGCCTCAGGGATTGGAATTGATTGATTGATCGATTGATTGATTGATTGATTGATTGATTGAAACTCAGATTTGATTTCACAGTTGCAATTGAGACTGCAAACAACTTTACTTTACTGTATCCTAGCCATATACTTATACCTGTATCTATCACTACTTCCACTCCTATACACATCTTTCTAACAGCTACTATTGCTGCCACAATCTGCTACTGTTTCCATACCACCGCTTTCCAAGCTTAGCGCTTAACCACCACATTTATCACTACATACATCACAATGTCCAAAGTATCCGGCAGCAACGGCAAGCCTGTTGGTCTTCTCGAGACTTTTAAAAACAGCTTTCTCTTTGCCATCCTCTATAACGTCCTTGCCTTTTTGCAAGCAATAAATCTTGCTGTAGTATTCAGCCCCTCTGCCGATATTGATCAAGAGCAAGAAGAGAAAAGACAGAATATTACCTACAAACAACCAAAACAAGCACAGGAACAATTACAAAAACCAAAGAAAAAACCGGCCACTGTCAGTAGTAAATTGAAAAAGAACCGCAAGCAACAGCAGAAAAACAAAAAGACCAAGTCACTTTTCCCAGTGCTGTCGAATGTCGATATCACTCTCAAGACAAACGCATCTGTCACTCCATGTTCAACTTCTTTTGACGCTGCTTTTGTTCCTGTCAAAAATGAAGAAGGTCAAATCAACTGGAACTTGAATGATGCGGATTTCCATAGCTCTACAGAAGATTTCTTCAAAAGCGTTAATCAAAATAACCAAAATAGCGGTAACACGAATACTGACTCTCAACAACATCCACACCAACAATTTGATCTTCCCGACTTTTTATCCAACTCCGCTACTTGCTCCACCGTTTCCGACTCTTCCCCCGTTGCTCACAATAGCATTACTGATAACACAGCGGTTCAAACTATTCCAAACTACCATTTCCAGCAATCAATTGAAAATAACGAAAAAAGTAACAACAACAACAACAATGCTGGTTTTAGAAATTTTGCATTCAGTGGATTTGAAAATGATGACAACTCGTTGAACGAGATAGATTTGGATCAGTTGGCTAATTTTGCTAATTTCAACAGTTTTGGTATTCCTGCTGAAGAAAAAAAAATTGAGATTTCTAATGACGATGCTGCTGCTGCTGCTGCTTCTACTTCTAATAATGCTGTCTCGGCTGCTGCTACAACCGGTAACATGTTTGCTCCTCAGGAAAACCAATCCAAGGTCCCTGAAATTGCTACTCCTGAGTTGAAGCAAACTTCGAAGTCGGAAAATAACACCCCAAACAAGTTGCAGTCTGTGGGTCATGGCCATTCTTCAGTCTCCTCAGTTTCTTCTATTTCTTCATCCCCAGAACTCGATGGTAATGAATATACTTTTGCCAACGGTATGTTGAACGATCATATTGGTGAGGAAGACGAAATGGATGAAGATGAAGATGAAGATGACGAAGATTTTGATGAAGAGAAATCTCTCAAGTCTTCTTCCTTCTCTGGTACTAAAAAGAACCCAGCCAAGTCCCATGCTTGTCCATTTTGTCCAGCAGAATTCAGAATTCGTGGTTACTTGACCCGTCATATCAAAAAGCATGCGGTACAAAAGGCTTACACATGCCCATTTTTTAACCCAACAGTTGAACACAAATGCCATCCTAATGGCGGATTTTCAAGAAGAGACACTTACAAGACTCATTTGAAAGCTAGACATTTTAGATACCCTCCAGGTACTAGATCTCAAGATCGTTCCCATGTCGGTGGCAAGTGCGCAGTTTGCGGTGCTGTTTTTGAAACTAATGAAAATTGGGTTGAAAACCATATTGAAAATGGTTCTTGTCCTGGTTTACCATTAGGTTACCAATGCAGATCCGGTAGCGGCAAAAAGAACAAAAAGAACAGAGCTAGAATGATGCACCAAGCAGAAATGGCTGCTGCTGCTGCTGCCGCTGCTGCTGCTGGATTGCACCAAGGTCCTCATCCAATGGGTCCTAATGCCGCTGCCGCTGCCGCTGCTGGTATGGGTATTGGAATTGGTATTCAACCAACTGGTCCAACTGATTATGTTAACAATATGAAAGCTTTCCAAATTTATGAGCAACAACGTCAATTCCGTCAAATGCAGCAACTTCAACAACAACAACAACAACAACAACAACAACAAATGTATGCTAACAGTAATGAAATGATGCAAAGATCTGTTTCTCCTTTGGACAATATCTATCAGCAGCAACAGCAGCAACAATTTCTCCATGCTGCTCAACAGCAATATATCCCGCAACAACCAAGACTTGGCGCCCAACCAGTTAATACTCCACCAATGTTTGACATGCATTTGCAACATGCTCAACAAGTTGCTGCGTTCCAGCAAGCTCAGCAAGCTGCTGCTCAAGCTGCTCAAATGAACCAACAACAGAAACAAATGCAACAACAGCAAAAGCAAATGCAACAACAAGCTCAGAAAGTTCCAGCTCCAGCCCAGCAGCAGCAACAACAACAACAACAGCAGCAGCAGCAGCCTCAATATTTGGTAGAAGATGAAGATTTCATGGCATTAGCTGACGAGTATGCCCCATCTTACAATAGTAAAGATGTTGAAACCAACGGCATTAATAGCAATGCTGCTGCTGTTGAAGATGAAAATAAATTTTCATTAGATGATGAACTTTTGCAGCAGTTTGGTGGTCAGAACTTCAATTTTGCTCAAGGTCAACAACAACAGCAACAACCTCAGCAGCCAACGTATTTTGAGAACAATAATGCAAATTTTGCAATTTACCAATAAACGATTGTGTTCAAGAGTTGCAAAATGAAAAAAAAAAAAAAAAAAAAAAAAAACACGCGCGAGCAAATCAAGCTAATGAAGTGATGAATTTAAACTATATACTCAACCTCAATGTTTTGGTGCCTGTTGTTTGTGCATATATTACAGTTGCTGCTACTACCATTGCCACTTACTATATCTATCATTTGTCTCTCCACAGCATCAAATTATCAACGTATTATATTTTTCCATGCTATTACCTTTATTCGCTTAGTTGAGGACACCCAAAAAAGGTGGCAGTCTACTTCATCTGACTATTTTGTCTTTCTATTATTACTATTATCATTATTATATCCGTTCACGCTTTCTTTACTTACTTTATCTGCTTTCCATCATTGCTTCATTTGTCTTGTTCTACCTTTGTTTTTCTTTTTTTTTTTTTTTTTGCCTTTTTCATGTTGTGGTATTTTGTTTTATATTTGACTTTTTTTTTATAAGGTGTGATTTTTGATTTTTGATTTTTTTTTTCTACAGAGTTTTTGCATTTTTCTTTCGTTAATGTTATTAGTACAATTATTTTTACCATTTACTCTATTTTTAATTTTTTTTGTTATTGCTGCTTTTTTTTTTTGTTTTGTTTTGTTTTGTTCAAGTTATTATTTTTTTTTCTCTCTTTCATCTGGTTCATTCGTTTCATTCTATTCTATTTTATTACTCTATTGGCAGTTTTATTTTGCTTGGTGGATTTTCTTGTTGTTAATTTTATATATATTATTATTACTATTGATTAATCAATACAAATAACATAATCATTTTGCTACTCTTTTTCTAATGGGTGTATCCACTTCCGTGGTAAATGTTCCTATAGCAACACTATAATAATGATAATATGATGGTAACGCGCTAATGAGGGTTCAACAAAATTGCCAATTTTTGGACTACAGCTTTTTCTGTCTAAATTTTTTTTTATAGCTTTTTGTGCCTGTTTTTGTCGCGGGTAGGACTGGCGGTGCGATAATATACAATCTGAAAGCAACAATATTGGCCTGCAAAGCGCCCCGCTCCGTGGGCACCTTTGAGGCGCCCCGAGCAGCACGGAGCTCACGAAGAGGGAGGCAATGCGATTCGATTCGATTTGAGTCGAGTCGAGTCGACATTGGCTGGCGCAAGCTTAATAATTGTAACCGCCGCTCTTAGTGATGATGTCCATTGCGACTGCGACTGCGACTGGAATTGTGGTTGCGCTCATGATTTCTAGCATCAGCATGCAATGAAATTTACTTCCTGGGAAGGTGCTATTTGCTGCTGCCATGTAAAGGCAAATAAGCCTACGGTAGAATGGTGGCACGGTGGCGTAGCACTGCTGAACAATGAAAGAGCGATAAATGAATGAACAGCGAAGTTTGATAATACGCATGCTGTTTATCGCTGGTACTGGAGAATGCGCTTTCTTTCTTCATATGGTAATAGAAGACAGATTGATGGAATCACCAAAATACAGCTTTACAGCTTTAGTTTAGTATTGCTTTATGGCTCACACGTCTTCAAAACTTCCATTTTTAGGTAGTCAGTATTTTCGAACCGTCTAAAAGTATCATTCCAACCTGAGCCTTCAAAATATAGGCAATATGCATCCAGTAAGGACCAGTATGAATACTGGGTACTAATGGGGAGGAGGGCAAAAACAGCTACACAACACCTTCAGACCGCGTGCTCTCCGAAAGCCAATCGACTCGAGTCAGTATAAGACATTTTTTTTTTTAAAAAATTTTTTTTGAGACATTGGTGCTCGGTTGCTTGGCTGTGCCCAGTAGTTCAACGTCTATACTAATTTTGGCCGTTGCTCAGCCAATCGATGGTGATGTAAAATCAAATGCGAGCTATTGATTGATAATTAGCAGCAGAGGTAGACGGCGAGACATGGCAATGGCGGCCAATTAGAAAAATCCAGCAATGTTGAAACGTGAAGGAGATAAAAGACAAATTGAAGCCCAATACTATTACATAATATAGGTTGTGTTTTTTACAAACTTTGGCACAAAATTTCTATACAATTACACCGAGTTAGCTGGCCAACAACTCGAGCCTTTTTTTTTTTTTTTTTTTTTTTTTTTTTTTGCTTTTATACATGCATGCTCATCATTTTTAACAGCATCGTAAATCGCAAGGGTTTCTGAGAAAAAAGCCGTTAAAAATAGGGCACCTACCAAAGTTGTTTTGAAGGTTTATTTCTTCACAACAACAACAACAACAACAACAAAAACATCCAGACCAAGATGAAAGCCAATTGGTAAGACCAAATTGCGAGACTTGGCCTCTGCTCAAACTGAGGAATATAGAGTAAGAGCCCATTGCGATTTTAGTCACTGCTATAGGAGATCAGCCACTATATAGTATACAAGCGACAACAAAATTATACTGAGAGTAAAGTTTACTTTCTTAAAACCTGACTATGATTTCGATTATCAAATCAATAATCCCTGGACAGGGTTGCAAAGAAGAGAAAAAAAGAAAAATCTAATTAACAATCAAAAATTACTGCAATTATTCGAAGCAGAATGATATAAATAAAATTTGCAACTTACATAAACTACTATTCAGTATCTATTGTATGAGATTACTGTATAGATTTTATCATACTTTCAATAAAATCATCAAAAGTTTATAATCAGCGGAACATGAATATGCAGTGAATGTACACAAGTTCGTATCCTGGCCACCCTCGCTTACGAGCTCGCTTTTGCAACCTTAAATTTCCAAATTTTCCACTAATTCTCTCAAAATAAAAGCAGAATAAACCTTGTTTTGATTTCTATTATAAGGATTATGGTAATGTGTGTATGGTTGCATTTATGTAGGTTTCCATGCATGTATAGAGATAAATTATATGGTGCCAAAGGCATCCCTGCTGTGCTATAAAGTCTGCAATAGTGCTGATCGTCAGATATCGTTCCTAGTACCCAAGCAGTGCCTGTGTCCGAAATTTAGACCATTTATGCGAGCTCCTCTAGCCGAAAATCAGTGTTGATAACAACACACACTTGTACGATTTGAGATAATGCAAAATAATCCCTGGATTCAAATGTGAGTGCCATGTATGCGTGATCGTACGATAATCTTGTACTGCCAAAAAAAAAAAAAAAAAAAAAAAAAAAAAAAGGAAAAAAACGGCAGCAACTGAAGTCGAAATCGTATCCAGTTTTCTTTCCCTTCATTCAATTTGAAGATTTTCCGCATGGTTATTTGTTTCTGCAGCCGGTAAACTTGTCAAGGCTTATAAAGACATGCTGTTTGTAACTGGTTTTTTTTTCTGGTGCATGTATGAAATCTACATGTAGATTTTTGGAGCCTGTCAGGATTAATTACTTCACCTGGTTCAACATCAATGGATAGAGTCCATTTTCGGCCGTAGTTTATGCGCATCAAACAGAATTCTGCAACACGCTTTCGGAAACCCCGAGTAGAACCGATTAAGGTTAACGGACTGACGCATTTGGGCAATCATTATTAACCGAAAGCGAAACAGTGTTTGCTGAGAGGAGCTGATCGTAGTGTGCGCGCGTGTTCGATTTGACTACTGCCGTGAAGATTTTCTATTTGAAGGTTAATTGACAATGCCAATTAGTTGACATCGTCAATTTTACTCTTGGACAGTAAAGAATGAGAGCCCTGGTTATATTATAATAAATTATAGGGCACAGTGGTGGTTTTGTATATATACCTGGCAAGTACCCTGTTGTCCAAGATTGTCACTGCGTCCCCATTGGGTGCACGCTTGACAAATACAACAACAATAGCAAACTAGAGCACTTCGTATCTGTGTGTACCATTGTTCGCATCGAAAGCTCAGCAGAGTTCTACTTCGACACATACGTTATGTGACATAGTATGAGAGATGACAATTTGACGATAATTTCGTTCTAGGCCGCGCGTAGTATATCAAAGGAAACTGGAAAGCAAGAGCTCCATATACAGTATGCAATGACTTGTATGTTGGTTTTGGCATTTTGAATTGGTGTAGTGTGTATGTTTTTTTTGTTTACCAGCACCGTCATGTTGAAAGGCTCGAGTTACGAAAAGGAGCCCGCCCTCAAGCCATCGCCTGTTCAGTTTTTTTTAATACCATATCAATAGGGGGGAAATGCAGCACAGTAGTGTTGGCTGGCATTTTTCCGCATTGGCCGTATACTACTTAAAGCAGATGCCAGTCGTAAAGCCATAGCTATAGGTAGGTAGCCATTCCAGCCAGAATGCTCGCTCGTCTGAATACCTGCTAAAGCCACCGAGCGATAACTCGAGCAGCGCATATACTATTACAAGGTGATGATTAAGCTCGAAAACTATAATGTCTGAAAACTTTTTGCCGGTCAATCATAATTGGCCATTAGTCGCCCCGGGACAATATATCTATATATATATATATATATATATATAAAGCGAAGCTATCGCTGGTGTGATCGCCACATCAATCTAAAATAAAAATCGCAATGGGGCACTTAGCGGCACGAAACAAGTGTCCCAAAAAGCAAAATGAGAAGGCTTGAAATTTTTTGTATAGTGTCTCGGCTACTTATACCTTTTATTTTCTCACTAGACAACTAGACCAATTAAGCTGCCGGACTTGTGAGCCAGCTAGCCTCTTACTGCTGGGCTTTTCTTCTCTCTTTGGTTCTCTTTGCCGGGCTCCCTTTTTAGTGTCATTGAGCATGTTGTGTGCAACCGTGGCGGCCATCCGTGATAAGAAGAGTAGTTTGCTAGTTCAAGCTACAAACTAGTCCTTGCACTTTAGCATGGTGGGAAAGTCAGTATTCCTGTAACATTCCTGGCTCTTTACACAACGACGATTGGTTTTCTTGCTCTCCTTCTCTCCTTGGATCACGTTCTAACGTTTAAAGTTACTTTAATCGGAAAATTGAGCCAACATGACTTTAGTGCTCCTTTATTAAATCATACATATACTACCACTACTACTCCAGCGATCGGCTTGCCGGCTGGACAGAAAGAAGTTGGGCAGTCCATAGACTAGCTATAGCTAACTTCTTGACCCGTGTGTTGATAGTTTTTGCGCCAATCTTGGCTAGCTAGTACGGATTACTCGGGTTCCCGTTCTTGGGTCTCCGGCTCCCACGCCCAAAGGGTTAGAACTTGAAGAAAGACTTGGTAGTGTTACTCAACAAGCGTACTTGAAAGCACGGGACAAAAACACCATCAAGTTAATTAATGGGCGCGGATCACCCAAAATTGAAGCAGCATAGCATAGCATAGCTTAGCTTTGGTTTTAATACTATACTAGACACAGGCCATTGCCACGCGCAAGTTTTACTGGAAGGTAATTACCAGTTGATAATGGCGTAGCAGTTGCAATTCTGGTTCTCATGTGGAGCTTTTTTTTTTCTTCCAAAAAGGAACACTCAAAGGTAAAAAGACTACAGATTACGGTAATTATGGCAGTGGCCGGCCGTGTCTGCTCTGATTGCTTGCTCGGCTGTATCAAACGGACATTCCTACTTTTTATTTATTTTTGAAATTTTTTTTTTCAAGTCTCAAGAGTCGAAAGCAACTCCAACGATAAGGTATTGTTTTATCTTTTGTAGCTTTTTCATATTCTCAATAGTGGGGAAAAGAAAAAAAAAAAAAAAAAAAAAAGATACTAAAATGTCTCAATTTTTCTTCGATGATGATCTTCGGCTGCCCGTTTTGGTCGGGAATGTTTCAATTTACAAAGTACCATATACTAATAAACACACCTTAACGAACCTCAGTCTCGCCTCATTGCTTAAGCCCTCAAGGAAACTCTGCAGCAGTGCTGCTTTTTGCTTTTATTTTTGGTTTTGGTTTTTTTTTGCTAAATCACAACCCGGGCCGCCAACCCAAGTTTATTAGTGCTATAGTGATTCATTGCTCGACATGTGCGCATACCATAATTTCTCCAAGTCTAGTTGCGTTTCCAAGCACTAAAATCGAGTGGAATCAAGACATGTTTAGTGTGTGTGTGCGTACGATAGCGGTGTAAGCAGGTGTAATAGCTACGGCAATAAACCAGAATTAGAAACGCATCTAATTAATTATTTGTTAGGAAGACATGTTAGCATAGTTCGTTAGAATGGCATAGCCAAGGACACCTACGGCTACGAGCACTGCAGTATCCATACCATATAATAGAACTTGTACTGCAAGGACAATGACATAATCTGCAAAAGCGATACATATAGCCTTTTGGCACTTCAACTTTGGCCGACAACATGCTCTCGCTAATGGAAAGAGTTTGGGGCTGCGGAGACTGCGCATGTTCTGCTAGAGTTTAGCGTCCTTTCCATTAGGAGCTTGCAGTGCCACTTTTGGTCTGAATGTGGGCCCTTGGGTCTTCGCTTTTTTGCCATGCAACGGAATTTAAATGGCTGGCTAAGAAAAGGTATACATTTACGTTTTTGAAACTTACTGCAGTGCAATATTAGACACTTGGCTATTCTATGACCGGGCCACTGCTGGTGCTCGCAAGCATTTAGCATCGCGGAGGAAGCTGTGGAGCTGCATTACCAGACCAGAGCCAGTTGAAGTTGCAAGGTATCGAAAATATGAAATGATATGTAGTTTCAGGCCCTACCGTTTTTACAGTAGTTGATTACCGGTGATACTCTTTTCTATTGGCAACGCCTGTTTTTTTTGTTTTTGTTTTTTGTTTTTGTATATATATAGCAAGGAACGAAAAAAAAAAAAAAAAAAAAAACCTGGCCAAGTAGCAAGCACACAACCCTGAGACCCTTCCTTCCGTATTCGTTTCAGCAGCCATTAAGAAAGAAAACTGGAACTGAGTATTGTAGAAATAAGTTGTGCTGTAACATCAGTAATGGAAGCTGCTGTAACTAATGTTGCCCCAAGTGCCCACTGAGGAGATTGCTGATCCCATTGGTAATACCGTAACGGAATTTCCGACCACTTTAGCACACAAGACACAAATCCGACGTCCGGTAGACAAATTTGTCCGTTGTACACAGTACGTATAATATACGTAAAAGACGTATACTCGCACTGAAGGAGCCGCACGTATATACAATACGCTTCAGCTGAACATCTAAGTGAATATTCAGCTATTCAGCAGGAAAAAACACACTTCCACAGCGGCATTACAACATGCCAAAACGCCACTCGACATCCTCGCTACTAATTGGGCACAGATGCCATCCATGTACACACGCTTCATTATCTTTTTTTTTTTTTTAAAAAAAAAACTGGCTTTTCCCTGTTTTTGCTGTTGTTGTTGTTGTTGTTGTTGTTCTTTTGCGGTGATGTGCACTATTGTACCTCAAATGAAGATACTGCAAGAACAAAATATATTCTTGAACAAATCTGAAAAGATCTTCAAAATAAAAATAGAATGCAGGCGATCTTGCTGATACTGATCAGCATTAGAGCTGAGGTTCGAGCAACGATTGTGGAATGAAATGTTGTAAGATGTGCAGCTACATATTCTGAGACTTTTTTTTTTTTTTTTTTTCTTCTTCTTCTTCTTCTTTATTTTAGATTAGCGTGTGAGATGGTGGTGGGCTTCAATGTCGGTGATTTTAATGGAGCTGGTTTATGGTTCGCCCAAGTTAGTATCTTTTAGTCTGCTTGATATTATAGTTTTTATTGCTGGCGTTGACGGATCAGCGGGTCATTCGTTTATGGATTGTTTGAAACACTTTGAAGCAATACTGCGCTCTTTTTGTGCTCCATGTATAAAACACATTGAGCAATATTAGCGCCTTTTCTCAATATTTTAGTTAGCTTATCCATGCTCATGTCATACTTTTGATTTGCGCTTTTTACATCGAGATCTCAATTTTGTCTAACTTCAACTGAAGGCGATTTAGGTCTTAGAAAAGGGCCACACCCAAGCGAAAACTGAATCAAATGATTGGCAACTGTAACAAGTTTGCTCTGCATAATTGATTTCTAACTTTGGAATTTCTCTTTGTTTCTTTGCAAGCTTGGATCTTCTCTAGTGCAGATCTTGGGCCATAATGAACAAGCTACGCAGCACTTCCTTCCCAGTATTCTCGCACGAGATTAAGATTTTTTCAAAGTTAAGAGAATTCATCAAACCGGGTGAATACTGCAGTAGCTTTCATTGGTTTGACCTTTTTGGTTCTGTTTTTCTTTTCTTACTTTTTTTTGAGTAACAGGGTATAAGCACGCCGCCTATTATCTGGCAGATATATCCGTATTGCGGATGGCGGATGGCGGATTTACTGATCCGGGCCGTCATCCGTAGGTTAAATCCTTGATTTTACCCTTTGGCACATTTTGACAGGTCTTCAGAAATCAGGAATTGCTACAATTAGTAAATGAATAAATAAGAAATATTTAACTAGCAGCTTCTTCTGTCAAAAAAAAAAAAAAAAAAAAAAAAAAAAAAAAAAAGAGAAAGTTTAGCATCATTCTGTCATATATGGGGGGAAATGTACAGATATTGGTACTATTTCTCTCTTTATGCTTTTGGCTATTGGTCGGAACATCGTTGCTGCGGGTCAAAGGCCTCATGTTCGAAATTTGATATACATTTGGTCACGTCAGCATCGCTGGTGTGCACACACCTGGGAGCCATTATAAACCAGCAACCGCAGTTAGAAATCAGACAGAAGTATGTTTGTTGGACTTGCCATAAAAAGACAAAACCAAACCATCCTCTCTTGCAAAAATTGAATACAGCTCAGCCTAGAGGTCTTTCCCTCCTTGCTGCTTGTTTGAATATGAAAATTCCTTTGAATCGCCTTGTTGTCTCCTCGAGTTCCAGATCATTAACATTCATTTGGCATTTGGCATTTCGCCTTGATTAGAGTAGTGAATGGACTTGTTGCATGGAAAGTTTTTTGGATGCATTTGATGAACATATGCTTTTAGTTTTGCCACTTGTCATCACAAAAAAAGATTGATTGATGAGTTGTAATCGCCCATGTTGGAAAATGCCAACCAATCATTTTTGTGACGTCTTTGTTTCTTAAAAGAAAAAATAAAACCCACTAATTGTTTTTTATATTGACAGGTAATTATTACTGCTAAGCTGGTTCATTAGTCGAACTTTAACAAAACTTTAATTAGTGTTTCTATTTCTCAAAATTTTAAACTTTCGTTTAATACTTCTTTACTGAGACACAAAGCAAAAAGTAACTTTTACAATGTTCCAGCTTGTGTTAAATACCCGTGTTTTGCATCTGTCAATGTAAATTACTCTTGAATGGAGCAGCCAGGTTAAACTGTCCAAAAAAAATTCATCATAAGATGATTGCCGACTTATGCTGAAAAGCCAGTAAAAGGTAAGATCGCGGCCATCTAAGAAGTTGCGCCATATGACACGGGGGGAACCAGGAGTTCATGTTTACAGAGGACTAATGAATTCAGTTATCGTAAAAAGTTAATAGAAGTTGGAAACAAAAGAAGGATTGAGCGTATGACCATTGCATAACTTAGCTACTCGAGAGTCAATCACTCTTCATTGTAAATAATTCTAACAATTTCAATCTCGGCCCCACCTCGTCTCCGAGCCCAACAATACATCTACCTGCCTATAAGCTTTCCACATCTTGTGATTCTTTTTTTTTTCTCTTTTTTTTTTTTTTTTTTTTTTGTTGTTGTTTTTTTATTAAAAATTAAACTTTTTATTGCCTTTGGTTTTCTCTTTTATTTTTCTTGTGACTATTGGTTATTGTTTAGCTCTAGCTCTTCCAAAAGCGTATGCGCCATGCCATGCAAATCGATTTGATGAAAACGCAGGTCTTCCACAAACTTGCCATTCCTGCGCGTATCTCTTGAAAAACGAAGAATGAAGAGCAAAAAAAAGTAAAAAAATAACCAAGAGTTTGGATTTTTTTCAAAACATTTGTCAAATTTTTATGCTTTTCGAAGAAATAGAATATTGATGCGATTTCTGATTTTATTTATCAGCCGAGATCAGAAATAATTACCAAAACGAGTGATTATTAGAGACATAAATACAAGCATATATGCTACAAACATAAGCATTAAGCGTAGGTATCAATCGCGGATTGCTTGATGTGAAACGCTGTACTGTAGAATGAAATGAAATGAAACGAAATGAAGTGTACACCCTTTCGCAGAAAGATAAAGAAGGAATTATTTTGCGCGGTTTTGAACAAGAACTAAAAAGAGAATTGTAGCTTGGGTTATGGTGGTGAGAAAAAGCAATTCATGGATTGATCTGGTCAACAGCATTTAACAGCAGCAGGATCCATCTTCTGAAGTAATAAATAGCAGCAAATTGGGCAAAGTGGTGAAAGTGACCCAAAAAGGAGGGAATTATTGATTTCATTGTATACCGTTATCATGGCATCATCATCAACATCATCAGCCGTGCTTGTAACTCCAATTCTAATAAAAACTAAATTATGGCCGCAGCATTCATTCATTCAACAACAAAGTATTTTCTTTCCGCACTCAAAGTATTCGTGAATATCGGAAATTCGAACCTCACACACACACACACAAGTAAGGGACTATATCGAGTTTCTCATGAGATCCTCAGTGAAACATTCCTCATTCAAACTCTTTTTTTATTTTTTGTATTTTTTTTCTTTACATACAGAGAGCTCTGTTTTTTCTCTCGGAATTTCGGATATACGAGTTTTTTATCTTTTTTTTTTTTTTTTTTTTTTTTAATTTTTTTTTTTTAATTTTTTTAGATCCGCCTGCGCTCAAAGTTTAAGCTCACGGAACCTAAAATCATAATTTGTAGAGTTTAAAATACAAAACACACAGTATAAAGTTTTTTTGAGCTGTACAAGCAGCAGCACTATTTTACACTAGTTAGTTATACTGCTGTTGATTTGATGTACTTTGTTTGTTTCTTTATTATCTTGAGCACTACGGTTGTATCTATTTGTTGATCTGGTTCGCAATGCTTAGAGAATTATACTATTAACACAATCATTGTTACTATTGTCATCGTCTTCTCAAAAGTTATCTCCATCAACTATGGCTGTTTTCGCTTACAAATATCCATCATGCTTGTAGTTCTGGGGTATAATTAGAGGCAGTCAATAGCTGTCTACAGTAGTCTGTCGTATGAAACGATTCACTACCTCAAAGTAACCCCTAACCCCTAACTTCCCCAGTACATGTGAGAAAACGGAGAGAAAAAACTAATAATAACAAAAAAGAGCCGGGAGCACTACTCCTGGCCTTGATAGTTAATAACTGGTAGAAGATTCCGAACACATGAGGTTGAACACATGAGGCTGGTCACTTGAGCGATGGAAAAAGTGCGAAATCCAATTATGCGGCGGTCGCAGTTCTTTGCGTTATTCGAGGCCCTCAATTATCCGTTTTTGTTATTATATCCTTTGAGATCATAAACCTTAATTTCCTCATAGGGTTAGCGCATCTCACCATTGGCCGCCACTTTGGCTACAGCAAAAGCCTGTAATAGATATATGAGGTACTTGATTTACGAGATTCAAAAACAAGCAATATTGTCGATGAAATACCAACGGCTTGTGGCATTGAGAAGAATGTATATAGGTGAAATGTCAAGAAGTAAATGTATAACAAAAACAATTCTTTTTGTAATATGAGCACAACAAAGGCTTAATATCCTGCAGAACAGAGTGTAGACGAGATAGAAATAGAGAGTAGAATTAATGAAAGGTACAAATAAAGTAATCAACAATTGAAAAATAAAATTAGAGAGAAAACAAATAGGATTATCAAACACCTGTTTGAGCTTATCAAAACCGAAAGCAACAAAAAATAATAAAACCAATGACAAAATGAAATAAAAATAGTAAACAACCCAACTAACTCCTCATAAAAACAAGCGAAAAAAACAACAAATCATAAAACACAAAAACGAATACGCTATTTATCAAGTACCATAAGCCCTTTCGATACTTTACATACCATCAAAAGAGTAGAAAAGAGAAAAAATTTGAGAAAATAATAAAATGAACTGAAAAAGAAAAGAATGAAAGATATTTTGCAAAACCTGAGTTTTTATAGATTTTATTAAAACTTTTTATTTTTTTTTTTCATTAAAAACATAAACTTTGCTTCAATGATTTAATACCAGCTGAATTTTCGTTGGTGGTGGAGTATGCCTTTGTTTCAGCTTTCTCTCCACTAATGTGTATTTTTTTTCATAACCCATGCACTCTTTTTTGGATTTTTCGCAATTCAAACAAAATGGTTTACGTTCATCACATTTTATCCTTCTTTTACGGCATGTTAGGCAGCCTGTTCTTGTTCTTCTTTTAATTTCTTTCTTTTTATTGTTATCAGCATGAGAATTATTACCATGGAGAAAAGTTGGGTGGTCTAAGCCACCGAGTGAAGATATGCTACCGGCAGACGTCGGAGTATTATATGGAGAAGAACTTTGATGATTGCCAAGTAGTGTGGTGGTGCTAGACGGATGCGCTGGATTATATAGTAGCTGCGAAGGACTTGAATGTGCGGATAAAGAAGCAGAATTATTCAAAGATGGTAATGATGCACCGCTACTGTTAGGTCCTGCGAATGATGAATGAGAAGTTGCAACTGCAGGAAATCCCGATACTGATCCCAACCCATGAATTGATGGGGCGGGCGACAACGGCAAGCCACTGATTGATTTTGTGCGACCGAAATATGGCGCTCCAGCTAAGCTACTCGAAGAGCCATGATTGTAATGATGATGATGAGAATGATTAGGATTATGAGCAGGATTGTGATGATGATGACTTGAATATGGGTAATGGGATAACTGATGATGATCTAAAAAAGTTGAAGATGAAGAAGATGAAGATGGCGACGAAGTTGGATTGTAAAGGTAACCATTAGCGCTACTTGAAGTAGAACCATATGAAACGGTTGTTGTGGAAGACGCTCTAGATCGTGTGAAAGGATCACTGTATGAAATTTGCAGGGTCAACAGGTCTCGCTGAGAATGTGGATGTGGTGGAGATGCGTAGTGGTTATAGTGAATGGCAGGGTTATTTTGGTCAAAGCCGCGACCAGAGCTAAAACCAGGGATAACTTCCTCGAGGGAGGGAAGCTGGATCTTTTTTGGCTCCGAATCTGTTAGGTAAAGAGAAGGCAACTTGAGAGGTTCGGACATTAGTGGTAGTGAAAAGATATGGAGTAGTAAACAATAGGAAAGAAAAGCGCCATAAGGATATAGGCGAAGATAAATATAAAAGCAGTAGTAACGCGGTCCTTAGTGAGTGATGTACGGATTGTGTTTGTGCAAAAATCTTCAATAATATTGTCAAAATGTGAAAGTCTGGATGCCAAAGGTGAATTAAGTGTAATCAAGATGTGATTGTGCTTTAGTAAAGATTGGGAAAAATCTGAATCGAAAAGTAACAGAACAAAAAAGAGAAAACCGAACTAAAAGACCAGAACCAAGAAAAATGAAAAGAAAAAGTAGCAAGTAAGCGCCGAAGGCCAGGGGCAATAAGCGGTTTATATATATACAAATCCAAATTCAAATCCAAATAGAGACACAGGCACACACATAAATAAAACAGGATATGTATGGCAATCGTGGAAAAAGGCCGAAAATACGTATTTTCTCTGGAGGGCACGAGAGAGGAAAAATTAGCAAATGCGACCGATTCTACTCGGGGCAGGAGGACAGCCAGTTTATATAACAGAAGACCCACAACAAAGGGCAGGCAGGCAGACCGAGGACAATGTGCCATGCACAGTGGTACACAACTGCGCACTGTAAGCATGGTCGGTGATGAGGAGCAGCAGCGGCACCAGGCGGCTCTACGCAGAAGCAAGTGGTACTACGCAATGCTAGGTGATACTAGGTACTTTAGAGCATCTGCATGTGCTCTACTGCTGGTATCCTGTTAGTTTCCTGCCGGCTGACTGCCGGCTTGCTGCAAAGTGAGTGTCTGTCGGCCCACTCGCTCGCCTGCCACACCAAGCGAGAAGCAAGATCACCGCCGATGCGTCTTCTCTTTCTAGACAGGATAGAAAGCAGATTCCATCCTGACTTCCTCCGTCCACACCGTCCATTAACCGTTCACCGCCGTCTATCCCGCCGTCAATTCACCTTCTCTCCTCTCAAAGCTATTGCAATGCAACTGCATCCGTCCTCCTAACGCATACGTCTCAGGGCTTAATTGTGTGTACCCTGAGTATCCTGATTATCTACCACATCCATCCTTCCTTGTCAGCGCCGTTAGCCATTTCGATTTACCTGGATCGTGCGTAGCGTTGGTGCTTGTTTTCTGTTAATTTTCCTTTTTTCTTTTCTTTTCTTTTCTTTTTTTTTTTTTTTTTTTTTTTTTTTTTTGGCCACATATATGTTAATTCATCATTGGAAGAGCGATGGTGAGTGGTTAAATGGTTGATTGGGTTAGCTTTTTGGAAATTGCAATTGAGCCATGCGGTTCTCGTCGTGGTTGGATTACACAGGCTTGTTTTCAAACTTAAGTGTATTCTGCCGCTAACCGTTTTCGGTCTTCAGCAATGATGTACAATCTTCTTATTTTCGGAATCTGCCATTTGGCAATATTATTGCAAACTCTCATCATTTGATGCTTTTAGTGACCCAGGCACCTCTTTTTTCCGTCAATTTATGCCAAAACTATGTTTCCGGTTATACTGTCCCATAACCTCACAATTATTGCCTTTTTTTTTCGCAGTATTTTTTATTTTTTTTTCTTTTATTCTACAAAGCTTTTGCATAATAGTACATGCAGTATACATTATGCAGGAAACAGAAAAGGCTGCTGCGGGATGTGAGGATCTTCCACTAGCGAGTTCAATAGACTATGCTGATGTTTTTGTTTTATGTTCTGGTGCGGTTTTAGTTTGCACATGAATGCATATGCGGTAGTGTATTTTTAGATGTGCTATGCAGGAAGTGCACAAAACAGAGATATGCCCCGGCAGAACAACAAGAATTGAATGTAGAAACAAAATTTGCTGTTAGCAGAGCAAAAACAATAAAAAATAAAAAATAGATAAAAAGTAACAAGAAAATTATAGTGAAGTTAATGTGTTGCATCAACAAGATTAGAATTTAGCTGAAGCAAGGACATATACTGTGAGTCTGCATAAAGCTACGTGACTAGCGTCTTTCGCTTGCAAGGTCCCGGACTCACACAATTAAGAAGATACCGTAATTGTGCTATGCTAACTGGGCGATTGGTTGATTCTGGTTATTGGCGGCTAAGTTTGCTAGCCGGCTTGGTATATAAGCGCTACACTGTGACTAGGAAAAATGTTTTTGCTTTAAATTCCAGATGGCTCCTTTATAAGTGTATTTGACTCCTTTTCTATAACAACCACGACTAGCAACGGAATAATTTGTATCTCTCAACTGTGTTGTGTGTTTTTTCAGTATTGCCCTCGGGTGAATGCTGGACCCGCACTTACGAGACGAAACGGCAGGTCCTTCACAAACCAAATTTGATTTGTCTCTGTCACTTACCTTATTAAGGTGCGCCGGCTCATGCATTGCTAGCTGTATATACCATCCGCCAGCCGTAGGCATCTATTCTTCCATGTATTAGGCTTTCGACGCCAAACTGCCATAAAGTTGACTCGGGACTTAAAACACATTGCACAGCTCATTTCTGCACTACACAGAAAAAGAAAAATGAAAATAACAACGCATCTCTAAATCAAGACTCATGCAAGATATAAGGCCATTCTTTGATAGCAGCCCTGGTGGTACCGCTGCCATAACCACTGTAACCGCAATACTTTAACTATTTGGTATTTTGCTTCTTTAAAACACAATACGGAAAAAACTCAATCGGATGAATATTCCAAAAGGTCCAGTTTATTTAATAGGTGTCTGATGTATATATAACTAGGAAAGGTGGTATGCTAAGCTATCTTATAATTATCCTAATAAAGCAGATGGCGGCAGTTTTCAATTGATTAGAACAACGCATCCAACCAAGTACTAAAAAAGGCTAATTCGCGTTGCAATGTCGATTAGTTTCAATCCGACTTGTCGTGTTTGGTACGCATTTTTTGCTTCTCTCCAACATCGAGACGACAGTCGGTGCTTTTTTTTTTTTTTTTTTTTTTTTTTTTTTTCCTTTTTCCTGTGTTCTTCTTAACCCTTTGTCTATGATGCACTTTTCAGGCAGTCGATCGTTCGCTCGAGGCAAGTAAGTACAGTAAAAAGTCAAATAACATTTGTCAAAGATTGACTAATATGCGAACGTTGTGAGGTTCTACTTACATCTGCAGTCAATGCTTATTTGCTTGTCTACTTTTTTCTATCAGCAATGTGAATTATGATAAGATGTATATGCTATACATAAGATTTTTTCTTCTTTTCCATGTTCATTCTTGTTTTTTTGTTGTTTTTTTTCGTTACCATTATTTATTTTAGTCCACGTTCCGCTTACATATTCCGCTTTATGTTGTACCGCCTTGGTTCCTTTTTCATTAAGTTTTCCAACTAGAGCTGCTCAAGAGGACGCACCATGTGGTTGGCGATTGCATCGCTGCATGGCACAAGCGCATTTTACTTTGTTTTTGTAATTGTTGTTGTTTTTCCTTTTGCATCCGTCGCTAGTAGCACCACTAGTAATGTTCATTAGTGACACAGATACGTCCAGCGCTACCACAAACACGCTGTTAACTGCACTCTACGGAAGCACAGTTACACAAAAAAAATGTCAAAACCCTTGCTGGTGGTACTGGCGTTCTCGCCGCACAGACAACTACTACCACTTGAGTACACCCTTTAGCCAATCTCGCTCATGTAAACTAATTTTAGTCCGGGTGATGTCTGGGTTAACAATCGCTGGTTGTGTCGTTTCTGCTCAATATCTTTGTTCCTTTTCTTTTTTTTTTTTTTTTTTCGTTTGTTTTCTTTTCTTATATTCTGTTTCAAGCCGACTTTATTGTTAGGTTATAGGTTTAAGGTTTCTCTTTGATGGCAAAGGTTTTTATTGTTCCGAAGTTTGGAAACCTACATGACCTGCAGTGCGCATAAATCTGTCCTTACTCTAAATCTGTGTCCAATTGTTGCTGTATATACAGTATAGCTTACAGTTTATGGCTAATTATAAGATGTATTTTTCTCTCTTTATCCTGTGCGAATCTTTGTCCTCATCTATGTCCTCATTACTGTTTACAAATCTTAAGCGATGAGTAATATTCGATTTGGGCCTTAGTGCCTTGTTACTTGAGACGAATATCATAATCTTGCCTTATTCCTCAGCTTGTCTTACTTTTTTCATCGACCTCTTTCTTGGATAATTTGAAACCTAGATGTTTCGGTTCATTTTTTTCCTTTCAATTTTTTTCCACTTTGCCTCTGCAATTCCAGAAGCGTTCTGTAGTGATACGCACTCCATCAGGTATATCAATCAATCGATATCTTTCGGCCACCGGCAGCAAGCAGCAGGCAAGTTGCGTCGTCTTGCTGAACCAAGCAAAACCGGCGTAAATAGACAATATCAAATAGTTTACGAGAATTATGATTTCTGAAAGTGACAAGAAGCAGCCGGATAGCTGCAAAAACACATATTTTAAGAATAAAGGTGGAAAAAAAAAGTTCTTCAAATAAACACGCCTTATATTTTATGTATCAGTCAGAACTGTCAGTCTGTCGGATAACTGACTACACTACGATTTTGAGAACTGGAATTCCCTCGTTTCTGCTTTATATGGGTGTATTGGTTTGCATACAAACCTGCACGCATGCAGAAATATGCATCCAGAGCTTCAATAAACGTGCATCTATATACATAATGTTTGATGCGGTATTATGTGTACCACGCATTTGTATATGCTGGTGCACCATATTCAGAGCTGCTAATACATGATTATGTCTAAAGAACGTATCTAAATGCGTGTGCACAGACAAAAAACACTCATTAACGATATTGTTGTTAGCACTTTATTTGACATCTTCCGATATTCACATCTCCATTTCATGTACGACTTTCTTTTCTAATGCTTTTTTTTCTTTTTACATATTTTTATTTTTGTTTTATTTTTTATGTTGATGATTTTCGGTTTTGCCAGCAACCACGCTTCTGTTCCAAAAACGCAATTTTTATCCAGTCAGAATCCGACTTTTCTCCTCAATGTACGTCTGTCGTCTTTTTCTACGACATACAAAAAATCCGACTTTGGAAAGACGCATTTCCTCCCGCGGATTGCTGATTTGTTGTGTTTCAGCTTAATTGTTTGCAGATTTCCTTATTTTTCTTTTATCTTTTTGTGTTCTTTCCCTTATGTTTTATTTGTATTTGTGTAGTTTCGTCCTTGTTGCTTTTGTGGTGCTTTTGTGGTGCTTAGCGATTTCCATACGCGCCATGCGGGTGTTTTCACAAGCAAGTAATCTGGCAACTTGTCTTTTTGGGACACTCTTTGTGTAGTACACAAAAATCTAATTCCTCTTAACAGTGTTAATTTCCATTTCATAATTTGGCCACTATTTTTTTTTGCGCATCATTTTTTGTTTTAGGCCAAATTTATTATTGGATAATTTGTCCATGTTCCATTTGCCATCTCAAATCCGGCTACAGCAATGAATACAATTGTAGGTTATCTAGTTGCACTTTTTGTTTTTTGTATAATTTTTTGCTGTTTTGTGCCTTATGATTCTTCTTGTTTCCCTAAAAAATTTTCGTTATAACGAATTCACATACTATTTGCCCTTTTCATTTTTTACTAACTGCAAAGTTTGTTTTAATATTTAGCTTTCTCCAGAGGAAATTAGAAGAAATAAGCTTGCCAAAAAACCAATTCGCTTCTCGATCTTGGTGTGTGGTCAAAGCGTAACTGGAAAAAAAACTTTTGTGAATACTCTTTGCAACAAACAATTTTTTAAAATCAATGGACAACCAATATCCCCGGGTGAAGAGGTGGAGACCCCAGAAAACGAAGAAGCAACTGAAAGTTTGATAGCATCCCTTGTTTCAAATAATGACTTGATGTCTATTGGAAAACATCATTTAGGTTTGTAGTACTTAGACTTTTCTTTACTTTTTGAAACTTTCTTATACTAATGAGACCAAGAAATTCATGAGCCAAATTCAGCCCCAATTTCTTTGAACGTTATTTTAACTCCAGGGTTTGGAGAAGCGGTAAACAACGAAAGGTGCTCCTTGAAAATCGTTGACTACATTGAAACTCAATTTAACTTGATTTTACAAGAAGAATGTAGAATCAAAAGAAATCCAAAATTTACAGATGGTAGAATACATGTTGCGCTCTATTTCATTAGCGCTACTTCAAAAGGTTTAAGTCAATTAGATGTTGAGCTGATGAAGTTATTGAGCAATAGGGTTAATTTAATCCCTATAATCAGCAAAGCGGATCTATTGACCAAAGATGAGCTGAACTTAAACAAAAAAATAATTCTCAAAGACATCAAGCACAATAATATTCCAATTTATGATTTTAGCCGTCATGATTTTGAAGAAGAAGAAGGGGCAGAAGAAACTCAAAACGAAGGGGAATATGATGGACAAAACAAAAGTAATCAAAATTTCACCGAAGATCAAAATGCGGGAGCATATGATGAAATACTTTCTGACCAATCATCCACAACCGAGAGTTCAGAGAACCAAGGAAATTCTGACGATTCATACTTGAATGACCTGCTACCTTTTGCGGTTATTGGGAGTAACAGTATAAAGGAATTAAATGATGGTAAAAAAGTGCATACTCGCAAGTATGATTGGGCAGAAGTGAATATAGAAGATCCTAATATTTGTGATTTTAACGTCTTGAAGACAGTCTTGTTTGGCTCTCACTTACAGGAGTTTAAGGATGTGACTCATAATATTCTTTACGAACGCTACCGTACAGAAAAACTTTTAATCAGAAATATGTATGCGGAAATCAACAAGTGATTTTTGGAGCACCTTGGTTGGTTCTAAATTATTGCAAATGCATTTTTCCTTTTATTTACTTAACTTTGACTTGTAAAGCATTGCCTTAGTTTGTCATCACTTGCGCATAAACATTATTTATTTAATAGAACAAATTAAACATGTTGGTCTATTATACTGTATCTATTTACTACTCTTGCGGCTTAATTAACGTTATTAATATGAAGATATTTCAACCTAAACAACACGCCAATAATTTCGAGATTTGTGGCTGTAAAGTCGGAGATCGCAAATCCTTATAACAATCTAGCCATAACACAACCCATTCCCTGCTTTTCTTTAATTGAAATTTTATAATTTTCTCGTGAAGCTTTATGTGCCCCCGTAATTTTCTTGTAGCTCTTTGGGCAGCTTTACTGATTACAAAGGTTTTATTGGTTCCATATGGATTTGTCTCATCATAAAACTCATCTAATAATATAATTTTTTCTACCGCATTTTCAACATCATAAGGAAGAAGTTTATTCCAATCTGCTTCACTATTTTTTAAATCATTCTTGTTGTTTGAAGTGTTATCATCGGCACCATTTCCGGCTTCGTTTCCGTGGCCCTTGTTCTTTCCCACCTTGGGAGAATTCTTACCCAATTTCAAAAACGCTTGAGGAGCCAAAAATAAGTTTCCGTGCTTTTCGTTCCACATGTCCTGCGAGTCTTTTTTGCTAAGCTTTTCCTGCATTCTAAGAATACTTGTAACAATCATTGTTAAACTCTGTGTATCAGTCTCATCATCAGGCATTGTAGTCTCCAACTTTTTGCTTTCAGTAAAGCACCCGGAAAAACTTTCAATTGTTATATTTATATCAATACGCAAATCATTGAAATTCTTTACCAACGGAATTGGAAATCTAGCAAATTTAGATACATAAAACAATCTTAACAGCATAAAAAACCAAATTGTCTTTAAGTGAACGCCCCCATACATTATCAATCCCCAAAGTATACGATCATAACTGAAAATAACTGTAACATCATCTTCATCCTTTAAGATTGCAGCCAATATTTCCTTTCGTATCATCTCCTCTATATGCACTTTTGATAACCTTAGTCCATTGGCATTATAGTTTTCAATATCAACTATTGTACCATTCACAATTGCCAATTTTTCAAACAAGAGACTAAGTGTAAAGAAAAAGTGCTGGTTTGTCCTGCAACATGGTTCAGTGCCGTCGCTATCAATTATCATTGAGCAAATTAAGCCATTCATTTCATCTCGTACCTGTTGCCCCAGAACTAATTTACTGCAAGCCTGGCCACAGTAGTTATAAATAGCTATTTTAGTTTTCAGTGAGGTAAAACTGACAGGCTGGGGCGTACGTTTATCACACTCTTCTATTAGTTTGATTAGCCATTTGAATCCCTCAAATGATTTTTTATAGTCACTCTTCATGAATGCAAGAAATGATTTCACTGTTTGTATCTTCACCATGATACTGCACAATTTTATAAATTTGGAGCTCGAATAATGGTTGATTTTTTCAAGCATTTTGGCAATACTTTTAACATCTACTCCATCATCTATCTCTGGATACTTTGATAACTCAACTGCCATGTACAACTGCAGCACATTTTCCACCTGAGTAACTGGCTCAAAAGCTTCCCTGGGAGAAAAACTCAAAATGGTTTTGAATAACAAATCCAGAGGATCAACAAGAACATTTTGAGAGCTGAGATCTCCATTCAATATCCAAGTTTCAAGGATTTTTTTAACATCAACATTTGTGCGAAGAGTATCTGAAAATCTGGTTAAATATATTTTATCATTCATCGTTCCCCCATTTTTCACATACTTGTCAATTTCTTCTGTAATTATGAATTTTTTGGTGCTACTGGAAACGACTTCCCAATCTGCTTTCTCAGTTTGTGACAGTCTATGGCAGATGGTGCAGCGTTTTTTGCATTCTCTCAGCAAACTATTGTGCTTCATAAGCTTTAGATCGAGAATGAGAGTGTATGCTCTTCCAAAAAACCCTGCAGCAGATTGATATAACTCAAATTTCTGACATTCAAGCCCTGCAATATATAATGGCATAACCCTATTCTTTATTGGGAACGTCTCAATAGCGATACAGCAGTGACGCATGCCATCATTAAGGCGTTTTAGTTCCATCAATGAGACACCAATAGCTAATCTATCTGAGGAGTGGTAACCGTGCGGTGGTTCGGGAACTTCTAGTACCTTGTAAAACATGCCTGAAAAAATATAAGATCTGTTAGAATTCTGGGTGCTGAAAAGTCTCTTTATTTATAGGAAAATAAGAGGCTAGCCAAATAAATAGTTTTGATTTATCGTACCCTTCCTGCACAATCTCAATAAGGGAGTGTCTTGCTCTGATGGTGGAAAAAGATCATCTTGAGAACTGGACAAACGACCTTTTGTAGGAGACGCGAAAACCATGTTTTAATTTCAAGTAGTCTTGCTGGCCTATCAGCTTGTAACAATGCGTTTTCGATATGTTATGACATATACTTTTGGATCAGCTTCTTGGTAGGATACTGGCAAACGAGATTTGCTTATGTGCGTGCACAAAAATGGAAAGAACCTCCAGTTTGGTATATATTATATAAGCATGCATGATGGACGATTATGCGGACGAGAAAAAGTAAAGGCATCGTTCCAAATCCTTGATCAACATTGAAGGCTGACGACGATGTAGTCAGTGCACTGAGGAAGCCTCGTTAGCTGTGAGAGAGAGAACATTTCGGACATACTTCAATGCGTCCCTCCAGACAGTCTCTGTTTGCCGCACTGGCAGGTCAGCGGCTATCTCATGTGCTTAATTCATTATCCGATGATGTAAGTATTTGATCATAGCATAGAGACCTAATATGTTTATGACTGCGGCGAAATTACAACACATAAACACTTCTGTTATGACAATACTAAAAGAAAAAATACGACGTGCTAGTTTAAAACAAGAAGCTAACATTTATATTAAGACTCAGGTAATAGACCAAAGGTCTCAAGGTGTTGCATCAGGCTCTGATATCAATAGCAACGCCATAAAGCAATCTCTAGAACTTCAAATTCCAACAAGCAACGATTATGAAAATGTCACCAATGAAAGTATGATTCAGAACAATAATCAAAGTGATGTTACACTGTATCCCACTCATAAGTCTCTAGACGATACTACAGGCTTGCTCGGAGATACGCACGAGAATATTGATGATCCAAGTGATACTACGACAAATCAAATACCCATGAATTTTGCAGGACTAGAGGAAACCCCATTCAAAAATACAAAGGTAAATAATACTTTCAGTGCACCCGATAGTATTTCAAAAATAAAAAAAAGTGCAGGTAGTACATCTGATAGTCCATGGCTTAGGCATGTAAAAGACCCGTTTCTGTCAGACTCTCCACTCAAACAAAATATTAATGACAATGAAATTAAGAACATGGGCAGCAGAACTGAAACTCAAATGAAAGTTGACAATCCTCACGAAATCTTTTCCAGATTGCGAGATGAGCAAAAAGAAGCATTCCCTGAACTACAAAATTTAACTGTTGATATAGATACCCAGAAATTGGACCTTGGATCGTTCAGATTTGGAGACACTCAGCCACTAGATTTTGGCGGCACTGATACCCAAAAATCATTCTTGAAATTTGATTCTGATCCAAGCCAAAAAATATATTCTCAAAATAAACCAAGATTCAACTTTTATATTGAAAGTGCCTCTGAGTTGGACACGCAGAAAATTGGCAGTACCCAAGGCAGGTCGTCATTAGGAAACATGGAAACTCAGAAAATATTGTCTCCGACGAACGAAGAAACTCAAAAGATTGTAACTCAGAATGATAGTCAATATAGGCTCAGCCAAGATAATAATGCACAAGCGCTGCCTTATCCTATTCTTGGAACGTTAAAGAGGCAGATTTTTATATCTCAAAGTTCGGAAAGCAATGATGAGAAAGAGCCAGACTTGCAGATACCTGGGACTATCGATGTAACTAGTGGAGAAATCAAGCAAAAAACGCAAGAAATTGAAGGGGCTACAAACGATCACAAAAATGATAATGAGATTCAGCCCAGTAGTAATAATGTTTTGAGATCTTCTGAGGAAAAAAGTCACAACACATTCGATATAAATCCGATTAGAAGAACCAATAGTGGTGAAACTGAAGTCATTGAGAATACAACTTTTATATTACCAGAAAATGATTGTCCACAAGCAAAAAGGGGTACAAAAGCTACTAGCAAAACTTTGTGGGATCGCTTATCTCAAGTTGCAGAAAGCTCTACGCCAATGAAGTTAGGCAAACAAAATGAAGAACATATGCAGGATCAGAGGAGACAAGCAACGAGGAAAATGTTTGATAAGAAAAACAGATTATCACAGTCACCGATAATACAAGAGTCATCTCCTGCTATAAGAGATGCCATTGATATCATTGGGATAGAAACCCCAACTAAAAGATCAAGAAAAAAAGTATATTTTTCCGACGACGAGGAAAACGGCGATGTTGAGGAATCACTAAATCAAGAAATTACGAGTTCGCCTCCTCCTCTAGATTTGAATGACAACGAGATTGAAAACAAAAACAAAAAGGAAAACGAAAACAAAAACAAAAACAAAAACGAAAACGAAAACGAAAACGAAAACGAGAACGAAAACGAAAACAAAAATAAAGACAACCATGGAAAAGAAAGTAAAACAAATAAAGATAGAGAAAAGGAAAAAGGAAACTCAGCATTACACGCTAAAAGTTCAAAAGCCAAGTCTATTGAGCTAATTGATGATATTTTTTTGGAGCCAAACGTCAATGGCGATGTTGAGCAAAGCCAAAATGACAGGTCTACTCAAACTGAGAAGCTAATGAAATATATGCTGGTATCATCCAGTGCCGAAGATGATAAGTTGCATATACAGGGCTCCAGTCGAAAAAGAAGAAACAACAGTAGCAAATCAATTGAGTATGCTGACCTGGATGATGAGGAAAATGATGGCCAAGCCAAACAGCAAGATACAAACAAAGCAACAAAATCAGAATTAAATGGTGTGAAAAAGATGAAGAAACTCATCCGGAAGGAGTCTGATGAGTTATCGATGAGTCACATAACTAATGAGTCGGCGGTTTGGGCGATCTATGATTTTAGATACTATCCAGCAGTTATACTAGGCAAAGTGAACAATCAATTTGATGTGCAATTTTTCGACACGAATGCGTTGCTAAATGAGGCTGATGTTTTACTGCCTCTTGACATAACTATAGGAGATATTGTTAAGCTTCACGGCAAAAATGAAACATACATTGTTAACGGCCTTGAAAGAAGTTCGCGAGACGAGTCTGAGATTTCTTGTGTGAGGGGTTACAATACGATTTATCTAAAAAGGTTCATCCGTGGTGCGATTAGCAGCAAATATCCTGAAGTTGCTGTTAGTTTATGGGATATCTACATGACAGAGTCATCATGGCAGAAGAGAAAAAAATCACAAATGAGGAGTGTAAATATTTCAAAAAATGACGGTTTTTTTAGCCCTGGGAACATTGGCAATAAAATTAATGCAACTGGTTTAAGTAACAGAGCCAAATTTAAAAACACCAATCACCTGTTTAACGGCAATCATACTTCAAGAGACGACCAGTTTTACAGTTTAATTTCATCACCAGATGTCTCGCCTATTAAGGCAAAGATTAAGACAACAATTTTTCAAAATGCCGCTTTTTGTCTCACCGGGGAGCGAGAAGATGAACGAGTCAAACTCACTAGCATGATTATAGAAAACGGTGGTATTGTGCTAAAAGAAGGCTTTGAAACACTTTTGAATATCACCAAGGACAAAGAAGACAATGTCTGCAGATTACAAATCGCTAATCAATTCAAAACCGTAAAGTTTGCTGCCGTTATCGCTAAAACTTACAGCAGAAGTCAAAAATACTTACAGGCTCTTGCGTTAGGTTGGCCAACACTTTCACTGAACTTTGTTATTGACTGCGTCAAATGTAGCCGATGGCTTGATAATTGGGCCAGTTATGTTCTTGCAGCGGGCGAATCGAAAATATTGGAAACCATTCAAAGTGTGGATATTTCAAAATTCAAAGAAAATTATATGGATTTTAGTGAGCTGGGCTTAACTAATCAGTTATCCAATAATTCTCACGTTTTGAAAAATTATGTTGTGTTAATAGTTTCTAAAAAGCCAGCAGTTTCCGAATTTCTTTTTCATGTGTTGGGTGCCAAATCTTTAAGACAAGTTTCTGGCTATAATTATACAATATTTGATATTACCAGGGAGATCCAGGAGGAAAACAAAGTTAAAAATGTGAAGTTTTTGCTCTATGATAACCTTGATGTTGATGAAATCTATGATAATTTGGCTGGGATTTCTAACTCGGCGATTATTTCAAGCAACTTTACTAGTGTTGGTTCTACTGGAAGTGCAAGAAACTCTAGAAAACGAGCAAAAACAGAAAATGGGACAATTTCTACGAGATCAAGACGCGGTGTCTTTAGAAAAGGTGCCAATAAAGCAGCACGAGCTCAAGCGCAAACACAGCAGAAAATCAGTTTGGAATTGATAAATTGGGAATGGGTTGTTCAGTGTATTATAAGTAGCAATTGTTGGAAAACTACCAAACAATTTGACATTGAAAAATAATTAATTAGTTTTAACATAATGATACAAATTTCAAGCAATACAAGTTTTTCTTGCTATTATTGATTTTTTTTTTTTTTTTTTTTGTTCATATCCGTTCCTTTTTTCTTATCTTTTTAAACTGCCTGGCTTTTCATGATTTCAATTAATTTATAAAAAAAAGGGCATATTCTATGTTATTAATTACTAATCTACACCTTTCTTCGATTCATTTTTCTACACTTTTATGCTCTTCATCTTTCTTAAATTCCTAAAATTTCTACTTTATTGCATACTAGTGGATCTTATACACATTATTTTCGAGCGCCAATTTTACGTATACTAAAATATGAAGTTCATAATTGATATCAGCTATATATAAGCATTTGGTTTGATTGTCACTAAGGCCGCCTTCTCGCTTTCTTCTTAGCAGGCTCAGTTTGTAAGTGTGCCACACTAGCAGCATCAACCACATTAATATTGCTACCATCACCATCCGTGTTGGGTGCCGCTACAGCAATACCGCCACCTCCCTCAACTGCACTAACTCCATAGTCTTTCTTCTTTAGTGTTCTACTTTTCTTAACATCCGTGGTACCATTTTTCTTTGATGTGGCAGCCGACGTAACCTTGGCTATCTTGGTGGTGTTGACTACCTTTGCTGATTTTGTCACACTCGATTTGGCCTTTGGCTTCCTACGCAGCTGTGACGCATTCTTGACTTTCTTGGCTTCTTTCTGTTCCTCCGTCAACTCCAAAGCAACTGAATAAGTTACACTATTCTCATCACACCAATCACGAACTACTTGGGCATCAAAATGAATTTCATGAAATACCAAAATATCATTAATTTCCTTCAAAGAAACCGGGGCAAAAGTAAGCATTTTTTGATAAATTTGTCGATTTGCACTAATTAACGTGTTAAGGTAATTGTATATTGTTGGTTTTACGTGTTGTGGGGAAATTTTGCAAAGTTGTTCGTAGAAAGTTTCCCAATCTGGTTTGGTCCTTTTCTGTTTTAATTTTTCACCTTCTATATCAACCACAGCAGCGGAATTATCACCACCACTATCATCATCATCATCGTTATAACTATTGCTATTAAGTTTGTTATTTGTATTTTCAATGCCTTTGTCCGCATCATTAGTAACTTTCTCATATTTCGTCTCGGATATCAAAAGCATATAATTGGGAGCAATTTGATACAAAAGACAATAAATCTCAGCCAACGTCGCCACTATTGTAACTTTTGTACTTGATATTGGAAAATTCCATCTTTCGGTCAACATTTTCAAACTAGGAACGGGAACTTTCTTCAACAATGATTCTGCTTGCTTTTTATCTGATACTTTGCTAACATTTGAAGTTGAGGTCAAGGTTGAGGCCTTTGACGGCTTATTTTCAGAGGCAGTAGTAATATCAAAACCAGGACTAGACGGTACCTGCATTTCTGAAGTATTACTGTCTTCATTATGATCATCATTATCACTCAAGGATGATAATAAAGTGCTCTCTATTTGGCCCGGAGGTGATGCCTTTTGTGTACTAAACGGATCTTCTTTCACCACTCTTTTGATCTCAATTATACTAATGTCTTCTTCGTCATCATCCAGTGATTGAGAGTCCGGTATCTCATATGGATCACGTTGTCGTCTTTCATGCCTTACATTTGCTTCAATTTTTTTGAAAGGTGATTGGAAAACTTCGTTAATGCGCCCTTTAAATTCATATCTTCTCACATTATAATTTTGTTGATGTGGAGAGCCGCCACTTTGGCTGTCATTGCATAGACTATTTGAGTGAAGCTGAGTTTGAGCAGTGGAGTAGAAATTTGACAAGGAACCAAAATTAACTGAATCAGGTATGACTTGACTTGCAGAGTTCACCAAAATATCTTCCTTTGATGATGTTTTGGATACGGACGTGTTCATTACACCTTTGAGTTGATTAACCTCGCGTAAAATAATGTCGGAATTTTGCTTTTCTTTCCAAGACTCACTATCTTCAATAACAGATTCTTTAGTAAAAATATTGCTATCAAGGACATCAATACTGTCATGTCGTATGTAATTAGAATATTCTTGACTGTCAAGATTATTATTGCTTATTCTTGATTGTGGGTTATAATCCTCACTGTCTAACAAATCGTCTAAAATCTGACTAGCAGATTTGTGATCTTGAGGCTGGTTATTGGGCAGTGTATGAGAGTATTGTTGTGAGTGTTCCAAGTCATTAGCTTTTAAATTTTCATTACCAAAAATCGTAGGTTTATAACCGAAAACTGGTGATGTTTGATCAGGAACTTGAATTTCATATTCTCCATCAACAAAACGTATTAATTCGTTCTCCTCGCCTCCAGAATCAGATACTGAGGCAACTTCGTAAAGATCAGGTTCATTAATAAAATTTTTAATGGGCCCAGGTAAGTCAACATGATTAGGTTTGTGGAAAGATGCGCTTGACTTAATGGATCTAACGGATTCCGCATTGCTTGGGTATCTTCTTGGTGCATGACTTTGCTCTTTGAAGCTGATAGTCGCTTTGATATTAAGCTCAGCATTGGGGCTTTTAATTTTCAAATCGTCTTTCAAATTTTTTTTGTATTGTCTAATTTTGGTAGGAGAAATTTTAATAGGTGATATTCTTGGAGAAGAAGAAGGTATTTCAATTATTTTTTTTGACGTGGGAGTCTTACTCGCATCTTTTTCAGATGAGTGTGTTGAAATTCTGGGCACTTCTACTTCCATTTCCACATCCACGGGTTCAGAAACTTCTTGAACATCGGCACCATCCACATCTATTGGTTTCGGATCGAATGTATTAGTGATAAGAACTGATCCGCATGAATCAGAATTTCCTTTTGGAATTTGATTTCCATCATCACCACTTTGTTGTGTCAAGTCAATAACTTGACGGTTGGCATCAACTTCATTTTTGTGTTCATTGACTAATTGAGATAAGGTCAATACGTTATTGGACTCTTCAGCATCATCTTTACCAATTTCAGAAACACTAGAGAGAATACTATTCTCATTTAGTTTGTCATATGCAGGAACATCATCTAAATCATATAACCACTTCAAATCACTATCAGTTAATCGCGTTTTAGGTAACGTACTAGCCATGGCCCATAACGAAGAGCTTTCTTCTGGCTGTGACTCTTGAGTTGGCTGAAACTGGCTATCGTATTGCTCGTAGTATATCTTGTTGATCTTGGATAACGAGAGTTTTGACTTTCTTGAAAGAGCCGGGAAATTGACTCTTATTACTTTTAACAAATTACACCATTCATCTTTTGTGTACACCATTTTTTCCTCCACTGGTTCATTGTCCTCAGCTGAGTCAAAATCCTTGGATTCTATTGATTCAATCCGGTCAATGATGTCATTGACCTTTCTTCTTTTGCCGGAAAGAAGTTTCAAAATAGATTCTTGCTCACTTCTTTTGGCGTGTACTTTGGCTAAATGGCCTGAGATGGATCCTATTTCTTTTTCCTTTTTCCTTTTCCTCTTTTGAGGCTTTTTCTTTGCCTTAGACTCTTTTAATTTATCCTTAGTAGCAGGTTTCTTGTATGTTTTCTCCAGTCTTGCGATTGCCGGAGTTGGAGCAGCAAACTCAGGAACCAGATTCGCATCAGTCTGCATGTTGGAATTATTATAAGAATATTTTCTAAGCTGGACTAAAGATCGCTCAATGCTTTCTTCTTTCTCCCACATGTCCAAATTAGACTGTATCTGAGTATTTAAGAAGATGCTGGGCGCTGTCTCTGCCAGATCAGCCTCCTCATGCGCACTCATAGTTTTGTTTGGTTTCCTTTGCTACGATGGGCCTCATCGAATTGATGCGATGAGCTTCAAACGCCAAATTTTTCTGTTTTTGACATTTTTTTTTCTTTTTCTTTTAACAATGTTTTTGTCTCGGCGCGTCTTATTTATATAGTGCCAAAAGTCATGTGCGCAGACCCTCGTTTATCTTATAATATACGATACACAATCACAAGTTACCCCCGGATCGCGTCTTTCTTTGATTTCTTTTTCATTTTTTGACTTGTGATTTTGATTTTTCGACTTTTCGTGTATTGCAAAATGAGTTTCAACTAGAAACAGTCCAATTAAAAGTCTCAGCGCTTTCAAACAAAGAAGTCAAAACACTTCAAGAAACCGCATATTACCATTACGGAAGACTGAAAGAACAATTTAACATTAAAATGACCCAGCAAGTTCTGTCCTTTCTGTCGATTCCTGGCGCCAGCGAGCCTTCTGAAAAGTCTAGCAGCAGTACCCTAGTGGCGTCTGATTCCATGTCAGATGGCATTAGTGAGCCAGTGCCAGTTAAAGAGCTCTCAAAGTCTATTCAGCGACAGAAAAAACAGGATCTTGTCGCTCAAAAACCACAATTAGAAGATAGCAAAAAGTCATTGGCCACACCACCCAACTCGCTGCCACCAGACACGTCAAATATCACTTATGTTTCTAGCAGTCAGGAAACTAACAATAGTGAGGGCGAAGTCGAGGAACTACGCGTCGAAGACTTTCCAAATAATGATGAGAACATTGGCCAAGTGCATGAAATTGAAAGTATTTCTGAAGTTACAAAAGAAAATGATTTAAAACACAGTGGAGTTAATGTTGATGATGAGCCAGAATTTGTATCTGAGTCTTTTCAGTTGCCAAGCGAAAATGACAAAGTGCGCACAAAGAGGAAAAGAAGATCCACGCTGACTAAACAAGACGAGAAAAAACAAAAAACTGGAAACGATAAAATAAACAGGAAAGAGATTGAAAAGCTTGAACGTGAAAACAAGAAAATCCGAAGAGAAAGAGAAAAGCTTGAAAAGAAGTTGCAACAAGAAAAGGAAAAGGAAGCCAAACGTAAGAAGCTTGAACAAGAAAAAGAAGCTAGAAAAAGAAAGACAGAAGAAGAAAAAGAAGCTAAAAAAAGAAAAATAGAAGAAGAAAAAGAAGCTAAAAAAAGAAAAATAGAAGAAGAAAAAGAAGCTAAAAAGAAAAAGCTTGAAGAAGAGAAGGAGGCCAAAAAAAGAAAACTAGAAGAGGAAAAAGAGGCTAAGAAACGTAAGCAGGAAGAAGAAAAGCTAAAAAAGCAGCAAGAAAAAGAAGCAAAGGAAAAAGAAAGACAAGAAAAGCTCAAAGCTAAAGAAAAATCGCAATTGAAAATATCAAGTTTCTTCAGCGTCACAAAGAAAGCACAAGTTGTTAGTGACAAAAAGAGTGACTACGACAACACTTTCTTAAATTTTTATGTGAAGCCAAACTGTTATCTTGCCCCTACTGGCAAACTTTCCGAGGATAAACTCGAGAGCTCCAAAAACCTATTTGACTCCTTTATGGTGAATTTCAGCGAGCTACCAAAAAACACAAACGAGCTAGAGACAACCATAAGTTGGCTTACAAGAGACCAGGATAAACACAAACGAGGTTACGAACCAACCATGGCAGCTGAAACCATAGTTCAATCCATAAATAGGGAAACTTTGAATGAGGCAGAAATTGTCGAAATGTTGCATAAAGTGCCACTCAAATTCTTGCAATTTTACGAAAATATTAAACCAGCATACTGTGGTACATTTTCCAAAAAGAGAATAATGTCGCCGACTGATCCGTACTACAAAAATCAAGGGATTGATTATGAATATGACAGTGATTTTGAATGGAATCCTGAAGATGAAGAAGGTGAAGAAATTGATGATCTTGACGATGACGATGAAGACGAAGATAATGATGATGGTAGTGATATGGATGGATTCCTTGATGAAGAAAACGATGCTAAATTTAACGGTACCAACAGCAATAAAAGAATTATAATAGGGACATTGACACCAATCATACATGTCAACAAATTTGAGACAAATTCGGATGAAGATGATGAACTTTTCGATAATATGCAAATAGACATTTTGAATTCGCAGATACAGTTTCCAATAGATCCATTTAAGAACTATTGGCAAAAACCTGAAACTTTGCTGCCAAAGAAAGAAACTAAGTCGCCGGAGAAGGAATTAAGAAAGAATGAAAACAACAACGGTAGCAGCAACAACAGCAACACTACCTCTCCTTCCAAAACAGTACAAGAGAAAGTTGCCAATAGCTTAAGTGCCAGAAAGAAGCCAAAAATCGTTATTACAGAAGTTGATCATTTGAAAAAATTTGTTCAATTGGTCAATGAGAATAACGATTTTACATTATCCACATTAGTAGAAATTTTGAAGAAAAAATTTCCATCATATACTAAGGTTACAGTGAAGAACACTCTCGAGCATGTTGCTTCCAAAAAAGGGTCAAAGTTGACGGATAAGAAATGGATTATTAATGATACGTTTCAAGAGTATTTGAATTAAAAAAAAAAAGAAAAAAAAAATAGAAAGTGCTCTTCAAAAATAAAAAGATTACGCAATGATGTAATGCTACAAACGAATTTGTTTTATTTCTATTATTAATGATTTTTTGGCTATATATTGGATCTTTGTTTTATGTTTTTCTGCTCTGGTTTTTTGCTTTTACTTTGTTTTTGTCTTTATATCTTTCTACTCCCTGTTAGTTGTTATTGTTAATAATTTCTTTGCTAATTCTTCTTTTTTTTTATTTAACCTGGTTATTATTCGTTTTATGTTTGGTTGATTTATTTTTGTCTTTATTTTGTTTTTCCATTCCCTACTGTTTTTATTAGTCAAAATAAGTTTATTGTTTATTCAGAGCTTTAATTCAGTTATTTGGCTGTTTGGCTATCGTAACAGTTCCTCTCTATGCACCAAATACCGCTATAGCGCTATAGTACACCACTTTGCACTCGCCCGCTGACATAAGCGCTGACAAACATGCGCATCAAAAATTTTTTTCTTCCATAGAAATTGTCGAATGGAAAAAAAAGTCAAAAATCAAGACGAAAAAAGAAAAAAAAAATTGCAAAGTAGTAAAGTGAACTAATAGACTGCAAGATTGAAATATTAAACCAAACTTGTGCTCACATATCAATATATTGCTATTCGGTTTTGTGATTCCTGATTTGGGTTTTTATTAATTTAGATTATTTCGGACTGTGCTCTCATCATCAAACATACAGCGCACGAGGTGTGATTTAAACTAAAATAAAAAATAAAGCAGAGATTTACGACAATTATTATTCAAAAGTAAACTATTACAGGATCTATAATAACACATATTCCATTTTCCCTTGTTCATACACAAATCTTTTCAATTTAGCATACAATTATACAATACACTAAAAAACCAATAATGAACAGTTTAAGCAGTCTAAGACCCCTTCTTTCGGCTAGTTCAATCATACCAAGAACCGCTTTATTGACCAAACATACCAGCAAGTCAATAATAACAGCCACCACCGCTTCAACAAATTTCAACTGTTTTAGCCAGAGCCGCCGTTCCATTGTTTATCAAGCTGGATCTAGAGTACGCGGTGCTTTAAGAAACCCAGAAGACTACCTCACTTCATCATCTGGTCGTAAATATGACTTGCAACAAGCGGATTCCTTAGTTGGCAATTTGAAATCTTTTCTAAGTAAATACAATATCACCAATTTGCCAAATGATGTACTTTTGCAAGTTTTGACTCACAAGTCTTTTGCTCATGGGAAAAAACCATATAATGAAAAATTATCTGTCTTTGGTATACATTTATTGAAAGAGATCTCTTCAGTTTACTTCATATCCAAATATGCTCCAAACGCCATTGCTGCTAGTACTAGTGTTGTGGAAGGCTTGAATTTTGACGTATTGGGATCCGATGTATCTAAGTTCATCTTACACAAAAACGTGATTTCTGAATTCGCTAGAGCTAATATTCCGGGGATCGAAAAAGATATCTTTTGGAGAACTAGAAACTCTTTGATTAGTGATCCGGTGACCAGTGGAGAAAACTTGGTTTTGTTTGATACGATATCTGCATTAATCGGGGCAATCAACTTGATTAATGGGAAATCCGTTGCTGCTAAATTCATTGAAGATGCATTGTTATCCGGTGAAGTTTCATTGATTAAATTGAGTGAAGAATACAATGAATTGCTTCATCAGCAAAACAAGAACTAAGCCTAGCAATTCTTTTCTCAAAGAGCTAGTCAGCATTTGTCTGCCTTGGCATATTATGGTATAATAATGGCATGATGGTTTTTTGTTATCTTGTTTTGTCTGACAACAGCGCGATCATAGAACTGTTGGCTGCACGAAACCCGAAAAAATTAAATCAAATCAAATTACGACTGATTGCACATGTTGTCAAGAAAAGCATAAATTAGTTGATGTATGTGGTAATTAATCACTTTTCCCTAAAAATACAATTTTATGGGTATATTTGACAACAGCAGGAATCATCATCAAAAATAACAAAACGCAAAACACAAAACGCAAAGAGTAAAGAGCAAAAAAATAAAAAAGCAATAGACTTTTGAACTAATTTTGTATATAGTAACTTACACTTTCTTTTCTTTTCTTGTTTTTCCGTCTATTTTTTTTTTTATTATTGTTGTTTTTGCTTTTTTTTCTTCTTTTTTTTTTAAGTATTTTTTTTTCTTTTCGTTTAGTTGTTTTTCGTTTCAGATTAAGAAAAGAAAGAAAGTTTTTACAGTATAATAAAGTAATGTTTTGCATATTACGGGCATATTATGGGGTTGGTTAGACAAACGTAGGCAAATAAAACAATGTGTTGCATTAAAAATTGATTTCACATCCTCATGTTCAGAGTTCCTAACACAACAACTTTATTCCAACACACCCCTATTAGCAAAACCTCTGCCCCTTTTCTATCGGTAGGGGGTGTTCCTGCTCTTCAAGGATCATAATATATCCGGGTAATGATACAGCCATGCCCATTACATCAGCGGTTAACCAAATATCGATCTAGAATATCCGAAAAGCTAAAAAAGTATAACAAGGGAGTTTCCGGGTAAGATGCAAAATTTCCTGCTCCTCCTCGTTGTATAAAACATGTCGAAGTAGCCCCAGTTCGCCATTGCGGGTTGCTGTTCGTTTTTTTTCTCTCTCTCTTCTTTTTGAATCTTTTCTTGGTTTATATTAAAGATCTATCAAGTCAATTGAGCTTTATCTTTTACTTTATCACTACTTAAATTATATCAAAAATGTCCACTGTTTACTTCGACACTGCCGTCAACAGTAAGTGATGATTGAAACTATATATTTTTGGCAATTGTTTTCAACGGCAATGTCAATGGCAATGTCAATGGCAGTGGCCATGGGAATGGCAGGTGTGAATTTCCGAGAAAAAAAAAAAAAAAGACTTGAGTAAACGACGAGGCAGCACTTTAGTCGATGTTAGCATTGATGTCTGAGATGATGAGGGCGTTATGGTTAATATGTTCTCAATTGTTTTCTTTTTGCCATTGATAAGCCAAGAATAGTTTGAGACAAATTGATCAATTACATCTTCTTTTGGATCTTTTACTAACACCCTTTAGACCAACCATTGGGAAGAATTGTCTTCAAATTGTACAACGACGTTGTCCCAAAGACTACTGAAAACTTCAGAGCCCTTTGTACTGGTGAAAAAGGTTACGGTTACGCCGGTTCTAACTTCCACAGAGTTATCCCACAATTCATGTTGCAAGGTGGTGACTTCACCAGAGGTAACGGTACCGGTGGTAAGTCCATTTACGGTGAAAAATTCGCCGATGAAAACTTTAGCAAGAAGCACACCAAACCAGGTTTGTTGTCCATGGCTAACGCTGGTCCAAACACCAACGGTTCCCAATTTTTCATCACCACTGTTCCATGCCCATGGTTGGACGGTAAGCACGTTGTCTTTGGTGAAGTCGTCGAAGGTTACGATGTTGTCAAGAAGATTGAATCTTTGGGTTCTGGTAGCGGTGCCACCCAAGGTAAGATCTCTATTGTCAAATCTGGTGAATTATAAGCAGGTTAGCGTTTGTTAGTCTATTTATAAAAAGTTAGAGTTTGAAATCTAAAAGAGTCTCCAGATTGCTGGTGATTTGAAATATTGAAAAAAAAAAAAAGTGTCGTGGTTTGTGTTATATTTATGCTATTTTATGAATGTTTTACGAGTACAAACGAAGATTAAAAAAAAAAGAATCTTGTATGTGAAACTGTTACATAAGTTGGCTTTAGTAGTGCTGAGTTGTAGAAAGGATGAGGTAGGGTGTGGGCTGGAGACTGTCCACCGTAACCTTATAACCCATTGCTCAAAGTCTAATAATTTCTGGTGGGCGGACAGCGTGGTGTCCGGGTGCTGAAATATGGGTGGAGAGAGAACGGGTGCGCTTAGTATAAACGCGTGGTGGAAAATGCTCCCGGAGCATCTCACAAACACTTGAAACTCTTAAAGAGTCTACCAAGAAACGCCAAAGTGCGGTCGAGGATGGTATAAGCTCAGGCATTCAGTAGCATTTTATGTTCAGGAGACGGAAACTACATAGCTATTGCTCCTAAGCTTTTCCAGAGGCCATAGCCTATCTTCACAGCCCGCAAACTGCCATGCGCACTAGTCTGCCGTACCATATAGTAAGTAAACTGTAGTGCACCATGTCTCCCCCTCCACTACCCCAGATTTTAGTATTTTGACGTCCACCGGGACACTCCACCGCATACTCCGAAGCCCACCGAGATAATAACCCCAGCTTTTCCAGTACATGGGCCATCCATGGCAGCTCCTACTTAGTACTATAAATATGATACTCTCCTCCTTCTGAATTTTTATTTTCCTTTTTATCCTCTGCCATGAAACACTGTAAGAAAAAAACAGTCAGTCTCTTCAACCTCAAGAACATCTTGCTTTCTTTTCCCTATATTGTCCCTTCTTGTTGGTTTTATTTTCACAGCAAAGCCACATTACTTATTGAACCAAAAAAACAAACAAAAAAACAAACAAACAGCAATTTAACATGTCCTGCAGCTGCCACAACCCCTCATTGCAAATCACCAATCATCAAACCATTGAGCTCAAAGAAAACGAAATCAAAAAACCAGGCCCTTACGATGTCCTAATCCATCCACGATGCACGGGCATCTGCGGCACCGATTTGCATTTTTGGAGACATGGCGAAATCGGTGATATGAAATTCCTCGACAATGGAGTAATTGGCCATGAATCCGCCGGTGACGTTTTAGCGATTGGCTCAAAAGTCAAAGGCATTCAGGTTGGTGACCGGGTTGCTATTGAGCCGCAAATGCCATGTTTGGAATGCTTCTTGTGCAGAAATGGTAACTATAACTTGTGCGATAGCGTTAGATTTATTGGCATATATCCTGACCCAGGAACAATGCAGCGTTTTATTGTTCACGATTACAGATTTGTTCACAAGATGCCGGACACAATGACCTACAGCCAGGGGGCATTAGTGGAACCGGTCAGCGTCGCATACCATGGTATTGAACGGTCAGATATCAAACTAGGCAAAGGCGCACTTATTTGCGGTGCTGGCCCTATTGGCGTCTCTACCTTAATCTTGGCTAAAGCACAGGGAGCCACCCCATTGGTGATCACTGACTTGGATCAAGAAAAGTTGCAGTTTGCTAAAAAACTTGTCCCTGAAGTGAAGACATATCAAGTAGACGGCAAACTCTCACCACAAGAAAATGCTCAACAAATTCGTAAACTCTTTGGCCCTTCCGAGTATGAGCAGCCAGTGACTTGTCTCGAGTGCACTGGTGTTGGAGTATCTATCATCACTGGCGCTTATGTCGTGAGAAGAAATGGAACACTATTAGTAATTGGCGTTGGCAAGGCTGAAATTGACAAATTCCCATTCATGCACCTTTCATTAGCGGAAATTGACGTCAAGTTCATCAACAGATATAATGATTCTTGGCCGGCAGTTATGAATTTGATTGCTAATAAGGTTATTGATGTGGATTCGATGATTACTCATACGTTTCCATTGGAAAAGGCAGATGAAGCATTGAGAACTTGTGGTGATTTAAAGGTTTTTAGTGTTAAGGTTCAAGTTGAAGATAATGTTAAGCCAGAGTTGCCAGAGGGTTTTTCCTTGGAATAAGGGGTTGGAAAGATACTGGGTCCCACGTTCTTTGGCACGACCTTTCCTTTCCTTTCCTTTCCTAATCTCACAAGTTTGCCATTACTTTGTTGTTTTCTCCTTGTTGGTGCCAGACACTCTTACAGTTCAAGTCTTTATACTAGTATTTTCTCTTTATATATATCCTTATCTTATTTGCAAATATAGCCTTTGTGCTTCAGTTTTCCTTTTGTCCTTACAGCCATAATATACCACATTATCATTAATATAACGCCGAAAAATCGGAACACCAAAACGTCAAACGTATTAAACCAAACGAGCAATGGATTGATTCATTCACTACATCGTTTTTTGCAACTCGGTCGGTTGAGTCGGCTGGCAGCAGTTGGCAAGACAAAAAAAAAAAAAAAAAAAAAAAAAAAAAAAACTGGCATGATGACACTGTGAAAACGGTGCATCAGTGCATGCATGCAGGGCTAAATTTTCTCGAGTGTCGATCTCAGCTATAGCTATAGTGAAGGAAGAGCCACAGCATGCATACACTGCACAGTACGGTATTCATGACACAATTCACAATAATGTTGAGCAGCTATTTAAATGGTTCGCTTGAAATGTAAGTGGGAAAACAGTTAGAGTAACAGTAATAATGTAATAATGAAAAAGAAAGAAAAAACAAAAAAAAAAAGCAAACATAACTCATATTGTCTATTTCTATTTGTTCAAGAATGCCTTTTTTGCAATTTTTTGAAGTATCAAATAAAAGCCAAATTCTCGTAATTAAAACACACCTGCCATTTGATTCTTGAGAGCAGCGGCTGACTAGATAGCTTGTTTTCCTCATAGGCCGATATTTGGCCTATGAGGAAGCCTACACTAGGCAACTACCAATAATAACAAACAAAAAGAAGCAAAGAAACTTTCAAGTGGCTAAACCAAGCATCGATAGGGTCATAATTCACCTAAATTAGCCATAAAACAAGAAATCAAACACATAGTCCATAATTCATTATTAAACCCAAAAAAAAAGTAAACAATAGCCACCAGAATCCAACTCAACGCCATTATAATCAGAAAAAGTTACTGTAATTGCCACCATTTTTCGCACCACTCCCACCATTCTGATTGTAAGAATTATTGAAATCAGGACTACTAAAGGGATTGGTCATCCCCGACAATGCCGGGCTTGCATTAACACTTCCGTTTCCACTAAGGTTATTGTTATTAATTCCAGTCTCAGTAGGTTGCCAAAACGCCGATGCTGTTGCTGATGATGACGCACCACTAAAATTTGGCTCCATTATGCTACTGCTATAATTATTATTACTGTAATTGTTGGTGGTGATATTGCTATTGCTATTGCTATTTACAATGGGTGAATTTTGTGCCGAGTTTTCTAAAAGCGGACTCAAGAATGGATTGTGATTAGCATTATTATTATTATTATTATTATTATTATTATTATTATTATTATTATTATTATTATTATTATTATTATTATTATTATTATTATTTGTATTTGTATTGGCGTTGATGCTGGCTATACTGCTATCAACAAAGCCAAAATTGCTGATACTATTGTTACTGCCATTAATACTATTATTCCCACTATTATTCCCACTATTGGAGCCGCTATTACCATTGCTATTACCTATTGTCATGGTGCTATGGCTTAAAATCTGATCCGAAGTTGCCGTTGGACGATGACTATTGCCAGCGCCAATACCAACCCCATTGAATTGTCCCCTTTGCTTACTGTTATAATAATTAGCGGACGAAGTAGCAGTTCCTGGATGTGAAGGGAAAAATGGAGCCACTAATGAATTTGTTGATGAGTTATTTGATGCAGATATTTGCTGTTGTTGTTGATGATGGCTATGAGGCATGGTAAAGTTGATTGGGATGGTTTGAGTCTGCAAGTCGTTGTCAACCTCATTCTCATTACTAAGCAAATGACGGTCTGATTTTCTGGATGAAGAAATCGTCAGTAATAGTGGTTGTGAATTTGATCTAAATTTTCTAGTGATAGTGTTTGATTTTGCAATTGAAGCTGTTCCTGTCGTTGGAGGAGGTGGCGGTGATGGTGATACCTTACTCTTTAACGGCTCAGCCAATTGGTTTTCATCATTGTAGTTACGCTTATAATCATCATTATCAAAATCAGAATAATCTGACTCATAATTGTCAGGCTTCACCCCTGTATAATATTTCTTCCCACTCAACAATTCTTTTTCCAAATTATTCTTACTATTGTTTTTATGCAATTTGGAATTAAGACTATTGGTAAATGAGCTAAAAGATTTACCTCTTGATGGTCTTGTTTTGATTTTTGGCCTAGCTGGGGATACAGTAGTCGTTGGCGTCCCAGTGCCACTACCATTATAACCATTGACACTATCACTATTCTCATTCTCATTCTCATCATCACTGCCTAATAATAGCGCACCATTCTTGGAGGGATTTTTACTAGACGCTTTAGATAACAATGATGTAGAACTAGCAGTAAAAGATGAAGTTTTTGATCTCAATGAAGATGCAGTTTTTTTAAATCCTCCACCAAAATGAGAAGTTGATCCGTTATTATGTTGAGTATTAGTATTGATGCTGTTGCTGTTGTTGTTGTTGTTGTTGTTCTCGTTATGTAACCCAATTCCGTTTCCGTGGCCAGCATTGGAAGTTATTCTCAACCCATTCTTGATAGAAGCAAACTTGGACGTCTTCGTTATTGGTGTATTGGTGTAAAAGTCATCAGAGATTGGTTTCCTATCACCAAAGGCATCAGCGTTATTATCATCATCATCCGCATCACTTACAGTGCCATAATTATTGTAAAATCCACCATTTTTGTATATCCTGCTATCTGATGGGCTTTTTAGTAAGCTCGGAGATGCAGTACTGTGACCGTTATTATTACCAATTCTTAATCCTCCTCTGCTGTGCCTCAAATCATGAAGTTTCGAAGTAGTCATTGATGGCATTTCATCCTGGTGGGTGCTGATAGTTGATGGATGTGCATGGTTTGGGTTAATCAAGTCATCACTTAGCAAACTGGAAATATCAGTATCATCATCTCTTTTATTGTTATGCTTGCTAAAGCTTTTACTTTTGCTTCTACTTATTGATGGAAATCTTTTTGCTGTATGCAGCAACAGCGACTCAGGATTATCATCATCATCATTTGTCACTAATGCATCTTGCAAAAGTTTGTCACTTTGTTTTTTCGACATCATTTCAAAATTAATTAATTCGGGGTTATCCAACAATTCAAGTAAATCTGATGATTTTTTCTTTATGACTTGACTGACTTTGAAATCAAGATTAGGAATATTCTTGGTATAATTAGCATTCACTTTATACAAAATGTCATTGTAATGAGTATTATATGATTTCATGCTATCAACAATTTTCTCATCTTTAGCATTGAGCAACAAAAATTGAAGTGTAACCAAAGACTTGAGCATAATACGGTAATCGTTATCGCGACTACTAGCACTAGAGCCAGACCCACTAAGTTGCGGGGATCCAATAGTGGTGGTATTTTTACCAGTGGAAATGTTAAAGGCTGCCAAGTTTTTAGTCAACGATAGCCCAACTTGTGGCTTTTTGGAACGCTCGTAATATTCTACCAATTTTTCAAAAATTTTGGTAAGGGTCAAAAGCCGATAGTTGAAGGATTCGTTAGAATATTGGACAAGAGTGAAGAGCTGGTCGCTGGTGGGGCCCCATGCTTCGGCGGTGATGGTGTGATTTATGAGAAGCTCTATTTCGCTATTGATATCATCCAAGCGGCCTAGAAATAAGCATGAGAATATTAGTTAGTATGTGATGGTGCAATTTTGCTAATTGAAAGATAAAAAGTGTTATGGTTCCTGTGCTTCTCGAGGAAGCCACTTCAGCGGAAACGAAGGAAGCAAGAAAGCAAAAGACGTACGGGATGACGAGGCCAGGGCTTTATCGTTCTTGGTAGCTTTGGACCTGAGATCTGCGAAGCTGGAGGAAAACTTCTTCATTGTTTGTCTTGATGTTGATATGGTTTGTTGTAAAGAAGTGTATTGGAGAGGTTGTAGGCCGTACGTAGGTTTTGTGCCTAGAGGTTATATGCTGTTGAATCAATTCTTTAGTACCGCCATCACTCACTACGCCGCCCGCTCCGCCCGATTTCCTGCTAACTGCACTACGGGAAACTATTATAACAATATCACAACTCACAACTATTACAACACATTATCACAACTATTATCAAAGCTTTTCATGGTATTACAACTATACTATAACGGTACTAATCTGCTCATCACTTACTCCTGAATCTCGTCTTCCCAATTCTCCTCAGTGACAGCTGCACCCTCACTCTTGAGCATCTTCTCTGCCCTTTTCAATGCTGCTTTACCACCCAATTCTTCCACCAACACCCAAATCTGCTGCTTCACTTCTGGATCAGCAGTCTCGTCAGCATACAAGATTCTTTGTCCGTTGCTTAATGCGTACAAGGCACTGAGCAAGTATTCACTTATTTCTTTAGTGACGCCATTGCCCTCGCTGTCAATCTGGAGCTTCACGTTATTTATGGCTTCAAGCCTGTTTTCGCTACTTTGCTGCTGCTGTTGTTGTTGTTGGTTGTTTTGTGATTGCTGTTGTTGTTCAAACTCGTATTGCAAACTTTTAGCCCCCAAGTAGTTACTGAACGCTTCCAAGTAAAATGGTTCCAAAAGATCATCAGAGATATCGTGAATATTGGAAGAAATTGTAGCAGCTAAGTCAAATTGCCCCACTTCTATAGCAAACCTCGTTAATGTTATAAGCGGTTGGATTAATTCGATATACTCCACGTTAGAATCACTCAACTTGTCAACATCTGCACTACTGGTGGCCACATCTGCACTATCTTCAAGTTTCTGTTTCTTGCTATTGAACAACTCCCATGACTTGCTAATATGCTGTTGTGCTTCTTCTGGTTTCTGTTGAGAGATTCTGATGGATGCGAGTAATGACCATGATTCTGGATTTTGTTCATCCAAGGCAATAGCTTTGGAAATTAAAGTTTCACATTGAGATTCTGCCTCGTCTTCCATACACAAATCAGTCATCCAGATCTCAATTTGAGAGAAATATCCTTGAGTTAACTTTTTCACGTTGAAGACCCGGTTTTCTTCGTCATTATCGCTATTGGTATTATTGCTATTCTGTATATTATTTTCCAAAATGTCACATCCTTTAATAATCAATTGTAATCCATCACGCCCACCGACAATCTGGCCCAAATTGAAAAACCCATCAACCGAGACTTGCCCTTGGGGATCCAATTCAATGCTTCTTGAGTATATGCTGTATGCTTCTTCCACCTCGCTGTTTTCCAAAAGGGTTTCACCCAAGATATTCAAGTATTTCACATTGTTGATGTAAGTTTCGTTGTTGGCGTAATGCGACAACAATTTCAATGCGTCTTCGGCATTGGAGTTAGCCAAAAGTTCCTTTGTCTTGACAATTAAATGTTCCACTTCAGACATTGCGATTATGGCAGTAATACTACTGTTTAACTGTATGGAAAAAGCAGTGATAATGGCTAATGTCATATCATCGTGCGAATAAGTTAAAAATTTTTTGAGAAGATCTTCGCTGCGTTTTCCGTGCTTCACGTGGCCCGCGATTCTAATACAAAAAAAATTTCAGACTTGCAACAAATGGAGCATAAGGACAAGATGGCATGAATAACACATGAGACAGTACAAGACTGCATTCTATCTACAGCCACAATTACATAAAATTTCATAAGCAACTGACCCACCCAAATAAACGGCAAATAATGGACCCAATAGAAGAACAACAGCAAGAGCTAGAAGTGCTCGAATCAATCTACCCAGACGAGCTCCGCAAAATATCCGATACAGAATTCTCAATAATTCTCCTCCTAGACACAGAAAGTGACCGTAAACACAGAGTAAAACTTCACGTTAAGTATCCCCCACAGTATCCAGAAGAACTTCCGGACTTGAAGGTGCAGATACCTGAGCCAGAAGAATACATCAACCAGGTTGAAGATGATGAAGATAACGAATACAACAGTGATGAAGAAAGTGATGACGATGACGACAATAACGATGATGAAGATGAAGATAACGAAAACGGTGAAGCTAGAAAAGTGATTATATTCTCCGAAGTGGTGGAATTCGATGATGAAGATTTGCACAAATTGCTTGATCAAATATACGAAGAAGCTAACGAAAATCTCGGCATGCCTTCAATTTTCGCTCTTGCTCAATCGTTAAAAGATCATGCTGAAGAATTATTTAGAGTTAAAGTGGAAAAAGCACAAAAACAATACGATGACAAACTTTTACAAAAAGAATTAGAAGAACAGAAAAAATTTCATGGAACTAAAGTCACTAAAGAATCCTATAATGAATGGAGACTTAAATTTAGAAAAGAAATGGGCTGGGATACTAGGGAAGAGGAAAGATTGAAGAAATTGCATGGCGGAAGAATGACTGGTAAGGAAATTTTCGAAAAGGGACTTGGTGGTAAAGAAGATGATGATATTGCTGATATTGTGGAAAGTGTGAGTAAAGTAAGTGTTACTAAATAGATTTGATTGTTTCTATCTTTTATGCTATTTTTTACATTTTTATCCATTTTCTTTAGTTTTATACTATTTGTAGTACTGGTTTGTGACAAATCTAGGATAATCGTAATGAATGAATATTCAATATATCCATTTGCAGGAAAAAAAAAAAAAAAAAAAAAAAAAAAAAAATTATCAATACTTACATTCAGCTTATATGCTGAGAACATTAATGCATTAAAAACACAAAACCCTCCCCCTAAATAACGAAATTGTTAATCAGCTAAATGGTGATGAGACATTCAACAAGTATTTAATAGATAATATCGAAAATGCACGCATAGACATAAAAGCCGTCAATACCAGAAATTATCATAATAATTAGAGGCAACAATTTTGGACAAAATTGGTGAATATGCTCATCAAAAAATTATAATGGTAGTGGTCATCTTCTTAACATTTGGCCAGGTGAACTTGGTAATAACCCAAACAATGGCTATGTTTTAGGCCCTTGCCAGCACACTTGAACTGAATTTTTTTTTATTTTTTTGTACCGATCGGATGTGGTGTGAAAATATTGAAATCTTAATATCATGAAGGCAATCAGAATGAAAATAATCAGAATACATGTCAATTATTGGCAAAAAAAAAGTCGTTAAATTTTGTTCAATTCACCTTTTGCTTGCTTTACTTAAGTAAACTTCAAAAGAACATGATAAGCAAAATAAACAAAAGAGCAAATAATCAGCTTATAAAATGCTGTTTAATTTCAAAATGAAACTCTAAAAAAAGAAAAAATCACTGTACTCTAAAACATACTGTAACTCAAAAACAATTAAATTGGAAAGATCTAAATAACTAAATCAAATTAAACTAAGAAAACAGCAAAAAGATGAAGGAGATAATTGAAAAAAATAAAAAATAATAAAAATAAAAAGATAAACAACGCAATGCAATGCAATCATAAACTCGTCAAAACAGCTTTTTAAAACAAATACAAAAAAAGAAAAAAAACGAAACAATTCAATTCGATATAATATTACAAAACAACAATCAACAACCACCAAAAACATCAAACGTTGACACAAATATGGACAAAAACGCAAATCATTCAATTACTTTTGAGCCGTATCTTGCTGAATTTTCTACTCAATGCCCTAGTAAACCCCCGCTTCTTTTCCCATAATCCGTCATTGCCATTACCGTTATCAACGCCAACAATGCCATTGCTGGCATTTGATGTACTTCGTTTATGCTGGTGCTTGGTAAGATTGAGATTATGATGAAGGCCATGACTATGGCTACGGTGATGATGGCTGCCGTGGCTACCATGGCTACTATGACGCTTACTATGGTGATGGCCACTGATGCTTTTCATAGTTAGGGATTTAGGTAATCTTGAAGTTAACAATGACCCAACATTATTACTTATTTCATTGTTGCGGATAGCAGTCACTGGAGTTGATGTCACCGGAGTGATGCAATGATCATTGTCGAGGCTATTGTTCCTGATATTATAATTTTTATCTCCTTCGATTTCATTGTCATCATCATTTTCATTGTCCAAATCATTAAAGTCAATGTCATCATTGCTGATATTACTAATGTTACTAATATTATGACCATGAGCACGAAGGTTAAATTTTTCTTGAAAAGACTTAAATTCATCATCAATCCAAAAATCATCGTCATCTGCAACGCTTTCTTCTTCTTCGTCATCCTTTTCTTTTTTTTCTGCAAATGCTTGTGCTGCTGCTGCTACTTCTTCTTCTTCACCTTCTTCCAACATTCTTCTTTTTCTTTCTGCTTTTCCTGGTCCTGATCCAATTTTCTTAAACTTGTGCACCGTGCTAGCTGGCATATCATCAACATTATCACGTAACATGACACTAGTATTTTGATAAATGTGATGATTCAAACTAGCACTTCCAGCATTGATAGAATTTATAGTATTAATGGCAGTATTATTTTTGCTATTGGCAGCGGTAGCGGATGTAGAGGTAGTTCCAGCTATTCCGTTCATAAAATAATTATCCTTTGACAATAAATTTGGTGGTTTAAATTTAGTCATGTCTTCCACTGTCAAATCTTCATTATTTACTGATCCACCAAAACTTTTACTTAGTGAACTGGACCTAGGAATCGACATCATTGATGAAACTGCAGTCATTTTTAAATTTATAGAATTGGTAGACTTGCTTTGAATTAAACCACCGCCAAAAAGCAAACTGCTACCACGACGATTACTAGTTATTGCATGAGGTCCTGAGACTGCGGTTCCAGTTAGCACTGCTGTAGTTGGTGAACCATTGCCAAAAGTTAGATTTAAATTCAAATTGGAATTAAGTGATGAAGAATGATGAAGACCAGATTTGCCATTAATTAAACTATTAGAACCACTGGAATATCCACTAGAATTTCTCATTGAATTGTTGGTGTTATTAAAGAAAAGAAAGTTGTTGGCGTTGTTATTATTACTGGAGCTATTATTGTTGTAATTACTGTTTGCATTGAACAGACTTCTTTTATGTATGAACCGTGGATAGCTTACTGAATTTGTCATCGATAATGGTGAATCAGCATTATTGTTAACCGAGCTAGAATTGACGGAATTTACTCGAAAAATTTCCGGTAAAAATGGCTTTGACTCATAGTTATCAATTTGTAAATCGGATGTTTCTGACTCTAGTTCATTGGAAAATTTATCACTGCCGCTAGAATCTGCAGTTCTATCTATTATAGGATTAGGTGTTGTTGAACTGTTTTCTAGAAATTTCAAGTAATTGCTGGTTGCTAATCTATTATCGATATGATCATGGTTTTCACTATCAGTTACAGAAACGGGACGATTGTTGTTGACGGTGTTATCTGTGTTTATATTTGTGTTTCCATTTTCATTTGTGTTTCCATTTCTACTTCCATTTCCATTCACTGTAAAGCTAGCATTTTGTTGATTTAATGTGTAATTTGATTCGTTATCTCTGTCCAATGATTCAAATGAATCCGTTGGTTTATTGTTTTCTTGCTCGTAATTGCTTAAAGGGGACCCGGTGATTTGCGTAGTCCTCGCCTCTATCTGATCATCGTTATTATTCGTTATCTGACTCTCCGTCATAGTATGAGAAGTTATTTTGTGAGACAATTCAGTAGGGCTATTTAGCTGAGATCTTGCATTGCTGAAAGCACCGTTTGTGTTATCATTATCAACATTCTCAGTATCTTGTTGTTGCTGTTGTTGTTGTACTAGCTGCTCAGAAATGTGATCACTGGTACCTAACTGTTTTTCTATAGGAAAAACATCATCAGCTATCTGATCAAGTCTTTCTCCATAAACTGCTTCTTCTTCTTCATTATCAAACACCAACTCAACGTATTCTTCAGGGATCAAGCCTGTATTACTAGTTTCAATATCTTCACCAACTAGCCACCCTTGGCCGTGTTCATACAAGATGTTAATGATTTGACCTTCTCTAAGTTCAAGCTCATTATCGTTTTCGGCATGGAAATCAAACAATGCAATAGCCTTATGTACTGGTTGGCCAACTTCAACCCCAAGTTCTTGAGAATCTTCTAAATTGTCTCCAGGACTGAACTCTTGTTCATCGTTATAATAGCTGCTGAAATCATTCTGAGCGGTGCTATAGTTATGATAGTATGAGTCTAATTGGGAAGAGGACTGGTTATTAAGATATAATTCGTAGTTGGAAAGACCATAATGCAAGGAGTTTGATGCAGGATAACCAAAATCTTTAACTGATATTAGGTCATAAATTTCCATTATTGAGTTTATATCCTTAGAAATAGAATTTTTCTTTGATTTTAAGTTTGAGTTAACGGAACTTCTTGGAGAATTTCTCAAAGAAGGAATCATTGGGAAAGATGATCTAGCAGAAGAAACTTTTGATTGGCTTGGCTCATCGTCGTTGATGAAAGATTGAGAAGCACGAGTTTTTTGTAACGGCGAGGAGCCATTGTTGTTGTTGTTTCCTGATTGGGAAATTCTTCGTGAAGGGGCAGGGGAAGTTTTCTGCTGCTGGAGGGAAATAAGCAAAGAGTCGCGTAAAGATTTTCTAAGAGACTTTCTTGAGCTAGATGAAATCCTTCTAGGAACAACTGGTGGTGTGTTTGGAGACGGCGAGGATGAGGAAGGGGAGTTTTGCAGCGGCTGTTCATCGAAGAATTTGTCGGTGGCTAGAATAGGAGAAGGCTTGGTTGATGGGGATGGGTCGCTGGCGAGAGGAGAATTTGACTGAGAAGTTTCGCCGAAAGGTTGCTCGACAGAGGATTCAGACATGATAGGATGTATTTGGTGAAGTTGTGTAGTAATAGTGCGACTATGAAGATTCAGTTGGCGCGTAAACAGGGACAGCTAATGCGAGAATCTTGAGAAGTGTCTTGAGAGTACAAGTGGTCTCGATGGCACGGCGGAAAAGCAGAGCAGAGCAGCGTGAGGCTGGGAAGGTTTGTGATTTGAGTTGTAGGTGCAGAGGTAGTGAAACAAGGAGTGTAGTGTACTGTTGGGAGTGTGCCGGTGGTGAGGATGGTGGTGGTAGTGGTGGTAGTGGTAAAAGATCCTAAATGTCTTATTACTGGCTATTGGCTAATGGTTACTGAGTATTAGGGTTTGGCGATAATCAACGAAATCGAACTGAAAACAAATCGCCAAATACACGTGTTACCCGTCCTAGGTCCCATCGTCATTAGTCTAATAATACAACATTAACATCAAATATTATAAGGATGATATTCTACTATACCATGAAGAACAAACATCAAAACAACAGCAGCACACCATGACCACCGCGCACAGAGCCACCTTTACCCACGCAAAAGCTAAGGATACTTCTTTGTCCCAGACATACCAGGCCTCCATCACCCACAAGCGCTTCTTGCCTGCCCACACCCAGCTTAAGTACAGAGTAAATAGCCAACAAAAGCAGCGAAATGGTTTAAAGAACGACAGCCAGATAGAAGAAGAGCCAGAAGAAGACCGCTTATTTAAATTAAAGGAAAATTTGTTGAAAAAAGAAAGTCAGCACTTATCCCAGATAGGTTTAACTCCATCCAACCAAGACAACGACTATAACAAGAGACGTATAAAGCTACTAGAAGATACAAAGGACATTGACAATGATTCTGACAGTGATCAAGAAAATATTGTGTTTGGTGACGGGGGAAAGCAGCCCATCCCCGATATAAAAGCAGAAAATAACAATAATATTGATGATTCTGGTGCCACTGATAGCGACAGTGCCAGTGACAGTCATAGTGCTAGTGATGACGGAAGTGAAAGTGAAAGTGAAGATGAAACAGAGCAACTCATGTTAGAGCTAGCAAAAATCAAAAATGAAAGACAAAAACTTGAACAGCAGAAAAAAGACATAAGCATAGAGCAAGAAGCAATGAAAAGCAATCCATTGGTCAATCTTCTGGTAGACGACGACCAATCAGGAGCAGCAGCACCACCAGATGGCGAACTAGGTGCAGCACCAAAGAGAGGATGGAGAAGCACTACATTATTCAGCAACAAAAGACAGAAAATTACTTCAAATAATGGCACTGTTAGCATCTCTGTTAGGCCAAACGATAATTATGTTAATGATATGCTACATTCTGATTTCCACCGTCGTTTCTTGGATAAGTATGTTAGATAGTTGTTAGTCAGTTGCATGTGGATTATTATAGCTGATGGAATAGATCGCAGAAACACCAATCTTACTTCAAAGGACAAAGAAAAATAGAGACTAAGTAAGTATATGGACAGCCAACAAAAAAGATCAAAAAAGCGATGTTGACATGAATTCTTGGTTGTTATAAGTCAATTATTCAATGTGATACCTCCTTGTATACTAGCTCACGCGATCCGGTTCATAATTTTCTTTCTCTTTTTTTTTCCATACTGTTGTGTATTGATTAGAAAAGAGCTTATGATACTTTTTCAGAAGAGTGTACAACTTTGAGCTGGTATGCAGCCTGAAAACATAAAAAATCAAGAAACTTAATTGATGTACAAACATGAAAATTCTTCTAGGATCAAAAAAAAAAAAAAAAAAAAAAAAAAAAAAAAAAAAAAGGAATACAAATTTGAATCTAGACCCTAGTTGGGCTGAAGTTTGACTGAATTATTTTCGTTTTTAGAACAATTTGTTTGGCAGCCTCAAGAAGCGTATGTAGATCAACGCGAGCAAGTTAATTGTCAAAGCACATACCAAGTAATCATTTGTAGTTGAGAAATAAAAGAAATTTTTATTGTCGGAAGCATTCCCATATTTGACTTTTCTTGTTTTATTTTCCCTCTTATTAAGCACAAAAACATTACTAAACCTTGAGCAAAATAATGAAAATTTTAGACAAATTTATCAGTATATAGAAAAAATACTTTTAAAAAAAAATAACAGTGACACCAAACATTTTTGAGTAAATAAGCTAAAAAGGGTTCAATTGAAGGCGAGGCAAAAAATTTGGACGAGTTGGGAATCGAACCCAAGACCTCTCCCATGCTAAGGGAGCGCGCTACCAACTACGCCACACGCCCGAAGTTAAAATTTTAATTTTGTATAATATAATATTCGATTTATTGAAGGATATAAACCTCATGGGTCTATTTCAAATCCAAAAGATCCATTAAAGTGTAACTAATACTAACGGGTGTTTTCACTTACATAAGTTTCCCCTATATAACAACAACTGAACTATACTGTATATACTATATAGATAAGTTTATAAGATTATATTTTCTACCTTTTATATAAAAATAATAATCGATATTGTGTGTAAAAAAAAAAGCCCTGAAACCAATGCTGAACATTTATTTAAAAATGGTTTTCAGGTTAATTAGGTACACTTAGTATAGACTATATATAAGCCCTTTATAAGTGCAAGTGGACAGCGTCCTGATACAAAACACTAGCCACACTAGACACAAATACGAAAAAAAGTAGGTCCCTCTTTTAGTCGGGGAGTATATATATATCAATGATAAGTCTCTCCTAATTATTCAGGGACATAAAAGACACATCTGCATCCAGCTCTATCTCTTTACCTGCATAATATGGCTTAATATCTACAACGCCATCAATACTGGCTCTGACAGCACTAGGCTTCGGAACAAGACTACTATTGCCAATCTGTCTATTGTTCAAAAATAAACATTTGAGTTATGGAGTCTCTTATATTGATAGGCACCATAATACCGAGTCAGTCTCATACCATATGGAGGAAACAATTCATAAAGATTTTGACGAAGAAAATAGTTGTAGTTTGAAAGAATCGTTTAAAACCTTTACATATTTATACCAAAAATAGAAATAGATCATTTTTCTTCATATAGACTCAATTTAGTAGTATAATTAAGAAATAACACCCTGAATCGAAAGAAAAAGGTTACTCAATTTCTGCCCATCATTGTTTCATGGCATATTCTTTCGACTTCGCTCAAAATAACATCGATGTGTTCAGTACCAAAGTCAAACAGAGCTTTTCCATCTGCGTATCTATCTCTAAGTACTGAAAGTGTTTGAGCAGGAAGTATGTTAAATAAAAGCCTATGAATAAGGTCCTCTTGGACTTTGCCATACGACAGCAACGCTTCAATTTCTTTATTCAAAAAGTTCATGTAGTCATTTGGAAACATACTCCATGTGGGTCTAACCCTATATTGCCTATAATTTTTAAAATTATTGTGAAAGTATTTATCTATAGAATTTTCATGATCTTGAAACTTTCGTAATTGGTTTTTGCTTTGGAATGATTCTCCCTCTTTAATAACGTTTCCGCCTGTTCGACTTTCTCTGGCATGCATGGTCTCTAGGTCTGCTACTTTAGCCTCCAATTTTTCAAGTTTCTCATAGAGCGCAGGAGCCAAATTTCCCATTTCTGTCAGTTGGAGTGTTTCTCTGGATGTCGGAATGTCAATCGTTCCCAGTTTGTCGTAATTTGGCCCCATATTGAAAAAAAAAAAAAAAAAAAAAAAAGAAAAAATTAGCGGTAGAGAACAGACCCAGTCTTGGTACTATATTAAAGATTAGGTGTGTCAGTATCCTAATATTATTTATTTTCACTGTATAAACTTCTTAAGTGAGTAAAAAAAAGAGGTTTTTGACTCTTTTTTATAACATTTCACATCACATCAAATACAAGTGGTCATTTTGTCCTGAAGGAGCGCTGGGCTCTTTTCCCCTGGAGCGGGATAAATTTACCTTTGTGTACTTTTATTGGTATGTAATATAAAGTTTGCTCATTTTTCGAAAAACCGATTTAACTTTGAATAATAAGCTTTATAGGAAGTTACTTCAAACTTTTCAGTTATGGTGAGAGTATCCAATTATAATGGTCTTTAAGGACTGGAAGTTCATGCAGCTGCAGCTAGTCTATTTGCTATTTCACCATTTTTTGTATTATTCTGTTTGGTACTGTGCGACGACAGCAAAAGCCGCAACCAAAGGTGTTTTCTATTTCTTGAACAAAGACAAAACATGAAGCATGAAAAACAGCACCCATTTATTAGGTACTACCACTATGTTTTTGCTCTGTTATTTTACCAACTTGAAAAGAGCCGCACAAGCACCTTGGGCTACACTTTGCCAGAAACTCTTCAATTTCTCCTCTAATTACAGATGTATTATAGTGAGAAGAACTAGGATAACGAGTGGGATGACAATTATGAGACCCGGAAATCTTCAGAAGACTCTGAAAATAAATTGTTGACCTTGTTGAGCTTCTTTTTTGTGCTTTCATGAATGAAAAAGAGGTAGTAGAGAAAGCAGTCTCATGAAGCCCATGCCTGATTTACCAGTGCTAGTAGATGGTAAGTGATATATTATATATGCTTTGTTATAATAATAAGCTTGTAGTAAATTCGATGTACTCTCTACTTACGAACTGCTGCCCCTTGAAAATGACAAGTATTCTGCTTAAAAAAAAGCTTGCCTTTTCATGCCTTCGTTACAGATTAATAGAGCTTTTTTCTTGGGTTTTACTACCTTTAGCTTTCCTACCTAGCATGCATGCTGGAGAAAATAAACCTTTAATTTACATGGGGAGTATTTTATCGGCACCGGCTCTAGTTTTTTCAAGCCGCTGAGGAGACAAAAAAGTAAGCCTTTGCAAAACTGAGCTAATGTAATCTTTTTCTAGGCTAAAAAACCGCAACTCAAGAGCCTGCGTGTGATTTGAGCACCCATAAAGCACTTCTGTTTCTAGACCTTTAGTTCGTATGTCGAGCTAGCCATTACAAAATGTTTCGGAAAAAAAAAATGATCAAAACAAAAGTGTCGTCTCAACTGGTTATTCGCTGCAGTTTGCTAAAGTTTTTATCGGAGTGCGTTGCCTATTGATGTTTTTAGAGTAAACAGAGGCTAACAGGATATTGTCTGGTTTGGGTTAACTGACTTGTCCCTTTGGCAATTGTGTTTCTGTGGAGGAGCAAAAACGAATATGGTCACATGCAGTTAACGTGATCTGACACATATACCATACGGCCGGTGCCGGGAACCTGCAAGGGCAAGTATGCAGCTACGGGGTTTGTAGCGGCTGCAGTGGTGGGAGAATCATACGATCTTTTCAACATGATGCTATGCAGCCCCATCCAGTCACAGCAGCACTATTAGCAAATACAATAACACCCGTAGAAATTATTAGCGTAGAGAACAACGCAAGAGCTGTGACAGCTGGTGGGGACCGGTAGTACCTTTTCCCTGTTTTGTGTTGGTTTTGTACTGGTTTTCTTGGGCTGTGCACTGTGTAGACTGAATACCCCGTATACCGCGACCATCGCCCCGAATTATAGCCGCAGTTTTGTCCTGCTAATTGTTGGTGCTTGCAACTTTCACTTTTTTTTTACTTTAACTTTTACCTTTTTCCTGTCTTTTGTTTTTCTTCTTTTTATTTATTGGGTTGTATATCTGATTGAGCCCATGTTGAAACTCGTTTTTACTACAGGTCCGCATCCAGGCTACATGTAAACTACAGCACTGATCCACATCCTTACGAATACATTCATAGCATTAATTCATCCTATATTCATCTGCTTTTTCTCTGTCAGTTCTCGTTTACGACCTAAGTGGATAAATTTAACTTTTTTGAAACACCCAGCCTTAATTTAAAATAACACCGTTTGGCTGCAAAATTTTAATTTCTCTATATTTTCATCTCATAGTCATAGAGATTCAGATACACAATACGCCACATTGCACCAAATAACAACCATGTCCTTGTCATTTGAAGATTGTGATGCCTTCTTGGCTTCCTTGAATGAGGACAATGACAGTAATGTCAACAGTGCTACCTCAGAAGAGCTATTTTCCTCGTATAGCAACGATAGCAACAACAGTAGCAGCATGTCCAACCAAAAGAACAGCTCGGTGGGTGATAGTAACAACTACAGCATCAACAACTTTAACAACAATAACAACAACCTCAGTTTTGGTGCTGTTGGCATGAACCTTTCAAACTCTAACTCCAACTTGTTAGCATTTCAGAACTTTATCAACAATAGCGGTAGCAGTCCCAAATTCGAAGATTTGAATAATATCAACCTAGGTGACTCAAATGCTGCAGAGCCATATACTGACCATTTATCTCCAGATAGCTTTTCATCTAACGTCAGTTCCAGCCCAGAGAGCCATGAGCAGCCATTATATAGATTCAATAATGAAGTGAACGAGCAGTCGCAGTACTCAAACAATAATACCAAGACCAACATCAACACCAGAACAAAGACAAACAACAGTAATAGTAGCAGCGGTCCACAGCAAATTAAAAGCAGAGCCCAAGAGCTAGAAGCTATAAATAGACTCTTGCATAAAGATGTGAATTTTAACCCAAGTTCAATCAAATTAGAATCTTCGTCTGCGCCTGCTTCTAAGACAAGTTTTGGTTTGAATGGAAACAATAACATGAACGCCGCTTCCAACAACATTGGTAGCAGATTCAACAAACCATTGATAGCTGCCAAACCAGTAAAATCCGCTAGTCGAAATGTTGCAATAATGATCAAGCCAAACACTAGCAGTCATAATGCCACAAGTCATGCTTCCAAAACTGCAATAATATCCACAATGACAGGATCAAATGGTTCATTACACAATAGCAGCAAAATTATCAAGCCGAAAAAGGAGAAATCTTCTCATAACATGATTGAAAAAAGATACAGAACAAACATCAATGATAAAATACAAATATTAAGGGATTGTGTACCATCCTTAAAAATATTATGCATGGAAGATGGTGAAGATTCAGTTGCGCTAGATGGTTTGCAGCCGGCTAAGAAATTGAATAAAGCTACAATTTTGTCTAAAGCTACTGAATACATCAAACACCTAGAGTTGAAAAATGAGCAATTGTATCAAGAGAACAAACAGCTTAGGGCTGCAGTGTCACCTAACTGTCAAAATGGTGATGGTAATCACATTGATGACTCAATGTCCCATCAATCATCGATACTGTCCACTATGAGCAGCCCAATACAATCTGCAAGCATCCACACAGACAGCACATCTTCATATAGCAATGTCAGCACTCTCAATAATAACAATAATAATAATAATAATCATAATCACAACGACAGCAGAAACAAAAGTAGCCGCAACGGTAGTAGCATTGGCCAAAAAGTATTGTTGGGCTCACTTGCTTGTGTGGTAGGCACTGGTGCGGTGAATGATTTTGGGGCTAATGACGTTGATGCCAAGTCTCTAATGTCAATGCCAATGATCATCTATAACAATCAAGGAAGTATTGGATTCTCAGGCGGCTTAATCACTATCGTGGGTAAAATCTGTCTCATTTTTGCTTGTGTTTGTTACATTATCAATATTGATTTTGAATGGCTAAAAAAGTTGATTGGTGGGGAACTGTTTGTGTCGTTACTGTCATCTAATCAGAAGCAGCAGCTTCTGGTCGGTGTTGGGAACACTAATTTTGAGTTTTGGAGACATGGATACCAATCACTTCGAAAAATTGTAATTTTGCTGTGTTTGCCAAACTGTGATAATAGTGACATTTACGATGAAACTTTCACTAGACTAAATGACAATTTAATGGGTAATTTTATAAACAATTTTGACTTCAATGATAAGCAAACTGCTTTAGCTTTTACATTGTTTGATTCAATGTGTGTTTTTCCAAACAAAAAAATTGGATCTGAACGCAACGCAACAGCACAGTTTTACAAAGCGTTGTTGATCGAAGTGCTAAAATCTAAAAGTGGTTACATTGTGCAAAAACTTGGAGATTGGCTTGCAAAATATTACTACAATTCATGCAAACACTACATATCAGAAAATGTTTCAAATCAAGCCAATATTCAAAAAGTGCTCAAGTATGATTTTGATGATAACCTCTATATTGAAAGATTACATGAAGTGATTTACAATGGTAAAAACAAACTAGATGAAAATTCAGGGTCAACTGCAATAGATTTAATTGGCTGCTGGCGATCAAGACAAATTTTGAATGATGCGTTACTATTGTATCTTGACACTATGTTTGCCCAAGCATTATATTTCAACTGTGGTGGTGGTTGTCTAGATTGTCACAAAGAGGGCTGCGAAAATGACATTGATGCTAGTAGTAATTTACAATGTCTTGAAAATTTGGCCACCGAAGCTAAAAGTATTGCCACCAATGAGTCAATGGAATATTTATGTTTGAATCTTGTATCCACATTGGTAACTCCTTCCAAAGATGCAATACAAGACTCAATTGAGTTACTTCGTCTATTCAGTGAATATGAAGACAGTATTTGCATCGATGGTATCATTAATGTAAATTTTTCTCTTTTACTTGCTGCCCTTTTGATCAAATATAATGCTGTCTCAACTACAACAACTATCACTACCAATTCATCTAGCGTTGCTATACGAATTCTAGAACTTTTAAGCAAGCTCGATAACATTTCATTTGAGAAGTTTGATCCAAGCAAATTATCACTTTTAGGATTCACTGCTCTTTCAACAATTCTTGTCCAAGTCATCCGTTTCATCATCATAAACAATGCTCAGCTTACGCTCACCATGGAAGCGGAGCTTTTAACGCGGCTCGAGAACTTCTCGGCAATTTGCCGCGTTTGGGTTGGATCACTTCAAGGTAGCATGCTTATTAAGAGTTTAAGCTTACGAGAATTGTTAGTACAACAATTTGTCAACTTGAATGCTGAGATTAATGAACGTCTTTGTGATATTGACTTGCAAGACGGCGATTATCTTGATAGTAATGGATCTGATACAAGTGTTCCGGGTGTGGATTCGGAAGACGCAGAGGATGATGATGATGATAACGATGATGATGACGATGATGATGGGTGTGAACTTGAAGATTACCAATACAAGAATGACATTCGTTATACATTGACGCCGATCCTGGCTGTTTGACTGGTTTTACAATCTTTTAAAAATGAAATTTTTTTTGTTTTTACTTTTTCACTCCTTTTTTTTGTTTATTCTGCTTGTTCACTGTACTTGTTTATTTATATATCTATTTTTTTATTTGATTCTTTTTTTTATTTGTCTGGTTTTTGTTTTTTGCTTTTTGGTTTCTGAATTTTTTTAGTATTCATTATTTTGCTCCATCCACCAGGTTTTGGGCTCCTATTATATTCCAATATGTCTGGTTTAAATACCAAAGCCAATAATAAACAGAAACACGTTATTCTTCCTGGTTCAATAGCACACACATGTCTTCATATCTGATGTTGAAGATTCGAAATAGTTTGCATATCTCAGATGTAAAGTTATGCATCCGTCTTATTTCTGTCTCTGTTTGATAATATATTATATAATATCACGTGATTTCAAAGCGTCTGACACTCAAATACATTACCTAAGCCTCTAGGCTCACATTAATATCAGTTGATTATCAGCTGACTTTGTGACTGTTTTTCTTTTAAAAGGGATGATGAGCGAAGCCCTTTCACGTCATGTGATTATGTTTCTTTTTCCGCTTCAGTTTTTCTCTCGCCGTTAGGGTCACTTTGGCTGGCAGTGGCAGCTACTGGACTGAGAGACTGAGAGACTGAGCGACTGAGCGACCAACCGGCTGATTGACTTACTGAGCAGACCGTCTGTGTGGACGAACCACCGGAGGAAAAAAGTTTGAAACCTGAATATTTTGAAAATTTGATACCCGTTTTTTTGCCCTTTTTGCTAAAACATATCCAAACAACAACAACAAAACTATACAAAAATGGTTTACTCTAACGTTTCTAAGTAGGTAGATTCTTTGATTTGTGCATTTACGGCCGTTTTGATTTCATTATTTTTGCGATTTCGGGGTTGACAAGACTTGCTGGTGGTGATATTTGTATGGGAATTACCAGGGATTGTGCCATCATGTTGAAATTCATAGTTGCCGATGAAATTGTTATTACTGCAATCAGTTCACCAGCATCTTGATACGATTCAAATAATGCTCTCATGGCCATCATTTATGCCTTTATATTTCAATATTAATAGACCTTTTCTTTTTACTAACAACTTCACAGCGACTTGATTTGGGAATTGACCAAAAAACAAACCAGTTTCACTGTCAAACACAATGGTCTTGTTTTCTCCAGAGACCCATTGAACTTGACCAAGAAGAACTCCAAGAACTCTTCTGGTTTGGTTAACGACAAAGCTATTGGTATTACTCAACAAAACGGTCAAGTTGTTGTTGCTACCAAAGTTGCCAAGAACAGCAACAAGCCAGCCAAGTCTGTTCACGTTCAAAAATTCAACCAATACAAGGCTCCAAGAAAGCTTGCTTTGGCTGTTTCTAACACCACCAAGGGTTACAGAGATGACTTGAGAGTTGTTGCCGTTACCGCTGCTTCCCAATATGCTAGATCCAACAAGGCTAAGAAGACTTACCCAACCAAATCTAGAAAATAAGCAAACAAACAAGCAACCTGAGTTAAACTGTTAGTTCTTTTTTTTGTTTAGTTTACTAGTCATTTGAATATAAAATATAATCAAAAAAAAGAGGGATGTTCAAGGACATTTGTAAAAAGATGTGTTTCAAGCATGATTTGTTTCTTTCCAATTTTATATACTATTTTGTACGCTTTTTTGTTTTTTGGAAGCATGTTATCATGATGTTAATATGTGCTTCGCAGGCTTGGTAAAATAGTATGCTTTGAACATAGCATACCATTTCCAACTTGGAATAAATTGAGGCTGCCAAAACCATTATCCTGTATTATAACAAAAGAGTAGTCATTATCTTTCAGGCGTCAGTTTACAATAACGGCGTACCGAAAATTGAATTCTTGGTTCAAGCAAATGAATGTTTCAAGATTTCACTTGTCTTGAAATTGTATTATAAAAACAACATCTTGCCTAGTTTGCGCGCGACATGCCAAATATATTAGCAGACCACTTTGAATTCAAATCATCACAATGAGACAAGGAAAGTCTATGCAAATACTCCCTCCGTCTCATTATCTATGGAATTCGATTGTCTTATGTTAAACAGTTTAAAGCTTTTTAAATTCAAGTTAAGAGGATCGCTGTTGGAGCTAATTGATTCAATTAACTATGTAATCTGAGCTGATTCGATCAATAGCAGAACCTATAAGCAAGTAAACGTGCAATCTGTAAGTTGGAAAATTACGTAGGTTTAATTCTTAGACTCAATACTCTAGGGCGGTGTACACCACCGAGCCAAAAGTTGCTACTGCTGATACTGAATATTATGCTGCATCGCATATACTTGAGTAAGCAGCGCACTCATCAGTGTAAATTACAAGCATCATCATGAGCTGATCTATTGCAATCCGCAATCTTAAGCTGTATGACCAAAACGCCAAAGCCTTAAATTATTGAAACATCAGCACTGATGAGCCCAGGCATGGTGGAAATTTAACGGCTACTTGCGGTTATTTGCGGTTATTTTGTAATTGATACCAAAGCTACGCACACATCAGCCCTATGACTATATATATTATTTAGTGCGATACTGCCATGAACCACTTGCGCGACATACACGCTTTTGTTATAGATTGGTGTCACGTTTTAGCTTCGCTACAAACCACAATATATTCCAAAAGTACGTTCTGCCTTGGTCCCATCATTAAACACCTACTGAATAATTGAATCAAAAAATTGAAATTTTCTCCAATACGTTAATACGCCAACGTGAAACTCGATTTTTTGGCGCACATCTGAATCTGGAGAATTACATATGTATATATAAATTTACAAATTACCCGAGCAACGACAGACAGTCAACAGCTGTTTGAGATATTTTTCGAAGGGTCGAGTGTTGTGAGACCTGAGTTTGCACTCTTGCTCGAGCAATTGCATTTCCTCGGTGAAAAATTTTGATTTACAGATTCTGTAAAAATTCATTAAAGTCTGGAAACACCAGGGAGCACAAAAGTAAGAAAAAATGAGTTGGACGCACAATCCCAGAAAATGTAAAAAGGAAACTTGTGCATTTTATTCGTAAACTTTTTCAATAGAACATATTTTTTTCAAAATTGATTCAATGATCCGATTTTCATGGGCATGCTCATGAGAGTACGGCGGATTGGACATGAACATACATACATACATACATACATACAAGCATACAAAATCAAACACCTGGCGGGGAAGAGACAAGCTCGAAGGTATACAGAAAGCAAAACATAAGAAACGTAGCGGTCTGGAACATTAATATTTTATAATATTTATGATATACAGATTCTGAAAAATATACAAACTCCGATATTATCCTTATTATTGGCATTGTCCAACCTCATTTGGTAAAGTTTAGCTAATAAGTTTATAAACTCCATAGCATGTACAGTTCAGTTCAGATCATTAATTGATGATTGCTCAACTTATTTTTAAATTTTAGTTCTATTTCTAGATTCTTTTTTCCTTTTTTTGTGCTAATATTTCCCCTAAAAAAATGAAGAAAAAAAATAATTTATCCTGTATACTCGATGCATAAGTCCACGCCGGTGGATGGCACCACCGAAACATTCATGTATGTAGTGATAAAAAAAAGAGGCAAAATATCCGTTAATTGTGCTTCGTACGTTACCGGGAAAACAGGCTCCGGACAAGCAGACAAGCAGACGAGCAGACAAGCAGCCATGACATGACAGCATGCGTTGATCTGCTAAAAACGGTCAATGGCACGATTTTAGTTTTAAAAATATTTTAAAAATATATTATGTTTTGCTTTGTCCGCAGTGTTGCAGAGCACTTAATTTATGTCAGAAAGATTACTTAAATTACCGGCTGTAGTAACAACAATAAGAATATTCTAAGGACGACAGAGGCCCTGGCGTGTTTTCGTGATTCGCAGATACATGAGTAAATAAGTAAGTAAGTTAATGAGAGATAGACGCAGAATTTGCACCGCAGCCGCAGCAGCAATCAGCAGCAGCTACTTCAACGGTACGACAACAATAGCCGGGGAAAAACAAATCAGAAGGTAAAGAAGAAGTAAGAACAAAAAGAATAAAGCGTGAAAACAGATGAATGAATTAGCCACGGCAACAGCGGTAGCAGCCAATTTAGAGAACAATCACAGTTACGAACTGCAGTACCACTGTGCTGCAATGGTATTAAACATTAAAACGCTTGAGCACGGCAAATATTTGAGGAACTCAGCAACCAGCTGCAGTACTGAATGCAGCTTGGCTGCCGAATGGCTGCATTCAAAATTTCGTATGAAAAAACCCGCGCAATCATGCAAGATTCTGCATGGACACTGCCAGCGACGCCGTGGCCCGAGAAGCTGCTCACAACGTACAATTATGACACACAGAGCCACCCGTGGGGGTGGTGATGAGGCATCCTTGGGTGTTGTGGTTGCGTTTTGGAATTAAGGCTTGTTGGGCTAGAAAAGAGTGTTTCTGTTTCATATCATTACGCCTTTTACACCTTTTTCTATTTTTTTTTAGGGGGCGAGTGAAAATGCTTTCAATGTCCACATCGATGTCCTCATCCTCATTCTCGTCCTTTCAATTCTTTTGATTCTGACTTGATTCCTTTTTATTATTTTTGTTTTTTGTTTGTATGTGCGCTTGCTCCTGCAGTTTCACGCAATGACCAGTGCCACAGAGTTTGGCGAGGCGAATTCTTGCATAACATTGCGGCATATTGCAGCAGCGTTGGATTATGTCCAATGTACATGTTGCAACATTATTGCCCAACTGCCACTACATGACTTAAGTTAACCAGTACAAAGTATTGTTACTTTGATGCGTTTATAAAAAGATGTCCGCTGCCAGATCCTGATCTGCCTTTTTTTTTCCAGCCCTCCAACAAATAGGCAGTCCTCACTCTCGCAGCAACAATTATAATACCAAATTGAAAGCAAATTAACAGGAAAAGCAAAGCTCATACCCCAGAATAGTATAGTTGTTTAATAGACAAGAGATTATAACACACAACACGAGCAAGATCATAGTACACATACAATCTACAATACACAAGAACTACAATAACACTCAAATATCCTACTCAATGGCCCAACTACCTAAACTCAACACTAATACTGACTCCTTCAAGTCGAGCAAAAGTCGCACCAATACTCCTCAGTTGAACAGTGCTGGAAGCTCGTTGTTTCCTGAAGTGAATTCGGCACAGTTCAATCCGCAGTCACATAATTATATCCCATTGACCCCTTCCATTTCGCCATCTGAGATTAATCATAGAGGATTTCACTACAAGTGAGTGATGGTACTCGATAATGTGAACTGAAGTCGAGGGCTTTTATTTTTATTATTGTTGTTTTGTTATGTTTATGTGTTTTTGAGATCAGAACTTGATAGCCGCCATTTTTTGAAATCTCTGTTATTTTTTGCTATCTATTCTACTGACTATTCTGCTGACGGTCATTCATTCATTCATCTCGTTTATGAAGAACACTTTTTTTTTGGGGGTATACGCTTTTCTCTTACAGGTCTTTGGGTTTTTTACGCTTCTTTGTTTTTGCATTTTTGTTTGTTTTATTTTTGAATCTTTTGATTAATAATCATAATATCTTGTTTGACTTTGTGCTTTGCTTTTTATTGTTATTAATGTGCTTTTGCTGCTGCTGCTAACGCTATCTTGGCGCGGTCTAATTATATCTGCCTTAGTGCTTCATTACTAGTTTCATATCAAAGTTTCTTTTCTTTTTCTTGTGTCATCTCGCTTTTCTGTCCTATTTTGTTATACAGCTTGGTTTTCTTTAATTTATCTTTGGCACCAACTTTGATAACTCTTCGTCATTTATTACTTTATTTTAGTTATTCGTTTGTTTGTTTTTTCGTTATGTTTTCTATCTGTTTGATCAATTCTCCATAGATTTTAATGCTAATGCTAACGCTAATGCTAATGCTAACTAGTAATTTTGGTCTAGGTTAACCACACTCACGCTTACACGGCATTTAATCCGGCAATCCACAGTTTTTCTGGGGTCTTTTTTTTTTTTTTTGTTTTTTGTTTTGTGCTTTTTATAGTGCGCATGTTGTGTACGGCAGTTGTAAAAATGTGGGATTCAATATCAAGGACTTTATTAACCAGCCACTTGAGAATACTGCATTATAGCTATAAAAGCAATGTTTGACTTTGGTCAATTTTATCTATTTCGATTTGAGGTTAACCTCTAGGCTGCTGTTTTGCGTTTTAGTTCCTGGCTTTTTAAATACCCATGTCTCATGCGTATAGTATAATGCGCTGAGGCATTGTGCATTTATTGGGGCAGTTATCATCTACGATATATTACTCTTGAAATTAACCTCAATTTGACAGCTTCTCGGTGTACTTTTAATGACACAAAATCAAACAAAATAAGGTGCTAATCGTGGTAAATCAACAAAAGTCAATCGACTCAGCTGAGTTGAATTGAATTGAATTGATCCACATGACTCTCGGCTCGGTAGTATTAATGTCTTTACTCGGCACTGTACACATCAACGTAATTGACTGGCATATCCATAGTATACGTAATGAGCCAACTATAATCACTTAGTTAACTAACTAAACCCATTAGCTTGTTAGCTGAGAAACACGCCACAAACCCGTCAAAATAGAGCGATGGCTACAATACATGACTTTAAACCAGATCTAGAATCCCCGCGGAATTGTGGCGCCCATTAAACTACAAAGCTATAAAGCTAAATTAAAAGAAAATTGTGTTTTTTTATTTGTAGGTTTGTCATATAACGAAAACGCACTTTTGAGGTCCTAATAGTAATATTCTAAGAACTTACACTGCTTTCTCAATACAATATGGGAGTTATACCTAAGTTTGACAATACGCTACCCTATGTTTGCTTCAAAGGCCGAGGCGTATTCAGTAGTAAATGAAACAACTGATTTTCCGCAGATTTGGTCTGTTGCGTATTACTCCTAGTAGCCAGACGATGACAAACTTGATGAGTCTCGGATCTGCTTCTAAAGCATGGCTATCCATTAGTTAGTTGGGTATTTCTTTTTCCCACGGTGCCGCAAATGTGCAGTACTTTTAATGGCCAAGCGGTTACTTCAACTATGCTACCTTGACTGCGGGATGTATAGTACATAGTCCATGATTGACATGTAACGTTTTTGCAATTGCTAACAGAGCAAGCAAGCAAAGCCAAAATATATATAATAATAATAATAATAATAATAATAATAATAATAATTAAGCAATCCGAACTGTACTGCAGTCTAAGCTTTTTTCTGTGTAGATTAAGGTTATGAAAACCGAGCCATTATTAGTTCAGACAAAAAAACAGTATAGCATCCGTAAACCGGGTGCGCTCAAGTACTAATAAGGTAGCTTTTTTTTTTACTAGTAATGGTCATTGGCTCGGGACTATGATAATTGTTTGCGAGCTATTTTTGAGGGTTTATCAATTAATTAATGTCGACCCATTTGTATGTCTCATGACTGACTGAGTGACAATTTAAGAATGTAATAGACCTTCATAACAGTAAATAGTTACTCACAGTGAGTGGATATCTGTAAGTTTACTCATCTTTAGAAACACTAATAATCTACCATACCCTAAATCATATCTGCCGAAAGTGACTTGTATCTAAAGCAAACCAAAGCAAAAGAGCATGCTTATACAGTCTCCAAGTAACCCAAGAAAACGGTGTATAGAAATATGGTTATGTGCACTGCTGGATTTTTGATTCGAGCTTCATTTTTTTTTTTTTCATTTGAAATTTTTTTGTCGTCAATATCTATAATAATATCAGCACTGGTAGACCAGAATAAAGTGAAGTGTACTTAAGTGAAGTCATTTGCCTTTCGCAAGCACCATGCAAACCTCCGTAACAAACAGTATGATCAAAAATAGCATCAAGGCGGTGAAAGCCTCCTCCAAAATTTCATTCACTAGATGTTTGTCCACCACTATCCCAGCACCAGCAGCTACTGAAGAAAAGCCAGTCACCAATAACAATAATAACAGTAGCGTTCAACAAGGCATTTGGTCAGATCTCAACGGCCGTTCTCAAGATTTACAAATAAAAAACACTGCTCTACGGAACGAAATCCTTAATGGGGTGGATCCAAAAAAGGGTCCGTTAACTCTTAAGAGAAAAATCAACAAGATTGGTTACAGTACCCCAACCGGATTGAATGAAGTGTTTCCATTAGCCTACAATATCTTGCAACAAGATGCTGCGGCAAAATATCAACAAGTGGCCAAAATTGATGAAGTGATATCTAAAACTCAAGATTCTGTTGAATTAAGCAGTTTGAAAAAACAAAAAAACAAGTTATTGATTGATGCTGAAAAATTCAATCCTGAAGTGTTGTACAAGGTACAGTTTGGTAATCCAGAAAACTTGAATTTAGGACAACCAGTTTTCCAACATTTTTACAAGACTCAAAAATTTGAAGGATACAATAAGATGCTTTTGATGCAAAGAGTTGAACAATTGCACGTTTTGCCAGATGCTATTCCTACTATCGACCCCCAAGTCGAATTGAATGTCAAATTTGTTAATGAATCCGGGATCAACAAGTACATTACTCCAGGGGAAACTCTTTCCAGTAAAACTACTGCCAAGCCACCAATCTTCCAAGTCAAATCATTTGAAGAACTTAACCCTGAAGATAGATACACCCTCTTGATTGTTAATTTGGATGTACCTGATTTAAAAGCAAACTCATACCAAACCAGCTTAAATTACGGGTTGAAAAACTTACAACTTAATTCAAATAATCAAATCATTGGGTTCGATGAAAAGCTCAATAATGAGTTTGTTGATTACTTGCCACCAACTCCTGAAAAGAATGCTCCAGTGAATAGATTCACCGTGTTGTTGTGTAAACAATCCTCGGAAATTGGTGACATTAAGGGAAATTTCAACCGTGAAGATTTCGATTTGAGAGAATTCATTAGTGAACATGGGTTGTCGCCAGTTGGTATTAATGTTTGGAGAAGTGGTTGGGACAGTAACGTTATGCAAGTCAGAGAATTGTATGGTCTTCCAAAGGGTAGAGTGTTCCATAGAGTTCGTCGTTAGATTAACTGATCAATTAATTAATAAATTAAAATGCTTGTAATTATTGTTTTGATGGTTCAATTTATACGTATATATATATGAACATGGTTATTGTTAATATTGTTTTGTTTTACGTTTTTTTTTGAGCTTTATTTTGGTTGTTTCAAAATTTCCTGTACCGTATTGATAGACAGTCTTTGTATAAATATGATCTGTTCTTGTTTTTGATTACTAGTATATCTGGGTGTTTCGGGTGTAATGTCAATCCTTTAAATGATAATGTCCAGAAAACAGCTATAGTCACATATCACATTTGCAGTGCAATGATACTACAAGCCCAAATCTAGAACTAATAATATGTGCATTCATATGGAAAATGACCGTAAAGATAAAGAAAAAATATAAAGCAATAAACTGGGCTAAGCTGAGCAAAACAAGGCTAAGCTAGACAGTTGAACAAACAAACAAAAAAATAAAATAAAATAAAATAAAAGCAAGCGCTTTTTATAAAATTCTAACACTTTTTTCTTTGTTTTTCTTTCTTTGAAAAATATTTCTTTTCTTTTAGTTAAGTTGTTTTCATTTTTATTTTCCAGAAAAGGATGAAAACAAGTTATTGACAAGAGCAACAGCAACGAATATAGTAGACATCACTTATCATTTTCACATTGCATGTCACGGATAAAACAAACTACCACCGGGTTTTGATACAAAACAAAAAAGAAGAAAAAAAATAAAAATAAAGTACAACAATGAAATGATAAAATTTTATGGGAATGAGGCTAATTGATAGGAACAAAAATAATTTTTTTTTTCTATAAAAAAAAAAAAAAAAAGAGCTTTGTTTAATTAATTATTATCTCTTTCCGCTTATTTCAAAGTTTCAATACTGCTCAAGATGACTTTAGCCAAGTCCAAGTTTTTGTCATCCAAATTGATTTTAGACAAATCAGTACTACTGCTATTCTTTGGAGCATTCTTTTTGGCAAATTCTTCTTTTGCTTCATTGATCAATTTTTCAGTTTTTTGGAATTTAGCATCAGCTTCCTTTTTGTTAGCGATGGATTTAAGAGTTTGTCTGTGGTAGAAACCATAGAACACACCAGCACCTAAGGCGGAGTATCTGAAAACCTATTGATTATTTGAGTTAGTATACGTTATGCATTAGATTGAGTAGATCAAAGATTATGAGATCTTATGGTCGTGTCTGGTTCGGTGGTTCAATATAATGCCTCCAGTCTTATTGGTTTGTTATACTGAAAAAGCGCCAAATGTTTTGAAGTTTGAATATCTTTGAACTTTTCTGATAATATATTAAATTACTTGTGTAACCTTTAATTTTCACCGGCCACGCCAGGAAAAAAAAAGTCACCACCATTATTCTCAAACCATCATTGCACAAGTTCCAGTAAATATTTGATAAACATACATTGAAAGTAGAGCTCATTTTTGCTTTTGTTTGTTGATAATTTCCAAAACGTTGATCTGGTAATATATATTGAAAGTTCACTTCACTCTTCAATACACTAATACCAATACCAATATTAATTTTTTTTTTCCTACTTCTGAACCGACCGACCAACCGTCTTTTTTCTACTTGTTTTAACATTGCCGCGTGATTGGTAATGGGCTCCTAACCTCTTCTGCAGCTTAGAAAAAATAAAAACTGTAAGAAAAGTCGGTGGGTATATAAAAAAGAGATGAGCGGTCCGAGAATCGAACCCGGGTCCCTTGCTTGGAAGGCAAGGATGATAACCACTACACTAACCGCCCAACGATGTTGAAGTGAAATTAAGCAGACTTCTGCATATTCAAAAAACAGCAAACATTATGCTTTGTCCGATACCGTTTTTGAAATGAAGATGCTATCAACAAACAAATGGAGCACTTTTTGGTTAAATGACCAGTAGCACAAGCGTTATGGAAAAAGTTACATATAAATAAGGAGTTGAGCTGGGACAGCCTCATCCTTCCATCCAGTGATACACGAGAGTTAATCCAGGGCGACGGCTACTTGATATTTCAAAAGAAATACTCCCGCCTACGAAAAGATAAGGACTTTGATTGGAAAACCATTCCAATTTCTAGTCTTATTTACTACATCACCACGGTAATAAATTAGACAACACATCAGTGTTATCTTAGTGAGTGGAAGATGGTATTGAAGTGAAACCCCTCTTTATCTGTTGGCAACAAAACAATAACCCTCAACTAAAATAAAACATTAGCCATCCTAGACTAGAATCCATCCTATATCTATTTCAAATCCAACATATCCACTAAAGTCTAACTAATACTAACGAGGTTTTCGCTTATATAAGTTTCCCCTATATAATAACAACTGAACTATACTGTATATACTATATAGATAAGTTTATAAGATTTTATTTTTTATCATTTATATGAAAATAATAAATCGATATTGTGTTTGAAAAAAATAAACTGCATATCTTATAACTTTTAACATACATAAAAGGTGTTTTCCTTGACTACTAATAAAATACTGCTACGAACTGGTTTAAACGTAATTGTATGCGTCTTTTTTGCTTGTTTGTTTTTCACAGCATGTGAATGATTTGGTGTATTTTATTATAAAAAATTACCATTTTTTTTTTTAGTGAGAATGGAGTTTCAGAACTGTAGCTACGAGTAGCAATAATTTTTATTATATCTGAAGACACACACAATTGTTATGCTTATAGTTGCTTGCAGTGGTCATTATTATAGCAAATTTACCATCGACAACGTGTCTATACAGATAGTGAGAATTACAAGCTGCTGAAATCAAATAGTAAATGGTTTATGCACGTTTTCATTTACATTAAAGTGACCTACAATAGCCTTAACACTTCTAAAGCAACAAAAAGAAGGGGGGAAAAAAGGTAAATGAGGAGCTGCCTAACTTAAGACGAGGTCCGCCAACATGCTGAGCTACTGTATAATATGAGGCGGACGAACAGAGAGAGATACAGTAAGGGTAGCATATCCGTTATTGGCGCCGTGTTGGTCAGAATATAGTCTAGAATTTAGCCCTTGTTTCGAGAGCCATTCAACCTCAGTGGTCAAATTGTTCAGCGCTGGCCAGTATTAGTAATTTTATGTAAGTCGGTTTTTACGTACCTTTCTTTGTGCTGAGAGTCCGCACACAAAAATATAAAGTTTCAGTTTCAGTTTCAGTTGATCGATTGCGCCAGCTAAAGGCTTCAGGGATCATTTTATTTTGGAAGGAAGACAGAAATACTAGGTGTAAGTTCTATGGTAAGGGGGGTATTATGTGGATAGAGGGCGGGAAATCTGGATCCTTCTCCGGTTCCAAATATTGACAATTGCTATCAAGAAAGCAACCTTACATGTGTGTTATTCAAGTTGGGATGTGGGCCCATTCTTTTGGCACAGCAAGACACATTACAGAATAGTAGCTCTGCAGGACAACAGTTTTTTTTTTTTTTTTTTTTTTTTTTTTTTTTTTTTTTGACAGTGATTGGTGTAGTTATTATTGTATACAAAGCAATTTTATTTGGCAAAGAAGTACCTTGCCATGTGCGTCGCCCCCTTCCCCACGAAGCACTAGAAAATATATATAAACCCCTTTTGCTCTCTTGTTTGTTTCAAGATGCTTTACAGCAACCAATTAGTAGTAATCCAGCAAAGATAATGTCGTCAACTAATCAGATTCCAGAAAAACAAAAAGCCGTTGTAATCAACGAGTCTTTCGAGCCGGAAGTCAAGTCGATTCCTGTCACCAAGCCAGGAAATGACCAAGTCTTGATTAAGGCAAAAGCATTTGCCGTCAATCCAACAGACTGGAAGCATATCAGCGCTAAATTCGGGGAAGTGAATTCTATTGTTGGGTGTGATGCATCCGGGGTAGTCGTTGAAGTTGGTTCCAATGTAAAGAGCATCAAGGTTGGGGATAATGTTTCCACATTTTTGCATGGCTCATACAAGAAGGCTCCTTACCCTGGCGCCTTTTGTGAGTATGTACTTGGCACAGAAAGAGTTACATACAAATATGACTATGAATTGGAAACTAGTGACTCTCAAAAGATTCCGATTGGTAATATCTCAAGTTTTGAAGATGCAGCATCAGTCACATTGTCTTTAGTGACCATTGGGTACTCATTCTACTTCAGCTTGGGCTTGGATAAGGCTAATGACTATTCAAATGAATCTATATTGATTTGGAGTGGATCTACCGCTGCTGGGTCTATAGCCATTCAAGTTGCTAGCTGGTTGGGGTTCAAAAACGTAATTGTTACTTCTTCCCCAACACAGTTTGACGTCATGAAGCAGTACGGTGCCACACATGTCTACAATTATAAAGATTCAGATATAATTGAGCAGGTGAAGAAAGATTTTGGGCAGGACATTACATACGCTCTTGATACTTTTTCGACACCGGAAACAGTATCTACTGTATACCAAATTCTTTCTGACACAAAGGACTCACATTTGGACAATTTGTTATTCTTAAACGAAAAGGACTTGAAAGTTCCAAAATTGAAGAGCACCAATGTGACTTTTGGCAACACTCTTGCATATCCAGCAATTGGAGAGGACTCATACTTTGGCAAGGACGTGTTTATTCCAGCGACACAAGAAGTGCTATCAAAATATGAAAAGTTTAAGAGAGACATTCAGCCTTTCTTAAACTCCAAGAAATTGTTGCATATTCCTATTGAAGTTCGTCCAAAGGGTCTATATGGCATCAAAGATGCATTGGCCCTTTTGGAAAAGGGGTCTCACTCTAATTTGAAGTACGTCTTGAGGCAGAAAGATACAAAAGCCTAAGCATTGGTGCTAGAGGCTGCTAGCTGGTGACTTCTTTTCGAGTTTATCTATATCTTGTTGTAATTTATGTAAATAATGAGCAAACGTTTTGACTTTCTCGCAGTATATATCACCCCCCCCCCCCCCCCCCATTTTTGAAAGCACTGGTTGGATGAACTAAGCAATAATGTCCTGAATATGCAGAAAGAAGCATGTTTATTGAAAGAGTGTTATATATGCTATTTATGGAACATATGCTTCGACCTCAATCTCAAACAACATTTCTGGTTTTCCCAATCTTGTAACTCCAACGCAGGTCCATAAAGGTTGATGGTTTGGCATCCACGATTTCCATGCCTCGGCAAATGCATCAAGCTGGGCATCCAAATCAATGTGGTAGCTTCTAATAACGGCGACGTCGTCCCAGCCACTACCGCCAGCTGCTTTAATTGCCAGCTCCACGTTTTTGTAAGCCCACTCCAATTGATTTCCAAGGTCTCCCTCTTTCACCTTACCTTCGGTATCCCAACCTCCCTGGCCAGCACATTTAATGATTGGTCCGATTTTGACTGCTTGTGAGTAGTGGTACTCTTTTCTGTTTGTTTCTCCTAATCCAGGGTATATTGCGAATTCAAGTTTTGACATTTTAAAATTTTTGAATCTGATTTTTAATAGTTTTTGTTCTTGTTGTTTTTCGATTGAGAAAGAAACATTCAGCGTGGAAAATGTGCAACTAAACTCTTCCTTGTACTCACTGGAATTGGCATTAGTAATCAACACTCACTATTTTTGAGGGTGTTTGATCGAGATACCAGGACATTGTTTTATTGAAAGCTTCGTTACTGACCTCTACGCCATGCCGCCAGACCCATCTCTGCCCGGGTAGAGCATCCACCCTATCAAACTTAACGGTGGAGTTATAAAGTAACCCAACCAGCATCTCATTGCTCTGCCACCTTGGCAGATTCCTGTCTCCTACTATATGGCCACATTCTGGCTGTCTTGACGAACTAGCACCATTTGTGGGGTCTGACAAGCGTGCATTTTAACTCTATGCTGAATTTATTCCTTTTCTTTGTGACAGCAGCCGTGCCATGTGACACATAAACCAGTGCAATGGGTCGCAACGCTTGAAGGGAAGAAGAAGCTTCAAGGCTCCATCCATGGCCGTCAACTAATAGTCGCAATACCCCAGTAACAACCTTGGAGAGCCAGCGGTTTAGAGCTGAACGAGGCAGAGCGGCGTGTGTTTCAGAAGACTGTACTCAAGCCGGGCGGGTGGCGCAAACTGCCATGCTTATAAGCAGTAGTAACTACCACCCAGCTCACCATTATCCACAGAAGATGTTTTTCCACAGCGTGCACGGTGGAGCTGTTATCGGGACTGCTATCGGATATAGATGCCCTGAACTGTTGCTCCAGTATGCAGACAGCCATTCGTCACAACTGCGGAGGCGGAGGAGGCTTCCGAGGACTCTGGCGGAGCACGCTTCGGAGGAGGGGCGCTCTGGCTACTACACGGGCAAGTAAGCGAAACGCTACAACCAGATTCAGCAGTGCGGTGTTGTATCACTGTAGCTGTAGCATGCCATAAACACACATATATATAGATAGATAGATATAGTAGAGCGGCGCTATAGCATATATATATATATAGCATCGCCGTGTCTCTGGCTGAATAATTGGTGTGCTGTGGTTGGAAGCGCTGACTCGCTTGAAGCGGCGGTTACCCTGTTTTATAAGGCTCTGCTGCCAGTAGCGGTCAGTCACCGACGGCTGGAGAACAGCAAGAAGCAGAGCCATTAATTATAACGCTATCGTATCACCAAGTAGCCGTAGTATCATTATAGCCATACCCGTATCCTCACAGGCCTTTTCTCCCCCTCCAACTGGCACTGGATACTATAGCATTGGCCATTGCTCTACTTCTTACTATTTGTATTTGGCTCTCACTCAGTTTCTCTCCCAGCAGTACCAGTACCGGTACCAGTACCAGTACCAGCACCAAGACCATCATCGGCCCTTTTTCCCATTATTGCCCTTTGAGTGCCCACCAATTCCAGTATTCAATATTCCACTCTTTGCCTTTTACAATATCATCGTTACTATCCTAAATACTCAATACTCCATGAGTACGTCCGCATATCCAGAGTCCGTTGACACTTCCTCGGTGATCTCCACCACTGGCCTCACAGACGCCCATAACTCTCCCTTGATAAGTCCAATAGTAAACTGCGGTGATCAGCAAATAACAACCCCAAACAGCTACATCTTTGACGATGCAAACATGAGTATCAATAACAGTAATAGTAATAGTCATCATAGCGACGGCGGCAATAAGCAGCACCAGCCGCATAACGAGATCTTCCACTATCCGCATCCTAAAAACTTTCATCCAATTCCCGTACTTTCCTATCTCAACAATACTCAGATCAGTGCGATTTCCGGTGCTTTAGCTGGCTTTTTATCCGGAGTCTCTGTTTGCCCTCTAGACGTGGCCAAAACTAGACTACAAGCTCAGGGGGTAGTATTGAAAGAAAGTGCTGGTGCAAACACAGAATTAAGAATGAAGTACAAGGGAATATTCAACACGTTGGGGAAAATTTACCACCAAGAGGGAATAAGTGGATTGTATAGAGGCTTAGTGCCCATTACTATTGGCTACTTGCCGACCTGGATGATTTACTTCACCGTTTACGAAAACGCAAAAGTTTTTTACCCACAGACTATCAAAAAGTTGTTTAATGTGGACGTTTATAGTGATCATCATTCAGTAATGAGCTTTGTCAGCTACTCGTTATCGGCAATGACTGCCGGGGCCGCATCTACAACTTTGACTAATCCAATATGGGTAGTCAAGACAAGATTAATGTTGCAAACTGGTAATGGACGTACGATTTACGAATCAGTGGATCCCGCACACAAGACACCACTAACTAAACAACCAATCTCAAATAAAAATTATTACTCAGGGACGATTGACGCATTCAGAAAAATGTACCAAAATGAAGGAATCAAGGTGTTTTACTCTGGGTTGGTGCCTTCGTTGTTCGGACTATTCCATGTTGCGATTCATTTCCCAGTTTACGAATACTTGAAAAAAATTTTGCATTGTAACATTAACGATACCAATAATAAGATGAAAATATACTCAAACAATGATCCGTTGGCTAAACAGGAACGGTTTTACTTTTTCTTGAAATTGATTCTTGCCAGTTCATTGTCTAAGATGGTTGCTTCTACTTTGACTTATCCTCATGAGGTGCTCAGAACGAGGTTGCAAATTCACTCAATTGCCAATAATAGTAGCAGCAGAAGTACCAGTACCAGTACTGCTGCTAAAACTCAAAACCCGCTAAGGGCAGAATCAAAAAGCCATTTGATTCGCACAATCAAAAACATTTACAGAAAAGAGGGGCTAAAAGGGTTTTATTCTGGATACTGCACCAATCTAACAAGAACCGTTCCATCATCCGCAGTGACGTTGGTCTCGTTTGAATTTATCAAAAACTATTTCGAAAGTATAAATTGCTTGGACGATGATGACCTGATTACACAGAAGCCTAAGGTGTTGAAGTAGGTGGGTGTCTTACTGAGAGTGTAAGATTGAAAAAAGAAGAAAGATAATTATTGATTTACTTGATTTGACATAATCAATTGACCAGTTTATCGTTTGACTATAGAACACACAAAGTAGTGGCAAAAGCAATGCTACATGCCCTTATTCAATAGAATTTGATGTTTATGAATATATTCAATAGCTTTTTTTTTTTGACTTTCTTTTTCTTTCAGTTTTTGCACCTTATAATATTATAAGTTATTGTAGAGATGTTGAGCTTTAGTGTTTATAGCCGGTTTGTTACACAATCAGCAAAGACCAAAACCGGGTAATATTCATTTTGTATTTGTTGGATATTAGTCATCCAAACTCCCAGTTTCCCCCAAAATTCTTTTCTTTTCTTGTTTTCTTCTTTGCTCTGCTTTGGGTCTTTCACCTACAACTACCACCACCAAGGGGATACTATAATTGTACTGCACGCTATATTTCCATTTGCCAGGAGTTACTAGCTTTTCTGCTCAAGTCACATCAGTCAGTTACGCGTTTTATTTTGAGAACGAGACAAACGGTAACAGAAACAACAACAAAAGTGAGTTTTCGTGTGTTTTGGCAGCGAACGAAAAACGCGATTTATAATTGCTGACTGCGCTTTTCGTTTTTCCTAACAATTTATCTAAGCGTTTATGTAATAAATACCTCAACATTCGACCATCTTACTAACCTCTCTGGCCTAGACTATACCAGAGTACTGACAATATTATCAAGATCATTTTCAACAACTCAAGATGTCATCTTACAGATCCTGGGATGACAAGGAAGCCAAAAGTATGTACCGATGTTTTTTGGGTTTTTTGCGATTTTTTTTTTTTTTTTACACTTGTTCACTCATTACTGCGGCGTTGGCAATTTTTTGCCTCCCAGTTTGAAGTATCATTTGTCAAGTACTAACGCAATATAGATGAACAAATCGATCCGAGTTTCAGCAAAGCTCAAATAAAACAATTGAATGAAGCAGTTCAAAACGCGAATTTTGAAGAAGTCACTGCTGCGGTTGCAGCTGCTGCTAATGCTGCTAATGCTGCAAATTCAATTGTCAGCAACAGCGATGAACAACATGGTCTGAATTCAGGAACTCCTAATCCTAATGATAATAATAATGACACTAATGATAACGACGGTAATAATAACGATAATAACGACACTAACGATAATCATAATGGCGGCAGTAATGGCAACAATAATGCCAACAATAGTCTGGAAAAACAGTTGGATGGAGCACAAGTTCCACATTCACATTCGCCAACTCCACAATCACAGCAGAGTCAACAACAAGCTGGTCATCCTGGTATCCCACAACAACAGCCTTCACAACAGCAGCCACAGGGTCCGCCCGCACAACCACCACACCAGTCGCAAGTACCACAACAACAGCAGCATGCTTTACAACAAGCTCAAGCCCAAGTTCAAGCACATCCTCAGCACTTGTTTCAACAGTCCCAAGGAACTCAAAGAGCCCAAGCAGCTGCCGCCGCCGCGGCTCAGCAGCAGCACCAGCAGCACCAAGCCGGCCATGTGCCAGTTAATAGCGCAGTCACTTCGGTACGCAACGAGAATCCAACTGGTAATAGCCCTGGTGGCAATGGCGGCCCTAGTGGCAACGGTACCAATTCCAGCGCCGCTGCTAACGACGCAGCATTGATTAATTCACTAGCTCAACAAGAATTGGCTTCTAGAAATGGTAGATCTTTAAGCAATACTAAAAGAGCAGCACAAAATAGAAATGCCCAAAGAGCATTTAGATTGAGAAAAGAACAGTATATCAAAGATTTGGAACTTCAAGTCAAGAAAGTTAGAACTTTGGAGGAACAAATTGATAATTTGACTAGACAGAATCAAGATTTGAAGAATTACATTTTGACTTTGCAGAGTAAGTTGATTACTGATGTGCCACCTTTGAATATTAAACATGATAGGGGTTAGTGCGTGTGCGCTGAGTTTTATCGTTATGCTTTTCTATATTAGCTTTTTATCTATTTGTTCTTACTTTTTTTTTTTTTTTTTTTTTTTTTGTTACCTTGTTTACTCTGTTATATTATTTTGTATACTTACTAGTTATATGTCCCTATTTATCTCCTATTTTCGTTTCTATTCTGTATCTTTTACCTTTTTATTTTTTTTTTTTTTTTTTATCTTTGATCTTTCGAATTTTAAATTTTGAATTTACCTCTTAATTTTTTTCCAGTTCAAGTGCCTTTCTTGTCTGTAATGTGTATTGCATGCCACTCAATATTGATTATTGTTCGCGGAAACGTACATCTACCCACACCCGTATCTTGCTTTCCTAATGTTAGAAAGTTTTCAAGTTCAAGGGCCATATACTTGACTAAACATTCTTTCTATTCTAGAGTGGTAGTGAACTCAGTTAAAGCTTTACCTAGGCTAGGGTCCATTGATGCATTCAGATCCCGACGCGTTCGCGTTTATATTTTTTTTTTACTTTTTTGTTTTTTCTCGCGGAAATCAAAATGAAAAAAAAAAAAAAAAAAAAAAAAAGACGCGTTCCGTTTTTTCTTTGGTTTCGGGCAAAGTTGTTGTTGACATTACATCTCGATAAATTCAAATCATACGGTATCATCGTTACCATAGATACCAGCCAAGGTATACTAAACAACATCTACTATAACCCTTTTTATTAATCTTTTGTTTTTTTTTTTGTTTTTGTTTTTTTTCTCCAGAAAAGACAACATAAGATACAATTACCATGCCCTCAATAGCTTCGTCTAACGGTGCGTCAGCATCATCATCAGCTAAACCCACTCCAGAACCAGAAATCAAACCTTCCTTACCAAACGACAACAACGCTGGTTCGGCAGCAGCAAAACAGACAGACGAGGAAGCCAACAGTAAAGAAAATAAACATGAAGGGAAATTACAGTCACCATCACCGGTAGTAGCCCCTACTTCCAAGGGCCCAAAAGTCTCTGAGTCAGATATGGTATTCTACTACAAGCATTTTCTTCCCTTCAAGTACATTTTCCAGTGGCTAAGTCATTCTTCAACCACGGTCACCAAATCGTTCAGTTTCAGAGAATTTGCCTACGAGTACAGGTCCGGAGCATATCAGCGTTACAACTCGTACAATTCGCTTTCAGACTTCAAGAATTCCGTGATTAAGGCCAACCCTACCAGATTTGAAATTGGGGCAGTATACAGCGTTAACCCAAAAGAACGTAAGACGTTGCCGAAGAGCGCCATGAAACCGGTGGAGAAAGATTTTGTGTTTGATATTGATTTGACTGATTATGACGGAATTAGAACGTGCTGCTCAGGAACGGCGATCTGCAACAAGTGTTGGAAATTCATCACTGTGGGGAGTCAGATTATTGAGACCGCCTTGAGGCAAGATTTTGGGTTCAAGAATTTGATTTGGGTCTTCTCGGGCAGAAGAGGGGCACATTGCTGGATAAGTGATCACAAGGCACGGAATTTGCCAGAATTGAAAAGACGTGCGATTGTTGAATATTTGGACGTTTTGAATAATAGTAGTGGAAATGGCGGGAACAAGTCAAGAAATAAGAACGGGTTGAATTTGAAAAGACCATTGCATCCTCACATCAAGAGATCATTGGAGATATTGAAGCAGAAATTCAAAGATATCATTCTTGATGAGCAGGACCCATGGGCCGATGATAAAGTAGCAATGGAACATTTGTTGCCAATGATTTCTGATAAACAACTAGCTCAGTTACTCAAACAGTACTGGACCAGTAATCCGAATCGTAACAGTTATGAAAAATGGATGGATATCAAGATCACATACGAGAATAACAAGAGCGTGGCTAAACATTTACACGTCAATCAGTTCCAAAATATGAGGGAAGACATAATCATTGAAACATTGTATCCAAGATTGGATATTGAAGTCTCTAGACAACTCATCCATTTGTTGAAATCGCCATTTTGTATTCATCCGGGAACGGGAAACGTATGTGTGCCTTTTGATGCTAAATTGATGTTTGAAGACTATGAACATGAACTACAGGATTACCAGGGTCCCAAACTGGGTTTCGATCCAATGAATGCTCCCACTTTGTTCCAATTACAGTCTGAGTTTGAAAATTATGCTAGCGCGGGTAGTGCTGATGGTGGCCAAGTGGATGATTGGGATAAGACTTCTTTGAAACCGTATGTGAAGTTGTTTGAAGGGTTTGTTGACAAGTTGATTGCTGATGAAGAAGCATTGTTGAATCAAAATAAAAAGAGAAAGCTAGAGCAGTGATCTCTGCTATATATGCGACTTGGTACTATACTATTTATTCGTTTTCCTTGTTCTTATTTCAGTTCTTTGGGTATTTTTTTTTTTTTTTTTTTTGCGTTTTCTATTTGATAAATACAATACTTTTTATCTACTCTTGCATTGTACTATTTCGATCCATCACAGGGAGAAATAAATAAATGACGTGACATTGAAGAGATTATCTATTCATACATACTATCAAAACAAGTCTATTTCAACTTCAACTACTACTTTTTATTGATCCCTAATCTTGCTTCAATGGCTCTTGCCCTCTTTTCCCTTTCCACCCTTCTACGATCCTCTTCACTCAAAGAGCTCAACACTTGTCGATCAATTGAAGCATGGCCGCTTTGGTCAAGGACAAAGCCAGAGCCCTTGCCTCTGACCGATTGCAACTTTTTAGCATTTTCCTCAGCACTGCGCTGTTTTTCCTCGTTTAGGATCTTTTCAATTGCTTCTTTTTGTTCCTTGGACTCCTGCTCCTCCAAGTTTCTAATTTGCTCGTCGGATAATGGTTCGGCAATGTGGCTTTTACTCCAATTACAGAAGCTCTCGCCAAGGTTATGTCTTGCTTTCCGAAATGCATACTTTGTTTGTTTAGTGTGGTCATCATTGTTGTTATCGTCTTGGTTGTTGGTAAGAATGTCCCATGGAGTTTTGTTTCTTTTGTTGGTGACGGTGGGATCCATTTTCAAGTTGTTGACAAGTATATAAACCATGTGATGAAGTTTGTTGTCCGCGGCATAATGGAGCAACGTTGGGGTATTATGTTCATATTTTTCTGCTGGTGCAAATCGGAAAGTGTTGACATCAAGTTTGTTTTTCCTGATGTAAGATATCAATGCTGGAGCTTTTGATTTTTTCAAAAGTTGAATCAATTCATTTGTTTGGGTGACCTCGGGAGTAAGCTGTTCAGAGCTGGTTTTAGCTGCTGGCGAAGCTGATCGTTTCTCCTGTTGTTTCAGTTTAGCTGCTGCTACCTGTTGTTGTTGTCTTTGTTTGAGTAATTTGGCTTTAGTATCAACTTTTGGCAAGCTGGCAACCGTCAAATAAGTCAAGTTGATCCAAGCAGTTTTCAATTCCGTCACGGTGGCTCTTTTGGTGCTGAAGGGAAAACTTTTAATTCTCGGATCATTCTTGTATAATTTGAATTCCATGTTGTTCTTGGTATTGTTGATATTGTCGCCACTTACAATGTTTTTGAAATTGGCTTGTGTATTAGCTCTAATGAAGATTGATTTGCAATTCGTTAAGTAGCCTTTCCATTCTTGAATAACATTTTTCACATCGATGGCGAGTGCCTGTTCATTGTATCTTCTTAAACTTGAACCTGCCGAGTTTGCCTTACCCTTAGCATTGTCCATTGCCGATTGCGAACCACCTTGTTTACGTCTGGTAGTATAACGATGAAATGACCTGTGATCGATAAAATTCACCGACTGAGGCAAAATGTCAGCTTCTGATTGCTTGATGTATTTTTTGATATTTTTTGGAGTATGTGAGACAATAGCCGCGGCAAAATGGCCACCACCAATCATGAAAAGGGCAGAATATTCTTCAGCTTTTTGTTGATGTTGCTGTACTTGAACATTATTGGTAATGTTTCTTTTAGCTAGATTCTCTGCAATTTTGGCCTTCTGCAATAACTGATGCTGGTAGTCTTCGCGCCAATTTTGCAAACAATGAATTGGGTTCTGGATTTCTTTGGGACCAAATACCGATTTGAAAATGGCAAAGGCTTTTTGATTGTCTTGATTTTTTTCATCACTAATTTTCAATAAATCACTTTGAACTAAAGCAGACTCAAAGAATAAGTAAGCTGATCTGGTATTTAAGTAGCTGACTAGTGGTCCTTCGTCATTTGCGGCAGGACTTGCAGTATATGTTTCTTGAACTCGCTGGTATAAAGAGTCGTTGGCGGAGTTTTCTGTTTCGGACTCTGATTCTTCTTCGTCAATGTCATCAAGGTCAATTTCACTACCACTGTCATCATGATTATCTTCATGATGAACCAATTCTGAATCTTCTCCGCCTTTGGTTACTTGATCCTCATTCTTTGGTGCTTTTGGCTGAATGATCTGTGGCAAACTATTTGCCACACTGTCTAAATCCAAAAGACTGTCATTGCTTAGAACAGCATCAGACTTTTTAGTAGGCCTTTCTAGCGCTGGTAATTTGACGTTATTCGGCACTGGTGCTAATTGAGCATCTGAATCAAAATATAATAATTTTAGAGAGTTCAATACTTCTTTGGATAAATTGTAGACATACAAGTCATGAAGATTGATATCCTGTAATGCATTGGAACCTTTTGAAACATGAAGATTTGATGACATTGCTACTTCCGCCTTTTAAGGATGCTGAAACGCTGCCTTATTTTAGAGCACTACTGTAGCTGTAGCGGTAGTTTTGGTTTCAGGACGGCAAACGACTTAGAATTATTACTACGGCAACTTTGAAGATATTTTGAAATTCAAATCAAGTCACGTTACATCGGCGATTAGCTAATTTTCCACTATGCAAACCGTTTACAGTCAGATCTGACAAGGGCCAAACACTAAGGAATGCACTCGTTGGCTATCTTTGTTGACGACTCGAAATTTTTTTGAGGTTTTTTAGTCTTTTGACAGCACTAGGCATTTTCGCTTTTGTGCCATCTCACTAGGTGGTGCCGAACAAAGAGTTCATTTCAGGTAGGCCGCATTCCAGGAGCACTTTGTAGTCGATCCTCAAAACCCAAGGCGAGAGAGCCTACCATTGAAAATGTCGCTAAGCGGGCGATTTTGTTGCTAAAGTTTCTGGATCGATAAAGCTATTCCAGAAAATGGAACATCCAGAAGCTATATTGAAATCCGCTCTTCCAGCCGTGCACTAGCCCTTGCCAAGGAGAACGGTAACATAGACGTTATATCCATCTACTGGACACTTTGATATCACCAACGCCATCACCATCTTGGACTGTCACAGGACACTTGGGGTTGGCGACGACCATACCGAGACGGCCGTGCGGCAGTAGTGTCGCATGACCTACTGTAACAGCCATTTATAGTGATGACCACTATACCTTCGGAAGTAGCCCTAACGGCTCTCGGAAATATACTTTGCTGACCAGAGGAGAACCAGCGTATGGACAATAGCGCATTGTAAGTATACAATGCAGGAGAGCTTTGCTCTTGCTCTCCCTGAGATCATTTGGAGGGGAAGGCTATAGACATTGTATTGACAACGTCATAAAGCTATGGCACTATGGCACTATTGCAGTCTCTGGTGGGGCTATCAAACATTTTGACATGAGTCGTGTATCCATATTTCCCTGCGGTCTTCCTTAACTTGCAATACCGCTTACTTCACCAAGCATGTCTTGCTCAGCACCAACTTCCCCAGTTGGCCGCAGTAGCCATAAAGCGCTACTGCATCTTGGCCAAGAGCTCTCCGGCCTCGCACTACACGGTAGTCTCCCCGGCGAAATCTCGCATGCGGCACTAATGGGCTTTGCTTAGTAAGTCCCTGGGTTGTGATTAGCTATTTATTATGTTTTTTTGCAGTAATATGCACGGCGACAGTGCATTGCATAACATGCATGAAATTATTGGAAGTGCGATTGCATAATCTTACTTTTATAAGCATCGACATGCATGGAACGCGGCCGGTGCGCACTGGCTCTTGCGGACAGTGCAGCGCCAGAACTTATTATTCCTCGGTGCACAAACAATGTCTTTATTGGCACAAAGACGCAAAGTGTTCTCTCTCTGTGCGGGTTGCAGCGAAATCCAGCACGGCCCCGCTCTTATCTGAGTAGCCCACTGAATTTCCTCATGGGTTCAAAGCCGCATCCATGGACAGTAAGCACCGAACGGCCTCAGTTGCTATCATAGCATTGTTGCCGGACAGTATAGCAGTATAGAGATACCAGTAGATATCATTGGACAAAGCCGTTTCCTGCTCGCTGGTGGTTACGATTGCGCACCATCAATAATATATCGCAATTAACTATTCGTCACACGGTCTCTTTGACGTATTGGAAAATCTTTTCAACGTCAAAACTGTTGCTTAGCAGCACGGCATGACTTTTTTCTCTTTGCATCCGGCTGCCACAAAGCATGATAAATGCGTTAGTTCTTCTTATCATTTCTTATGGAGAGCTGCTATTCGCTCCTCGCTTCCTTTTTCTTTTAGCTTGGCCCGTTCCAGTTTCGTCGACAGCGGGTTTCTCTGCGCATGGCCTCTTACTAAGCTTTGCCAACATTATTATTTACAAGACAGTACGTTGAAAAATACCGTTTCGTCCCCCGAGCCTCCGTGCCTTTAGGCAAATTAGTATAAAAAGTGCACATCTGCCATCGTTCTGTACGTTTTGCTTGCAGAATTTTCTCGTTTTGTTTTTTACTACCCAGTGCCCACTCTCCAGAAGTACCAGAAGTGTCAAAAGCTCTACCTTTTCAACTTTAACAGCTTTATTTGTGTAACTACATCTTTGCCGTTCAATTTGTAAGGCCACTATTCACTCGCACAAACAGAATCTACACTGTTTAGCTATCTTTTGCATACTGGTTTACCCACACACATACACAAAATAAACACAACAACAACAAAAAAAAAAGTTCAAATCACAATCACATAAAACACAAGAACAACAAAAACAACAAAAATATGGTTGATGAAAAAAAGGTTAGTAGGAAGCTGGCCTCTTCTGAGGACATTGTCGCTACTGAAATTCAAGAAATCAAGTCCAGTAATAATAACTATGAAGGTCAACTCACTGGATGGGCAGCCTTTAAGGATGGCTTCAAGAGAAATAATGTTGCTTCTCAAAAGCAAGGGGAGTTGAAAAAATCGTTATCCACTAGACATATTGTCATGATTGCCTTGTCTACTGGTGTTGGTACTGGTCTTTTGGTTGGTTCTGGTAAATCTTTGTCTAAAGCTGGACCTGGCGGTCTCTTGGTTGGGTTTGCCATCATTTCCGTTATGGTCTTTTTTGTTATTGATGCAGCTGGTGAGTTGGCTGTTGCTTACGGTAACTTAAACGGTGGTTTCAATGCTTATCCTAGAAAATTTATTGATGACTCGGTTGGTTTTGCAGTAGGTTGGAATTATGCCATCCAATGGTTGACTGTGTTTTCTTTGGAATTGGTTACTGCCTCTATGACTTTAAAATACTGGACACCAATCAACTCAGATATATTTGTTGCGCCGTTTTATGTACTTATCTTGTCGATTAACATTTTTGGCGCTAAAGGTTATGGTGAAGCAGAATTTTTCTTTAATGCTACAAAATTGGTCACCATTCTGGCATTTATAATATTGGGTTTGATTACTGATCTTGGTGGTGCTGGTGATAAAGAATTTATTGGCGGTAAGTATTGGCAGGATCCAGGAGCTTTCAAAAATGGTTTCAAAGGTCTTTGTAATGTTTTTGTGTCTGCTGCTTTTGCCTTTGGTGGTACTGAATTTGTTGCATTGACTGCTGCTGAACAAGCAAGTCCAAAAAGAGCCATTCCCCAAGCCATCAAAATTGTCGGATACAGAATTATGTTCATTTTTTTTACTGCTTTACTCTTTGTCGGATTATTGGTTCCATCTAACTCAGACCAGTTGATGGGCTCTGGCGGCTCTGCTACTGAAGCATCTCCATTTGTTATTGCAGTAGCCAGTCATGGTGTTAAAGTTTTCCCACATATTATGAATGCTGTGATTTTGTTGTCTGTTTTATCTGTTGCTAACTCTGCTGTTTACTCTTCGTCCAGAACTTTCCAGTCCTTGGCCGAACAAGGTTTTGCTCCAAAATTCATGAATTATGTTGACAAGAAAGGTAGACCAATGGCAGGGTTGACTTTAGCTGCAGTCACTGGTTTATTCAGTTTTGTTGCAGCATACAAGGAGCAAGACGTTATCTTTAACTGGTTATTATCTATTTCTGGCTTGTCAACCATTTTCACTTGGACAACCATTTGTATTTGCCAGATTAGATTCAGAGCAGCAATGAAGGCTCAGAATGTATCTACTAACGAGCTTGGTTACAAGACGAAAACTGGTGTTTATGGTTCCTATATTGCTATCACTTTGAATGCGTTTATATTAATTGTTCAGTTTTGGATTTCCTTGTTCCCGTTAGGAGGTGACGGGAAACCAGATGCCAATAATTTCTTCCAAAATTATTTAGGAATGGTTGTGTTGTTGATATTTTATTTTGGACATAAAATTTACACAAAGAATTGGAAATTGTTTTACAAAGCAGAGGATATTGATTTGGTCTCCGACAGAAAGATGTTTGATGCTGATGTTCTTGCTCAAGAAGAAGCTGAACATAAAGCATACATGAAGACTGCACCATTTGTGGTGAAGCTTCAAAATTTCTTTTGTTGAGAGAACATGTGTGAGCACACACACACACACACACACACATGCACACACATACACACACAAAAAAAAAAAAAAAAAGAACTCATTTATCATTCCATTCTGCTTTCAATTCTTCCTCTGGTTTTTATTTACCGTATATTATATTCTACCTTTTTGGTTTCATGAACTCTTTTCATTTTAGCTTGTTGTTATGATCATTATTTTGTTTATTAGTTTCTCTTGTTGTCTTTTACTGTTTTAGTTGTCATTATTCCTCATAAACACTTGAATTTATTCCTATATTTTACTTGTAAGCCAAATCATTACCATAGCTGTTTGTTGGCAAGCAAAACAGGGCTCATTATGAAGAAGATAAGGCTCAAGTTTGCTGCGCGGGTAATAAAGTTTTTTTTTCGTAGAGAAGTACCGTGGTGGTGGTACAAAATACTGTTTTGATATAAACAATGCACAAAACAGCCGCTGACTTCTGTTTACATGAATCAATTGTCCATGAAAAGCTATCTCTTTGGCGCTAATACTGTACAAGACACCACTCAACCACCCAACCGCCATGTCAGAAATAGGTGATCTACACATATCCCATGATGATTTCTCCAGTGTTTTTCCCGACGCTCACCGCCCTTCACAAACCCAGAGTCAAGAGGCTAGCTGGAACATTGCCGTTGCATGGCTAAAACAATACAGTATTCTAGAGAAACCTTCAGATGAAGTGCAAATCGCCCTCAAGAACTTGCTGAATTCTGATGGTCAGCTAATAGATGCCCATATCGAAATACTAAGGTCTCACTTTTATGCTCATGTTGCACCCAAGTTTGAGTATGTTAGCAATGACGAATCTGGTGATATCATCGATGAGACTCAGACGGTCAAGATTATTGAATCTATTGACCAGATACGCAATCACTACTATTATCCACTCCATTTCATCAAAATGCAAAGGCATAGACTTGAAACTGTGGATACTGCTTTGAATGCGTTATTACATGCAGTGCTTGTGCAGAATTCAGGTGGTAATACATTATCGTTCAAATTTATTGAAAATTTGAAACACTTATTCAGCAAATATCTTTATCATGAAGACCAAGAAAAATTTTTTGGTCTTTTAAAATTAACAGACAAACTTTTAAGCGTCAATATGATGAAGACAGTATATTTTATCATTGTGTATGTCACCAAGTACCATTTGAAAAATTATATTGCTTCAAATTATTCCAAAAAATGGCATTCTAAAGTGCTTGATGATAGCGCAATGTTTATACGAAGCACTCTTTTACCCCGGCTAGTCGAATGTTACACATTCTGCGAAGAAGCGTCGCAAATAAAAGAGTTCTCGGTTGATCAAGAAACTCTCTATAATGACTTGTTGGAAATGTCTAAGATTGAGCTTCTCAAGCTTCGAATCGATGAGTTGTTTGATATTGTCAATGATTATCCACATTCCACTCCTACATTAGAAGAAATCAAGCATTGTCTTACTACATCCAGACAAAGGAGCTTTTTAGTTACAAACTTTACCGAAACCGTAAAAAGGCGGCTATTGCATCCAGGAGCAAATACCGTTGATATAATATCGTGCTATATCTCCATGATACGGAGTTTTCTCATTATTGACTCTAAAGGAGTACTTTTGGATAAGGTTTGTCGCCCAACCAGAAGATACTTGAAGGAAAAGAACGACACTATTAGATATGTTGTCAGTGGGCTTTTGGATAATCAAAATGACAACAAACTTATTGAGCTTTCTGACGAATTGAAAAATGCAGCAGAGCAAAAAATTGCGCATAATGGTGGAAACGCTACTACCACTAATACTACTACAGTAGTTGGCGATGGCGATCACAAGATGCATGTGGAAGAAAATTTGAATTGGGTACCAGATCCAATAGATGCATTGCCAGACTTCAAAAGAAATAAAGTAGGCGATATTATCGAATCTGTTATATCGCTCTTTGACTCAAAGAATTATTTTATCAACGAGTTTTTGAAGCATTTTTCAAAACAACTAATAAATGTTGAAGACTACAACATTAAATCCATTTTGAATAAACTAAATCTATTAAAGGCAAAATTCGAAAATAGTACTGGTTTTGATAGCTTGGACGTGATGGTGAGAGATATAGTGGAGTCGAAAAAGACTGATTCAGCTATCCACGTTTCAAGCTCAAAAAATTCTGCTGTTGATATAACAAATTTCCATTCTACAATTGTGTCTTACTTATTTTGGCCAGGCGAGCTTATTAATCCTAACAAAGAAGCAAAATTTAAGTTACCACCAATGATACACAACCAATTTACTTCTTATGCTGCGGAATATGAAACTGCTAAAAAGGGTCGGAAAATTGAATCACTTTCATTACTAGGGAAAGTTGTGGTAGAATTAGAACTACAAGATAGAACAAAAGAGTTTGAAGTTTCACCAGATATTGCTTCTGTCATATATTTGTTCAATGATAATGTTAGCAGTTTAACTTTGGAGCAAATAACAAACCAGTTGCAAATGGACAACTCTCTTGCTAAAAATGCACTAAACTATTGGACAAAAAATGGTATATTGGAAGAATCAGCGCCTAATCAATTCAAGGTTTTGGAGAATGAAAAAAGTACTGATCTCCCGATTGGTTTGGAGGCTACCCATACTAGTCCAGTTTTTGAGCATAATGAAGAAAAAGAATCTGAAAAATTTAAGCATATGGAAATCTATTTTCCTTTTATTCAAGGTATGCTAACAAATTTAGGATCAATGAATGTAACCAAAATTCAAGGTTTTTTGCAAATGGTTGTTCCAAAAGAGTTAAATTTTTCGTGTACGGAGGCACAACTAGAGGATTACTTGAATTTCTTGGCTGATGAAGATAAATTAGACCTTGTTGGTAGTAAAACTTACAAATTGAAAGCTTGACAAATTTTATAGCTAGCTTGTAACAATTGATAAATGAATGAATCAATCAATGAAAGAAGGAAAGGTCTTAAAACCTGTTTAATGTAACATCTGCCTCTGGTGGAAAGTCTGTGCTCACCTATCTTTTATCATTTTGTTGCAGTTTAGACCTTTGATACTTTTGTCGAAGTAAAGTTGCTCTATTGGTTCTATATCCAGGATTAGAGTTATTGTTGGTTAGTTGTGGGATTCTGCTTTGTCGTTTATGTTTATTTAGATTCTTGCTATTGATAGGCAACGATGATGATGACGATGATGATGATGATGTAGTGGAAGACATGGAAGATAAAATGCTTGCTGGTCTTTTGAATTGTACACCAGGACTATTGCTTCTTCTGGTGCTGCGGCGTTCATTATTATTGTGATTACTATTATCATGAGTAGAGGTTCTAGTTGCAAAGTTTGTTGCAGCAGTAGCAGTAGCAGGATCTGAGGCTGTATTTTGTGGATTCAAGATAAACGAGTCCTCGCTCAAAAGAGCCAAGTTGGAGGTGTCGGATACGTCATTATCTATTTGATTACGATATTGATTCTGATGTAGATGTTGTTGCTGTTTTTGGCTAAGCAAGCCGCCAGACGTACTGTACTTCTGCCTCACTGGTGCCGATGACGATGACGATGACGATACTGGCTCCTTACCTTCCAATCGGTTGATTTTTTCTTTCAAATGAGCAATCTTCACATTCAACTGATCCACTTTAAACTTGTTCGCAAAATTTTCACTAGATGGAGCCTCAACAAATTCAGTGCACCATGCATTAATATTCAACCCGTAAAGTAGAGAGCCTATACTCTCATTAAATTGAGTGAAATTGTCATGAAGCCGTTGAAGCCCAATTAGATGTGAATTGAGTTGGGATAAGTCGCGGTTGAGTTGTTGGAATGTGGGTATGTCGTCTACTAGACTGTAGTCTGCTGGGGGTGGCGGCGGTGGTAGAAGCGATTTCCTGCTCATTATTTATGTGTATGTAATTTTTTTGAGAATATAACGGCAGAGTGTTTTAGGATGCGTTGATATAAATTCCCTGGTTAGCATTTCGGCGCTTTTGATCTTTCGTTTGTTTTGACTTGATTTTGTTCACAACAAAATAACAAAACAAAAATAAAAACAGGCGATGACCGGTTACGTGCCCTGCTTTGCAGCTAGAGTGAAAATGCAAAAAGATATGAGCGGTCCGAGAATCGAACCCGGGTCCCTTGCTTGGAAGGCAAGGATGATAACCACTACACTAACCGCCCAGATATATTTTTAACGAAAGCCATGAATTATGAAACTGGCCTGCGTTCCAAAATGAGGAGAAGTTCAAATTCCAAGGTGAGGAATGTAAGTGGTGCTCTGAGGATTTATCACGTAAAAATCACAAGCAACAGTAGTCTGAGGATGCTATCAGCAAACAAATGGAGCACTTTTTGGTTAAATGACCAGTAGCACAAGCGTTATGGAAAAAGTTACATATAAATAAGGAGTTGAGCTGGGACAGCCTCATCCTTCCATCCTAGACTAAAATCTCTCATCTAGTAGTGAAGGATAGCCCCTTACTAAGATCTTAGTTACGTAGTGAAACTTAGTTGAGTTGAGTACTTTTATTATAAGCTATATCACTAAATAAAAGCATTCTGTTTTTCAAGCTATATATAGTAATTTCATTTCTCACCCATAATGGTCACGCGTTGAAAAATTTTCCATCACATCTTTGTTGTTGTTCACCTTGGTAATTATGCATGCGTCTAAATGTTCTCGGCCGCAAAAGGCAGTTTATCCAAAAAGGAAATTATACCTAATGAACGGTATGAAAGATGTTAATTGGTATAATTCCAACATAACTTATATAAGTTTTCCCTATATAATGACAACTGAACCATACCATAAATATTATATATATGTGTTTATAAGTTTACAATTTCTATAATTTATATAGAAATAATAGATCTATTCTGTGTGTGAAAAAAAAAAAAAAAAAAAAAAAAAAATAATCTGTCACTCAGCGGTTCACATTATTGGCTTTGTTGAAAACATGACTCAACTGCGTAACAGTCGACCGGTAATGTAACTTATAACTGATCTACCTTTTCTTCCAGTTCAACCATATTTTGTGAGAAATTATCATATAAAGAGGAGTTAAGTCCATATTATTATAAACAAGATATAGCTATATTCTGAATAGAGGCATTCTTATCTCTATACGTCTTCTGTTAGATGTGCAAACTCTGCAGGAGAACCAAAGAAGATGATTTCACTTGGTGTCTTTCTATATACATAATCAACAACTGTCAATAAGGTAGGAACTGCTTCTTATGTAGTTATCATATATGGCCGTCATTCCACAAGTTTCTCTTATCAGTTCCAAAACATTACGTGAAATTATCTTTTCATTGATAAGGGAATATCCAAGTTTTGCCATTTGCAACTGAACTTAAACTTAATGAGCCACCACAGATGAAGATTTTTAGTTACATCTTCGGTTAAGTGCGTCATGATACAAAATACCGTTTGATTTAATTCAAAGTGCAATTTATACAAAAAGGGAAATAATACCTGATAAGGCGGTAATATGATGCAATAAAAACTACTTTTAGTTATAACTTCAAGAATTACAAAAGAAATTTACTCGCCTACGCAAGGTAAATACTTTATTTAGAAACTGTTTCTACTAATATTTTGTACATCACTGTGCTAATGAACTAAGCAATATTATTATCATTGTGTGTAAAAAATAAAAAAATATTTCGATTAGCTGCTGCAATTTTTCTGCCATACCTAAGAGCGCTACAAAGTTAGGAGGATCACAAATGGCCTTTACGATAGCTCTATAGCTAAAATAGGTAAATTTCAGCCTGTACTTTGAAATTAAGAGCCATTTTTGTTTCATCTATCATATATCGTATATCATCTTCTATTGTTAAACATGCTGCTACAGTGGTTCAAGAACTTATAAAGTCTGAAGAGCAAAAAAGATGTGCCCTCACTCAGATTCGAACTGAGGATCGCTACATTACTAGTGTAGCGCCTTACCAACTTGGCCATAAGGGCAGAACTGACTACTGTTGCGAACATTTTCCTTTATTGGGTTCACATTCCTGATCAGTCTGTGTTCACAATCAGTCTAGACAAGAGGCACCCCTAGTTGCTATCGAAAATTTTGTATAAAGGTCGGCGTTGTGTTCCTTCTAACTTGTGTATATAGCGATGGGCGGAATAAACGACAAGCCGAACATACCCATCGATAACGATAATAACTCCTACAATACGCGTTTAAAAGTGCTTAGTAGAGAACTACCCCTTTTAAACACAACAACTACTAAAAATAATGTACAACTTCTGTTAAATGCCAAAATGTGAAAATAAAATAAATTTGGTATGAATAGCACAATCATTATGGAGAAAACTACATATAAACAAGGAATTGAGCTATAACAGCCTCATCTTTCTATCCAGTGATACACGAGAATTAATCCAGGTTGACAACTACTTGATATTTCAAAAGAAATACTCCCGCCTACGAAAAGATAAGGACTTTGATTGGAAAACCATTCCAATCTCTAGTCTTATTTACTACATCACCACGGTAAGGAATTAGATAACACATTTGTATTATCTTAGTGTTTGGAAGATGGTACTGAAGTGGGACCCTTTTTTTCGACTGTAGACATCAAAAACAAAACAAACCAAAATAGTAACCATCAAAAACCGAAATATTCTCTATATTTACTTCATTTCGACTAAACCATTAAATCAACATATAAACTTACCTATATAGTGTATATAGTATAGTACAGTTGTTATTATATAGGGGAAACTCAAATAAAAGCACCCATACCGCTCATTAAGTATATTTTTTTTTTTTTTTTTTTTTTTTTTTTTGAGAAAACTGCATCTGGTGGCCGAGGACAATTGGATGCACGCATAATAACTAAGGCAAACAACATCAAAGATGCGATAAAAAATTTTCACGGCATGTGTTATGAGTGAGGAATTAAATAACTATAAACAGTTTATAACAATAGGGCACCTTTGTTTAGGTTATATTTATAATAAAAGCAAGGAAAATAAGTCCAACTAATTTTACTACGTAACTAAGATTCCAATAAGTGACTTTCCTTCACTAAACTAGAGGAGAGACTAATCTAACCAGAGCTGCTCAGAGGTAACTCCCTCATGCATGACTAGTATATCTAGTCACAATATTTAAACAGTAAGTCTGCACGTTGTCACTATTCGATAAGACATGTGTGAAAAGAAAAAAAAAGTAAAATCACTGCATAACAATAGTATGCTTCGAAGAATAATTTTGCTTTGCACTAAATAAAGTTATAAAGGAAGTTTTTATATTCAGCCCTTGTAAAAAAATTATGAAATGCTGATATCTCAGGGTTCATGGTTATTGGAGGTTAGGTATGAATAACCGTCTTGTCTCATTAGTTTGTATCTTATGTTTTTGTAAATCAAGCATGGTTTTGATGAATACCATATGTTTTTGTTGAAAAGACCGTTTTCAGCTAGAATGTTATCCTCAATGTCTTTTGATAGTAACACGTCAATAGTGAATATGTTGATCAATGAATATGTTGGTAATGATACTTAAATTATTGTCTTTTAGAGGCAGATTGTGATTTTTGAATGACTTTCTCTTTTGCAGAGAATTCGCCTCGTTGTTTTCCTCGTCTTGTTTCTTGTTGTATTTGTACTCGGGTTTCTTAAAGCGATTTAGTCTTCTGTTATCAACCACAGTCTGGTAGTGTTTTTCAATCAAGTCCAATACGTTGTCCAAGTTTCTTTGGCTTGGTATCATGTTCACCACAGTTCGAACTTGTGTCATAGGACCGCGAAGTCCCTGAAGAACTTGTTCAGTTAACAAATCATCATTTAAAGGGTAGTTAGCTCTGTGTGCTATTGCTTTTAAGTGTCTAATTTCTTTGGCAAACTTGTCAGCACCATAGTTACCAGCATAACGAATGTTGTTAGCTTGTTTCAGGATCTCGTATGGTCCGATGACGTATTTGGTAGCTTTCATAATTTTGAGTAAAGTTTTGCAGATATGTTGTTCTTCGTCGAGAAGATAGCCATAATCACCAACAGTTGCTATGAGGATTGAATTTATCCACCATTGTTCTTTATCTGTGAGTTTTGGGAAATCATCACTGTTGTTTGAAGGCCTTTTAATAAACTCTGAGGCACCAGGGATATCCAACTTGAAAAGAATATATTGTAATTGACGAAAGTACTGTTCTTTGTTTCTAAAGGTTAAAATATTCATCCGTGTTCTGATATCTTTGAGCATCGTTATTGGATTGATGCCCTGTGTAGCGTAGCTTACGTCAGCAGCGGAGTTCGCACCATTACGGGATGCTGATGTCTCAGGGTTCATGGTTACTGATTGTAAAAGTTTTGTATTTCTAATATAACTAAATAGTAATATATATATAACAACATTGGGTTAAACCGTATATAAGTAATAATCAGACTGAATAAAAGACATATTAGCGTTGTGCAATTAATATTAGTAAATATGTGACGAACATTGAGTTCTCGATCTATAGGTCGACATACGGACACGTCATAATAGTTACCTAATATTTTTCTATCATCTTCTATTTGATTCTACAATACGCATATTCCGCATAATACAATAGGACATATTGCATAATTACTACTATTAATAGCACAACGCTAATATGTCTTTTATTCAGTCTGATTATTACTTATATACGGTTCAACCCCATTTTTTTTTTTTTTTTTTTTTTTCACACACAATATCTTCCGGACTTGGGAGTCTTTTGTATCTTTAGAGTCCATCATTTGATTGTAAAAGCCTTGTATTTCTCATATAACTAAATAGTAATAAATATATAACAATGTTGGGTTGAACCGTATATAAATAATAATCAGACTGAATACAACACATATTAGCGTTGAGCTATTAATAGTAGTGAATACACAATATGCCTTATACCAAATACTGTATTATGTGAAATGTGCATATTGTAGAATCAAATAGAAGATTAAAGAAAAATATTGAGTAAATAATTTGACGTATTTGTACGTCGATATAAAGGTGTAGAACTCAATGCTCGTCAATATCGATTTATATTATTATATATTTATTACTATTCAGTTATATTAGAAATACAAGACTTTTACAACCGAAATAATGGACTCAAAGGACCGTATATATTCATAATGTGAAACAGAATAGGATTTTCTAGAAAGTATTAGGTAAAAAATATTATGTGCCCATATCTCAATATATTGATCTAGAACTCAAGGTTTGTCAACAAAAGAAAAGTAAACAAGGAACGATTGAATCTTACAAACTTGAATAAAACAAAAAATTTTTAATTTTATAATATAATTGTACTATATTGAGGCAACGTGTCCGAGCGGTTAAGGAGAAAGACTTGAATTTAGTTCAGGATATCTTTTGGGCTTTGCCCGCGCAGGTTCGAGTCCTGCCGTTGTCGAGTATTCTTTTTTGTTTTTGTCCTCACTCATACTATATTTGTATTATAGGCACAGAAGTCTATAATAGTTTAGCTTTTATTAATTTACATAGATACTTGTCGGATATCCTGTGCATGTTCTTACACAATTACAGTATCGAAAGAGGTATCACTTTTTGTTGTAATAAGGGTGATAAATGCCTCTCATGGGTTAATATAAAGGATGAAGCCAGTGTGCCATAGTTGCTGAGTTTCAACGATCAGCCATATGATTGAATAATATTAAGCGACGCTCACTGTTTTGGCGAATACGTTGTAAGTATATAGACCCGGTAGACGCGGACAGTGCCAAATGGGTGACAGGGTTACGTGCCCTGGACTGAGCGAGGACAGTTACCAATGCGGTAATAACATTACAGTTACAGGCGGGGTTGAAACGATAAAGTATTATATCACTCACAAGTGTTTTAACTATTAGCTATTAGCCGCTGTTGCTGCCCACCGCTTTGGCATGCCGGCGGCAGTCACCGTTTTTCCTCGAGGAGCAAAACAGGCAAAGTGATCCGAACTCCCTCCTGGACCATGCTGTATAAATACAAGCACATCCCAGTGATTTTCATGGTTTGTTGAGGGTTCCAGTGCATCCCATTGACTAAATACACTCCGTATATACATATCCATCAACTGCTTACACATTTCAACCTTTCACAACTCATAATGTCGAGAATCGAAAAGGCCAACATTCCTAGACCTTACAACGTCATCAAGAATGAACGGGAATACAACACCAACTTCAACGTCGATGAGATGTTTGAGTTCTTGGAAGGTAACAATTCTGAAAATGCTGCCAAAGTCCTTGATACTTACCGTTTTTTGGAAAGAGACTTGATTCTTAGAAACAGACCAGATAATTATGACAAATTAAGCAAGAAAGAAATCAGAAAATACACTTTTCTCAAAGTGCAGCGCTTAGCTTTGATTTTGGAGAAGATTGTTAATGAACAACTTGAAGCTGGAGTTCCTGTTGACAAGATCGATTTCACCGACTATAACAGAATAACTTCCCAATACAACATTTATGATCCACAAACTTGTATTACATTCGGGATCCACACTATGCTTTTTTACAATGGTGTTAGAGGTAACGGCACTAAGGAACAATACCGTTACTGGGCTTTTGAAACCGGTGGAATCTATGGTAAAAATATTTATGGTTGTTTTGGCATGACCGAATTGGCTCACGGTTCCAATGTTGCTGGACTAGAAACCACTGCTGAATATGACTACAAGACCAAACAATTCACCATCAATACTCCACATTTGGGTGCTACTAAATGGTGGATTGGCGGGGCTGCCACCAGCGCCAATCATTGTGTGGTATATGCCAGACTTATTGTCAAGGGTAAAGATTATGGTGTCAAAACATTTATTGTGCCAATTAGAGATACAAACCACCGTTTATTGCCGGGGGTTTCTGTTGGTGATATTGGAGCAAAGATGGGCAGACAAGGGGTTGATAATGGCTGGATCCAGTTTAGTAACGTCACGGTGCCAAAATACAATCTTTTACAAAAATATGTCAAGATTGATGATGAGAAGGAGGAAGTTATCAATAGCCCAATGGACCAATTAGCTTATGGGGCACTACTAGATGGTAGATCTTCCATGGTTACCGATTCATATAGAACGGGAGCTAAAGCAGTGACTATTGCCTTGAGATATGCAGTGGGGAGAAGACAGTTTGGTAAAGCTGATAATGTGGAAACCAATTTTGTTTCTGACAAGTCAATTGACAAATCATTGAAGATTGAAAAACAATTGATTGATTATCCAAGTCATCAGTATAGATTGATTCCGTTGTTAGCCACCGTTTATTGTATTTCTAGCAGTAGCGACAAGTTGAGCAAAAGACTAAACGCGGTCAAGAGTGCATTGCAAGAAGATCAATTGCTAACTGACAAGAAATTTTTGTACCGAACTCTTAATGAGTTGAAAGAAGTGTTTGTACTCAGCGCATCTGCTAAAGCCACCTCTACTTGGTTTACTGCTAACGCTATTGACCAATGCAGACAGGCTTGCGGCGGTCATGGATACAGTGCATATTCATCTTTTGGGGAAACTTACAATGACTGGGTGGTTCAATGCACTTGGGAAGGTGACAACACAGTGTTGTCGATTTCTGCTGGTAAATCAATTGTTGGGCATAGAAAAGCTGTCAAGAATGGAAAACCAATTCCAAGTGGTTTCAACTACTTGGCTAGCAAGGATACTAGTATTGAAAGTATTAACTTTACCGATTCAACAGATTTGTTGAAATTGTTCGATACCGTTATTATCAAATCAGTGGACAATGTCTTGGACGTATTGCCTAGATACGACGGCAATTTCGACAAAGTAGCTACTGAATTAGTAACAATTTCCAAATTCAATTGCTGGAGATTTCATTTGGAAACTGTGTTGGAATATGCTCAAAATGCTAATGGGCAAACCATCAAGCCAGTGCTAGCCAAAATCATCAACTTGTATGGACTTTACCAAATCAAAGAAAATGCATCGCTTTTCTTGAAGTATCAATTGTTGACCAACAGTAATTTGAATGAAATTGATGCGATTATCTTCAAAGACTTGTTACCATTTTTGAGGCACCAAATTGTGGCATTGACAGACTCCTTCAAATTGAGTGATTTCTTTGTTAATTCGGTGCTTGGTGGATTTGATGGAGATTTTTACAACAAGTATTTTGATCTTGTCAATTCGGTCAACAATAATAGTCCAGACTATGATGACTCAGATTACCAGGACGTGATTTTGAACACATTGAAGAGAAGTTCGTACAAGGAGAGACATAACTATGTTTCGCCAAAGGAGTAATTAAAGAACGCCTGAGGCCGATGTATGTGCAATGAATGCACTGAAAATACCTCTTGAGATCTGTAATGTGACGTTTTTTAAATATTAAATAGGGCTTGATTTTACTATCGCTTAAATATAGCTAGAAAACTGAAAAGTAGTTTTTATTTATGTTTGTTTGCTTGTTTAAGAATTGGCATCTCCTTTAGTAAATAGTAGCTGTTTCTCGTGCTCCCTTGAATACCTTGCACCGCACCGCACCGCAAACAGCATGCCAAAGTCACATTCGGCCAATACAGAACAGACGCCTATACAATTTGGGGTCCTTGAGATCAGAAATAAAAGTAAAAAAGGGAAAAAAAAGACAGAAAACTCAACAAAAGACCACGGTACTCATAGACTTCCTGTAGTATCCAGAACTTCCTAGTACACCCTTACAGAGGTGGAGACAGTCAATCCTCAAAGAAAATGAGTGAGCGGCCTGAGTCAAAGGAGTGTTCTGAGTGCTCTTAGCAAAACGCAAGTTTTTCTGACTCGGGACAGACAGCCTGAGTCATTTCTGCAACCTCATCGAGTTAACGTCCTGCTGCCATAATACCGAATCCAGCATCAATCTCGCTAGAATTCTCAACATTTTTCAAGTTTTAATTTCAATTTTCACCTGCTTTTATTTTTTTTTTCTTTTTTCATCTCTCTTTTCTTCGTTCTGGAAGAACATTCTAATAATTTTTTTTCCCTGTTCTTTGTCGTGCTATCTTTCATCTCCTGGGATTAGAAGAAAAAGTATTAGTGTTTCATCGCTCTTCCTCTCCCCACATTTTCCATTTGCTTATCTGCTTCTGCTGCTGCTGCTGCTGTTGATAAACCTATATGTATATACACAACAGATAAACATCTAAAGACACACATACACACACAAATATCAAGTATGGTTGCTCAGTTAATCGATGGTAAAGCCATCTCTGCCGAGATCCGTTTAAAGATCCAAAATGACATCAAGCAAACTCAAGCCGAGTATCCCCAGTTCCAACCACGTCTCGCAGTGGTGCAAGTTGGCGCTAGACCAGATTCATCAGTTTATGTGCGCATGAAGAGAAAAGCTGCTGAAGATGTTGGTGCTATTTTCGAACATGTTGAATTACCTGAATCCATCACCCAAGAGCAACTTGTCGCCCAGGTGCAAAAATTAAACAACGACGATTCTATTCACGGGATTCTTGTCCAATTGCCTATTCCTGACCATTTGGATTCTAAGCAAGTCACTGACGCTGTTTCTCCAGAGAAGGATGTTGACGGTTTTACCAATTACAATATTGGTGAGTTGAGTAAAAAAGACGGCGATCCATTTTTCTTGCCTTGTACTCCCAAGGGGATTATCGATTTGCTCAAATACTCTCAAATTGACGTTACGGGCAAGAATGTTGTTGTTTTGGGAAGATCCGATATCGTGGGTATTCCGGCTTCGATCTTGCTCAGAAACTTGAATGCTACAGTGACCACTTTGCATTCCTACTCCACCAACATTGAGCAATTTTTGGCCAATGCCGATATTGTGGTTTCTGCCATCGGAAAACCACATTTCGTTAAAGCTGAATGGTTGAATGAAAACGCAATTGTTATTGACGTGGGCACCAACTATATTGAAGACAAGACTAGAAAATCCGGTTCCAGATTAGTTGGAGATGTTGATTTCGCCAATGCAGTGAACAAAGTCAAGATGATTACTCCTGTCCCTGGTGGTGTTGGTCCAATGACCGTTGCTGAATTGTTGGACAATGTGGTCATCTCGGCCAAGAGATTTGCTCAAGCAAATCGCAGAGAAAACAAATTCAAACCCTTGGCTTTGAATTTGTTGAACCCTGTGCCTTCGGATTACGAGATTTCTAAAGCTCAAACTCCAAAACCAATCACTTTGGTGGCTGACGAATCCAACATTGCTAGTGACGATTTGGAACCATATGGTGATGTTAAAGCCAAAGTCAAGCTTTCCGTTTTGAACAAGTTGCAAAACCATACTAACGGTAAATACATCTTGGTTACTGGTATCACTCCAACTCCGCTCGGTGAAGGTAAGTCCACCACTACTGTCGGTTTGGCTCAAGCCTTGGGGGCCCATTTGAACAAATTAGTTTTTGCCAACGTTAGACAACCATCCATGGGTCCAACTTTTGGTATCAAGGGTGGTGCTGCTGGGGGCGGGTATTCCCAGGTGATCCCTATGGACGAATTCAACATGCATTTGACCGGGGATATTCACGCAATTTCCATGGCTAATAATTTGTTGGCTGCGGCTATTGATACTAGAATGTTTCACGAAAATACTCAAAAGAACGGCCCATTGTACCGCAGATTAGTACCAGTCAAAAAGAACGGCAAGAGAGAATTTTCTCAGGTTATGTTTACCAGATTAGCTAAATTGGGGATCACCAAGACCGATCCTAATGAATTAACCGAGGAGGAAATCGCCAAGTTTGTTAGATTGGATATTGACCCGGAAACCATTACTTGGAAAAGAGTGGTTGACTGCAATGACAGATTCTTGAGAGGTATCACTATTGGTGAAGCACCAACTGAAAAAGGGTTCACTAGACAAACTGGATTTGAAATATCAGTGGCTTCCGAATGTATGGCAATTTTGGCTCTTTCCACCTCGTTGAAGGACATGAGACAAAGATTAGGCAGAATTGTGGTTGCTACTTCCAAGGCAGGCGAGCCAATTACCTGTGACGATATTGGCTGTGGTGGGGCATTGACTGCATTGTTGAAAGATGCTATTAAGCCAACATTGATGCAAACTTTGGAAGGCACTCCAGTGTTGATTCATGCGGGACCGTTTGCCAATATTTCTATTGGAGCTAATTCGATTTTGGCTGATAAAATTAGTTTGAAGTTGGCCGGTACCCCAGCTGCAACTGCTGCTAGCAATGGTGAAAATGCTGCTACCTCAGCACCGGCTGTTGCTGCCACCGGCGCTGCCGCCGAACCGGGCTACGTTATTACCGAAGCTGGTTTCGATTTCACCATGGGCGGTGAAAGATTCCTCAACATCAAGACCAGAAACTCTGGTCTCGTTCCAGACTTGGTAATCATTGTGGCCACCGTACGTGCCCTTAAGGTCCATGGCGGGGGAGCCGAAGTTAAAGCCGGGGTCCCGTTGGCTAAAGAGTACACGTCAGAAAACTTGGAAATGTTAAGAAAGGGATGTTCCAATTTGCGTAAACATATTGAGAACGCTAGATCATTTGGTTTGAATGTTCTTGTTGCCATCAATGCAATGAGCAATGACACCGCCAACGAGCACGAAGTGATCAGAGAAGAAGCACAAGCTGCTGGTGCTCTTGATGCAGTTGTCTCCAACCACTGGGAAAAAGGTGGTGCTGGTGCTGTTGATTTCGCCGAGAAGGTTGTCGAAGCAACAAAGCTTAGCAACAAGGATGATTTTAAATTCACTTACGACATTGAAGATCCTATCGACGTCAAGATTTCCAAAATCGCTACCAAGTTGTACGGGGCTAAAGATGTGGAATTTTTGCCTGAGGCGCAAAAGAAGTTGGAACTTTACACCAAGCAAGGGTTTGACAAGTTGCCTATTTGTATTGCCAAGACTCAGTACTCATTGTCTCATGATGCTGCTTTGAAAGGGGTTCCTAGCGGGTTTACATTCCCAATTAGAGATATCAAAGCTAGTATCGGAGCTGGGTATTTGTATGCGTTGGCAGCAGAAATTCAGACTATTCCTGGGTTGCCTACTCATTGTGGGTTTATGGATGTTGAAGTCAATGATGACGGGGAAATTGAAGGGTTGTTCTAAGCTACCTTCCGGCATCGACCTATTCCTTTTTCTTTGATTTTTTTTATTATTCCTGTTCCCATTTTGCTATACACTGTAATGAGCTCTTTTAATTGCATCAACTGCATATTTTTTTTGTTGTTTTATTTCAAAATCGGTTACTTTTGGCTATGCACAGGTGACGATATGATATCATGAATTTATCTTCTTGTCTTTTGCTTTTCTTTTTCTGTTTGTTTTTTAGTTTTCTTTTTTTTTTTTTTTTTTTGACTGACAATGTTAGAATATCTCCGACCTTCCTCAACGAATAATGCTTCAATACACAACTATAGAGTATCCTATAATCATCGAGTATGTAAGCCGGCCAGCTTGTACACCCAGTCCAGCCTCCATATCTTGCTGAAAGGGTCTTTGTAGTGCACTTAGTAGCCACCGTGGTGCCCGCTACGTTGCGGCGGCCGTCTAGAAACCACCACCCACAATAGTGTGCTGTGATAGACTCTGTATAGATATACAGATATATAGCTGGATATCTAGAGATATAGAGGACTACCGGTGGAAGCAATGTGTTCTTGTGCTCGCCTGCTTTTTGCCTCACACACACACACATTTTTGCGAGAAGGAGTGCACATTGTCTACGTTTACAGTACGCTGTGGTAGTAGCGATTGTCAGTTGCCGGTGGAATGAAAAGCCCCGTCAAGCAAAGTAGTTGTTCAAACACAATACCAACTGTCAGCATCCGCAAGCAATAGTCTGCTTACAATTACAATCACAATCAAGTTTCCTGTTTGACTATGGCATAGGACAATCCAGTATAGAATACAAGGGGTGCACTACCCTGGACCCCACAACAGACACCCTGGTACTGTATTCGGCACTCTGTATACTCTGTATTCTGTGTAGGATGACATAGACGGGCCATGGCAATGGACGTGGGCGCTGATCGTTGTAGACTGTGTGCCATACTGTATTGTAGCATTATGGCCATAGGGATGATGATCGCAGTGTGTGCTTGTGATTGATTGTAGATGCCAGCCAGTGGCAATAATCTTAACTCTAATGGTCGCTGCTACGTCCTGTATTCATAATCATTCGTTTTGCTTTGGTTTGCTTTGGTTTGTTTCGTTTCGTTTCGCTTCTCTTGCCACTGTTCACAGCTGTTGAGTTGGCTCGACTTGTTTTAACTTGGCCCCTCCCGGCACACCACGATTGCCGCCGACGCTTTCTTTCTTCGTTTTTCTGTTTAAGAAAAATCTTTTCCTGTTTCCATCAGCAAATACCAACAACAAATACTATCTACACCACTTTCACAACAACTACACTTGCACAATTAGAGCCACTGAAATACACACACAGCGCCCCTTTATTGCCACCACACATCACCCTTCTGCTCAATTGCACTCCTCCTCCACCACCACCCCACCCCCCCCTCGGCGCCCTCCTTCATCCAATGAGCAAGAAACTCTCCTCAAGCCCATCGCCAAAGTTCTGGGCAAAAAGCTCCTCCAGCACAGACTTGCCTCCTCTACAATCAAGTCCACAAACATCAACGCTAACACCAGTACCAGATCAAAACACCATCCCTCCTGCTCGTGCTTCCACCGCATTGTCCTCTCCTTACACTTCCTCTTCAGCTGAACCAATCGATCCTGGCTACTACAGCGATAACTACCCCCACAAATCACAAGCTGCAAATGGCGCCACAAGATCAAAATCTCTCAACACTAGAGGCCACCAGGCCAAGAAGTCAAGGATATTTTCTGGTTCTGCTGAAAATAGTAACAACAACAGCAACAACAACAACAACTTGGAATCCGCCGCCACTGATGATTACTCTATTCACTCATTAAGTTCCAAATTCAAGACTCTTTTCAAGCAAGATTCTCATCATAGCTCTCGTCCAGATAGAGTGCCCAGCAGGCAAAGCTCTTCATCCAGATCATCGTCCAAACCTTCTTCTAGGCCTTCTTCCAGACCTTCTTCTCCACCAATGCCATCTGATTTGGAATTTCCCTTGTCTAAAAAGCCAGGCGCTGGTTCTTTGAGAAAAAATCCAATGGCTCCAGTGCTTGAAAATGATGACGAGCAACAACAACAACAACCACAACATTTTGCATCACTGAAATCTCTGCTGAAATCTCCTCCTCCGATTTCACTATCCTCAGCAGCAGCATCTCAAAGACAGCAGGCACATCCGCATCCACCACCACAAGAAGCAAAAGAAGTTCCAAAACAAGTAGGAAATATCCTCGTATACTCAAATAACAAGCATGAACATTGCTTGAAAAAGGCAAAAGTGTTGGAAAAACCAGCGGCAAACTACATTCCTGGCGCTGGCTTATTTTCCGGTTTGCTCAAATCAAAAAAAGATGATGATGGTTCAAGACGCCATGATAATACAATTAGTGTTTTTTCTGAAGTGCCAGAATTGGAATTTTTACAAGAATTGAAATTAAGAAATTTAAGCGCCGCTACCGAATTCGTACCAAAAAAGGCAAGAAGAACGCGATCTACTGACCACACCCATCATGGTCGTCATCAGAAAGCTAGCAACAATGAACATGAAAATGAAAATGAAAATGAATCAGATAGCGATTCTGAACCAGAAGTTGTTGATCCAGCTATCGATAAGCCTCAGGCTGAACTTATTGAAAAACTCACTGCGATTATTTCTACTGACCAGGTCCCCAAAGCCCCCAAACCTGGCAAAGATGTCAAACTCAGTCAAGAATATGGGATTTCTCAAGGTATTTGCGGCCGTGGTGCTTATGGAGTAGTGAAAATTTTATCCAAAATTGATCCAAAGACCAAAAAGGAGAAAATGTTTGCCGTTAAGGAATTGAAAAAGAAAAGTGGAGAAGAATTGGAACATTTCAATGAACGTTTGATTTCAGAATTCATTATTTCCTTATCGTTAAATCATGCCAACATTGTCAAAACATTTGATTTGATGCGCAATTCTAAAGGAGTTTACTCAGAAGTATTGGAATATTGTGATGCTGGCGATTTGTATACCATTATTCTGGAAACTAATGGCGAAGGATTACACTACGTTGAAGCTGATTGTCTATTCAAGCAAATTTTGAACGGAGTAATATATATGCATTCAAAGGGAATTGCTCATTGTGACTTAAAACCTGAAAATGTGTTATTGACGAGACAAGGGACTTGCAAACTTATTGATTTTGGCACCTCGTCAGTATTTAAAACGGCATTTGAAACCGATGTTCATTTGCTGCATGGTCCTCGAGGCTCGCCACCATACGTGGCTCCTGAAGAATACACCTTGAAATATTATGATCCAAGATTAGCAGATGTATGGTCTTTGGGCGTGGTGTATATGGTAATGAGAGCCGGGACATATTTATGGCAAGTTGCCAAAGCAGGAGAAAATGAACAATACCAGAAATATTTATCCAGAAGACCTTTGGAAGATGAATCAACTGGAAGGATGACAAAGGGAACATATGAACCAATCGAGCTTTTGAGAGATGGGCCCGACAAAGAAATTATTAGATCAAAGAAGGAAACTATTTATGATATTTTGGAACCCGATCCAGAGGAAAGATTGACTACTCTTGATGTCTACGAAAGTTGTTGGGTTAGAAATATTCAAGGGTGTCTTCAAAATGATTATTAATGTTTGGGTATTTAGTTTCTCTGTCTCTGTCTCTCTTTTTTTTTTTTTTTCTTTTTTTGTTCACTCGTCCATCAGTTTACACAATAAATGACTAAAGCTTTTATTCCAGTACTCTTTTTGTTCAAAATATTTTCAAATGTGCTATTAAAATGGTTCAAGATTTGCATGTTTGAGGTATTGAGAAAGAATTGAGCATCTCAGAAGCCAAAGCAACTAAATTCATTGTTGCTTTTTCTGGCCCAACTTACTTTGTTCTCTGTACATCAAATTCAACGAACCGAAAATAGAAAGAGGTTTCTGAATCGGTAATTCTCCTTCATTATAGAAATTCATAAAGTGGCATAAAAAATTCATGATATGGCTTATAGAAAATTAGTGTTTTTTTTTTTTCTTTCTTGATATTGTTTATTTTTTTTTTTTTTTTTGATTTAATATATTATTCTCTATTACTATATATATCAATTGCTTTGTTTTAGATTGCTGCTTTTACTTTTTTTTTTTTGAAATTTTGTATTGCTTTGTTCAGGTTGCTTCATTGCTTCAATTTTAATACTTGATAAGCTCGCTTCCCTAATAATATATGATGCATTTTTCCTTACACAAAATAATGCTTAAAAAATGTACAAAATGTAAGAATTTTTGAAAACAATTAAGATTTTGAGGAATTGCTATTGTTAATAAAAAAAAAAAAAAAACAATAGCGTCAAATGACTCAATTCAACAAATAACAAATAAACTGATATACAATACAGGAACTATTATCAAAACATGCATTCGATGATGTTTGAAAATCTTAAATATTCAACGGTCCAATTCAGTGATTGCACAATTTAACAATTTCATGGTTCATTTCACCAATTCATTAATTCACTGCAGGAAACGGTTTTTGGTCTTCTACCTGCATTGGTTCAACATCGTTATCATTATTGTTGTTTTGCTGTTCAGCATCAGCAATAGGTTGTTGATGTTGTTCCTGTTCCTGCTGCTGCTGCTGCTGCTGCTGCTGCTGCTGCTGCTGAAATTCCTGATTATTATTTGTTTCATCTTGAGTTGGTGTCACATCTTTTTGTAATCTGTAATTTTCCAATTCAGCATCCAAATCCTCTACCGTTGGCTTTGGTTTTCTTTCTCTTCTGCCGCCGTTACCACCTCTTTCTCTTCTACCATTACCACCACCGCCACCGCCGGTTGAGATCCCTATTCTTTCATTCAATGGAATACCATTACTTACACTGATCACGTTCCCCGCGGCCTTTCTACCATCGAATTTTTCAATTGCCAAGTCACAGTTGTTTGGGTCAACAAACCCCACATATCCAACACCAAGACTACGACCAGCGGTATCGAATTCAATTCTGGTGAAGAGAACATCACCGATTTGGGAAGCGAACAAGTCACCAATATCTTTTTCAGTCAAGTCGTAATGCAAGTTGGTTATTTTGACGTATGGTTTGCCCTGGCTTAGTTCTTTGAGAACTGGGTCTTCGCGATGGTGATGTCTCGGTCTGTATGTTGATCTTTGGGGTCTGCGACGGTGGTCTCTGTCTCTATCTCTGCGGTTATTGGAAGATTTTGATATACCGCCATTGCTGCGACTATTGCTGCCTCTGCGTTGCCTTCTGCGGTTGTTTGGGCCATTGTTTGATCTCTATGTTTAGTTAGCTTAATGCCATCAGGGAGATTGATATATGCATGAAATATTGAACAAGTGCCAAGGTATCAGAAGCAAAGTGAATTGGGTGAGCGAAGTACATACTTTGGAGCCAATGATCTCGTCAAGAGACTTTTCTAGCAAGTCTGACATAGTAGAGTGTGCAAGATGTTGAGTTGGGAGGTGATGCTAATATTCTATCTTTACCAGTAGTTGTTGCCTCATGTTGTTTCTTGCTTCCCTGCGCTTATATTTCTTTTGCACATTATTGTGCTGTTTGTTTTGAAACGTGCTTTAATCATGTGACTATAAATAGTGCTCATAACTATATCACATGATGCTAATGATTCTTTATTAAGGAAAGTCATGTGATATGTTTTGTAATGTATTAGATAATATGTCTTGCTACCTAAGACATTACGTAATTCCCGCAAGCGTCTCGGCTGGCAATTGCTTCACAGTCGCGTGAATCGCTCACACTCGCTCACGCACTCTGACATTCACTCATCCTCATTCTACTTATTCTACTCATCCTACTCATCCAACCACTCTCACCTCTCTTCCTTCCCACTTGCTCTTTTCTGCTCTGCTCTGCTCATATTACTTACACTACTCATCACACGGCTCACACGCTCCAACTACAACTCAATTGCTACCAACTCAATCACTACTAACGCAGTACACCCTATCCCCGACCTTTTATACCGCTACTGCTCCCCTGGTCAATCCCTGTCCTGTTGCAATCTACATCTCCTTGGTTTACCCAACCTCAATTCATTTGCCTCATTGGTATACTTTTTGCTACCCTATACTATTCTACAGCTGTATACACCACCCCGGATTGGTTTATCCTACCCTTCTCAATTGTCAGTCTTTCTTCTCTTGGATCTTGCCTTTCTAGCTACTTGCCAACCTCAATATCCTAGTTGGCAAACTTGCTTTGATTAAAACCTCCGGCAACCTCTTTTTTCATCCCCCGAGGCTAATTTTTTCAATTCTCATATTAAAGAGTGCCGAATATATAGTAATTGGCATCCAGGGACTAGTTGTTTTACCAGTAATTATTTCCTAATCTCATTGCTTATTTGCCATCATTCAATCTCAACTCACCAAAACTTAACCTTAAATTATTCGTCATCTTTAAACAACTCTCCTCAAAAATATAATGCAATGAATGCCCTTGCTGATCAAATCGCTCCTCTGCAAGTAGTGGTAAACCCAAATACCAGTTCTGAAGCAATTGCTAATGCCAATGCTGAAGCTAATGCTCACAATAATGGCAAACCTCAAATAATAAGTGAAAAACTGTTTTTAAGCAGACTTCCGCAAGTTTCCACTCGCACCAAGGGAAAATATTCTCTCAAAGATTTCCAAATCTTGCGAACTTTGGGGACCGGGTCTTTTGGTAGAGTTCATTTGGTGAGATCAGTACATAATGGACGTTTCTACGCAATGAAAACTTTGAAAAAATCACAAGTTTTTAAAATGAAACAAGTGGAACATACTAATGATGAACGAAGAATGTTGAAAATTGTCGAACATCCATTTATTACTAGAATGTGGGGCACGTTTCAGGACATTTACTATGTTTATATGATTATGGATTATATCGAAGGTGGGGAATTGTTTTCATTGCTCAGAAAATCAATGAAGTTTCCAAATCCAGTAGCTAAATTTTATGCTGCTGAAGTATGTTTGGCTCTCGAGTATCTTCATGACCACAACATTATATATCGTGATTTGAAACCAGAAAATATCTTACTTGATAAAAATGGCCATATCAAGATTACGGATTTTGGATTTGCTAAAGAAGTCCCTGATGTCACTTATACACTTTGTGGTACGCCAGACTACATTGCACCTGAAGTGGTAGCAACCAAATCATACAACAAATCAGTGGATTGGTGGTCATTCGGTATCTTGATTTTCGAGATGCTTGCTGGTTATACCCCGTTCTGCGATCCATCACCAATGAAAACTTATGAGAATATCCTTGCTGGACACGTCAGATATCCATCATTTTTTCACCCTGATGCCCTTAACTTGCTACAAAACTTAATCACCGCGGATTTATCCAAAAGATTAGGCAATTTGCAAAATGGCACCCAGGATGTGAAGAATCATCCATGGTTTGCTGAAGTGATTTGGGAACGTTTGTATAATAGAGACATCGAAACTCCATATGAACCACCTATTCAAAGTGGGGTGGGAGACAGCAGTCAATTTGATAAGTATCCTGAAGAAGACTTGGATTACGGAATACAGGAGGGTACCGATGGGTATGCTAAATATTTCGAGGAGTTTTGATGGTTTATATGGTGATGATTTTTGCTTGATTAATGATGTTTGTTTTTAATTTATTTTTAGTTTATTTTTGATTTTTTTTCGAATAACTTGTTTGTTTATATTAGGTGTACGTTTATGTTTCTTACTTTTTGTCTTCCTTTTTTTTTTTTTTTTTTTTTTTCTTTCTTTGTCTTTTTCTCTTTCATGTCTCAGCCATGACATATATTTGTGCTAGCATTGTATATGTACAGTATATGTATATGGAAAACTATTAATGCTTGTGAATAAAAATTTCTCAAAATTGTTTTTTTACGCTATGCTGTGCCTTAATATAATATTCTATTTCTACATTGTTTGATTCAACCTTGGCTACTCTTCTGCTCTTCTAGTATCCCCTCCCTTAGTACACTAGTCCTTCAGTTTGGTACTGTTTACAATATGACAATATGAATATTTGCAAAATTTGTCATTCTTTGCCTCTTTGTTTGGCTAGCCGTGTTACCAAGTTTCCAGTTCATGTGACCGATAAATTGATGAATTGATGAATTGATGAATTGATTGGCTGATTTATTGAAAGGTTGGTTGGTTGGTTGGTTGGTTGTGTAAGCATTAATGCCAAAGACGCAAGACACTGATGAAATATTATGAAATTATGAGAATCTGCATAAAGTAGAACATGAAGCATTTCATTAACAAGAAAAAACCTTCCATTCTCAACTACCTGTAAAACTTGTTTATTTTGTATTTTGTTTACTGTTGTTATTGTATATTCCGTTTCATTGACATCGTTTTTTATCGGCTCTTTTCAGTTTGCCATTTCACTGATTTTGAAACATTGATTTTGTTTTTATGATTAATCCCGCACATAGGAACTCTATATTTGTTTACCTTCCGTCTTTCTCCCTAGCTAATAAGTGTTGCAAAGATACTTACGAGAAACGAAAAAAAGATGCAAAAAAAAAAAAAATAAAATAAAGTAAAACCCAGAAAGCAAAAATAAGTCATGATATTTAAAAAAGCAGAAAAAGCAAAAAAAAATATAGAAATTTGTAAAAAGAAGATAAAGAAAGTAATGTAACGTAAAAAGTGTAAATAATTTAATAATTGTCTCGTGAGTATAAGAGAAAAATTAGTCCGGTATCTAAGCTTTTGAGAAGTTGAGCCTCCAGCACAATAACCCATGTTGTATAAACCTACGACAACTAGCTCCGCAAGTGTGTTGAACATTACCTTCGTGCAATCACGTTCTTGGATCACGCTGACGATGTTGATGTCTAATCGCCACCTCAAGTGATGGACTACCCCATAATTGAGGTTGATGTAACCTTAAAGGCGAAGAACTAGCAAATCCATTTAAACGACTGCTTGTGAATGGAGTGCCAAAAATTGGGGTATTCTCATTATTTTCATTATTGTTATTGTTATCACTGTTCAAATTGCTATTGTTGTTGTGATTATTATTATTAGCATGACTATTATCTCCTGTCCACAAAGAATCAATAAATGATGATGCGGCTACTGGTGTCATATGGCTAGTATTATTGTTGTTATTTTCATTATTATTGTTATTAGCGCTATTACCATTACCAATAAGTAATCTTTGGAAACTTTTTGACGGACTTTGATGTGCATCGCTAGTTTCTGTAATATACTGCTGTTGTGGATGTTGTAATTCGTGGCTAAATTGATGTGCTAAAGATGCATTATAATGTCTATAGGTACCAAATACAAAATTGTTCATAATTATAGAACCAACAATTCCAATAGTTAAAAAAATCATGCTTTTCCAACTGATTGGCTTGATAAACCCATTGATAATTTCTGCAAATGTTTCGGCCCCAATTTTGGCTCTACCAACCACTTTTGGATCTCTATTCATACATTTTTCCCATGTCATACAAGAAATTTCAAGTGCCGGTACCCTTAGATCTGGTGAACAGTGGTTTCTTTCATATTCTCTTGCACATAAAGATATTTCTTGAGTAATTTCCATTAATTGGCTGTTGATTTTATTGTTGATATCAGTTCTAATGGTCAATAGAAACATTGAAATGAAATACAAAATAATGGATATAAGCATAACATTTACAAAAAGCTGCATGTAAAGCGATATCACAAACGGTACTTGTGGATCCACGAAAACTCTTTTATACATTGGTAAGCCGTCATAGTCAACTGATTTGTCATTAGTATTATTGTTTTTTTTCACAAGATTCTTTCTCGGAGACCTTCTGTATTCTTTTGATATTGGTATCAGGGCCAGATTTTCTTTTCCGTTAAGAAGATCGTTTTTTCGTATGCTATTGTCATTATGGCTTGTCTTATTGTCATCATCATCATCGGAACCATCATCATCGTCATCAGAATCGTTATATGCTGCATTGTTCAATATTTCACTGCTGCTGCTATCGTCACCATCCTTAAAAGGCGATCTTTTTGTGTTGTTGTTGGAGTTATTGCTCTCTGGGCGTTTCGCATCTGCTTCACTTTCATTCGTTATATCACTGCTGTATGCAAAATACCTGCTTTTTTGATTAGATGTTGAAGTATTGTAATCTTTTGCATATGAGTTTCTTGGTCTGTATACTGTTTTTTTCGGTGAAAATAACACTTTAGCACCCTTAGTTGGGTTCATGCTACCATTTTCAATGGCGGAACTAAGTTCTGGATGTGATTTTAACGTACTATTTGATACTTGCAATCTGCGAGGGGAATTTTTCAATATTGAATGCAGAGATGGAGTTTGTTTGGATGGAGTTTGTTTGTGTTCTTGTTGTGTAGCGGCAATATCATGGATATTTGGCTTTAGCTGTAATTTGGAATTGCTTGCAGTATTTATTTCAGGCCTAGCATCATTTTCGCTTCCTCTGCGGGACAAAATTTCCTTATTACCATTATTTTTTAGGTCATGGGTATTGTTAATTATCAGGATATTTTTCAATTCTTGCAAGGCACGGCGTGATTTGCTGACATCATTTGCATGACTCAATATATTATTGACACTATCATTACCATCATTACCATCATTATCAATATCATCAATGCGGAAACTGTTGCTTCGGCTCCATCCACCAGGAATAGATACATCATCATCATTGAACAACAAATCATCTTCTTTCAAATCAGCTTTGGAAAGATTATTACTAACGGGCGAGAAGATTTTTCCCGTTGCTGCTTTTCTATAAGTGTTAAGTAAATCTGTTTGAGAAATGTTTCTGCTTGCATCCTCAGCGCCCACTGGAGTAAGGTTGCAGTTTGAGTCCACCACTGAGTCATTATTGTTTGTTACTGATGCCATTATACTGTTGTTGATGTTGTTATTTAGACCAATGCGTACTGTCATACTGTCATTTGCTATTTCAGCTAGATTGTATTTTTGATAGTATTACTCTCCAGTTTTTTGGTCAACTCGTGTTACCTTTTTTATTTTTTTTTTATTTTTTTTATTTTGAATACCGGGGATATTTAGTCTGAAACTGGCAATTTATTGGGTAGAATGGCTGACTCGACTGCACTGTGCACCAGATCAAAGTCATGTTTGTAAATAGATTCACTGCTCATCAATTTGTAAACAAAAACAAAAACTGAATTTATATGATCATGTGATGTATTAATCGTGCACGAACCTCAATGAGGAGGTTCCATGTTACTGGGTCATTTCGTAGGGTTATAGCTGAAAACTATAGGCATAGGTATTACATGATGATAAGACTCAGAAATGATGAGGCTTGCAATCAGAATGTAGGCGAGTTAAATAGACACTTTTTTACAAGCTTCGGCTCTTTATCAATCTCCGCAACACTACTGTACTAAGTAGCTCAAATATGTAAATATAAATGTAAATATAATAATAAATTATTCCAATCTATAAGTCTGTAAACTCAATCAAGCATTCTAAAAATCCTAATAAAAAAATAATGGTAAGAAAAAAAAAGTTCAATAAATAAATGGGTGTTTTTAGCTAAGATGTTGCTGCTGTGAGGGCAAAAAATTCTATAGCATCAGTTTGTCTTATCCATCACTACTATTTTACACGTCAAAAGCGCCTGCCTCTTCAACAGCCTCAGTTTTCTCGGCTTCTTCATCTCTCTTGTGATGGTTTTTAATCTCTTTAACAATTGCATTAAACAACCCATTGAGACTCTTATCCTGAACTCCATCGGCCTCAGCCTCACTGACCCCTTCATCTCTCTTGTGATGGTTTCTAATCTCTTTAACAATTGCATTAAACAACCCATTGAGACTCTTATCTTGTACGCCATCATCTGAGCTTGAGCTTGAAGAAATAGTTGTACCTTTACTTATACCGTCTCTCTTTGACACTTTGACTGCTTCTGATTGAAGCTGCTGAAGTTCAGTTTCCAAGTCTCTTATGGTAATTTGAAGCTGTTGCTTTGGGGCTAATCCTTCACTAGTGGTGGAAACAGCACTACTAGGTTCATTTTGGGTGGCCACTGGTGCAGCACTGGTAAGGCCTGTTAAGGCAATGAAAGGGACCAAGTATTTGATATCAAAAAGCATATTGAAATAATAGAAATGTTGTAGTTGGGAGATTTTTGTTTAATGTGGAGCCGTTTGTACAAAAAAAGCTGCAATGTTTTTTTGCTTTCTTTTTGTTATAAGTTGATAAAAGATTGTCAAATGGAAAAGCCTCGGATTGGCATCCAATTTATATCCTTGATCACTTGTAATTATTTGATAAACTCTGCAATCTACAGCAAGAAATGGGTGCTCCAAAATTTAGTAGCCAAGAAGCTAACGTTATTCATTACCAAAGAATAAGTCAATGACAACCTATAGACCCACCGCATCATCTTCACGCTTTATGATTGTCTCTCTATAGTGTGAGTTGTTAGTAAGTTGCTTTTTCAAGACCAAGTCATAATGTCAGAAATTTATTGACATCATTCATTGGTATATCATACCATGCATTGGTACTACAAATTGATTCTTAACTTGAATGCAGCATTTGGCTGCCGTTATTGTCAGTCGGGCACAATAGCGCCACCTGCAGAAAATCGAGCTACCCCAGACAAGTAGCGGCATTTTGACAACTAAGAAGCTGTAGAAAAAAAAAAATACCACTTTACCATCCATTTTGAGCTAAGTGCATTGCTCGAGATGATTTTTTGGAAACTAATGAACCATTTGGGAGTACTGTAAATACTTATAATTAACATTAACTTTAATTCTTGGATTCCAGGGCAGAATTCAGTAGGATAATTGGTTGGTTTCGTAAATGACACGATCTGCGGCCCATCGTAGGAGCGGTGCATTTGGTAAATAATTGATTCCATGAAGTTTTCGGGCAATCAATTATCAAAGTAGCTCTTTTGCAACTGGTTAGAGCCATTTGGGTGCGTGCCTTTGTGAGTGAGTACTTTCAACTTCCACTGTTGCTCCTGCTGTATGCAGTACACTGTGAAAAAAAGTATTACCATATTAAAAGCCTATCACCAAGACTCAGTATCTTTCAAATACATAATTCAACAAGTTTCCACGTAAGATTGTCCTTTATCTAAATACCTACTTGATGATAGACTACCTGCCTACATAGTGCAAAGCGTCCCATAATATCGTCACACTCATGTTTTTACATAATACTTACAAGCTATACAGTTATTACCATGTTTTTTCGGGATGCCATTAGGACTGAAATCCCATCATTGAAACTTTTTTGCATGTTTGAGTTTCTCTTGCAATGGGTTTACCTTCTTTTTTCTCACCACAAAGAAAATCAACACTGAAGAGACAAGAGCTAAAGAGTACCAAGTAACCATATACTCTAAATGATTGTTTCTCAAATTAACTTCAGGGACAGCCCCAATTGGTACACCGTTTCTGATAAACTGACCTTTTGTAAATTCATGATATTCCTGATTTTCAATGACTTTTTGTTTTGATATTGTAGCTTTTTCGCCTTCTTTCTTTGATCCGTTCAACCAAAAATTCCATAATAATCCTTTTCCTCTTGTTGTTGCTGCACCATTGTCTTGACTTCTTGCAACTATCTTGTAAGGTTTATCAGTCATATCTTCAAGCTGTTGGAAATACACTGGGTAAGAATCAGTTCTCCTAGCCATATCTTGAACATCAGCATATACAAGAAGTCTAATATCCTTTTCGTTTTCTAATGCTAGATTACCAGGCTTAACTTTTCTTCTAAGGGTACAAATAATTTCAACTTCATTCATTGGTAATGACAATTCACTAAGCTTACCAGCAAACCTGCTTTGCGGAGTGATATTTTTTTCACTCACAAAGCCTCGTTCAACCATGACTTTTTTACCCTTGTTTGGTCCGTCACTGGTTATCACAAATGGTGCGTATATGTAGTATCCTTTAACATCATCATTGATTCTAGGACCAACAAACAATTCCTCTTCATGGACAAACTTGCCACGTAATTTGTATTTTGTGAATTCCAAATTGTCTTCCAACTCCGCAAAGGCCTCGAGATCTTGTTTGTCCTTTGGTATAACTATCTTGGAAACATCCAATGGAGGAGCATTAAGTCTGTCTTTGAGCTTGTAAATCAACTCTTTTTTCCAGTGAAGTCTGCGGTATTGCCAATTGCCTAAGCGGAAACATAGTAGGGGCATCAATATCATGAGTCCCAAGACAATAATGTTTTTTATTTTTTTGCTTCTGTCCTCACTGTTATTATTAGACTCATTGATATTTACCGCTTTAAGATCTGTAGAGTAGTGCCTTTGGCTGAGTTGCAAACCCGATCTGGCTGTGAGTATAGAGGTTATGGTGGCATGGCGGATAGCTGGTGCCTGGTTAGCATTGACAAGGGAACGCCTGGACAAAGCCAGCACTCCGGCCCTTTGCAATGCTTGAAGTGATCTGAAGGCGAACATGGGATTACGAGACAATGTTCAATCTGTCACCTATATACTCGTCTCTGCCATTTATTCCTTCTCTTCCATTTCCACCATACATGATATCACTCGATCTATATGATCGCTTTCTCCTGCTGCTGTTACTGCAGGCGGGGGGCTTCCACCGTTACCCCACTCATAAAATACCACAAAGCGCTATCATGCACTACATAGCATTACAATGCGGGTTCAAGTGCACACCACGGTATTTGCGCATAAGAGCGCCAGTGCAAATCGAGTTTACAAACAATTACATAATCCCACATATTTCTCTTTTCTTTTTCTTATATAAGCAGATTTGGAACGCTGGAGTTTCTTTTTCCTTTTTCTTTTTTTTCTTTAACAAAACAACAGACCTCGTGACTGCCATAGTTAAAGTCAGAACTGTGAGAAATCGGCCGCGGGCAAAAATTTGTCTGCGAGCGAGAGGGAAACTGGAGCGAGCGCTGAGCGGAATTGTAAATTGTAAATTGTAAATTGTGGTTGGTGATGATCGTTCATCGCAGTTAAATTTGCCCGTTGCTCCTCTGCTTCTGTTCATCTTTCTTGCCCCATCCCATACTATCCCACCTGGTATCTTACCCATCTCAGGATACCGCACTCACATACAGCACTTTCAAAGTAAGTATTCCATTTTAGCTATTTCAACAGACTCTTGTCGCCTCATTTTCCCCTTGGCGCTGTTTTGCTCTTATCGTTTGACTGTTTCCTCCTCTGCGCTGTGTTTGACCTTGTGGCCAATTTCCCGTATATACAAGATATACCACTTGGGCTGGATTTGTAATCCACCACTTACCACTTCACAAACAACGTTTGCCTCTGTTTTTCACTCGTCTTCACCGTTTATTCATTTTCTCAGCCAAGGCAACACCATTAGACATTATTTGTAATCCTCCTTTTCTGTGTTGTCTCCTGTTGTTTTACTCGGTATCCGCCCCTTTTTTTCCGGATAAACAACCTGTTACAAATTCTTATTTGCATTCACTTTTTTTTGCCTTATCCTTGTTCTCTTGTCTTTTTGGGTAATAGTTTCTGTTACTAACACATCTCCAAGACTTTATCATCTCCTTGAACGACTCAACTTGTGTATATACACCATAGTACAAAGGAGGTAATCAAATTATTACAAACACCTTACACACTCAAAACCTTTTACGACCTTAAAAACAACAATAATCAACAATGTCTGTCGCTAGTGGCGCTGCTTCTGTTTTGTTTAGGCAATTTAGAGAACTAACCGATGCCAAAAAAGGCATACCATCTTTTCATATTGAGTTGGAAAACAACAACATTTTCCTTTGGAATGTTGGTGTTATGGTTTTAAATGATGACTCCATTTATCATGGTGGTTATTTCAAAGCTCAAATGAAGTTTCCAAGCGATTTCCCATACTCTCCTCCAAGTTTTAGATTCACTCCTCCTATTTATCATCCAAATGTTTACAAGGATGGCAAACTTTGTATAAGTATTTTGCATCCTGCTGGTGACCCAACTACAGATGAGCCGGATGCAGAAACGTGGTCCCCAGTTCAAACTGTAGAGACTGTTCTTATTTCCATTATTTCTCTTTTAGAAGATCCTAATATTAACTCTCCAGCAAATGTTGATGCTGCTGTTGATTGGAGAAAAAACAGAAAAGCTTATAATGCAAAAGTTAAGGCAGAAGTGGAAAGAAGTAAACAGGATATACCAGAAGATTTTGTTATGCCAACTGCAAAGACGGCTTATAGCTCGTCAACCCCACATAATGATCAAAACGATACCATAGATGAAAACTTTTGGTATGATTCAGAACAGAGTTACGATGAAGATTCATTGATGGAAGACTTTGAGGAAGAAGAAGACGGGCAATTTGAAGAAGATGACGAAGAGGACATTTCATCCAATACTGATTGCGAAAACAAGTGAAACAGATAGGCGCCCTTCTAGTCGCTCTTCAATCCACTTAATTTCGAAGGACGGAAAGCTAGCTTGATCATTGTCAGGTTTTCTTTGTTCTTATTTCTTTGTTCTAATCTTCTTTTGCCTTTTACTTCTGTTTACATTTTACATTCCTATTTGTTTCATTCAGAATTTCTGTACAATACGCTCATATTAATGGTTTTATTTTTCGTCCTTCCGAAATAAGGTGTCTAAATATGTGGAATATGGTTTTTTTTTCTGTTGTTTATTGTGCCCAATGGTGGTGCTATCACTCTTATGCATTACGTTTTTTCATTTTTCTAGTTTTATTTCTGTTTCAATTTTTAGTTGCTCCAATATTATTACTACCTTACTTTATATCTTATTTTATCTTTTTACCATTTTACTCACCCCATTTATTTTTTTATCTTATCCTGAATCTTAAAATTTTTTAATCTCACATTGCTTTTGCGTCATTTATTTTTTATTTTTATTTTTATTTTTATTTTTATTTTTATTTTTTTAAGCTTCTTTTCCATATGAATGTTTCTGCCTGTTGTTAAACGCATGTCCATCTCTGAAATATTAGATTTATTCTATTGATACTCAAGTAAGTTTGGCATGCAGTTGGTATAACTTTGCTCTCTCCTGGGATATTGACGTTGAAAGAGACGCCAATTCCATGCTCCGAGTATACATATCCAAGTATACGGTTTATGCGTATTACCGCATAGTGACACATACTAACGCTCAAAATCATACAAAAAAGGTCCCAATTGGAAGTACCAAATTGACGGGATACATTACATAATACAATGATACTAGTATTACATACGCATATGAGGCACGCGATCCTGTTCACGTGCCTCAGTGGGGCCCTGAGTCCCAGAGCTGTTGCTCGAACGTTGAGACCTTGTGGGATCTTCTGATGTATTATTAGAACTCTTATTGTTTCTAGGCATATCAAATCAAGTTGTGTATTAGAATAGTTTTGTAACAATAATTAATGAAGCCAGGTCCCGCAGTCCAACCCCCAAGTACGATGTTGAAGAAGAGTATTGTATTTTGTATTATAATAATAATAAGGTAGGGCTTGTTAGGTCCTGAGTATTATTATTATTATTATCGTTAACTGTTATTTGTAGTCATTTTTTGGATATTCTTCGATATCTTTATATTCCGATTATTATGATAATTATTGTTATTGTGGTCTTTCAGTTATCTTTATAACTCCTTCAGTTGTCCTTCATTCGTACTTGTCCTGTCTTCTGTATTTCTATTTATAAATATTATCTGCTTTTGTGTTAGTTATGCATGTAGACACAACACATCACCGTCATGACTTTTACACCGTAGTATTGGTACACGGCCATTCCGCTCAGCATAAACACACACGAAGTTGGTGTCAGCTGACCCCATAATTGGGCTCTCTTTCTCCTTCTACTTACAGAATGAGAGGACTAACCACCAGGGTACAGGGCAAGAAGACTAACGGCGCCGCAATGCTCTCAACCAAAACGTCACCGGGGACAATTAAAAGCAAGACGCCATCGCCCGATATTGTGTTCAGTTTCACCAAAAGACAAATCAACCCAGATCAGATCAGATCAGATCAATTATACCCACTACAAAACATCCCAACAACAAAAACTGCTTTATCATCATAGACAAAATACCACTATTTCTTATGTTTGACTCGTTGGAAAATCAACAGGGCTGGATATTGACGCTTGCCGCGTCTTTAATGTGCTTTATTGGTTGTGCAGTTATATACATTGATCTTCTTTATTCCAAATTATTACCTAAGGTTGCGGCAACTTATCCATTTAGTATTAGCAGTGATGGCAAATTTTTGATTTCATGTCTAGCACTATCCTCGGGCTCCTTGTTGTTCACTTCATTGACCAAGTTATTGCCTCATGCTTCTGATTATTTGGCATCTAATGATTATTTAGCTGAACATACTAAACTTTTGAATGTTTTGTTGTTGCTGTCTTTTCTTGTCGGTATTGGTATATTTGCTGGATTAAATGCAGTAATTCATCATTTCACTAGCGAAAGTATTATTCATTGTTCTCATGATGACCATGAGAATAAAAGTGATGGCAATGATGAACTGGCTGCCAATGAAAATAATAGTGACGATAGCTTGCGTCGCCTGCATTCGCATTCTCGAAGTATTAGCATCTCTGATAGAAAGTACGATTCAAAAACCGGTTCAAAAGGCGGTGATGATTATGATGAAGAATCAGCAATTGAAAACAGTAATAGTGCAAAACATTATTACAATAATAATAATAGCTATAGTCCAAGAAAACAGCTTGCTTCTAGTGTTGGGTCTTCATTCAATGATGATCCTCAAAAGACTACACATACAATTGCTGAAGACTTTGACCACCACCACCACCACCACCACCACAACAACAACAACAACAGCAGTAGCAGCAGTAGCAACAGCGAATATCAGAAAACTAGTGGTGGCCTTGCGCAATTAACGGAACATGAAGATGAAGACGGTAATAATGAACCAACTGAAGAAACTCCGTTGATTGTATCTATGGAAAACCCTACGGTTAGCGATATCCATGATGATCATGGCAATAAATCAGATTTGAAAAAAATTGAAACTCTGCGTGGTTCAGTCATCAAATATAAAGAATTGCAATCATTTAATGCATTGAAATACCTAAAGCATCCATTTTCTAAAAAATCACAAAAGCTATCTCTTGTGGCTTACTCTCCAAGCGACAAGTTAGATTTCGGCAACTTAGATCAACAACAACAACAACAGCTGCAAAGAGTAGATTTTAAAACTAAAGGACGGACAAACAGTAGCGGTACTGAAGTTATGTCAATTGATCAGTTAATGCTTGTGGATGAAGACCATTTACAACAACATCAATTACATAAAAATGATCATAAACACAAACATATTGAAACTTCAGTATCCAAGTTATTCTCCATTGGGATACAAACAACATTAGCCATTTCATTGCATAAGTTCCCTGAAGGGTTCATTTATTACGCAACTTCAAAAATCGACCAAAGTTTGAGTTTAAATATTTTTTTATCCCTAGCTATCCACAATATTGCTGAGGGTTTCAGCATGACCGTACCATTATACTTAGCCATGAATTCAAGATTCAAAGCAATCTTAATCACTGGGATTTTAGGATCTTTTTCACAACCTTTGGGCGCCCTATTAGCATTAATGGTGCTACCAAAGGATCCTAATGAGATTGATGAGAATCAAATCAACTTGGTGTTTGGATGCTTGATGAGTTTGACTAGTGGGTTCTTGACAATTATTGGATTACAAATGTTAATTTCAAGTCTTGGGTTTGGGGGTAGTTCAACATTAGTCACTTTTTGGGTGATTTTTGGAATCTCGGTGATTTGTTTCACAAACGCGTTGACTGGAAGCTTGTTGTGAATGAAATGGGGGACTTTATTTTTGCACTTTGTTTCTTTTTTTTTTTTCTTTTCTTTTTTTTTTTTTTTTTTTTTTTTTTTTTTTTTTTGGTTATTACAGGTTATTGCGGCTATAATTTTTGGTAAGAAGTGTGGAGTATGAGTTTCTAGAATTCCAATATCTGATTTATTGTTAGTTTTATTCTCAACTATTTTTTTCTAACATATAGGAAAAGATGTTTAGGCGGCTAAATTTAATTGGATATGTTTTTGTCTCCCATTTAATTCACTTTTTCTTCTGTCATTACTTCTTCCTTTTATGTCTTTACATGTTTTGGTTTGTGCAAATACTTCTAGAGTCCATTGTTTTTACTGTCATTTTTTCTTACCTTAGCGATTTATGGTTATGATTGTTCAGCTTTGTTTTTGCTTTGTTTTGTGTTTTATCATTGCATCTTTCCTTTCATTTTATCCATTTCAAAATAGGTCAATCTAAACTCTAATACAAAAACAACAATAAAAGCAACCCTTTGTAGTGAAGAAGAGGAATGGAAAGGGGGTACCGTACTAGATCCTGGTTCATTGGGATTTGAAGTACCGATTGCGAACTTATGTCACATCACTTCTCAGTGGTGCATATTAAGAGTGCAGTCTGGCAACTTGCGCATGGATCTCGACATAAACGCAATTATTCCTGGATGTAGGAATTGAAGAATAACATACATAAGAAGAAAAGCCATGGGTATACTATTATGTTTTTATAGTGATATAAAACATTTTGAATGAGAGAAAGATTAAATGTGATTATGATAAAAACTTAACAAAACGTATTATTATAGATTTTTGAAGGAAGGAATAACAAAAAGGGAACGAGACAAAATTAGACTTTGATGGAATGAATGATGACAAAAAGGATAAGAAAAAATTATATAAAAAGGGAATTATAAATCAGTGAATAAAAGTAGATAGTAACGATTCAAGGACAAAAAAAAAAACAGATTAAAAGGAGTTTTTTTTCATATTTAAGAAACAAAAAAACGACAAAAAAAAAATTATAAAAAAGACGAACAAAAGAAAAATAAAAAAGAAAAAAAAAAAACGATTAAAAAATGGATAAACACAAAACTTAGAGCATCAGAAAATTTCAACGAAGATTAGATAAAAGCATGGAAAAAGGAAAAAAGCTTTGAATGGAAACATTAAAAGACCATATTTCTTTTTTTTTTTCTTTTTTTTTTCTTTTTTTTTGAAAAGGCCTCCTTTTCTCAATTAGCAACTTCTTCTTCTGGTTCAAGAGAACTTACTGCTGGAGATTGTCTTCTTTCTCTGGCCAATCTTTCCTCCATTTCTCTTAATTCTTTTTCTCTGCTCAACAATTCTTGTCTTCTCTTCAATAATTCTCTTTCAACCTTTTCTTCATATTCTCTCAATCTTTCTTCTTCAAGTCTAATTTGCTCTTCTCTAGCAATGTAACCTTCACTGCCTTTATTCACTGACGCGGATCTGCTCTTGATGATATTGGCACTTGACGCGCTACTAGCAGCCGGTCTACTGAATCCGCTGCTATCAGCTTCAGCAGCTTCAGCGTCCCCATCAGCAGCCGCGGCAGAGCCGGCGCCCTCGCGATCATTGATTCCTGACAATGCTTCAGTTCTGAATTTTTCATACAACACTTCATGAGTATACTCTTTCAAATCTTGCAAGTGACTAATTAAAAGCGCATTTCTTAAGATGATGAAGTCACTTTGCTCTGGGTCTTCAATATCAATCAACCCCCATGGATATTTTCTTGCTCTAACTAAAGACCCATCATCAGCGGTAAAAGTCTCATTAGATCCAACCACGGCAAATGGAATCAACGTGCGTAAGTAGGTATTAGCATCAATGGTTTCTTCATCATCGTAGTCCAAGTCATATGGGAAATCATATATTGGGATGTTGTAATGTTTTATATCTTCGTTGATTAATCTTTTGTTTAATTCCAACTCATCTCTGGTTAATGAATCACTTTTACTAATAACCGGAATAACATTGACCAAGTTACCCAATTTGGACATTATGGTGACATCGATTTCTCTCAATCCATGACCAGTAGGAATAATGAAATACAATAATGCATGAACTCTGCCATCTTTGAATCTTGGGTTTCTTCTAACTCTGCTTTCTTCCAATAAGATTTCGTCGTATTGGTGTCTGATGTAATCAATGATTTTTTCAAAAGTCGACTCATTATCAATACTGTCGCCAAATCCTGGAGTGTCGATAATGGCAAGAGAAATTTTCACCCCTTCGGCATCTTCCAACTCAACATTTTCAGTTCTGAGGCTGAGTTTTCTGGTCAACGAAGTATCGTATGGGTCGGTGATGGTTGAAGATGGAGTGACGACTTCTTGACCACATAAACTGTTGATGAAGGTAGATCTACCAGTACCGGATTGGCCAACCACCATCAAAGTGAATTGGATTCCTTTTTTCAAATTTTTCTTCTTTCTAAGAGCGGATGATTGAAGAACAGCGACCATTGTTTGTGTTTTTGTTTCGTATGTGTGCGGTTCTCTGAGTGGATGGATGTGTTTGTATGGTTATTGATTGATGGCTTCTGTTATTTTATTAGTCGATGATGTGTAATGTAACTTTCTCTGGTATCTGAAATAGTATTCTGCTATCGAATAATGATTGAATCTAAGCTATGAGTTACACTTCAATGTGGCACAGAAAATAATACAAAAGTTTGGGACACAAGATCTCAGTAAATATCACACACAGATCAGATCAAAGCTGCCTAACATTTGAAAAAGTGCAACTTGTTATTTTTTATTTTTTTTGGCCCTTTCCGCTGCCGCTACTGCTACCGCTGCTGCTGCTGCTGCTGTCGCTGTCGCTGTCGCTGTCGCGATGGCCGCTTTACTGCGTACGCACAGCACAGTGCTCAGCACAGTGCTCAGCACCACTATAGTAGTGAACAGCGGGCGCGAAACAAAAAAAAAAAAATTATAATGCTGGCTTGACTAACTGATTAGCTAATCAACCAATACCCGGACATGTTTGTTGAGGATCAGCCAAAAGCGCCACTGTTTGTGGCTGGTGCAGGATGAAAACTTTTCATCAACATGTCAATTTAAACGTTTTTGATGTATAACGGGTAAAAAAGACTTTAGTCTAAAAATGAGCCATTTTCTTGCTCAAAAACGGTTTCCGAGAATGTCAAGCGGCTCAGGCGATGCTGGATATTACATGTCGTTGCTGCTGGCGCAAATATTATGACTACAGTTATTTGAAAGATATTTTTTTTTTTTTTTTAGTGTAAAAATGTATGCTATTATCATTGTAACTACACTTCAAAACAATAATATAGGTAAAGTTTCAAAAGAGTAGATTAACCATAGGTAGATACTTGGCAAGCAACGAAGTGAAAATGTCATGATAAATATGATAGGATATGAGGGAATCAAATACTAGTCAGGTAGCGTAGCCGAAAAAAATTAAATAAAAAGCAAAAAAGCGTGGAGATAACCAGAGTTATCTCTTATCTTGATTGTATGGAGAAGTGCAAATAATGGAATAGAAAAAAAAAAAAAAAAAAAAAAAAAAAGCAAGAGAGCGAAAACAGATAACAACAAAACATCATTAAGTGAAAAAAGAAAAAATTAAAAGGTAAACCGCAAAGATGAAATGAGATGAGAAATAAAAAAGGGCCTTTATCGTGTAAAGTGGGAACAAAAGCTTGATATAATATAATCACAAAATCAAAAGACGGACAGAATTAATAGAAAAAAAAAAAAAAAAAAAAAGGAAATGAGCTTGTAGTAGTGAGATTGGCAGTAAGTAGTGTACAGGTCTTCCTTGATGTCAAATTAACAGAAAAAGTTTTGCATTTTAACAAAGAAAGAAGCATTTTTGACATACAACCTGTGCTCTTCTTCTTCTTGCTTGATGAGATCAATGTCAAAGATTCTTCTGTCAGAGACCAAATCGATATCAGAAGCATTGTAGAAGAATTTGTAATTTTTGGTCCAAAGCTTGTGACCAATATAAAACACAAGCAAGACAACAGCACCCAAATAATTTTGAAAGAAATTGTTAGCGTCTGGCTTCTTTGCCCCAAACGGGAACAACGCAACCCAAAATTGGGCCATAAGAATCAAAATGTTCAAAGCCACAGCATATATGGATCCATAAGTTCCTAAATTGGCTCTGTAACCTAACTCATTCAAAGATCTACCTTGGGCCTTCATTGCTGCTCTAAATCTAATGTGAGAAAGGCAAATTGTGGTGAAGGTGAAAATGACAGCTAAACCGGTAATCGACAATAACCAACTGAAAACGGTTTCTTCCTTGTCATAAGCAGCAATGAAGGAGAACAAACCGGTAACTGCCGCCAAAATCAAACCCATTAATGGTCTACCTTTCTTGTCGATATAAGTAAAGATTTTTGGTGCAAAGCCTTGTTCAGCCAATGAATTGATAGTTCTTGATGAAGAGTAAACGGCGGAATTAGCCACAGACAAGACAGACAACAAGATAACTGCATTGATAATATGAGGAATAACTTTGACCCCGTGGGCGCTAACAGCAATAACAAACGGAGAAGCATGAGTGGCAGAACCTCCGGAACCCATCAATTCATCAGAATCAGAGTTAACCAAAAAGCAAATCATAGTCAATGAAAGCAAAAAGATAAACAAAATTCTGTAACAGACAACCTTAATGGCTTGAGGAATGGCTCTTTTTGGATTAGATTGTTCAGCAGCAGTCAAGGCAACAAATTCAGTACCGCCAAAGGCAAAAGCAGCAGTAACAAAAACGTTACAAAGACCTTTGAAACCATTTTTGAAAGGAGCAGGGTCGTGCCAGTTAGTAGCGCCAATGTATTTTTTTTCACCAGCACCACCACAGTCAATAATGATGGCCAAGATAATAAAGCCTGCGATTGTAAGCATTTTTGTGAAATTGAAAAAGAATTCTGCTTCACCATAACCTTTAGCCCCAAAGAAATTGATCCCAAGGATTAGCACATAGAATGGCGCAACAAAGATATCTGAATTCACGTCAGTCCAATACTTGATAGTGATGGAAGCGGTAACCAATTCCAAAGAAACAACGGTCAACCACTGAATACAGTAATTCCAACCAACGGCAAAACCGAACGATTCATCAATGAACTTTCTAGGATAGGCATTGAAACCACCATTCAAGCTGCCATAGGCGACGGCTAATTCACCAGCGGCATCAATAACAAAGAAAATCATAGAACACACAAGCAAGTAACCAACAAGCAAAAAGCCAGGACCACTTTTAGCTAAAAGTTTACCAGTACCAACCCAAAGACCAGTACCAACCCCGGTAGAAAGGGCAATCATAATGATATGCCTTTGGGAAAGTTGTTTACTGAGATGTTTTATTTGACCTTCTTCCACTTCTTGTTTTCTGAAACCGTCTTTGAACCTTTCCCAGCCAGACATATTTTTGCTGCCGGAATCATATGGAGAAACCTTCACTTCTTGAACATCGGTGGATGAGTCGGCGACGATATTTATTCCTTCGTCGGCAGTCTTTTTATTTATAGACATTGTGAATGTGACTTAATAGGGTAGTAGTAATATAGTTTGATGATAACTTCAAGAATTGCAGTACTCAGAAATCAATCGTTCTACTGTTGAAATTTTAGTACTATTGGCTTTGATCTTTATCTTGTCTTTGTCTTTGTTTTTGTTTTTGGCAAGAAGAAAATATGGAAATGTAAAGTGAGACAAACAAATAAATATAGCAAGAGTTTTTCCCTTTCTTGTGTAGTATGAAAGCAAAAAAAGAAAAGGTGGAGAGATATGAGAATGGGGGGGGGGGGGGGGGGGGGGGGGGGGGGTTTATTTTATTTGATAGCAAGAAGAAATAAAATGAAGAAAAAAAAAAATTGGATAGCAAAATAAACCCGATTATGTATGACCGAGCAAAGTTGTGGTATATGAAATGGAGAAATTTACAATATTGTATCAATCACGAAGGAAAGAAAAGTGGAGAGAAAAAGAAAAGCAAAAGAAAAGAAAAGGTGAAAACCCAAATTTTGGAACGGGATAAATACTAGAAGGAAAAGGAAAAGAAGGAAAAAGAAAGCAAAAAAGAAAAGAAGGAAACCAGGGCAAACAAGCAGGGAAAAAGAGAAGACAAGAGCTGGGGCGAGGGTGAGTATTTAAATGTATACTCAAAAGCATCAGCAGCATCGGTAGGATAGGAGCCTGAATTATTCAGCGCCAGCAGCAGCTTCGAAGCTTTCACCGGTGCTGGTGCTGCTGCAAACTGCAGCATGCTGAGCAGAGCAGCAGCAGCAGCAGCAGCAAAAAAAAAAATTTTTTTTTTCCTAAGCTTTTGAGTATTCTGGCAGGCAACTGCAGCAACCGCTTGCCGACAGCGGTGGAACTGTAAACTGGAGCACCCCACTATGGGTTTACTATGGGTTTTCACTATAGCTTACTATAGCTCACCAGTGCCAGCGCGCGGACACCCAGTCCTGGATTGAATATTGTGGATGGTGGTGGTTGTGCTTGGAGCGCCTCTTGAAGTGAGGGCAGCATGGAATAGTCAGTTGATTGAGCAGCACCATTTCGCCAGAAAGGATGCTACTACTATTGCTGCTACTACTACTACTTTTACCAGTACCTACCACCACGCAAACGATATGGAATAATGTACTATTTCATACAATTATTGTACTCATCCGTGGATAATCAACAGCAAAAAATGCGACGGAAGCAATCCCGATGCAGGCCTCAATTGCCAGAGGGGTGCCGTTGCGGTGGGTGCAATGCATATCCCGAGGCATGGAGACGCCGTGTGAAATGCCGGCGGGAAAGGCGTTTGCGAGCTGTGATTGGCCATCAGGCGCTGCAACGCTGCGGGAATCTCGACGGGCCGGTGGCGAGTCGCAGCTGAGCAGCAGCAGCAGCAGAAGGAAAGGAAAGGGCTCCTGGCCATGGGTGCCGTGCTGGTGATGTCTTGTCTGACTGACTGACTGACTGTCTGTCCTGACTGATCGTTTGCCAGCTTGTAGACCAACCATGCTGCTATGCGGTGGCGGATGGTGCCTCGGGTGGCGCTCAGGTGGCGCTCGTGAGGCGCCGGTACTATTTTATTTTCTTGGTGATTGCATTGGCATTGGCATTGGTATTGACATTGACATTGGCATTGAAAAGCAAAAAAACTTGGCTGTGTGTGACTCACTCGCTCTGTTTCGCTGGAACGCTGTTCATCTTCAGCTTATCCATTTCTGTCAACGCAGTAGCAGCAACACTAGCGCCAAAAGACTTTTTTATTTTTTTTTTTTTTCCTAAAAAAAAAATTCCAACCACTTCACCTGTCAACTTGATGCCTCAAGTCAGGGTCAATTCATGGGCCACTTGGGTGTTTATATACTATAGTGCTAATCGTGCTAAAACTGTTCTACTACATTCTTATCTTGCTATGATCGCTTCTCCCGTGGCTAGCGCCAGCGCTAGCCACGATTACCGCAGAATCTCAACAGCATCAGGGTCCCGCTGGCCAATCACAGCAAGCCATCGCCGATTATCTTATCTCTTCGCCGTCGCCGGTCTTACTGCTCAACAACAGCAAGCCTCAATACCCTACCTGCGGGTAAGCCCTTGCCCAGACAGACCCTAAAAAAAAACTTTTTTTTTTTTTTTTTTTTTCCCCCCAATTTTCTCGCATTGCTTGCCGGCAACGTCGTTTTCCAATGCTTTGGAGCGCTGACAATCAGGCCCCCCGCTACTGGTGCTTAACGGTGCAGCTCCTTGCGTATGACTGCTAAGCGAAGAGACCCACGCCGATTGCTGAATAAGCATATTAGATAATTTGCCAGAATTCTTTTCTATGCATGTGACAAGTCAGCTGATATCTTCTCTGCTTTGACTGACGTCAGCGCTTATGAGCTTTTCCTTCGATGAGCACCCCCGATATGTGCTACGTCACCCCCGTTCTGCTCTGTCTGATGATAACGCGAAAACGAGACGGCTGAAAATGGTAAACAGCAAGATGTCAGCGGCTAATCAGCGCTTTTTTTTTGATAGCGGCGATGATTGATGGCGATGTGCATTTCTTGTTCTTGTTCTTCCTCCTCCTCTCCTGATATTTCTTTATAGAGCTTCCTCTCGCCAACCCATCATTTACTCGCCGCCCAATATGTCAGCGGCAAACAACCCATCGTTGCTTCCTACCCATGAAGAAACTACTCCCTTGGTGGCTGGAGCCAGGGCTAGCCTGCCAAAACCCCGCCGGTCAACGTCAAACGCCTTCAAGAGATTTGCTACAATCTTGGTGGTGTTTGCTGGTACGTATATCCTCCCACCAATGCAGCATTGAACCGTTTAGCGCTAATTTGACTAACACTCTATAACCAGTAATCTTTGGCCTTATCCATGGATCCACCAGGTTATTCGCTAGGCAAAAACCAAAAAAGAAAAACATCATCTTTTTTGTCACCGATGGCATGGGCCCTGCATCGCTATCCTTGACCAGATCTTTCCGTCAATTCAGAGACAATTTACCATACAACGACACTTTATTTTTAGACAAACACTTGATTGGGTCATCGAGAACAAGATCCTCCTCGTCCTTGGTCACCGATTCGGCTGCTGGGGCTACGGTGTTTGCCTGTAGCGCTAAATCTTACAATGGCGCTATTGGAGTTTTCCCTGATAAGAGACCATGTGGCACTGTGCTTGAAGCATTGAAATTGAATGGTTATTTGACCGGGTTGGTGGTCACCACTAGAATCACTGACGCCACCCCTGCATCTTTCTCATCGCATGTCGATTACCGTTTCCAAGAAGACTTGATTGCTGAGCATCAGTTGGGCTACTATCCATTGGGCCGCATGGTAGATTTGATTATCGGCGGTGGCAGATGCCACTTCCATGGTTGCAGGTCCGACGACAGAAATTTGATTACCGAAGCGATCAACGATGGATGGTCCTATGTTGGCAATAGGTCTGCTTTTGACCAATTGGAACTTGGCCAAAATAAAGATATTGAATTACCACTTTTGGGATTGTTGGCCGATGAAGATATTCCATTTGACTTGGACAGAGACAATAAGGAGTACCCATCCTTGGAAGAGCAAGCCATCACGGCCATAAATATCTTGTCGCAGAAAACCAAAAATAGCGATAAAGGCTTCTTTTTGCTTATTGAAGGTTCAAGAATTGACCACGGTGGCCATTTCAATGATCCAGCGGCTCAAGTCAATGAAGTCTTAGCCTTTGACAAAGCATTCAAGGCAGTAGCCCAATTTGCGGATGAACATGCTGATGAAGCTGATACCGTGTTGCTTAGCACCAGCGACCATGAAACCGGTGGGCTATCGGTTGCAAAGCAAATTGAACCAACTTATCCAGATTACTTGTGGCTTCCTGAAGTTTTGGCTAACGCATCTCATACTTCTGAGTACTTGACCAAACAAATCAGGTATTACGTTAGCCAACAGACAAAGTTGGATGAGTCAAAATTCAAAGAGTTTTTGAAAAACCAAATTGAACAACATTTTGGGATATATGACATCCAGCCCGAAGAGATCAATAATGTAGTCGCAAACAAAGACGACCCTCAAGATTCACTAGTGGCGTTAATCAACACTAGAGCGCAAATCGGATGGTCCACTCATGGCCACTCTGCCGTTGACGTTAATGTTTACGCCCATGGATCTAGCGCAAGATTACAAAATCACCTTTTGGCCAAATTGTTGGGAAACCACGAGAATATTGAAATTGGCGAGTTTTTAAGTAATTTGGAAAAAGATGTGGATTTGGGCAAAGTCACTGAGTTGATTAGAGACACTCAACATTCCCCAAAGAGAGCTGAGGTTTCTGAATTTTTGAATGGCTCAACCATAGATGATGAGCAGCTGTTGGTTAGTGCTTTGCAAAGCAAAATAGAGGAGGTTTACGTCAACCATTAGGCATAAAGGAGAAACGGACATTTAACTTAAAAAAAAAAACATCTACTTATTTTTACTTGATTTTATTTTTGTTCATTTTCATAAAAAGCATTTACAATAACAACAAAAAAAAACGATAAATATGTTGATTTTTTTCTCTTTTTTTTATAGCATTTTTCAATACAGCAACATGATAAAATTTGCATTTTGCCTTCTCCTTTTTTGCTGTCAAGTAACAGTGATAGCATTGGAAGACTGATTTTTTGTAGAATGTCTACTTTCTGGGCCAGTATAAGTTGGCACTCGAGTAAAAGTGAAAACAAAAAAAGTACACGGGCAGTTCGTTTTCTTTAATAAGACAGAATTCTTTGGTTATTATTAAAATTAAACAAATATATGAAAAAGCCAAGAAAATGAGAAAGTATAAAAGTTTAAAAATGCCAATAGCTTAGTAGTGAAAAATGCAAAACAAGGGGAAAAAAATTATATAGGTAAAACAAGCAAAGTGAAAATGACAAAAAGGGCGAGAATCAAAAATGACCAAAAAATGGAGCCACTGTAAAATAAGAAGAAGGGGCAAAGGTGCAGGCTGAGGGGAAAAAGATGGGGAAAAAAAATAAAAGGTTGGAAAAAAGTGTGTCTATAAAAGGTAACGTTCCAACAATAATAACAGCAACAAATTGATCAATCAAGTGACGAGAAAATGAAGTGAAGTGAACAAACAAAACAACGAAAAAACAAAAAGAGCCAGTTAGTAAAAGCTACGCTTTACACTCACAAAAAGAATGCAACGGTAACAAGGACCAATCCACTAATTGTCGTTAATGCCTTACCGTTAACTCTCAAAGATCCAGCAGCATTAGCAGTGTCAATTCCAGCTGTAGTAGAAGCGGAAATGGTGGTACTGTTAGCTGAGCTTGAGCTGGAGGAAGCAGCAGATGTGGAAACAGTAGTGGCTTGAGCTTGAATTTGGCCATCGTTGATTTGAGAAACAAGATCAGCAGTAGCAGTAGCTGGAGTGCTAGAAGTAGAAGCTGGAGCTTGGATTTGTCCATCAGCAATTTCTGAAACCAAGTTGCCGAGAGTGGTGGTGTGTGCTGGTGCTTGAATTTGGCCATCACCGATTTGAGAAACAAGTGGACCATTAGCAGCGAATGATGCGGTGGACTGGCCATTGGCTGAACCGGAACCAGAACCGGAACCAGCAGCAGCAGTAGTAGCAGTAGCAGTGTTAGAACCAGAACCAGAACCAGCAGCAGAGTTAGATCCAGAGTTAGAGCCAGAGTTAGAGCCAGAGCCAGAACCAGAGTTAGGTCCAGCAGCAGAAGAGGAAGCGGAAGACTCAGAGCTAGAAGCAGTAGAAGCAACAGCTGGACCAACAGTGTTCACAATAGCAGAAGCAGAAGAACCAGATGAGCCAGTAGAGCCAGCACCAGAGCCGGAAGCACCAGAAGCAGAAGCAGAAGCAGTAGAGCCAGCACCAGTAGCGGAGCCAGAGCTAGAGCCAGAGCTAGAGCCAGCACCAGAAGCAGCACCAGTAGAAATAGTGGTGATGATAGTTGAAGAAGCACCATTAGAAGCACCATTAGAAGCGGTTGAAGCACCAGAGCTAGAACCAGAAGCAGTGACAGCAGTAGAACCAGAAGCAGCGGCGCCAGTAGAAACTGGAACAGCAGTGGTAGAGTTCCAGTTACCAGCATCAGCAGTAGAAGTAGCACTAGTAGAGTTCCAATGAACAGCAGAAGCAGTGGAAGAAGCTGGACCAGCAACACTGGTAGAGTTCCAGTGGTTAATAGTAGGAGCCACAGAAGCAGTAGAGTTCCAGTGGTTGACTGCAGCAGAAGAAGAAACAGCATTAGAGGCAGTAGTCTTGTTACTAACAGAAGAGAAGGAAGTAGCTTCACCGGCTTCTGGAGACACTGAACCACTGGCAATGGTAGAAACTGGAACAAAAATTGTGTGAGCAGAATCAGAAGTAGTGTAAGTGCTATAGTATGCAGAAGTATAGTTACCGCTTCTGTAGTAGCCAACGCTTTCAGTAGTAGCATAAGTAGAAGCAGAAACTTCAGTTTCCACACTGCTAATGGTGGTTAATGGACCAGTAGAGTTTGAATTAACAGTGGTTGGAATAACAGTGGCATAAGTGGAAACATCAGAAACAGTGGCGCTTGATCCAGTAACACAATGCCCACCGTTACAGGTGGTGAATGGAACCCATAAAGTGCTCTTTTCAGTGACTTGAGAAGTTGCGACAGTGTTGGAGTTAGCATCAGCATTAGTAATACCACCGCTAGATGAAGCATTGCCAGAACCGGTAGCAGTAGGATCAGCAGAACCGGTAGCAGAAGCATTAGCAGCACCAGCACCAGAAGTTGATGGGTATGGCAAGTAAACAGTAATATCAGTTTCTTCATCATTGGTAGTGACAGCAGTAGTAGAATAGTAAACATCAGAAGTAGTAGTGGTACAAACTCCATTGTTACATTGGACAATAGTCACCTCAGTAGTAGCAAGACCAGAATTGGCATCAGCAGTATTGGTAGCAGAAGCTGGAGCAGAAGTGATGCTGGCAAGAGGAACAAAAGTGCTGCTGGTACCATTAGAACCGGAAACAGGAACTTCAACACTGGTGTTGTTAGCATAAGCAGAAGCTGAAGATGATGGGCTACTGGTAGAAATTGGAACCCAAGTAGTGAGCCATGTATCTTCATCACTTTCAGTGACATGAACAGTGGTTTGCAAAGCAGTAGTGATTTCAGTTGAGCAAACACCGTTAGAACAATGACTGGTGGTCAAAGTGGTGTATTGACCAGTTGAGGATGGTGCGCTTGTGGTCAAGTTGGTGTATCCAGAAGTAGAAGAAGCAGCGTTAGCAGAGTTTGAAGTGGTATTAGCATAGCCGCTAGTTAAAGGAGCCACTGCAGATGTTGAGTTAGGATACAAGCCAGTTGATTGAGCAGCTGCAGAACTAGTATTGGAAACAGCACTGGTGAGTGGAGCAATGGTAGAAGAAGTGTTAGAATATAAGCCAGTAGATTGTTGAGCCAAAGAAGAGGTGGTGTTAGAAACAGCGCTAGTAAGTGGAGCCACAGAAGACGTCGTGTTAGCATAACCAGAAGTAGCTTGAGTAGCATTGACAAAACCAGTAGCTGAAGTCAATGGAGTCGTCGTGTTAGAAACGCCACTAGAAATTGGAGCCGCTGAGGACGTGGTGTTGACGAAACCAGTAGCAGCAGGAGCATTAGAGGTGGTACTGTTGAAAAAACTGGCAGAAGCGCTAGTTATAGCAGTAGTAGTGTTACCATTCGAAGTAGAAAGTGGTGTAGTACTGCTGATGGTACTATTAGCAAATGAAGCGGATGATGAAGTGTTAATTAAAGAAGTGCTGTTAGCATAAGCAGATGATGATGGCACTGAGCTAGAAGTGCTATTGATACCTGCAGGAGCAGAAGTCAAAGAGGTGCTACCAGAAGTAGTGCTTTGAGCAGTAGCGGAGGTTGAGTTACTTGCTACATTTGTTGGCAAAGCAGTAGTGGAATTACCAGCAGCAGTAGAAGCAGTAACCGAATTAGCAGCATTGGTGGTAGTACTGTTATTGGTAGCCGAAGTGGTAGCAGCAACAGAAGCCGAAGTGCTGTTAGAACCCGCAGCAGCAGCAGAGGTGGTAGAGTTGGAGAAAGATTCAAGTCTCTTGGCTCTATAAAGGTAATCAGCAACAGGAGCAACAGTTGGGATTGCATAGTTGTTGAGAGTTGGAAAGTTGTTGATTGCAGCAGCCTCACCGCTAGCAGCATACAAAGCTGCAGCAACGAGTAAACTGTTAAAAGACTTCATCAGACAAAAAAAAACTTATTAATTATTGTTTGACAAATGTGAAAGGGGAGCTTTGTCTTTTTGTTTGATCTTGATGTTTTTTTTTTTAGCTGTTTGTGATGAATGCTTTAGAATAGAATACACCTGTGGGTGGCAGTGATCAGAGACAAAAAGAAGCACTAGTTGATGAGGCAGTACTAAAAAAACCTTCTATGCTTCAAAGTCTCAGACATACCATCTAGTATATATATGCTAGTGCAATGGAAGGGCGATAATGTGAAGGAATGAGGATGGCGGGCTAGCGTATGCTTTGGCATAAGCTGATTTACGCTGTCGATGTTGAAAACAAAACACCGTCTAGATGCTTCCTGCACCATCTGCAGTTTATTGCATAGTCGATAGCGAATTTTTTAGCGTTATTTCGCTGCAAGGTAATGCGCAATGCTGAAAACGGAAGAAAATTGAAAAAAATCAAGAAAAATGAAAAAACGGCGCCAAACGTTAAAAATGCTTTTGTGAATTGTGACGATTAGTTTATTGGAATGCGGGCAAAACGTGCCTAGAAGGAGTTGTTGAAGGAAAGAAACAGCATGAAGAAGGAAGGTTATGACGCTATTGATCAGATTTTAAAAGGAATAACGAGTGAAGGAACCATTAATGAACAACAACCACAAACCACAACGCTGCTTTGGTCTAGAGAAGCTTCTATTATTGTTCCCTTCTGACGCGGCTGCACCATCCCGATGGTATTTGTACAGAAACTAGACGGCCATTAGTGCAATCAATCAGGGCAAATTAAAGCAAATTGGGTAATATGCCGCTGCACAATCGTCTCACCCAGCACTCCATTTTTAGTCCCCGTCAACCTAAATGAGCCCGAAAAACCTAATAATCCTATAGTTTCAATTGCTTAGGTGATAAGTGCCACTGGGCTGATGACGTTTGTCTCACCGTTAACGTGTAAAGAAAATATTAAATTTCATGTCAATAAGCACAAAACGCATGGCAACGCTGGTCATAAACATTAAGGTCTGAGGCACACTGATTTCAAAAAAAGTGAACAGAACTTGTACATACATGATTCATGTCGAAAGAGAGAAAGAGCAAATTTGTACAAAGAGGTGTCACCTCAAATACAATTAGTCTGTCACAATAATAAAACTTCACTATTGTTTATTAGTGTATTGTACCGTACTGCGTTATATTGATATCGACAGAAATATAGGGTGTAAGCAAAAACAAACGACACAAGACGCTTTATTGAGACGCCATATTATTACTATAAGCAGCACCTTTTTTTTTAAAAAAAAAAAAAAACGCATAAAGACAGATCAGGAACTGAAGAAAGCACAACAACTTTTATCAAAAGGAAAATGTATACAGTACCAGAAGCAAATATATGATCTAACAATAGATTCTTAATAACCAACTGCATTATAGATCTTACTTTCTTGAAAAGGGAAATGGAAACTGGTTTAAACGGTGTCCACAGACATGTCAACATTAATCGAAGTATGCATACCGTTTAACCATTCAATGCTGGTCAAGTATCCACAGCTATTACATAACTGCCGCAAAAAGCAAAAAGCACATAGAGGAGAAAAAGGTCTTTTCTAACAGTTTTAGAAGTGTGATCTATTTTAACCAAAATAATTGTAACAGAAGATGATCTGGATTGACATAAAAAAATATTAGCGCTGGTTGATGTGCTCAGATTTTTTTATGCAAATCAACAATAGCATAGATCGGGTCATATGAGATTTTACAGATCAGGCAACAATAGCGAAGCATCAGCCTTGGGAATCAGAAAGCGAAAATTCATACTCTCATTGGATTGCATCATCATTGCGGTGGTAAGTGTAATTGGTTTTCAAGCTTATTGGCGCTAGTGGAGTTAAACAGTACTATGTGTCACCGCACGGAGCCCTGAGCTCAAAACTTAGAAACAACAATAGATATTAGTAACTCTTCAGTGGGTATTATTATTCCCGTAGTTTGTCCTTAGAAGTTGCAAATTCACATTATGCCGCGGTACTGCTTTTTCCACTTTCGCATCATTAACTTCGTCATTTGCAGCATCTTCATTTTGCTTGTCACCAGTCTGCGTATCTTGAGATTCACTAGCTTCAGTTTGCAATACATTATTAAATGCTCTGGCTAGCGTTTCATTTGATTTCGCAAACTTTAAGCTTAGCTTTATTATCGTTAATGCTGGCTCGATAGCAATTGGGTTCCAAAATGGTGGGGCGTTTGGCAGCTTGGTTTTGATTATAAATTTGATTCTCAATTATATCATCAAGTTTATTGCTGTTTAGGGACTACGCATAATCGGCTTTTGAAAATACAGCAGCTGGATACCTTTTAAAAGCCAACAATATTTTTGTGTTTTTGACGGCGGTTAGATGATGTTGGTTAGAATATCCTTAGTCGATAATGGTGCTTGCTGGACTATCATAATATGTCAAAAAAAAAAAGTGGAACAAGCGGACACAAAATGGGATAAATAGCTTCTAAGCAAGAAATTATACTATTGGTACTTAGCGGTCTCATTGAAGTTCTAACTTTGTTGCTGTTGTTGTTGTTGTTGTTGTCAATTTGAGTTTAAAGGAAACACTATCACCGCACCCGTACACCAGGTAGATACCGCAGATGAGCACCAGCAAGGAAATAAGAATACGAAGACCAAAGTGAAAGTAATAGAAAGCAAAAACGAAGTTAGTAGTATCTCATCTATTTCGATATCAATCAATAACCCTTAGAATTTTCGCAACTATCAAAAGCCAAATGTCTAACATTATTGATTAACACTCTGAAGGCACTCTCTTATAACAAAGAGGCCAACTGCCAAAATTTCTTCCAACTTAAAATCCATCGAGTGTTTCTACAAATGTTTCTTGTTTACAATATTTATGAGTTGCGCAACTGTTACAAACATGCGTGCACACATTTTTTTGGCAAATTGTAAACCAACTCAGTGTTGCCTTATTTATATATATACGTATTGCTATCCAAAAGTAGTCAATGATTAAGTAATTTTGGTGTTGTATACCTACTTACTTACGCCAGACTGAGTGCTGTAATAATATAACTACTACAACTTATTAAATTTGAACTTCTTATCTGGCGTTAAATATTTTATAGTCTTTTTTCTTAATATGATCCCAATTTACTAGATGGCCAGGTTCCCGCATTGTAAACCAAAATGTGGGAAAAAGTTCTGGTGACAGCATCAAAAAAACTGTGCATTATCGAGTAACAGAACTCAGCATAACAGCTAGTGGTGAACTTTTATTGTATTTATCATGAGGCAAGTTGTTTCTTTTAGTGCTCAGCTGTAAGTACGTTACTAAAAAATTTGAACCGAACAACTGCTTTGTTGACCATTCATATTAGCTTGTCTCTAACAAGGATTGAGGAGACTTTGGACAATTGAGGGAAAAAGTTGTTGACCAATTGTCTGAGATTTATAAAATCAGTGAAGTTTCATCAAAAGGTGTTAAAGAATTGGTTTAGTTTGGTACTTCTAAATTCATTTAAATTTCTTTGCCAAATCTTGAAACTCTAGAATTTAGCATTAATGCTATTAGTGTTTATGATAACCGTCAAAAACACCCACTGCGAAGACCTTCTGAAGATGTGTGTATCTTTTATACTCCAAAATGAAGTTATAATATTTAAACATTCTTGCAAATTAAAGAAGGAATGAGAATATGTGACTAAAATGAAACGAAAGAGGTTTCAAACTGACCAACCTGCAAATTGAATAGACCAAATTGAAAAAAAAAAACACCAACAAAACAAAACAGTAGCATCATTGTTGGTGAATCAGAATTTGCTGTTGATACTACCAATGGTAAATTAACCAAGCTTTATGATTTTGACATCATTTTGATTGACACTTTAATTCAACTTTTGGAAATGAGAATAGCCCATCAAACAAACACTCAGCAGAACCCTAAAGCACAGGATTAAATTTGTAATGATAAATAAGAATCTAAAGGTAATTGCAACGAAAATCTTCACACGGACAACCACAAAAAAGTCCGACGAAGATAAAAAGGGAAGACTAATGGTTACTTGTTTATCTATTTCATTATTATTGTTTTCCTCATGTTGTTATACAATCATTCCATTGTACATTAAAGTTATTTATTTATTTATTTTTTTCCCTTTGCTAATTCTTTAGTTGTTTTTCTCAATACGTACAAAGAAAAATTTTTTTTTTATCTGATGTTTGACTTACCGTTTGATTTGCTATAGGCTATAACAAGCTATTATGTTTCCCAACGTAATTTTTAAGCTATCTAAGAAGGGAAAGCGAGTAGATATTGTGCCTCGTCCCTGACATAGAACCACATCAGGGCTCTATAGGGAAGTTTTGATCCCAAATAGGACAGATGGTAGACCGAAAATCCCAAAACAGAACAAGAATACACAAAAGCATTGTAAAAACTTGTAACCATATCGCTACGGTCCATAATGTACCTACATATATTCTACAACAACTATTAAAGTAAGCAAGCGCTATAAGAGACAATCCAAATTGCTGTCAAATTGAAGACAATTGTTGTCAATCGCTGCAATGAAAGTGAACTATGGGGCTATGATTTAACAAATTTTGGAAATTGCTATTATATTGCAGTTATGCAGTTTAGCAATTCGTGTATGTAGCACGAAAACACTGCCAAGTTTTCAGTTTCTTTTCGTACAAGACCCCTCTTTTGCTTTGCGCACTACTTTTTTTCTATTTTCCTGTCCGTCGCTTTATAGTCCCGTGCATGGCTTGTAGACAGCGGCTTCATCTCCAGAGTATCCGGCCACAAATATCGACCGGAGCAATAAATACTACAGAAGTTAGTTTCGAGTAGTCAAAAAAAAATATTGATCTAGATGGTTTCTTTGAACTAAACATAGCATATATTACCTTATTCAGTTCATTAATCACCACCTACTTGTAGGTAACAATCTTATTAATTTTACTAGTTTCTGTTTCCCGGCTTAGCGCTTTGCTTTGCTTTGCTTTGCTATGCCTTGTTCTGCTTTGCTATGCTTTGTATAATGTTTGGTAAGATGCGCATATTCTGCGTGGCCAAAATCTGGCCATATCTCGGCTAGACTACTTGGAGAAGAGGGAAAAGATTGAAAAAGTAGGAAGTGAAATATTGAATAATTGCAGAAAAAGGGGAAAAAAACGAACCTTGAATAAAGCAAAACCTGTAATAGTAAAGCAAATAATATCGGAAAAGCCCTGGCGAAAAGGCAAAAAAGGCAAAAAAGGCAAAAAACACCAAACGTTAAATAGTGGGCCCTGGCTAGACCTTAAATTTTGTAAAATAGGAAGCACCAGCGATTCCTACCTTCAACGCGACCATAATTGCAATAATGAAACCACGAAGTGAAGCCGGTGAAACAACCACGACTTGGACTATTTGCCGTATTCGACAGGGTTGAAGTTAGCTTAAATCGGGCATATTAGGTGGTGGAATAATAAGATCCTGATTTCAACGCGTTGAAGAATACATACACTAGGCTCCTTTACGGTTCTGCTTTTGACTCTTTTATAAATCACTATGGAACGATCTTCATCTTTTTATATTGAATTGTATACATTTTTTCAGTAATTATAATCCCCGTTTTGGGTACAAAATCATTCGAAGGGGGAGTCATCACAGGCTAGGAATTAGTTTTTGGCAGTTCATAAATTGAGATCTTGCTCAAGTCAAAAATGTGAACTCACACATAGACAGGTTAGGATTTTTTGGAAAACTCAAGTTGTTAAAATTTTCACCTCTTGGGTACAATTATTAGTCTTAGCTGAATTAACCATCTGCATCTGCCGGACTTAAAGAATTTCTGTTTTTCTGGCCAAGACCGGTGTTTTTGAATTTTAAACTTTTCCGACCACCACCCTGGCCCACCGAGGGCTTGGCCCGGCAAAAGAAAGAGGGCAGTCGGTCCCGGAACTTTTAGTAGCGTCTAAGATTTTATTGGGCCTGAGATTGGCTTTTTCTTCCTCGGAACAACATTTAGCTCAGCTTAACGCTCGGTGCCTTTGGCTCGGTTTCAAGGTTAAGGCGCGCGTGCATGCCCCCTTTTTTGTCGTTTTAGATTAAGCTTTCAGTTGTTTTTTTAGATTTGTACCTCGGAAGGAGTTATTAATAGCAGTAGAAAAGGGGTATTGTAATTGAAATCATGAATTTCCATTTTTGATGAAATCAGGAAATAAAATAGGAGGCTTATTAATTGTTTTAATTTTGCTCAGCAAAATCTTTTTTGCCTTTATGAATATTCCGCAATCATAAGATACCTTGTAAAAATAACAGAAAAGACTAAACAGTGTAAAAACATTTATAAGATAAAAGTATAAATTAACTATAGGTGTAATATAAAAACCAATGCAAGGAGAAAAGAATTAAAAGATGCTAAAAAATGCTATGATTTTTCCAAGATAAAATGAAATTATTATCCAAACCAAGAACGAACAAAATAGGTGTAAGAAGAATGTAAAGAAACAAATTAGTAAAGGAGAAGTAAAAAGGTTAAAAAATCATAATAGACATTAACAAAACATGACAAAAGGAAAAGGCAGAAACAAAAAAATTAGAAAAAAAATATGGTTAGAAAAACTGTTTAACAGTCAACCAAACCAGTGACTTCCAAGAAGACTGGTTTACAGTGTTCACCCAAAGATCTGTCGTACAAGTTGTAGAAGGTACCAGACAAACATTGGTAGAAAGTGGTGCTGTTACCGATGGCCAAGTTACCGTCAGAGATGGACCAACCAGCAGCGTAGATGGCACCAGCTTGTGGTGGTGGACCGTCGAATTGGAATTGTCTGTTAGCAACAATAGAACCGATTCTTCCCTTGGAGTCCTTCAAGATAGACTTTTCCAAAGTCAATTGCAAAGTACCATCGACTTTACAGGCAACGGTGTCAACAGTGTCGTTACTGGCAGTGGAGGCAGTAGAAGAAGATTTGGAAGCAGAAGAAGTCTTGCTAGCTTGGACTTGACCATCAGTGATTTGAGAAGCAACAGAAGTAGTGGCAGTGGTGGCTTGGATTTGACCGTCATTGATTTGAGAAACGGCCTTGGCGGTAGAGGTGGTAGCTTGGATTTGACCATCACCGATTTGAGAGATAGCTTGAGCAGTGGATTTTGGAGCAACAGTGGTGGTAGAAGCTTGGATTTGACCGTCACCGATTTGAGAGATAGCTTGAGCGGTAGACTTGGCCTTAGTAGCAGTAGAGGTAGTAGCTTGGATCTGACCGTCACCGATTTGAGAGATGGCTTGAGCAGTAGACTTGGCCTTAGTAGCAGTAGAGGTTGAAGCTTGAATTTGGCCATCACCAATTTGAGAAATGGCTTGAGCAGTAGCAGTGGTAGCTTGGATTTGACCGTCAGAGATTTGAGAAACAACATCTCTCTTAGCGTAAATAGTAGAAACAGAAGAGGTGATTGGAACAACAGCAATACCGAAGGTACCGTCGTAGTCAGTAGCACCACCTTTGATGGTAACACTTGGAGTCAAAGTGGACCATGGTTCAGATGGAACATAAGCAGCCAAAGAGGAGCCAGCAAGGGCCAAAGAAGAGACAACGGAACGAGTAGAGTACTTCATTTTTGGATGATTGTGGTTATTTGAGATTAGTGTTTGGGATAAATAAAGCGACTATTGTGAAAGCTGTAAGAGCAACGATTGTCTTTGATGTAAACGAGGATAGAGATAATAGAAGACAAAAAAGAAAAACATTGCTAGACAAAGAAACGAGGGCAGACGCTAGTTTATATATTCAATTTTTGCGCAGTCTGAAAAAGTGCCAGCTCTCATTATGATTAAACGCCGGCTGGTTATGGTGGCGCTTAATTTTCTTGTCGCAGCGCTGTTGAATCTGCGAGAATATGCATTCGAAAGCAGTGACGCCTGCAGTACTTGCGCAAGGCGCTGCGCAACGGATTTCGGGCAAAACATAAACAAAATGGCAGCGCAATTGCAGGAAAGCAGCCAAAAAGTGGAAAAACGAAAATAAAACTAGACGAGCGGGTGCTGGGTGCCAATGCTGCTAGGCGAGAGCTCAGCCAGCACTTAGCAATACCAATGCCAGCCAATGTTTTTGTTTTTGTTTTCTTTGTGTTTTTTCCAAGTCCGGAATAGACATGGCGCCAGTAAGAGACAGACACAGAAACAAAGATCTCTTAACCGCAAAAACGAAAATCTTGGAGCTCGCTCGGCACTGATGTGATTAACAAATCATTACCAGTCACAATCAAAATCGCGGATTACACTACAATGTAACGCCGGTGGTGTTTGTCTGAGACCGGCAGTGATAAAGCACCGGTCTCAGACACACTTCAACCGGGGTGGGTGGAAAGCATGATGAGACCTGAAAGCTCCAAATCTCAGCGAACCTTTGGAATATCCCTCCTGTGAAAAGGCAATTGGCAGCCGACAGTCTGCAGCGTGGAGCCATAATCCTACCGTATCGAGGCGCATTAGTGTAAAATTCTACACTTTTTGCTTCTAATTTGGGCGCAGCCGGATGCATGGGAAAGTAGCATACTGCCGACCCGTCCTCCGTCACCTATCATGATAACTAACTTGTCACGCACGCTCGTAATAATAGTAATAAAAATCATTAAGAAAAATTTTATTTGACGCCCCTATTTCTGATCTGATTCTTGATTTTCAGATTTGTCCACAAGTTTCGGCGCTGACATATTGATTTGGTTTATATCGCGTCTAACTTGTCCAAGAACAGAAACATCAAAACAAGAAACTTTTGAAATAGGAATTGCAACTGACGATAAACGGGGATACTCACCAAAGAGGACATGCTGTACACTGAAAGAAGCATTAATGCTAGTCACTCTGGATATAAGATTCTACAAACAAAGCATTTTGGGATCTTTAAACAAGCCCAAACTAACAAGATAAAAAATAAAAGTAAAAAAGTAAAAGTAAAAAATAAAAGAAAAGAAACAGCAACATATAATATGACCCAAAAATAGCAACAGCCCGCACAGAAATCTATGGGATCTATTTTTGGCACTGGTTGCTGGCAGGCAGTTTGAAGTGCCTATACAAAATTCTGATAGATCTAAGCTTCGAAGCTTTGTCAGTCAGTCAGTCAGTCAATAAAAGTGTCAGTCAGCTAGTTTGTTAGCAGACAGGCTCACCGCTTTCATCCATTGATTCACACATGTGTTCATGGGGGCTTTGACCACCGCCTCCCCGCTTGCAATGGTTGCCAGTAGGCTGATTCATGGCCCACGTCATTGCAGCATCGACTCAGCATATCTGTAAGTAAATAGTAACATTACTGCAATAATGGTAATAGCCATAATAATAAGAATTACTAATGTTGCGCTTGCTTGTTCGTAGCAGCGCCATTACGTCTTTGCAGTATGTGGCCAAGGCTGCTACTATCTCTACGGTTCTGGCTGCTGCCGCTGCTGCCGCTGCTGCCATCTTGCAAATTAATCATAGCACTCGTTAATAACTTGGTAGCCATGGCCATGAAAAAAAAAAAAAAAAAAAAAAAAAAAAAAAAAAAAACCTGCTTGTTAACATCATAAGCACTCACTGCTGTCGCGCCCCTGCCAACCTTTCCACCAAACCTTGACGGTGTTTTCATCATCATTCCCAATCGGGTGATAGTGCTAGCCCAGCCCAGTTACTTGCATTGCAGCTAATGCGTCTATTGCATATCATGTCTACTCTGCACGCCCTGCGGTGCGTTGTTTTTGATTTATTTATTTTTATTTTTTTCTGCATAGCACTGCACTGCATAACCGGGCCGTCAGCTGCTAATTTTAGTAAGAATATAAACATCGACACTGCAACAGCTGCAGCAATTGCTGGCTGCTGGCTACTGGGGCCCACAGTGCCCACGAACCCCAGTACAGTCCAGCCAGCGCCCTTTGGCGGGCAAGTACTCTGTCTATTGTCAAAAGGTTTCTCGACAATGTAGTGGACAATAGATATGGACAATAGGCTCTTTGCAAGCAACTGAAATGGCCTTTAATTTTTTAAGATTAATGGGCAAACCTGGATGAAAAAGGAGCCCTCCTTTTTAGTATATATATCGTGCTGAGGTCCAACTTTCTCTGGATTCAATCTGTTCTGGTTCTGTTTTTACTACATCAACAACAAAAGCGATTTCTTTAATAAAGAAAAAAAAAAAATTAAAAATTACCAAGAACTTTTTAAGTCTCAATTAGGAAATCTAATAAAATTTTATAAGCCCCCAATCACTGTCAAAAAAGGAAATCACTAAACACACATTATATCTCTATCCAGCAATGCGTTACCAATACTCTTCTGTCGTGTCTACCTTGGCTCTTGCCTCTTCCACTTTGGCCGCTTACGTTCCATCTGAACCATGGTCCACTTTGACTCCAAGCAAAACCGTTTCTGGTGGTGCTACTGACTACTCTGGTACCTTCGGTATTGCCGTTGTTCCAATCACCACTGGTTCTGAGTTCTCTTCTTACTCTTCTGCCGAATCTGCTGATCCAACCACCTCTTCTAAAGCCAAGAGAGATGTTGCTTCTCAAATCGGCGATGGTCAAATCCAAGCCACTACTGGCACTTCCTCTGCTCCAAAATCTACCGCTCAACCAATTTCCCAGATTGGTGATGGCCAAATTCAAGCTACTACTCAAACCTCCAAAGCTCAATCTACTGCTCAAGCCATCTCTCAAATTGGTGACGGTCAAATCCAAGCTACCACTTCTACTGCCGCTCCAAAATCTACTGCTCAAGCCATTTCTCAAATCGGCGATGGCCAAATCCAAGCTACCACCGCCACTTCTAAGGCCAAGTCTACTGCTCAACCTATCTCTCAAATTGGTGATGGCCAAATCCAAGCTACCACCGCCACTTCTAAGGCTCAATCTACCGCACAAGCCATTTCCCAAATTGGTGACGGTCAAATCCAAGCTTCTACCTCCACTTTAGCTCCAAAATCTACCGCCAAGGCTGTTTCTCAAATTGGTGATGGTCAAATTCAAGCCACCCAATCCACTACTTCTGGCGCTTCTCAAATCACTGATGGCCAAGTTCAAGCTCAAGGTACCTCTAACTCTACCGCTAAAGCTAACTCCACTTCCTCTGCCATTGAAGCTGCTGAAACCGCTGGTGTTGACACCGTTTCCTGTAAAGTCGATGGTACTTTGCAATTAGTTTTGGAAAAGTCTATCTTGAAGGACTCCAAGGGAAGAATCGGTTCTATTGTTGCTAACAGACAATTCCAATTCGACGGTCCACCACCACAAGCTGGTGCCATCTACGCTGCTGGTTGGTCCATCTCTGACGGTAACTTGGCCATCGGTGAAACCACCATCTTCTACCAATGTTTGTCTGGTACCTTCTACAACTTGTACGATCAAACTTTGGGACCACACTGTAAACCAGTTCACTTGGAAGTCACCGGTTTGGTTGACTGTTAAGAAAGTTGAACAGTTTGACTATTGATTTTCTCAGTTATTATTATTAGTTGATTTTTGAAAAATCATAATATTAATACTTTTTTAATAATTTTAGTTTCAACTTCATCTTTCAGCATATTGCATTCCATCTTCAAAAACTTTCGGCATCTTAATCAAAATTACACTTGATGTTTTATTATTGTGCGGTATTATATAATGTGGTTTCAGCGGATCAACTATTCTACTTTGTTTCATTTTGGTTTTCTCATTTTTTCCTTCCTTCATTATTTTAATCTTTGTTCTTTCTTCTACACTTGGCTTGGTTAAAGTTCCAACTTTTTTTCGGATCTCTTGTTTTACTATATATTGCATTTTTTCTTCTTTTTGTTATAGCTTAATTTCTTGGTTGCATTAAATAAATTTCATTCCTTAATTTAAACCAATTTGTTGTAGCGTTAGCAAACTTACTTTAGTAGTCAGTCAACAGAGAACAAAAAGAGTTTAGCACAAACTTTTGTTCTATTCTGTTTTTACCCCTCAACGGTTCAGTAGCACCATCATCACCGACTGCATGCATTACAGTTCTTGAGTGCAAAGTGTTGTTGACTGAAGCGGTGATGTGATGTAATAGGCGTTTCCCCTAATGCAGGACGCTGCGTGATCCAAAACCTTGCTATATATAGCAGCCGCCTGCTGCGTTTGTGCTTGTAAGCATGTGTTGGCAACTGCTAGCAAAGACCGCCTGTCCATCCCCGGATATAATATAAAGGTTAGAGGTCAGACAGAGGGCTGTGTTGTTAACGACTGCTGCACTGCATGATAGAGCAAAGGAATTTGCGAACACCCCGTTGCAGTATACTGTAGCACAGATATATATAGTGCACGGTGTTGTGGTGTTGTGGTGTTGTGGTGTTGTGGTATTGCGATGCTATTATACAATTAGATTGCTCTGCTACAAGTAAGGCTGCAATCTATTATTGTCTTTGCCAGGGGTGCATTGGCTTGTCTTAAACATCAATATCATCAAGCTATTAACAAAGCCAGCTTCAAAACTTACTTGGAACCCAATCCGAACACCAAAGTTTTTTCTTGGTGGATAGTAGAGACAAGAAATCTTTCGTTGCTGCTGTAGTTCAAGTCTTGGCTTCACAAGCTTTGATATCTTGGTTCTGTATCCGTTGATCGAGCATCGCAGCACACGCCTACGTAGTGTGTCTGAGAATACAATACGACAAGTTCGGCGTGTCTCTCGTATACGAGTATATATAGCCCGTTGAGCTGATGATTTGTTGCTTTTATGTAAGACGCTGGAGCTTTCTTCACCAAGACACTGAGAAAATTGCAAAAAGCGCAATAAAGAGGGATAGACTAGCACTCTAAGCTTGTCTGTGGACTAGCAAAAGTACTGTAGTGCCGTTTATTTGCATGTATGTAACTTTGTCGACACTCAATACAGTAATTACGAATGTCGACTGACTTCTATAATTATATCGGTAAACTTATCGCTGCCGGCAACGAGGTATTTTCTGTTTCTGTTTCTGCTGAGAAAGGAATTGCGGTCGACAGCAAGTGAAGCCACGGTCGGATTGTTCTTTAGTGCCGGTTCTGGCTTGTGTGGGCTTACAACTGAGCGCATTAATGGAACCTAAAGGTGGACCGACACTGGCCGCGGTGCTTAAACCGTGTAGCAGCTACAATATTGCGACAGCCGCAGTTTGATTTGTTTAAGCATAACCGCTTATTAGTCCCTTTTCTGCTAACTTATTGTCTGGCTATATATCGATACTGTGGTGTCAATAAGCCTTGGCAGCAGCAGCAGCAGCAGCAGCAGCAGCAGCAGCAGCAGCAGCAGCAGCAGCAGCAGCAGCAGCATAGATAGCTGCACCAGAGGCTATACAGCATATAGCAAACTTCTTCAACATCGAAAAGGATACTTCTCTGTTTGTCCATTTCAATTGTATTGATGGCTGTACATGTTACGGTTTGCTGCACCACAGTGCGTAGACAAAACACACACATATAGTTATGTGCTTGCTTACAGAGAGCGTCATGAACACTTAGTGGTCGATAGTAAATATATTTATTTTATCATTTTTGAAAAATACATTATATATGGATGAAAGGAGAAAAAGAAACAAATTAGGAGAAAAATAAGTACAATATGCTTTTGGGCTAATCAACAAGGGAAAAAAAGAAAAAAAAAAAGAGAAAATTAGAAATAGTAACAGGAATCAATATAGTAGTTTGTTTATTATCAATCAGTGATTGCAAACAAGGAACAGTATAAATTTTGATAATTATTTGAATTGCATCTAAAGGAGTGGCATCTTGGACAAAACGTCGAAACTTCCAGTACCAACGTTTGACAAGTTACCAATAACAAGCTTAGCTGAAGGAGAATCCAATTCTTCTCTAGCATTGTCCAACACTGCCTTTGTCAAAAATTGACAAGTGGTTTCGTAACTCATCTTTTTGAATGCAGAAGTAGAAGAATCAATACCTTGTCTATTAAAGGCCAAGTAACTACCCTCTCTGGTCATGTAATCAGCAATCAAATCCAAATGTCTATGACTCACAGAAATAGAATAAGTATTGAAAACCTTCATGATTTCCGAAACAATAGTGTTTCTAGCAGCTTCCACACCGTATGTTTTCAAAACTGCAGCAACATCGTTAGATGTTATACCATTGACATCAATCACCTCGTATTCATCAAACATGGCTCTAAAGTTAACACCTTCCGTAGTCAATGTACGTACCCCATTTTCAGGTTTTGGGAAAACACAGCGGCCAATGTTTTGAATTTCACGAACAACAACTTTACGACATGTTTCCTCAACAAGATCCACCATCAAAAGTTTTTGAGTATCGCTTGGTAATCTCAATGTGAAACTGCACCACTCGCCATCAGTGTCATCAAAATTGAATTTGGTAATATAGTTGCATGCAGAAATAACTTGACTTTGACGGTCAATAGCGTCTTGAGTCATTGATTGGTACTTGCTACTAACACCATTAACAGAGGTGTTTGCCGCTTCACCGTCAGCTTCGTCATCACTAGACTCATCAGCAGATGACTTGGCATCATCCATTTCTTCATCACTGTCATTATCATCATCAGATTTCTCCGCTTTTCTCATAATTTCAAGCTCTTCATCGTCTGGCTCGTCATATGATACAGCTTGTTTAGTGTTACTGTTCAATCTGTCATCATCGGCATCTTCATCATCATTATCACCACTAGCTGGAATACGTCCACTAATACCGGCATTTTCTTGTTGACTCTTTGGCACTGCTTGGCCAACTTCCAATGACGAAATTTGACCCTTCTTCTTTTGGTTGGACAATTCTTTTCTAATGGCTTGCTCCAAACTGGCCACAAATGTGGTACTGGTACATAATTCCAATTCGTTTTGTTCAACATTGTATTCCTCATCGTACTCCTTTCTGCTGAAAAACTTGATGTTGATATTGTAAGTTCTGCCAGATCCAGTGTCGGTACCACTAGTAGTTTCCACAACTTGAACGTGATCCACCAATTCGGAAAACTTGATCTTAGCCACAGATTTACAGAAAACTTCTGCTTGTTCATCAGTAATGTCTGACAACACTGGCAAGTACATTTGTGGAGTTTGGATCGAAGCAGAAGCAGTCATGACAATTTCTCTAAGACGTGGAATACCCAACGTCACATTAGCGGCACCGTGACCAGCAAAATGGAAAGTGTTCAACGTCATTTGAGTAGATGGTTCACCAATAGACTCAGCAGCAATAATACCCACAGCTTCACCTGGATTCACTAATGATCTCATATACTTCAAATGCATCAATGCTTCAAAAGTGCTGTCGCTAATACCACGTTTCTTGTCAAACAATGATGGGTTTTCTTTGATGAATTTTTTCAAATCATCTTGGAAAGTAGAACTGACGGCACCAAGATATTTGGACGGGTTGAATTTGGAGATTATTGGGTCGTATTTGCCTGGTTCTTCGTAATGTTTAAGCTCCTTAGATTTACCCAATTTTTTGTAAAACTTCTTCATCTTCTTACTGTATCTGGCAACCTCATCAATATCAAGACTATCAGCCAAAGATGCTGGGTCGTATCTGCTCTTCAAAGCTTCGGAATTCTCAAGACAGAATTCGAATTTCTTCAAGTAAGATTCTTTAACAGTATCAATACTGTCACCACCATACAAGAATTGAATCATAGTACCATCAGAATCTCTAACAGTATTATCATAACCAACGTGGATACCTTCCAATTGTTTAATCAAACATCTTTGCAAGTAACCAGATCTAGCGGTCTTCACAGCAGTATCAATCAAACCTTCTCTACCAGCCATACAATGGAAATAATATTCTTGTGGTCGCACACCAGAGTAAAAACGGTTTTCAATAAACCCACCAGCTCTAGCATCGGTTTCAAATGGTTTGAAACTTGGTAACGATTTACCACTTACCATCAACGGCACTCTTCTACCTTCCAAAGATTGTTGACCCAAAAGACACATAATTTGGGAGACATTGACGGCGGAACCTTTAGCACCAGACAAAGCCATACTTTGCATCGCATTGTATGGGAATTTCTTACCAGCACCAGCGGGAATAATTGTACTGTTAACTTTACTAGCAAGGTTTCTCATCTTACCTTGAGTAACAGCATCCAAGATTGCCAATTTGTCATCATCTCTACTAATTTCTTCCAATCTTCTAAGCCATTCAGGATCATTTTCTTTGACGTTCTTATCAAGTTGAGTGACCTCAGCAGCAGCTTCCTTGGCAAGTTCTTTGGATCCCTTCAAAATTTCTTTTCTCCATTCATTACCTTGCTTCGTCAAGTAAATATCTTCCATACCACAACTAAATGCAGTGCTCTGAATGTAGAAGGTGAATAATCTACCAAGAACCGATAACAATTTACCAGCGGTTTCAGCACCATAAAGTTCATGGATAGCATGCACAAAACCGTATTCGGAAGCACCATATTGCGATTTATCCAAAATACCACATAACAATGCACCATTAGCAAACAACACTTTGTTTTCTTCAGAGCCTTTGCCCCAGTAATCATTCTTGATCTTGTTCTTACTTACAAGATTCAAACCTGGCATGTTAGCTGGTTTGATATTCAACAAAATCGTGGAAATCAATTGTTTACCGGTCCATAATGGTTCTGGTTTCCAAATGGTTGGTGGCAAAGTCAAAATTCTCTTGCCGACAATATGGCCATCTTCAGGTCTCAAACAACTGTAAATGTACTCTTGCATTTGCTCTCTGTTGAAAAAAGTATCTTTACTGGTAACCCACACACCAGCAGAAATGTGATCTTGAATCAAACCTCTAACTGGAGAACCAGCAGTTGGGGTCAAGTATTGGGAATCAGTAGAAGCAATGATTTTAGCTTCAGCTTGAGCCATCTTGGATTGTGGGAAATGCATGTTCATTTCATCACCATCGAAATCAGCATTATAAGCGCCAGTGTTGGCATAATGAATACGCAAAGTTTTCTCACCCGGTAAAACCTTAACTCTATGACCCATCATAGAAGCTTTATGTAACGTTGGCTGTCTGTTCATCAAAACCATATCGTCATTCTTTAAATGTCTATAAACTTTCTTGTTGATGGTGAAATTTTTAGCTTGATGAGCACCACTACTTGGGGTCATCAATTGTGCAGCTAAAGCTTTTCTTTGCTCAGCAGTCATTCCAATCAACGAAATCAAAGTGCCGTCCTCATTTTGAATTTGTAAAGCACCTGGCCATTTATCTGGACCATTAATAACTGCTTGACGCAATTCGTTAATATTGTATGGAGTAACTGGTTCTGGAAAAGACAATCTTTTAGCAAAGACTGGGGGAACCCCCACCTGATTGGTTTCCAACATAGGATCTGGAGAAATAACGGATCTAGCAGCGTAATTCACACGCTTACCCATCATATGTTTTCTGAACAAACCTTCTTTCTTTTCCAAAGCTTGTTTAATACCTGGGGTTGGCACTCTACCACCAGCTGGGTTTTGATTTTTCGTTGAATCAATGAAAGAGTTGACGTCATTTTGAATAGTAACAAAAGAATTCATCAATCTGTTAAACAAAGATTTCTTGGTTTCAAGACTAGCACCGGATTCTTTGAATTTAGCATTAATGATATCGGTGTTGATGGTTTTGATTAATAATGCAGTTTTCAAAACTTTAGATAACAATTCGTTCAAAGAATTTTCGTGGACTTCTTCACCCAATTTGGAAGGCAATCTAAATCTAGTTGGAGGCACCACTAAAGTAGATCTGAAAAACATATCTGCATTGATGGCACCATTCTTTGGAGAAGTTGGTCTAGAATTGAAAAGAACTTGAATCAATGGTTGTTCATTGTGAAAAACTGCATTCAACAAGTTTTTCACTTCAGAACTCAAGATATACTTGGAGCCGCCCATTGGACTGTTGGAGCTGGATTTACCGGAACCCACCATGTTTTCTCTAGACAAACCCCTAACACGGTTGTTTGTTATCTGCTTATCAGTTAGTGGCTTTTCAAAAATCTTGACAACACCATCTTTTCTGTATCCTGGAGAAAACATTCTGCAATTTTGACATTTTGGTCTAGTAGCCAATCTTGAGTAGAAAGAATGGATGACTTTTTTACGTTCTTCTAAAATGATACTAGTTTGGGAGTATTTACCGTTTTCTTTGTTTTGGTTAATGGCATTTTTGATAAACTCTTCTCTTTTTTCAATCAACTCAAAATTCACTTGAGTTTTGTCATCGTCGCCGTTACCATCGTCTTCTTCGGCTTCATCATCATTAAGGTCATCAAATGAGCCTAAACCCGTGGTTCTCAAATTCTCTAACTCGTCACACTCGGTCAACAAACCGTATTGCAACAACGCTAGTTTACACTTGAACAAATGGACTTCAGTCGCATTTAATTTGAATTTGTGACAATAAACACAAGATGCTCTCAAGAAGTTGTACATTTGAGAAAAAAATAATGGGTTGTAAACTGGGATTGGTAATTCGATGTGACCTTGATGACCAGGACAGCCATTTTTCTCATCCAAACCACAAGTGGCACAAATATTTCTTAAAAATGCACCAAGCGAAAGATCATAAAGACCGGAAGAGATTGGATGTCCCAAATTGTCAAAGACTTGGGGATTTGTAATCTGCTTGACTGACAACGATCTGACTTCCTCATCGGTCAAGACAGTGAAATCGACCGAAGAGATTTCGGAACCAATTGGTTTTGCGATATCCATCCTTGTTGGAGCCGGCCTGTTTTTGCTGTTACTTGAATAGTTAAATACGAGTACAAGGCTCTGTTGGGATGCTCCAGGTTATTGGATTCGTTGATGAGATTGATGATGGATGCAGAATAGATCTTCAATATCAAAAAAGTAAAAATAAAAGTAAAACAGTGAAAAAAAAATTTTTTTTTTCCTCTGCGGAAACAAAAAAAAAAAAAAAAATAATTAAAAAAATTTCACGCGTGTTCGGGTAAGAGATGAGTTTATGATATACGCGTATCTATGCAGCTGTGCACGTTTTTATGCATACTCTTTTGACGTCTATAATAGAAAAGCCTCAACGACCGGAGGGCAGGTGCTTTGCCTGTGTGTTCTGCGGTAGATAAAAATATGACTTGAAGCAATGAATTTTTGAGTACTTATCATTGTAATAAAGTGTTTGAAATGAATGTTTAAATTAAGGACAGTCGAGTTTGAGTTCATGAATCCTATAATATAGCTACTGGTCAGTGGTACCGTGATTCTGTCGCAAGAGGCGGCAAATTTCCAGGCAAGAGAAAAAAGTAAATAAAAAGGAAGTACAAGACAAATCAGATTAGCTAGACGCCTTTGACACCTACCATCATCGAATACTAAACAACGAACAGTCAAACAAATAAACTATAGCCATGTTTTATAGTAGCCGTCCACCGCACCCAGAACTTCCTCCGGGATATGTTGCCCAGTTTGACACAGAGTAGGTACCCAATTATGTATTTTTTTCCAAATCTGGTTTGACCTCTTTTTTATTGTGCAGTCAGTCGTCTTGTGTACAACATGATTAAAATAAAATAAAACAAGAGTGAGCAATTTGAACAAATTTAACAGGCTCGATAGTTCAAACACTAACAGTTAACCCTTAGATATCAAACCTACTACTATGTGAATACCGCTACTGGCGAGTCAAGCTGGGAACCTCCAAAGACAGTATCGCTGCCTTCCCATTTGGCGCCATCATATCAACAGCATCACCAACACACGTCGCTGTCATCACAGGCTGCTACTTTGAACGCAAGCGCTGATACAAGTTCCCACATGGTTCAACAAAGCACGCTCTACCAAACAACATCACAATATGAGCAGCAATTTGGTTATGACAGCAGCAGTAAATATGATGGACCACCACCATCATACAATGAGGTCAATAATCTCAACATGGCCAAGTTGAGCTTGTCGGAGGAAGACAGCAAGTCAGCGTATCAAGGTCCAGTATCATCATCACAAAGTGGTAGTCGTCCCTTTGGCGTAGACGGCAGTACAACCGCCGGAGTAGGACTTGCTGTCGCAGGGGTGGCCGCAGTGGGCGCTTACGCCTACCATCAACACAGTCACAGCGACTTGCCGCCACCACCAGGCCCAGAATTGTTCTACGGTGCTCGTCATGCTCATGTTGTTGGCTGGGGTGCCTAAGTGCTTCGGAGGATTTCTAGCAATAAAGAAAGCTTCGGCGCTTTGAGACAGTTGCGGAACGCAACAGAAGTATACAATCAATAATAATACACGATGTTCTGGAGAAAGCAGTATAAAACCTGTAGATGCCAATGTCTACTGGCACTTCTGAAGCATGCATGAATGGCTCAAATGCCCGAGAAGATCCGTACGAACACACTGCTCGGCTACACTGCTAAACAGCTGTTGCTTCTCTCTATCCACTATAGCTCTCAGTACGGAACTGTGGATCATACTCGCTGAACTCTAGGGGTGTGAGGGGGTCTGCCTGCCAAAGACATGGGAATTCTTGTATACGCGCTTTGAGATTGCTGTTTTTGGATATACTAGCCAAAGTACACGCAGGTCTTATCCATAAAGGTGGTATATATATATATATTAGCTCCTTTTCTTACCCTGCCCAATTTCTGCCTTTTTTTTTTTTTTTTTTTTCCAGCAGCACCACCAGACAGCAGGGTGCATAATAGAAACAACGCGTGCCAAGGCTTTTCAATTGCCGAGGTCCGTGAGACAATCAAACGCCAAAGCCACTAAGTCATGTGACCATACTATTTGACGAAAAACAGAATAGCCAAAGCAGCAATAAAGGCCCTCGATCCCACTTGAGATATCTTTTTATTACGGCCTTTTCATGGCCAAAAATCTTCAGCATCCATCCATCTATCCATCCATAAGAAAATGCTCCTGATTCTCAAGTACCACCTACGGCGGCTTGGGGTATACTCAAGGATGCGCTATTTCTACGGCTTATTATTCGCTGCCACTGTCATTTTATGCTACAACTACTTTGTCCTTGTCCGAGACACTGGCTTCATTTCTCCCATCGCTATTAACAATAGCAGCCCTGCACACGACCACAAGCCGCCTTTGCTGCTGCTGGCGTCTAAGTCACCTTCTCACTACCAGCTTTCCACTTTTCAAGATAAGTTCCTTGAAGACCAACAGAGATTCAATCTTAGCGAAGTGAATGTTTTACAAGATGTTAGCCCTCAAGACTTTTACAGCGTCTTTAATCCAAGATCCAGCGCTTTCCGAGAGCCGTTAAAGGACAAATTAGCCAAAATTGCCATGAAAAATACCGTCAAGGAAGAAAGTTTTGGCAACTTTGTTAGCCACGATAAATCAAAAGTCAAAATACCCTCATTTTTTATCGAAAACTATTTACTCGGTGTGCTAGATAATCAGAATCACCAACTATCCGAAGAATTGAAGGCAAAAATCACTAAATTGCGTAAGAAAAAGTACGGATCATGCACAGTGACTGACAGGTTTCTACCGTTGGTGTATAAGCAAGACTATAGGTTCACTTTGGTCATATATTTAGCTCATGTTAATCACCATTTGTCAAAACAAGCAAACACAGAAGGCCCTTTAAATTTGGAAGACTTGTCTCTTCCTTTCAATTGGTACGATTTTACTGATTTGAGCGTTATCAATGAAGACATCAAGCTCCATTTTTTTGTCAGTTGGCTAGTGGATAACCATCAAAGTTTACCAGAGAAGTTTCAAAAGAAATTGATGTCACTTTACTATGATGAGGATCCTACTGAATCATTTTTAAATGAGCGTTTCAACAAGGATCGCGAAACTGAGGGCTTTACTTTGAATAATTTTGAAATGTTTCTACGAGAATTCAATAGAGAGATCAATAGCTGTACAACCTTTGTCAAAACTGATGATATGAGTGTTGGTTTGATTAGGTTGATAGAGGACCTTTATCGCTTCAATTTTCCTCATCTTGATGCTAAAAACGACAAAATTGAAAATGCTAATTTGCAAATGGTTATTGATACAGATATCAAAAAACCGCGTGATCCTGAAAAGACTAAACAAATCTTACAACGAAATGACGGTTTAACTTGCAAAGATTATGACCAGTTACCTGAAACCATAAAAGTTTCTTTTTCTGATTTTTTGAGCGACAAAGGTACATTTCAACCACCACTTGGATACAACGTACACCATGGTACAAGAGACAAATTTCACTTGACTCAGAGGCTCATGTACGCCAAGTCTTACCTTTATAATTACAATGGTATTAATGATGAAGATATCAGGCCATTAAAAATAACCTTATTGGGCGGCGATAAAGCTGAAAATGTTTATGAGTTCAAGATTAATCAATTTTCATCAAAGCATAGTGAAAGATTAACAGAAAGTGGATTAGTTGACAGTTATATCTCAAACATTTTACTCAACTCTGGCAACTATACCCTTGAAACGTTATTAGAGGAAAAAGATAATATTTATGTTGATTTTCTTGATCAATATAGTGATTTGACAACAAAATATCCACTGCAGACTCTCGAAACTTTGAAGGAGTTTGAGTCGGAAGATGAAATTAACACACTCATTGATTATACCCAGCCGAAAAATGAGTTTGAGCTTTATGATGATTCTTTTGTTAATATAGACAGCGCTGATGTCATTTTAAAGTTTCACTCAAGAGTTCCAAATGAAAAGTTCAAGCAGACAAAGACAAAGCTCCAACAGAACTTAAATGAAGCAGAAAGTTTGCCAACAGACATGGTTTATGAAAACTTATTCAGAGAAAACTTGAATTCTAGTGAATTTCAAAATCCTCTGAGACTCTCTAGAAACTTGTTCAAGTATTACAAGTCGGTTAAGTTTTCTAACGGATTTGTTGATATTAAGAAAGTCCCAAAGTATTTTTTTGAAGTCAGATTATTACCAGAAAAACCAGGAAAACGAAGTCCTAACACTGGCCATTATGATTGGCGATTCTTTACCGATAGCGCTTATGAAAAACACGAAGTTCAAAACACCTTATCCCACTTGATGCAAAATTGGCTCCTTTTAACAAACAAATACCAGCTCAAGACCTGGCTAGCTCATGGCACCTTATTCAGCTGGTATTTTAACGCCAAAAATTTCCCCTGGGATCTCGACATGGACGTGCAAATGCCAGTGAAAGATTTGAACAAGCTTTGTCTTAGATTTAATCAATCGTTGGTAATGGAAAGTCCAACAAACGGTCTTGGTTTATACTTTTTGGATTGCGGTAGTTCCATTACCCATAGAAGTAAAGAAAACGGTAAAAATAATATTGATGCAAGATTGGTTGATACTAAAACCGGTTTCTACATCGATATTACAGGAATAAGTTACAGTGGCTCCAAGACTCCAGATCGATACTTGACCGAAATTGATTGGAATACCGGCAAATTTCGTGATTATAAAAGAGAACGAAAGTTTTATTCAACCTTGAGAAACATAAGGTTTAATGAAGGGTATAAATTGCTTTTAGAAAAACCCATGTTCAAGAATCTTCAATGCAATCTCAAGTTGAAAATTGTAAATTGCCGCAATAATCATTTCATTCAAATGGATAAACTTCTACCGCTTCGCAAAACCTTGATGGAAGGTGGTATAGCTTACGTGCCAAACAACTACGAATCAATCCTTTTTGATGAATACAAGGATAAATGGCGGAAACCGTTTTTCAACTCCAAAATTTTTGTTCCCAAACTAGGAAACTGGATTCAAGAAGATACAGCCCATAACATTATCAGAAGATTCATAGGGATTAACTTTGACACCATCAATAAATCATCACCTGACGATAATAAGTATACTCAAGAAGATTTAAACAAGTTTAATAATCAACTAGAACAACAGTTCAAAGATCTTCATTCAGCTGGAAGATTGCAGTCATATGTTTTTGAAGCATATCCTAATATGGAGTACCCGTATCCTTTCAATTTCTCTCAAGAGCAAGCATTGATGATTTTGAGTGATGACAAAGAACAACTTAATGAGTATTTGCTAAGTAAAGATTTGCTAGATTATCATATGAAAGAATTGTCATTGTTTCAAGAATCAAAAGGGCTTACTGATGATGATAGAGATTCAATTAATTATATGAGACAAGATTATCTATTGCATAGGGTACTCGAGGAGTAGATTTTAGTAATGTCATTAACTCTCTTTAACCGCTCCTTTTGCTGGTTTTTTTTTTTTTTTTTTTTTTTTTTTTTTTTTTTTTTTGCTTTACATTTGCTTTTGTTCTACATTTTCTTTTTTTGTTTTTGTTTCTGTTTTTCGTTTTTACTTTTTGTTTTTTCACTTCAGTTCTGTTCAATTCTGTCTCAACACATTTCGCCTTCACTCGTATTCCATATTCTGCATTATAGTTGTATCTTTATCTTTCTGTTTTTTTTTCTCTTTTGCATTTATTGTCCTTGTTTTTACGTTCGTTTAGTTGCTCGATTTATTTTGCTTTGTTTCTCGATTAAGTATAGCTTCCATTTTATGCAAATGTTATTCACGTTTGTCCATGTTACTCAAATGCATGCCGAGCTTTGTTGACGCGTAAAAAAAAATATTAGACCTACAGGAGGGGGCATTGCATGTGAATATCATATGGTGCAACCAAGGTGCCTGGTATTTGCACAACATTGCTAGAACCCTGGATTATTGTTCGATTAAGGCACGCACATCAGACAATAGCAGTGAAATATTTATAATTTCGGAGAATCGAGTAGAATATGCTAATCTGTTAAGCTTCACTAGGCGGGTTTTAGTGCTACAGAATATAGACTGTGTTCATATAAAACTGCAAATTTTGGCATTTTGACAATTAAGGAGGTTATAATATGTCCTCCCTCGGTGCTTATAGTATAGAATCCTTAGACTTTGAATGAGTACAGAAATTTTCTTAGATATATTTGACGTATTTGATATATATTATATTTATTATGCTTAACTGACTAAATAAACCTTTAGTAGTTTCAAATTTAAAAATTAAACATACTTATTGTCTACCTGATGGCCTCTCTGTTTTATCAAATTTTTTTTTAAAAATTTTTTTTTCTGTAACTATAATGCTCTTATATTCTGGATAACAGATACGTTACCTAAGTTATAATGGTTTAAAATTTTTAAGTAATAAGCTTCTTACAAAAATTTTGCAATAATACGCCGTGCATGAATATAGAAATTTTTTTGTTTTTTATGTTAATGTTTCGAAATCTTGCTCAATTACAAATCAATGTTAATGCTCAGTTCCAATTTGTTCAAAACTTTGATGCTTTCAGTCAGTATCTAGCTATATCAGCAAAACTTACAATATTTGCGGCAGTGCGGCAAGTTTACAATCTATTCAAACCAAAAACTATTTTTTATAGAAAGGTTGATTATAATTAAGAGTTTTAACTTTAATTCGCTACTCATGAAAACGTTTATGATAGGTTCGGATATGTGGCAGCCACATAATAGAAACTTTTGAACATCTACATTTCCAACTGGTTCAGAAATTTTTTTTGGCAAACTTCAACACTAAAAAGTTAAGATACAGTTCCTGTCCAACTCAAGTAGTTGCAATAAGTGTACCTTCAATATGCAACACAAATGATCTACCATGAACTCCTGATTGACTATACTAGTATGCCGACCTATAGAATTTTAATTCTAGATCGATCTATTAATTTGCTCCTGAGACCAACGGCAATTAGTCAGAAAATAGCAGCATTTGCTGCGCCTCGTGTCGGGCTGCAATTTACGTATTTACCTGCATCTTGTGCATTAAAACCAGACCTGCGTATCATCAATTGAATCAATAAGCGACTTAATTTCACTCTTTTTATGCCATTTCGGCTTCTGCTAGATCACATGACATTATACCCTGCAGCAAAGCCACATACAGAAAATGCCGGTGATTTCCGCAGCACTCAGCAGCAGCTGGGGGGAACTTCAAAGCTGTTTCTCCTTTTAAAAGCTTGTTTTTGAATTCAAAATTTGGCCTTTTTCTTCTTCTATGAAGATATAAGGTAGGTATCACTTTTTCGCAGTATTGAGGTAAAAATGTTGGAGGACGCTTGGAAGCTGTACTTGACGCGCTCATGGTCGTCTTCCAAAAAACCATACATCTACTGTTCACTTTTTACAACCATTCTTTTATTATGTTACAACTACATCACTCTAACGCTGGATACCAGCCTCATGGGCACCTTATCGCCCATTGGAGGCTTGATTAATGTCAATAGCAATATCGCCGCCACATACCACAACCAACCAACATCCAAACCCTCTCCAAAACCCAGCAATGTGACCACTAGTCACACTCACAAATTGCTTGACAATCCACATAGAATCAACTTAACCACATTAAACTATAATCTGAATATCTCCGATGTGGAGTATTTCAGTATATTCAACTCCAGATCCAACAACTCAAAGTTGCCTTTTAATGACAAGGTCTCCCAAATAGTCGCGAAAAAGAATGTCAAAGAAGAGACATTCGCTAATATAATTAACAGTGCCAAAACAAAAGTCAAAATACCTTCTTACTTTATCGACAACTATCTAATAAATTTGCTTGATGATCCCCACCATGAGAGACATAGCTTATTGACTGAGGAGTTGAAAACTGAAATTGAAAAGTTACGCAAGAAACAAAATGATGCTTGTATCGTTGCTCAAAGAATCGTGCCTTTGATATACAAACATGATTATAGGTTAACCCTTTCTGTGTACTTGTCATATGTTTCTCAGTTTTTAAGCAAGCAGGCAAAATCCAGCACAACTTTGAGCTTGGATAATTTATCTCTTCCATTCAGTTGGTATGATTTTGCTGACTTAAGTTCTTTGAATGACGATATCAAGCTCAATTTTTTTTTTAATTGGCTAGTGCATAATCATCAGAATTTACCCGAAAATTTTACTAAAAGGATTATGTCAATATACTATGACAGAGAGCCCACTAAAGAATTTCTCGATGACCGTTTTAAAATAGACCGTCTGACTAATGGGCTCGAATTGAACAACTTTGAAATGTTTTTGTGGGAATTCAACAGAGACGTTAATAGTTGCTTTAGATTCAAGAAAGGTGTCAATTTGAAGACAGATCTTATCCAAATCATTGATGATTTTTATAGTTTAAATTTCCCACACGGTGATAATGAAAAGAAAGAAATAAAAAATGATGCGTTACAAATAGTTCGTGATGCTAGTATTGAGCTTAATAACTACGATTCCGAAAAGGTGAAGCAAATACTTCAAAGAAAGGATAGCGGGGAATGCAACGATTTTGTGAATTTACCAGAAGATTTTAACACCAATAGCTCCTATAATGATTTGGTTGGTGCTAATGGTGCAAAAAGTCAACCTGGCCTTGGTTATAATGTGCGCTATGGTATCACTGATGAGCAAACTATGAAACAACGCATAATTTATGGTAAATCTTACTTATACAACTACAAAGGAATTAATAACGAAAATATCAAACCATTGAAGCTTACTTTCTTGGCAGGAGATCATGCTAGTGACACATATGAGATAAAAATCAATCAAAAGCCATCCAATGTTAGTGAAAGATTGGCAGAAAGTGGCCTCATGGACTTATTCATCGAAACTCAACTATTAGATTCCGGGAAATATTCTATACAAAGTCTTTTAACCAACAAAGACAATATCGAAACAGACTTTCTCGAACTGTATCATGACTTATTGTCTAACTTTTCTATGCGAACTCTATCTGAACCACATGTTTTTGAATCAGACGAAGAGATTAATGAAATAATAGACTACACATTACCAAAAGATGAACTTAACCTCTATGATGACTCTTTTGTTAATGTCGATAGTGCAGATGTGATATTGAGAATGCACACCAGAGCTTCACAAGTTAAGACAGAAGAAGACTCATCCTCGACACATTTCTGGTCACATTGGGGTGATAAAGTTCCAATGCATTTGCAATACGAAACAAAGTTTGAAAAAAATTTGGATTCAAACGATTATAACAGCCCACTTCAGATTTCAAGAAATTTGTTCAAATACTACAAGTCAGTGAAACATTCCAATGGAATAACTGATAGTAGCAAAGTGCCCAAGTATTTTTATGAGATCAAATTATTGCCAGAGCATGAAGGAGAACCCAGCCCTGATACTGCTCACTTTGATTGGAGATTTTTCACTGCTAAGAACCATCCTCAGGCTGATGCTCAAAACGTGTTATCCCACATGATGCAAAACTGGCTTCTTTTCACTAATAGATATGAGCTTAAAACATGGTTAGCACATGGTACGTTATTCAGTTGGTATTTTAATGCACAAAATTTTCCTTGGGATTTTGATTTGGATGTTCAAATGCCAGTGAAAGATTTGAATAAGCTTTGCCTCAAATTCAACCAGTCATTGATATTGGAAAATCCAACCAATGGACTCGGGTTGTATTTCTTAGATTGCGGTAGCTCTATCACACATAGAAGCAAAGAAAATGGTGAGAATAACATTGACGCAAGATTTGTTGATACTAAAACTGGGCTTTATGTTGACATTACTGGTATAAGCTTCAGTGGCTCAAATACACCGGGAAAATATTTGACGGGTTTTAATTGGAAAAAAGGCAAATTTTTTGATTGGAAAAAAGAGGCAAATTTTTACACCGAGCTTAAAAAGACTATTAAGAATGAAGGCTACAAAAAACTTTTAGCGAAGCCTAAATTTAGAAATCTCCAAGCAAATCTCAAACTAAAGATTGTCAATTGCCGCAACAACCATTTTAGTGAAACAAAAGATTTGTTGCCACTTAAAAAGACTTTAATGGAAGGCCATGTTGCTTACGTTCCGAACAACTATCAGCAAATATTATTAGATGAGTATAAAATCAGATGGAAGAAACCATTTTACGAGTCTAAGATATTTATTCCAAAAATCGGAAGCTGGATTCATGTTGATAATGCCGCTCGTATGGTGAATATGTTTTTTGAAAATAATATCAAGACTCTTAATGAATCTTGTCCAACTGACCAAAAATTTACCAAACATGACGTGGGAAACAATCAAAGTATCATGAAAAAACAGGTCAAGAAAATTAATAAGGCAGGAGCGAATGCTGATTATCAGTTTGATGCTTCTCCTGATGAAGAAGTGTTCCCGTATCCGTTTGATTTCACTGAAGAGCAGGCTCTCATGATTTTGAACGAGAATGAAGAAATGTTATCTGAGTATTTGTCGAGTCAAGAGTTGTTTCATTATCATATAGATGAGTTGAAAGCCTTTAGAAAAACTCATCAGCTTGATGATGAGGAACGAAGCAAAGTGAAGTATAGTCGACCAGATTATTTTTTGAATCGCAGAGACTAAACTGTATCTTTTGATTTAGATTTGTTATGATTTCAATTTTTATCATTTTTTTTCTAGTGTTATGATTCTGACCTATACAGTTCTTTTTGTTGCCGATTTAACAATACTTTGTTTGTTTCCTGTTCAGTAGATGTAAATATATTACTAGATACGAGTACAAGTACGTATATATTTAATGTCATACCCAATGAAATTAAAAACCGCTATGTTTACATATGCTTGACAATGTACTTATATGCATCAATCATTATCGACAGTGCCACCTGACACATCACGGGTCAGCGCACCATAACCAGCGCCTATCTTTGAGAGTGAAATGAGATTGCCAAAACATCTATTTAAAAACCAAAAAGATACCTGTGGCTAAACACAGAATAGCAGACAGTCGGTGAAAGTAAAGCTTCAAGCTCAGCAATTGACTAATATGGTATGCTTTTATTCATAGGGAAAGATGCCTTTTTTGCTGCTTTCCAAATATGTACTATACAATTCAAAGTTTAGAGAGTACTAACTGTATTCTTAGAGTGTCGCTCCGTTTACGATTGAAAGTCCGTACTTGGATGACTCTAGAAATGCCATTCGTCAACGTATTATACCATGGTTTGTGTTGATAAAAACTGGCTTACTCACTAATGACGAGGCAAGTAGACTTGAATTTTTGGGAAAAAGTGTATCTAGCAAGCATTTTGATAAAATAGTTCCAGAGATTGACTTGTACACTACTACTGCCTTAAGTTTATTGTCAAAAATCACTAGAGACGACATTATTAAATATTTGCTCAATTTGATTTTGGACTTGTTGCATAACTCCAAAGAATTTCAAGATACGTTGTTGGACTTGAATCAAGTTGACCCTAGCTTGCCATATCAGCCATTCTTAAATCATTTGAACTCTAATGACGAGGAAATCAAATTGTTGGTCATTAGCAACTTGTCTACTTTATATTTAATCAAACCACTTGACAGCAATAGTAACAAGGATGGGTTGTTAAAATTGTTTGACGTTTTGTTCTCAGATCTAATTAACTCGTCGAACTTGAATTTACAAAATATTTCTATTCAAATTTTGTCAGAGTTATTGTCTATCAAAGATTATAGAGCTGTCTTCTGGTTGAAAAACAATAAATTTATCCCACCGTTAATCAATTTGTTAAAAAATAAAAAATCCTCATTACAGGTTCAGTACCTTACTTTGTTGTCATTATGGCTTCTCAGTTTTAACGAGAGAATTTCTTTTGAGTTGCCAATCAATTATAATAGTCTCATCAAGATCTTAATCAACATTTCAAAAGACTCTATCAAGGAAAAAATAGTAAGATTAGCTGTGGCAATCTTGTTGAATTTTATTAATGGTAACAATTATCAAAATGAAAGAGTCAAGATTATCAAAATATTGTTATTGAATGATTCTTTGCCAATAATCAAAAACTTGAATGACAGAAAGTGGGCCGATGAAGAGCTAATTGAAGATTTAGGAAACATTTTGGAAATTTTGAATGAGAATTTTGAAAAACTTACTAGCTTCGATGAGTACCTTATCGAACTAGACTCAGGCTCTTTAAGCTGGTCTCCACCACACAGATCTAAAGAGTTTTGGACCAATTACGCCTACAAATTCAAAGAAAAGAACTACAAGTTATTCAAACAATTGATTAGCTTGTTGAACAAAATAATTACTGAAAACAGTAACAACAAAAATCTTACTGACGACCAAGAAAAGAACTTGAATAAAGTGTTGTCAGTTATATGCAATGACATATGTCAAATCATTACTTATGTACCGGAAGCCTTGCCAATTTTAAGCAAGCTGGATAACACTAAAGCTAAAATCATGGGTCTTATGACCTCTAAGGATGTTAATCTTAGATACGAAGCATTAAAGACAACACAAGCTTTGGTGGCACACTCTATTTAAGCACTTGAAAGTAATGCTGCTATAGTGTAAAGTTCACAACCTCTCACTGTTTTAATTTTTTTTTTCAATCTTTTTCTGTTACGTTTATCTGCTTAGTTTTTCTTCTCTCAAAATGATAATTATCCTGGTATAAAATCTGCCTTAATATTAATGTAGATAATTTCGAGCTTGACAAACACTCCATATGTTGGATCGTGTTCCGCAGTTTTCGCGACTCAATTCTTGCTTCAAGAACAAATTGACTAATCTTACAAATAGGCTTTCAAAATACTACAATAATCAATAAAAATGTACCAAAACTCAGGTCATCACAAATTCATGAGTCTGCCGGACCTAACTTTGTCAGGGGCGACCTCATTGCAATGGTTTTAAAGTTGATTGAAAACATGAAGTCTTCTCAATCTGGAGCTCCAAACCACATTAAACCGCGTAGAAGTAGTATCGCAGTCAAATGAACTTATTAAGCGCCATTTCAAAATACATGGAGATGCAAATTAACAAATTTACATCCCACAATGATTTGAATGAAGGAAAAAAAAAAGAGAAGAATAAACAAACAAAAAGAAGTTGAAAATTTTCATCGTGAGATTTTATTTATAGTTTTTTCTGTGCTAGTCGCCGATGTGCAAAAGACGGCAGGCAGACAGGGTAACAAATAATACATGTATTACATGTACAGTTCCATCGCTTCTTGTTCCTTCGTGACACTCCAAAAACAAAAATAATCAAGGTGTCTCGCCATCCGGAACATCTTTTGATGCTGTTTACGTCTCGCTGGGATCCTACCTTATTTTTGTCCTTGTACCTATTTGCTTACCTACTTGCCTATCGCATACTTTTTGTGTTTGGCTGATTCTAGTATGAGTGACTTGTCTGCTTCAATATCGGATTTCAGAAAACGTCTCAAGGCTACCGGCTCAGTGAACAGTAGAAGATCGTTCCCCAATAGTACTGTCAGTGGCACCAACAGCAACAATAGCAGTCTCGTCACCAGCACTGGTACCAATAATGATGGCGATAATAGCAGCAGTACCGATTATAGCCATTCTCAAGTGAAAAGATTGAAAAAGGAAGAAGACAGCGAGTATTATTCGCCAGTTAAGAAAGCCAAGCTTGACTATGTAAAAAACTTGGAGGCAAGCAGAGTGGCGGCACAAAATGATTTATCATCATCCCATTTATCTACCAACTTACATTTAGCAGTCGAAGTCGTCAAAGCCTCTGATAAACCAATAACCCTAGAAACCTTAAGACAGCGGTTGAACACCACCGATATATCCAAGTTGGTGATTGCTTTAAAGAACACTGACAGAATAAAGTATAATCCTGATAAAAGGACGTTGGAATATGTATCCCTCCATAATATCAAGTCCGCAAGCGGCCTTTTAAGTTACTTGCACGCACAAACCATTTTCAAAGGTATATCAGTGAGAGACTTGAAGGATGGTTGGAGCAATTGTAACAGTACAATCAATGAGTTAGAAAAAAAGAACAAAATTTTGGTGCTACGAGCCAAAAAGGATAATACCCCAAAGTACGTGTGGATAAATTATAGAGAGTTAGCTTTGGGCGCTATAGATGAAGATTTTGTTAATATGTGGAACAAAGTCAAGTTGCCTTCTGCTAGTGAGTTGCCTCTTAAATTGAACGAGAAAGGTATTAAGCCAACTAGTGTGGACCCAAGTACGTTGAAGAAGGCAAACTCTGCTAGACTACAGAAGAAACAGAAGAAACCAAGAAAGGGTAAAATTACAAATACGCACATGAAGGGAATATTGAGGGACTACACATAAGCATGTATTAGTTTTTTTTCTACTTTTTTCTTTTTTCTTTTTTCTTTTTTTTTTTCTTTTTTTTTTTTTTTTTTGGGAATGCAAATGTTCAGTTTATATTTATTCAATTAGTAGTATCTATCATTAGGATTTACCATAGAAATACCAGCGGCCCTGCCGCTTATGTAAAAGAATAGAGAAATGGAGACTAAATACCTCTGTTGAATTCAACGTATTCAACCGCTTTTCCTTGTTTGTTCTTAACATTTTTGAACTTATCTTCAAGTTTTGATACATGCAACCTTTCATTTTGCGGAAATACAGCCAAAGCAAATGGCAATACAGCAAAACTAGTAACGGTAATTAAGCCCAAATTGACAGCCGTGGTGATACCAATACCTTTTCCTTTTAAAAAGCCTTTTTGTAATTTGACCAAAATTAAAGGTGGAATAGCCATGATTGGAGTAGCGTTTATAACTCTTGAAGCAGCGGTTTCTGCCACAGCGTAAGTAGCTGCCACTTTTGAAGTTCCCACAGGTTCTTTAGTTTCTGGATCAACTACCGTAATACCTTTCTTTATTTCTTCAGATCTCATTAAAAACACATTAACAATACCAGCGGTCACCACCGCAGCGAATGGTACCAATCTGCTCAAGATAAGTTTTGTTGCCGGAGCCAAAGATTTCAATCTTGGCACCACTGCATTTAAACCCAAGGCTACACCACAACTGGCAGTGACAGCTGCACCATAATTTATAACAAGTTGCTTCGTACTGAGAGGGTGTGATTTATTAGCATTGGAAGTATTAATGGCAACGTTCAAGGACTGGTTAGCCCATTGCCAGAATATTGTACCGCCTGTAGTTAAATTTGGTGTGAGCATACCGGCAGTGACAACCAAATTGGACAACACACAACATGACATTCTAAATGGCAAGAAAATGGTTTCGCCGGTATCAGGATGGACAGTAGAGTCCAAGATCTGTTTAGATTTCCACAAATTTTCACCAAATTCTTTGATATATCCATGACGATATTCGCTCAATGCTTGTTTGGCAACTCTGACTTGGGTTGGTGTGACTAACAAATTTCTTGGATCACTTATCTCCATACAATGTCTAACTCTTCCCATGTAAGTTGATAAGTCATGGCGACTCACTGGAATAGGTCTGTCTTCTGGACCCTGGATTGACAATGACATATTAAAAATTGATAGTATGAGGGGATGCGAATGCTGGTCAAAGAAAGCTGAAAGAAAGCAATCGAAAGTGCCAAATATCCCGGGGCCTTGTATTTATATATATTCCGCTTATCAGCGTGAGTACTAAAAGAACCAAGGAACCACTTCAGGGAAATGAGTAATAAATCACGAATAGAACAAAAAAAAAAAAAAAAAAATTGAAAAGTCGTGCCATAGATACATTATTATGCAGAAACATACATATTACAGTTTTTCCTTTTTTTTTATTGTTTTTTTTTTTTGAATCAAAAAGATAAAAAAGCAAAAAATAGAGTAAGAAAAAAAAAGTTACCAATGAGGCTTCCCTTAATCGTCATCTTTTCAATCACTGTCCTATTTTGACTATACTAGCATAGCATTAAGGAACAAAAAATTCATAATGTACAAATTAGCAGGATCGAATATCTACAGAACGAGGCTTATAACTCAAAATACTGTCAGCGTTAACAGATTATTCTCTCATCTCCCAGCTTCATTAAATAATGCTCTAAAGCCCCAACAACAGCAGCAGACAGACCAAGAAAACTTATTCGTGGCTCCAAGTGTGCTAGCTAAAGAGTCTCAAGTTCCTAAGGAAAAAAAAGACATTTCACATGCTCAAAAAGCTGCTTTAGCCAAAGGTCCATTATTATCCGACAACAAATATGAATCGTTAGCTTATAAATTACCAAAATGGAAGGAGACTATTGGTGAATTTGTCATTTCTGCGTTAAGACTTGACATGGACAAAATTCGTGCTGGTCCTATTGCTGGTTCTTACTACTATGGTCTTTGTAAAGAACAAGGTTTGATAAAAAAAGATGACACTAATGAAGGCTTGTCTAAGACTGCATCCTATTGGTATGACACATTAGGATTGAGCCCAACTTTTGAACAATGGTTCCAAATAACTATGTTGCATACTTGGATTCTTTTTGTCAGAATGAGAGCCATGCCTTTTAAGTATGGTAAAAATTACCAGCAGAAGTTGGTGGATAGATTTTTCAGAGATATGGAATTGAGATTAACCAATGAAATGAATGTGTTTTCTGGAAGAATTAGAGACCAATATTTGAAAGAATTTCATAATCAATTAAGAGGAGCAGTGTTAGCTTATGATGAAGGTTTTGTTACTGATGATACCACTTTGGCGTATGCTGTGTGGAGAAATTTGTTCAATGCTAAACAGGACGTTGATTACGTTGCTCTTGAGTCTGTGGTTAGATACATAAGAATGCAACTATACGTCTTAAGTAAGTTGAGTGATAGAGAATTTGGATTTGGTAAATTCTCATTTGTTGCTCCAGATGAAGTTGTTTACAGATTGACAGAAGAAGAAGAACAGAAATTGAAAAAGAAAGCTTACGAAGAATTTGAACCTGCTGATAGAAAATTACAACCAAGTGAAAGAAGTAAGCTTACTCTTGAAGATTACTAATGATACAAAGTAAATGCAGCCATTTCTTTCTTTCCACCTGTTTTTTCGCATTTTTCTTTTTATGTTGGTGATGTTAACTATTTCTTTCTTTATTTTTGTCTTGTTGCTAGCTTATGTATTTGATTTCAGATTTTTGTAAATATGAACTTTTTTAATAGTATCTTAATGTTTATGTCAAGCGTTTCCTTCTTTTCTTATCTGCATTAGATACATTTTACACATTATAAAAAAAATTTTTAAGAGCGTTTTTATTGATTTAAACTAATTGAAGCTCTGTATTATTCCATTTAAGTCATGAATCAATTTATTTCCCTTGTGATTGATGTCCTCGTTGTACTGATATAATTTATCGCTCAACTCTTGGTTATTTTCGTAATCATTGATCTGTTTTTCATTTAAATTTTTGTTGATTTCAAGTTTACCATCGATGAAATTTGACGAATTTACCAATAATTGTTTCAAAGCGTCAGCAGTTTGTGTATTCATATTCTTGTTATTCTCTAAACTCTCATAATTTATCTTCTCCAACGATAATTCAGTTTCTTGAGGTTTGCCACTTGAACTCGACAATGTTTTGGGCAACTCTTCTGCTTGTTCTTCTAGAGTTATTGGCTCTTTTAGTACAGAAATTTTAGAATTATTTCTCAGACACATAATTTCTTGGTTTGGAGAAGAAGACTCAAGGAAAGACTCTTCTTTCAATGTTTTAAGTTTTGGGTTCCTCTCAAGAATCTGGTCATTGTTTAGATTTAAAGCAGCAGCGGCCGTAATCAAGTCTTCATCAAGTTCCCTTTGATTTCCAGGCACAGATTGATTACTTGCGTCACTGGGAACTTGCGCGCTGGAAAAATCATCTTCCGTTAAGGAGCTAAATTCATGGCTATTAAACCCTTGATCTTGATCGTCATCATCGTAATCACTATTAGATTCAAGCTTTCTGACTTGCGGATGTGGTCTGCCACTGTTAAGAAAATGCTGATGATTTTTTTCTGTTTTGGCAATGTTATTATTGTTATTGTTATCATCAGCATCGTTATTGGCATTTTTACTGCCCAAAGGACTTGTCGAGTTACCAAAGTCGTTAGTTTCATTAGCAAGCAACCGGGAATCATTACTGAGATCATCAAATGATGAATTGAGTGTATTATCAATCTTTCCTAGAAATTTTTTTTGTTGGTTATCATTTATGGTTCGTCGTGGACTCGCGCTGCTTTTCAAATCTTCACTTCCAGTATAGAATTGTTCCTCTTGACCGTAATCTTGTGGATCCACACTAGTCTGCCTACTGCTTACAGCCTCGCCGCTATAAGGAATATGTAATGGATGATCATGATGAATAACACTTCGAATCTCATCTGTTGGTATTATATCATTATTATCATTATGGGTGATTCCTATTGGCAAAGCATTGAATGCTGAAACCAACCGCAGATTTATTCTTTCGAGCTCACGAAACTCAGACTCTATGAGCATTGCCGACTCTTTGTGCTTTTGAAGCAATTCTAAAGCATTGCGGTTACCATATTTATTGTTATTTTGTCCATTTGATCTTGCTAAATTCATGTTTATTGATTCGGTGGTGCTAGCAATATCTAGACTATTGGATGATATTGATCTTGCAAGCTTGGGTATTATTTATGGTGTATTGGCTCGATTCCCAATTATGATATTAATGGCGCTAATGTTTAAGCCTAGCTTGTGTTTATTAGGCCTCAAGCTGCTGTTCGTTATAGTTGATGTGGAAGTTAGGATCTATTTTTCGTTTTTGCTTTTGTACTTGTACTTTTGTTTGTTTTTGTTTTTTGTTAGATTTAATTTTCGCGGAGGGTCCTTAATTTCCGATGCCAATTGGCGCAGCAGCGTTCGTGGCACTCAAACTGTTGGCAATACTTTTCAAGTTGAGCAAAATGCCGTGATTGGAAGTTTGACGTGTTTGGTCCATTTTACAAGCATGCATATAGACTATAGCTGTTTGCAAAAAGGCCGGTTTATATGATTGAAGGTTATATAAAACATGAAGCACCGAGCGTTTGTCGAATTTCAATGGCATAAAGATTGTGATTTCAATTGCTTGCAGATCGTTGAAATATTTATATCGTTCAAGTTCAACGAATACTCGCTTATACTACAAGATTTGAAACACAATCAAGTACCGTAAATTCCGCATATAATGTATTCATGAATATAAAAGATAAAGTTCGTTGCTCATTAAAATAAGAATAAGAGAAGAAAGAAAAAAAAAAAAAAAAAGAAAGAGCAAAATCACAAAAACTGTCTATAGAAACTTTTTGACAACAGCTAACAAAACAATCTTAAAAGACCTTCTCCATTTCACTTCTTTTTATGCCTTTGCTTTCTAAGTTTTTTTGTCAATGCCTTATTCCAGCTTACTCCTGCTAGCCCGTTTTTTTTGAAATCGTACTCATCGGGAATATAGTTTTCATCAAGCTCCTGTTTAAGTCTTCGTATTTCCGCAGCTGCCGTTGCTGCCTCTTCTGGGAGTTGTTGTTCAACATCAGCTTGCAGCTGTTTTGATTTGTTCCCACTAAATTTTGATGGACTTTGTTGATACTTGGATGCCTTTTGCCTTTGTTCTTTGACAAATTTTCGGCATCTGTTGATTTCCTCTTGAGTTAAATTACTAAAACCATTTCTTTTTTTGAAACAACAATCAAATAGCTCTTTTGGATCTAAAATCTTTTTGGGAAAGTTTTGCACAATTTGAAAAATTTCCATCTCGTCTCTGATTCTTTCAATCTTGGATTCAGCGAGTTTTAAAATACTCAACGCAATCCTGAAAAACATTTTGCTTTCTTCGTAGAAGAAACAGTCCCACACTCTTAAGCAAGTTTCTATTGGAAGTATACCAATATATGCACTCATGAACCAGCTCGCTGTGCACAAAGTTATAGGTGGTAACTTTGTGACCACATTAACTTCATTAGAAAATGTTTGATTGCCACCAATACCAACGCTTTCAAAGTTGAAGCCTATTTTTCTCCAGATATTAGGCAAGTATTCCTTAATACATAGCATCAACACACCTTGATCAATATTCACACCCTCTAGGTTAACATCATGAACTCCGGGAAGCAATTTGGATGTAATTATTACTAGCATCCAAAAAGCTTTCTCCTCATCAAGAAAAATCAAAAGCAATCCCGCTAAGAAATTCAAAGACTGGCAATAACCTATTTGAGGCTGGTAAGTCGCAAAAGCAACCAAAACTCTTCTTAAAGATTGAATTAATGGGGTTTCTTCTGTTGAAGATTCATTCTCAGTATCTCTGAAGTAAATATTGTCTGGAAAAGTTCTGTTCAAATCTCTTTCTATTATTTCGGCGTTATGGTTTTTAAGATTTATGGTGCTTTCGACAATTTTGTCATATAAGCCCGTATTTTCCCTTAATTTCTCATCTCCTCTAGCAAAGTACCACCATGCATTGCCTCTCCATTCAGCGGGAATACCTTTGCGAACATATCTTTTTAATTTGTTTGATTTTGGAGGAAAACGCGTCGGATTGTCGTTATTCAAGTTCAAACCATTTTGCTTCATCAACGTTACCCATTTCTTTTTTCTTCTAACGAGAAATGGTTCATATTCACTCCACCAAATATTATACTCTTTTTCACTAACAAAATTATTCTTCTTTTTAAAACCATAACGATCCCTATCGCTTGTGGACAACTGCTTTGAATCAGACTCAATTTGAATTTTTCTTGAAGAAAATGCCAGTTTACTCGAGGTTTGGAGAGAAAGCAAAGATTGGTTATTATTGATAAAATTTTTAACATTCAGATTACTTGCATTACTAGCAGTTAAATTGCTCACCGAACTTGCATTATCACTAGTTTTAATGCTATTGGCCAAATTACTGCCACCCTTTGCCTGTCGGCTCTGGCTGGAGTTACTTTCTAACCCTCTACTTAGATTTATACTAATTCCACTCAAACTTGAAGGAGCTTTAAGGTGACGAGAAGATTTCGGGGTGTTTGTAGATGGAGTTGTAGCGTATGAAACTGGTTTGATTTGAACCTCAGTGGTAGAAAGTCTAACTTGAGGGTTCAAATTATTCGAGCTTATGGCTTTATGGACAGTCTTTACAAACTCAGGAGCCGGAGCCTTGATATGTTTCTGGGAAAGTGATCTAAACAACAGATGTCTTGGATTGTTTGGGGTTGGCGAAAGTACGACTTGTTCAGAGTTTGATGTAATTTGATTGTTCAAGCTTTTCTCCAGAATCCTGTTTTTGCCTTCCCCATTTATTTGATCACCTTTTTGCAGATGATCGAGATCGTCTATAGAGCTCTGTGGGCTGTAGTAAAGCGTTTCTTGTTTTTTGTGTTTGCTAATTTTGGAAGTAGTAGGATTAGCAGAGATGAAACCTGGGCTGTTATCGTTGTCAATGTACACGCGATCATAGTTGAATATGTTATCTTGTTTATGAGATGACGATAAATCATCACTGCTATCTTCAAAGCCTTTTGACACAAAGTTGAACGAACTAATACTTGTGGGCGTTAATATGGTGTCCTTATTGCCTTCGCCTGATCTGAGGCCATTTGATTCAATTTTTAAAGACTCGTTACCTGCAGTTTGAGAGACCTGAGCTGGGGAAGGCACGCTACTAGCAGCATCGTCATCATCATAAAGGTCAATTACACTGAGATACTTTGCGTTTTTGTCAGTTGAGTTTATTGATTTGTCGGGGGATTTTATGGACCTTATTGGCGAAGGAGAAGTTAAATTCAAATTATTTACAGAGGTAGAAGACATAGAAGAGCTGGAGGCTTGATGTTTCAAAGGTCTGGCAAATTCGAACCTTGCGTTTGTCGGTGTAATAAGGGGCACTTTAGTTTTATCAGCGGCACCATAGCTATCTGAATTATTTTTGTGTATGTTTGAATCATTGTTGAGATCAGCGGCGCTCATGTTAATGCTCGAAGAAGATGCTCTAGGCTTCTTGCCATTGGTGATTGAATTGCTGGAGTTCAGGTAATTTGTGCCGTTTGCGTTCAGCAAAAAGATACGCTGAGGCGCTATTTTGGGCTTTCCGCCATCGGCATCATTACCGGACATTATATGCTGGGAGAAGAGGGTTTGCACTTGGCACTCGACAGACAACACGAAAGCACTGATGTTGATGATGGCCAACGTGAAATGGGTGAAACTGATGTGTAATAATTAACCGCTGCAGTCGACATCGCTGTGTGGTGCTTTGGGGCACCACGGTTTGTGTGCCTCTTAGCAGTTGTAACAGGCACGTGATAATAACCCGACGGCTTAGTCATTGCATGCAGTTTACGGTGAGATTTACCTCTTTCGAAAAGCGTTCCTCTAAAATCTCTACTTCAAATTAAAGTAAGAAATTAAAAAATATTCTAAAAGTCGTTGTATTTGGTGTGTTTAAGGTCTATAAAGAGAAGCAAAACCGAGGGTCTGCTGGTTTTGATTCTATGTCCACTTATATTTGCTTCTCAATTTAACAAGCTTCCTTCTTTTGCTCTCAAACTTTCTTCTTTGAGCTTTGGTGAAATGCTTTATGTTTGATCCAGAATTACTAGTGGCTGCCTGCTTTGCACCCTCTTTGGAGCCTGACTTTGTTGCTTTACTGACAGCCTTCTTTGCAGCTTTTGAACCAATCTTTCTAGCTATAGCAGAACCTATTCTCGCAATTAAGCCGAGAAATTTACCTTGCACTTGGTCTGTGCCGGCGGTGTCAGTTGAGGAGACACTTTCAGTATTTGGGATTGGAATAGCTCCGGTGAGACACGCAAGCAACAGCACGCACGCGAAAAAGCTCACAAGATAACGGAAGCACTGCATGTTAATATAAGCTTTGGTTTATCTCAATTAAGAATCAAAAATGTTTTTTGAAGTTTAGTGTTTCCTAAAAGTCAAGTATTTCGAGCTCCGTAAGGTGGAAGCCTTTTTCTTTAATAGTGAGATATGTACCGCTGTTACGGGGTGCAGCGCCGACAGGCTACCACCATGCAGGAGCCATCGTCCTCGCTGGTGGCCATCCTTCGCCAGAGGTGTTTGGTCCGTCAATGCCTTTATTTGGTAACCCGATATGTAGTTCCTTAGTTATGACAATAATTTTTCTTAAGTTAGAAATAATTGGCACATAGTTCTATTGTCATTTTCAAGGTGAAGCATAGACTGCAGCAAGGTGAAGACGTCAGAAAAAATCTAGAATAAGCCACACAAAGCGCCGATGTTAGGATCCGCCACAAGGTATCTTGTACGAACGCAGGGTCAAAGTTGCTTTACCCTTAGCTTTATCTTAAAATCCTTATACTAAGCCTCCTCCATAAAAAAGCACCAAAAATAGCAGGTTAAGGTACACACTACTGGTGGAAGTGGCGTGTAAAGAGAAAAAGTTTACCATGTTTCTATTAGGGTATAGATCTTGCCTGGCAGTCTGCTTGACGGCGGTTGCTGTTTACTACCTTATAGACTAGCACTGTTTTTTAGAGGGAAAATTTTATTTTATTCATTTTCTTTTTCTTCTTTTTTTGATTATTCGTTTTCTTTTTTTTTTTTTCAGCTCTGTCAATTTATGGACAAAAAGATATAAATCTGTTTACGTCCAACAAATTTTAAAGAAGCACTCAATAGTATATCATAGTGAAACAGCTAGCTATACTTGAATTTCAGTAAATTTAAGTATTCTTGAATGGTCTTCTCAAATCTGCTCAGTCAAAACAGAAACAGCCATGAAAACCAAAGTAAATCATTTTATTCTGAGCACTCATTGACAGCATCAGTGGCAGCGCAATAATTTTTCTTCTGTGGTGAGTGTGCTCTCTCAGACTACGCTGCATGTTCATGTATCCAAGAAGAGTGGAAACAAAGGTTACGAGCCCCGAAACCGATGCTGCAGTGAAAATAATTGCGATGAGTTATAAAGAAAAAAAAATAAATAAAAAACAATATTCTAAGTATATTGCAAGTTCTATATCCCCAATTAACATCTTAACCAAGCCAATATAAACGAAAAATGTCTAGAGTCGGTGTTGTGGTACTAGGTCCTGCAGGTGCTGGGAAGGTATGTATATGTTTTGCAAGCTTTGAGTATGACTTTATGACTTGTTAAAGATCGTTAATCATGCTTACTAAAGCACTGATTGAAATATTTGAAGGCAAGTTACTAACTGTGACATTGACATAGACAACATTTTGCAATTCCTTAGTGACACATATGCAACAAATAGGAAGAGCTTGTCATATTGTTAATCTTGACCCTGCTGCCGAGGCTAAAAAATATGAGTTTACTGTCGATATAAGAGATCTCATTTCATTAGAGGATGTTATGGAAGAACTTAGTCTTGGTCCTAATGGTGGACTTATCTACTGTTTCGAATTTTTGCTTAAAAATTTAGATTGGTTAGACGATGAGATTGGTGATTATAGCGATGAATTTCTTATCATAGATTGTCCAGGTCAGATTGAACTTTATACTCATATTCCAATATTCCCAACGATTATCAATCACTTGATGAGAAACTTAAACTTCCAGCTATGTTGTACTTATTTAATGGAGTCAACATTCGCAATAGATAGATCCAAGTTTTTTTCGGGAACTTTGAGTGCGATGTCGACAATGTTGCTATTAGAATTGCCACATATCAATATATTGTCCAAGATTGATTTAGTCAAAGATCAAATTTCCAAAAAGAATCTTAAAAAGTTTTTAAATCCCGACCCATTGCTTTTAGCAGATGGTGCCGATGATGATGAAGATGACGAAAACAATGCACTTGGAAACAAGAAATTTCAAAGATTAAATAAACTCATTGCCAACATAATTGATGAGTTTGGTATGGTACAATATTTACCATTGGATATCAATAATGATGGCTCTGTAGCCACGATATTATCGTATATAGATGATGTGACGCAATGGGCTGAAAATCAAGAACCCAAGGATCCTAATGATGAAGCTGAAGTTCCGGATGAGGATGATGAGTAAGGCTTTTTATAGGCAAATGAAAGTGATTTAAATAAAGAAGCTCATTACTCATTGTAAAAATAGTAGAAATGGTTTACAGTGAAACTGATACATCTTAATTTGCTTCATATTTATTTACCAATTGTTGATTGGTTAGCCTTGTTCACCTTAAGTGTTCATCAATCCAATGTTCTGAATAGGGGGCCAATGTTTTCACCATAATGGTACTATTGGGAACACTGGTGTGCTTGCAGGCGAGGCATGTGTTAGAAGAACCAAGATAGTAAAAGTTAGCAGGAAAAGATAATCGTAAGTTTGGTCAAATATTATTTAGTAAGATTTTCTGGTCTGGACATCGTTTCATGTTTAAAAAATTTGAAACGAGCACTTGTGCCAGTCACTGAGTACAGCAAGTTTTATTTTGCCACATGGAAGAATGAACTTCTCCAGAATCAGCAACGAAAGAGAACTGAGAAATCTAGTCTCAGGAACAAAGCTTACTAACACCAAAGCCGGAGACTGTAGATTCGGCATACGTTCTCAAAAAGTCACTGGAGATTTAAAGTATCAATTGCTTCAGCACAACATTGATTTAACTGTGACTAAATAGTTCAATTTGGGTAAGTTTTGTGGAAGAATATCTTCAAATAGCACGAGAATAATAGTAGCAGGAAGTATCTATACAAAACCTGAAATCTTCATTTTGAGGACAATCTAAATTATTTTATCCATTTGAATAAGCAAAGTACTTGTGAGTAGTAAGAGAACACACTAAAGTTCTTTCAAATACATAAATCAATGTAAATGTGATGACCTTTATTACAGAATGTGCTGCGCGTGCTTTGCCCAAGGCTGGCTTTTACGTTTATCAGTTTTGAGTAGCAACTAGGTTAAAGTGGTAAAATAGAAAGAAAAAAAAAAAAAGAAAAAAAAAAAGTACATAGAGGCCATACCTAAATAGAAATAGGGAAATTCTTGAAAAGAAAAAACGTACGATAGCAAAACTAAACTTTCAAACTTGCACCATTTCAGTTATTGCTTAACCGCATGATCGCTTAATTATGCTGCGTATCTAAAAATACAAGACAGCTTTTATTTTTTTTATTTTTTTTTCTGGAACACGAGAAAAGGGTGTACGAAATCTCCGAGGTGCGTTGACATACTATGCTATTAAGACAACAACAGGTAGCATTTGGTTACATCCATATGGAAAGCGTTATATCAAATTTGCTTAGACGGCTTCGAGAATGGCTGTGGCGGAGGACAAGCAAAAAAGGTAAGCAAAAGACAAAGTATTTCTTTCTAACTTTGTAAATATTGTGGCAAACGCTGAAAACGGTCCCCATTTGTTGCTCTAATCTGCATTGATAGGCCGACACAGAATTGTGAAAACACAATGTATAGTAGTTAAAATCTACTGAAAGCTACTTTCAACAATATTACATAACTATTTGAAAAAACTATTGTCGAATACTGTGAAGTATTTTGTATAAAATCATCAATGGTGTTTTTGAAATTACATCTGCATTAAATTTAAAGAATTAGCATTATAAATGTCCTAATAACAACCTAAACTGAAAAAAAACAAAAAAACTAAGCCAATGCCGAAAACATATAAACGAACCTTTTAAGAGAGAAAGAAAGATGAAAATAAAAATAAAAATAAAAATAAACTATTAGTAACAAATGTGTTATGTTGAAATTAAACAAGAATGGAAAACAAACAAAAACAAAAACAAATAAATAAAGTAGAAAAAAAAAATCATATAGCACATAAACTAGTCTTTTTTTGAAACAACTCCCCTCAAAATCTTTATCTTCCCATAAGGAGTATCAACAACATTTCTGTCATCCATGAACTTGTTGTTCTTTGATCTGTTTCTATATTCCATACCGGGAATTGGCCAGTTACATTTGAGACCTAATCTTTCGCATTCGGTACAAGATGGTCTTGTTTCACAGCATCTCTTCTTGCGTCCACGACAAGTTAAACAACCCATTCTAGATCTTTTCGTTTTGCCTTGTTTGTTTATTTTGCTGTTTTTCTTTAATGATGAAGTCGGACTAGCATGGGTGATTGGCGATGAAGAGGATGATTTTTCAAACGACTGATGAATGCCAGAATGTATCGACATTGAAGTTGTTGTAGAAGAAGAAGAATTATTTCTTGACGAATCAACCAAAAGATCTTCACTTCCCGAGCTTGATGGGTTCATGTTATTTTGTAAAATAATATTGTTTGAGTCGTTGAAAAGATAATTAAGGTGCAAATTACCATCGGCACCAGAAGTTGTTGTTGCTAATGAATGAATGGCAGGATTAGCGTAATCCTTTGTATTGACATCATTAGTGTAGTTTGAATATTTCGATTGTGGTACCGGTAACTCTGAGCCAGCACTCCCGGCCCTCCCATGATTTGTCAACCCATAAGATGATGCTGGAGGGTTGCCATATTGTCCAAGTTGTTGAAAAGGTGAAGCCACCGAAGTATTATTGAATGGAACAGCCGAGTTGAAGTTGGAATGAACACTCATAGGCTGATAACTCAACTCTGGTGGAACAAATTGGGAATTGTAATGGAATGAATTATTGTTGTGAATTTCGTTAGCTGCTAGAGGTACATTGTTGTGAGATGGTGCACTTGTTATACCACCATTATTTGGACCACCTTGACCATAATTATTAACATACATTCCAGTGCCAGAGTTTGGTTGATTTTCCGGTAAGGAACTTGGCTGGTTATATAAATTGGAAGCCATTTGAGGTGAGACAAAGTTTAGATGCTTTGATGTCCGTTGGTCCAAGTCTCTGTTCATCGTACTAAGCATCTGTAATATTTATAAAAGCAAAAACTTAAGTAGCTCTGAATAAAACAGCACTAGCGGTTAAAAATAAATATTAAAAGAATTTTGATGAAATTGGATTGAATAAGTGCTAACGATAAAAAAAGACGAGCTGCCTTAAACCTTTTTTTTTTCTAATTTTCCTAGATCTATGAGAAGTAAGCCCGTGAAAATATGCTGTGACTGGGAGAATGAACGAAGAGTGGTGTTGTTTAACAAAAATATAAGAGACACAACTCAAAATACAAAAAATAAAAAAGCAAAGGATTAAAAACGAAACTAAATGGAAAGGGCCTCTATTTATTAAAAGAATTTGGAGAAAAAGTGGAGGAAAGAGTCAAAGCTTAGAACAACACAAGATTTGAAATGACTTGCAAGTTTAAAATCCGTAGCTGTGGACGAATAAAGTTCACTGGTTATATAATCTTTCTGATATATGTGATGCAGGAATGAAGTGAACAGAGTTTGCAAAGCTTAGACGCACCAATGCTTCAGTAAGCGCGTTATATGCACTGCTCGGTATACTAACGTCAAGTGGGCTAAGCGGAAATTTTTATGCAGCCCCGATTTCTTTTTGTACTGGCCTTTCAGTATTGTGGCAAAATGTTCTGGAAAACCGCAGAGTTAGAGTGAAAAATGTTATCCCTGTCCGGCTGTTGTACCAGACACCACGGATATAGGCTCACAAAGAGGGAGAAGCAGTCCTCAAATATGGGTGATACGGGCAGATAGTTGCAAATGTTTTTCAGTTTAAAGTAGAAAGCTGCTGGGCCACACTGGGACATGTGTATATATTGGAGTCTTCATCTAAACACGTAGTTTACATTCTATTAAAATTTTTAAGCAATGTTGTAACTATTTTCGCTTCAATACAACTATAATCTTTTTAATATTGTCAATAAAGACTTCTTCACGCTCTCACCAAAATTATTCCAAGAATGGTAAATTTAAGAACGAGGTGAGCTGCATTGCTTATAACTATTCATGGATATGAACATTGTTGAAAATTATTGTTGAAATCAACATAGAAGCGCAAAAAAGCGCACAGATAATTGCTGCAACGTAACGCAGACTTTAGTAATGAGAAGTCAAAAAAATAACGAAAGAAATGCAAGAAAAATATTATGATGTCTGTCGTCTAGCTGAAAATACCCAGACTGCTGTGTAGTAGTACCAAATTGTCCAACTCGATTACAAAATTGCGCGTTAGTATGTATAAAGTTAAGCTGTCATACATTGACCCACATAATTTATGCATGACTAAATCCCTAAATATGCATTGCTAGTATGGTATGTCTTTGCGATGCTTTTTTATTTTTTGGTGCTTCTAGAAGCAACTTCAAGGTTTTCTGGAAACCAAAGCTGCACTTTCTTCTGATCAAGGCGGTAGCAAGCGTGCAAATTGTTGTTTCATCATATGTTGAGTCTAAAATGTACTCTTTAAGGTATCTTGGCTTCAAGCTTTAAATAGGTGAACACAAATATGGTGAAATTTTTGAACAACAAAATCTTGAACTTCCGTGTTTTTTCTTTTTGAGCCATTTATTTTAATTGAAAACATTGAAATTTGTGTACTAAACTGCTATAGAGCAACAAGCGCAGTTTCTCTGTCTTTTCAAAAATAACATTGTGTCTCTTCTGGTTTACAGATTATGAGTAGACAATAAATTTTATACAATCCTAAAGTTTCTCTTCAACCGAAATGTTTAATGTTATTGTACATTGTTTAGAAGAACGAGAAACTTAAAGTGTTGATGAAAATGAAGCTACAGTGTTATCAAAATTTTCGTTCGGAGTTCTAAGATTAGTGTGCCCCATACTCGGTTTGGAGTACATAACTTATTTGATCTTTATTTGAATACAAATCTAATTTTTGTCGATCTTATCCAACTAATATTATTCTGGAAAATAATAATAGGTAGCATAATGCATTTGAAAAGTATGTTTTCCATTAGAGGGATAACACAACTACGAGACAGTGCATGCCTCTGGATTCGGGACAAAGGGACGTACGTTTCAGTATGAGGATTGGCAAAGTAAGCACCTGCGACAGTGCGAAAAAAATGGCAAAAATAATTATAATAAAAAAAATGAAATAAACATTTACAAGGTGACAGATAAGCTTGACCATAGGTACTACCACAGTGTAGCAAGGCTAGAATAATATTTTCTCCAGAGCCGGGCACCCTCTGTTAGTCATTATTGTAATGATTTTGTTGAAAGAAATTTGACAGCAGATTTACATTAACAAGAAAGCACATGTTATTGTGTTGCTATGGTCTGAAACCGCTCACTACTTTAACACTAATTTGCATTCTTCAATAGGCTAATGAGATTACAATCTGAATAGTCTCAGATTTGCCATCCAAAATGTTTGAAACTACTCAATAATCTATAAAACATACTTATAATATACCGAGAATCTCTCTTACGCGTGTTAACACAATTTACGTTGATTGAATATAACCAATAGTAGTATATCCTATCAATGGCTCTTTTGCCTAGACTAATGGCAAGCAAACGATGCTGCAGAATGCTGCAAGATTAGTGAATCCGGAAATGTGCACCATGCTGCAGCTGCAGCTTTCGCCTCAGAACTTTCTGTCTTCCTGCAGGTTATAACACCCTTTCCCTAATCTTATTCTATACTCACCACTGACCCTTGTCGCCGCGGATTTAAGGCCGATCATTACGGGACATAAAGCAACATCCTATAGTATGTCACTACAACATGCTTTGATATACAAAAAAATTTGGCACTGAACACAATTGTGCAGATTAATCCATAGGGCTAGACGTCTATTTTCTGCTATATCAGTGCTCCTTTGTTTACAATATATTAGAAGATAATAGTCGTATCAACTTTGATGAATGAGAACTAGTAACGAATGCAAATGTTGTCATTTCCAGATTACCTATTGCAAGTTTTTTGGCTTCAACCAAAATTTATTCGTTTACATTTATACCAAATTAGAATTTTGGTTTAAACACTAAGTTCTGAAATTCAGTTATTACTATAATAAGCTAGCAGTTCGAGCTTCAAAGGAACGCGTTCGTATGCACAACAGGTTCAAATAAGATTCAAAGCTGTTTATTTTGTCCGTTGTAATATGGTACATACTGCTATCGAAAAAAAAAAAGAAAAAAAAGGCAGATGTTCGTTATGTCACCAACCTTTTATGATGCTTAATTCAATTTTAGTTTGCTGTTGTTAATTAAGCATATACGAGCCTTATGATGCTAATGAGTACGTCACAGCTGGCACCCTGTATCAGTAAAAAAAAATTTATAGAACTGCACATTGCATCATGCTTTCAAAGGTAAATCACTGATAACAGTTTGCATAATTGCAACATTGCATTCCTCTAGTATAACTAATAACCAACTTGTATTAAAGAAAAACATCACAAACACATACCATTAACTCATGCTCGCTCTCATTAGAAAACGTCATAAGTTTAATTTTTGGAGATCAAATAATTCATTATTTATGAACTCTTGAAGTTCATTGATTGGCTCCATGATAACTGGAGGCACAACAGAACTGCTATAACCGGACAAGAGAAAAAAATTGTCGAAGGACGATTGTCATCTAGGATGATCACTTGCAGTTCAGCTCCGTTAGTGCCCGTCATGATCCGGTGTTTGGGAACGCATAAGGGTGTCACGACATCTGCGACTCAACTATTTGAATCACAGAGTTTTCGTTTATTGTTTCTTTCTTCCTTACTCGAACTGATTTCCGAGGAGATATCTTTGGCTGCGGCAACAGACATCCGTCTACATGAAGACAGCAGCTCTTGCACCACGGCAACCTTAAAGCTCCGCTTCTGCATACAGCAGTGCTGCACTACTGGCAGCTGAAATTCGTTGTGCTATCCTATAATAGAAAGTGCTCAACAAAGAAACAAAATATTCTGGATGAACAAATTTTTAGGGAGCAACTTTGCTGTTTCAGTACCCATATCGTGAGTTAGGAGCAGGGCCCTTTTGAAACTCCGCTTCCGAGCCGTCGAACAATCGTTATTGTCTGAAATTATACTTTTCTTAATCGTTACCATTGGAGGGACTATAAAATCAGATTTCCAATATCTTAGTTGACCTATAGCATGTTGTTCTTTGATGGGCCTAAAACACATGGTCTACTATTTCCCTTTTCAGTCTGTTATGCGATAAGCGAAAACTATGTGCTATTTCTTAGAATTTTATTTACCTTAGTATTTCTACAGTACGTGTAGTAGGTCTGTAGGGCAATTGTTACAGTATAAGATCATCACAGTGCAATACACCGGTAATAAGCAGACAGTATAACAGAGGGAGTAAAATCTAAATATATTCAAAAGCTAGTTGCTCTATTTAGTAGTTTCCTACATATGTCAAAGAAAAAACCAAAAAATATGTTCTGTATAGTTTACACACTGTACGATAGTGTTTCTAATGTAATGCCAGCATATCATGAACTTGGTATCTGCTCGTATAATTAAAAAATGATTTAGGCATTTTACAGAGAAGCAGTTTCTCGGGTCTTCGCAAGAGCGCTAATACTACGTCACTATTTCTGCAAACCTTGATCGGCGGAAAAGCGGCTGCACTGACATAAGAACTAGTGCCGGACACATTCGTTGACTCACTAGTGGAATTCTGAGACCTCCACCGTCCGTAAGTGCAGCACGCCGCTTCAGAGAAGTTTATTAAATGTGTCCTAAATTTGAAGCACTACCTTCATATACGACGCTTCACGTAAGTATGCGAAACAGGAAATTGACATACTCTACACCTTGCTCTTTGGCTTCTTTGCAGTAGAAGTTTTTGACATATCAACTTTATAATAAGTGATAAGCGCTGTCTTTGCAACATAATAATACAGCTCCTCGTAATACTATAATGCTTAAAAGCACCAGGTTTTATCTTTCAAACAAAAGAAAAAGTTCGTTTTTCTGGATCATTAATGTAAAGGGGACTATGAGTGCCAAGTAACAATAACATATCATCCGTGTTATGCACTTAAGAACAAATGCATTTTCAAAGGACATCGATTGTAATTGGTGAACATTGTCTTCTTGTCTACGAAATATATTGTTATCAACCACAGCACTTTTTGAAACTTGACTATTCAACCAAGAGTGTGTCCGCTGTATATAAGTAATACATTATCGCCTGATCTACCAATCAGCCGCACTAAAGCAACGCTTTTTTGTTGTTTTATTTCTTTTTGACTCGATTATTATCTTTCCCTGTTCCAATTAAATGTTCTTTCTACAATTGTTCCGCGTTTTTTCTTATTTTTAGTTTTTGTTATTTTTACCTTTTAGGTAATGGTACCTACTCCCCTACTTGCCCGTTTTGGCATCCAACTGCACTTTTCTCACTCTATGCCCTGATCCGATTCCTCGCCAAAATCTTTCTTTACTATGTGCCACGCCAAACCAAAATTCCGTCAATTTGCTTCATTATGTACCACCCTTCGCCAAAGCGACGTTTTTTCCTGCCGCTGTACTGCCGCGCCCCTTCACCCTCAACCACCCACTGGTCTGCCCAACGTATGATCTTTTCCCACACACACCTTCTCGGCTCACTCGCATTTTGTAAATTTATTTGCTTTTCCTTTGTTTGTCTAGAGATCCGTAATATTCTTATTGGTGCGAATGTTTTCCATTATAATTTTCAATCATCTTGCCTGAACTTTATTAATTTTCAATCTCATTTGTTCTTTTTACGATGTTGATACAAATGTTGAAGAAAAGAAGACCATATATAGTTTTTGATTGTTATTTTGGATCGGTCTTCTGCAGTCATCGAACTACTGTGACACTGGTGTCTTAGAGATCTGGCGATGGTGTAATGTGTATACTTGAGTAAAAGAAACGGTTAAATAGTTGGCTGAGGAAGTGTTAATGTACTAGAGATAAATCAGTAGACACTGAGCAAGAGGTAAGCGCATTAACAATAAGACTAAAACTAAGAAGTTAAGAAAAAAAAAGAAAGTGATTCGAGAGCTAGACTCATGTGAAGGAGGTTTTGGTGCATTGTACGTGGGATTATATTGGCATAACATTGGACGAAAGGTAGTATAGCACAGTAACAACTAAAAAGTACTATAGATAGGTGGTTTTTGCTGAAAAATACAAAAGGCAGGCGAAGTATCAAAAAAGAGCATATATCACAAGAAGACAAGAAAGATACAAATTGCTCTCAGCTCAAGCAGTTTTGCACTTTTTACAAAAGATAAACAATAAAAGTAGTACGATATTGGGTATTCTTGGAGAAGCTGCTATAATGGGGCAAATAGTATACTATGTGTAAGTTAAAGAACAGGAACTAGAGCAATGTTCAAACAATTGATGCAATGGCGTAAACAATTTTCTAATAATCAAGAAGCATAAGCTAACAAATAAGCGGGACATAGTCAAACTGCTAGTATGATGAAGAAAAGAAATGCACAATAACATTAATTCGAACAGTATTAAAGCTGTTTCGCTGGAGTATCAGAGAAGTCACTTGATACAAAGGTCTCATGCAGGCTAGAAGAAAAGAAGCAAATAAGACAAAGAAAGGAGAAAGGCAGAAGAAGAAAGAATTAATGTGAAAAGTATGGCATTATCAGACATGGGATTTGGGTGATGACATTCAGTAACTAGATCAAGGGATGGATCACATGGAGTAGTCATTTGGGTGGATATGAAAAGAATAAAACTGCAATACAAAGAAGAAGATATGGGTCAAGATCAAGCACTTTGAGTGAAAAAACAACATAATGCGGAACAATTTTGATGCTGCAGATGAAACGGATGACGCCGTAAAAGTAGAGCAAGTATGAACGGATTCTGTAAAAAAGCACTTTTCGTCGAATGAAAAAGGATAGGCATAGTATCAGACAAGATTAGATATGGCAAGAGGACAAGAATGATATAAACTGCTTTAAGCAGAGGCTAAATGTAGACTTTGTATAAACAGTAAACTATAAAAGGGATAATATAACTCACTTGTCAAGAAAATAACCGATATAGTGCGAAAAATGATTAAAAATATGAGTTAGAGCGATGTTACAGGAAAGACGTCAATGGAAAGGTTCGTTTGTGCTAAGCAAAGAGCATAAGCTAGCAAATAAGCGAGTCAAAAAATAGAAAGATAAAAACAAAAGCACAAAGAAATCAGTAAGTAAAAGCAATATTGCAGTTGTGAAACTCGCGTATAAGTTTCAAGCAGGAAGGGACTTTATTTGAAAAAATTTAGAAATGCTGAAAAAAGAAAAAAAAAAAAAAAAAGGGAAACATATAGGAAGTTATATAGACACGAAGAGGAGATGCGAGGCTGGCGATAGTAAGATTATGAATAGGATATGGGAAAGAAAAGATCAGAAATAGTGTTCAAAATATTGAAGTGAACAAAGAGATTTTAAAGATGATATAATGGTTTTAGGGGAAAGAAAGGAGCGCGAAATAGTATTTCGCATGCTGTGTAAAGGAAGTAACGCAAGAGTAGTAGGAGGATAATGAGTATAATATAAGTGAAATAAGTAGGTACATGTGTCATGTTGGGCATAGGGTTGAGTTTACATGATGGAAAACATTGGATATAATGCGATGTTGTTGAGATATTTCAATGTTGAAAAGTGCAGAGAGTAGAAGATGTGTGATATGTGTTATTTAGGGTGTTGTGATGATGAAAACATTATCGAGAAGTGATAAGTACAAAATAGCGGCATCAGTATGAAGCGGGCAAACAAATGTACAGAGAGCATAGTTCAAGTCATTATGAGAAGCGTTACTATAGCAATAGTATGCGGAAAAAGAAGTGAAGCACAGTACGAAGGCTTAGAAGTGGGTCATGGTCAAGCACTCAATAGCATTAGGCAACAAAATGGCATAATGAAGAAAAATCATGATGCTGCATGTGGGACGGATCGCAGCGTAAAAGTAAGCAAGGACGAACACGAGCTATAAAAGAGTATGATTTGTATAAAAAAAAAAGAAAAAGTGAAAAAAGAAGGGTTAGTTGTAGTGAGACAGTAAGATCATGTGTGACAAGAAGACAAGAAGGATTCAAACTGCTTTAAGCTCGAGCGTAGTTTACACTTTCAATAAACAGTAAACGGCAAAACAGGAAAAGGAAAATAATAAATGGAAATTACAAAGACAGCATTTCAGCAAAAATATAGTGCTAGAGCTAACATATATAAAGGCTAGGGTCAAGCTTTAGTAGTCAATAGTGATAAATATAATAATATCAAAAAAGGCGTTTTTAACAATAGTATAGAGACGAACATGGCAGAGAGGTGTTAAATTTTATGTAACGTGAAACGTTAGATACAAGAGATACGAGAAAATAAATAGGAGCTAGAATAATGCTCAAGCAAAAACTTCGAAAACGAAGATGAATGAAGTTATCAGAAGGAAGAGCGTAAGCTAGCTAATGAGTGGATCAATGTCAGGCTGTCAGTGAGATGAAACAGAAGAGGCAACAGAAAGAAAGAACAGGGGCATTATAAAAAACAACATTACAGCAGTATCAAAAGAGTACAAGTTTCAAGGCGAACGGAAAAAGAGATGGGAAAGCAAAAGCAACAAGAAAAAAGATAGAAAAAGGGACAAAATGAAAACGCAAAATGAAAACGCAAAGAGTAGATGCGAGGGTTAAGCGAAGCTTATGAAGAGAATACGGGGAAAATAAGCGGAAATATCTCGATATTGCAAGGGTGTAAGGGAAACAGTAAATATAATACAAGTGAGATGGGAAAAATATTATATTGCTAATACAGCGGTTGCTATAGAACTGAAGCGTAAGAAAAGAAGTATAATACAGTTGATATGAAGGTCATAGACGGGTGCTATGTGTAAAATACTGAGCACAGAATTGGCTTTAGATAATGTGAAACTGGAGATGTTGCTTTTGAGAAATGCAAAAATAGAGGCTATGTGATAAGCATTATGTAGACTGGTGCGACAAGGAAGATGCTATTTAGTAAAAAATGTGAATTACTGAAATGAGAATATTAGATGCAAGGAAATAAAAGCGTAGTTAGAAAAATGATTAAGCAAGTAATTCGAAGACGGATATGAACGATTTTGTCAGAAAAAAGAGCGCAAGCTAGCAAATAAGCGGGTCAAGGTCAGACTGTCAGTGTTAAAAAAAATTGAAAAAACAACAGTAAACTCACAAACACGCACATTTAAAGAGATTACATTACAGCAGTATCACTAGAGTACAAGTATGAAGAAAGCAGTGGTTTGAGATAAAAAGTTCAAGGAGAATAAAAGAAAACAGATGCAAGGGCGGTAGGAAGATTAAGGACGGAATACAGGGAATATAAGCAGCAATAGTGTGATTGGGTCTGACGTGTGTACGCAAAAGAATGTAATGTTATAAAGTGAAACAAGGGATGGTACACTAGGGTGGTGGGTGACGTAAAAGGTAGAAAACAAGTTTGACATGTTGGATGCTGGGTTGAGTTTATATGTTGTGAAGCATCAGATGGTGTGCAAATGGGTCGGAGGATAATAGGTGAATTACGTGAATTACGTGGAAGAGAAAAGAAGTAGTAGATAGGTATGTGCACAAAAGGACAGGTTTTAAGGAAGCAGTGATTTGACGTGAAACTGTCAAGGAGACTAGACAAACAGAAGCAAAAGCAAAGGCAGCAAATGGCAAATATACAAGAAGTGGCAAAATAGAAATACAACGAGGAGATGCAAGGGTGGTAGGAATATTGTGAATAGAATATGGAGAAAAGAAGCGGCGATAGCGTGTTTTTGCAAGAGCAGAGCGAAGAGAGTAGTAGATATAGTACAAGTGTCAGAAAAAAAGCATTGTATTAGAAGTGTGTAAAACAAGAAAAGAAAAATACGCAAAAGATGACAAAAGGCAAACGGAGGAAGGAGATACACAAGCAAGTGTGTTGGGAAGACAGGAAATATGATACAAGCGTCAGAAACAGAGTATAATATTTGTGATATAGCGGTAGTCGGAGGATGGTGAGGAAGATTATGGAATTGAATATGTGGAAGAAAAGAGCGCAAATAATGATTATGATGTTGAAGAGCAAAAAGATGGAATACAAGCTAATATAACGGTTGTTGGGGAGAGAGAGGAGTGTGGGATAGGATTTTACATGTGTCAGAAGAGAAGTATTATATTTGTAGTACAGTGGATGTGGAAGGGTGGTATGTGTAACGGGTTGGGTACAGGATTGAATTTATATGTTATGAAATACAAGATGGTTGGTGTGCAAGGGCGTTGGGCAGATAATAGATAGAGGACAAGAAAGAGAAAAGAAGTGCTATAGAGGCAATACAGTGGTTGTTGGAGGGGTGTGTATGTGTTAGATGAGAGGAGTGTGGTTGGCACAGGAGGTGTGTGAATTTAAATGATATTGAGCTTGGGGTATTTGGCAAGGGCGGTGTGATGAAGAGGACAATATAAAAAAGTGTGAGGCAAAAAAAAAAGCGGAAGTGGTGGTATAATGGGGAGAAGAAGCGAAGTTCAATTTTGAATAGAATACAACAAGGAGACAGAAAGCAGGGGTAAAAAAACGGCAAGCTATCAAGCGAGATATTACAGTAGTGAGAGAGAGAATGAAAGGCGTTACAGGAATTGAGCACGGGGAAATAGAAGTGAGCAGTGCAAAGGTTTAAAAGTGGGTGATGGGTGGAGAAGCAGTAAATAGGAAATACAAGGAGATTACGAAGAGGGATGTAAGATTAGCGATTTGAATGTAAGTGTCAGAGAATGGTGGGAATTGGGGCAGGAGATGTAGCAGGAGATGTAGCAAAGGAGACAGTAGGTGAGGTAGCGTGCGTTTGGCAAAGGATAATGTTGGCAATGGCATGTCAGTTTTTTTTTTTTTTTTTGTTGTTGTGTATTGTTTTGATTGCAATTTTTATTTGAGGATGTGTGAGCGCAGTAGTGAACAGGAGTGGATGGAATGGGCTAGAATAATTTACTATACAATTTGAAAAGGATGAGATAAAATAGGATAATAATGATGAAGAAGATGAAGGGGGGACGAGGTTAGAAAGAATATGGGTAGGCTGAAAAGATGAGAGAAAGATAGGATGAAGCAGAGGGATGAGGCAGAGTGAAGTGTACGAATGAGGACAAGAAGACAAGAGAGATAGAAAGGCATTATGGGTATTGCAGAAAGGTGGTGGAGAGTATAGAAATAGAATTGGAATGAGTGAGTGTGGATGATTAGAAGTAGATAAGTGAAGAAGAATGGAAGAGGACAGAAGAGGGAAAAGTGATACAGGAGAGAAGCAGGAAATAGATTGCAAGGGTGGTAAGTTGGTAGAACTGATAGACAGGAGGACAAGAGAAATGGAAAGTGAGAAACAGGAAAGAAGACGAGAAAGGATAATAGAAAGATAATAGAGATAGAGGGCAAAGAGAGGAAAGGAGAGAAAGGAGAGCAAGGATAGAAGAAGGAGATGGATTGCAAGGGTGGATAGTTGGTAGAAAGGGAATTGAGAGAGAGAGATTTTAGAAGCAGAGAAAGAAATGGAAAGTAAGAAGCAGGAGAGAGGCGAGAGGGGGAGAATGTGTTAGGATAGAGTAAAAGAAAAATAAAGAAAAGAGAGATAATGAATAGAGGAACAAAATAAGGAAGAAGAATACAGAAGCAGAACAGTGAGGTGAGAGTAAAAGATGGATAATAAAAAGGCAATAGAACAGGGGGAAGAGAAAACAGTATGAAGTAGTAGTAAAAAGACAGTAAAAACAATAGAAGTTACAGAAAAGTATTATAATGGTAATATATGGTTGTAGGAGGGTGGTAAGTGAGAGATTGATACGACAAAACGGAAGGGCGTCGAGAAGATAATAAAACAGTATGTAGAAAGAATAAAAGACGTAGTGCAGTAGCAGTAGAACGAAAGTAAAGACAATAGGGAATAAGAGTGACAAACAAGTATTATAATGGCAATATAGAGTTGTAAAAGAGTGGCAAGTGAGAGATTGATATAAGATAGTATGTAAGTGCGTCGGGAAAGAAGTGAGAAAACAGAGGAAAAATAATGGAAAGAATAAAGTAGCGACAAAAAAATATATATCGGTAATATAGAGTGGTAAAAGGATGTTACGACAGAGAATGATACAAGACAGTACGGAAGCGTGTGGAGTTTTTACAAAAGGGGAAAGATAGTGGAAAGGGGTGAATAAGATAAGAGAAAAGTATTATGATGATAATATGGGAAAAGTAGGGGGTGATATGTGAGCAATTGATACAACACAGTACAGAAAGGCGTCGGGAAGGTAGTAAGAAAAAAAACAGGAAGGGTATTGAAAAGAATAGAAGTAATAGGGAAGTGTGTAATTTGTTGATAATATAAGATCGTAGGAGAACGGTATTCGTGAGATAACAATAGAAGATTGTATGAAAGGGCGTCGGGAAGGATGTAGGGAAGATATTAAAAATAATAGGAAATATGGCGGAGTTATGATGATAGTAAGTGTGAGATTGATACAAGATAGTAAGCAAGGGTGTCGAGGTAATAGCACAGGGAGAAGAGAAAAGAAGTATTGGAGTAGTATTAGAATGGATAGAAAAGATAATAGGAGTAGCAGACAGGTATTATATTGGGAATACGGGGGAGGTAGGAGGGTAGTAGGTGAGATAGATTGATAGAAAATATTTTGCGAGGGTGTCGGGAAGGTAGTAAAAATAATAGGAAGATAGTGGAAATAATAAGAGAAACAGACAAGTATTATAATGGTGATATGGGAGAAGTAAGAGGTGGTAAGTAAGTAAGAGATTGATAGAAGATAGTATGGATGGGGGTTGGGAAGGTAGTAAAAATAATGGGAAGATAAAGGAAAGAATAGAAGTGACAGAAAAGTAATATATTGGTAATATGGGAGAGACAGGAAGGTGGTAAGTGAGAGAGTTGGGAAGGTAAGAAAACAGGGAGAAGTAGAGAAGATTGGAATAGGGAAAGATAAGAGAGAGAAGAAGGGCAGAAGAGTGATAGAAATAGAAAGAGAAGGAGGTAAAAGAGGGAGAGATTGTACTGGAAGTGAAGAAGAAGATAAGATATAAATGAGGGCAGTGAGAGAGATATGAAAGACGGGTAAGAAGAGAAAGTGAGGCGGGAGGGGAAAAAAGTAAGATTTATTGAAGAGATTTTTGATTTTGAGGAAAAAATAAAATAATTGGGGGAGCGGAAAGGAGAGAGTGGAGAGAATGAAGAGCAGGGCAGAGCGAAAGGATAGAAGAAGGAGATGGGTTGCAAGGGAGATAGAAAGAGGGAAATGAGAAGAGGAAGCAGGAGAAGCAGGAGAAGCAGGAGAAGCAGGAGAAGAAAGAGGATTGGAAGGGAGGAGAGTGGAAGTGAGAGGTAGAGGAGTGGGAAGATTGGGAATAGAAGGAAGATATTGAGATTGGAAGTAGGAAAAGGGAGGGAGAGGGCGTTTGGAGAATTGAATGAAGAAGATAGACAGACAGTTGAGGAGAGGGAGAGAAATGAGAGAGTGAGAAAATAAGAGGAAGAGGAAGAGGAAGAGGAAGAAAGGCGGAGAGGTTAGGGGGGAGGGGGCGTGATGGGGGAATGAAGACGCGTCAAGGCGCGTTAGAGCGCGTCAGAGCGCGTCAGAGAGCGTCAAGGGGCGTTTTATAACGGAAGGGTGGTGTGGTGTTCGGATGTTAATATTTTGTATGTGGTGTTCGGATGTTTTTTGAGCACGTAGGATGTCAGGATGTTAGGATGTAAGGGTG